>BCIX01000002.1:1486920-2864929 GCA_001600095.1 Bullera alba
TATCTCGCAGAGGGCTAACCTTGTCATCCATACGAACAAGAAGGAAGGGGTGATGCCCCTTCTACACGAGCACAAACGCCTCAAGCCTGTCGGACAACCTGATCACTTCCGAGTTTCGGAGCTCAACGAGGTGCTCATGGATGTGGCATTTGTCGACGAGCCTATACAATGTGATCAGAAAGTCTGTCAGGAGATGCAGGAGGTGTTCACTTTTGGCGACAGGAAAGACTGGGCACAGGGCAACCAGTACAAATATCTATTGGACCTGGGTAAGTGACGTGAGTGAGAGTGGGGCTCGCGTTGACCCGCTACAGATGGCAATGGATGGAGCGCCCGTTTCAAGAGGTTGATGACCTCAAACTCGGTTGTCCTGAAATCGACGATATTTCCAGAATGGTGGGCTCTCGCGAAGGTCACTCTCGCTTGGTCCCTAACGCTGAGCACGTTTCAGGTACTCGGACCGGATCCAGCCCTGGCTTCACTACGTTCCAATAAAAGCGGATCTGACGGATCTGTACGACGTCATGGCATTCTTCCGAAAAGGAAACGACAAGCTTGCGAAGAATATAGCGCTCGAGGGCAAATCATGGTCCAAGACGTTCTGGAGGAAAGAGGACATGATCTCGTACCAGTTCAGGTGCGTCCAAAACACTGACTTCTTTAATTTAGTGCGGCGCTGATGCCCTTGGTGCTACAGGTTGTACCTTGAGCTGGCGAGGCTAATGGCAGCAGACCGAGACGACGCATCGCATATATAGAGGAAATCACGGACTCCAGCATACATATGTCACCACAGCATTCAGCATCTAGCATTTACAACCCATACATGTATCAATAATATCCATATCAGGCCAACAACACTCGCTACGTCCCCCTCCTCATCCTCGTATGACATCATTGGAGTACGCACGCCGGCTCAGGGACAGTCTTGGTGATCTCCACTTTGGTCTTCTTCTGCATCACGATCTGGCCAAGCGGTCAGGTAAGCCTGCTGATCACTGACCAGGCGCCAGTGCTGGGTCGACTCACCGGGACCATGACACCTCCAGGTAGTTTCGACCCTTTAAAACCGATCAGCGTTCCGTCTCCTCGCATACGCTTACCTTGAGGTAGGACCATCGGGAAATCAGCCACCGACGACATTGGTAGTACCGCCCCTCCGGGCAGCGACGTCCCTGATGGCAGGAAGACCCCCTCTGTGATGGTGTGATAGGCGTGATACTTGATTCCGTAGCCGTCGGGCACTATGGCATTCTGCATCAAGTCAGCCCTAACCATCGCTCTCGGAGTATGGTCTGTAGGGGTGTCTATGGTACTCACGGCGACGGGCTCTTCAACGGTGACTGCGAATGGATGAACGGGCTTTCCGGCTCCGATACCCGCCGGCATAGGCGGCTTGACTTCTTTAGCCATGGTGAGGGTGGTCGTATACGACACGGATTGCGTGAGGCGCTTGTGACACTGAGTACAATGAAGTCGGAGCACACTAGTTGAATGCCTGCGGCTGCCCTCATATCATTGTACGAGCACACCCTCAGACTACTGATGAGAGTCGACCGGTGATCTGTCTTACAAAGGATATTCCAACTGTCGGTGCAAGTCGACAAAGGATGGCATCATGGGCCACCGACGGCTCCCTCCCCGGCGAGGACTGTATGCGTAGTGTGGATCAGCTGCCATAGTAGACAATGCAGCTACGAAGTAGCGTATCGTAATGTGCTGTTGAGCTGCGGACCTTGTGCAGAGCTCATGCTTCAGCGCTTCAGCCGTTCAGCGATCCCTCGGAGTTCGGCCTTCGCTGTCAGATATCTGATACACATGGAGCCCCAGAGTATACGCAGCGGCGAGATCCGCCAGCTTCCGGCACGTGGCGCGTAACTAGGCAGCATCAGCTCGCTCGCGAGGGTAGCAACAACTGTCAGGCAGGATGCAGCGAGACTGCAGTAGTCAACTGTCCAAGTACTCGCTGTCCAGGTTTCGTCTCTTGTCACTGTCAGAGTGGCATGTGCTATTTGTCACGACGCACTTTCAAGAACCTTAGCGCCCCGCTCCGCTTTGTTCGAGCCCAGTCCATCCTCGCTCAACTTTATGTTTCAGCCTTGGTCAGCTCGGTCGGCAAGGAAACGGGAGCAACAATCATAGCCCGACCTGGTTCAAACAACAACTCGACACGCTTGACCGAACATGACGACTGGGGTATCCATGATGTCAACACAGCCATCATATGATGAGCAGATCGTACCGACACTACGGAAGCGTGAGTGAAGGGTAGTCGGACAGGAACGGTATTGCGACCAAATCTGTGTCTGGGTCACTTGCATTCAGCCATGCAGCTACTCTGGATTACCGATCCTCGGAGGACACGCGAATGTGCCCGCCTTGTCGTAGAGTCTCATGTTGACATTGTGCTGGCTGACAATCTTGATCGTTCCTAGGTCTCGAGTATGAAGCGGCATACCTGTCCAATCGATTGTCCAACTACTCCGATCTGAATTCACCAGCGTCCACAACGACGTTCGGTCATAAGGCATTCCCACCTTCGCCTCCTACACCCCTTGGCGACTTGTCCCATCCACCCGTTCCGTCATCAGGAGAGACGACCAAATCGAGCCCAGATCCGAACCATGCTTTCGGAACATCACACCTCACTCCTGCTTCACCCACGAATATACCCGTCCCCACCCGGGTACGAACCAAGTCTACACCATTATCAGGACACATGTTCAATACTAGGACGTCTCCGATGCTCAGCCAAGGCCCCAACGCATCCGCGGGGCCCAGTAGGCGACAATCAAGGACGCCTCAGCCGAGCGACTCTACAATGCGTTCTCCGACAATGCCCTCGCCCGTTGCCGAGGCTTATACGAGCACAAGTCCACTGCAACCAAGTCGCATACCCACGAGACCTAGGTCAAAATCCCAACTCAACACCGCAAGACCGAAACCTCCATTAAATCAGTCAGCACCACCTCCTCTGCCCAACACCCAAGGTTCTCGGATAGCACCGCCAATGACACGGCGGGGATCGTCTCCAACGAAGAACTCTTATTTGGACGGGAGACGGCTCAGCCGGAGCGAGTCTCCAGATCTGGGCAACGGGACGAGGATCAATGAAGGACTGATCAGGAACGAGCTACCACCGTTCAAGCTGTTCCCGAATGAAGCGATGCGTATCGCGGAAAAGGGCTACGACATGGCCAATTCCTACAACTACGACAGCGGATACACCATTGCCGATGATTCTGCTCAGGATCAGCGAGGAGGAATTGGCGCTCCGAATTTCGGATTGAGCAGTTCTTTGGGTAGTCGACCGGACCTCGTGCAATCTGGGAGTTTGTCAAGATCAGCTACAACCGCTGTTGGATTAGGACTTCCCTCAAGTTCTAGCTTCATGCGTAAAGCGGCAATCTCTGGCTCGGGCAGCAAGCAGAGATCGGTCACCACAAAGGTCGCGACTACGGACAAAAGCTTCATAAATGGCTCGACGACACGCTCCGCCTCGCTAAACATGCTCGCCGCGTCCCAGTCTACAAGACTAGGTGTGGCAGCTCACTTTGTGCCACCGGAACAGACGTATACGCCGCCGAAGGGTGCAAACTGGGACGATGTGGTCATACCCACTGTCGCTAAACAGCTGGGCTTGGGGGGTAGTATCGGTGAGAAAAGGCAGGGGGACGAAGGGGATTTGGCGGTAGAGTGGGACAAGGATGGCACGCCTGTGAAATGGGTCAAGAGGAACAATCACAGATTGGACGTGTCCCAGGGGTCCCATGTAAGTCGCAGAAGTGCGACGTCCTAAGGCTTGACCTGACTGTGGTTTCTTCAGAACTCTGGTCTTTCCGCCAACGACTTTATGGCAAATTCTTCTGCTGGCGAGTCCTTTGCCACCCCCACTCATTCGGCTTTCTCACCTACATTCGACGTATCCCCCAACAATCCCTTGCTGAAGCGGTCCGAATCGACATCGACTTCTATACCGCAAGTGGGAGGTCTCAAGCCGAAACGATCGGGCGAGAGCTTGGATCGTAATGGTCAAGCGGGAATGCCACGGACAACGCAATCACAATCAACATCCCTGACAGTAGACCCATACGCCCATGCGTCCTCTGCTTCCGCATACCCGCCTCCATCCCCAACCCCATTCAGCAATCTACAGCCCGTACCATCCGGCTGGAAATCGCATCATCATCGCGCCTCTCTGGGTCGGAATCCGGATTCATCCTCGTCTCAGCAATACGCACAAGACCAAGGCCAAGGACAGATGGAAGGTCGTATTCGTAATCCGAGCTTCGGGGGCAGTGGTCAGTCTAGTCCCACTAGACGGCCGTCGGTGCTGCGCAAACCCACCAATCAGACCAGTCAGATGTCACTGCGATCCCTGGCCGCAGCTCAATTGCGCGCCAATAATGAAGGTTCAACGCCGGCCTTCCACCCGTCGACCGGTGATCTTAGGGCTTTTGCCAGGGGTCAGACTCATGCTCCATCAGCATTATCAACGCCGACGAAGGGAGGCCCTATGGATAATTTCGACAATACTCGGAATGCGTCCATGTCGGACCGGATGGCTTCTTCCTCAGCGGCCAATAATGGCTGGTTGCCCGACACCCCGGTCAGCAAGAAGGGAGGGCAGAAGGCGAAAGAAGGGGAGCATGGGAAAGGCTGTGGTTGTGTCATCATGTGAGGTGCCAGTTTGCGCTCGGCATTGGTGGACGAGGGTATCATGGTATCGTCAGGTGGATACTTGACACAATTTGTGATTGCCTGAACATTCGTATAATTATGAGCATGATGTCTTAATGATGTGCCCGTTCAGCTCCAGTATGAGTAACAAAAAGTCATGGAGACAGGGAAAGGTATGACCATGCATTTCAAGGCAGCGTCCAAGTAATCCAGTCAGATATAGATCAGGCGGTCGCGAAGCATGACAGCAATGACTTTGAGGATTTGCCTCTTGTCATATTTGAGGATTTGCCTCTTGTCATATCACTCCGCAAATCACCTCCTCGCCTCGTGCAGCTTTTCAGTCAGCGCACTCGTACTCTTCCTCTTCTGAGCCTTCTCGTCCAGGATAGCCGCACCGGCCATCAAGGCGCCGTGTGCGACATATGCCGTAGAAGCAGTCGACCCCGATCCTCCCATGGCCGCTGCGCCCAAGTCTGACGGTCTGGATGGCATACCCGGTCGATCGTCCGATAGGGGTGGGACACGAGCAGTCGGCACCGCTGGTGATCGTGGAGTGCTCTGCCTGGTCCCAGTGGATGATGTTCCGCCGTAGTGGATCAATTGAAGTTCCTCCAATAGCGTGGCGTGTCGGTAAGCGAGTCTGATATTCGGCACGTTCGTCTTGAGAGTGGTCGTCAGAGCGATACAAGACTATGACGCAGGCGGTTCGGCGTGCTCACCTTGTGGATATCGTTGCCGGCAGCTCCGGGCATGTACCACTTGTTCCCGATCCAATGCTTCTTGGTCTGCATCTCCCATCCGCTCTGAATGACAGAGTTTCTCGCCAGCTCGCACATGTCCGCCGGGGTCAATTTGTAGATCTGCGCAGCACAGCTGTACTCCTCCAACAAGTGAGAAGCCGTGAAATGGAATTGAAGCGGGTCGTCTAGACGGGAGATCAGCACGATGGTGGGTTGACTTCGACTCACCTGTTGAGAGCGAAACGTTGAGACCAGTCCTGAAGAAGTCCTTGAACGGATTTCGCTCGTAAGTCAGGAATAGTGCGTTATTCGATAGTGGCGACATGGCCAGTCCAATCTGCTTCAAGTAGAACAGGTACTGCAAGGCAGGAACCTTGCGCAACAAGATACCGTGGGAGATGGAGTGCGCCGTCAAGAAGGCGGAGGACAAGTGGTCAGGGTCACCAGCCTCACCGCAGTGCGGTCGGAGCACGAACGTGTCTACACGATCAGCAAAGCCCTTGATGATTGACTCACTGAAGCCTTTTGTTCGTCGCCATGCGTTCAAGCTGGACATGTTGGCGTACATGTAGTAAATCCTGATACTATCAGTATGCGATAGCGACTTCCGACTCACCAGTAGGAGTACGGCGGACTCTGTCGCGTGTTCCACATCTTTGCCGTCGGGAACTTTCGATACAGCCTTCTCTCAGGTTTCGACTCATCGTCTACGCTGTCGAAGCCAACCACTCGCTGGAGGAACACATGCAGTTCGGGATGGCTAGAAGGATCTTTCGTTACTTCAAATAGAGGCTGGAAGACGTCTATGCAGTGTCAGAGATGCCCATTCTTGACTGCGGAGACTCACTCCGTACGACGTCTTCAAACGTCTCCACCTGACCGGTTTTCTTGTACAACTCATACAGCCTTGGTACCTGAATGAGCCATCGTACGTTGTGAGATAGGAGTTTGTGGTTGATAACCCATTTGGCCAGTTTGTCCCACTCGTTGACATTTCTACCTGTCAGCAGGGTAGAGAGCGAGCGGACTCACCTTCCGTAGATGGACAATCTCCACTCGGAGACTTGGTACTTGCTCTGCTCCAAATCAGCAATGAGCTCTAGAAGAGTTGTCAGTGGGGTTTCTTGGGTATAAGGATAACCCGTCCACCGACCTTGAGTCAGCTCGGCCAAGTATTTCCCCTTCAACAGGTTGTCGGTCTTCAGGAAGATTTCTCTCAATCGGGAACTACCGGTGGGATTGTATCTGTCGTTGAACCTATCAAATCGGTGGAACTCTTGGTGCGCGTGCATGTCCAGCGTGTCGATCGACAAATCGTAAGCCGTGAGTTTGAGCGAATCAAACACTTGTTGTAGAGTCAGATCTGCACCGTCTCGATGAATGACGATTTCCTGAACACATCAGCCTGAGATATCGCAGACAATACTCACATCTGGGTTCTTCTTCAGTTTCGACTTGATGAATCGTAACAAGTGTTTCTGGTTCATACTGGCTGAGTGATGGATATGGGTGTCCACCTTTCTGACATTGTAGAAATCTCGATGAGGTACAGCCTGAACAGTTAGCTATCATCGCATGGGTATCAACACACCTTCATATCCGCCAATTCCTGGTACTCGTTGAGCAAGCAGTAGAGACTCCATTTGCTGGTGAGATACTTGAGTCGTCTAAATGCGAAGGATTTTGCTGGACCGTCCGAGCATACACCAAGGAGATAATCCAGGTCGGAGAAGTATTCCCTAAGGTCGGCTACTCTAGAGAGTTTCTCCTTGCCTTTGCCCTTGGTCCCATCCTCAGAAGTGGATCCGCCGGACCAAACCTCGTATACTCCCTCGTCGTTGAGTACAAAGTCGTATCCGCTGTGATCAGCACCTGGGATTTCACACTGAGCGAAGTCGAAATTGTGCGAGTCTCTACCACCACTAGCGCCGGATCCAGGCCCGCCGAGACCAGTCGTTTTGCTCGACTCGGAATGCTGCTCTGGCTTGATGCCGTCCTCGGCCGGCTTCCAGTGCCAGTGTGGAGGTGGAGGAGCGGGGTAAATCTTCCAAGGAGGCAACTCAGATTCGCTCGAGGGTTCCTCGCTGGGCTCCTCGCATGTTTCCTGATCGGAAGTTGGCTTGAGACCGGTGATGTCACCTGCCGAACGAGGGAAGAATCCCTTGAATGAGCCATCATGGTCACGGGGGTTGTCGCCAAGTCTTTGATTCGAGAGCTCCATGTATTTGTCCCTTAGCGAGAGACATTTGGCAAATGAGGCGCTGGAAAGGTCAGTTCTGAGAGACTTGATAGGTGACATACTACAGAGCTTCCAATTCTGATGATATTCCGGCGTCCACTGCTTCGATCAGTCAGGATCGTGATCAGGTTCCAGATGCGACTCACTGGGTTGTTGAGCTACTTGCTCGACATGGGCGGAGGGGCGCTCCGCCTCGTGTCTCTGCGATCCCAAGTTGAGTTTGCCCACCAGATCTGCTGCTTCACTAAGACCCCTTTCACGTGCTTCCTCCGCAAGGTCGAGCCTTTCCTGGTCGTCGAGTTCCTCTCGATGTACCATGCTTCCTCTAGGGTCAAGATCGCCGGAGTCCGGTCCCGATGGTGATACCATGCCGGAGCCTGGATACTCTGAATTCTGTGGATCCGATTTGCTCCCATCCGCTCCGTCCATCCACATGCCCGCACCTCCAGACTGCAAGTTCTTGCCTAGGTCGATATGTCCATCATGTTTGCGCTGGCCGGCCGGCTTGGGATGGAATGCAGATGGACTTGGGTCCAAAGGGCTACTGCCAGACACATTGATATCGCCCGGGACCGCCCTTGTCTGCTTCAACCCGGCTTCTAGATTCGGGTTGGATCGGCTGTTCTTAAGGTGGTTCTCGATGAGGAAGGATGACGAGGGGGAGTTTCCAAGACTTGACGATACATCGGTGATCGAGGGCGGCGGAAGTCGTGGGAGATGATGAGACAGCCAGATCTCGTCCTTCAGATGTAATCTCCTCTCCTCGTGATAGTCGAAAGAAGGCGAAGCGTGGGTTTCAGCTGCCATAGGGTCTTCCGCCTCGTTGTTCATGGGAGAATCGATAGGCGTGGCCAGAGAGGCACTATTTTGTCTCGGGATGGGGACCGACATCGCTTCTGCAGAGACCTGTAATGACCGAGAGTGAAGACTTGATGCTGGGATACCAAAAGTTGTCTTTGCAGTCACTCTTGCTGCACTCTAGAGTATAGTCGAAAACGACAAGTCCGGTTCCATCGGAAGTGGAGGCAGGCAGATCTGGCGCCTATCTCTTGGTAGACTGGTGAGCCTATCGGGTCATTCAGCTTGACCCGTTGTAGGCCTGCCCCCTGTTTACCCTGAGTGCTGTGTTTGTTTTGTTTGAAAAGTGTGACTATTTTGTGCACGTCGATAGCAGGCAGAAGCTAATCATGGCAGCTCATGGTCAAGGGGCAAGCATCTGTGGTCATGCATCGTTCGACTTCTTCCTCTTCATCTTCTTCTCGTTCATTCTTCTCCTTCTTACTAACTTGGTTGACGGACAGGCCGCGAGCCGCCACTTTCAAACACACAAACACCGTCCGCATCGCTTTACGAGGCCAGGCTGGAGGGACGCGTCGACTTGGCGCGCTTAGATCCGATCCCGCACCGCACCTTTTTCACCCAGCACCATCCTCTTACTGGAGCTGGAATCGCAACTCACTTACCCCTTCTAACATACACACCGTCGACCACACACCATGTCCTATCAACAGGGCGGGTACTCTGACAACCCGAACGCCAACTACGGCAACTCGTACTCCAACCAGGGCTATCAGCAACCCGGCACCAACTACGGCCCAGGTGGCAACGGTTATGCCGATGAGGACAACTACGACAACGAGTATGCCCGTGGCCAAAAGAATGCCTGTGAGTAAGGCGGAGGAGCCAATGCAGACCATCGCTCATGTCTTGTCTTTCAAATCTGCTCTGTCTAAAACCTCCAATACCCCTTTCCCCTGTCATCCTTTGTCGATCAACTCTTCCGTCTGTGCCCTCGTTTGTTCGATTGCCACCACTCTTCATGTTACTCATCGCTCCCGCCACCTGTATCTATACTCTCTCGCCATGTATCGACGCCCGGCTGCACCCCTCTCGCCAACCGAAAACATACCCCTTCATGCTCGCCCGTCGACCGAAAACCCGTATCAAATCCGTCCAGACCCAATGTCAGCGGGGAACGCATACGCCGCTGGAGGCAGTCCTGGGTATGAGAAGAAGAAAAGAAATAAGTGGCTATGGATCGGTCTGCCCATCTTGATCCTGATCATCATCGGTGCCGTCCTTGGAGGAGTCCTCGGTACACAGTTGGGTGGTGACGACAACAAGGGTTCGAACAACGCCAGCAACGGCAATAGCAATACCGATGCCAACACCGGCCTACCCAGTGGTGTCACGAGCATAAACACCGCCACGTCAACAGGAGCCAACGGTCAGAGGTACCTCGCCGTGGCTACGGATTCCAACTATCTTCCAGTTTATGCCACAGGAGTGAGTGCTCGATAGTTGTGACAAAGACTGACTTGTAGACTGCTACTGCTGGATACTCCGCCCCAACCCGTCTTTCCGATGCTGCCGCCAACGGACGATGGCCAGATGATCCAAACCCACCTTCGTCCTCTGCCATCCGTGCGCATCCCCGTATCGGCGCTCCAGGTTACAAATGGCAGGCGCTGAACGCTGGTCTCATCGCCAATGACCCCTACCTCAACTTCTGGAACACGAGTATTGTCAACAACGCCAGCGCCACCATTGGAGATGAGCCAGTCCCATACATCACTGATGGTGGCCTCGACGGTTCTGGTGTCCTAGATATCGCCCGTGAGATGAAGCTCAAGGTCAAGAATTGGGCGTTTGCGTACCGAGTTACCAACGAGACTCGATACGCTGAGCGTGTCTGGCGAGAAGTCCAGACTGCTTCCGGAAACAACCCGGACGTCGCCTTCGGAAACGGTGATCTGAGATGGAACCCCGCGCACTTCCTCGACGTCGGCGAGTTCTGCGCCATGTTCGCCATCGCGTACGATTGGCTGTACGACTACTGGACAGATGAGCAGAGGGACCAGATGATGTCGAGCATAATCACCCTCGGACTGCAATACGGAGACCAAGCGCTCGCCGGCACAGCTCCTAGTTCTATCCCTTCTTGGTGGACTGGGGCGCCTAGAAACTCCGAGGTTAACGGAAACTGGAACTGTGTGATCAACGGCGGTCTGACCATGGCTGCTCTCGCCATTATTGACCGAGACACCACTGGAATCGCTGAGCGAGTCGTCAATGCTGCCGTCGACAGTGCCCGACAGAACTGCTTCCAGGCCCCCGAGGCCGACGGATCGTGGGCCGAGACCTCGGACTACTGGTACTTTGGAACCACTGGTGCCGCCGAGATGGTCGCCGCTTTGAACGGCGCGTACGGTGACGACCGAGGTCTCTCTACCGCCAATGCTGGCTTCGCCCAAACGTCGTACTACCACATGTACGTCACCGGTATGACTTACAAGTTCAACTATGGAGACCACGGACCCAACAAGTTCTCTGCTACCGCCAACTCTCTGATGCTCTGGTCCACTCAGTTCAACGAGCCCCGATTCGCTCTCTACCAGAGAGACCACAACGACGCGCCCGAGCCATGGTCCATGTTCTGGTACGACCCAGCGCTCAGCGGTACTTGGTGGGACGGCCTTCCGCTCGACCGACACTTCTCTGCTCAGGAGACTGAATGGGCCACCGGTCGAGACACCTGGTCCGAGAACTCTGGTCTCTTCTGGGCCATGAAGGCAGGTCGGTTGACTGGACATCAAACCCATGGTGATCTCGACTTGGGAGACTTTGTGGTTGACGCTATGGGCCAGCGATTTTTCGGAGAGCTCGGGTCGGGTGAATACCTCTCTCCAGGATACTTTTCAAGTGAAGCTCAAGATTCTCAAAGATGGTTGTACTACCGGAAGAGGACGGAGGGCCAGAACACCATTTTGATCGGCAACCAGAATCAGTTCGTCTCCGCCGAGCCCACGACCAACTTTGGAACATCGAACGTCTCCCAAGGTGCTGCGCCCTCGTTCGACGTCGCCACGGATGACACTGCTTTCTTCACTGCCGACATCTCGAGCGGCTACAATGCTACTGTCAAGCGAGGTATCCGATTCCTCAACGGCCGTCGACAAATCTTGATTCAAGACGACATCTCGGGCGTGCCATCCGGAACCGACGTGCAGTGGAGAGCGCATACCAACGCCTCTGTCACCGTTGACACGGCTACCCCAACAGTCGCCACTCTCGTGCTCAATAGCCAGACAATGATGGCTACGATCCTCAACGCGCCATCGGGAGTCGCTTTCTCCACTGCATCTGCCACCTCTGACTCGTCGGACCCAGCTCCACCGACACCCACCGGTGAGCAAAAGGCCGGCAATCTCGCCAACCCAGGCGTGACCGTCTTGGTCATCGACAACACCAATGGCGGTGATTTCTCCTTCCAAGTCCTGCTCAACCCTCAGTGGAGCGGCATGGAGTCGAGCGCTTTCGTCACACCTTCGTCTGTCAACATTGACAACTGGTCTTTGACCTCGCACAACTAGGGCGCACAAAACTTAGAAGACGAATCTCAATCAATCGACCTCATGATGATGCCCGAAAATCTGTTATGAGCCCTCAAGACTGCACGCTTCATGACGCCTCATGCTCCACTTCGTATTCGTTAGCACATATCTTGTCTCGTAGCTGGATCGATGCAATTAATGGACTTTGAAACGCTCGGCGCAGTATGTACCGTAGTGTGCAGACAAGCGACGGCTACAAGTAAACTCCTCGGCCCGGGGCTGTACTTGTAGTTCGGAGATGACCGGTTCCATATGATCGAGAGTTGCCCAGCTGCAGTACGACTAGAGTACCATCCTCAACCCATCCTTGCTTGCTTAGCTCTCTTGGCCAACTCTCAGCTCTTGTACCACACAACCTACACTGTCATCATCTACAGCATGGCAACACTGACCTCTCACCACACTCTGCCTCCGTTCCCTGATGGCTTACAAACGGCGCCGCTGGCATCGGTCTCGCTGAGAAAGCTTCAAGATGGAGATGCCGCCGAGTCCAGCTCTTTCTTCCGGTCATGCAAGGATCTCGGCTTCTTCTACCTGGACATGCTGGGCTGTGACCTTGGAGAAACGATCGTCAAAGAGGCAGAGGAACTGAATCAGCTTCAGCAAGTGTTCTGGAAATTGCCCTACGAAGTGAAGGATATCTATGGGAGACCACACCTTGATCCCTTCTACGCCTATCGATACTCTGAGACCAGTAGAACGGATGAGAACGGGGTTCCGTACAGGAATGAGAATTACAATGTGAGTCAATAGGGTGCAAAGGTTCCTGTGCTGAAGCGGCACAATTAGCTGCGCAAAGATGATATACTCGGCCAATGCGAGCGTCTGGCTTGTCACCAGATGATACTCGACCACAACGACCTGTTTACAAGATACGTCAAACACTGCCGCTCGGCGGTGGATATACTCCTCGACACGCTCAACGCTCAGCTACACCTCCCTCCTGGCACATTGGCAGATCTGCATCGCATCACAGAACGATCTGGCGATCATGTCCGTTTCACTCACAACGCCCCAAATGAGCCGTTCGACGAGGCGAGGGCACGGAAAGGTGAACACACGGATTTCGGCTCGATGACAATTTTATTCAACTGGCTAGGTGGTCTACAGATCCGGACTCCAGAGACAGATAGTTGGGTCTATGTCAAGCCAATCCCTGGGTCATGTGTGGTCAATCTGGGCGATGCTCTGGTCAAATTCACGGCTGGTCTACTTCGCTCAAATGTTCACAGGGTGGTACCGCCGCCTGCAAAGCAGACGCATATACCGAGGACGTCGTTGGTGTTCTTCACCAGGCCCGAGGACAAGGTCATCCTGAAGAGGCTGAAAGGCGGTCTCATCGACGCTCAGCCACAAAGACCAGAAGACAACGACGAGATCACCAGCGCGGAATGGATATTCCAGAGGGGTACAGGTCAAAAGCCAGGTATTTACACTAGCAAAGGGTTTGAGGCGAGGTCTTTCGACCTCAACACGGGTCCAGGAATCAAGGCGTAGCTTCCGTTCGAGAGCAGGTATATCAAAAACTTGGTACTCGCCGGAAGTGTTGTACAGTCACTTATACTATACGACAGTCGACACTGAGCTGCATGTATTATTTAGGGCCTTCGGACAAAACAAAGGTCATCGTGAATTGGGCACTACAAATTTCGCGATCTCATCGATTTCAAGACGGACGCAGGCCCTGGTAGCCCCTTTCTCGCCGCCGTACGCATCCACCCATCACCGTCGTCTTCCTCTTCGTGCTGGTAAGATCCTACCTCAGGGTAGTTCTTAGCAACGTAGTCACACATTGCGGCGAGTGTCTCTTCTTCCATGATATCGTTGATAAACTTGGTGTAGGTCGGCTCGATCGTGTTCCACGCCGCGTGACTGGGTACGTGGAACGTCCTCACTTTCTTGTAGTCATGCTCTCCGCTAGACGTCGGCACATAGAACCCTAGGTCCACCGAGGAAGTCGACTTGAGCACCTTCGCAGTTGCTGCCGCTGTATCAGCGCTATTGTGCGTGGTGCAGCTGTGGTGATGTCTCGTGGCATCGTTTGGCTGAAGCTCGAGAACACCGCCGGCGTCGGTGACGAGCGTGCTGCGTCGTGCCGAATTCATGTCCCAGCAACAAACCAGATCGGAGCCCCAGCTCCGCATCTTCGTGAAGTGCTGTGCTCACTCCCAGGACGGACGACTCACGTCTGAAATGTAGAGTGGGTTGGAAAAAGCTTGTCGGGCAGCCAATCAAGCCATCCACCTCTATGGGAAGCGAAAGCGTTGTTTCGATTGTCTTCAGTAGTGCTTCTGACATATTGACCGTCTTAGCTGTCTTGGTGTATGATTGTGATTATCAAACCAGCACCGTGCGGTAGAGTGTCGAAATGGGTGAAGAAACAGAAGCGTCAACCAATGGGGTGCTGTCACTTATACGGCGGTACGCCACGAACACGCAACCTTTCATGATCCTTCGTCCTTTGATAAGACTTACGAGCAAGCACCCTTGTTGTAACATGCAACGCGTATGACGTCTGGGGTACACAATCTTGCTTTGATGGAAGCCTCCTCATCAGTGCGATCGTTGTCGGTTTTGCTCTAATGTGTTTCAGTATGCCATCTTCAGACAATTCAGCTCGTGTAACGGTCTCTCTCGGTCAGTGAAGCGTTTCACTTGTACAATCATCTGCACGCTGAATCAGTCTGTTTCATCATCAATCGTACTTCAATCGGCGGTCTCGGTCACTCCTCAATCGCAAAAAGCCCATCGAGTCCGGCAATGGCAGGACTTACTGTATACTGGCCAAGATTCTCACCCCGTGTCAGTCCACTTAGCGTCACGGTTCTCACTATCCTCCGTCACTGCCCTCTTCGGGATCGTCCATTCACCGCACATTGAATGTACTTCGGCTTCGTCAAAGCCCTCCGACAGCCAAGTTTGATAATCGTCCTCCACAAAAGCCCAGATGTCGTCCCCTTCAATGGTGTAACTGGCACCGACTTGCACAAACTCGCCATCTGGGTCGTAATACCCTTTCTTGAAAACGCGACAGCCCTTGAGCGACTCCATCGCTTGGCCAATAGTCTGCTGGAATCGGGCGGACGCGTGTGTCCTGACTTGACCAACGGTCAACTCTCTGATACTCTCCTTCCTTGATTCGGGGCTGATAGGAGTATCATCTTCCAAATGCCCTTTAGTCGAAAGAAGCGATAGTCGAAAAGCAACGAGCTCCTGCTCGCAACTGATCAGCGATCGTGTCTTGACTTCACCAAGGATCGTCTCGAAGATGACGACGGGTCGGAGTGGCTTGATTGAACAGGCAGACTGCCTCGGAGCGTCGGTATCACCAGAGGTGTCGGTGGTTTTTGGATGGCAGTACACCTCGAGATCCAGGCTCTCCGGGTGCTCTTCCATGAGCTTGATCCAAGCATCCTGCAGATCGTCTGTAGTGACAGTCGTGGAGTATGGCATGTTTGTGGAGTGTCGAAACCTTATCGTATCAGCGTTTTCTGAACGTGGACTATCGCCACTTTGCCGACTTATCGTTGTCAGTAGTACGGTGGGCTTCGCTTCGGCCGATAACACTCGTTGTCAAGGGAAGGATAGACTTGGATAAGCAGATATCGACCGAGAAGGCTACCCCGGTGCTTCTGCTCTTCGGGAATGGTGGTCGCTTGCGTATCAGCAGGATTTAGGTCTGCATGTTCTTGGGACATCCGCCACCGTGGTACACGTACCATTATCCCGTCCTCGGCTCTACTCGCTCAATACCCAGCGGGTACCAATCCGCTTCTGCTTCATTCTCACTGGCGGCAGATCGACCCCTAGATCCGCAAAATGCGGTACCACAACCACCTCCCTCTCGCCCTGTCTGACCTCCTCCACCTTGGATTTGCTCTTGCTTGAGCTGATCTTCGGCACCTCCGCAGGCTTGGAGTACGTGCACATGCCCTTGCCGAGCGTGGACAGCCAGGACGGATTGATCTTTGTGATACACTTCATCCAGGTCTTCCCGCTGTTGACGTTTCTCGTAGTCTCGTGGTAGGTGAGGAACTCTGGAGGAGCTTTGTGGAACAGCGAGGAAGAAGGGTGGATGAAAATCTCCTCCTTGCCCAGTCCAATGGCTCGATAGGGGACACCTCGGGTGGACGAGAAGGTCGTGGTTTTCTTCAAGAAGACGTCTTGCCGCACGGCTATCCGATCTAGGGATGAAGCAGTCATGACTTGTCGCAGGACTTTCATCTAATTGGGTTGGGATCAGCAGATGACCTAGGTCGGAACGAAAGTAAACCCACCTGATTATCTGTCGGAGGCGTGAGCTTTGAGGAGGGCATTTTCATGATGTTGGCGATTTGATGACGCAGTTGCTGGATCTCCTGCATGGCCTACGCTTCAATTAGCATTTGGCACAAGCTCCAAGCCTGAGGCTTTTATCGCACCTTTGGCCTGAGGAAGTGTCTGGTGCAGAAGTCAAATGTCGGCTCATGCTCGTAAGCTCCCACTGCGGCAAGCATCTTGAACATGTCGCTGGTGCCATTTCCAAGGCCCATGAATTGCTGGCAAGACAGCATTAGCACCTGAGTTCATCTGGCGATGCCTGGTCCCTGGATGCACTCACAGCGTGAGCATTGAAGTACCTCTTCCTGAGGTCTTTCCTCTCTTCCTTCTTCCTAAGCTCTTCACTCCGTATACCCAGCAGCTCCGCCTTACGGCTGGCTCCGACTGTCTCATTCTCTTCGTCATCCGCAGAGTCGTTTCCCTCGTCGATGCTGAGTTCGTGAAGGAAAGGATCTCCGACAGACAGACAAGCAACAATTGCGATCACGTACGCGAGGCATTCGTGTTGGTTTCCGATAACCAGCATCTTGGCAAATCGAGGCGTGACAGGATATCCGGCCATTGCCTTTCCTAGGTCGGTGATCCTGCCACCTTCGCTACCAACAATCTGGGCGCCACCGACCATCCGGGTGATTGCTGCTTTCTCAAGTGCGCCCAAGTTCGTAAGTAGTCGTTCTGCTATCGACAGCTGTTGTCGATCTGGTGGAGTTGGGAAAGGGAAGTTGACGACCTGATCGATGTTCATTGACTTCATCTGCAGCACCACTCCTTCGATCGGCATTCGCATGATCTCCGGTTGGGCGAATTTGGCAAAGTGGTCTTCGAAAAGGGCCGAGGAGTATAGCCTGTAACAATGTCCTGGGCCGGTACGACCAGCTCGACCAGCTCGCTGTGAGGCTGAAGCTTTGGATATCCATGAGACCTGGAAGGTCTGAACACCACTTGACGAATCATAGTGTCGTTCCTTCGAACGGCCAGAGTCGACAACGTATCGAACTCCCGGGATGGTGAGTGAGGTTTCGGCAACATTTGTTGCGACAATGACCATCCGGTGTCCTTCTGGCGGAGAGTCGAAAACCTGCATTTGCTGCTCATTCGAGAGCAGAGAGTATAGCGGTAGGATTTGCATCGGTGCTGAGGAAGCGTCATACTCAGCAGCGATCACCTCGTTTGACGGGGACACTCACCATCTGAGGCTTCGTCGATATCCAAGTCGTCGTCACCGTCATCGTCACTGTCTAAAGCTTCAGGATCGCTGACAGCGTCTCCATCGTCGACATCAGCAGCGAGGTCCTCATCATTACCGAGATCGACATCTTCAGCCTCGACCTCTGTGACGTTGTCAGCGTGAGTCCGACACGTAAAGTATAACCAATCCACTCACGGTCGCCCGTCGAGGCAACGGATTGCACAATCGGTAAGGAGGCTTTGCCCTTCTTGGTATACTGCTTTCCATCCCCAGCTCCCTTTTTATTGCCATACTTGCTCTCCAGCTTTCTGCACAACTGCTGGATCTCCGCCTGTCCAGTCAAGAACACCAGGATACCTCCGACGGGCAATCTTGCGTGTATTTTGCAGACCTTCTTGTATGCCTCTGTGACGTAGTCGCTCGTGGTCTTACGAGAAAAGTGGAGCGTCACTGGATGTTGTCGCGCCGGGATGTGTATCACTGGCGGAGGAGTGGGGAAGAGGGACCTGTTCTGTGCAAAGTCCTCAATACGGAGTGTGGCCGACATGATGACGATACGTAGTGGCCGGATCGTCGAAGATCCTTTGGTGTCGGTATCTCCGGCAGGCTTGTCCTGTGACTCCCTCCACTTGCTCTCTCGCAGTTTGGCTACCCTTGACAAAACACCGATCAAGACGTCGGTGTTGACGCCTCTCTCGTGCGCCTCGTCGACAATGATGACACTGTACCGAGACAGAAGGAAGTCCGAGGCCAGTTCCCGTAATAGCACACCATCCGTCATGAACTTGATGCACGTCTCGGGTGATGTGCTAGAGGAGTATCGGATTTGATGGGCAACGACGGATGAGGCTGGCCCGAAGCCAAGTTCAGACTTGACTCGTGTGGCAAGTGACACTGCGGCTACTCTACGAGGCTGCGTGACGGCGATCATGCCAGGATCGTCTGAGACATAGTCAGCATGACAACCTCACTGTGTTATTGCGGAACTCACCTGATGTCTTGTACCCAAAGCCAGCTTCGTACAGCATTTGTGGCACCTGTGTCGTCTTTCCACTTCCAGTCTCTCCCGCAATGATGACGACCGGGTGCATCCGGATCGCCTCCACGATATTCTGCTCTTCTGCCAAAATAGGCAGGTCCATCCTCGACTCGGCGATGGATGGCCGGCGTCTGACAGTTGGAATCGCGTTTGAGCTGCTTGAGGCTTTCGTTGGTAAGTTGCCGGTGAGAAGTGATGTGGAAGGGATCTCAAACTTGCTGCCAAGAGGCCCGACGAATTCACCAGTCTTTGGTGCTCTGGCTGATGGAATCTTAGGTTTATTGTCGGTTGGAGGTGGTGGCGGAGATATTGACCGAGTCTGGTCCTCATTGTTGGGATCTCCCGGGCGACCCATCTGCTGTAAAGCCCAGTTCTTGAACCCTAGCGACCGTTTCTTCTTGGGTTGCGACTCTTCTTCTTGATCCTCGTCTTCGTTTCCGTCCTCACTGCTATCCTCAGCGCCCGAATCCGATTCACTTTCACCGTCGTCGTCCTCTCCATTCTCATCATCATCCTCATCGTCACTGTCTTCCTCATCCTCCACCGAATTCTCCTCGTCGCTTTCGTCATCTGGCTGCGTTCGTAGCCTGCCAAGAGGCTGTTGAATGGTGTGTCAGCACACTTGTCCCATGCTTCGAAGAGAACTAGTTCACGAACCATTTTCTGCCTCCTCTGTATGACTCTAGGCTGGACCACCTGCCCATCGGCAGACTTCTTCAACGCTCCGGCAAAAGCATTCTTCACTGCTGGCGCGGGGCCCTTGATATTGACCTCTTGGCTATCTCGCGCACTACCTGCAATGGCGATCGCTGGTGACGGTAAAGGACGTGCGGAAGCGATAGGCAGCTTGCGTGGCGGCGGACAGGCGCGAGGAGATGAGGGTCCAGCTTCTACAATGTCGGACTGGTCGTTCTCGGATGCTGAGGAATCAAAGTCGGATGAAGAGTCGGAATCTGGCTGCGTGCTCAGCAAGTTCGGGTTCCAGCTAGCCTGGTTCTTCATCAGCCCACAAGTGCCACTTAGACAGGAGGGACGGCCTACCTTTTTGGACAGCTTTGAACGCTTCTTGCCCTTGTCGGTAGTCACTTGTGCCATGGGAGCTGGTGCGTCCTCCCTATCGATCTCGATAGCCACATCGACTGCTCGACCCTTCCCTCTCCCTTCGTAGACCTCGTCTCCACTTCCATCCGAGCTTTCCGCGTCTGCGGTCTTGCCCAAGCGGTGGATGCCTTTCCTAACAAGTCTGTCCTCCTTCTTGTCCATGCGCTCGGCGGCACTCGAGGGCATAAACGGATTCTGTCCCAGGGTGGCCGTGCTAGCCAGTGCGGCAGATGTGCTAGCTGAGGGAGTGAGGGACGCTAGTAGCTTGAGGGTTTTGAGTCTTTCCTCCGTTTTCAACTTTTTGTTCTAGATAACCAAGTTTGGAACTCCAGTCAGCACTACTGGTTTGTTTGGTGGGGCGGACACTCACGATGTACGAATCAAGCCTCTTCCTCTTCTTAGAGGACATCTTCCCTTTGCCTTCTCCTTCATATACCCCTTCATCCTCGCTCTGCTCTTGCATCACCTCATCCCGCTTGCCAGTTGGGATTGGCACTCCATCCTCGTCCACTACGACCGGAGCTTTCGGCTTTTTCTGCTTCCTCTTCTTGTGGGATCCGCCGGCGGTAGACCCTCTGGCTTTAGCGTTGTATCGTTCCCTCACTGGAGGACCGGCCATCTTGCTGTTGAGTAACTGGCCTGATGCACGAGTAACAGTCGACCAACAGTCAACTTTGAGTCAACTCCTGCAGTATAGTCAAGCCCGGTAACATCAAGAGCGCCGAAATCTTCCAACCTCCACTTCGCGATCAGGCAAACAATTTGATCCCGCGTGCTGACCGACTCCATAAAATGCAACTCATACATGTGCTGGTATCGTACAGCTGCTTCTACCTTCCACTGGCTAGCTAGCTCATGCACATCCGGCAAGTCTAGCTGTCCACATCCATCTTCTCGCCTGGCGCTGCTGAATCGACGTTCGCACTTTGCTCTTTGCCGGCACCCGAGGTGTGTCTGATCTCCTCGCTGGTGACCAAGCTGCGAACCTCCTCCTTTGTCCAAGCTGTCGTGCCTCGTCTGAACTTGTAGTTGCGAGATTTGATACCTCGCTCGTTCTATTTTAGTCAGTATTTGCTCCTGCTGACGTTGACGGTAGGGTAACTGGAACTCACAGGAGTCTCGTAATTCCTCATCATCTCGGTCTTGTCCTTGGTGATCACCGCAACATCGACGTTGCTACCTGATCCCAAATCGTTGAACACACCACTCCTGATAGCTCGAGCAACTAGAGCCACAGCCTCTTCTCTCTAGAATAGGCGTTAGCCAGTGTCATTTGAACTAATTGCTTCATTCAAACATACCGTCATGTTCTCCTTGAAACTGCTCTCGAACACCGCCATCGCCGCTAGCGATCCAGATCCCATGGTAACATATGGCAGTTTATCCGTGGAACCGTGAGCGTGGATGGTGAACAAATGGGCACCGGTTGAGTCGACTCCTCCCAGAACCAGATGGGCACCCACGTGTCCCTGGTATCTGAACAGATATTGCTTCAACATGGTCATAGCTGTGACCACTCTTGCCTGTCGTCCTTGGGAAAGCGAGTGCAGCTAGGGTCCGGTCAGCCATGATCAGACTTTCCGGCGAATTGATGGGCTTACCTCGAGGTTGGAGGAAATGAGATTTGTAACGTATCTACCCAAAGATTAGCCTCACGCCATTTCCCAGTCGCCGCAGTGAGGTCAGTCGAGCTCACTCTGTGTCAGCGGCAGTACCGGCACCGCAACATCTCATGTTGGGCGTGAGGTAATGGATCTATACGATGTCTATCAGCATAGAGGCTATTAAGGCAAGTGGTTCTTCACCTTTTCACAGTTCTTGTCTGCAACAATAGGTCCGCCTGTCGCTCTCGTGTCGGCGCCCAGACAGATACCCTCTGGTTCGCCAGTGTTACCTCCTCCGAACTTCAGGCCGACAATGGTAGTACCAGTAGATGTAGCTGTAGCAGAATGTCAGCCTGCCACTCGGCTGATTGAGGGGCCGAACGAAAGACAGAATAGTATGCCATGACGCTTCCGGAAGGGCAGACGTTGCAGCCAGAATCCAGTGCTCACCTTTGGGTAGACCACCTAGCTGCCTTCCGAGATGCTGGTTCCTCGCATAGTTGGAGAAGTCGAACCCGATGGACGGTCCCTCGATTGGGCTCTTGACGGACATGGTGATCCGAGTTTCTGTATTTGCGTGTGTTGATTCAAGTGTCCTGATGAACTTGGACTGGTGATGCTGCTGTAGGCGTCGGATACTGGAAGGACTAGGTATGTATAGCGCAAGGTGCAAGATGAGTCCTATCTACGGTTGATCTACGGTCAACCTCAGCGAGCGATGATGGACGCGCAAGCAAGCTCCCCCCGGATCTGTCATGACGTGGCAGCTAATCTCACGGAATCAAATATATCGCACACCCGTGACGTTCACACGCGTCCAGCAAAGGCACACCGCAACGTCCACCTGGCCATCCCAACATTGGACATAGTGGTGGATCATCCTTGCACACTTGCTCTCAGCCTTCTCTCATTCCATCGCTGTCACCAGAGTCAGACAAATCCAACCGCCCACAATGCAGTCCTGGAAAAACTTCTCCGCTCAGCTCCCAGCTATGCCGGCTATGCCAGCTGTTGACATGTCCGCCATGTCCAAGAACCTGCGGAACACAGTGCAGGCTACCCGGTGAGTGAAGGAATCATTTGTTGGGCATGATACGGCTGGAGGGCGCACTAGTGGGGTGTTGTTACCCTTTCGTACACTCGCATCATTGCTGCGCCAGGAAGAGTGTGATAGCCATCTCTCGCCCAAGGTCCACCTACTTGAAGATCAATCACTGATAGCGGTGCAGAGAGCGACTTGGAAACGTCGGCCCAGATGGAATCACAGAGCTCCCCGCCGAGTATAAGCAGCTGGAAGCTCGAGTCGATGCCCTCAGAGAGGTCCACCAGAAGATCCTTAAGATCACCAAAGTCCACGAGACTGAGTCTGTGAGTGTTGCTGGCCGGTAACACATAAGCGTCGAGCTGATGTTTTGCTGCAGTATGACTACCCCTCCGATGTCACTGAGAGCGTAGGGGAGATGGGCCAGCAAGCCGCCAGCGCATGGAGTACATTTGCCAACAAGAACTTGAAGGTGATTCAGGTCTAGCTCAATACTGTGGTAACTAGCTGAAACCTTCATACCAGAACACCAACCTTCCTATCCCCATCCCCAACCCCTCCGCCCAACCGGCTCACCAGCCCAAGACTCTTGCCCACGCTCTGTCTCGAGCTGCCAAGTCTGGTGCTACCGAGCTCGGTGATGGCGACAGACTGGGCACTGCCCTCGGTGTGTACGGTGCAGCCTTTGAGAAGGTCGGAGATGCTCGACTCGCCCAGGATAACCTCATCGCTGAGCGATTCGTCACTCCCTGGTCTGCGACTCTTACCACCTCTATCGGACTGGCCATGAAGGCCCGAGCAAGCGTCAAGACTGCTCGTCTTGAGCTGGACTCTGCTCGAGCTGCGTGAGTTTAGCTCTTGCGCTCGGACTGATCATAGCTGATAACTGGCATTCTTTTAGGCTCAAATCCGCTGCCCCCACCAAACAGGAGCAGGCTAGGTTAGTGATCCACTCAGTGAGACTGCTTTGTCGGCTGACCTTCTCCCAGGCTGCATGTTGAGGAGGCCGAAGACAAACTCGTCCAGAACACCGAGACCGCCATCGGACTCATGAAGTCTGTCCTCGAGAACGTGAGTGTTGACAAGCGGAAGGAATTCAGTCGTGAAACTCATCGTTTCTCTCAGCCTGAGCCACTGCAAAACCTGTCGAATTTGGTCAAGGCGCAATTGATCTTCTTCTCCACCGCTGCTGAGACCTTGAGTGTAAGTCGGCTCTTGGCTAAGGTTCTGCGCACAGCTGATCTCTCTTCAGGGTATCCAAGGCGAGATCGAGGAGGCTGCTACTGCCGCTGAGGGCGAGTACCGAACTTCGAGGGGATAGGCCTGCTCTCCGAGAAGGGTTGTGGCTGTATAGAGAAGACTTCTGCGAGTTAGGTGGATAACGTTCCGTGCTGTGAGATATATGGGTTTCTGATTTTCCGTGATGGATAACGATGCGCAGGTCCAGTGTCTCGGTGCGGTCGTATGAGAATTCGGTGACAGCTGATCAACATGGTGTTAGATAAAGAATACATAAGGAGGCATAGCTGATGTTACAGTGAATATCTGATGATACAGTGAATAGCTGATGACATATAGTGAACACGCGTAATGACAGTGAGTAAAGCTATTGATTCTTAATTCAGACACTCGGTCTCAGATCGCTTGAGTCAGATCGATATCAGGCAGGATCACATCCACCACATCTTGGCTACATCAGCAAAGAGCCCTCGACAGACTTGAACGGCACCTACCACGTCTTGGATTGCTGGATTCTTGTCGAGCAGCTTCTGGACTTGCATGACGTCGAGACCCGGGATCGTGCTTCCAGTTGCGCTTTTCTTGTCGGCAGACGATTCAGATGGGGCGTAGGTTGTAGCGCGCTCGACATCGTTGACGATGAACCGGGCTTTCTGACAAACCAGGTCTGAGAAGTCGTTACCAACAGCTTCTCCCTTCTTTTCTAAGATGACTCACCTGCGATGTAGCACACCGGAACCAGGGAGACACTTTTGGTGCACCTAGCAAAAGTGTAGCACAGGTTGTGTACCAGTCTTTGAAGATCATCTGGGGTCACACCAGTCTCGTCCAAGAGGCAGATGTAATGCGTTGGTCTTGCAGTGCCGACTCTGCCTTGATGAGCTTGGAGGAAGAAATCGAATGCGTAAGGGTGAGTAACTGATCTATCCACTACCAGTCCGCTTGGAAGGTTACCGGATCTATCGACGTCGCCGTTTCTGCCGAAGAAGCGGGTATTGTGCCTCTTGGCACAGACGCAGATCAGTACTTTGGGTCGATATCCCTCTTGCAGCCTCGCAGCGGCTTTCAAAACCGCATTGTGCTCGTAAGTCATGGCGGCGGCGTACTGACCCTCGGACAAACCATCTCGGAAGATGAAAATGCGCTCGGGATAGGCTTGGTTGTGACTTGCAAAGATCTTGAGGTGGTTCTCGATCATGGCCGAAAAGTCCATGACGATCTCATCTCGACCGGCTTGCAATCTGATTTGGGCGGAGTAGAGAGTGCAGTCGGCATCAAAGGTGGCGATGGTGCAGGCGACCGTTGGGGCATAGTCGTATCCGGCTTTGATCGGGGGCTAATGAACATCAGCTTTATCTTGCCCGTCACAAGCACAAGCTGGCATCGACCTACGTGTCCGAGATCTGCACCTAGCAGCATGGTCTTGCCTTTGATCATACCGGGTAGATCCGTGAGTGGAACCTGGTGAGTGACACCTCCTAGCTTGCTCTGGGGTGAGACCCATCAGCAAGAGTAGGACACGACACTATAGCACAACAGCTCACCTGAATCTTCATCACCAGGTTCCCAGTATACGCATCAATACCTCTGGGGTTTCGGATCTTGGCTGCTTGCATACACTGTGTCGGTACGGGGCCTATCGAGAGTGAGCTTGCAGTCCTACTACCTACGCAGGACGCACGATGGAGATCTGTGAATGATATCTTCTTGATCGCCTCGTAAAGCCATGAGTCGCTGGGCATCAGTAGTGTTCAGCCGGACTGAGCTTACCGTCCGGGAAGGACCACGCAGATCAGTTGAGGGTCACATCCAGTGGCCTTGTATGCCTCGAGTGCCGCCTCCTGGAGAGTCGCTTTGACCGTGGAGAGTTGCCGAGGGTCTCGAGGAGGTATCAAGGGCGGTGTAGGCAGTTGAACGACCACTCCATGAGCTTGCATCGTTCCGACCAGGTAAGTTATGTAGCGCTTCATGTCATCGAAGTTGGTGTACTTGTCGAACGAGACCATCGCCCAGGATTGCAGCGGTCGAGGTCCATTCTTCACAAACTGTCAGAGAAAGAGTGAGCGTCTAGCTCTTCTTCGGCTTCGGAAAAGTCTCACCCTCTTGCCTCGTAGATTCCAATTGCCATCGGCTACTTCAGCACCTTTGCCGTTGGCATATAGGACTTGGGGAGGTGGGAGGAGCCTGGCGTCGACCTCGAGCATCTTTCGATTGACCTGTACGAAGTATTCGATCAGCATCGACTACAATGTCTCCCAGAGGCTTAGCACTCACCTGCAGACCCCAGGCGGTAATTTTGGGCTGGTTCTGATAATCCAGCACCGATCGCCAGTGCTCAACAGCAGCTGTCCTGTCAGAGGGTCGGACAGCAGCGACCTTGATCATCCTGAAAGGATCAGCGTGTAACCGTGAGGTACGACAGAATCATACTTACTCTGCAGTCTGCTCCGCGGTTAGCTTTGGAGGAGGAAGCGAGTTCCATTCGGCGATGTTGACGAATTCGAGGGGCAGAAATGCCTTCTTCCCGTACTGCAGGACTACATTCAGCTTCATCGCCCGTCAAAAGAACCATACGAGCTTACCTGGACGCATGGCAGACGGGGGTACTTGACTGTCGCACCGTACATATCCTGAAAGTATTGAGGTACGCTGATCCTGGTGTCTTCTTTGCCGTCCTTTCCCTCGATCATGAAGGTGATGTCGGAAGCAGGCTGCAGCGTCACTGACATGACAGTGTGTAGTCGGGAACTTGGTCGGTGTGTCACGGTGAACTGTGTTACATCAGCTTTTGTCACAGCTAACAAAGAGTGTAGCTTACCTTTGCCCCTCTTAGCTTGTTCTTGATGATCGAGATCTCCCTAGGCTCCAGCGCGTGAATGATCGCCGGTGCCGCAACAGGAGGAGGAGGGCCACCGCGGAAACCGCCCCTGCGTGGAGGTCCCCCTCTTCCCAGGATCTTGGTGATCACCTCTATCGCTGGACCCGTGGCCAGGAACGCAGAGAAGCCGATATCAATGTTGAGCAAAGGTAGTCCAGAACTCGAGTAGCGGAAAGACCTAGTCTTGATCAGCTGAGTCACAAGCGCAGGCTGTATTTAGCCTACTGCATGAAGCCCTTGCAGACTACTCCGCCTTGCGGAAGATCAGAAGCACCGTCCATGGTGAAGAAGCGATTACCCGTTGAACCAACTTGAGCGAATTTCTTGCTAGGAAGGTCCCGCAACAGGACATTGGTGGCCATGATAGCTATCGGTTCAATCAGCATCGAGGATACCGCGGTGTCTGGCGTGCTCACCAGTTAGACTCCTTTCCTCGATGAACGCCCCATCCTTCGACGCAGCGGGAGACTTGGCTGATTGGCAGTAGTCCATCACAGCTTGCAGATCGATCTCCGCGACGAGCTTGATGACCACCTTGAACCTTCTGTTCTCCTCGTCAGACGAAGAACCCCTGTTGCGCGGGTTAGGAACTTGGACCGCTCCATCAGGTGTCATGGCAGTGGTGAAGGTCTGAGCTTCGTCTGGACAGGCGTCAGGCAGTTACAGCCCCCTCTTTCCTCCGTACTTACCTGCTGCGATGGGTAACTTGATAGGGGTGAAAGCGTTCCTTCGGCCATCGAAGACACTTGGGCCGAGTGCATCGGCCAGTACACCCTTTTGCTCCAAGCACAACTGTGTCCAGATAGCTCGGAGAAGGCCTTTGGGCTTCTTTGGTGCAGGACCTGTTGTCTTGACCATGGGGTTGATGTCAACGTCATAGTGGCTGAGTAATGAGCAGTCAGCCAGAGATCTTAGGGAAAGAGCTAGTTCTTGGCTTACTAGATCATCTTGGCTCTGTGGCCGGTCGCTCTGACCTGGTAGTAGTTGGATCTCACGCTGATTGGCTTGCCAAACTCGCCGAAAGATGGTCGAACAAAGAAACTGGTCAGAGCTCGTGCTTCCGCCTTTCGCCTCTCGGTGTTGACTGTGAGAGCACCACTGTAGTTGCTGCGCATCGATGCTGGAGCCGAAGGGTATGGTCCGCCTCTCTGACTGACGTGTCCCGGTGGAGCACCTCTGGCGGAACTGCTATTCTCTGGGAGTTGACGTTCGTAATCAGACTTGGCCAAGGTCAGGCTGTCGAGTTTGTGAGTGAGAAGAGAGCTGGGAGCTTCGGATCTCGGGACTGCTGGTCCCGGTTCGCCGTACTTCGGTGGACCAGAAGCGTTTGTGGCCCATGTCGGAGTGGGAGATGCAGGTCGACGAGAAAGGGGTTGTCCTTGGGCACTGGGGTGCATTGCTTCTTGTCTGCCGATCCCTCGACCATATTCCTCTGCTCGGATATCACCCCTTGAATGCGGGACTGCTCTTGCTGGAAGGTCCATGGTTGGCTCTGAGCCTTGATACTGAGGAAGAAGGAGTGTCAGCGTTGTACACGGTGTGATATGCGCTGACTCACTGTAGAAGGTGCAGATCTTCGCACACGACGTTGATACTCTGCCTCCTCTTCCTCCTCGTCGTATCTTCGTGACATCGTTAATGATGCACGTGAGTGGATTCAGTACTGATTGGTCCGATGGAGGGCGCCTGGAGCGGGACACGTCGATGTCTTCTTCGACTGCTTTGGTTTGTTTAGTCAACGCACGCCGGGAGGGAAGGTGAACTGCTCGAGTCAGTGATGTCAAGGGGTACTTCCTGAGGTAAGAGATATGACTTGAAAGATAGAAGGATGTATGGAGGTGAGATGAGGTGAAGAAGGAAGAAGAAAGTTCCCGTGCAGACCGTTCTTATGCCTGCACGGTCAACAGCGGTCTGAGCGCGGGATTTGACCGAAAACACCGTTGTGGCAGTGGTAGCTTGCCTCCTGCTACATTGGTACGATGGTGGAGAGCCCTGTTAAGCTGATGAGGTGAATAGTACCTGCTGTACTGTGGGATCCAGTCTGAGATGCACAGAAGAAGAAGAGTGGATCGAGATATCAACGGGGTTGATCGACATCCCCGAGCGAATGACTTCATCGGCTAACTGATTTGCCGACCATCTTCGACCGTTCGATCGCTGTCGCTCGATCATACTCTACACTTTGCACCACTTCTTCCACGTGAGACAAATCCACAGGTGTAGACACTGACAACGGTAATCCCAACCGAGATATGCCAAAGGAGAACAGCTCTAAGCCCTTCAATCCAGCTCATACACACCCCGCATCAATCTCTTCGGTCGCGTCATCATCCACCATGTCCAACAAGCCAACTGCCAAGTCAAGCTCGCAGAACAGGAGCGCGGTGGAAATCGAGGGCATTCAGTCGGGCGGAGGAGGTGGGGGAGGTACTGGCGCTGGGGCGCCAGAGGCGATGGGACTGGACGAAGCTGGCGCTGGAGGCGAGGATTCGGGCAAATCATCAAACAAGGTCAGTGGGGGTGCACTGTATAGGTTCATTTATAGGGAATAGCGTTTTGAGCCCGTTCGGCATCAAGCTGACATATTGGTTGCTCTAGAGTGATAGCAGTGACGTGTCAAAGGTTCACCCAGCATGGAAAGGATTTGGCAAGGACTCAAAGGGAGATGACGAGCAGAAGGCAGGTGTCAAGGACAAGGCGAAGCTATAATGGGGACTCTGTGCCCCGTTTGATTTAGTTGTACACAAGCCTTGCATGTCCACTGAGCTGCTGAGACAGTCGGCAGCAATTGCATGTATGTTTCCAGCACATCACATCTGAACATGTCCAGCTCGAATCTCCAGCCAATCTATCCCGTTCGGAGGATGATGTGAACTCCAGAGTCTGACTCGACGAGATCACTCATCTGTCCAGGCTGTAAGGAGAAGGCGGCGTCCTACAGGGCGGGAGTCCAAGTATGTGAATTTGAGAGGAGAAGTGTGGTAGACGCGGCAATAGGCAAATCACTTGATCAGCACTTGTCCTATGGCCTATTTGCTTCATCGATACCCACCTCGAAGACCTTCTGCATCTGCCCTTGACTGAACCATCCGAGATCGCCACCCTTCTTCGCGCTCGAACAATCACTCGAATCCGCAGCGATCTTGGCGAACTCGGCGTTGCGCTGATCGGCCGGTAGCGAATCAAGGTAGTCCTTGTTCTTCTGGATAATGGCTCGTGCTTCAGAGAGGGGAATAGTGATCTTGTCCTGTATCACCAAGTCAATCAGCTTGGTCCATTGCTTTTACCAACAATTCCTCTGTGCACCCCAGGTGGTCCAAATCGATGTGTAATCTATATCCAGAGTCGCACTCACCTGTCTCCAGCTGCTGGGTCTCCTGCTTCCAGCGTGCTTGGCCAGGATGTGGCTAGCTCTAACTTTTCCATCCTGCGCACCTCCCGCGCCCGCCTTAGCCCCAGCATCTTGAGCATTGAGGTACTTGGCCGCACCGGGTAGGGCGGCGACTTGGGATGGTGTCAATTCGGCGGGGGTGTCCCAGACGGATTGAGAGGTCTGGGCATTGTAGAAGTAAGGGATTTGGCGAGAGTTGGAGAATCGGACTTCCCACCCGGACATTGTGTGGGGCGATAGCTATTGCTGTTGGTGATGTTATGAGCCGGCGGGATCCAGTGGGCTTTAAGCTAACTCCTGGGTCAAGGACAGACTGTACTCAATCTATGCACGTTCAACCAGCTTCATGAGCCAGCGTCAATGCTTATTAGCGCTGGACGACCGACGACGGCCGCGCGTCAGTCATCTTGCCAGTCACGCGGGTGACACGTGGCAGATTTAATAGGGGAACCGTGTGCATGCATCTGTCGAGCAGGAGTCTGCCGTCTGCCATCTGGACAGCTACCAAACGTTAAACAGCGGCTGGACTTTAGCTGAAGCAGTAGTGAAGTCGTTCCATCAGTCCAGCGCGATTCCTACATATCATCTGCACTGCAGCTCGATTGCTTCCTCTCAGCCCTCGGGCTTGCTCCCTGGTCGCGCGGCCGATCCGCACCGTCGACGGCCCAAATCATCCTGTTGTGACCTCTTGACCTGGACCCAACCTGGACCCATGACCTCTACCCCTCGAATACGCCAATAGATTCACTCCTCCCAGACGATCCCACCCCAGCTTGCGATATCGCTCTGTATGAGAGCGGTCTACATCAGCACATAAGATGATGGTCTCGGTATCGACTCACGTTGTCAGAAGCGAGCACAAGCACCCCGGCTTGAAGATCTTTTCGAACCATACGGAGGGATAAGTGGATCGCCTGCGCTTGATCCTTGCACACGGCGCGACGAAAGGCTTCGAGGTAGCTTCGAGCCCAGGTGGACCCCCTTGGAATGAGGTATCGAGCCAAGGACCAGTCTGGGCGATTGAGCGGGTTCAGCGAATCGATCTGGTGGTACGGGGTGAACGGGATTGTTTGGGTACCGTTTTCTTGCTTGATCTTGAGGTCTTCGTGCTGCTCAGCGCAGTCATTCGAGCGGTGATCATCATGGAGTGCGGCGAGGTTGGATGCCAGTTGTCTGGGTCTGTACTTGATCCGATGTGGGATATGTTGAGGGTGGTTGAGGATCGCAAAGCGAATGTGAAAGAGGATGGAACTAGCCACGAGGATCGTAACGAGGACGGACGTGGTTTCTTGCAGTTCAGCGCTTGTGTAGTTGCTAAGGTGATTGGTAATCTTGGCTCGGAGTTTGAGGCAGAAGTTGATGAAGAGCTTGACGAGACTTGTTGCATCAGGCATGGCTGGAAGGTAGGAAGATAATCGGTCGATGATGTGGTCTACCATCTTGACGACTTGCGTGAGGCACGTGTCAAGGAGGAAGGCGATCTTCTGGAGGTAGTGGTACGCATGAAGAAGGTGTTCAACCATCGTATTGGCCATGAGGTAGGTTGGCATGACTTGATGGTCGATGCTGTCCGCAGTGATCAATTGTTCGGGGAGTGGAACGTGAGCTTCGAAGTAGCGAATTGTGTACTGATACGCAGTGTATGAGTGACTTCTCTCGCGTAGACCGGCCTAGTCGCTTGATGAGTGTGAACTGTCATTAATCGGAAATCTGAGAAGCGCAGGGAAGTGAGAAGAAGGTGAACAATAAGAAGGGATGAAACTATTCGAAGGCGAGACGGTCTGTGCAATCATCATGGCGCACAGACCGCTTCGCTTCGCTGTGATCGATCGCCGCGGGTGATCCCATGCTCGACCCTCGAGAACCTTAGGTCGTAGATACTGTCACATATGAGAGATGAGCTGCGAGGTAGAAGTGTATGTACAACAAGATCAACAGGTCTAAGGGAGATGTACCGTATCTAAAGTGGTTCTAAAATCTATATCACACCGACAACGACCGTCGCCCGCAAGCTACCTTCCCTGGGCCCTCCTAGGCCGGAGCCAACATCATCCACTTCGCCCACCCAACCAAGAACTCCTTCCTCTAGATTGTCTCCACTGGCATCTCGCTGTCCGAGACTGGTGAGATACTCCTCAGATCGCAGGGCAGACGACTTCCACCCCCAAGATTGCGACAAGGTGAACGTGTCAGGCGCAGAGGAGAACCTGATCAACGCAGTTCCCAAAGCCGAAGCACACGATATGGAGAAGTATGCCTGAACGAATTGGGTCAGCTCATGACAACTCGCAGGTATCCGTCAAATCACTTTGGTCACCCGTCGCTCATCCTTATACAACCCATTTACCCCGTTGGCAGAGTCTGCAGGAAGCGGTGCTGTTCGCGGGGTGACAGGTGATCTGAGCTCGGATCGGGCGTTGGGGCTGCCCATACCGACGGGTGGCACTGACATTGTCCTCATCAAGGCAGGGGATAGGGGTGTATCGCCCAGGCTTGACGCTACACCATCTTGTGTCATCCGGCCCCTGCTCGTGCCCCCTACGTTCGCCTTCTGCGAAACATCCTGTCCGTGGGCAGTGCGAGAGGGAGATGATGGGGTAGGCAGCGGTTCGTTGGGGTTCTGGCGATGAAGGTAGATTCCAAGCTGTGTTCCCTTGTCCTTCTTCTTGATCGTCTGGACATACACGTTGAACCAACTGCCCGCGTAGAAATGGGTTTCCGAGTATAGCCTCTCTTTCTCTGCTAGGTGGTCCACACCCCAAAACTCTACACTAAACCTGAACGGCTCCAACTTGGTGAATCTTTCTCCACTATCCACATCTTCAGGTATATTGTCCATACTCTTCGAACCGATGCCTCTACCTCGTAGTCGACTGTACTGTGACTTGAGGTTCAATGTCGATAGCGTCGACGAGTACTCGTCGAGCATCTCAGCCATGGTCTTGCAACCGCGTTGGAGGCCAAAGTTTGTCTTTTCACCTTGCGGCGGCGGGCGGAACTTGGTATTCTTGCCTTCGACCGAGTAGCTGTTCTCCAGCATGCTATTGGTCTCCGGACCGAAATCGGGCAGACCCGCCAGCCCCGGCAGGGGAGTCTGCTGGCTGCCAGAGGCGTCGAGGAAGAGCAGTCCTCCGGCGCCAATTCGATGAGTGTCGTCGGTGGGTACCGGATGAAATCGCTCCATAGTCCCAATCGATGGCGTCTCGCTACTAGTGCCGACCGGAGCGTAGCTGCCATCTTGAGACGCGAATCTGCTCCCGCTGGTAGTTCGGCTTTTAGGCGTGACTCGTCGACGGCGCGTTTGCGAGGTCAAGATGTTGGACACTGTACTGCTGATGCCCAATTCTGGCTCGTCTGTGGTATCCAGACCCCTTGACAGGATACGATTCCGCAAATCCGCTGCAGACCAATGTGCTGCCTGCAGGATCGAAAGAGGCGCGTATGGGAGAGCAGTGGCTGGATCAATATCCGCAGCGATGAAGGAGAGGTCGTCGAAAGTCTGAAGTGGGCGTCAATACTGGCGAATATGAGCCGAAGCGACTGGCAGGGACTCACCATATGCGTGTAGTAGATGCCATCCTCGAAGACTTGTATGAGCTCATCCTCGTCCTCCTCCCATTCGTTCCATTCTTCGTCGCCCTGGCTATCGCTATCTTCCGCTAGAGATAGATCTCCTCTGTCCTCCATATCCCGCTCCCAACCTTTTCGTCTGAGATCAAGTGCACGCCTTGCTACGTTGTAGCGTTCCATCTCGTCTCGCACAAAGAAGCTATCCGAGCTAAGCACCGCACGGAGGAATTTCGCGGGCAATCCACCATGGGACCAGACTCGCGGTTGAGAGTCGGCTCCTTGAGTCGGTACGGAGCATTCGAGGTCGAGGACATCGACACCCCATCGTGCGAGCCAGCAGATACACGCTTCGCCGATCTTGTTACTGGCGAAACCGTAGAAGTGAGGCATCTCGTGGGCAATGTCGCTCGTTGCCTCTGTATGAGCGTCGCAATCGTTGTCTTCCGTGGCGGAATCTGGCATTTGAGATGTATGGCGGACAGTCGGAGTTGTGTCACCGATTGGATCGGATGATGGTGCCGCGTGCCCAACCTTTCCTTCCTCGTCTCCAGCTGAATTGTTTGGATTGGGACTTGCTGTTTGGGATTGAACCTCGAGTGAGCCCGGGATTGACGGTGCGTGCTCGGTTGCAGACTTCACGACGGACACTGGTTCTGCTAGATCTTCGAGGCCCTTTGCACACTCCTCAGTCTGATTCGGCCATTCTTCGTCTCCGATGCCGTCTCCCACTGCAAAAGCCAGGTATCGCCGTATCGTGCTAGGGCCGACCGTCCGCAAAATCATGGACAAGACCTCGCGTATCAGGGTCCCGTGACCGAGATAGATCGAGGTTGCGAGGAGAGAAAGCAAGAGTCGAGGTGTGGCTAGATGGGTGCGAGGCGGCAGTTCACCATAGATCTTCTTCAGAGAGGGTCGATCGAGACCTGCTGGGAACGAGGGGGTGAGAGGGTTGGAAGGAGTCGGAAGAAGGGTGACAGGGAAATGGAGATGAGGGAAAGGCGCGTAGAGGCGGGACAGGCAGATCCTGTGAGTGGTCAGTAACGTCCCACAGGAAGCATGACTCACTCGAAGGCGGCTCGAGTGATATTCGAATCGTCAAACTTTAACTCTAGATTCTCGCCTCGCCAGCTGTCACTCTCCAGTATAGGTATTGACTCCGCCGAGTATGTTGACGATAGCTGACCGGAGGTTTCGGAGAAGCCTCCTAGAAACATGGTATGGAAGAAGCCTACGTGTGTCAGAATGGAGTACGCGCCCTCACATCGGAGATCCGCTCACCAGCCTGAACCAGGACCATCTTGTGCACCTTCCAACCTACACCCCACTTCTTGACCCATATCCGCACATCGGCACAAGCTCCAGTCAGGAAGGATTGGTATAAGTGATCGCCAAGGATGTTTGGCGGCGGGCCTGGTGTGATCTGCAGATGTCGCGTAGCGGTGGAGATAGGTAGAGATGGCTTCTTGACAGGCTGGGGTGGTCGCATTATCTCCGGCGGCGACGAGGGTTGGCGTGAAGCTGGCGCAGTCGGTAAGGAAGAGGGTCTTGAGGAGACACTGAAGGTTGGAGGCGTCAATGGCATCGAGTCGAACGCGTCGTCATGAGGGGTAGTACTGCTTGAGGATGGGACTAAGATGGGTCGAGGCGCATGGGGACTTGTCAATGCCCTCGCACGACTTGGTCCTGCATTTGTCGACCGACCGCCTTCGTTCGCATCGATGGCGATTGATGGAGTTGAGATGTTGACTGATCGAGGAGGCGAGAATGATGAAGGGGGAGATGCTAGGAGGATGCCTCTAGTACTGCCGAGGGACTCGTTGGATTCTGTGGCCACCATGGCCGAGGAGGTGTGTGCGCTCATTTGCCTCGCATCTTGATGGGAGGATCTGCGCGTTGGCGCAGGCGAATGCAGCGGGGAAGACGAACGCGAGTTTTCGTTGGATATCGGCCTGACCGGGATATCGGGAAACGGTAAGACTTTTGGTTGAGGCAGATGCGATCTGGATCGAGCTCTGCCTTGGGACGAAGAGGATCCGTAGAATGAGCTGCTAGATCTAGATGGTGTGCCGGGACGAGATTGGGAGGGGGTCGTGATCGTCGGCTTGAGCGCTTTGGATTTTGCCGTCATGAGCCAATCTTAGGGTGAATCGTTCCAATTCAAAGCTTGCAAGAGGTTGTACGACGAGCATGTATCTGGCTGATCTGGATTGGTGAGGCGATATGGTCGTTACCTTACGCAGCCGCGACAGTCATGATCACTTGAGGACAATAGAAAGCATTCATGATTCATCAACGCCGGCCTCTAGGGTCGTGATACTCGTATGCTTGGCTGTGCGCTCGTGTGATGTCCTCGACGACAACATCAACTCTCACTTACTCCGGCCCGTCGGTCACGGCTTGTTCCGGAAAGGCGTGTACGTAACAACAAGCCGAAGTGGGCCGAAGTGCCACATCTAGTAATCACCGCGGGATCTCTCGGCGATATCGTCAGCACGTTCGAGAGCGCTGGCAGCTTTGGACTTTTTGTGAAACCGGTCCTCCAACAGTCCTCACTTCATCAACCAACACCAGATCAATTCAAAATGTCCGCCGATCAGCTCGAACAACACCTCGCTACCCGATCTTACGTCGATGGGTGAGTACGCTCTGTCATTCGACACTACAGAAATCACCCCTCCCTCAAACCATTTATGATGATATACCGTTTTGGTCCGTGTTTCCGAGGTAGCGGATTAAGACCCCGCGCCTTTACATTGAAGATAACGTTTTTTCCAAACTCACTGATCTCGCAAATCCGTCTCCGTTCAGTCTCCAAGTCAGTCCGATTAGAGCTGATACCGTGATATAGCTTCCAGCCAACGTCTGCCGATGTCGAGGCTTTCAAATCGCTAGGCTGTGAGTCTATCTGCAGCTGCGTATCGAGGTCTAGACTGACGCTGGACCTCTGTAGCTGCCCCAGAAGCTGGCAAATACCCCCACGTCGCCCGATGGTACAAGCACATCGCCTCGTTCTCTGACGAGCACAGCTCCCTGCCCCAGGGCAAGGCCCTCGCTACCGCCGGTGCATCTTCTTCCAAGGCCGAGGCCGCTGCTGAGGAGGAGGATGACGACGAGATCGACCTCTTCGGTGAGGATGACGAGGAGGAGGACGCCGAGGCCGAGCGAATCAAGGCCGAGCGAGTCGCCAAATACCAGGAGGCCAAAGCCGCCAAGACGGCCGAGAAGCTCGCTGCTGGTAAAACCCTGGACGCTGCCAAATCCGTTGTCACCCTGCAAGTCAAGCCATGGGACGACGAGACCGACATGGCCGAGCTCGAGAAGGGTGTCCGAGCTATCGAGAAAGATGGTCTTGTTTGGGGTAAATCCCAGCTTGTCCCAGTTGGTTACGGTGAGCTCAACCGTTTTTCCCGTAAGGTCAGTTGCTCATGGACTTGCAGGTATCAAGATGCTGCAAATCAACTTGGTCATCGAGGACGCCAAGATCTCCCTCTCGGAACTCGAGGAGGAGATCCAGGAAGACGAGGACCACGTTCAGTCTACCGACATTGCTGGTAAGTTGGCTGTTGAATCTGTCTGCGACCGCTTTCTAACATCTCCTCTAGCCATGCAGAAACTGTAAACAACTTGTATATTCGCTTTCCGAGGTATTCAGTGACGTGTGACATGCATTATCGTTAGTGGCATCAGCTTTCCAACCCCGGTACATCAGGGATATTCAGAGACGGTCACCGACATGGCGACCTGTACATCGCGCCTCGAGCAAATGGTGCATACGGTCGCAGTCACTATCGCTACCCTCGCAAGCGATGCGAGTGGGTGTCTTCTGGACTAGGCAGAATCGTCTGTAGGAGGGCCATCTTCAAAGTCGAACTTGATGTGTCGCCCCTCTGCTTCGATAGCCGCCTCAAGCTCGCTAGACAGTGGCACCAGGCTGTCTACGGTAGGTCCCTGGACACGCTTCAGGATTGTCATCAGGTCCTTGGCGTAACTTGTCCTGAGATTTACCTTGCTCAGTTGCGCAGCAGCCGACAAACGAGATTACAGCGTTGACAGCTCTGGATCCTCTCGACAATGGATGCCCAGTGTCCACACCAATGACTGCCAATAGTCGCGGACCGATTTGACGGTCTCATCGGACTCGGCGTACGGCTGAAGTTTGTATGCCAACTCGAAGTCGTCAGGGTCGTCGCTCTTGTCCGAGACGGAGACGCCAATGAAGGCGGCTGGTAAGCTGTTGAGAGTCTTCTGAATGCTCGCTTGGTCAGACATGCTGGATTAATGTGACTCGCTCCGGAGGGACTAGGTTGAGAAAGCTTTGCAAAACTGACACTCGTCAGTTCTTAAATCCCCCAAAACCAGTCAGACAGCTTACCGGCTCCGACGTAGCGTTGAAAGGTATGGATGCTTCGGGTGAGCTCGTATGGTCTCCCTTTGCCCAGCGCTCACACGTCGAGTCGAATCACAAAGGATCTAATGATAAACGATCTCGCTTATCTTTCACTTACTGCAGGCCTGCAGGCTACTTTCGGCCGACTTTCATCGTGTTCTCAAAGATAAAGTATGGAAGACCGTGTGAGAAGGGAGTGCTGGTTATTACAACTTTCGAACGAGTTTCACCATCGATCACACGCGATTTAAAGTGCACATGACTACTCGAAAGCTTCTAATGCAGAAGCGAGGCGCAGCACTGTAGACGAGCAGGCTGACGTACATAGACAGAGGCGTGGCGTACACAAATGTACTTCATTCTTCCCCCGGAGTGCTTTCGTGGTACTCGAGACCGTGGAAGGAAGGCGAAGTCGAGAGGTGTGTTGTCTTCCAGCCTTCTGATTGGGTGGAGGTTGCAATTTGACGTAGATTGAGGCTTGATTGGTAGAAGGCTATGTACTATGTTAGCCGTCAAAACCTTTTGAAACGAATGTCCGTCGAGCGATATTGACGATATGACACTAAACTCACCGTTATCGTCATTTGAGCTGCCTTCCCAATCGGATAAGGAGAGACATCATTTACCCTGTCCTTTGACGACATCGAACTCTACTCGCGCGACCACATCTGACCAAGATCTCGTCAGTCATCGATGACATCACATATAAGAAGGACAGTCGCGTGATGGTCTACCCGTTTTCTCAACAATCACTCAAATCCTTGATCAAGATGCCAGCTTCCAGCAACTTGAGCAACCTGCCCTCAGCTTTCGTTCTGGCACCAGTGACCATCAGCAGAGATAGTGGTGCTCCCTTCGTAAGATGCGATCCCAAGTGCTACGCGAGTGACACCGACGGCCCAGACATCGAGGCGTACTGCAAAAGTGTTACCGATGCGATCAACAAGTGGTGGGAGTCGGCTGCAGACGACGAGGTCACCACTGCGATCGATCCAACCGAATCGGATGACGCTATCATTGCAAAGATGCAGTGCCTCCTGGTCCCGGTGGCTAACCAAGTTCCAACTAAAGGCGATGAGGATACGAGGGTGTTGTCGCCTGCTCAAGTCGTCGAGCTCGACCAAAGCTCGACGGACGCCGTACTCATGGCGAGGCCACGAGTATGGCGGCCGAGAAGGGTCACGTGGAAATGATCACGATCAGCGGCGCCTGGGGCGGTACTCGCCGGATCGCCGAGATGACCGTCGAGATAGCGCTGCCCCTGGGCAGGTTGTGTAGGGTGGTGTTAGAGTAGAGTCACAGCCTACAGCTGAGGGGAAGGTAACTTACATGCAGTTGATAAGTCTGACGAGGAGCTTAACGATGTTCTCATCTCTCGTCAACTTTGAATGCTGTGGCGACCGACAATCTCGATCAGAGCCATGTCGACCAGACCCAGGGGAAGAGTTGCTGTCATAGGACTCGGTGAGGCAGCTGGGACTTGATACTCATCCCCACTCAGCATCTAACATATCTTCTTACACAGGCGTGTCCGGCGTCACTGCCGTCAAGAATCTCGCCGAGCAGGGCTTCGACGTTGTCGGCTACGAGCGCAACAACCACATCGGGGGGCTATGGCACTATCACGAGGACCCTTCCCAGACTACGGTGCTGAAGAGTGAGTCCGCAACGACGGGTCCTGTACAGCATGCTGACGGGCTCAGCCACGGTCGCGAATGGCTCCAAGTCCTTTGTGAGGGAGCTTCATAAGCAAGCTGTGTTTGCATGCTCACAGCACGCAGTCGGCATACCAAGACTTTCCCTTCGGAGACGGTAGGTCTTACAGTGACACGTAGACCGTGGCCGAGCCTAAGCTGACCCATATCAATAGACATCCCCCATTACCCAACAGCAGGGCAGATCGACGAATACATTCGCGGTTATGCTCGAGCCTTCGACATCGAAAAGCACTTTCATCTAGGGACTTCGATCGTCAAGATTTCGAAACCGGATCCAACTGAACAGGCTGATCCCAAAAAACAAGATGTGCATCGCTGGAACATCACGCTAAAGGACGAGCAAGGCGAGAGGAATGAAGTCTTCGAAAGGGTCTTGGTGACCACTGGGCCTTTTGGCACACCTTACACTCCGAAAGTGCCCGGCATGAACGATTTCAAGGGTGAGATCATGCACGCACAAGCATACAAAGGGTAAGCCGCGATGTCTTCTACCTTGAGGTTCCGCTGACAGAAGCCTCAGAGCGGACGCTTTTGCTGGAAAGAAGGTGGTAGTTGTCGGACTGGCGAACACTGGAGGAGACATCGCGGTCGACGTCACAAAGACAGCTAAGAAGGTGTACATCTCCCATCGATCAGGAGTCAGATTGGTGAGCTCAGTGACTAAACGGGATCAGCCACAGAGACTGATCTCAATATTCAGCTTCGCCGACGCGACCCGCCTATCGACCACATGATCACCCGACGTCGATTCTACATGGGTAGCTTTCTGAACAGCCACGCGCCAGCACTCGCGTCCGGCCTGGCCGACCGAATACTCCAGTTCAGGTTCCGCAGGGAGAATCCGGAGTACCAAGACGAATGGGGGTTCTTCCCAGCACCTCCAATGGTATCCTCTCCTGGTGTGGTCAATGATCAGATCGTGCAATACCTCAGCCAAGGCAGGATTCACAATCTGTTTGGCATCAAGCGATTCACTTCCTCGGGTATCGTCACACACACCAAAGATGGCAAAGGCGAGGTCAAGGTGGACTGCGATGTGGTGATATTCGCAACCGCTTGCGACTTCAACTACTCGATCCTCTGCGGAGAAGCCGATCCCACGCGATACTCTACACCCGAATGGGATGCGATCGAGGGGAACAACGACCTCAAGTACCCGAAGCTGTACCAGACCCTATTCTCGGTCGACCACCCAGAATCATTGGCTTTCATCGGACCGTGTCGGGGATTCTCCCCTGCCGCCATGTCAAACTCGGACCTTGCATCGCAGGCCATCGTGCAGGTATGGAAAGGTGCCCACAAACTTCCGTCTCGACATGAAATGGAGAAGTGGTGCGAGGACAACTATCGCAGAGCCATCAATCAGGCCAAAGGTTGGCGCATCCCGAAAACCGGTGCCGAGTCGGCGTCATTCGAGAAGTGGTTGAATGAAGCCGCGGGGAATCGAGTCAATGAGATGACGGGATGGGGATGGTCAGGCTGGAAATTCTGGTGGAGCGATCACAAGCTCTACAGCCTTGTCATGGATGGAGTCAGCACCCCGTTCGTGTACAGGTTATTCGAGGGCAAAGAGGGTGGGAGAAAGGTATATCCTGGTGCTCGAGCCGCGATATACAAGGCCAACGGGCTCACGCCGCCTGTGGGTAAGTGAGTGGGAGTTTGGAACCGGTTCACTCCAGTACATCAGCCAGATTGCCTGGGAGGGGACGACACATGTGCATAGCGTTCGTTCGCCGGGAGAGGACGACGGTGTTCGGCTTTGGTTTCCGATACCGATAGGTACCGCCTGTTACCCCACTCAACCCCTTCGTATACATGCCACACTTCCTTCTGCGCCATCTGAGAACGGGCCTGGACGGGCTTGGCTTCTTGCTTCGCGGTTCGCCCGAAAGCAGATGTGCTTAGACGCGCGCCTTCTCGCTTTACGACCTTAAGCACTCGACAGGACATGTGTATAAATCTGGCTGGCTGTCCGAATCTCCTGGACATATCGACTGAGCTTGTGTTGTCTGTGCCACGAACATCGAAGGTCACCGGTCATCCTGGGTCTTGATGTCGGGCCACATTGCATCTCGAGACTCGCAGTCCCTCATGCGGCATCGCTCCTCGCCTCTCTACAGCTCTCTACACACGCTTTGATCCCACCACCGCTTCAACGTACGGCGTCAGCTGGCCACAGTGCCTTGCTTGCCTTCCTGGCTCCTGCGATATAGCGCTGTATTGTGTCGGCCGGCCTGCTGCTGCGAGTTGCCGACATTTCAAATTCACCTCGGAGGCAAAAGTTTCAACCGCGATCGAGACGGCACCGGGAGCTCAGGTCCTCAGGAGGATAGACTACTGGGTCAGCTCTGGTCGTCTGGTCGCTTCACGGTCTGCCAGGTGCACACGAATGTGGCGTGCACGTCCATCGCTAGTTAGCGTCAACGACTTTACGCTAGAGAAAGCGAAAGGAGCGAGCCGACAGGCGTCCGTCGGTGCCAAATTCATGTCGTTCGTTTATCAGATAAGTCGGCCGATAACGAAGCGTGCTGTTTTTAGCAGCGTAACGAGAGTCGATCAAAGTCAATCTGACCATGTGTGATGGCAGCAGCTCACGATCCGCTTAGTCAGTGCAGAGCCAGTGCTTAGGCCCGAAGATGTGGACAAGCTCGACCCAGGTCATTCTAGGGAATTACACCACAGGAACAGCGAATGGATCTAACACTTCGGCCGCCAAGTCGAGATCTGAAGACGATGTAAAAATAGCGATCACCGTCAGGCATCAGACTCTAGCCAGGTGTCCCCCCGTCCCGAAAGACACAGATCTGCCTGCCAACCTCTTCTAGGATGTCCTCAGTTCCCGCATACCGATGACGCTCCGACGGCTCCCACCCGACAGCACCCGACCAACAGCGTGTTCCTGCTCCGCTGTATTCCTACCCTCTGATCTTGCTAGCTGCATTCGGTAGGAGCTGAGACGGGATGGAGGCGGCCACAGTCTAGATCTCGGTGATCGAGGTGATCGCCTCGAAACGAGGGCACCTGGTTATCTGATAGCGAATTTTTACAGACGAGAAAAAGGGGGACCAAGCCTCGAGGTAGATTGACTAATACTCAGACTCCCAATACCCACCTACTTGTTCCAGCAAGATCATCGAATCACTCTCACAAGATATCTCCTCGACGATACCTACGAAATGGAGCAAACAAGTCACGGACCCGCCAACACGACGGCTGGGGCAGCCGGCGGACACACATCGCCCAGTGCTGGTGCGACCAAGAAGCTAAAAGCCATCAACTACGTCAAAGTCGAGTCGTCTCATTGGCTATGGTGGATCATCGCCTGTGTGATCGCTACCATCACGCTACTCCGCCTGGTCAGACTATACAGCCAGCGCAGGAGGAGAATTGCTGGAGCCGCTGCCAAATCCCAATCCAGCAAAGCCAGCAATGAAGGCTCGAGTTTCCCTTCCCCAGATAGCAGCGCTACTCCCACCAACGCAAAGTATTGGACCGGCGCCACGACTGTGCTCCTCAACAACTGGTTACACGTCCGATCTTTCCCCTTGTCCATCTACTCTTGGTTGACCCTTTCCGAGATCACTGCGGCAGTGGTCTTTTCTGCCATTCAATTCCCGTTCACCTTTTACAAAACCCATCGTGAGTCCTGCTGCCCAACTCGAGACGTGCTGATGGGGTCTTAGAGGTTGGTCGACATGCTATTGAACTTCCAGCAGGGATGATGGCTTTGGTTCAAATCCCCTTGATAGTCGGTTTGGCTTCGAGGAACAACACGATCTCGTACTTGACCGGGATCAGCTATCAGAACCTGAACTTCCTGCACCGGACCTCAGCTAGAATGTGCATATTCTGGTCCTGGGTACATCTCATCGCGTATCTGGTCAAAGGGTAGGGCAAGCCTCTTTATCCTGTCAATGGCACAAGAGCTGACGTATCGGGTCTTCCAGACTTGGAAAACATGGACCAGGAGACTACGTCTTCTACACCGTACGTTGCTAGTCGTAGCAGTTCGCTCTTCTCATACTGATTCGTTGACCTTGCCAGGGAGTCGTCGGTCTCATCAGCTTGATGATTGTGATGGTGTCCTCGTTCGCGATCGTCAGAAGGGTCATGTACGAGACATTCTTAGTCTTGCACATTGTCTTCGTTCTGTGAGTCAAGGCGAATCATCATCCGTGTAATGCTGAACATCCCTCCGATCCATAGCCTCTTCATGGTCATGATGTACTTGCACCGACCGAAGCTGGTAGCGTGGGTCTGGGTGAGTTAAGCGCTTCACCACTTTCGTTGAGCTGAACTGACATTCCTGGTAGAGCGGATGGGTGATCTGGGGCTTGGATCGATTTGTCTCTCTTGGTCGAATGGTGATTGTCAACAAAGCCTGGTTGATGCCCTTCAAGAAGAGCAACAAGGCATGTTCCGAGTGCACCGTCGAGCTGGTCGATCGGGACGTTATTCGATTGTCCGTTCCAAGACCTTTGCTCAACTGGGGTCCAGGTCAGCATGCGTGAGTCTATCCCATCACTTGTGTTTCACATTCATTGACATCATCTAGACTCGTTACGATGCCCACCGTCGCCCTGTTGCGATATGAGCAACACCCATTCTCCTTCGCCAACGTCCCCACCTCGGACGGCAAGAACGAAGCAGTGTTCGTCATTCGAGCTCACAATGGTCAGTGATCGCAAGGTAATTAGTTGTATGACGCTAACGACCCGCAGGCTTCACCTGTCGACTGGTCCAGCAGCTTCAAAGTGAAAAGACGACCAGCATCCCATGCTACCTGGACGGTCCGTACGGCATCGCCCAGTCGTACGAGCATCATGATGTCGTCCTCTTAGTCGCAGGTGAGTCAGCTCCGGTCATGTTTAAGACTGGGATGCTGATGAGGTGCAGGCGGCACTGGTATTACGCACGTTTTGTCGATTTTCCACTCGATCATCTACTCTCACCGAAAGGGTCAATGCGCTACCACCAAACTCCACCTCCTCTGGAACATCCGACATATCGAGGATCTCAATTGGATATCGCCCATCCTGGACCGTCTATTCTCCGAAGACATCCCAGAGGGCTTGGACATCAATATCGATGTCCATCTAACCAAGAGCGCAGTTGCCGATGAACCAGACGCCAATCTAGGTGTTAGCGATTACCTTGCCACAAGAGCGTCTATCGACCAGGAATATCCTTCTTCGGGTGGTCCCTCCTCTGCCAACACGTCCGCTACGTCGTCCGGCTCTCATTCCCTGCGTGGAAGCGCGAATGCCAGTAACGAAAAGGTCGACTCTATTCCAAGCACCCCTTCTTTCGAGAAATCCGAAAGATTCGAGAAGAGAGCTGGTATCCCGTCGCTGTCCTCGAACGTGACTTCCTGTCTGAGGTTCCATTCGGGTCGAGCAGGCTTGTCAGCCATCATCGCCAACGACGTCAAACATGCGAGGTCTAGTATGGGTATCTCGGTCTGTGGACCGGGCGCTTTGGCCTTGGATACCAGGAAGGCAGTCATAGAAGTCAACAGTCCCCGCAAGGTGCTTGATGGTCAGGCCAAGATTGATCTGTCTGTGGAGAGGTTCGGATGGTGATGATTCTGCGAGTCGGGGCTCTGAGTGTGCCATTTGATAGACGAGATGCATATGTCACTGTACAGAGAATCCTTGCCGTTTTTCGATACATGTAGCGAGTCTATCTTTCCAATTCTTCCCGCTTCACTTCTCTATCCAGTTTGATTCCAAAGCATGTTTCCGATATTCCCGTAGCTATGATTCTCCAAATTTGACACGGCCGGTTGCCCATCCTTCTCCTTCTGTTTCCCTTTCCCATTCTCAAGCGCTAGCTGACCGTGAATCGTGTTGAGGTCCAGAGCCGGACCGCCTGCCGCTGCCCGGTCGTTGATCTGCCCGAGGATGTCCTCGTCGAATTGAAAGTCTCCGGAATTGTACCATAGCCTGGTCATGGCGTTCCAGGCGCTTGCATTGTCATTGCCCAGACCACCTGAACCGTTGGACACGTCGACATTGGCCAAAGGCGGATTCTTGAGTCCTGTCAGACTGGCTAGGAAGTCTGAGGCGGCATCTGATGTCGTCTGGGGTATAGGCTTTGATGCGACCGCATTAATATCCTTGACCTCGGCTGGCGCAGACTTCACCACCGTGGAAGGTTTGTCGCCCGATGTCGAATTTCCGGCATCTCCTTGGGGCAGAGGACCGTGTCGAGCGAGAAGCATTTCTGACAGTTTGCCAAAGATCTCCCTGTACTTGGCGGTCTCGGGCAGAGCGCGACCAAAGTTTTCCAACAACTCGTGACACTGGCCGAGTCGCGTTGACACCTCTCGCCTCCAAGTGACGTCTTTCGCCAACTCCGGTGATCGGTTGTCGTACTCGCACAAGCAGTAAAGAAGGGAGATGCAAGCGAGGAACTGGCTGGATATGTTGATGAGGTTGTAAGACAATTTGGCCTCGTGCCACAACTCAAGGTGCAAGTCAACACAACGCGTACTAGCCTCGTGGAGTGCTCGCAGTCGGTCCGCGGTGGTGATAGGGTACAATGGCGAAGGGCGGTATAGCAAGCAAATGCAATGGTGATAGTTCAGAGCGAACCAAGAGTGATTGTTGATCATCCCTCGCTTTTCCTGTTCGTTCTCAGGTGGTACAGGGCATTGAGCCAACCACGAGTCCAGGCGGCCGTGCAGCTCGGTGATGATGTTGGCACGTTCGGGCTCGGGGAGCAAGTTCTGACGACCAGACACAGAGTATACCGTAGTGAGGACGTTGCCGGACAATCGTCGGAGCTTGATAATGTGTTCTGTGAACACGATCCTTGGGATACCTCTGTATGGCGAGTCACTTGCTTGAACTGAGGGAAACTGCGTAGGACGTCAGCTGGATGTGCACAATAGACCAAAATCAGCTACCACTCACCTCGTTGTCGATATCGTCGTCACTGATAGCTAGAGGTTTGCTCAGAGTGGTCGCCACGAGACGATCCAAGTTGTACAAGCTATAGAAGACTCGTTTCCGGTGCTCGACGAAGCTTACGGGGAGAGATGCGTCGTCCACTCGTCGATGCAGGTTCAAAGCGATGGCAATTCGAGCCGCAAAGCCGACCACATGCCAGAGGGAGATTCCAGAAGGATCGAACATGGAGTAGATCCCGAGGAGGATCAACGATTGGACGCAAGACTAGCGGTGATGTCAGCGGATTTCCACCGCTTGGTGCCAGGCGACTCACGATATCCTCTCTGCTGATTGCAGCCTGAAGGCCCTTCATAGCTCGGTCTCTGAAGACCTTGCTACTGCCCCGTTCGACCTCGCCCATTCGCTCACGATTGGTGGTACCAATCGCGATGACCATGAAGAGGATGAACTCCTTGCCTTTGAACAAGTCCTCTTCTTCCGGTGAGGTGAGTGGACCTGGTTGCCCATTCTCCTTGCTGTTGGCTCGGGCATATGCCTCGTCCATGTCCCGCATGAAGTCGTTCTTGTCGAGAAAGGGGTACGAAATAGCATTACAGAGATAGAACTTTTCGACCGCTTCTTGCGCGACCTCGAACGGTGGATACGAGCCGCTTGATACGGCAGAGCTGTGCGATTGAGCGCTCTGTGCAGAGGTGAGGAGGGCTCTTCTGTCGGCTTGCAAGGCGTCGGCAGAGATAGCACCGAAGTTGGGAGCCATGGCGGACGAGCGAACAGATAGTATCTTTCTGGCCAATGCCGGGAAGTCTGCCTGTTCGTCCAGATTCTGCTCCATGGTGAGAGGGATTTGAGGCGCATCGTTGATTTGGAGACTTTGGCCTTGGGCCTTGTTAGAGAGACTGGACTCAAGCTCGGCAATCCGCACGTGAGCCATGGAGATTTGCTGGATGAGGTCGGCATTGTCGGTCTTCAAGGTCTTGACAAAGCTGTAACAGGGTCAGTGATTGTACATCTGAGACAGGATCCTCCAAATATGACTCACGACGACGTAGCTGGACTAAGCTCGAAAACGCATGGCACGTCCGCCTTGTTACAGCCCGCGCATCTTGGTCGCGCATTGTCGCACTTCCTCTTGATCCTGTGGCACCTGACACAAGCTTGTGCAGCACTTGGCGGAGGGTGGATGAACACCGGACCGAGCTTGGGATCCTGTGTGACGGTATCTTCGTATTCCAATTCACCTTCATTCTCCTCCATGAGCTGCTTGATATCCTTGATATCCTTGCCGGTATGCTCCTTATTCGCTCTGGGTCCTCTCGATACTCTAGGTCGCTTCCTAGATTTAACTCCGTCTTTCGACTGAGTTTCCTCCGCGCCATCCTCATCTGATCGGAGATTGTCTTGCCGCTGATGCTCGCTCAGTCGTTCTAGGGCTTGTAATGAGCTGTTTGCGTCCGGGAAGGGGGCCGACGAGTCGAGCTGGTATTTGTCCGGATCTCGGTATCCTTCCTCCCAAGGCAAAGGCGCTCTCTCATTGGCTGAGCCGTTCTCCCCGGCATTCTCCTCTCCGCCAGTGGCCCCATCGCCTTCATAGCCCCACCCGGTCCTCTCTTCCTCTCTAGCGGCTGAGTTGGCGAATCCGGGATAGAGTGGATCGGAGCTGTCGAACTCTGAGGCCCGTTTCTCTCCCGTCGAGTCCGCTTGGGCTGAATCACTCTGGAGCTGCGGGTCGATGACCATGGGGGTAGCTTCATCAGCCAAGGCTGCTGATAGCGAGTAGGCCGACATCGTGCTGTTGATATGAGGGGTGCTGTCCGGCACAGATGTGATGTTGTGAGCGGGTATCGCCGTTGGTGTTGTTGTCCCTCGTCTTGAACGGGCGTGATGTTGTCAACGAACCGGAAGGGGGAAGATCTAGAGAGCGTCTTCGGGAGTCACCGCTCTCGTCCAATGGCGCTAGACCGCGCCGGCGGGATCAGAATAATCACAGCTTGTTTGAGAGTACATGACGTGGGATTCAAGATAACGTGTAGACGCGTATCTTCGGACATGACCGGCGTTGCGGCATTGCCTGATCTTGCATGCTCGTTGTCGTTGATCTTGTCGTTGACGCTGGCCTCGAGTCGAGGTACAAGACCCATTTAGCTTGCGCTGATTCACGCCTCTTTCGATCAGGCGTATGCTGCTGAGAATAAGTCAATGTTTGCTTGCGCATAGTAGATTTGCTTTCTCATCACCCGCCATCAGGATCCCAGCAACACACCTCTCACGACCATATCACTCAACTTTTGCAACATCCCTTGAACAACGACAGCAACGAATTCAACCAATGACAAATCTTCTACCCACGCAAGAGAGGCCAATCAATGTACTGCTCATCGGACTTGGCTCCATCGGCTCCATCTACTCATGGATGCTAGAGAGAGTGAGATCATCACATCGTTCAAAATGAGGTCAGAGCTCACGCTTCTTTGCTAGACGGGCAAAGTCCGAGTCACTGCAGTTGCCAGATCGAATTACGACCTATACACCCAAAAAGGAGTGACGATAGAGACGGATCAATACGGCAAGCAGGAAGCATGGCGACCGTACAGAAGTGAGTAGCCGAGCTTGGGAGTTGGTCAAGTTGGAACTGATCTGTCGATATGAAGTCGTCCGTTCACAGGCCGAGGCTCTGGAAGGCGACGTGTTCTACGATTACTGCATGATCACGACGAAGTGTCTTCCCGACATCGTGACGACGCCGGAGCTGGTCAAGGAAGTGATCGCTAGCAAGAAAGTAGGCGCGTGGAGCTTGCTGCAGGTGGGTCCAGCATGAGTTGCCATAAGAGCTTCGACTGAATTTATCGCCTTGATAGAATGGCCTAGGAGTCGAGGAAGATCTGTACAAAGCCACGAAACACCTGGACCAGCCAATTGTCTCGAGTTGTCTGTGGGTCGGTATTATGACCACCCAGAAGGGTGCACTGGTGACATGGCGAGGCAAAGTGGGTGTACCGTAATATTTAGTCAGCGCCAAGCTAATGCATGAAACAGGACGTCTCCGTCTCAGGTCTATATCCGCCTCTCAAACCCATCGATGCTCCTCAGACACGGACGTTCTCGCCGAAAGAACAACACGCTATTGACGTATGGCACAGCCTGCTGAAGGAAGGTGGTGCGAACATCTTCATCGAGGATCGTATAGACAGCATCAGATACCTGAAGGTGGGCCCGTAAGATCAATCAGTCATCCTCTCTCGCTGATCCAGTTACAGAACATCGTCAACTGTACCTGGTCTTCAATAGAAGGACTGATTCTGGGCACATCCGAAGTGTACGAGAACACTCCACCAGAGGATATACAGCCCATGAAGGACTTTGTCAAAGAGATCGTCGAAACGGGTTTCAAGGCCGGGTTGTTGAGGGAAGGAATGCTTCAATACCCTGGTATGGGCAAAATGGCCGATATCGACACCACAGCCGAGAGCGTATGGTCTTTCGTGAGTTGCCCCTACGACAACTGCACACGCGGGAAGCAAAGAGAAACTTCAAGCTGACCTTTATTTAATAGGTACATAACATGGCCATTCAAAAATCAAAACAGGGTATTCCACCTCACAAGATGTCTCTGTTGGTGGATATCGAGAACGGAAAACCGTTCGAGGTTGAAGTGATAACAGGATCCGTACTCCGAACCGCTCGAGCTCACGGCCTGGATACCCCCCTAATCGCTCTGATATACTCTTTGATGAAGGGGTTGCAGGCCAACATCATCGGTAGGCAAAAGGCCAGACAGGTCGCCGCGGCCCCGGTCACCAAGTAGGACACGATGTAGGCATATGTATATACTTTGACGCTGTTGTGCACATTCCAGGCCTACGCTCGATAGCTTGATACATGGGTGCTACAGTGCTGCTCACTCTGCGCTAGTTTAGGCCTCAGCGCAATTGATATCTGTCTTGACTGTTCACGGCCTCATGTCGGCCCAGAGCCAGGTGAAATACGGCCTCGTTCAGCCTCAAGGCTGAAACCTCCATCGCGGGCCGCGTTCAGGTTGTACGATTTCGTGTTTCGAATTTCGGACGTGACCAAGACGTGATCATATCGTCCAAGTACCGTCCGAGGTACATACGACTGTAGTCGTACTCTGCTGCGAGCCCTTCACTGCATATCATGGCGCCGACAACGTAGACCACACTCAGATCAGTCTGGGTTCTCAGCATCTTGCGGGACGTGGAACGATCCGATTATTCGGCGACGCACAAGCCCTCGACGCTGGCTCTAGCCTCGTGGCCGGTGCGTTCGGAGCGAAACACGAGGTGCCCGACACACGAAAGCACAAGCGCAAAGGTGTCACCCACAGGGCATCAAAGAAGGCTCGGAGGAAATCGTGGACGGCTCGCCGAAGAGGAGAAAGGTTGGAGGTGATGATTTGATCTCTGCATCACCTCTTGTCATACCATCATCTTGTGAGCTTGGAAGACTACCTCTACTGTAGTATTGACCTGTGTTTCTTGGGACACTGTGACTGACTCGAGACTTCACCTTAGCCGGGACACAGGACAACGACTCGGATATCATGACTACGAGCTACACTACCTCAGCGGGCATCACAGTCGATCTGTCCACCTCTGGTTTCGTCTTGTCATCCTATCTCCAGGCATTTGGCTTGGACCCCGCTCAGTTTCGACAAGAGTCAGTATGGAACGAAATACCTATAGCCCAGGCCATGCAACGAAAGCGTCCCCTCTCGCCCACTTCGTCAAATTTGCAGGATCCGACTGCGATAGGAGCAGCGGTTGGCCAGACATCCCTCTTCAGCTGCACCATCACCCTCCCTCCGCTATGCCCCATTCGCTCGGTGAGCTCTCCGGGTATAGGACACAAGAACAAGGCGACGGCGAAGAAGCATGCTCAGCTGAGATGCGTCATCATGCTGCTCGAGAGAGGGGACATAGGACCGGACCTCAAGCCTAACACGTTGAGGATTCCTCGAGCAAAGAGTCCTCCGTCATCATCTCAGAACCCTCGCACAGCTGGCCGTCCACAAGATGTCGGGCAGTACGATTACAAGCGGGCTCAGCATGTGCACAAGCAAGCATCCTCAACGATGCCGGGCATGAGATCGACTCCGACCATGTTGCCATTATCGTCGTTCGGAGGGCAAGACAAGCATAGACAAGAACGGCTCGCATCGATACACGCCTCGTTGCGCGACAAACTCCCCATCAATCCTATCTCCTCGAAATCAGTCATTCCTGGAATGGCCGAGTACGACTACCTCGCGAATGCCGGTTTCTGGAGCACCTTACCGACCTTCCAGCCAGACAAGCTGTATCCCACTCTGATCCACCTCAAGCTCGGTGAACCCTACCAATACGTCAACGACAAATGCCGGATCATGTGCCTGATCACGAGTCGCCCCCTGCCAGACTTCGAAAACGGTCAACATACAGTCGATGCGACAATGACCGAAGTGGGCTCGGAGCGCAAGACAATCCCAGCGTCGGTGGATGTGATTCAAGGGAAGAAAATGTTGGAATGGCCGGAAGGAAAGCTCGAGCAGGCTATCGCTTACACGACTCGACTCATGCGTGCACAACTCAACAAAGGTGTCCGACCAGACTTGGCCAACCTGAAATGGCTGATAGTGCCCGTCAATCGCGAGTACAATCGTCCGTCAAAGATATCCGGACCCATCAACCTAAAGCGAAGGGACATTGACTGGGATGAGGTCGAGCGGGGTAACGGCCCAATCTGGACACCGTTCACTTTCGAAGATCCAGACGCACTGGCTAAGGAAGCGGTGGATGCCATGACCAGTGTCAAACACGAGTACTGCAAGCGGTCATTCGTGAAGTGTATACGCACCGACCTCAATCCCTTCTCTCCCCTCCCCTCCGAGCCAGACAAGCGAATCGCCGACACTGCGCCAAACTACCAAGAGCCCATCATCGCAGAACAGTGCATTATCGAAGCAGAGCCAGTCTTAACTCTACGGCGAGGTGGTGTCATTGCTTCGGTCATCCCGCCAAAGGTCAACGGCGTGCCGCAAGAGTCTTCGCTGTTGATGCCCCAACTGGTACAACGACACTGTATATCAGCTTCAGCCTACCGTACGACATCCATCCTTCCTTCAGTATTACTGGCCCTGGACGACCTGTTGATCGCGAAAGATCTCTCGGACAAGGTATTCGACGGTGCTCTGGTCTATCATCAAGCTCAAACAGCGCTCTCTTGCCCAGTATCCCATAACGGTGCACCTCACAAGTCGTATCAGCGTCTGGAGATGCTCGGCGACACATTGCTCAAGTTCCTCAGCGGTGTCTTTCTCCTCTACAGGACCCAATCGGACGAGATCGACTGGGATGAACTGCATGAGATCAAGCAGCTCATGGTGTCGAACCGGGCCTTGGGTTTGAGGGTGCTGGAGGCGGGTGTCATGCCGTACATCCGGGGACCGTCGCAAAAGTACAACAATTGGCTTCCTATGGGTTGGCAAATGGAGGAGGATCCGCACAAGCATCAAGAGACAGCCGAGGATCAAGCGCCTGCAGATAAAGAGGACGAGGTAGAGGAGAACCAAAGAATGAAGAAGGTCAAGACCTCGGATGATGTCTCGCCTAAGAAGGCACTGAAGGCCACTGCGGAGCCTTTCATCCCCTCAAAGCCGATCGCCAAAGCGGACTTTGGGGAATACTCTCTGGACCAGATGTACAAAGATGGAATCCACCCCTATCAATCCAGAGTCGCGACTCCCTCGCTCGAAGTTCAGAGTTCGCCCAAGCAGCGACTAGGAGACAAAGTAAGCTAGCTGGTTGCCACATGCGATTTCCAAGCTGACAAGAGCCGGATTTAGACCATTGCCGATGTGTGCGAGGCGCTCATTGCAGCAGCGTACTTCTCCTTTGGGGCTGGGATCGATGGAGCCATCAAGGCGATGCACTGCCTGAACCTGCCAATCGAAGGCATGACAAATTGGGCGGAAGTCGTCGCGAGGTCGAGCGAGCTAGAAGGGCCAAAACCCTCCAATGTCAGAGTCAAACCTGCAACACTGCTCGACTACCAGTTCCGCAACCCAGACTACGCCCACGATGTAATGGTGAGTTAAACGGCGGGATGATTAGAGCCTATCGCTTAACGTCGTCAACAGAACATTGGCAGTGAGCACAAGACCAACTTCCTGAAGTTCAAAATCCTTGGAGACGCGGTGCTGGACTACTGTAAGTGGAACCAGCTGCCCGTTTGATTTTGACCTGACGCTCTCACTTAGTCATCATTGAAGAGCTGTATCATCAGTACCCGCAAGCTGGACCAGGTCAGCTGACGGTGATGCGAGTAAGTACGCGCCGTGCTGCATCTCTTCTACCAAGTGACTGACATGTCACAGCATTCTCGGCACGGCGATGTGAGTGTTCATCAAATGTAAGCAATTTGGAAAGCTCACAACGTCTTTAGGCATGTCTCGCTTCGTTCTGTGTCGTCTCCGGTCTCGTAAACCAGGTCGTGAACATCCCCGTCGCAGTCATCACCGAAATCAACAAGTTCAAGCAGTCCATCGACTCTGCTCGCCGCATCGCAGACAAGGCCGTCGACGATAGTGACAGATGGGAGTTCTGGGCTGAGATTCTCCCACTTCACGTGAGCTATGACACCTTCAGTGTGACTTTCCATGCTGATATGCTCCCGGTGCAGTACTTTGGCGAAGTGATGAACGCCCTATTCGGAGCTATACTGGTGGACAGTCACTACGACATAAAAGCCGTCAAGAAAGTCTACGACACTCATTTTAAGCCCTTCCTGGACAGATACTGCATCGGACCAACGGAGCGAAGTCTTCATCCTCGAGTGGTTTGGAGCGAGATGATCTTCAAGCGAGGATGTACTCACTGGGAATTGACCAAAGAATCGCAAAGATCCCTCGAGGTCCCGTTCACCTCCAGGGGTGAGTTTTCCAAGCCGACTGCGAGGATCTGGCTGACGTGTTCGACTTTCTTGCCTTAGTCATCGTGCATGGGCGGGTATTGGGATATGGAGAAGGCGATACGCAGGTGATTGCGATGCGGAAAGCTTGTGAGAATGCGGTGAAAAAGGTCAAAATGGGGAACCCCTTGGATACTGTTTGTTCGTGTCCGAGAAAGAAGGGGAAAAGTGGGACGAGCGCAGTAAAGCGCTGAGAGGAATAGGATACTTGGAGTCCCGCTAGATTAAGTCAGTAATCTCTTGGGTGTCCGAGGCCTCGAGTCGATCATAACTGTACATTTGTCAAAGACTTTGAGCGTGATGCATGATGTTCGACGACTTGATGAGGCGATGTAATCCTCTCTATCCGCTTGTAACCTTGCCAAAGCGAGCCAGCGCGGCTCTACATCCGCCAACTCTACGCATATACACTTTGTAGCGTGGGTCCGAGTGCCGGTGAACCGCTGCTGTACCCGGTCAACTGTAGTAGCTGTTTCATCGAGCTCTCTCGGTCCTGGCGAACGCCTTGGGGCACAACCTCCTTCCTCTGCTCAACGTCCCACCCGCAGCAGTCGCAAGTCGGTGTGTCTTGCCATCGAGCAAATTTAACGGTCCTCGGTAGATTACTGAACACCGAGTCCTTGTACAGGCGTTGGGTGAGCATGTTGTTGACGTCTCGTTTCGTTCGACCGGAAGACCTGTCTGTCGGAGAAAGCCTGAGCTAGCGACGTCTTCTCCGCCTTTGCTTTTTTCGAATCGTTCTGAGAAGCTTTTGGAATGTCGTCCACAGTGGCGGTCTGAGATAGCATGGATATCGCGTCCGTCTGAGCCATAGATTGACCATAAAGTTCGAGCTTGGTCCTCGATTTCACTCGCTCCGCGTCGGAACCGAATTGACCATCTCTGAGAGCGAGCTTGAAAGCGCTATACATGTCGAGGACTCCATCGAGGAGTTTCTGCGCTTCTTCTAAATACGGCTCAATGTCCGAGCCGGCCACGATCGACCCAGGATGGACTATCCACCTGCTCGTGACACCATACACCAGAGTCGGGACTCTGAAATCATTGATGACTATGCTGTCGTAGATATGCCGGGTGACGACCAGAGGCAGGTTTTCGAACTTGAAGAAGTATCTAGACAGACCGTAAGAGTAAGGACCCTCTCGATTGTGAATGCAAATTCATTTTGGTCGGTGGGCGCACAGAAAGGCGTCGACACAAAGTTTGGCGGGATCTTGCCGCACCTGGTCCTCAGCCGCCATGAGGTAGTTCCAGCCGTAGTCTCCTCTTTGTCCCAAGACGACCGTTTCCAGAGCTTTGAATGGTGGATGTTCGGCCAGAATGTCGATCTTGGCTCTCGTTTTGATGAGCGTCTCCACCTTTTGTCTCGCCAACGACCGTCCTCTTCTGTCGTCCTGACGGACCGAGAGGCCGACTAAAGTCCAATTGCCCGTTCGGAGCAGAAACTCCGTCTTGGGTGTCGGTCGCCTGGCTGGACCAAGGCCAGCGAGGCGAAGGTGCTTGGTCTGAGCCACCAGTTTGTCCTTTCCTTTGAATCTCGTAGACACGGGTTTTCCACCGTCAACCAATCGTAGACCCTTGATGAGGGTGGGTAAATCCTCGGCGACAATCGATGCGTACAAGATCGGTGCCGCTAGGGTATGGAAGAGCTGTATGCGAAGTCAGCAAACATCACACTGCGAAGAAGCAGGCAATGAATGCATGGCTTGGCTAGCTGCTGAACGTACCACTGACACTCGACACACGGAGACTAGGTCCTCTTGATGCAGCTCCGTCCACGGTGCACTTCTCCACGGCGGAGGAACATCGCGCTTCACAAAGCTGAGTACTCGAGTCCAGATCTCTGGAAGGAGCTCTGGCAAAGTCATGCTGAGGGATCGAGTCGATTTGATTTTGGCTCAAAGCGATGATAGGCTGTTCGATACGCAGCGGTGTGGATCTGCCTGCTGCCTGTAGCTCAGGTTATAATTTCTAGGCCTGTACTTGGCTTCACGAGCTGAAGAAGATACAGGACTCGTTGTCAAAGCTAAGTAGAACACGAAGGGAAAGTGGTAACTACATAGTGTGTTCTGTGCACGAGCTGCGTGGACCGAATTTCCGACCAGGATCGACAGGATCGACGCGTCGGCGCGTGGGGACCTTTTGACGCGTCGCTACGCGTGCTATCGTGCGAGTAGCCTTAGTTCTCAGCGTGGTACGACTACGTCGCTTCTTTTATCCTCGTTACCAGGGCATCGTATGGGTGTAGTCTCGCGAGTTCCCTAGGTAGGATCGCCTGACAGATACATGACCAGAGTAAAAATCTACTTCCTCGGCAACCTAGCCCGCCGTGGCGCCGGAGAGGGCGGAGGCGAAGGCGGCAACGGTATAGTCCGTGCTAGCGACAGACTATCTGGAGGTATGTATGGCGATGGCGAGGGCGGCAATGACGGTGAAGCCTGACGTGCATTCTGCGTCGAAATCGCTCGAAGGGCTGGATTCCCAGGATTGGCATGACTGTGCCGCTGAGCGGTGTTCCTCGATCGTAACCTCATCTCGACCTCTGACCACGGTTGCCGCACCGCTGGATGCGCAGATAGTGTCCTGTCAACTATAGTCTTTTCCATTTCTGACAATATAACTTCTTGCACCACCATGGGTTCTGGACCTCTGGTCAAGATTGGCACGAGTTCACTCTGGAAAGTGCGCACCAAACCCGTTTCGAGACCTTTGACCAGTTGTTCGACTTGGATCCAAGCGTCTTCTGGCTTCGGCTTGGGATCGGCCCATATGTCAGCTAGTTGCGTCAGGGCAATACTGCAGGTCGTGAAAAGACGATGGTATGTCCGTATCCAGATGAATTGCGGTCGGTGATTGAGGCTCGAGGGCGAAAACCTGGAGAGGAAGGGGATGAATGGGATCAAAGGATGGGCGGGTGTTGGCGACATGATCAGGCTGGACTCCACGTAGAACAGCAGAGCCAAAAGGATGTACCGCCAGTAGGATCCTTGCGAGGCTTTCTGAAGTACTGAGAGACACAGCATGATCCCTCCAGAGACGACGTAGAAGCTGATCGAGCGAAGGATCCCGGTGTACATGAAATCTCTGACGGTTTTGTCCAATTTCCATGATAGGACGTCGGGCCCAAACCTATGGGATTGATGTTGTTAGCTGGGATGTCCGCTCCGGAGGTCACTCGACGCACCTGTCATAGGCGTATCTCTTGACTGGGTCGGATAGCGCTTCATACGCCTGTCGGATTACGATGAAGAGGTTCTCATACTGGCGGCCAGCTCTGTCCGGGTGGTACTTCCTGGATCTGCCCAAGGAATTGTGACGTCAGGATTCATGTATGAGAGACCAGCATGCTGCTCACAAGGTTCTGAAGGCCTTCTTGAGCCCGTCGTCATCCTCATTCCTCGGAACGCCTAGTAGAGCGTACCAATCTTCTCCTACTTCCACGTCGCTTTTGCCGAAGAATGACCAAAGTAAATATCCCCCAACGATTATCGTGTAGACCAGCCTATAGTTGTGCCGATATAGTAGAGTATTGGGAGGCGCAGGTGGAAAGTACCCGGGAAAATAGGACGTGGCATAGGGTAAAGCGATGTTGGTAAGTTGCGATGGGATAAAACTCCATAGCACGGTCGAGAGGAGAGGTGATGTCGCCATCGCACCAGCAAAGGTGGAAGCTTCCCGCCGCGACTCTCACTTGAGCACTGGATGTGCTTCTCTACTGCTGATGGGTTCAATCTTGGCAAGCGGCACAATGTACGGAGTGAACACATGAGTTGACGGATGCGAGCTGGATCGAACTCATCGACTTTTGGCTCGGCAATTTCCGGCTAACACGACGACGTGTTTCAGAATGCGTCCTTGGCTTCTGACCTTCAACTCTTCTCACTCACAGTCTCTATAGCTCAACTCACATCAGATCCTCGACCTGACCGGGCTTACATGGCTATTTGAGCTAGTATACAACGCTCAGCATGCCTCGCCGGTCCTACGAGGCCCATAGGATGGCCAAAAACGCGTTGAGAAGAAGAGGCAGTGTCATAGAGTGAGTGATACAATACTCTCAGCTACCGCTCGTCATGCCCTTGTGAAAGAAGCTGATCGGAGACTCGAACTACAGGAGCGAGACAGATGCTGAGTCGCTAGCCTCTTACACAACCTACCAATCAAATTCATCGTATATAACTCAACACTCCTCCAATCCCTCGCCTCGGCTCGGCGGCTATCAATACAATGGAGCAAACACCTCGTTGAACGCCCTGGGTATCTCGGTCTCCTCTTCCCCAGGAAACCAAATCTCAAGACTCGTGCCTCTGCCGAGGGAACGAACATTCTCCTCTTCGTCATCACAAAGGCCAGGACTTCCGTCTCCGAGACTCGAGGTGCCGAGGAGCCACAGCGCAAATGTTCGAACAGAAGTCTCTCCGCAGAAAAGACCTCAAGGCGGTCTACTGGAGGAGAATGCGGCGACAAGTCGAAAGATGGCTGAGAGAGATGAACGTCGGCGGAAGAGACGCGAGGAGAGGGAAAAGAAGAGTACATTGGTGGGAGAGAAATTCGACAGTCCCCTTCGGCAATGGTTGCGATGGATGTCGCAAAAAGGCCAGAGTCGATGGAGTCTGCCTTTGGGCCTGGGAGTAGCCGCAGTGGTGAGGATACTTGCCTTGTGTACCAAAGGAGAGGGCTGGAACAGGTCGAGAGCTACCCACGCCCTCGCGGAGACGATGTTTTGGTGGTCAGCGGTGCTAGCGTGGACGGTCTTAGAGGGTAGGAAGGGCGGGCGGAGTTGGAGGACCCAGGTCATTGGGGTCATGACCGTCATTCTGCATCCTGTTCTCCAGTTGGACGAGACGTCGTGAGTTCCCTACATACCTGATCTATGTCTATGCTGATCTGACGACTTGTTTAGGCTATCTTCACTCGGACTTATCCTTTGGTCTACAATCTTGCTCACAAGAGGATTCGATGCCTTGGGCTGTCTCTTCTGTGGACTTGCTGTCCTGGCAGACCGCCACTCCTTGACATATATACCGGCCGTTGCCGCATACGTGCTGGGCAAGGCAGTCTGGCTGGGAGACTCCAGGGGGTAAGTCGATTCCTGCCGATGGAAAGCTAATACATTCAGGACTACTCTGACACTCAAAACCGTCTCGACCGGCTTGGCGACATATCTCGGTCAGAAGTACTGGCTGGCCAGGCAATCAGCTGGGTCGTCAACACCACTTTCATTTACAACACCTCCGCCGATCTCTGGTATCTCCTTGGTAAGTGACCGTGTCCATCATGCTCGCGAGTGTAGCCACTAAATGCGTCGCAGACTCAAACAGGCTTATCAGCTCTTGGACTGGCACCTACTCTACTCGTGATCATCTATGCCTCATTCTCAACAAGACCCGCTCAAACTGTATCGAACGGCACCTCTGAGCGGATCAAGATCATCGAGCCAACAGACCGATCCTCCACGCCGCCTACTACTCGACTGCTAGTCTTGTCGCTGTATACCATCGCCCTGTCGTTCTCGATGGTCCGCCTGCCAAGTGGCACCGATGTCGCATCGACATGTGTTTTGCCGCTGACACTCCTCATGGCGATGCGAGGCGGCAAGGATAATGGAGAGGAAGGTCACGATACGTGGGAAATGGGCATGTTCGTCTCTGTTGCCACGGTATTGAGGTAAATCGGACAAGTAGATCACCATACAGGAAAGCTAACATGACGACACAGGGGATGGTCAGTACATGCTTCTTGGGCGGTACAATCGTACCGACTATGCTCGACGCTGCTATGGGTCTGGATCCTAGGGTACAAGCCTTGGCAGATAAAAAATCCATTGATGAGGCGTGCCACCTATGTGAGTTGCCCTCGCAGTTGGATGCCACATGCTGACCAGCTACAAGGCGGTATATGCGGTGTCCACCTTGGTAGCGCTCAGCAGCATACTGCCGTTGGCCCAAGAGGGGACAAGCAAGGCAGTATCCTCAGTCGACCTCATGATAGGTCTCGGAGTCCAGATCTTCGCCTGGGCGTATGCCAACAAGAAGCTGTTTGAGAATGCCTGGGCCATGGGGGGATTAGAAGGACTGGGCAGTCGCAAAGGAAGGAGTATAGACAAAATAGATTGATACGTTCAAGATCTCTGCGATGTACACACTCGCCGGCTATGAGTGCTATCATACTCTACCTCCCTCGAGCACCCAACTCGGAGCAAGTCTCGGCGCACTGATCGCAGATCGCACACTAAGGTATGCGTGGCAGCTGGCCGACGAAGCAGGACCCAGCGAGCGGAACGGCACGGAACCTGGAGCTGAGGTTGCTGACTTATACGCGAGCAGCATCCGCTATCCGTCGTGTGTGACGTTTTTCAATTTGTTTTGGTTCGAGTCGGCGGCGATTTGCGGAGCGATCATCTCTCAGTTTTGGCACTACCAGGATCAACTCTTCCATACTGCTTTCATACTCTACCACCTCATACTCCACTCTGATCACGGTCCTCATACACGACAGGGCACTCCGATACGGCCATTCCTGACCACCTCAACATCCCTTACTATGGCAGGACCACAGCTGACTTCTGACCAGCTATCGTCGATAGTGAGTGACGTATCACAGTAGTTTATCCGGCAGTAGCTTTGACGTGTCGCGGTATGCTGACCTGACTTGCAGGCTGGCTACATGTCGCTAGCGTGCTGGATTGTGGGTGACTCAGGCTGTACGAACGTAGACTTGTGTGCTCACGGCCTCTTGCAGGTTGTATATTCACCACAGCTCTGGGAGAACTACCTGTTGCAATCGGGTGAAGGGCTATCAGTGGCATTCCTGGTATGCTGGCTACTGGGCGACCTCACCAATCTGTTCGGAGGAATGCTGGCCAAATTAGTCCCGGTCGTCGTCTTCATCGCCATCTACGTGAGCTGGACCATCTATTATAAGGGGTACACGAGCTAAACGCGTCTTAGTATACAATCTGCGACTGTGTATTGCTCTTTCAAGTCTACTTCTACCGACGCAAGAGGCGGGACGCCGTAGAAGCCGCTGCTTCGGGCATTGCACAGGTACAACAACCTTCGGAGTCATCACCACTCTTGACTGCCGCCACCGATGTTCCCCCACCAGCACAACCTAAACCTCTCCTACCCCCTCACTGGGAGTATCCCCTTCTCCTGGCCTTTGTCCTTGGATCAGGAGCCGTCGCGTGGTACTTCACCGGTCCGTCGGATGACGTGTCGATACCTGAGAAACCGGGCAAGGGATCGGAAGTCGAGTTGGAGTGGAAGAGCCAGACTCTGGGCTGGCTCAGTGCCGCTCTGTACATCGGGAGTCGACTACCTCAAATCGCTCACAACAGGTGGGTCAAAATAGGTTGAAACAGTGTGATACTCAAATGCTGACGACATTTGCCTTACAGGCGGACGCGATGTGCCGGTCTCTCGCTCGCCATGTTCTTCTTCTCCATCTCCGGAAGTGAGTGGACAGACCATGGCCGATTTGACAATTAGCACTGACCCTAACCGCCGTAGACATCACCTATGTCACTTCCATCCTGGTCATCTCCCTGGATCAGAAATATCTGATCGTCAACGGCTCGTGGCTCGCAGGCGCAGGTGAGGCTCCGCAACTCTACAATCGCTTTCCAGTGCTGACTCCTCTGGTTCAGGTATCACTATCTTCCTCGACCTTTTCGTTCTCGGACAATTCTTCTTTTACAGTTTGCAGGACCGAAAGGAACGCGAAGCTAAGTCTTCCTTCGACGAGGAAGTCCACCGGGGCGAGACGTAGGGCGTAGAATGCCCGATATGATCGACCGCAATAGGCTCTACTATAGGAGCTCAAGTCTGCGCGCTCGGGAGGAGTTGGAGGGGCGATCAATGTTTCGTTACATCACAGCAAGCTGTATACTAGACCATGATAATGCATCACAGTACTCAAAGTAGACCGCCACTATGGAGAGCAGGCCGAGTCGGGTCGACCATGGGCCCATGGGGGCGCCGGTTCGGCCGTTATCAGATAACCCAAGCCCGCAGGCCATAAATTGGCCGCTGAAGTCATGGCCGAAATACGAGCTGCGAGTTGTGTCGGTATGCGAGTGCAAAGTCATAAGCCGATTGACTCCTTCTCTTTGTCTCCTTCTCGACATCAGCTCCCCAGCATAGGGCTCAGAGCCCCTTCAATACCAATGCCGCCGTCCATGACCCCTCGGCTAGCCCGGCGCAAGACGATCAACGCTCTGCCCAATCTATTCGCGGTGCCGATCATCTTCGGCCATGTCTTCCTCTCACCCTACACGAAAGTTGAGGAATCATTCACCCTTCATGCTATCTACGATGTCCTTGCACATCCATTCACCCGAGCTGGACTGGCGAAGGTGGGTGCACCGGCGCCCATGGCCTTACTCTGCGATGACCAGAGCTGAGTTGGACTCAGTGGGATCACTTGACGTTTCCAGGAGCAGTGCCGAGATCGTTCTTACCGCCCATCATCATCGGACTGCTATCGTACGCCTTCACAGGGCTCGGTGTCTGGTTAGGATGGATCACAAGCAAAGTGCAGGTACAGCTCGTCGGTGGGTGCCCCTGCCATACCCCTGCTTGATTGACCCTCCAACTTTGAGGCAGTCCGTTCGAACTTCAATTGATGCCTAGCAGTGCGAGCGGTCCTGGCGGCTCTGCATTGTGCAGTTTTTGCCCACCTGGGCAAGACCATAAGAGCGAGATATGGACCAACGACTAGGGCTTGGTTCATGGTGCTCAGCTTGACTCAATTTCATATCCCTTATTACGCAGCGAGGACACTGCCCAACTTCCTTGCTCTGGACTTTGGTGAGTGTCCCTACTATTCGGTGAGACCGACACCCTGACTTCTCAATGCCGACAGTCATATTATCGATATCACTCTTGCTCAGAGTATCATTGTCAATACCTGCCAAAGTCCAGGTGGCTCGAATACGAAAGACGGTCATCCTGCTCACGGCGACTGCTACCATACTGCGACTTGAGCTTGCCTTGTTCCTGCTACCCATCGTCCTGTCATTGGTGATCCAGCGCAAGGTGTCCTTCATGTCTGCATTGGCTTACGGCGTCATCGGTGGCCTTGGATCGCTAGGTGAGTCGTGCTCTATAGGGGCTCTCAGATGCGTCAACATACTTAACTCAGACTGCCCACAGCGATTTCCGCTCCCGTCGACTATACCTTATGGCTACCCACGTTATCCCATCCCGACTTCCCGTTCAACAGTCCGTGGCAGCTTCTATGGCCGGAAGCCTCTGCTTTGCATTACAATATATTCCAAGGCAACTCTGCGGAATGGGGTGTATCCCCTTGGTACTACTACCTGGTCAACGCAATCCCCAAGATCTCGCTGGCTAGCTTCCCACTTGCCCTGCTCGGTATCGCTATCTGGCTCAGCGGCAAGGTTGTGGGCGGCAAGGTTCTATCGAGGTTCGGATTGGCCAAATTCAACAGAAGCAAGGAAGGGCAGGGTATTGGCGAAGTTCTTCGACTATTTGGTCCAGGAATCGTGACTTTGGTAGCGGCTATGAGCTGCGTGGGGCATAAAGTGAGTCGCCTGACAATCAGCCAAAGTGGGGAAAGCCTGTCTAATAGGAGGATAGGAGTGGCGGTTTGTCATCTACATTGTTCCCGTCCTCAACGTCCTAGCCGCTCTTGCCGCTACTACACTCTGGATCCATCCGTTCCCCCGTCTACGCGCCCTCTTTCGGCTCGGTCTCATCGGATTAATAGGGCTCAACCTCACTTTCACCGCATTCTCCACGTTTGTCAGCTCGTACAACTACCCCGGGGGCGAAGTATGGAAAGTCCTCGATGAACTGTACGAACACGACGTCGCCAGTATTCAGGCCAAGGCTGTGCCGTCGGTCTGGCTGGGTAATCTGGCCGTCCAGACCGGTTCATCATTATTCACCTTCGTTCATCAGCCCGTACCATCGCCACACTCTCGATTCGACTTGCCGCCCCCGGCTTTCCCAGTGCGGCAGTCGGGCTCGGATTGGAGGTACCTCAAAGGCCAAGAGGAGGTAATGGAGGATCCTGAACAGGCGTATCGCACAAATGTCGATTATATAGTGACGGAGGATTCGGCTCCCTTCGAGTCCTGGCATGATGCCCAGGGAGGGGGCTGGGAGGTCGTCGCTGGAATCGATGGATACGGCGGAATTCAGCGGACAGGGAAGCTAGGCCTGGGTATACGATGGGAAAGGAAACTTGCTGTAGTCGCAAGGAAGTAACCAGTCATCGAGATATGCAGTCACATACATAGAGCACGTTTGAGCTACGCTTACAAGACTAATCGGTAAATTGGCTCTCAATACTTGTCATGATGTTCAAGAAGTCTGCACTGACATCAGCGAGATGCGCGGACGGGGTGACGCACCAAGGAGGTAGGCAGCAATGCCCTGGACGTTCGAGTCGCCGTAGTCGCTAGCTGGTAGCGCGTCGAGCAGTGTCACAGCTACGACACGGATTTTGGTGACCAGCGAGGGGCCGTTGGCCGCCAGCTAAAACAATCAGTCAACACCTGCTACCGGGTCGAGGTTCCGAGTGAAACTTACAGCTTGAATTGGGATCCTGGTGCGACCGTTAGCACAACCCATTCTCAGACAATTGATATACTCCTCACCCGTGGACAGCCTTGAAGAGATCTTGGTACACCCCATGTCTCCAGTCAACACTCTCGCCCAAGTCCGTTGCAACCAGTTCTGCCGCTAAACGGGATATCAGCCATGGTGATTATCGTTGTCCACGTCAGCAAGCTCACCGCTACGAGCCGGAGTTCCAGGTGGACCCGATCTCTCGATCAAGTTCTCGCGATGAAGACTGACAAACCCAGTCAGCAACAAGCTTCACCTTAAGCAATTGACGCCGTAGCTTTTGACACTAACATGAGTCTCAATCGAGTCATAGCTAGCGTAACGTGCACATTGGCTCTGAGGATACAATCAGCATGGAGCTACGATGATCGGACCTGGATCAGCTCGACGTACCTAAGAACCAGGTATCCGTCTTTCGCCGTCTCACTAGCCATCGGATCTTGGAAGAACAGGTCGAGCTGATCGCGCATCACTTCCTCCCACCCAGGCGCGGGGCTACCCTGCGTCAGCTTTCCTCCTCAACGCTGCCATCGAGATGTCACTGACAGGCTGTCGGCATCAGCCTCGAGCTGAAATGGTCTTGGCAATCGATCCGAGATGGCCTTGATGCTGCTCTGCATCTTCCTCACTTCTCGCAAAGCCACCAGGAGAGCTTCGGGCTCCGTTGGCGGGCGACGCCTAATATCACGTTCGTGTACCAACAAATCTCCTAGTATTCTGCCAGGTGTTCAGCACGGTCGACATTGGCGTGGACTACGACGAGCACTTACGAGACAATCCTGGTTAGGATGTTGAATCCGCAGATCAGGGGAACGGGTGAGGATGAAGGTAGATAGGCATGTATCGTAATCGATTTGTCGTCGCTATCCACCGTCTATCAGTCAAATATCCTGAATTCGCTTTTCCCACTGACATCTCTGCGGGAAGCTCGGTCGCTTCGGGGCCCATGAACTCGTCGGATCGCAGCAGAACCGGCTTTGCCCTCGAGGCGGCTTCGAATTTGTCCGCATTGTAGATCAAGAACCAAGCCCTTCTCCGTCTTTCCGCCTCGATAGGATCTGGGGCCATTGTCAAATCGAGTCAAGAGGGGTCAGAAATGGTCAAAGTGCTCACTAAGGTCGGCGTACATCTGAACAGTTGATTTCAGCTTTGATCCGATATGATGACTTCTGCGAAAACTCGCACTCACATCCTCTCGATGCAAGCCCAGCGTGATGGACAAATGCAAAGCTTCACCAAAGGCGCTGCTCTCGAGACCGACATTTCCATGTTTCTACCACCAGCTCAGCGCCGGTGAAACAGCTGATATTGGGAAACTCACATTGTGGATGACAATGGCAAAATACCTTCCGGTCGCTCTTTAGCCTCTCTCTTTTCTGCGAGGAGGCAAAGCTAAACTCACTTTATGCAAATTAAGTCTACAGTGATGAGATCCATCTCCCGGCGCGTTATGGCGTAAACCGCTTTCAAGCAATGATCAGACAGCTTCCGTACCCCTTCTGGAGGTAGGGTCGGGAAGAAGGTCCGGGGGATCTTTGTGCTGGATGAGCCCACGTTGAAAGCTCTGTATCCGCTACAACTCACATGGATGAGAGTCATCGCGATCATGGCCATGATCAGGGCGAAGAAAACTGGCCGCTTCTCCTCCTCGTGATTGGCCAGATCGGCCATGAACGAAGGTCGATGAATGACCGGAATGATGCAGTACACCTGAGGCCATGAGTTCAGCTTACCAAGATACGTGAGGTCTGACGTGAGGTCTGAGCTGAGCCTTACATGTGCAAAATATAGATCGATGATGTGCATTGCCAAATCTCGGTTGAGCATACTTTCGATGCTCGTAGTTGCCGGTACGCTCGCTTCGGACAGGGCCATACTTGGTGATACTCCGTTGGTTTGAGGTGAGACCGAGACGTAGGTCCCACCACTACGCGGGTGGATCACGCTTCCGGGAAGGGAACCAAGGGGTGGAAACGAGTTAGCCGAGTTAGGGGAGGCCTGGAACGAAAGACGATCTTGGCGCGATTGCGATGAATCGTAACTTCTGCCATAAGAGCCGCTGCTCATTGGAGGTCCTTGTGCCGGCTGCTGAGGTGGGTATGAGCGTGATACCGGAGGGTGTGTCCATTGCGAGCTCCCAGAAGGTTGAGGATTCCCAATTTGAAAGTCAAAACGGCTGTCTCGCACCTCGGCCGGTCCCAACTGCCATCACGGTCAGATGTCGGCAGTCAAAGACATATCTCAAAGACCTCACCGTATCGAAGGCAAGATCCTGGCTTCCAGCCATACCATTGCCTTGCTCTAAACCTGACATCGAGCCGCCGGGACCGTCATCCTCACTCTCGCTCTCGGTGCCGGTGGCCTGTCGGGTGTCACCTAGCGATTGCTTTCTCGCCCTTTGCTCATCAGCGAGGCGCTCCACCACTCGATTTCGCCGTCCCCTCCGTTTGCGGTTATATCGATATGAGCAGTCCAGACTCCATTCTCGGCAATGCTGGATGAAGGTCAGGTCCAGCTATTAACTCGACAGTGCTGCCTTCGTCAGACTTACATCGCAGGGGACTGTGGCTGTAGCCTCTGCTCCTAGCTCGATGAGCTCTGGTCGACCAGAACATCTCAATTTTCTTGTTCTACAGTTATCACAAGAAGGCGGTTGTCTCTTGTTCAATGCCTCAACGACTCCGGTTGTACCGCCGCCGTCGACCGGGTTTCCAATCTCATAGTGGAACAGCGAGGGAGCGACAGTGAAGCGGACTTTTGGAGGAGACGATCGACGTCGAGTGGCTGCTGTCGTAGGTCCTGGATCTCCACTTGACTTGGGCATGGTGATTGATGTCTCGGAAACTCGAGCTTAGCTGGGTTTGCAATGTTGATCCGATTCAACGATCCAGGTCAGTTCTGTGGACAAGTCGGGTACTTCCTCCTCGACTCCGGCTAAAAGGGCTGAGGGCAGCGCCGGCCGGCCGGTCAAGCAATTGCAGGCCTATCTGGTGTGTCCCGCCCACTTGTCCCCACCGCGATCAAGGCTTGCGAGGGGCCAACGTCCACGTGGCTTCAGCCCTTAACCCGGAGTTCGCGCCGCTGAATACCGCTCGGTCCGATGATATGCCGATCCCAACTTGTGAGAGGGAGATGGCATGCATGGTGATCGTGTCAAGAACAGCTCTTGACTCAGCACAGGCAACACCGACATTCAAACATTATCCATAATCACCTACGCACACTCCTGTACCATGTCGTCAAACCTCCTCTCCAAAGTGACAGTCCTCAAGAACGACCTGAAGGCCAAGAAGCCTGGCCTCGGTTTCTGGTGCACTTTCAACGACCCTACCCTCCTGTCGCACATCCTGTCCACCGGTGGTTTCAATTGGGTCCTGATCGATGCCGAACACGGTAACATCAACGACTCGCATTACTACGCCGTGAGTCATGACTTCTCGTGAGGCTATGCGAAAAGACACAAGCTACTGCTGTCTCTCGATCTAGACCAATGATAGCTGACCTCGACCTTTCCTGTTTAGCTCAGCAATGCCGCTGCGGCAGCCGGTGTTAGCCCAATTATTCGAATCCCCAATGCCGAGCAGCACTTGGTCAAGAGAGCTCTCGACCTTGGATCTCACGGTGTCATGACACCCATGTGTGGCTCGAAGAAGGATGCCGAGTCCATCGTCTCGTGGAACAAGTACCCACCCCGAGGCACACGAGGGTGAGTCACCAATCGGAAGGAAGTCTCCGAGTGAAAGGTCGCTAAGACGAACTGATTTGCAGCTTTGGCCCTCTGTTCACCCACCACTCTTTCGGTGTGAAAGACGGAGAATACGCCCCAACGGCCGACGAGAGTCTGCTGGTCATTGTCCAAATTGAGAGTCGGGACGGTGTCAATAACGTAGAGGAAATCGCCGCTGTTGACGGTATCGACGTTCTCTTCATCGGTAAGGCACTCTTCCGCGATCAGCGTAGGACTACGGCTGAGACATTGTCATTAGGCCCCTACGATCTGAGCAAATTCATGAACGTCGAGTTCGGAGGTAAAGAGCACGAGGAGGCCATCCAGAGGATCCTCGACGCTGCACACAAGGCAGGCAAAACCGCTGCCATCTTCTGTACATCGGGAGCCCAGGCCAAATCCCGGTTAGACCAGGGTTTCGACATGGTTTCGATCATCACCGACGGAGGAGCCATTGCCTCGGAGATGCAGAGACAGCTTGCTGCTGCTACCGGAAAGGTCGGAGGAGAGACCAAGTCGTCTTACTAGGTGGGAGGTGAGAGATGTACTGGGAGGTGAGAGATGTACTCGTATGAAGACGATGTATGCAACAATTGAGATTGAATGCAGTAAAGCAGCGATAGTCGGTGTTGGAGCGCTCTGGTTATATCAGACTCGTAGCATTGACTTGGTGAGATATCATTACAAGCACATTACAGGCGCAACTACCAAAAGGATCAAGCTACCAAGATATTGTCCCTTCATTTCCCTTCACTTCCTCGAAACTGAGCGCAGCAGCATTGCAGAGCTCCTACGCAGCGGTCACCACGTTCAACAACCGTTCAGCCTTGCGCTTCTCCCCTTCGTCCACTCTGACTCCGTCTAACGACTGCAAACGCGGACAGTTGGCCATGATTAAACCCCGGTACACCAGCCTCTTGGAGTACCACTCGTCTGGCAACGCTTTCCTAAACTGAACGTCCAATTTGGCCCAGACGTGCGCTGGAGTCTCCGCCTCTTTCGGGAACGAATGGTGAGTGAACGAGGCTAGGGTTACCGAGGGCAGGGGATTCTGTTTGAGTGGAGGCGATTCGTCGCCAGAGATCGAGATCACGGGTGAAGTCGAGGGCAGCATGAGCGGTAAGTAGAATCCCAAGGTGGTCGGGTTCATCCTGAAGCATGAGGGTCAGCTGTTGTACCACGGAAGCACGAGACGCAGCTCACCTCAGGTCGACTTCTTCAAGCTCGACATGATCCCTAAGCCCGCTGACGACGCCCTTGGCTCCACTGCCACCAAGTCGAGCTCCGACCATGGTGAGCTTTCTCAGCCCCTTCATCCCTTTCAGCCCGTCCAAATTCTCGAAGTAATTGTAATTGAGGTTGAGGATCTTGACATTTGGCAACCGCTGTACAAAGCGTTCAGGCCATTTCCGCAGGTTGCAAGCAGCCGCCTCGACGTAGATCAAGGAGTAGAGCGGTCCTGTAGGGAAGAAGTCGGAGGAGAGGGGGTTGCCGGATACGTATAACCGTTTGACGTTGTCCAGCTCTTTTGCAGAGATTGAAAGTCCCTTGACTTGTTGGTTGCGAAGCGATAGGTTTTCGATACGACTTGGACCGCCACCGGATCGAGCCAGCCCACGGAGACGATTGCGGTCGGCATACAGTGTTCGGATCTTTGGGAACAGTGCTAGGTCGATGGTCGTGATGGAGTTGTCGGACATCCTCAGTGTTCGCAATTTGGTCATCGGCCGCGAGGGAACGAGGTTGGTGAGGTCGTTGCTCTCTAATGCGGTCATCAGCCAAGCACAACGATGGCTTACCATCACTCACCTAGAATGAGAGTTCGCAACGCTGATAATCTCTCCAAGCCGACGACATTGGTGAGCAAGTTGGACGAGACATCCAGTTCTTCTAGTTGGGTCCTATTCGTGCCGTCAGCCACGATTCATCACATCGCAGTCGTGGACGTACCATCGTGATGTTGTCAAGTCAACCTTCGAGATCTTGTTACCCGACACACTCAACTTGACTAGGCCGTCAAGATCGAGAACACCTTCGAGGCTGTTTATAGAGTTGTTGTTGGCTCTCAACTCGCGCAAGTGCTTGAGGCAAGATAATTCTGCCCTTCGTCAGCTGGCCGTCCATGATCGAAAGCAGGCCCTTGACTCACGCTGCACACTATCGAGCTTGTTGCTCGAGATGTCCAAGAATTGCAGGTTTCTCAAGTAATCCACGCTAGTCAAGCTGGACAATCTATTACCGGCGACGTGGAGCGTCCGAACGGTGTTTGGTATACCGCTCAGATACGACAATTTGTTGTTGTTTCTAAGCTCAACTTCAGCTTCCATTACCTACGATGATTGCAGCTGTACTCACAGATTCGCATGTTCCAGCTGCGGCAGGAACTCTTTCAACCTCACGACACTCTCTGCCCCCTTGCCACGTAGATCCAGAGCTTTGAGCTCGTCCCAGTAGGGCTCAGAGCCGTATACTTCCGTGATGAGATGTACGAGCTGGTCGTGCGCCACACCAAATGAGCATTCCGTGAGGAACGTCGCGTTGGCATTTGCTTTCGCGCGGAACGAATGGCCGGGTCTCGCCGTCATATCGGGATCGACGGTGTCGGTCAAGTCAAGCAGAGACTGTTCTGGCGAAGCGACCATCGATCTTGGCGGTTTCGAGGGTGTTCCATCGTCCAGGCCTACACCGGTCTCAGCTTGCCAACACTATTTGAAGTTGGGAAACACTCACTGAGATCCGCCATGTCGTCCAGCAGTCCACCGATCCTCTTCGTCCTAGCCGAGGGCAAAAAGCTTCTGCCCTCTCCACTCTGGAACCAGTCTCCATCGCCAGCTTCCTCGGTCGACTCGTGACGATCCTCATGCAGATCTCGCATCCTGCCGTGCTTCTTGCCATCAGAAAAGCTGACGCTGCGCCTCTCGGATCCCGGAGCTGGCGTCACGCTCTCGTGCCAGGCAGTGCGCTTCTTCGTGACGCCGGGAGTCAATGACCCGCCATTGGCATTACGGAGTGCGGACCGAATGGGTTTGACGCCATTAGAAGCAGGTTGGGGCGTCATGATAGCAGGAGCGGAAGCCGCATGGTGCGGCATAGGTCGATGTGGGGGTGATACCTTGGGCGGTGAAAGCTGGACTAGCGGTTGCTGGTGTGCTGTCTCATCTTCCTGCTGTAGAGATTGATCTGACTCTGAGTCTGACCCGTCGTTATCGATAATGTGTGTCTGGTCGGCTTGACGGATCATTCCTTCGTCGTCGGATGTGTCGCTTTCCGAAGAGGCAGAATCGATGACTGTTTGCAGAGGTGGCTGTTGTTGCTGACTTGGCGTGTTCTTGGTCGAGTGCCGTCCCCAGCTCTCCATTCCCGCAAAGACATCTTCACTCTCTGCACTCCTGCTCCGGCTATTGCTGCGAGCTTCCGTCCCCTCGGCCGTCCTCCCAGGAGCTTCCTTGACCCATCGCATCAGCTCGGGATCATATCGCATTCGTCCCAATTGTTGCGGTACCATTCCAGCCACATCATCAGGTCTGATCATGCGCATATTGCTAGGGCCCGCAGCTATAACCAAAATCGTGTCAGCTGCTGGCAGAGATGGCCGGGACCGATCAGCTCCTCACCTTCACCGCCGTTGAATACTGCAGCTGCAGTAGGTCGACGAGCTGCCTTGCGTCTTCTGGCGCTCGAGCTGATGGGCTCATCTTCACCATCGGACGAGACGCCAGCTTTCCGGCTCGCATCGATATCCGCTTGAAGGCCCATGAATGTTCTAGAGCTGTTGCCTTCCGCCGTACCTTTGCCTTTCAACTTCAAGGATGCCGCAATCGCTGCGACATCCCATTCCGAAGATAATCGCGACCCCGCCGAGCCAGCCATAGATCGAGCCCCGGCTTGTGAAGACGAACTTTGTCTTGCGCGTATACGAGCCATCAAGTCCTCCGCCTGGCGAAGATATGTGGATGACGAGGTGCTGGGGTTCGATTTATGAGTCGCTCTTTGGCCGTTATCCATTGCCTGGACGGGCACAATCGGCGACATGGACCCCTGGTGACGGATAGGACTCTCGTGTTCTACAGAGGGAATTAGCAACGAGCTCGGTTGGCTCTACAACTCAACTGACCGTTGACCGTACCACGCCTAGACTCGTCGGAGGGACTATCACTCGTAGTGCTATCGACTTGTCTGGCCTTGATCCTTTCGATAAGGGCTCTGCCTTGAGCTCCCCACTTGTGTACATCGGGACTGGCTGTGCGGTCGTGTTGTAGTCCTGCTGGCCCATCAGCCAATACCACGCTACCCAAGGTATTTTACGCACTGCTACGATCAGTCCAGTCGCCTGACCGGCTGTCACTTGTCGTACTGTCGACTTGCTTGGCCTTGATCCTTTCGATCAAAGCTCGACCTTGAGCGCCCCAATCATGAACGTCGGGACTGGGGTTGCTTTCGTCGCGCCGTCCTGCAAATCGTCAACGGCGACCCGTTGGAAGAGAGCTTAACTTACTACTGTCTATCGTGGAGATCCGGGAGTCCATCGACGGACTTTCGCTGGTTGTACTGTCCACTTGTCTGGCTTTTATCCTCTCAATCAACGCCCTGCCTTGTGCTCCCCAGCTGTGGACATCCGGACTGGCTCCCCGGGAGTTGGACTGGGCGTATCCTGCTGGATTCATTCGGTCAGCACAGCGATGACATCAAGGGTGTCTACTCACCTCTATCGGTCTGCGAGTTGCCATCTCTAGGTCCTCCCGCCTCTTCCTCTGCCTCTATCCTTTCCATGAAATCTCGTCCCTGTGAACTCCAATTCCGAACATCCGGTCTTGGGCCATGGCCCAGTGACGTCTCCGGAGACATTCTCATCCTCTTTGAGCTTCTCATATCGCTCTCATCGCTACCACTCCTAGGCGATCCATCGTCGCCGGATCCCGAGCCAGAGTACGGGCTGCTATCGGAACTCCATTGCCTCGCCATCAGGGCCTCTCGTGCGGCAGAAACAGGCGATGGACTAGCCTCGATGGCTATCGAATCCACGACTGCCGATAGATGTTCCCGGGTATATGTGTCATAAGTAGAGCGGAAAAGTTGCAAGCCCTTGTCCACCCGCCTGGGCGATGGGATCTTGGCACTGGAGTTGAGATGAAGGGTCGAATGTGATGGTTCGCGTGAGTCAAAGGACGAGACCGAGCGATCGTGTGTCGACGGAGAGAACTCTTGAGGCTGGCCAGACGAGTTCCGAACAGGAGCTGCGAAAGTGAACGGGTAGTCGGGGCGGCCGCCGATTGGAGACGCATCCAATTTGGGTTCATCACCATCATCGAGGTCTGGACACTCGAGTCGTGTGACATCATCTGCTAAACTCTGATTGACGGTCGGATCCTCGATGCGACTGGTCTCCTGCTCGATTGTGATCTCAAGAATATTGACACTGATTGAAGTGGAGCTGGAAGCAGTAGATGGTGTGACCGACTTTGATAGGCGGGAGGGGTTGAGCGGGGCGTACTGATGAGAAGCTCGTCGAGGCGCAGGTGTCGTCGTAGCCGCTCCAGTGGCCAGCAGTGGACTCGAAGTAGTAGCTGGTGCACTCGCCTCAGCGTCGGTCGAAGCTGCGGGAGCTGCCGGTGCGAAGTTGGTCGGAGGCGACGGCGGTTGAAACATCCTTTCTAAAGCTGTCGGGCCGAACATGTCTCCCTTGCTCTTCCCCCAGTTCTTCAGATGCTTTCCCCGATCGTCCTCTACACCCTCCTTGACCAAAAACGTCCCAGGTACCCCTTCTCCAACTTTGGCGTCCTCAATTGAAGAATGACTGCTCGGTGGAGATGGGATCAGATCGCCCACACCGTGATCCCATCGTTCGCTCAACACCCTCCCGTCTCCATGTCCCGAGATGACTTTCGGTCCGTTCGATATGCCAGAAGCGGATCTGGATGAGGGCAAAGCTCGAGCAGCGGAGTGGCCGAGTGATCTGAGAGAACCTCGTTTGGCTCGGATCGACGCTGGGTCCGGCTTTGACAATGTTTCCGTTGCTGAAGCGGCTCTTGCCTGAGGCCGAGGCGGTGAAGGCGAGCTTTCGACCCATTCTTCCTCCAGCTCTCCAGTCTGCCATCCTGGAGCAGACGACATTCCTGCGGTGCTCCTTGACGAATCGCAACGGACGCCAGTCTTGATGTTGAACGACTATAGCAACCTGTCTTTGAAGAAAGTCATACGCGTGTAAACAAACCAATGTCACCGAGAGCTTAATCGGCACCCTGTATTTAGATTTGTTTTCACGGAATCAAAACCTGCATTGACGCGATCGGCGATCACCGCCGGTGTAGGATTTTTTGAGAACCGGCCAGCTTGCTGCTGCACAAAGATTTCTGTTTTTGCTGATCTTGTGAGCGATACCTCTTAGTCCAACTCACAATCACAGCAAAGCACCATGCCCAGAATCAGAAAGAGTGGGTTCCGGGAGATTTGCTGGCTCGTACTGTACTAAGCGATTTTGCAGAGACATCCAACCGTGGAACCACCCGAGATAGGGCCAAGGTCACCAAGAAAGTTGCCGAGACTCACAGGAAGAGGAGAAAGGACAGCAAGACGAACCCCCAGTGGAAGTCCAGTGAGTGGAGCGTCAGCACCTGCTCCATTGAGCTTCGCTGATCATCCTCATTGTTTAGAGAAGAAGGCGGATCCTGGAATTCCCAACTCGTTCCCCTACAAGGACCGAATCCTCGCTGAGCTAGCCACCGAGAAGCGACTTGCGGAAGAGGCCAAACTCGCCAAACGACAGGCCAACAAGCCCGCTCAGGAAGAGGAGGAGGACATACCAGGGATCAATTCTGTCGCTTCCAAAGTTCTCTCTGCGTCCGCTGCCATTCCGGTCAAGGCCAATGGCAAAGCAGCCGCAACCGAGGATGACGAGGTGCCCGAACTGATAGACACGGCATTGACCAACCTGCAGGATGTCCTGGACCGAGCGGATGTCGTGCTGCAGGTCGTCGACGCTAGAGATATCCAGGGAGGACGAAGTGCGTTCATTGAGAAGCTGGTCACGGATGCTGGAGGTACCTACGGCTTGCTTGTCAACAAAGTCGGTGAGTGTGTCAACGCTGGTGAAGCTACCGCGAGCAGACGCTGACCTTCCCCACAGACTTGATACCGCGTGAAGCGCTTCAAGGATGGTTGCCACATCTTCCCGAGAACACCTACTTCTTCTCTTCGAAGCCCTACTCCCCAACTGCCGCCGGACCATCTACGTCTACCGCTTCGGCTGTTGGCAGAGCTGAGCTCTTCGCTGCGATCAAGCAATGGTCAAAGACCAAGAGCTCGAACGGTGGCGAGGGAGACGTCGTAGTTGCCATGATGGGACTCCCCTCTGTCGGGAAGTCCGCCCTTGTGAACTCTCTTCTTCCGCTGTCCGCCCCTAAACAGGCGGTGGCAGAGGCTACGCCTACTGGTGCTGCTGCCAAGCACCCTCAGCCAACGACCACAGCCCCGGTCGAGCTCGCTATCGATATCGGAAATGGTGTCAAGGCCAGAATCATCGACACACCCGGTTGGGAGTTCACCGAGGACGAGGATGAGATCGCTGGTATGGACGACGATGTGGATGGAGACGACCAAGAGGTCTGGGACAAGCTCGAGGACCGAGTGGCAGGTGACCTGTTGAGGAGGAACTTGGGTAGAATAGATCGAGTCAAAGATGCGCTTCCCTTGGGTAAGTCAGAGTCTTCACAATTCTCGGCGGAGTACTGACGAGCCCAAACAGTTCAATACATCTTCAAACGGTCAAATGCCCAGGACTTGATGTTGACTTACAACGTGCCTTACTTCCAAGAAGGCGATGTTGAAGCTTTCTTGTTGGCTCTCGCTAGATTGAATGGCCGTGTCAAGAAGGTGAGCTGGCCCCCATCACGTATGAATTAGTACGCTCTGACGACCTTGTAGCACGGAGACGCCGACTTTGAGGGCGCCTCGAGGATCCTTCTCCGAGATTGGGCTCTGAACACCTTCCCATACTACTCGACCCCACCCAAAGCCGCTGCTGGTCAGCAGGTGACAATCCGAGACCATCTCAAAAGCGTGCTCGACAAGTGCAGAACGAGAAAGGAGATGCGAGCCACTGGTCGAGGTATTGTGCGGTTCACTGGCGGTGAAGTTGACGAGAGAGAGGTGAGCATTTCAGGGTCTTGCATTTTGTGGCCAAAGCTAATCATATGATAGGTCATTTTGGATGACGATTACACTGCTCTCGCTGCGGACTCGGATGACGAAGATGACGAAGATGAGGACGAGGAGGATCTGGAGCTTGACGACGAGCTGGACGAGGAGCTGCTCGATGATGAGGATGACGAGGACGAGGAAGAGGAGGACGCCCTGGTAGTCGGTATCGACGACGGAGAGGAGTTGGTCTTGGAAGATGGTGATGAGCCAGAGTCAGGATCGGACCTTCCCGAAGACGCCGAGGATGATGAGGCTGAGGAGGAAGACGAGGAGGAGGAGGATGAAGAGGATCAGCCACCAGCTATCCCATCTGCCCTCAAGAGGAAGAGGAAGAGCGATGTCTCCCCCTCGTCCGCCTTGAAGAAGGCGAAGAGGGTGTCGTTCGGCAGCAACGAGATCAGACACATTGCCGGCAGGAAGATGCCAAAGGGCAGGAGGGGCAGCAGGATGAGGCGTTGAGCGGCGCTAACGCCGTTGGTCATATACCCAAAGAGGGTCAATGATCTGCGCTTATAGAGATCATTCGGCATCGCATGTACACATCATCAGACCCAGGCTTCTTGAGCTAGAGCAAGTGATAGACTCTGGCCAATCGTCTTCGCTATCGCTATCGATCTCGTTATCAGCTAGTGATTTAGCGTGCGTCAGGTGACGCTGAGCAGCTGCTAATAACATCGCTGAGATCTCGGTCGAAATCGTAATTACGCTCATGGTCGAGATAAGCAGGTTGTGATGTAGCGATTCCCGGATCTATCGCAGACAGTGCGGTCTACGTGTCGTGAGCTGAACTGAGCTCGCTCTGCATAGCCATGAGCCTCGACACTGCTTGCTTGGAACCAAAGCGTGAGTCTGAATGGGCCCACGCGGGCGCAGGCGGGCGCCTGTAAGCTCGCCCCAAATCGATCGCGATCGGGAAGCAAGTCTGGCGATCGTCGGAGATTTCCTTGACTCTATCCGGTAATTGCGGCTGTCTCGATGATGTGATCTCGGTATTAGCTTAGCTTCCGCGATTGACTTTATCTATCGGCCTATACAACCAGACTTGGGGGGAACTCATTTGTTGATTCCTTCTTCTCCACATCTCACACTACACCCTCTCTCACAGCTCTACACCTAGACACAATGGCAGCTCAGACTTTCAATGCGCTCATGATCGGCGGTGGTTACGTGAGTAAGAGGTGCTGCGATTCCACGTCCGCCCGATCGTCCCACGTTTCTCGCAAATGGCAGCCTCGAGCAAGACCGGACGCTGACGAAGCGCTTCTCAGGCCATGTTTGGTACCGAGGAGGGTGAGTACCTTGAATCACCTCACAGCCATCCTTGAGGTCGTAGCTTACCACCCGTTTAGGCCCTTGGAACATCTCCAAGCGACTCGAGGCCAAGGTTGGCGATCGACTCAAGGTCACCGCTGTGATCGAGGTCGACCCGCCCAGAGCTGAGGCTGCCCTCAAGCTGAAGCGGGACGGACCCAACAAGAAGGCCTACGAGGACACTGTCATCATCAACAATGTCAAGGCGTTCGCTGAGAAGGTCAAGAGTGGCGAGCTTGCTCACCCCACGTGAGTCTTAGCCTTCCCCCGCCCTGCATAATTGCCCCTACGTGTGTGCAGAGTCCTCCTCTAACGCTAGTGTCCCAGGGCTATCTTCGTCGCTACACCACCTGCCTTCCGAGGCGGTCTCACCGCCCCCCGGGACCTGGAGCTCCAGCTCACCGCAAACTTCCCCAACACCCCAATCTTCCTCGAGAAGCCAGTCGCCACGGGTGCCCCATACCAGGAAAGCATAGGAGAGGCCAAGCAGGTCGCCCAGCATCTCAAGGACAACCACAAGGGTGTTATCTCCATCGGGTAGGCATAAAGCTTGCAGCGTACTGGATATAGCTTGCTAATAGTCCTCCAGTTACGTTCTGCGATACCTCACTGCCGTTCAGACCATGAAGAAGATCATCGAGGAGAATGACCTGCATGTGTGAGTTAAGCTATATCGTACGCCTCGTACAAAGCTTACTAGCCCGAAGCATGGCCACCTTTGCCCGATGGATCATGGCCTACCCACCTGGTACCAAACTCGTGAGTGGAGGTCGGACCATCTCAACGGAATGTGACCGCTGACACCGCCTACAGGACTGGTGGAACAAAGCCATCCTCCAGGGACCCGTCATTGAGCAGGGAACCCACGTCTGTGAGTGATCAGCCATTCTTCAACGTCGAATAGAGCTAACCCAAGTTCTTAGGTGACCTCTCGCGATACTTTGGTGGAGACATCAACTTCGACACCCTCAGGTGAGCTTGCTAGAGCTGCTGTGCTGGGCCATCGCTGACGTCTCTCAGTGCCGCATCCGTGGAATGGCACGAGAAGCCAGGATTCCTGTCGAAGATCGGTATCGACGAGAGCAAGATCCCAGAGGATGACAGAATCCCTCGATTCACCACCTCGTCCTGGTGAGTAATTTGGATGGGCTACAGAATACCATAGGCTTGTGTACTGATGTCACGTCAGGAAATACGCTACCGGAGCTGTCGGCACTATGATGCACGGTGTCTCTCTGCAGGGCACCAACGATTCCATCGAACTCCAGGTCTTCGCTGATGGAGTGAGTTCTTCAAGGCCGCCCTGCGTCATCGTTGGATAACATTGCTGACACTGCGCGTAGTACCAATTCGTGTAAGCTGATTCAATCTCCGCTGTAAGCAGCTTCTGATCTTCGTTAGCCTCTCGGACCCTTACGGAACCCCCGAGCTACGAATCCGACGACCCGGATCTGACGAGACTGAGATCGTCCCAACTCCAGGTAAGCCGACTCTTGCCTGCCAATACGATCACCCACTGATTGGCTTGCAGGAGACGACCCATACCAGACCGAGATGAACCACTTCATCGACGCCATCGAGGGTGGACCCGAGCCTACCATCCTGTCGAGCTACGAGGACGCTACGCAGACTTACGAGATGACTTGGGCTATCAGGAATGCTTCGGAGGTCAACTCGAAGAAGCAGCTCGAGAAGTACGGCAAGAAGTAGATGGGCGCTACCAAGCGCTAAGAGGAGGATTGACAGTCTGGTGTGGAGTTGCGTTCAAAAGAAAAGTATCAAAAGAAAAGTACGAGTACGTCTGTACAAGTACATCAGGCTTGAAGCCTCGCATAATCGCGGTGGAATAGTACCGATGGGGAGCAAGTGGCATCGTCGGACAATATTGAATGCATAGATTGAAGATGACTGTGCCAAGTGAGACCATCTGATGCTGCTTTCTATGGGCGAGTACACGGAGCAGCGAGGGCCAGTGCTGTCCCAATTCCTCTCTCGGCGAAATCAACGAAAGTTGGAAATGCTGTGGTTGCACTCGTCGATCGATTGAAACTGCTCATTCCGGTCGCAACATCTACGGTCACGTATTATAATGATATGGTTCGAAGCGGGACGTGGACAGGGATACATGTGATAGATCATAGAGGACAACTTCTACACTGGTCACTTGACGGGGAGAGCCGAAAGACAACTACGAACTAGCCGACCAGTCAGCTTTCATTCAGACACGATCCTTCACAATAGCGGGGAGGAGGAGTGTGTTCAGGGACGCCCACGAGCGTATAAAGAATGTGGAAAAACGCCCGTTAATTTCCTCACGGAACGATAGGACTGGTGCCAACATATTATCATCATAAAAGGGGAGGTCGGGGAAACAATGGGAAGATGAGGAGAGGACCACGAACTCACTGTATGTCTACACTTCTCCCCCAATTGATCCACAGCTCAGCCAGGCTGGATCCGATGGTCAGAATACTAGCTACAGAGGCGGTGAACAGTAAAGCCAGTGCAAGAGAACAGCTGGAGGAGGAAGAGAGCTCGAGCCTCAAACGAAAGTTTTGTGGTTGACTTTTGATTCCGTGCGGACATCCGCCTCACTCCGCTTTCATGACGGCCGGATCGACTCCGCCAGCAGCTGGGCTCGAGCCTCGTGCGTGCACCAACTCTCTCTGCCACAGCCAGGTTGTCGGACTGTGTTGTTCATCAATCAGCTGTGTGGACGACTGGCACCCAGCAAGCTGACATATGTGTAGTCTGCAAATCTCTGACTATACATGACTACTGACATCATTTACTGGTGCTGTACCACGGACATCCACTCAAAGACTACCCACCGGATCCGGTTCGTATTGGGTTCGCACCCACAACACCGATCCTGCTCAACACGACCGTCCCGATCGATGCCCACACCCTCCTCCCCACGTGAACCGACACCATCTCCGTCATGGATACCTTTGACACTGCTGTCGGAGATTTCTGGACATAGGTTAGCGCTAGCGTAGTGCTGAATAAACCGGCGAATGAAAATTAACCAGGATCTGGCCTGCTCAAAGGATGGGTCGTGGTGCAAAGGATGGTCTTTTACGATCCTAGCACCTGGTGCTAGGGTGTACCGCTGTGATAAGGTAGCGACACTGCTTCGTACTCCGTGTCAGAATGAGACATATTAAGCTGATTGATCGGCGTAGAAGTCGATGATGGTTCCTGTATCCAATCTCCAACGACTATCGCAGGGAGAACAGTGTCAAGAGGTCCTTTGATAACGTTGGGGGTCAGGTACCGCGTTTGATGGAGCCGCTTGACCTGAACACGGGACAAGCTCCGCTCTGAGCGCTCTGACCACTCCAGCGCGATCTTGATGGCAAGTCGGAGATCGATCAACGGCCATCGGTGACTAGCATAGCCTGACAACCACGCACGTCCTTTCGCTTCAGTTTCGCGTCCTGAGTCGGGTCTGAGGTGACTCATGAAACGACTCGTCTCGCCGACCAGCACCACAGCAACCTGATCTCACCGCATCGCTTGGGATGGTCTCTCGAGCGGGCATACTGAACGCTGTGATGGCCACGGCGATAGGTACCCCTGGTCCAACTGCGCCTCTTTAATCTAACCCCTGCCAGAGAAGCACAATGTCGACACTCTTACCCCTCGAGGTGGAGTGAAGGTGGGTATAGGGTTCAGGACAGGGTTTGCTAAATCTCCGACATGTGTTTGATCTCTCTGTGAGAAAAGTCAAACTCAATATCGCCAATCCATCAACGGTTTGGCATCGCTCCCATCAATGTGTCAAGCCGAGGACTCCGCTTCTTGCCGGGAAAGCTTGGTCCATCGGTCCCAGTCGAATGGATACTTAAACCTCCAATCCTCGCCTCACTTGTTCTTCTTCTTCACCACTTCCCACCTCCGCTACTCCCTTCCACACCCTCCCCACCACAACCACTGCACCTCGTCAAAACCACCTCGAGGCTGCCCCACCCCCGCGACAGAGAGTCGCCAATTCTTTCTCGAGCATCCTGTGAGTAGTCGTCAGCTTGAATCTTCACTCCGAGCACGACCACCACAACTCCTCTCCGTCCTCCACGCTGCTAGACAATGTTCGGACCCAGCTGATGCCTCGTCAGCTCTCTGCTCAACCCCAACATCCCCGCTCTCTCCCCTCACCCGGACCACCATGCCCTCGACAGGCACCCGGCCTAGTCGTGCTGCTTGGAGAGGAGGCCGTGGTCGCCCCGGCCACAAGGGCGACCACAAGCAAGGAGAAGAAGGCCCGGAGATGGTCTCGCCCCCCCCTGCCCGACAGCGGGCCAAGAAGGTCGATGGTGAGTGGATGAGTTCATTCCTTCGCCACTCCAATCCCTCTTAATCTTCCGTAGTTGACGTGTCATACGGCGAGGGTCCGAGCTGACTCCAAACCTTAGCCAACCCTGACGTCTCTCCTTCTTCGCGACCCGACGAGCCCCCTCGTGGCAAAGGTACTGGTGCTGCTCTCAGAGCCGCCAGCAGCCATGATGATGTCGTCTCCCCTCCCTCCAGCACTGTGCCCAACCACTCCGTCCAGCCTCCTCGTCCAAGGTACTCGATGGACCAGGTGCTACGACATCTAGACACTGCCTCAACCCAGCCAGCCCACCAAGGCAAGAGAAGACATGTCCAAGATACCCCTCCGACGGTGCAACAGGTTATCCCTCCTCCCTCGCCCGTCTCATCTCACGATGAGGTGTATACGCCGAGGATCCCCTTCCAATCTTTGGTCGACTCCCATGCCTCAGCGGTCGATACCGGTGCCCCTCGATATCTCCCCTCCTCTCGTAGTCGTACGCCGGTGCTGCCCTCTCGACCCCAAACCTGGCGAGAGGAGATGGAATTCCGACTTGCCGCCATCATGGCTCCACCCCCTTATTCCGATGACGAAGTCCCTCTGCCCAAACCATACAACGCAGAATACCCTCATCCCATCTCCTCATACGCCTCCCACGGCTGCAATGCTTATGTCCGTCGGACTTCAGGCTATGACCTTATCCTTCAACATCTCATCGATCACGATCCCGATCAACTCAAGGGTTCCATCCTTGCCTCGGCAAACCGGGACGACATCTTCCCTCCGAGTCTCACCATGCTGGTCGAAGCTGGTGAAGGGTGCAGTATACCCGAACGTCTGTGGACCCGGTTCGAGAGCTTTGGTGCTGCCAGGGTCCCAATCGGTATTGGTGCTTCGGCTTCCTACGCACCGAGTCTCACCTCTCAACTGCCGAGTCCGTCTACCCCGTCAACCTCATACTCGACTCCTTTCCGTCCGGCTGCCCATGTCGATCATGCACCCACAACACAGTATCACAGCTCGTCCAGTCACGACAGCTGGCATACACCCAGTGTCCCTCCTCGCTTTGCTCGAAGCCTCAGTCAATCCTCCTCGACCACCTCTCTCAGACAGGTTGGTACGGCTTCGACTTGTCCATCACCCAGTCCATTCACCCGAGAGGTTGACAGCTACACCTACCCTCTCAAGAGCGTGTACGACGAATGGTCCTCCCTCAAGAAAGGTTCAGATCCCTCGCCTTTCTTCAAGACGGAGATGTGCCAGATATGGGAGGATACCGGTCTGTGCAAGTATGGTACCAGCTGTCAGGTGTGTACTGTCTCATCTCCGATCTAGCTTGACACCTACTGACTGGTCTCACTAGTTTGCTCATGGGCTTCACGAGCTTCGGAACCTTCCTGGCCTCACTGCACTGCCAACTCCACCTCTCGACCACACTGCCCTCCCGACCGAAGGTTTCGTTCCTTACCGCGACACCCCATCGGCGTATCACGGTCGATACCAGCAACCTGCCGACTCCACCACTCTCAGTGAGCAATACCAATACCCACGCAAGTCATCCGTCGACTCCCTCACCACTCCGTTCTACCACACACCGAGTCTATCGATGTCGAGTCGGTTCGAGGGCCGACGAGCCTCAGCCCCACCTAGTCACTTGGCTCCGGTACTTGAGGTGGTTGACGACGACTTGCCTACACCGTGGTGGAGGGAGAACTTTGCCAGGAAGCAGTCATTAGCGCCCATCGGGTCCGAGAGGGAGTCGTCCCATGGTTCCAACTCCAACGGGAGTCCTCCTCGACATGGTGATCGAGAGCGAGGCATACACGGCATGACACCTTCCCCCTCGAGAGGGTCAAAGCAATACGATCAGTCCCCCTCCCAGGCCAGTATGTCATCGTCATCTCGGTACACCAGACCTGACTCGGCTTACGGCTGGACCAACACTGCCTCTACCGCACTCGAGACCATGGCCACGGGTCCTTCGACCGGTGCTACCCAAAGTCGCGGGTGGATCGACGAGCCCATCACTCGACTTCCCAAAGGTACCAGAGCGCCCATCACCCCTGAGACCTATCTCCAAGCTTCAACTCCGTCGCCCAGCAAATCCGCTCAGAGATCCAACGGGGCTCAAGGCCAAGACATCTTCGCTACCACCTTCGACTTTCCTCAATCCCGCTCCATATGGTCATGACCCCACCTCATACACCACTCTAATCTATCATTCCAACGATCTAATCAGCATTGCGACCCAACTTGGCCTCCCCTCTTTTCTAATGAGGCCCAACACACGAGACTTGACCGACAATTACCATGTAGAGTAGCTATCCGGGACAACGACCCATATCATCACTTGTACTTCTAATACGTATCATCGTGTATCAAGTACGCCATGTTCTTCGATAGTCTGAGGACCATCGCAAAAGTTGCTCAATGAGAGAGATGCAACACATGTCTTCTGATCATCTCGCTGCAACGATATGATATATGAGGCTGACAACGAATGACGAGGGTATACAAGGCAATCGTGCCCGATTATGCGAGACTGCCTAATTTCCACTATCGAGGTCTCCCATGCCGCAAGTCGCCTCCGTTGTCTCCTTGAGGATGATCCGACCTCAATGCATCCAACATGAGATACACGACTCCCGGTCTCCGGCTCCCTCAAGTCCATGCTCTGAAATCATCAGATCATCCCTGACCTCTCTGAAAGTCCTATAGCGTCATGCCAGTGATTGCGTGTCCTCCCCTGCCACCAAGTTGATGCGATGGCGGCATCTTCCCTCCGTGCTGCATACTTGGCTTGACCTCTCTTTCGTCTTTGTCCCTGCCCTCCGACGGCGCCGGCACTGAAGCGGGCTGAGTACTGCTGAGGAGTTTCGACAAGGGTTGGGTGTAGGACAGAGATCGTTTGACGTAGAAGAGCATGTACGCTTTCTGACCCAAAACCTCTTTGAGCGTCGTGGGAGTCACTGTTCAACATGTCAGTATAGCCTCCTCACAGAATGCAAGATGAAGACCGGCGGTACTCACCTTTGTCATCGTCACAATGCCACCACTCGTCGCCGCTGAGCACGTCGGCCCAGTAATGCCCGTTGTCCAACTTCCCCTCGTGGGTAACCACGGCAAAGAGGTCGTAGTCGTACAAAGACGTTGGCAGATCAGTGGTAGACCCTTCGGTCGAGGATGACGACTCGACATAAGGTAACATGTTGAGATGCGAAGGGAATCGAACGGGAAGCTCGACCTTGGACGATGTTGCATTATGAGCGAATCGCTAATATGGCGCTCGTCAGCTCATTGACCAAACCAACAAACGATGTAGCTGACCTTTAGTTGGAATGAGAGTACGGGCGGCAGCTTTCGGATCTGCAGCTTTCTCAGAGCCACCTAGAACGTTAAGTCAGTGAAGTCGTGAAGTCGTGAAGTCGTGAAGTCGTGAAGTCGTGAAGTCGTGAAGTCGTGAAGTCGTGATCGAAGAGGGAGTATATACTCACCGAGCCTGGACCGCCACCGCACTTCGAGCAGTCGTAGCCTTTTCCCCCGTCACCAACTTTCTCCTCCTCGCAAAACTTGCGTAGCATGTTGCTCAATGACAACGAGTCTGTGCCAGAGGGATCAACTGGGAAATCCAGCTGAACGTCGAGAATAGGGTCGATGGTAGTGGACGTTGTAGAGCACTTTGAGCAGGTGACAGTGGATAGGAGTGAGCCGGCGAATGTTTGATCTAGTAGCTCAAGTCAGCTGCGCTCTCTTTCTCGAGACAGCCGACTTACGGGCTATACAATTACAGCTAGACAATTGGCCTTTGGCGTGCGCGTGGATCTGATCCAATGCTGCGAGGAAGAACGAGTGTGCGTCTACAGCAAGTGAGCTCATGGGTCGGCAACCACGACTACCAGGATAGCTCACCCTGCTGCCCATACCCCTCCAGCTCAGCGCTCGCGTGCCACATCGCGTAGAGCATGGTTATGGGTCCATAGGGTGACTTGTCGTCGTTGTGGAACTGAGCATAGGCTGTCAGATGAGGATCGAAATAGGAATCACAAGTGCTCACCTCTTCGAAGGCTCTATCCAGCTCGCAGCACATACACCCCTTCTCCCGGTCTGAACTGACTGATCCTTCGGCGCCAATGTATGGCTTTCCCACAGCCAGGCCTTTCGAGCCATTGGGACATACGTATCGATTGTGCTTGTCGGAGAGGAAGTATGCCTTCAGTAAGGGGTTATGGAGGAAGGCTTGTAGAATGGCCGACAAGAAGCAAGTTTGGGAGAGGTTGAGTAGTGGCCGTAGACCTGATATGAGGGTTTTATCAGCTCTCATATACTATCCCAAGGCTGCCAGCTCACCTCTACACGAATTGGGCTGTGCTTCGGTGATCTGAAGATTAGGAGCAGGCGTCCAAGGCTTCCATGGGCCCCTCTCTCGGCCTTTCCCAATTAGACTAATCTCCTTGCTATGATCGTTCGCCTCCTCCACTCGGATCCGGGAGAGCCTATACACCGACTCAAAGGTGTCCGAGTATGTGGTGTCTTCACATTCGTTGCAATAGATGGTCCCGGAAGAAGCGTCGATGGCTAATGCTCTCCATCAGCTATCTTTCCGTCAAAGAGAAAAGCTGACTCACCAAACTTGCAATCTCCATTGCTATCACTCATGTGCTTCACCGCACAGTTGCTAGACTTCCTGGACGACGAAGAAGGGTATAGCGAGAGGCATCCCACAAAGGGACATGTGAGGCATGCCCATGGACGAGACAAGGTCGTACTGCAGGCCCTACACTCGGGCGGAGATACCTGCGAACAAGTCAGCTTTGGCATGACAACGCACTGGTCGGGTAGCTGACCTTTCGCCTCTTTGTACCGCTTCTCTCGTCCTTTGCGCCCCATCGCACGATCTTGTCGTACCGCTCCTCGAGGCTCGCGTCGAAGACTGGACGGCTGAGAGTGCTTGATGACTGCTGGGTGGTGTTGTCTTGTGAGAGCAAGCTCTGCAGGTGTGTACAAGCGGACGTGTCTTCTCGGTGGAACGGCGTGCTGGACATTGGAAAGCGAGCGTTGATTCTTACAAAAGCGCTGATGGACAACGATTGACTCGTGGGCAGCCAGAGTATCGGACCTCTCGCCTCAATCTGTAGTCGAGAGAGGGATGGCGCTGGAACACCGCTCGATGTCAACGAAGACTTACTAGATGTCGACTTTCTGCAGTACCTCAGTAGTCAATCAGTCTTGCTTCACAGACCACGTTCCGGAGAGGTCAAAGTGGAGGTCAACCCAGCTGGCGGATTCAACACGATTACACGAACGACGTCGCCAAATTAGGATTGACCCGGCTAATACGACTACAATTAATCTTCCGACGGAGCTGATTAGAAGGGACGTTTCAGATTAGCCAGGATTAGCCGATCGCAGATTTCAACCCACCAACAACAACCTCACCAACAACATCCTTCAGTGCTATTGACAGTCTTCTGTGCGCACTCAGAGGCGTTGTCACCGCCACGGCGCAACATGGCGCCATACAGAGGGAACAGACCAAGGCAAGGCCTGTCTATACCCGAAGACTACGATCTACAGGGCACGACATCCCACCATGTCGCGCTTTACGGCCCGCCAATCGTTCGCACGCTGGTCCCTAAAGAACCAGCAGCATTTAGGGCCAGAGGGAGAGGCGGAAGAGGCGGACAGCAAGGGAGAGGAGGAGCCTCACTTTATGTTCCTATTCCCGGAACCAGAGGGAAAAGAGGGACGCCAACGTTTGGAGGCAGAGGGGGAGCTCGACCACCCACCGGCCCCAAATCGGACAGGACGGCGAACGAGTATGGCGATGGATATTCGCCTGTTTCACCTACAGAGACCGTTGGGTTCAATAGCCAGCGAGGTTCAGCTAGCTTGGCTCCAAGATCACCTGATCCTTCCGCAAGACCCAAGAGTCCGCCTCAAGATAAGCCGGAGAACGGGACTGTGACTGGGACTGGGTCTGGGTCTGGTGTAGCGACATCGCCATTTGCAGGAGAAGGATCTAGTTCAACTGATTCTCAGAAAGCCGCCTTCGAGTCGTATCTCAGGTCCAATGTCCCCGTCAATCTATCAACAACGCCTCCTCCATTCGAACCCCTTTCGCCAGCATTTATTCCTATTCGCAAATCGATGGAATCACCGCAGCAGGCTCCACTGGCCGCACGAACAAACACGGATCCATTGAGGAAGGCTGCAATCGCGCGAGAATTGCAGTCTCCTAGTCCGATACGTTTCACCTTTCCTGAAGCATCTACAAAGAAGCTACCATCGCAGATATCTCCACTTCCGAGCCCAATCCGCATGGGTTTCCAGCCGAACACCGGTCCCGTAAAGTTAAAGTCAGACATGAAGGCGAGCCCAACACCGGAGCATAGGAAGTCAAGTCTCGATATCGTGGGCCCAGAAGCGGATCAGAAGCCCATCTCTCAAGACATGGAGGATCTCAAAATAAACGTGAAGAAGGAGATCATGGAGGTCGAGGATATGAAGATCCCGCAGCCTCGAAAACAGATACAACAACCCCGAGATCAGCTCGACGGATGTTTAGCTATCAAGTGAGTACATGTTTCTTCAAGTGGAGAACGTATCGCTTACTGCACACCCAATAGGACGGATGACACGCCCCTCGCCTGTTGGTCAAATAATTACGACGTCAAGAAAGCCGCCCGTGCGGCATTCAAAAACGAAAAGAGGCTTCTGCTCAAATCCGAAGGCAAGGTCATCCAGAAGGTAACATGGAGGTCCGACGGTGTAGCTTTCGACTGGACCAAGAGAGGGGTCAAGGATACGCCCATTGTCGAGGAGGCAACCCCTCCCCCTCAGAAGAAGCGGAAGCGGGGTGATCTAGATGTCGATCCACATCCCGGTTCACGCACACCGTCTGAGGCTTCGCCCACTCCTGTTCCGGTGCCAAGTCGGAATATCTCGTTCAGTACGGATCGCACCCCCACGTCTGAGAAAACCTTGTCTTTCAAACCGTCGAAACCTCTGGCAAAACGGGCCAACAAGCCCAAAGGAGGCAATACGATAGCGCCAACTTTGGCACCCCCGGCGGAAATCAAGTCGACATCAACGCAACCGGGTATATCTCCCGCCAAAGTCAACACAATCAATGGCTCCGCGACTCCAACAACTGCTGCTCAGCTGATTAACCGCGTCTCCAACACAACGCCCACACTATCAAAATCGCTTCCGCCCAAACCCGCATCTGCCAAACCATCATCAACAGCAGGCACAAATCAGGAGACCCAATCAAAATCAACTATGCGTGCTTCCGTATCAACACCGGTCATGTCAAATCGACAGCCATCTAAAGTCAGCGCGAGCAAGCCGGTATCTGCCGCCCTACCGGAGAAGCCCAAGCCTCCGGAGTCTATCGTACCTGCCACTGCCACGGCATCTGCACCCCCAGTCATTCCTCTCCCTAATCTCACCCCCGCGAGCACACAGCCTGCAGTAGAGGCCCCACCGAAAGACATGTCTCTTCCAGCACCACCAGTGCCACCAGCGCCAGTACTAGCATCGGCGCCGATACCGGTACCAGCCCCAGCTCCAGCTCCAGCTCCAAAACCACCTCTAGCTCTCGCGTCAGCTCCAGCTCCAGAACCGTCACCAGTGCCAATAGTAGTCCCAGCACCAGCACCGGCGCTGGAACCCGTAGCGACACCATCACCATCACCAGCATCAGCAGTAGTACCAGCATTTGCACCAGCATCTGCATCTGCACCGGCACCAGCACCAGCATCTGCACCGGCACCGGCACCGACCCTAGCCCCGGCATCGGTAGCGGCACCAGCCCCGGCACCAGTAGCGACATCATCGTTAGCCTTTGCGCCGGTAGCAGCACCAGTACCTACAATCTCTACAGCATCAACAACGGCACCAGCACCAGTACCTTCTCCATCTATCCCGCCTAAAACATCGCCAGCGCTCGAGATGCTCGAAGCGAAAATAGCAGAGTGCTTTAATGCCATTGACAACTGGACCATGATCATGGAGAACTACCCTGCAAGAAGCGACACACTGGGGAGACAGGTCAAACGGACTGAAGGCGAGATTTTCACTTTGCACAGGGCGATCGAGGAAGAGAAGAGGAGGTTGGCGGGTGGACCCGCCTATTGAGAAGAGGATCTAGCTACCCTTACCAAAGTATAGTGTCATAGTGTACCTTCTCATCTGTATCACAATCATCTGTGCCTAGCCAGCAGTATATGTAGCTAACGGTCGACGGTCGACCACGTCAGAGCCTCTCACTGCGACTCCTGTACCACCGTGAGAACGCGTATGCGTGACTTCTGGTCCCGTTCGACGCGTCGGTGGAGGTCCCAATGTTTCAGCTCAGTCTCTCTGACTTTTGAGATCATCCTCCTCCCACGGCTGTCCAGCATCGACCCAGGTCCATCTCCCGCTATCTCGGTACCGAGCGTGTCGCGTCGTGATATCGGCAAGATGGTCAACGTGATGAGAAGCGCCATCGTCAAGGTATGCAGCTTTCTTCTCCGTCGTGGAGATAACAAGCTGAGTTTCTTCGCTGTACAGGTATTTTCAACCAAGCATTCCTTGACACTGCCAGGACCGGTGCTCAGCTATGTCGAGCAAGTACTCACAGAGGTGAGATACACTACCAGCTTCCAGACGCCCTTTTCCGCTTGTTGAGTGGTGGCAGAGCTGCAGCTGACGTTTCCGCAGAATGACATCCCGGCAGAAGAGTGGAATACCGCTTTGGAGCTATGGGCTAGGGAGTACTTGAAGGGAGAAGGTGAGTGAATATGTAGTCGACTACCTGTGATAGCCCTATCACATGGCTTTGAGCTTCTAGACATCTATGCGGGGTTCCGTGCGGAAAGCTGATATCATTAGACTCTTCTTCTCTCATCTCCCTGCCGGGGCTGAAGCGCGCATATGAGGTTTTGCAGCTGGGAGTCAGTGATCACAGCTTGCTCACTCATGCCAGCCCTGAAGCTAATTCAATGTGACAGACGACCGGAAATACAGAACACATCGACCCTAGCGAAGTCAACGTCGAAACGCATTTTTCAGTCATAGACTCTATGGACATGCCGCCCGTGCACTTTGACTCCGTGAGAGGAGGGTTCACTACGTGAGCGAACTTTTCTGGAGACTGTGGGGATGCTGCTGACGGTATCTCCTGGTGCGCATAGGTCCAAATCCAAGCCCTCAATGGCTGGAGCGGCATCCAGTCGGTCGGCGTATCTGCGAGAGCGGTGGGGTATCGTAAGAGAGGTACGCAGCTTGAGGTAATACATTCGTGTGCTGAGCTAGCTGACTCCGAGGCAGATCATCTTGCGCAATGAGAACTTCACGCCGCCTGCAATTGGCGGGCACGACAGAGCGAATTATCTGAAACTCACATCAACGCGCAATCTGCTCGGTCGAGCTGGTCAGCTGTTCTTGCTCTTCGGAATGCTTTCTCGAGATCCGGAGGGCACTTTGTGCTTGGAAGACGGGGAGGGACGAGTGAAGTTGGATATGACGGATGCGGTATGATCGTATCCGGTCGTTGTGAGCGTTTTGCTGATACCTGATGCTGCACAGGTACCGGGAGAAGGGCTCTTCACGGAAGGATGCATGGTCTTAATCGAAGGCGAGTACACTGTAGAAGAGGACGTAAGGGTATTGGCAATGGGCCATCCACCCAGTGAGAAGAGGGATATCTCGAGGTAAGCAGTCTCCAGCTTTGCGACCCAAATCTCAAGGGCTGATATCACCCTGAAGGGGAATACATGGCCATGTTGACTTCTTGGGAACCGGGGCAGTCTCGCTCAAAGAGGAGGTACGTTTCTGATGCTACTTGTTGTGCGAGGTATGTGATACTGACACGCAGGCGACCAGCTCAAGTACCTCCCTGTGATACACGCCAATACGCAAGTCTCGTTTGTCATCCTCTCAGACGTCTGGCTCGATCATCCCCGAACTCTGCCTGCTCTGCAGCGTATGTTCGAGGGCTACGCTGCGGCAGCAGAATACAAGCCCATGGCTTTCGTCCTGTGCGGCAACTTCGCGCAGAAAGGCTGGGAGGGCGAGGGCGGCTTGAAGAGGTATACGAGTGAGACTTCACACGCCATTGCATGCTGGAAGAGGCTAATGGGTTGATAGACGGCTTCAACGCCCTATCGGACCTTCTGGTCTCGCTGCCTTTCCTTCACAGCTCCCATTTCGTCTTCGTGCCTGGACCCCTGGATCCTTGGTCTTCGTCAACCCTACCTCGACCAGCTATACCGACCGCATTCACATCACGATTGGCTGCTAGGATACGCAATTCCCGCTTCGTGTCCAATCCTTGTCGATTGCAGTATTTCGGTCAAGAGCTTGTAATTTGTCGTCAAGACCTGATGGGGAAGATGGTGAGGAATCTAGTCGGGATGAAGGAAGAGGAGGGTACGAACATGAAGCGATATGTGAGTGGGGATTGTTGATTCTGAACTTGGAACTGAGACTTTGATAGCTTGTTCAGACGATTCTGGATCAGTCCCATCTATCGCCACTGCCGCAGTCGATACGGCCGACACTATGGGAGTTTGACCATGCTTTGCGGTTGTACCCCATGCCAACGGCACTAGTCCTGGCCGACAAGCACGAGCGGTACGAGTTGACCTACGAAGGGTGTCATGTGGTCAATCCCGGTCGTTTCGTCTCCGGCGGTGGAGCCGAGGGAGGTGAAGGAGGGGAGTTCGAGTGGAGCATGTACTACCCTGCTACTGGTAAAAGCGAGAGGAGGTGAGTCTGTGTCTAGGAGGTTTAGCAAACGGTCGCTGACTTCTTGCAGTGCCTTGACATTAGATTGAGGTCGCAAAGCCTGCCCTGGTCTCCCGCCCACTCCTCCTTGTGCCCTGCCACCTGCATGCTCCCACATCTGCATCATTCGCCATGTTGTAACACGTATGCATTGACGTTTGAATATACCACCGTGATTGACCATCTTGACACGGGTGAAAGTGTCGTGTGTCCAAAGGCCAACTACCAATCTTGACAGCCGAAACCGTCGCCAAAGGTGTTAAAGACGAGTGATTGAAATTGGTTCTGACCTCGCTCCGTTTCTCTCATAGCCTTGGTTGGAACGTATGAAGAGAGCACGTCTTCCATGCATCGAGGTTGGAGAAGGAGTATCGAGGACCAATTCAGAATCGATTTGCTGCAGCCGGCCGTACCAACTGCAAGCGGAATCAATTACTGCATGTCAGATGCGGGCCATTTGCCACATGTGTAGGAAGAGCGGAATCAGAATCGGCGTTTGGAGGATCTCGAAATTCCGCTCTCCACCACCTTCCCGCCGCCGCTTGCCTCCCTGCTGCCCCCTGTGGCCCGGGTCGACGGCGCAGCGACAATTCGAGGTTTTGTCAAGGCAAAGGTCCACCTCCTCTCCATACATCAAAATCGTACGTCCAGTCTCTCAACCAGTCGGGAAAGGAAGCAGGAAGGAAGATCGCTGACTGAAGGTTCTTATTTGCCTCTATCTTCGCTCTTTCCACTACTGTCGACATCGCAAATTTCTCGTCGTCAACCGTTCTCGACATTCGACATAATAGCATCATGGTGGGTAACGAAGTCTTTTTGGCGCAATCATAGACCGGATCGATGGAGAGGCTGGGATGGAGGGAAGAAGCTAGGAGAATGCGGAGCAATGATACAAAGGACGGAAAGATGGTCAAGGCAGCACCGATAAAGGGCGTTCCGGCAGGACGGAGGGCTGGAATAGAGGGACGATGTTGTCGATCTCGGGCGGACACCAAACAAGAGCAGTGTGCTGACGGCTCTTCCCTTCTAGGCTGATTTCACCACCCAAGAAGAGGCTGCCGCCAAAAAGGCTTCCCGATCCTTCAAGAAGTACCAGTACAGGGGTGTCGAGCTCGACCAGCTCCTCGACCTGAGCAATGAGAACTTCATCGAGCTCGTCCACGCCCGAGCCAGGAGAAGGTTCCAGCGAGGATTGAAGAGAAAGCCAATGGGTCTCATCAAGAAGCTGAGGAACTCGAAGAAGGCTGCCGGACCCAACGAGAAGCCAGCTATGGTCAAGACTCACTTGCGAGACATGATCATTGTCCCAGAGATGATCGGCAGTGTCGTCGGTGTCTACGTGAGTGCAGCGTCGATCGCTCAGGTAACAGGCATACTGACCTGTGTTTCAGAACGGCAAATCTTTCACCACTGTCGAGGTCAAGCCAGAAATGACCGGTCACTACCTCGGAGAGTTCTCGTGAGTGGACTTTGTTCTGGAGTATCTACCGCAGACGCTCATGCTCCCTATAGGATCACCTACAAGCCAGTCGGTCACGGTCGAGGTGCCAACATGAAAGACTCCCGATTGTGAGCCCAGCGTTGCCTTTGTAGAATGATTTACAAGCTGATCATGTCACTCTAGCGTTCCCCTCAAATAAGCTGATCGGAATTGGATGGGTTTCTTTGGGAGTATGTACGATGACGATGCAGCCTCCTGCAGCCATGTTGTCTTGTCGAGCACAAAGAAAGTCTTCATCGCGTTTTGGATTCGAAAGCGAGGGGACAGCACGGAACTGGAAAGCTGGAGAGTCTTTGATCGAAATGACCTAAACTGCAACGATTCTGCATCTGCTCTGTCTGCCTAATAGACAACGGTCCACCGCTTCTCCACCTCTCACGACAATGACTAGTGATCGCTGAGCCAGCGGTACTGAGGGGGTCCATCAGCGTGGTCTCGCTTCGAACGCCTACACGGCATAACTCACCTCGAACCTAAAGTCGCTCTTTTTCCGCTGGCACCACGAGTTCTCCCAGTCAAAGTAGTAGTAACCTCCCTGCTCGTAGTCCTCCGTGATGGCCTGTGGGTTGTGCGCACGTTGGAACCAAGTGAGGTATTGCTTGTGGAATCGCCACGACTGTCGTTTGAGCTCTTGCGCCGCCAACCACCTACACCAGCTCAGAATGGTACCTACGGAATGTGAAGAGTGTACTCACTGCTCGTACCCGCCGGTGACGTAGTAGAAGATGTAGAAGAGCTGATCCATATCTAGTCTCTGGTATATCGTCTTGTCTTCCAATATAGGCGGTCGCGTCTGGGGGTAATACGAAGGCGTCTTGATTGGGTTTTTGGGGTGGTAATAGCGTGGTCTGATGATTGTCAGCGGTTGCTACTTTGATCACTTGTGGTGGGATGAGATTGCTAACGGTTCAGCATCAATTTGATGAGGAGCATTCGCGTACGATGCGTCCAAAGCGGAATGAAGCTCGTTGATGTCGTTACCCCGTCTCTCGGCTATGCCCAGTTAGCAACACGCTCCACTACATTATCCTAAGGCACAACTCACAGAGCTCCTTGGCGACGTCGAAGCTCTGCATCAAGTTACCAAGAACACCCTGAGGAGGTGGTCGAGGGCTTGTTGCAGAGTATCCCGATCCTGCTCGAGACGACTCGGCGTGAGGAGCGGGCGCTATGGGCGGCAAGGAGAGCTGGTATCCTGGCGGTGCGCTTCCAGCCGTTGGTTGAGGGGAGATAGCATTTTGAGCCTGTAGCGAAGGAGCCGCAGCGTGAGAAGCTTCTTGAGCATCTGGGGCGGGAGATTGCACAAGACCAGGCGGTGGTGGTGGTGCGTGACCCTGAGGAAGTGTTAGAACTACGAGTATGGAATATCGGATTGAATCACTCACATTTGTTTGTGGAGCCGACTCTTTGACTGGCGCAGGTGCCGTTTCTGGACTTTGGACCATCTGACTGCTGGACTGCTCGGGACCGTCCAGACCGAGAGTAGACATTGGTGGCTCCATCTTTTTCGATACTGGGGAGCCAATGCTGTCGGCGTTGGTAGCTGACGGTCCTGGGATATTTGGCACCGTAGCCGCGACTGTGGCAGCAACGGCGGCGGCAGCGGCAGCAGCATATCGAATAGGAGGCAAAGGCGCGGCTTTGGGCGCTGGAACAGCCTCAGACTGGGGGGTGGACTTGGCAGGCGTCTTGACCTCCGCTAGCGAGGAGACGGCGGCAGACTTGACGTCCTGGGTCGTCTTTCTCGATACAGTCTTCTTCGGGGCGATGGGACTGGGCGGCTGAGGAGGCAGATCGTCCGACGTCGACGGGATGGATATCGAGGTCGATCGTACAGGAGTAGCCTTCTTCTCCTTTTCCTCCTTCATAGGTGTCTTGGGAGGAGGTGCGATGACAGAGGATGTCTCAATGTTGGTGTCTGCGATGGAAGCAGAGTCGAGGTTGGACAACTCGTCGTTGTGGAGGAGATCAGGGTTGTAGTCCTCCTCATCTTGCAAGTTGAGCTCGTCGTAGATGCCCTGGTCGTAGTCAAAGTCTTCCTCCTGCACATGGCGGTCAGCATTCTCCTTGATTTGAGTGTTCCTGATTCCCTTACAGTGTTCGCCTCGACGAAGTAGTTGACGTCTTCCTGAATGGCTTCGACTTGTTCAGGCTCGAGCTGTCCATTCTCCAGCATTCTCTGGACCACTTCCATACGTCCGATATGCCATTGCCTCCTCTCATTCAGCTCCTCCAGTTCGTTCAACCTGTCTCCCTGAGCTTTCTTGGTCTTCTTTCCGCCACCGGTGCCGAGCTGCTCGACTTCGGCCTCGGTCTGCTCTATCTGCCTCGACAGCTCCTCTGTCGTGGTTCCTATCCAGTCGATGATCTCTCGCTTGTGCTTCTCGGCTGGAGCGAGCTGACTCTGTGCTATCAATCCTTCCTTTGAGTAAGCCTTCATCTTCATCTCTTTCTCCAAAGCCTTGAATCGTTCCATTTGCTAGACAAGGGTCAGCTCTTGAATCGGTCGCGGAATGGTAGCTGCAGCCTGTGCTTACACTTTCAATCAGCTTCCTGTTCTCGATCAACGGGTTCTTGTCTTTGATATCGTTGTTCCCCAGCCACGCTTTGATCTGATCTCGGAGTCTCTGCAGCTTTTTGATCTGCGTCTTGAGATCATCCTCGATCTTGTTCCGCTGCGTAGAGTTCGTAGCATGATCGAGTTTGGCGAACGTCGAATCGAACGTCTCTACACCTAATGTAATGGCCTTGAGAGTCTTGTCGACCTCGGCTGGAAGAGGTTTATCAGCTTGCTTTCTCCGCAGACGAGATTTGACGCTCACCCTGCAGCTTCCTCATCGCCATGGACATGTTGGCGAGCTATGTGTCATAAGAATGTGTATGGGAAGGGTTCTGCAATACGGTGTGGTATGGCTTTGTCCGTCCGTCACTACCATCCTCCAGTGAGCACCGTGGCCACCGAAACGTTAGATCCGCTTGGCAAGCCTGGATCTAGGATGGTTAGGCGCCCCAATCTGGTGCCGGTCGGCCCGGCTATGGCGCCTATATTCGCCGCGTCGAGCACGCGCCGAACATCAACAAATGTCCAGCGTGCTGCTTGCCCAGACAGGCCCAGACGTTCATTTTGCGTTCATTGCAAGTCTCATACTCGACATAGACAGCAGTACCGTCGAAACAGGACGAGACATCCGCTGGACCGGCATGTCTCAAAACCATCAGGACAACCCTCTACTTCACCCGCCATTTTATGTCATACCTGGGATATCGCCAAATGCGCCAGTGTCAGCTCAAGTCCAGCAGATAGATCAGCGGAACACCTTATTGTTGCAGGAGATTGATGCCAACTTTGCCAAGTTCCACCAAGTTATCACCAGCAAGATATTACCGGAGATCAAGCGCTTTGCTATCGGTAGTGAGCCAGTACGCGAAGCTTCCCAAGTGAGTTCCCATGTCCTATCGCCCGTTACCGAGCTCATGCGTGACAGTTCTGGAGGTCGTTCTTCGAGACTGCTGCGGCAAATAGGGTCAACCTAGAAGGAGATACGACCGCCTCAGGCCAAGAATCGCATCAAGAAGCATCCAATAGCCAGCATCAGTATGATGATCACACAGTCACGAGCGATCACCTCTCACAGATCCATAATGACGATGCGTCGTTCATGTTCGCCACATCGTCAACACCGTTGCCCGGACGAGGACACCCTGGGCAGTCTGGAACAAGAGAGGGGATGAGGAATGGAGTCGACGAGAGCTGGGAGGACAGTCTGGACTCGCCCTTTGACCGCATGGACAGGCGCCTGCACGATCTCAAGTTCACCAACAGCAACGATGAGATTAGCAGCGATATGCCAACGCCCAGTCTACCATCGGGATACAGTATGCCACGAATGGATGGAACAGGATCGTCAAGTATAAACGAGCTCAGTATAGCGGACTACTCGACCGGTACAGTGGAGCGGAAGGACATACCGGAATCCCACCCAAGGCAGATGCTCCAACCTCGATCACAAGACGGAGGTCGTTCGAGCCATTACAGTCGGAGGCAGAGAGACGAGGACTACAACTCTGGTGATACACCCAAAGCCAAATACGGGAATTATCGTGTCACGGATCTTCGAACTACACCTCTCAATGCTCGCTTCTCGAAAGCCAGCTCGAGTGGACAAGGAAAGGGCAAGGAGAAGGCTCGTGCACCTCAACAAGCCAAGATCCCGTACATGGACCCGCTGGCCGACTTCTCTGATGACGACGATGACGACTTGGTCAGGATGGCAATGTCTCCACCCGTGACGATGAACTTCAGCCTGCCGCCACGAGCTCAAGCGATCATGCAAGCGGGCAAGACACCTGTCAAATCGCGTCCGCCGTCTGCGCCTTCTTCGAAAGCTCCGCATCAAACCTTTGAAGAAGAGCTCAGTCGCCAGGACGCTCCAACCAAAGATGAAGGAGAAGCGAGGATGATACTGGATGATCTACTGGAGGAGATGTCCACGAGCAATTATGAGCCATCGCCGCGGATGCCAACACCCGAGGGTCTGGGTCGGTATTCGATAGCACCAGGAGATATTGGTACTTCAGCAAGACTTCTCTTCCAAGACGACCAACGTTCAGAAAGACAAGCCACACGCCGGTCGGTGGGGGCAAACACCAGCTATGGCAGCGACATCATCACTCAATCCGATCAACCGACACCTTATGGTGACGATGAGGAGAGCTTTGACGAGGACTCCTTTGACTCTGACGCCGGCCAGACTGTACACAACCCTGGGCAATATGATCATCCAGGACGACAACCACATCTCGACGCCGATGACACCTTCATGTCCAATTCACCCGAAACGCAGCGGTACGCCTATCCAGCTCAGAATACAGATGGCTACAGTACAGGCGGATATAGCACGTCTGGTCAATCTGGTAATACGGCTCAAATGGTGTTTGGCAATCCACCCCGTCAGCCAAAACAATCGATAAACTCGTCTTCAGGTCATGCGCTGGGCGCTCAGGATGGATTCTTGATGAAACAGGACGAGATGATGACGATTTGGGGAGGCAAGCTCGAGGATGCGGCAGGGGCGGAAGTCGCAGAGACGCCGAGTCAGGCGCCGAGAAGGCGGCCAAACGGGGACAAGCTGTTGCTGTGAGCAGAAGTGAGTAGTAGGTGCGCTGCAAACATACGTATAATCAGTGCTATGAACGCCTCCTCGTGATAAGGCAGCGGATCCCGATCCAAGAGACCAGTTGCAAGCAGGGGATGCAATCTAGCACCAAGATGAGCAGGGTGGTAAAGCAATGTGATTTGCCACAAACCCGGCGATTGAGAGCGTAGATCGAGGACGCGGGTTATAACGCCGTTGACAAGGCGGAGACCACCGCCGTTTTGGGAAAGCTAGGACAACAGCGAGCCGGACCGCTGCAGCAGCAGCATCCAGCAAAGTGGTCTCGCTCATGTCCAAGGGGAGAAAGCCCATAGCAAGTCTCGCATACGCCGGTTCGTCAACATCGGGCGATCACATACATCGCAGGGCTCCGATAGGGATCGCTGCCGCCATCGACTGTACGACAAACATCACATTCAATTTCGAGATACTCGGAATCGCCAAGTCCGTACCCGTTCCTTTCATCAATCGGGACTTCGACAGACGTTCAGAGCAAGGACTACAGTCGAGACAACCGCATACTCTACTCACACAATAGCGGGAGTGGACTCTGTGTCGCGTACCCAGATGTACGTAAACTCTCCCGCGGAAGTTGATCGTAAACTAGCGTGATTGCATGGCTAATTCCTCTTCAGGAATGCAAAATGAGCACATCGCATGCCGAAGACATTCCATTACCACCTAGTCAGAATTCACCACAGATAGATGGGTCTATAAGTAAGGAGGAAGAGAAGTCAGTCCGAGCCGAGGGGGTTGGAGAGGCGGTGGAGAGGAATGCGGAACCATCGAGCGAAAGTCGGAGAGACAGCAAGGCAGAGGTGGATGTTGTCGTAGGAGGAAGCCCGGATGTCAAGGATGTTGACAAGAACGAATCAAACGGCCCCACGGCTGCTGCTGATACCTCGGAGGACAAGGAAGCTCAGCAAACGGACGAAAAGGCCTCTGCGACCGAGCACGATGACCACACTGCCGGTCCGGCCAATCCAACACCGATCGTACGAGCACCTACACCCTCTTCGCGAACATCTACACCACCTCTTCATGCCACTGGATCATCAGCGTCGGCATCAAAGAAATTCACCTCGGTCAGCGTGACCAAGAAATTCCTGACCAAGGCCGCTAGTCCGGCCGTAGGCACACCTACCGCAACGTCAAAGCTCAGCAGCTTTTCCTGTAAGCCACAAGTTGCCCTGGACTCGGTCATGGTCCCTTGCTGACCTCTTTCAGCCTCACCTGTCCCCATAGTCCCTGCATCATCTCGCCTGCTATCCACCAAACTCACTACAGTGCCCAAGTCCAGCGCATCGCCAAACCCCCCTGGATCGGCAGGCTCTGCCGGTACACCGGGATCGGCCGGGAATTCCCCTTGGGCAAAGCCAGCAGTCCCACTACCCCCCGTCTCCCTCGCCAGTGCGTCGCCGATACATCAGCCGGCCCCAACGAGAGCTCGGGTCTTGTCGAATATCGGGTCCACAGCGGCAGCTATGGGTTCGGGACAGGGTATAGGAGCAGGAAATACGCCGAAGGTCGCTTGGAGATCAGTGCCAGAGGGCAAAGGGCAGAGAGTGGGTATGTCGAGGGATTTCCCAACGGCAAATGAGGTCGCCGAGGGTGAGTCATACCAGCCTTCACAGTGCCTTGAGAGAGAATTCTGGCTGACGTGAATAGGCAAACGAGCTCAACAAATGGCCGAACAAATGGCTGCACAAGCGCAAGCAGCGCACAACCAGGCGATTCTCCAGGGCCTGAACGCCTTCACTCAGCTGGATGTCAATACGCATCGATGGGATGTGAGCGTTTGCGACCTAGGATCAAGACCAATACTGACCATTGATAGGACGAGGAGGACGACGATGACGTGATTGACTTTGGAGACGGAGCTACATTCACACACCATCCTGCACCGGTCCAGCCGCCACCTCAGGATGATCGGCCAGTCGCCAAGTCGGAGAGATTTGTCGAGGACTTTGATAGGAGTTGGCCGAGGAAAGCGCCTATAGCTCCGGAGCCAGAGTCCAGGACGTCGACTAACAGAGCCCTGTTCGATGCAAGTGGCAGTAGAGCCGATGCGTCTCTCGGCAGACCTCAACCGCCACCCCAGCCGACTCGTCTACTATCGCGCAGCGATCGTCTTTCAGAACAATCTCAACCGGGAGCAATACCCGGTGCCAGAACATTTGATCGACCATTACCCCCACATCTCCAGTCTGCCCATACGGACAGAATCCATACACCGCCCTCGCATCCCGAACCTCGACAATCCAACATTCAACCACCCTCCCGACTTCCCCCTTCGCAGCAACAACATCCACCCCCCGTCCAGGCGGCTCTCGGCTCGAGAGTCCCATGGGCGGCTCAGAGAGAAGCACAAAACGCCCCGATCGCTCCACACGCCGAGAGGCCGGCAGCAGCACCCGCCTCCCAACCCCCTCAGCAGAACTTACAACGACAATCCTTCTCGAATGCTTCCAGGCCCGATATGCGGGGACAACCCCCTCAACCTGCTCAGAATCAACCCACGCATCCGCCAGGAGTTGATCCTCAGACAGCCGAGATGAGTTCGGCCGCAGAGAAGGCGCGTCTACGACGTTTGGCAGAAGAGCAAGAGCGGGAAGCAGCCGCAGAGAGGGCTCGTCAGAAGGCAAAGGAGCTGGAGGATCGATTGCACCTCAAGGCCCACGGAACGGCTGCCTCGACGACTGTCTCGAAGGAGAGTCCCGCCACGTCAGCACCTCCTGGACTGGCAAACTCCCATCCACCAGGACCTATCACGATAGTTCAGCGGCCCAAGCAGAATATACCTCCTCCCGCTCCCGCTCAAGCTTCAGCTCAAACACAGCCCAAGCCTGCGGTCACCAGTCCCGCTGCTAGTCTACCGCCAAAACCCACTGCCGACTCACGTGTTGCTGAGAAGACATGGCGTAGTCGGCCACCAGTGGAGCAGCCAGAGCAGATGCCAGCTCAGGTCGCGCAGCCCCGCGCACCGATGCACGGCAGCCAGGACCAGAGGGCGGGTCGACCTACCGCAGAGTCTTTCTTCGACAGATCGGCGCAGAATGCTTCCAGACAGGCTCCAGCAATGGAACTCAGTCCCCTGAAGGAGGCAAAGCCAGAATTGCCGGTCACGGCTGAGCCTCCTGCCATGTCGCCAGACCACAACGCCGCCGTAGATGACCCATCGAATCGACGAGAGTCCAACTTTGACGATATGTTGGCCCGTATACAAGCTGCCATGGCTGAGGCAAGGGTCGCGCCGACTGCTCCGCTGGAGCCATCGTCCGATGCGCCAGATTTCTCCCCCCCTCAACCCGCCGCTCAGCCCCAAGCGCAGGTCGAGCAGCCTGTCCCCAGATTACCGGTCGTCGTCGAGTCCAGTATAACTCAGCCTCAAATACCCAAATCTCCTCCTCCCGCTTGGCGGACCTACGCCGTTCGTGTGCCCAAAGGAACCGCACCTCGACCTCTGGCATCGGAAGCACAAGCGCAAGCTGCTACCCGAGGGTCTGCTTCTGCGCCCACCGGCTGGATGTTGAGTTTCGTGCCTCCTATCGAGGGATTGAGTCCGTTTACTCTATCACGCCCCGAACTGCTTCTTCCTCAAAGAGTCACGCCGCGATTCGCCAGAGTGAACGACTTGGGTCCGATGGTCAGCATTTCTCCACGGAAGCTGGAACCATTTGCCAAAGCGCCCAAGAAGAAGACGCCTCGCGAGACGACGCATCAGGCCGACAACATCCAGCCAGCCACCACTGCGGACATTCTTCTTCCCGCGGCGGGACCTGTCAACGGAGGCGCCTCTGCGAAGTTGAGGAGTCAAATGAGCAGCAGTCAGCCTGTGGACCAAAGATGGACCGAGAAAGAAGTTGCCGTGACGCAAGGCGAGCCCCCTCTCTCCGCCGCGAATGCCCAGCCGACAAGTCAGCCCGAGATTCCGGCCCCGTCGGTCCAGCCAGTGGAGCGAGTCAGACCCGCGGAGTCCAAACCCTTGGTCCGATTTGACGAGTCGACCGAGCTCAAGAGAGATCTCAAAGTCGAGCTAGAGGCTGATAGCCTCTTGGACGAGGTGAACAAGATGAGCTTGGAGACCGTGGGCGAGGCCACGGACGAGAGACGAGATGGGGCGGATGGGACAGGTCATGGAGTCGAGGTGAGTCCCTACGACGGGTAGTCGTGCAAGAATCACCATTGACGATTCATTACAGGCACCTCGGACACCACCTAGCAACAGCGCTACCTCGTCGCGTGGCCCTGCTGTCTCGCCTCTTCCAGGTTCTACCTCCTGGAACGCGCAGCGGAATGTGCCCCAGCACGACCATCTCAAGAACGTCTGGGAACCAACGGCTGCTCGACAGAAGGAGCCTTTCGCATCGCAGGCCCCGGCCGCCGGTCCCTCCGAGGTCCCCACTCCTTCGTACCCCTCGCTCAATGCACCGTCCTCGGCCGATCCCCCAGCATCACAATTACTCCCTGCGACGAGCAAAGTGGGATCGTACGTGTCGACGCATCAGGGCTACTCGCCTTCCCACGCATATGGCAGCAATTCGGCTGTCAACGGCAACGGCATGAGCGGGGCGTATAGCTCTCAACAAGCAGTGTGGTCGCCGTCGGCTTTCGGCGCGGGGTACGGGTACACCAAGCCGACCCAGACTATGGGCCATGCGGAGCAAAAGGCAGCAATGGCGTTCAACGCTGCGCCAGGGAATAAGGACGCGTACAACAGTCAGGGAATCAATCAATATCGATACGCTCAGAACGCATCTATACAGTCCAGCCCCTTCAATAATCATTACGGTCAAACACAGTCCCCCCAAACGACACATTACCCACACACCCACACCCAGCAATCGCCATATCTCGCTAGACCGAACTTGCCCTCTCCGCAGGGCATGTACGGCTACAACTACGGCGCACCTGGCCAGCAGCAGCAGCAATATCAATCACCGGGGGCGAACAGTATCGCCGCAAGGGGAAGAATGGACCAGTATGCCAATACTTCCAGCAACCATCATTCGGGCGGTACAGCGGCATATGACATGTCGGGCATTGACACCAGTGGAGGGTATTATGGTGGTTTGACGCAATCACAGGCTCAAGCCCAGATGTACGGGTATGGAGCAACATCAGGAAATGCTCATGGAGCGATAGGACAGCAGCAGCAGAAAGGGAGCAGTATAAATCCACAAGCAGGGCAGAGGAAGATGTGGTAAAGGACAGAGACATATCATGCATCGTGCCTCATCATAGATACACCAGCAATGAGACTGCAAGAAAGAGCTCTGCGCCCTGTGCCGATCATATAGCAGAAGATACACCTTGATGAATCTATAATCCGTACGAGTATGACTCGCTGTCACAGCTGCTACAGTATACGCGCTGACGCTGTCACGAATCGAGATAGACACGCTGTGTGAGTAATGGCTTGCTCTGCTCTGCGCCCAGATCGGCCAATGTCCTGAACGCCGACATGTCCACGCGAGCCTTGAACGCGATGAACACTGCGAGAGCCATCAGCGCAAGTACATTCCTTCCTGCTTTAGCTTGCTCACCGTGCGTAGGATCATGATGAGCCACTTCCTCTGCCTCTTCGCAAATGTCGAAGCCGTCGGCACAATGAGCACATCTGAGCCAGACCCCTCTGATTTGATCCGAATGGATATCGCACAGAGTCTCCCGATGGAGCAGATGCGCGAGGTAGGCCTTCGGATCGCGCGAATCGACAAATGTGTTGTGGGGGACTTCCCCAACTTGCCCCCTGTACAGCAAGGGCAAGAACGGGGTGGGCGAGCTGAGCGGGAAATGAACCGGTCTGTTGAGTTTGAAGAACGAGTGTTTTGGGTCGTGAAGCCTATACGACCTTGGCTCACAGCTCGAGCACTGATATCAATCAGTTTAGGCCGGCGTACGATATAAAAGACATGACCAGACTCACTAGACTATAGGCCTTGGGCAGTGAGGGACAATTGGCACATTGGTACCGCTTGCCAGCAATCTCCACTCCACACCCGTCGCAGAGGCAGCCATGATCGAGACTGACTTGTGGGACTTCGGGCCGCCGTCTCGTGCCGCCCGCGTAGACCGTCTCGTTGGTGGGCGAGGGTGACCGGAAATCCGTCTCGACGGGAGATACCGCAGTCACCGTTGACGAATCTTGAGTGATCCATCGGTCTCGAGCACGTCTACTGACGGCATTGACTTGTGACACCGGTAGAGGCACGGGCAACTTCCAAAGTCGTCAATTTTGCGTCTCCAGATGGAGAAGTGAGACTAACCTTCATCATGATATGATCTGAGGTGTGTCCAGACACAGAGTCATTGGGCGCTATACTCTCGCAATTGATGCACAGATCCCATGAGGGGCATACTGCACAGTGGAAGCGCGGTCCAACAATGTCCTGTAGGCAGCTACGACGGCGTCAGTCCTATGCTACCCGCATATCAAAGTGAGGGCTCACTTGTGACAGAATATACCGGGATGCCGCAGTGCTGAGCGGGAGTTCGTCTCAGCGAGACAATCCCATCTGTATCTGTGCACTCACCTAGCCTCTCGCCATGAGGGCCAGCCTCATCGACCGATGCCGCCGAGACTGGCTGGGGCCGGTCAGGCAAGGTGAGGAAAGCATGGGTAGGGTGTATTTCTTCCACTTTGCGGTAACAACCCTTGCACAGGTCGAACTTTGAGCACGATACGCCTAATACGATCAGTGGCGAAGCAGTGGGTGTGATAAAACAACTCACACTTGTAGCGACTACTGTACAGCGCTGTACGACAAATTGAGCAGTCCGAGTTATCGGAATAATCTGCCAGGTGTCAATCAAGATTGGCTTACCTGCGACCTTGCACTCACCCACGTCAATCCAGCCTTCGACGCTCCAGATCTTCTCGCGGAAGGTGTGCGAAGACTGACCTCGCTCGCTTGTCCGTCTAGCGGACCGTGCGTCTACCTGAATAGCCTGTCTCGTATGCTCTACTCCATGAGCCTCGATACAGTTGACGCAGAGCTCGAATCCAGTTGATCCAGTGCTCCTCCGTTTTCCGCCTATGTTCTCGTTGACAGTGAGGGACGAGTTGGTTGGAGACACATGGTCAGGACGCGCCGATACCTCCGTTGTGAGCGAAGTACTTCGTCCCCGACTAGATTCTCCATGATTCGCCCCTCCTGCCCACTCAGTCTCCTCGGAGCCGTCGCTGGTGGAAGTATCGCTAGAATGGCGGGATCTGGCAAAGACCTCTTTCTCCGGATCTCCATCCTTCCACGTCTCTGCTTCACCACAGGTTATACACACGTATCGCATATAGTCTAGGCGGATCTTGCAGGCTGAGCAATCAGGTGCAAAGATTGGTGAGCTTGGAGACTCGGTTGCGCTTGTCCTTCCATTGGCGACCTCTTGCAGGGCGAGCGATGATGAGGTTGTGTGGATAGGATGGAGGGAACGACCACTGGGTCCAGCTTCTGGTCCGGTTGGACTGTCCGCAAAGCCAGAGCTTGTTCCAAGACTGATCGTATCGGCAGATTGGTAAGAGTAGTAGTATTCTAGTCCAGGGTTAGCATGATTCACTGTTAGCCTGCACGCAGGCTCGAATCAACTCACTTCCTTTAGCATCTTTGACGAGGGCAAAGTCGTCTTGCGATTCCTCATCACTTTCGTCCCCTTCTTCATCATCACGGGCGCTCCTCGAGCTTCTGGCGCTAGGAGCTGATCCGTCGATGCGACCAATCCACCTCGAATTGGCCAGATGGCTTTGTTCCGCTAACCACCTATGCCCAAGTTCCGAGTGTGTGAGCAGAACTGGAGCTGGAGCGCTATCTGGTCCTGTCAAAATCGGTCTATGCGACGAAGAAGGGTCTTGAGCGACGCTTAGGGATCGGTTGGAGCGATCGGTACCGACCACACTATGCGGAGGACTATGTGTACCGGCCGGCGCATCGAGATGTCTGGCTGGCGGTCCGAGGTTCGAGCGATGGTCTTTCGTTGAGGAGCCGGATTCGTTGATATCTCTATGGCTGTTGAGGGTGAGGTGACTAGCAGAACTCCGCAGGTCTGCGACTGGATCGACCGAAGACAAAGCCGGGTTGGTTCTTCTCGCGGATGACCCCACTCCATGTGCCGTTGCAGTCTCGTCCGGATCTTGATCAAAGGTCTGATGACTGCCATTCGTACTATAAGAATAGTCATGTCGACTAGACCTCCAGCTATAATCCGTACCGCTGCGTGCGGACTCGTCGTCGTATTGCGTCCCTTCGCCGGTGGAGAAACTGGATATCGAGGAGGTATCGCTCAAACTTGGACCATCATATTCCACCACCACATCCAGGCGCAGAATCACCTTTTGGCTCGAGAATGTGACTGCCTTGAAGCTCCTCGAGACTCCGGATCGGATAGAAGCCGAATCATCCCCAGAGACAAAGTACGCTATGGCATCCGTGAGATCGTTCTCGGAGCGGATGGAGAATTCCTCGCCGTCATCGTCGGTATAGGTGAGCGCAAACGGCGATGCCGACAAAGAAAAGCACTCTTCGACCTAAACCCATCAGCTGATCAGCAGAGCGCAAGGAGAAGAAGAAGGAGAAGAACCGGTTGCGAACTCACTCTCCGCCTCAGCGAGTCGAGCCTGCATGTCGCAGCAGACGGAAAGTTGACTTTGCGGGTTGAGCCTTCGTATCCGCATTTCACAACCAGCGCTCTGTTGGGTCGCCCGCTGATAGCCCCTGGGGTCGTCTTCCGCATGGTAGTATTGGTCGAGTCATGGAGTTGTGACGTTGTAGCTATCTGTCATAGTGTTGGCGATGTCGGTGTATGTACAGCAAGTCGCAGTAATAGCAGCAGTCACTGTTGACAACCAGTGCAAGAGATGTTCAGGCCGTCGGGTATACGGACAACTCCGGCAGAAATGTTCAGATCACGTCGACATTGGGTCGACAGCATAGCTCTTCGTTGAATTCCACACCTGGCTTCTCGCTCTCAACTTGTACTGACGACAGCAACATGTCTCGGAGAGCTATACCGCGAATCGCTACCCTCGGAGCCAGTCGTCAACTGCAGACGTCCGCGGTGAACAAGTCACGGACGGCTTGGAAAGCTGCTGCAGTCGGGATCGCCACAGTCGGAGGAGCTCTCTGGATCTATCAGGATGTCCGAGGTGAGAGCCAGAGCCTTGGCGCCTTCGTGTGAGAAAAAGAGCTAATCAGAGATGATGTCAGTTGCCGATACATGGCGGTCTGTTCGAGCGCCGTTCTTGCTGCACGCTGAAGAGGCCAAACCCGATGATCCCTCGTCAAGTAAACTGGCAGGATACCGAGGTGAAGAGTCCCATCTCGCCCAGGGGGCGGCAAGTTGCTGATGCCACCGCTACAGTCGACCCGGAGACCGACATGCGATTCGCTCCTTACCTCCAGCTCACCACCAGTACATCTCCTCTAGCACTGATAGGTCTTGGTGTGCGGAAAGTCTCCTTCCTAAGGGTGAAGGTTTACAGCGCGGGCTTCTATCTGGATGAAGCACAGTGTAAAGCTCTTGATCAGGTGTCCGGATGGCAGGTGGGTCTATTCTTCAAAACATTGAAATCCTCGCTGACGCCGACACAGGACTTCACGGCACAAAGCTTACTGTCGCAGACGAAAGACTCGATCTCGGGGGAGATTCTGATGGACAATCTCCTGTCGAAGCCAGTTGCATGCGCCGTTCAGATAGGTAAGCAACACCTCGCTCCAACCTCGTGGATTTTTACTGATGCCGATGATAGTGCCCGTCAGGAACACGGACTTCGGCGTGAGCAGACTCTCCCTCTCAATGGTCTCGATTGCCGATACTGACATATCGGTCAGCATTTGCGTGATGGATTCACCCGTGCGTTAGCTGCTCGCCAAAAGCTCGCAAGGGTCGCAGGCAAGCTAGAAGAGGCGGATGAAGCGGTAAGCTGACGAGTCTCTGACCCCCGACCGACTGTACAAGCTCATACATTGTGTAGCGGATAACAAACTCGATCCAAACGTTGAAATCCTTCTTCCCCGCTCAATCAGTCCCCAAGGGAAAGTCGTTAGTGCTGCTCAGAACTGCAGCGGGGTCGCTGGTCGTCGAGTACGAGGTGAGCTAGGTGGTTGACTATCTCGCGTGCAGACTAGCTCACTCGATCTCAGGGCAAGGTGCTAGGACAGTTGGATGACCCATGGGTGTCGAAGGAGATGATGTTGGCGTACTTTGCCGACAAGGATGTGATCTCGCCGAAGGTGTGTTATGATGAGCAGGGAAAAACGCATACTGACACTACTCAGCTAAAAGAGGACGTGGCAGCTGGCTTGGAGGGTTTCATCAAGCGATAATCCGTGTCATCATGTATGCATCTACCACTCAAACCAAACGGGAGAGGTTCATCGAAAGTCGAGGTTCGACTTTTCAGCTAGACTCTGCCGAAATGCCAAATCTCCCAGAGCAGAACTGTGATGAAGCCCATGGCAAGACCAGCAGTCGTGCTCCAGGCTGGGACTTTGGCTGTCGAACCCGCTGCGTTACAATTGACAACTACGCCATTTCCCGCCGTTGTGACCACTGAACCTCCCCCGGCCGTTGCTCCCGCAGCCACCGCCCAGCCACTTGCCGCTGTCGCAGTGGCAGCTTGAGCTACCACTGCGCCATTCCCTGCGACCGTTTTGACCCCCGTGTTGTCCTGGGCGGCGAGGTGGGTCCAAGCGCTGCCGCCCGTAGGCTGGGCGGTGGAGATTTGTACCGTCGTTCCGGGTTTACCAGCTCCGTCATCCTTGTTCCCGCTCCAACCGCCCTTGTCGTCCCCGTAGTGATCACTAGGCTTGCTGACGTCGCCATTGATGGTCTTGGTCTCTCCAGTAACGGTGCTTTCGTACTCTGTTCCCGTGCTGGTCTGCCAGAAAGACGTCAAAGTCTGGGTGATCGCAGTCGTGGTTTCGAACGTGGTCGACATGAGGACAGGGGTGGGCTTGATCTTGTAGATATACACTGTGCCCTCTTTGGTCAAAGTCGAGGTCACAATCTTGGTGTCGGTCGAGTAAACGGTGGACGTGGTGGTAGTGGAGTCTGTGACATAAGTGGTGATATAGCAAGGAATTGAAGTGGTAGAGACAATGGTGGTAGTGACGACAGATGCTTGCAGAGTGGTTTCTGTGCCTCCGCCATAAGTACAATCGCCGCCATCACATCTATCTCGAAGGGTTGCAGTTGGTGCATTGGTGGGTGCGATCAGTACTGTAGTGGGAGTGGCGAGTGGTGCGAAAGCAGGAACGGCGGCTCCTGCAACGAGAGTGGTGAGTGTGAGGCTGGAAAGGATGGGAAGAAGCTTGGCGAGCATGGTGAGGTGAGAGTGTGTTGTGGCGAGAGTAGGGTGGTCTGGAAGATAAATACGTGAAGAGTCAGATCAAGTAACGCTGTCAATGCGTTTGTTGACGCGGACTGGCCGCCGCATGCACTGCCAAACGCCTCCTCTGCGCAAAGGTCAAAGGACCATTACTTATAACAGCAAAGTCGCCGAGTCCTGGGAGACCCGACCACAAAGGGAATGGGTCGGAAACACGACCTCGCTGACTCTGGCAGAGGTTGATCATGTCCCGAGGAGCTGTGAATAGGTGATAAGGATTAGTTGATCCACCAGCGACCTGATAAGATCAGTGCTTGCCCACGATTCATGAGCCCGATCATCGCAAATCCCGATTCTGATTGCATGCTTGGCAGTACCCTACTTCTTCTGGTCTTTGTTCTCGGGAGGTGGCGGTGGAGGAGGGATTTTGAAGTCCTGATGAATGAAATATTAGCAGGCCTCCTCTCGCAAACGGTTTCTAGTCTTACTTCTGGATGCGACGTTGGGTCTCCGGAGCCAACCTGCTCCCAAGGCGAAGCAGCGTCCGCGAAGGATCTGGATAACGCCAATGTCAGTTCTCCACCTTTTTAGGCTATGAGCCAGGGTGACTAACCGGTAGGCTTGTGTGAGCTGCAATGGCTCATACACGACTCTCTTCTTAACTTCATCGTACCGGACCTCAGAGTATCCCTGCAGATTGTAAGCTTATCTCGCGAATAGAATGTCGTTTAGAGTAGCTCACAGTCAATGGGTAATCCTTTCTCAATGGGTGACCCTCGAAACCTAGAAGATCGCCAATCAGTCAGAGCCCGAAGCAGTATCTTGCTGCCGCGTACCGTAGTCGGTCAAGATTCGACGCCTAGCACATAGATCAGCTTGAATCGCAGATCATATAGAAAGCTGCACTGACAGATCCGGGTGACCGCTGAAGAACACTCCGAACATGTCCCAGACTTCTCGCTCGTACCAATTGGCGCCGGTGTAGACACCGACGACCGAAGGGACCGGGGTGACCTCGTCGGTGTATGTCTTCACCCTGATTCGAGATTGGTGCGATACCGACAACAGGTTGTAGACGATCTTCCATAGTCCACGATCAGCTGTCTTCGATCTCACATGCGGCGATCCGGATCCGCTCGCAACTCACCTCGAATCGCTTAGCTCTGGTCGGGTAGTCCACAGCCGTGATATCCATGACGCTCTTGTACTGGCATTGCGAGTGATCCCTCAGGAAAGTCAACGTCTGCACGATCGCCGTTGGCGGGACGTAAAGCGTGAGCTCGTCTTTGTAGACGGAGAACTGCTGGACGTATTTGGGTAGACAGGTGAGGATGTATTGACCGTATTGGTGCAAGGGGGAGTTGATGTCGGCCGACTTGGTCGCTGGGTTGATTCCCACCGGTTCAGAGAATGGAGCGGCGGAGGGCTCAGCTAAGGACGCAGGTCTACATTAGCACTTCGATTCACAGATATCCGCGGCGGAGAGATTCGAACACACCGAGGGCCATTGCGGTCGATCGGAAAGTTCTAGTCGGGCATCTGCAAGCGGCAGGTCGCGCGAGCTGCCTGGCGGCACCCCTGAGGGCTGTGATTGATGATCTGGCAGCCATGCTGGGATGTGTCGATGGCTACTGAGTCTGATGCTGTTGTTGAATGTGTCGATGATCATTGGCTCGGGAGTGGTGGTGTCCACTGGGCCAGGCTATCGCTTTGGGATTAAACGTAAATAATCCATGGTCCTGAATAAATCCATGGTGTCCTAAATAACCGCAGTACTCGTACTCTGCGCATGCGGGATGCATGATACTCCTGTCGTGTAGAAATAGTGTGTTCGTATAAGAGCCTGGGAGTGTCTTCTTCATAGCCCGTGTGACAAGCATTATGATACAGATAGTGTACGTGTATGACCAGCACTCGACGTTTCTCACATGATAACGCACTCGCTTTCGGCTTCGTGACGGGTCGGTCTGGCTCCCTTTCTCGTCTTGCCATTCTTCGCATTGTTCAGCTCTGTCAATCGCTGCATGGCCCGCTTGTGCTGTTGTGCTAGAGTGACCTCAGTACGACGTGTGGATTGTGCCACTCGGGTTGAACTCACCCGCAGCTCGCATGTACCATCGCTTTGCGCTGTCCATGTCCTGCTTGATCCCGATACCCATTTCCGTATAATCTGACCCAAGTCGTCAGCTCAATCCGCCAAAGCAGACATGCCAACTTACATCCAACTGCATACTCGGCCTTGGCCAGGCCTTTATTAGCAGCTTTCCTTCCCCAGAGATATGCTTCGGTATCCGATTGCTTCAGCACGCCCTCTACGCAATCATAATGATCAGCTCCTCCATACCGCACTTACAGTGCGCCTGATGTACTCACCACTTCCAGTAAGGTACCAGCCTGATAGGGCCAGCTCGGCTTCGCTATCGCCTTTCTCCGCAGCCCGTGTGTACCAGGCGATACTCTTTCTCGGGTCTATTGGACAACTCAGGTTGCCAAACTCGTGGCAAGAGCCCAGCTTGAATTGACTCGGGGCATACCCTAGTTGAGCAGCTTGCAGGAATAGCTCTCGGGCCATGTTCGGGTCGTAAGGGACCACTCCGCCGTTGTTGGGCCGCTCGTGGAGTAGCGCGAGTTCGTGTAGCGAGTGGGGATTGTCCTCGTCCGCTTGAGCTGCAGCTCGTCGAAGCCATACCGCGCCTTCCCTCGGATTGCGAGGCTGTTGCAGTAAACCACCAAGGAGGATCATGGACAGCTTGTACATTGCCGCAGTATCCCCAAGAGCGGCTGCCTTGCGATAAAACAAAACCGCTCTGCCGGCGTCCTTCTTCGTTCCGGCTCCAATCTCGTTGCATACCGCTGATCGATATGTCGCCGCTGGGTGATTCAACTTCGATGCCATGAGGTAGAGGTAATATGCCTTTTCGTGATCGACGGTCAGGCCCAATTGACCAGTTCCATACAGGTTGGCGAGGAAGAATTGAGCATCCGGATAAGGCTGTTTGCTCTCTGCCAACTTCTTGATATTCCGCAAAGACTCCTGGAGGAGAACATCTCTATATTTTCTTCCAAGGCGTATGTCCTTTTCGCTCAACTCGTCTCCGATCTTCTTGGCTGCCTCGATGAGGTACTTGGCAAAGGCAAATTGTGCTTCGGGGTCAGGATCGTCCTTCATTCGTTTCCGGTAGTCGTCGACATATTGCTTTGTATATGGCGGTTTGTTGAGATCGACGGCTGCTTGTGTCCCACGCCGACGTGTCGAGGATGCGCCAACGGACTCGGTTGGCGCTCTCGTCAGGGAGATCGAGGATTGTGAGGAAATCGCAGATGCCGTCGTGTTGGTCCTCGCGAGCGTCGCCGTGGAATGTTGTCTAGACGGCAGTGTTTGCGAAGAGGAGGAAGCTTGGGGATGGGATACCGGTGGAAGTCCGAGAAAGTCCGTGGCAGCAGAGTAGTAAGGGTTCGAGAAGTCGGGTTGAGCGACGTAAGCTCCATTCGTGCTGCCGTATTGGTCGTATCCACTTCCGCCATTCTGAGCATTCTGTGGGTACTGATATGATCCCGAGTCTCCGTATGCGTTCATCCCTGTATCCAAGCTGTACACGCTCGCTGCACCGTCGAACCTGGCGTTGCCATTGGACGGGTAATCGCCAGTCACGGTCCGTTGTCTAGGCGGATACGGTCCACGAGTCTGGTAATTCTGTCCAGGAGGCGGCATAGATTGTTGACGATGCGTGTTCAGAGGTGGACTGGTCTCGGTCGACGTGAAAGATAGTTGGGATAAATTCATGTCATTGGGATCAGAGATTGGTCTCCTGCCGACGCTCCCTGCGGAATGCCGGTTCACGTTGGGCTGCGACGTGCGATTCTCGTATCCTTGGTGATTGTAGGGAGAATGGTGGGATGGATACTGAGACGTTGGCAGGCCATAGTCCACGGGCGCATACGGGGCGTGTTCTATCGAGGAGTTACGTGAATGTCCTTGATGAGGCTGTTGCTGTGGGTAGGGTTGAGGCGAACTCGTCATGCCGTGTCCTTCAGAAGCCATTAGAGCACTGTATGAGGGAAGTGGTGGGTCGTTTGGATCAGGCTCGGCCGACATTGGATTCGCTGGCATGTCAAGTCAGTAAGTTTTCTGTAAGGATGTCATTCCAGTATGCTCGAGGGCATTCCGGCCCTGGTGTAAGGGCTCTGAGCTGCCTGACCGACTCACCGTGATCTTTCATACTGCGACTCCGAGAAGTACTTCCCCCGTTTTGGCCTTCCCCTCCATCGGCGTAATATGACGAAGAGGACGATCCAGTTGGTCCATGATCGTACGTCTGCGCGCGACGAGGTTGAGGATGGTTGCTCATGGTGCGTCCGTGCTCTTTGCAGACCGAATGTTGAAAGGCACCCGCGAATGTATATGTCAAGGACGCGTAACTTCGTGGGCTATCCTTCACCTCTGCCAATGTCGTCGCAGAACCCCCACTGGTCGACGACGAGCTATGTTTTGTTGTCGCTATGCACACTCGGCGTTGACACACTCGAGCTTAATGGCCCATGCTAAGCTCGTCCTGCACGAAGCCCAAGACCAAGCCACGGAATTAAATCTAGCTTAACCACGTGGCGGAGATGACCGACTCGACCTGCACGGACAGCACCAGCTAGAAATATGGCAACGACTCTGCAACGACTCGTAAAGACAATCTGAACATTTATCCTTCTCCATACCAAGCACAATCCAGTCACAATGACCTCTTCGGTACGAGCTATCGCCGCTGCGAGATCGCTAGCTGATTTGCTATATTTTCCAGTCATCTCAACCGTATCCCTCCCTCAAAGAGCTGCAGGAGATCTTCTCCTCGTCCTCCTCTTCCCCTTCAACCCTAGCACCTCCCTCAGACCCAACGTACCCCTCGACCTCTCACCCATCCTCGAGCAATGGAGCGAAATCGACGGACACCACACCAAACATGGTCCCAGTGTACCTCGAGCTTCCAGCCGATCTGCTCACCCCCGTTGCTGCATACCTAAAGGTGGCAAGCCAGAGCGAGTACAGTTTCCTTCTGGAGAGCGTTGAGGGTGGAGAAAATCTCGCTAGATATAGTTTCGTCGGAGCAGGTGAGTATACCGCCCGAGACAGTATACATCAAGCTGATTCTCATCCGCTCTAGACCCTCTGAAGACAATACGCACGGGCGAGGGCTTTGACGTTGAGGGTGATCCTTTGGCGGCATTGGAGAAGGAGCTCGAAGCGTATCGATATGTCAAACTACCCCAGGTTCCCACATTCACTGGTGAGTGAGATGCCATACCTCCTCTGCGCCATATTGACATACCGTCTAGGCGGCGCTGTTGGTTTCATCACATACGACTCGATACACCACTTTGAACCTGTCACGAAACCAGCGACTCCCCTCCACAATCCCCTGCCCGGCCTACCAGAAGCGTTCTTCATGGTCACCTCCACGCTGATCATCTTCGATCATATCTACCAAACTATCAAAATCGTCTCGCATGTTCACCTCAGGCACGACACTCCCGCCTCTCAGATCCCCGCGCTGTATGAAGAATGTGTCGCAAGGCTCCAGGAGATCAGGCAGAAGCTGGAGTCGCCAGAGATCCCTCTACCAAAGCAGAAACCGATCAAATTGGGATACGAGGCGAAGAGCAATGTCGGCAAAGCTGGCTATGAGGGTTTCGTTACGACATTGAAGAAGCACATTGTCAAGGGCGACATCATCCAGGCCGTCCCCAGTCAAAGATTGTCGAGACCGACAGAGCTGCATCCCTTCAACATCTACAGACACCTCAGACGGCTGAACCCCAGTCCGTACATGTTCTACCTCGACTGCAAAGATGTCCAGGTCATTGGAGCCAGCCCAGAGACGTTGTGCAAGGTTGAGGGGCGAAAGGTGTACAATCACGCTATTGCTGGAACGGTCAGAAGGGGCAAGACTGCTGAGGGTAAGTGGTTTGGCGGGTCAGTCATGCCTCGCGGCCATACTGACATGATTGTAGAGGACGTCAAACTCGGAGAGGGACTTTTGGCGTCGGAGAAGGATCGAGCCGAGCACATCATGCTGGTCGATCTGGCTCGAAACGACGTCAACCGAGTCTGCAAGCCCGAGACGGTCAACGTGGACGACTTGATGAAGCTCGAGAAATTCAGTCATGTCATCCACCTCACCAGTCAGATCAGTGGGATCCTGCGAGACGATCAATCGCGGTGAGCTGGATTGTTTCGAACGCCCCTTCAGCAGCTGACAAGCCTTTACAGGTTTGATGCCTTCCGATCCATTTTCCCTGCTGGAACGGTATCCGGTGCCCCGAAAGTGAAGGCTGTTCAGCTTGTTGGTGGACTGGAGAAAGAAAGGAGAGGGATCTATGCTGGAGCCGTTGGAAGGTTCGACTTCGACAGGAACGAGCTAGACACGTGTATTGCCATCCGAACAATGACGTACAAGGACGGCGTGGTGTACCTCCAGGCGGGTGAGTGAAAGCAGCCTCGAGAATTGACAGGGTGCTGATGGAATCAGGTGGTGGAATCGTGTTTGACAGTGAGGAAGAGGACGAGTATATCGAGACTATCAACAAGCTTGGCGCGAATGTCAAATGCATCGAGGAAGCCGAAAGTGAGTGACCCCTCCATACCGACCTCAGTTCTCGCTAACGACGAGCAGAATACTACGCGCAATTGCAGGGTCAGTAGAACACTTAGAAGTATCACACTCTATGCATGCTCGTCTTCGACGCCTCAAGTTCCGGCTTTCCAATTACGCATGCCCCATCTAGCCAGAGCGTGTATCTGTATTAGTGAGAACGGTATGAAGACCGCAAAGAGCGGTATGAGCCATGTATACCGAGACCCATACACGAAGGACACGAATGCCAGCAATGCTGTTCCCATTCTGATCGCAGGTATCACACTACGCCTTGGTCAGCAGGGCTCCGACGCTTGCAGGCTTGCAATCGGCCGTACCTTCGGACTAGATGCTCCGTACCCCGCCGCTCGACTACGAAGGCAAGGGAAAGGAACAGGGGTAGGGTTTGCAGTAGTCCGCGATCCATCTTCGGCATCTGATGCCAATCGTTCAACAAGTTGCGGATCCATACTGCCGCTATGGGCAATTGGAACGGCAACAGGAACGTCATGAGCGTCAGGACAGAATCGAGGAGATTGACGTCGAACGGCTTCTGGATCGCATGGTCAGCTAAGCTCAGAAAAGGTGATAGGGGGAGAAGCTCACCAAGTTCGTCGCGAACGATATTCCAACGGCTAGGACGTAGAGAATGATGAAGACGATTCGATTGGGGAGGAGCCATTGGGCGATACAGAAAAGGGCAAAAGCCGCGATCGAGTGGACGAGATTATGGCTCGATCTCATATCTTGCCTGGTCACTTCGTGGTCAGATCGATGAAGCTTCATGAAGCATCGACTCACATTTGTTCTTTCTCCCCTGGACTGGGAGAACCAACCCTTTCAGTACGAGATAGGACCCTCCTCGTGGAAGGAAACAAAGCAGCTACCGAAATGACAAGGCCCAGACACCAGGTCGACAGGATGAACCCAATGACCAGAGCAACCATATCGGTCTGACCGAGCAAGATCTGACTGAAAACTGTTGTATCCGGACTTGCCCTCGTCCAGACACGTTGTGCTGCCCCGACCACACCACCAGAGAGATTGATCGCTGCGAATCCTCTCAGTCCCATCGTAGCGACAGCGGTAAGCGGTGCCGGCAGATCGCCTGAGACCGTTAGCACTGTCCTTCTGCTGGCATCAATCCAACTCACCGCCTGCAATTATAGCAGATATCTGAAAGTACAGTACGATCGCCGACCAACCGACAGTCCAAGCGACAAATGATGTCCTGTATCGCAGCAATGCCTTGACCAAGCTTCGCCAGTAATCGATCTCGGGCGCAGAGATGGATTTGACTCGGCACTGGGGCGATTGGAACACCTCGAGCTCGATAGACGCTGTGAGGACCGCAGGATTTATGAAGGGTGTCGAGCCGATGTGCGAGTGCAGAAGGATGTTTGGGTCGTTTGCAAGAAAGTACCTGGACTCTTCGGTGCGATCCTGCAAGTTGGCTGAAGGAGCTGACGTATATTTGATCACAGGCACAGGACCTAAGTGCCACAGCTCAGTGTCTGGTTCTGATTCACCTTACGAGGACGTACCATCACACTCCTGAAGCTCGACTGAGAGGCGATAGACCAGTAAAGAAGAGGATTGCATGGCGAATGACTTGACCAGGAGATAGCCGAACTCGACGGATGGGACAATCGAGGTCTCTTGAAGCTGGTCAGATACGATTGCTTTAGTGCCCAAGAGCGGCACACTTACTCCTCGTGACTTGGTCTATCCAAGTGGTGGTGCGATATCCAAGCTCAACTTCTGCTCGTCTGGGTGCTTTTAGTCGCAGCTCGCCGCCGCCCTGGAGCTCATCGAGAATCAGAGCGAATGCGATGTCATCGGTCTTGATACCTTCGCCAGGTAGGGGGAATGGCGCGGCCTGATCTGCTGGGGAAGGGAAGGATTGTATTGTGAAGCCATGCGGTCGGCATGCATCCCCGTCTGGGCAATACTCCAGGGATACTGATGGATGCCGGTCCGTCGAGTCTGCGAGGGCTTTTCGGAGGATGATCGAAATGACATTACTGTGTACACCAAAAGTGTGTGTCTTCAGATCGTCGGCCATAGCGAGGGATAGATCTTCTGAGCGATAAGGTGTGGGCGATAGCCAGTCCCGAGCGGCTTGAAGCTTTGCGCTTCGTGAGTCGTGCTTGGACATCTCCAATAGCGCTCTAGCCACCCTCCATCTCACTTGATGGCACCACACCATAGCTTGATGATCAACTCCAGTCCATGCTCCAGGTATGCCAGATGCGAAGACTGCAAAACCATCCTCTGGAGTGATCTGATCGGAAGACAGAGCACAGCCGTCTGAAGCGATTTGTGAATCGGCACTTCCCCCACAGATTGACAATAATATGGGTACTGTCTTCAATTTGCCCAGTACGCTGTAGATCCTTGCTACTTCAGCGTCGATGGCGACTGGAGGCAGGAGGTGCGGAGTGGACATTGTGACAATGGCGTCTATCGTATGGCCGTGTTCGAGGGCCGCGAGTCTGGCTACAATGCCGCCCATGGAGTGGCCAAGTAGAGTGACTTGCGTTGGCCGTTCTGTTTTTGATAGATGGCTATAGGTATCCAGAACCTTCTTGATGCAATAGTCTAAGAAGAGAGCTTGATCCCTGATCGTCTGACCATGAAACGCAGTAAAGTCCTCATTGACGTCCACTGCTCTAGTCAGTATGCGTGTGCGTGTGTCGAGATGGCAGCGCTTACGAGTGTAGAAGTCCATTGACCTGACACCCGGGACATCGGCCAGCATCTTGCCATCCTGGCCGTAGAATTGCCTTGAAGCTGACGAAGCGATGGACCGGACTTGCTGATACGAACCTGCATTCCCAGGTATGAAAATGACAGGATGTCCCGAAGGCTGCAGTAGCGTCAGCAGGGAAGGTTGAGAGCGACTCACCTCCTCTTGGACATCCCACCCGCTTTCTCTGTACAGATATAGTCTATATCGAGGTACTGGAGACTCGGGGGTCTCCATCAGCAGGTATGACGGAGTCATCCAGCTCATCTCGCAGCCCCATCCTGCGGTTTGGGCAGAGTCGACCTTGTAGAGCCATGCTACATATACAGCTACCAGCGTAGTCAGTAGTGGAGCCAGCCATGCTAGCTTCGACCTGCTGGAGTATGCTGCACGCATGCCATCACCAGCGACACGAGTTGAGATGGGGCAAGGTGTACTCATAAGTCAACCGTAAGTCCTAGCCACGATCTCATCGCGCACCCAGTGAAGGAAGAGGACCGTGGGAGGATGGCCATCATCAACCCTCCCACGGTGTCATATATCCCGCGACTGCCTTTTCTTGTAAACAAATGCCATCATCCAACCCTGGACAACTGATATCACCCTTGTTGCCCTTGTCCCATCCATTGGTATCGACAAATCCGAGCGTTACGTGTAAGTCTGGACCCTTCTGGACCACGACAGACCACGACCTACCACGACATGGCGAAGAGACGCGGCTGATTTCCGCGCAAAGACCCTCAAGACAAGCCCATTCCTCTGCGGGCTCCTGCTGTCTCCAAGGCTTGCCGATCTTGATCCAATCACTCGTTCAACGCTTTCAATCATTCGCATCACAGTCTGCGAACGGGTCGAACGCGACCTGCCCACGAGGGCATATAGCCCACCATGCCCACTTTGACATCGCCATACAAGTCGATGAACATGTCGAGGCAGCGATCGACTTCGCCTCTGCCGCCACCGGTACCGTCAAAACCGATAGATCTCAACAGCTCGACCAGATCCACGGACAGAGAGACCGGTACCAAAGTAACCAAGAGAGCATTCTTGTGCGATGTCGTCGTGGAGAATGAAGGGGAAGGTGAGCGTCTAAATGCTTCTCGACCGGAGACACAGAGCTGACGTAGTGCAGAAACGACAAACCTACTTCACCAACTGGCGAAACCTCTCGCACCTCTGTCAACCCTACCCGCCTCACAGTCAGCCTCATCCACCTCTCAGCCGAATACGCCTTCCCGCTCAGGTCGAGGTGACGATGAGGATGACGCTTTTACCGAGCCAAAGTCAGCAGCTGTTTGGTCGTCTGAGAAGCAAGCGGAAATGACGGCTCGCTTGGCCGGGCTGCTAGAGGAGTTGGTCAAAACGGAGAGAAGCTACCTGCTGCGCATAAGAGCCTTGAAAGCGGTGAGTGAGATCACGATGGAATGGTGCTGACTGTTCAGAGTTACGCGGATCCTCTACGAAACTTTGCTCGACAAGATTACACCAAGATCATCCCGCTGTATGAGGCCAAAGCGCTCTTCACCAACATCGACGCCATAGTCGTCGCATCGGAGGTCTTCTCGCGGGATCTGGAGCACTTGTTCGCAGCAGGTAGTGGAAGTGAGATCATCGGTGATGTCTGCCTCAGGCATGTGAGTGATTCCCTGATTTATACAAACTGTACTGACGAACCGATAGTTGAAAGACCTGAAGACGATGGACCCATATCGGACGTATATAAGCAAGCAGGACGAGTCTCAGAAGATGTTCCAGGACGTGCTGAAGAAGTTCCCAAGCTTTGCTGCTTTCATCGAAGTAAGCTAGAAAAAGTCCGGACCCCGGAGTCTAGCTGACTGCGCTCTAGCGCACCAAATACCAGACCACGGGCATCGGCAATATCGGGCTAAGAGAACTTCTCATGGAGCCTGTGCAGCGGATTCCAAGATACACTCTCCTCTGGCAAAGTGGGTTTAGTGTTTTTGATAGCGTTCTTTGGAGGTGCTGATGAGAATATCAGCTATACTGAAATGTCTTCCGCCGCTATCACTACAAACGCGGAAACTGCAAGAGGCCGTTGACATCGCATCCCGGATCGCCAAATGCGAACCAGATGCGCAGACCGTTCGAGCAACAGTCATGTACTGCCTGGAGAGGAACGTGGAAGGATTCCCGGTAAGCAGGACCCACCCAGCCCAAAGCGAGCCAAGGCTGACTAGCTCTCAGGCCAACTTGTTCAGCAATAATCGGGACTTCATCGACTCGATCGACGTCGAGGATCTCCCTATGGACTATCCGACGACAACATCACCGGGGTCTAGACTACCTCAGTCCCGACCGATGTCCGTCAGCTCAGTGTCAAACTCCACCCCGTCACTGGCGTCAGTCGGGTCAAGCACCTCCAGCTATCAAATTCCGCTATCCCCCCAAAGCCATACCGGAGGCAATCTGAATGGCTTGACTCCGCTCTACTGTACTTTGTTCCTCTTTGACGACAAGCTCATGGTCGTGAAAAGACAAGCCAGCTCCATCAGCGGGCGGAAAGTGACGGGTTTGGACGACGTACAGAAGCTAGTCAAGAGCGGCGGCGGTGTGGCAGTCCTGGACAAGCAAAATGTGAAGAGGGACAAATTGGCATTTCGAGGCATTGTCGACGTCATGGACATCGTTGCTTGTGATATTGGGAATGGAGGTAGGTCAAGGGGGGCCAGTACAGACAGCTGACGATCTAGACTTCCAGCTGTTTTTCGAGAAGCCGCCAACAGATCAAGGTGAAAGATGGTCGTTCAGAAATTTCCGCTCGTACACCACAGTCAGGCCGCCGTTCGGCGCATCGATTGATCCTGTTGGCGTGAGGAAGGACAAATTGCGTTTCGTCGAGAACATCTGGGCAGCTCAAGCTCAGGCTCGAGCGAAATTGATGTCCAAGGAGCTCGAGATCAAGGAGATGCCGAGGGTGATGGTTGCAGTCGAGGAGTCTGCGTTAGATACCGCCGGGGAGCCATTTGGACGAGCCAAGCTGTTCCTCAACGTCTGGAGCAAACAGGGATACGCCAGCTCTACGCGGAAAGGCAGAGTCGTGATACACCTCGACGAAAGCGGAGATGCTCCCGACCTGTCTCTGGGAGAAGACGACAAGGATCCCGCCATGGTGATTAAACTACAGCCGATGCCCGGAAATCTGTGCCGGTTCTCCTATACGACTGAGACGGGGGACACCACGAGGGAATTACTGGACTTTGGTACGGTGTCGGAGAGGATTGCGTCGATTAGTGAGTGGATTACGGAGAGCTGGGCTGATTGCTAGTCCACGAACATCGAATATTCAAGTTCCGCTCTACCTCTGGCTCATGCCCTACAACGCCGTCGAGCACAGGGCATCGCCTCCGTCCTTCCATGTTGAACCTTGACACGATATCCCGGAATCTCTTTGGCGGGGCAAGCATTTCCAACCGATACTCCGCTACGGCCTCTGTGGACATGTTCAGCACGACCAGTAGCAAGCGCACAAAGTCGACTGTTTCCCGCTCGTCGACCATTGAGACGAACCGCCATTCCGTTATTTCCAGCAGTGGATGGAACGGAACGGCTTCTATGTCCAGCTCTCCCGCCGAGACACCTATAGAGGCAGAGGACGAGGATCCAATCGCGGGTCCTAGATACGGTGGGAAAGGCATGGCTCAGAGCGAGCGAGATCTCAACGAGAGGCTCAATCTGGCGAGGAGGAACAGCAAGACTATGGCCCAGATGACACCCGGTCAGAAGAAGCTAGCGGCAAAGAGCGTCGCTCAGCTTCGGAGCCATGCAGAGGAACGGGAGATAGAGCTGAACAGGTCGACCTCGAAGTTGGCCGCCAAGTCACTGTCCGACCTGAGGAAGGAGGACACGGGGTCTTTGAGGAAAGAGGAAATAAGCATGGATATGGCCGAGGTGGCTTTGAGAGCAGCCCGTAAGTCGAGAACCCTGGAATTGGCACTGATATCTACAGTCGGCGATGTGATCGATGCCAGCATGACGCCGACGGCACCTTTGCGAGTTCGCAACAGGACGCCATCGCCGAAGAAAGCTCTACAGGTGGCATCGCCTACGACGTTGACGAAAGAAGCTCCTCCTCGAACATTCCCACAACCTATACTGCAAGAGGACGTGTTTGGCACGATATCGCCAACCACACAGAATGGCCCGTCGTCCTCTATACAAGCTGCGATGTCACCCAGGCAGCTACCAAGTCCACCGCCTAGACTCCAGGGAACACCGATAACAGCTCCTCTGTCACCTCGACCCCATGGACCACGAAGTCCCGGACCGCGATCTCAGCCGCAGATGATGGGAATCGGATCTGCAAGGACCACTCTGCGTATCGTCTCAGGACAAGGAAGACGGGTCTCACCCGGACGCGAGATGATCCCTCTCAAAGGCGACGAAAACGATTCTCCGGTCGCCGGCTCGCTTCCGCCTCTGCACAAGAGGCAGCACTCGGAAGAACAGCTCGAGCCGAGAAAGAGGGAGCCGACTCGAAGCCCTTTACAGCCAAGAGAGGACACGCAAGATCCACTCGCGCATGACCCGCTCAATGTGCCTTCCGTGTCAAGTAAACCAGGAAGTAGACGGTCTTCAGGTGCTAGGAGGATTACTCCGAGAAAGTCTAGTGGGCCATTGACTCCGAGGAAGGCATCGATCGGTACCGCAAGTGTAGCGTCGCATACTAGCACTGTAGTGGACGATACCCTGCCCTCGAATCACAAGGACACTATGTCGGCTATCTCCTCCACAAAGCAAAGAGTGAGTGGAGAGAGGAGGCGAGGTCTTGAGGCTGATGGTGATATAGATTGCCGATTCGAGAGCCACTGTCAAGAAGCTGAAACATGAGATCAGCATCCTGAGGAAGCAGCTGAACAAAGATGTTCTGAGCAAGAGTGGTAACGCGTGGCTGGAGAGGTCCGGGTCTTTGCCTCGTTCACCGCAGAGGAGGAATATACAAGTGAGTGCTCGTCCATTTGATAAACTCGACACTGACGTGAACCGTAGCGCTTGGTGGACATTCAGAAGTCACCATTCGATGAACCTGTTGGTCTGCCACGAGTGTCGCAGAATGGAAAGCACGAGGTCGACGTGATGCTCTTTGATGAGTCTGCGCGGGGAATGGCTGCGATGGTGGACAAGCTGGAAGCGAGGCTGTCCGCGGCCTATGCCGACATCTATCAAGCCGAGGTGATGAGCGGGCATCTGCTACAACAATCGGCAGAGGTGAGTCATCCCTTTAGTCTAAAAGCGAGTGCTGACATCTCCAAAGCATCAGATCACACATGAGCAGCTCAACTCGCAGCTCGTTCGAGCCAAAGAGACGCAGGACCTACTGCGACAACAACTCGCCGATGTTCAAGTGGAAGTAGACGTGATCTACGAGGTGAGCTCAGTATGGTTGTGTTATCGAGACGCCGCTGAACTTCGCAGGCCTTCAACACCGAGCTCGACGGGATGTATAATGATACCGAGCTGCCCGCCACGGAGGCCTTTGAGGCGATGAAACAGGACCTGAAGCTGGCGAAGGCAAGTCGAAATGAGCTGGCTCTGGAGAACATGAAGCTCAAGCGAGAGCTGGAAGAGGAGAGACTGAAACGTGATCAGTGGGCTAAGATGCTCAAGGAGCAGGGCATTTTGTCGTGATTGTAGCTGTGTATACTGGACATCCAAAGGTCGCCGACAATGGTAGCATGCAGACGGCGTAGCTTGACGTTCAGCAGCAGCAGCGGGAGAGTATCAGATCGAGCGGCCATCGCCGCCAGTCTTGCGGCTTGCTGCACCGTGTGAACGTCACATCGGCCGGCCGCGGCAGCCTGAAGCCAGCATTAATGCGTTACCAGCTGCGGTCTATCAATGACCACTACAACCCTCTCAATCAACGAATCAAAACCGGTACCACCTTAGCATGGATGGCTCAGGCCAGAACGGTCGGCGGCCCCGTCGGCAGGATTCCGCAGTATCCACCACTTCGTCTGGAGACCGGACTGTCCGCGCTTCATCTAATCGCGGTCGACGCCGGAGCTCTGGCTCGCAGCCACGGACTGGGCCTCCGACACCGAGGAAGGGGATATTCGCGCGCCTGACCGGGTCATCAGCTAAGCACAGTAGCAGTGACAGCGATGTAGAGGATCACGACGACGGTGCAATGGACGGACAGGAGGGAGCCAGCTCTGTACACGACAGAGTGAGCTCACCCAATGGAGTTGAAGGACGTACTTGGGAAATGGACGACAAGGAAGCTGGACCAAGTGATTACTGGCGTCGAAGCCGTTCGCCTTCGCCTGTCCATGTTATGTCTTCCCCGCCGTCTGGCTGGAAGATGGGCAGCTCAGATATGTGGGATGGACACCCGGAAGATGGCCCTTCGGATGAATGGAGACCTAATACACCTCCACCTGGGACTGATCACTTTCCCTTCACACCGCCATACCCGTCCAAAACGGCTGGTTTGGAAGATACAGACTCGCCAGGGATCAGCACGCCCAATGAAATTGATGACGAGGCACAGTTCGCCAAGCGGCGGAAAGATGTGTTTGCCCAACCGTCACCAACAAAGGCCAGATCTACGGAGAATGGAGATGGATCGCCCATGTCAAGTCGCCCGAGATCGCCTAGAAACGGGTATAACTCTGAGTTTCAGGATATTGTAGGTAGTCCGGCTGGACGAGTTGGTGATGAGGAATTTGGAACGCTGGAGTTTCCTCAAAAGGTAGGTTTCCAGATCGTCAGAACGCTCGCGATTCCCTAACCAGTACTCTCAGGATGACATGTCGGATAGATCCCCTTCCATCTCGTCCAGCTCGTACCGCAATGCCGATCAATCAGGTTCAAATCTATCGCCTATGCGGCTCAAACGACAATCTACTACACCTTATGTCCACCCTTCAATCTCTCGCTTGCGCTCTCACATGCGGTCCTCATCTTCAAACAGCCAGGCTTCTCTCAGCGGTCGACCGGCACATCTTCTGCATAATCGTATCCCCAGCCATTTCTCCCAAATCTCCCTCGCAAGGTCGGACTCGACGTCCAACATGTCCTCGGTGCTCAACCCTCCTCCTGCCTCGATTCCCGCTCCGAAAAGTGAGGATCCCGCTTTCACCTTTCATCCCATGCGGCAGCTATCCGCCCATCTCTTCTCGAAGCGTAGTGGTGGTCGCGCCGCCAAGCAAGCGGAAGAAGGCCCTCAGATCGCGCTGGGGAAGCCGACTGTGATGGCGGTGAAGGGCGTGATCGCAGTGGGAACGGATAATGGATACGTGGCAGTGTATAGCTTCAACCAGGAGCTCAGGTGCATCCTTGGGACTCAGGCCACGAGTGAGTCTGGCTCCTTTCCCAGGCGATGTTTGTGCTGATTTCCGAGAACAGCCGCCGCATCCGGAGCAGTCACCTGCGTAACCATTTCACCAGATGAGACTTATGTCGGGGTCGGTCACGCCACAGGCAACATTTACCTGTACGATCTCGCCAGCCCGAATAAGCCGTCTCGAACTTCACTGGCCCTCACTCTAAAACAAGTCATGTCTGGAAGGAAAGAGGGCCACTTGCAAGGCAGCAAGATTCTGCATATTGGCTTTGTGGCAGCCCGACACACTGCAATTATCAGCGGGGACGAGCATGGACGAGCGTTCTGGTTGAGCCTGGGCAGAGTCATGGGAGTGGATAGCAACGACGTGGTTCGAATACTGGGTAGTTACCCAGAAAGGGAGTCACCTACTGCAAGACCGGCCTCGCCGTCGTCGACCCAAAGCGGCTCGCTCCGTGGATCCCAGCGATCCAAGCGCGCTACCACCCTTCTCGCATCTGGACCGTTGCTATTGGGCGCCGAACCACACAAAAGCGATCAGTTTCAACTATCCGCCCTCCTGACTCCCTCCAAACTCGTCATTGTAGGCATGAAGCCAACGGCAAAGACTTGGTACCGCAAAATAAGAGACAGTACTGGTGGAGCATCGGGTGGCTATACAGGATGTGCGGCTTGGCTTCGGTCTGGGGAGCTAGCACCTCAGTCGGATCCAGTATTGGCGTACGCTTGGGGAAAGAGCGTGCGCTTTCTTCGGGTCAAGACGTCGAGTACGGCTGGAGATGACAGTCCGATGGCAGCCAAGGACGACAAGCCTCAATTTGTGGATGGTAACAAGTTTGAGGCACCCAATCCCGTCAAAGCTCTTCAGTGGTTCGACAATGACGTGAGCACTTCTCAGGCGATACGTGTAGTGAATGTTAACGGACAGTAGCATGTCGTGCTCGTTACCACCGCTGAGATCATCTTGCTCGATGTCAGGAACATGAGACCCGTCGAGAACACCGCTCTAGCCACACACATGCTCACTTCCAACGACTTCTTTGCCGATGCTGCGACAAAATCTGGCCTGGCAGGTATCGCCACGACAGCACTATACGGGAGTATTCAAGTCCACCGCAATAAGTTGTTCATCCTCGTGAGTTGACTGCCTGCGAAGATAGCTGACCTTTCTAGTCACGGTCCAATCTGCAAGTCGGTACGCTCCACCTTTGGAATGACCGGATTCTGGCCTGCGTACACCGCGGAGACTTCTTGGAGGCGATTCAAGTCGCCCTGTCTTACTATGACAACCGCGCCAATGGCAACACGATCGACCTGCCATCCGACGAGACAGAGCGCAAAGCCCTTATTGGTGCTCGAGTGCGAGAGCTGTTGAAAGCCTCTCTCGATTGGGCTTTCTCCGAGGATAGGATGCGAGACGACACACATTACAGCAGTGATGGAAGGGGCGTCGACTTGACGGCTTTATTCGAGGGCCTGGCCAAATCGTGCGTTGAAGCTTGTCTCACCATGGGCGATCTCGACTATCTCTTCGACGAGGCCTATGAGAATTATTCCAATGTGGGCATTCAAAACATCTTCCTGCAGGTCCTCGAGCCATACATCTTTGATCAGCGTATCCGAAACGTGCCCCCGACCATCATACAGGCCCTGATCGCCATGCACGAAAACAAAGCGGAGCTCGACCTCGCCGAAGCGGTCATTTGGAACGTTGAACCGATGTTGCTGGATATCAATCAGGCAGTCACGCTCTGCGAAAAGTATGGACTGTGGGACGCGTTGATACACGTGTACACCCAGGCGATGAAGGATTACGTTGCACCGCTGGTCAAACTACTCAAGTTGGTCCGGGAGATTCAAGAGCATCGAAAACACCGCGACTGTGGAGTCGGTGCAAGCGGGGAGGTAGATATGGAAGCAAACGCGCCAAACGCCTACAAGATATTCGCCTACATCGAGCACATCCTATCTGGTATATCTTATCCGGGCGGAAGCAGCCTACCACCTACCGAGGCCGAAGATGCCAAAGCGGCCGTCTATAGCTTCATCTTCGCTGGAAGACCTATGATCTGGCCTCAAGGATCAGATGGACGTGTCATCTTCCCCGAAGACGGCGACAGGCCGTACCCCTACCTCGACATCTTGCTTCAATTCGACACCGAGGCCTTCCTGCACAGTATGGACATTGCCTTCGAGGACTCGTACCTCAACGACAGCCGGAGCGTCGTCAATCGACAATCCATCATCAACATCATGCTCGATATCATGGATCCGGAGGTGTACCATTCAACAGAGGTCACCTTGCTCCATATCTTCGTTGCGAGGAATCTGCCCAAGTATCCCCAATTCTTGTTCATCCCACCGTCCACCCTGCACCGCATCTTGGTCAGCTTGGCGCAAGATCCGGATCAGAGCTCCAGGGAGGACAGGCAGCTAGCTGCGGAATATCTCCTATCGGCATACAAGCCTCACGATCTGGACGTTATGCTGCAGCTGTTCGAGACAGCTGGCTTCTACAGGATACTCCGCTCGTCTTTCAGGCAGGAACAGCGATGGGAGCCATTGATCTCAACTCTAATCAAGGACCCGGAACTCGACATGGAGGTTTTTGCAGAGATAGAAGAGATCATCAAGCAGACGACCAAGAGGGCAAAGAGTGCCCTGCCCGATGAGGTCAAGCGCGGCATTGTCGACGCTCTACCTCACCTATTCGACCTAAGCGTCCAGCAAACGGCCGTGTTGATCGACCGCTCGGCCTCTACCTTGCACAAGGAGGCGATTGACCTACTGGAAGGTTCGGACCACAAGCAAATGGCATACTTGAGATGTCTGCTGGATCCTTCTTCGGACGACTCGGACGAGCGTGACGGTTTCGCTTCCAATGCTACGCCATCGAAAAAGCTCGACAGTATGGCCCGACACAAGTACGTCAACCTCCTGCATCGACAAGAGACCACATCGGTCATCGGGTTCCTTGACAAGCAAGGTCCAGACGCCTTCGATTTGCCGTTATTGACTCAACAGATGGAGGACTCGCGTTGCTTTGAAGGTCAATTATGGTGCCTGGACCGTCAAGGCCTGCTCAAGGAGACGTTCGAGACGACTGGTGATCTACTACGGAGTCAAGGTGCAGATCTAGCCCAGGCAATGGTGAACAAGGACGATGGGACTCTGCACTTGGTACTTGAGAACCTGCAGAGTATCTCACACATGGCTACAAGGCTCTGTCGGGAACATTCTTCCGAGAAGAGGGTAGGACTGGAGGATATTTGGTATGGCGTCCTGCATGAGATGCTGGAACTGAGCCACTCAACCAACACCCTCTCCTCCAAGGATGACACCGCCGGATCCGGCGTCAGAGAGACCCTCAGAGCAATGCTACAGGAAACGCTGTCTGCTCTAGTAGCCTCGTCGTCCAGCTCGCTGTCCTTTCCCAGGCTGTTCAAGCGATTGGTCGACAGCTCCAGCACGGCCAACAAGGGCGGCAGCAAAAAGGGTCGAGCATATTCCGAGTTCAGATCGATACTCACCGGTATGCTCGACTCGTACCGTTCCGAGGGGGACATGCTGGCAATGACCACAAAGCTTGTTGAAGCAGACTTGTTTGTGTCAGTGGAGAAGATGACAAGGAAGAGGCAACAGGGCTGGAGACCAGCAGAGATTGCTTGTGCGCAATGCGGGGAAACGTTAGTCGGAACTGAGGCCACGGGCACGATACTGGTCATGGGATCAGGTCGGCTGGTTCACCAAAGCTGTGCCGAGGGAGGTGAGACGGCTGGAGAGGCAAAGGGTCCATAAGTTTGGAAGAGGGTGTAAGGAGTAGTACCGTGACCCACTACAATGCCCAATAATAATCTGTCCATACTATACAACGTGAACAAGAGATAGTCTACTTCAATAACGCTGCTATGTCATCTCGCCCAAGCATCTGTGCTATCATCAAAGGTGTCTGTTCGTCCTCATCCTGGGTTTGACCGATCAGCTTGATCTCACCAATGAGGCTCATTCAGCTCACAAGTGCTAGCTTATTTGCGCCGGCATCGAGCAGCGCCCGCACGATCTCCAGATGTCCCCTATCAGTAGCGAGGTGGAGAGGGGAATTGCCCTGATCAACTACGCCGTCAGCGCCAAAGACAATTCCGGGTCAGAAAACAGCCGTCAAAGACTTACAAACTCATCTCTGCGGGATACTTCCTCCGCATCCTTACTCAAGATCCCGCGGAGAGCTTGCACATCACCTTTCACCACCGCATCATGTATTGGACTCGTGGGCAGTCTGGAATGACCGGTCAGCTAGTGGACAGCCCGGTCACTTCGTAGCTCACGAAGCCTCTCCTTGGTCTACCTGTGACATGGCGCTGACCTGGGTACCCATCCCCCCTCCCATTCTGCCACCCGAGCTTGACCCAGGGTCATCAGGCTCGTCAAAGTCGATATCATCATCCTCTTCCTCCTCGAGTCCCTCTCCTGCCCAGCCGACAAGCTTGGCAATGGCGATATACCGTCCTCTGGCCTTGTCGGGACCGATATCCACATCTCGGTACTTCTGAGATTGTGCTACCCATGCGTCGTACTTCGCTCGAGGGGTGGGGTAGAATATGGATGGACGAGAGGCCGACCTGGTCTCGTGTCAGTCTTTATCTCACTGGAGATGGAATTTAGCACTCACGGTCCCGCATCTGTGGTAATGTACTTGAAAAGGCCGTATAGCTGCTCATGTCAACACTCATCTTGACCAAGTCAGCTGCAGCTTGATTCACCTCCAACTTGGTCTCATTCGGTAGTGTCGCCGCTGCTGAAGCACCTGACAGCCAATTTGACGCAGCCTCGAACGTCTTTGCGGTTGTAGGGCTCTCCATCACCGTTTATATCAGAGGCAGGTGTCAGGGGGTGCACAAGCTGAGACGTGAAGATGTGCAACTGCAAGTTGAAACAGCAACAGATCCATGATGAAACGAGGTCAGAAAATGATGACGTGGAATTTGTCACGGGAAGTGCATTATACAACTCTGACTACTATGGCTAAACGCACGCCTGTGCGGGGGCCATGGGCTTACAGCCGCCAGGCAAATTGGCCTGCACCTGTCGGAAGAGGATGACCGAGCCTCAGTACATCCCATAGCTACCAGTCTGTGGTGTTTCCGCGCCATCGAAACCACCGGCATCGTCGGGCCAGTGCCCGTTACCGGTACTACTTAACGCGGCTGTCATGTCGAATTTGAGAGGAGCGCCCGTCTTGAGAGAAGAGGTGATCAATGCCAGCTCGTCAACCAGGACCTTCCTCGCCAGAGCGTCCCCTTCTCGGGACAGGATCGAGAAATGCTTTTTGAGCCTCGTATCCACTTTGATGAACAGCTCGACCACTTGAGGCGTCAACTTCTGTCCGTCTCCCACTAGGACCTGGTTCTCCGGCAATTCGCCAGCGACGTGGGCTTGGAAGGCGTCGTGTTGGATGGCGCTGGGGGGTGTCTGGGCTATAGAACCAGAGTTCTGATGACCTGGGGTGTAAAATCCGCCAGTAGGGTCCGTTTGGCCATAGTTGGGACGCTGGCTTTGACTGGACACTGATCGAGCTCCGGGTGATAAAGGATTGGCCGAATTCAGCGGCGGCGAGGCTAGTGGGGCAGAGTGGATGACTGTAGAAGGGTGGAATAGCGCATCGTACTCCGTCGATACGACCTTCGGCATGATTTGTCCCGGTGCTGCAGGTAGGACCATTCCAAGGATCTTCTTGTATAAGTCGCGGATGATGGAGCAGGTCGAAGAGTGTGCCTGGAAGAAGTCTGGAGAAAATGGCTAACAAAGTGATCAACATCGCGATTCTTCTGTGAATGCAAGTCTGTCTCACCAGATTGAAATTAACAATAAGACTCTCTCCGTCATTGAATCCAGCTGACATGTCTGAGATTGGACCACCTGTTGGCTTACGTCCCCCTCGTTGACCTCGAAACAGGTTTTTCTGAATGACTTCAATCAGCTTGGACTACAGAGCGGAGGCTACACTCACCACTTTGCCTCCACCTTCAGCAAACGTCTCCCACTCGTCGAGGAGACGCAACAGACTACGTAGAAAGTCTGTCACAGAGTTGATGTCGAACAATGCAGACATGGACGTCCCGAGCACGAAGAAATTGCGAGCTCTTTGATCCACTTTGGCCGGTCCGAGTGATGATTCCAGACTCGACTTTGTGACTTTGACAGTGTTGAGCCAGTGTACATCCCTAGTCTCCGTGTCGGTCGATGATCTGACAAATAACACCCAAAAACTCACCCTTGATACCACTGCATCATGTAGCTCCAGCTGAACAGACGCTCCTTGACAACTCTGAACACATCGTCTGGTCTCCTGATCACCTGCGCGTCTTTGGTGCTTTTGGCGCCCTTATCCGTGCTCTCTCTACTAAGCATGCTCCCGCTGCCGCTGACACTTCGACTGGAGTGCAGAGGGAGGTTATAGCTGGATCCGCTGCCGCTGGATTGGGTGTTCTGGTAGTGGTATACCGAAGGGGGAGGATTGAATTGCGAGCTCGGTGCTCTGGACGATACAGAGTCTGTATACTGTCCACTCGTCATGATGTCGGGAGAGTACGGACCGGAAGAGGAGGTGCTGGCATCGTGGAAATGAGAGGATGTGGCTGTTGGAGGAGTATTGTACGCGGGACTGATGGGAATCGCGGACGCTCGGGACGCGGGCTTGCCTAGTGCCTGTAGAAGGGACTGATCGATCGACGATGCATGTCAGTTTGATGGATTGTCGTGATGACTCGAGCGCTGTGATGATCGGACTCACTGTAGACTGCTTTCTCTTCATTGACCCAGCCTTTGAGCTGATGGAGTTGAAGTCCATTTCGTCATGGCCAGTGCGTGGTATGATTCCCTTGGGAGGCGTACACTAGTGCGCTCCCTCTGCGATATGTAAGCGGACGCTGCTCAGCAGTCCCTTGGGGAGGCGAAGATGATTGCAGACCTGCAGTACAGGTAGTAATAATGGAAGCTGGTCGATAATCGATAGGAACGAAGATGGTAACGCGAGGTGGAGATCGTTGGAGGTTGTCAACAACAACAAAACGAAACAATTATTCGCAGCGCACCGATTTACTGCGACTATCCTTCACTCCTTCATCTCGGTCTTCAACTACTCTGGCTCTGACACCACTACGAACATGGCCCTTACAACTATCTACATATCGACGACTTTGCATACGATCATGCTGCCCGCCAGGTGAAAGTCGACATCTGGCGACGTGGGCACCCAACTCCCTCTCGACCTCGAGCCCAGCATCGTGTTTCATCTTCACCTGCCCCGCCTGGCTCGGTCTAGCACGTTCCCCAAGCCAGAGTTTAGTCTTTCGACCTTGGCCAGCCTGGGGTATCTACTATGGAACAATTAGAGGTCTTCTGATTCCAGCGTATTCCAAGAGAGCGCATTCGCACAATCCTTTATCCCTGTGGCCTTCGAGCCAGAAGTCAAAAGGCAAGCTGAAGCAAACTTGCCTGAAATCGAGAATCTTGTCAAAGACCTCCTTTGGCAGGGGGCGGCTGTGCTCGGGACAGCTCGGGTCGAGATGTTCAAGGTGAAACGCCAGTGAAGTCGGTGAGATGGGCGGCGAGCGGCATCGCCTTGGGGACCGTCTGCGGGTGCAAGTACAGCCTGGGGAGACGCTGACGTGTTGACATATCACTACTACACCACCATCCATCTACCCATCTGATCATATACAGTCCAGCTACACCGCTGATTGGACTCACCACATTTCGACCACCAGACCCGTCCACGGCAACTCGGAGAACATCATCCCTCACGTGCCGATGAAGCTCGATCCGCCATGTCGTCGGACTACAGCCACGTCGACGAAGACACCTTTTCCCTCGCCACCAGATTGAGGTCCGATCTATCAAGGCGTTCTTCCCTGCCTGCCACTTTCGATGACGACTATTTCCTCCGCTTGGCCAATTCGGCTCGATCTTACACCAACCACTATCTATCCCAGACGAGCGACAATCACCACCGGGTGAGGGACTTCGCCGCAGCCTTGATCCGACCAATATCCTCCCGCTCTCGCTCAACGCGATTACGAAGTTCTGTCAGCCTCGGCAGTCGTATTGGCAGCTGGCTTAGGAGCAGGAGTCAGAGTGCTCGAAGCGGTCGACGATCGAGGGGGAGTAGCCGGCGTTCATGGCTTGGCCGGGAGGAGAGGGAGTTGCTGTCCACGGGAGCGGCTGATCAAGCGATGCTCTCAATAGCGGAGAGGGGAGACTATGAGAGGTTGAACAGGCTCAATGGTCATCTACAGTCTCTAGTCGAGTCTCAATCTGCGAGCTCGCAACCATCTCCGCCCGGATACTCGGTCTACCCAAGCCCTCCGCCCTCGTACGACTCTGGCACCGGCTCCTATGCCCTCCATCCCACAATCGATACGTCTGGTTCCCCCAGAGTGAGACTGTCCATTCGGATACCTGAATCATCGAGCTCGACCAGCGCTGTTTCCAGTACAGCTGTCACGCCAACATCGACTTTGGCTTCCACTCCGAGACGGAGTTATGGCAGCGATACTCCCGGTTTCTTCAATACCACGTCCTCGTCTGATGGTATTATCACTCCAGACACCCCGATCAGCTTCGGCGGTAATACACAGTCCGGTTCTTCTGCTAGAGAATCAGCCTTTGATTGGGCTAGACGACGAAGTAATCGATTTTCATGGGAGGGTACGACCAATGGTTCCCGCGAGGACATCTGGCCGAGTGAATCGCACCACCCATCAGAACTACCGGCGATTCCTGTATCGATTTACGAGCTCGACGGGAATGAAAGCCGTGGCGATAGTGTCAAACCATCTAGGACATCGACCAGCTCGCTTCGATCTGCCAATACCTCAGCCGAGTTCACCAATCCCGATATCACCTCCTCTGCACCGCGCACCTCGCTATCTGACCGGATATCCCGCTTGACCGACTCGATCAATAGCGCTTCGTGGGCCATACCCTCCAGCAAGATGCTGCGGAAGCATGCCCAACTCTCACGCTCATCTGTGAACACCTCATCTGCCATCAGATCAGCACTGATCTCGGACGCGTCGTCCAAGGTCAACACAGGTACCTTGTCCAAAGTCCACAGCCTTGTCTGAAACGCTCGAGCTGCAACGGAATCTGCAATGAGTGGATACTCGAATGTGTCAGGCATATGGGGCACTTTCGACGCGATGAGTGCGATGGCGGAGCAGGATAGCATTGGGCCATTTTACAGGGCGGCGGAGAAGTTGCAGAGGATAAGACCGGAGTTGGAGGCTTTGCCGCTGAGCGAATTTGACGAGTTGCTGGATGGATTACGGGATATGAGGGATTTGATGGCGATGTACCAGGCTGGTCAAGGGGATACTCGATGATAGCTTTTGATGAAGGATCAGCAGATGATGGAAAGGTCAACGACGTTGTACTAGTATGTGAATAGGTTATGTTCGAGCAAGATGTGACAGGGTTAGTGTCTTATCCGGTGGACCGTCAAGGCGTAACTCTTAATGTTCATCGTCAACAGCCCAAACACTAATTTTCGACCTTTTACTCCTTGAACAGAGCTCCAGTGAGCCCACCCGAGAATATCGTCACGCCCGTATATACCAGCAGGATGCCCTGGAATTCAGTGCTGCGAAATGGTCATCACTCACGTAGTTGTTAACTCCATAGGCACCAGTGGCCCCTCGCAACGTATCGTATTTGAGCAATGCCTCCGATACGGGACCTGGATCCATCAGCTTGGGCCTGTAAGAGCGGCTCACCAGACGTGATGTTTCCAATACCCCTTGCGATAGCAAAGATGGAGAATACCAGAGCTGGGGTTGCAGGATCGTCGCCTATAAGCCCTCTGTTAGTAGGATCCTAGCATTGAGTAGAGTGACGAGACCCACGTGCTATCATCGATATCATCTTGGTCCAGAGGGCCGCGAAACTCAACCCGAGTAGACCAAAGCTAAGCACGAACGCAACCAATACGCCATTGGTGGTGCCGAATCCCCAGAGGAACAAGCAGGATAGAGCTGTTCCGACACAGTTGAGCAGGACGACATAGACGAATGGCATCCGGTCGGACAAATATCCCCAAAGTGTCAATCCGGGAACAGAAGCAGCTGGAGAGTTAGTCTCAATTGGTTGTGGTGGTGCTCACCATTCATGATGGAGATCAAACCCGTTCCATCGGGTCTGGTCAGGTTGAGATCCTTTGCGAATGCTGCCGTATCAGCATTACACCTGTCGAGGCAACTTACTTGGCAGCCAGAGGGATGGCACAAAGTTGCCCAAGCTTGTCAAAGTGATGGTCAAAACACCTGCGATGAAGTATTTCCTGAAACAGAAGGACCAGTCCAGTTTTCCAGGTCGCCTGCCTCGCTCAGAGCCCGGTTGACCGGGTCTTGCCAATGGAATACGTCGTCTGATTGCGAGGATGGATATGCTTCCGATGATGCCAAAGGCGATGCCGAGCGACACCATTGTAGCTTTATAGCCGAAGGCTCTGAGAAGACCATCGACGACCAAGGGGAAAATACAGCCGCCGGCTCCGGTGCCAGAGTACATGATGCCTGATATCAGCGGAGGGCGGGAATGCTAGCTCACCTGAAGCAAATCCACGTCTCGAGTAGAACCACTCAAACAGGAGCGTAGCGCATGGCAGGTAGAGTGCCCCCGCAAATGGGTAGAACACGCCGATAGTAACGATCAGGTGCCATGGCTAGAGTTCAGTCAATTGAGGCTTTCACCTTTCCGCTCACCTTTGTCACGAATGCACAGGATATCATTGATACTACAGCAGCAACCAGCCCAAAGACCTGAATGGTCCGCTGCCACCGAGGAAAAGCTGCGAACACCCTAGGCCACTCAGCTCAGATGCCCCCTTCCTGCTTGACTTACGGTCCGAAGAGACCGGCGCTGATATACAGCATACCAGTTTGCAACGTGGCCGCTAAAGTGATCTGCCCTTCGTGTCCTTGACCCTTGAACAGCTCGCTCGTCCAATACTCGTGCAGAATTCCAATAGAGAACGGTAGACCCCATACCAGAGCCTCTATCGTAGTCGCAGCAGCCAGGAACAGCCAGGCCTGTTTGCCTCCATCGACGGGTGGCAGAGCAGGAATGAAGCTCGTCGAGGGGCTCTCCAGATCTCCACCAACGCTGGCGCCTTCTGGAATAGTGGTATTGATGGACCGAGATGATCGATTTCCACCGGCGTACAAGGAGGGAGGGTAGGACATTGAGTCGACCATATCCGACGATTTGTTGCGAGGCGTCTGCTGGCCGAGGTTTGTTGGACGGACCATACTCTCCAATGGGATCTCGATACTTGTCATCGTGTAGCAACTGCGTAGGGGTAAGGCAGGTATTCCTGCTCGGGAGTAGAGCCTGCGAGAGTCTGCCTGTCGAGGCCTACACTCAGAGTCTCAGACGGTCTGACGGACGCTGCAGTAGTCGCACCAAAGTTGCACTCGCTGATCTCTTTCAGCAGATCAACCGACTGGAGGACTGGCAAAGTGGAGGTCAGATGCGGCGATCGCCGAAGCGTCTACGCTCAGCGAGGAGGAGCGGCCGCAGCGTTGCGCTGGCTATCAATCAGCCATGTTGCATCAGGAGGGACACAAACGTCGTTCAATAGGAGTCTGTGACCACGATGAGCGAGAACACTGATCAGAAAGCTGGTCCATCCTATGTGGTCCAGAGTGGAGCTACTTCGGGGTTGACGATCAACCTGTAAGTGCTCGACTCCAACGCAGCACTGACGCTCTAGCCACCCTCTGCCCATCCTCAGCGTATCAGAACACTACAACCGCGCGAGGCTAGCTAGCACGAGCTCCAGTCCGAAGAGTGAGTCAGAATGCTATGACAACGTTGACAGGTAGTCTTCGGTGCTCTTCTCGGATCCCAATCGAACCGCGATGTCTCGATATCCAACTCGTTCGAGCTGATCTTCGCCGATGGTGACGTTGCTATGGACGGGAACGGGGGTGCCGGCTCGAGTACGGTCATCAATGCGGACTTTCTGGAGCAGAGAAACGAGCAATGTAGGTGATAGTACTAATTGGACGAGCTGACCGGCAGTCAAACAGGTCTTCCCGACGCTGGACGTTGTGGGATGGTATGCCGTAGGCAAGACGCCTTCCTCCGAGGACGTTGATCTACACCGACAAGTAAGTCAATTCCGAGGACCTTGGCTGAATTGTAGTTCTCCAACCTTATCGACACACCAATCTTCCTTCTCTTCGATCCGGAAAATTCGATGCAGGACCTGCCTATCACGGTGTACGAGGCGGCCTTGGAGAGCCGAGATGAGAATGGCAAATTCGTACAGCTGGAGTATGGTATCGAGACGGGTGAAGCGGAGAGAATAGCGGTGGACGGAGTGTCCCGGGGCGGCATGGGCCAGAGCGATGAAGGATTGGGTGAGTTTACGGTTAACGTTTCGAAGCTGATAAGTAGTTGAGGGAAACCTTACCACGCAGCGTAATGCTATACGCATGTTGTACGAGAGGATAGAGGTATTGGTGAAATACATCTCAGCCGTCATGGACAGTGAGTCGACCGACAAAACGGTGTACTGACACGAGCAGAAACGGCTCCAGCGGATCATTCGTTACTCCGTCAGATATCCTCCTTGGTGGCTACACTGCCCACAATCGACGCCGCAGAGTACAAAGCAGAGCTCTCAACAGTGAGTGTCGACTTGTCGCACGCCTACTGACGCCTGGCAGGAATACTCCGACGTCCAGCTCACCTCATACCTGACGAGTCTCACCAAACAGCTCGCTGCTTTGAGTGACGTGAGTGATTGACGGGCAGCTTTAACTGACATCTAGTACTCGGACAAACATCACACTTTGTTCCCAGGAGGTGGCAGTGATGACGCCGGGCAAGGCTCAGGCCGATCTCGAGGTGGTGGCGGATTCGACTTCAGAGGGGCGATGAGGAGGAGAAAGTGATGGCTTCGCTGTATGATCACGACGAAAAGACGTATCATCGATATGTCGTGGGCTGTCCGCGGCCCCACCCTGTAGAGAGGCTACGAAGGATGGATCGGACAAGGTACTCATTGCCGTCTCACACATCAGAGTGGGATATGCCTACGGTATAGATGCACGTCCTGCAGCTGCTCGCCGTTTCTCCCGTGCTGAAACGTGTGGAATGCAGCTACAAGACTCGTAATCGAGATCGATCTGCCCTTAATGGGACATTACGAATCTGCCACGCGTTTTATTACAATTATGACTGCCCACGTGTTTGTGAAACACGTCAAAACATCAAAAAAGTCTAATCAGGGTGCCCCCCAACAAGGAGGCCCTCAATCACCACATCACTGATCTCCGTCTCAGGCTTCTATCGTTCATACCTCTCTCACTCTCTGTTCACGGCCCGACGCCTCTTCTTCTCCGCCGTCCTCGAAAAGCCTCTCTAGTGGCCCAATACTCACGAGCCAGACCGGCCCTCGTTTACGGTTCGCCCAACATGGACCGACGACAGCGCGCACCCTTCGCTCACATATCCTCTTCGGCGGACCTAACGAGTCCAGAGTTGATCTCGCCCATGCGGACGTTCCCATCGCAACCACCTCAGTGGCTCAACAACGATGGCAACCCATATGAGAAGACGGAGCTTGGGAATGGGGAGAGGCCGATATTCCACCTGGACACCCCGCCTCCCATACACCGGCCCACATCACGATCACGGTCACCCTCGCCTAACCCATTCAAACTCCCTCAACTCACCATGCCTGCCTACCCGACATTACGATTCGTAGCGCTTTGCACACTGTGGTATCTCTCCTCGGCGCTGTCGAACAATACGGGCAAAGTCATCTTGAACAACTTCAAATTCCCCGTCACATTGACGATAGTGCAGTTCTTCTTTGTGGCTGGATACTGCATTTTGTGTGACAAGGCAAAGTGGACAGGAAGACTGAGGAGACCGACGACAGCGATTCTGAAAGGGACTCTGCCGATGGCTTCGTTTCAAGTGGGAGGGCATATCTTCAGCTCGCTGGCTATCAGTCGGGTGCCCGTCAGTACGGTCCATACCATCAAGGTGAGCCATGCGTAGAGGCTGCAATGCTGACATTCAGGCTCTATCCCCACTCGTCACCGTGCTCGCCTATGCTTTCTTATTTGGAGTCTCATACTCTCCAGCCACATATCTCTCGCTCTTACCGCTCACCCTCGGCGTCATGCTCGCTTGTTCCTTTGACATGACGATATCCAACTTTTTCGGCCTAGTCTGCGCTTTTGGTTCGACCCTCGTGTTTGTCTCCCAGAACATATTCTTCAAAAAGATCATGCCGACGAATTCCGACTCGACGACCGGGAACCATGGATCACCCAAACTCGACAAGATCAACCTGCTCTACTTCTCCTCTGGCATGGCATTCGTGCTCATGATCCCCGTGTGGCTATACTCGGATGCTAGTCGTGTATGGACTCATATTCAAGGGAATCGCACGACTGGTCCTTCGGTTCCACTTTACTTTTTCCTCAACGGCTCGGTACACTTTGCGCAAAATCTGCTCGCCTTTGCCATCCTCTCGTCCACCTCCCCAGTGACATATTCGATCGCCTCGCTCGTCAAGCGTATAGCCGTAATCTGCCTTGCGATCGTCTGGTTCAAGCAGAGTGTACACGTTGTTCAGGCAGTGGGTATCGCCCTGACGGGCGTGGGATTGTGGATGTACAACAATGCCAAACGAGATGTAGAAAAGGGAGAAAAGAAGATGCGGCAGGTGGAAGCGGTTAGAGAAGGAATGCTGCCAACGACAAAGGCCGAGCAGAGGGTATTGGAGGGTAGAGCGACTCCAGACACATTCAGACACGCTTTCAAAGACGTTCACGCCTCGCCCAAACCATCTTACGGGGACGAATTCTTCCCGCCAATCTCGAAATCATCCGCTTTAAGGCCTGTACACATGTACCCCGCGCCCCAACAGCTCGCGAATGGATCCAAACCGAAGCCATCGACTGTTGCATCCGGCCCGTACCCCTCGCCGCCAGCGTCAGCGGAGAATTCGCCGCCGTCGGAACCCCCGAAACAGGCATCAAGACGAAGAATGTCGATAGAAAGCAAGGACACTTTTACTCTACCGCCATCGCATAGTGTCAGGCCTCCGACAATACAGGAGAGCCCTAGGAGCATGGAAGTGTCGTGATCATAGACAACATAGAGCTGGCAAACAAAGTCATTGTGTGTATTTTGGGTAGATTGGGTGGATGCATCACCCTACAAGGATGGTATACTATACTTAGACTTCTTACTTGATGGTCTGGATTCATTTTTACCAGCCAGATTCCCAATCCCCCTTCGAGCCATTCAGCTCATGCCGCAAAGCTTGCCGCCTGGACTTCCAGTCGTCCGCTCCAATGTAAGCACCGCACATTCTCCTTGAGCCCGTGAACGCAGCTCGTCCGTGCATCACTCGCCAGTTGTCGATGACTACATGTCAGCATGAGCATGGTTGATATTGACTCACCGACGACAGTGCCTGGCTGCATCTGATTCCAGTACTCCGCCTCCGCACTCTTGTTCAACGCCTCGTACCGCCTCGCAGCGGTGTACCAATTCCTCACGTCCTCGGGCTTCCATCCCAGTTCTCCGCCAATCACGCCGCGGTCCTCGTTGTTCCATCGGACTACGGTCAGCTCGCCATTGTGGTCGTGGGTGAATGTCGGTCTGTTGAGCGGCCGCAGCATGCTGCCCTTGGTTCCTGAAGCATGTGCAGGCAGACCTAATCTGGACAGAAGGCCGTAGCTCTCTGGATGAGACTGCTGAAGTAGGGCGGCCGTATAAAATCCATCAACTAGGGAGCTCGAGCCTCCTGTCCCGGGTGGTGGGTGAGACAATAGATGGAATATCTGCAGTCCAGCTGGGTCCGTGAAATATGTCGTGTCGGTATGCACGGGAAGCGCTTCATTGCTATACGCAAGATCCCCATGCGACATGTTGGCAGTAAAGTCCCAGAATCCGCCGTCTAAAGCGTCAGCCATTGTGCGCTTCGTCTTCACTAACAATGAGTTTCTCTGATATGCGAAATCCTCCTGATCAGCGTCTCGGTAGCTTCTGGTGTAGCGGGGACTCCTGTGACATTGCAAAACCCGTATTCGTGCTGAGCGGTCAGTGGCGGGAGAGACGTCGGGGGCGTACCACTTTGTCCAGCCAAGTCAAGACTCCCATCTCTGCTTCTGTCTCTCCGACGTGCTCCGGCATGACACTTTGGTATGTGACAGTTGGAGGACTTTTGGCGATGCTAGCGTTCCATAGAGTCCGCCTGAGATCAGCTCAGGCCTGTTGCTCTCACCCACCTGTCTTGCTTCATGCTCGGCAGTAATGGTGGATCATATGCTGCTCTCTCCAGAGCGCTGATTGGGAAGTATGATTCGTGCGTTTCTGCCGTTCCCCAAGCAACTCGTAGTCCGTCATTCGTCATCTCCGCTTGTCTGACTTTGAAATCTGCAGGGAACTAAGCAGGTCAGCGTTGGCCTCGTTTGGGGACATACTTGAGAGAGAGTCTTTAGGCGCTGCTTGGTCGCAGGGTGGAAGCACTTCGGGCATCGGCAGTGATCCAGCAGATGCTGATTATCGCTGACTCGTCAGTTGGGCAGCAGGTGAGTTGACCTACAATCTCGTTTCTCTTCCATCCGGCAGAATCAATGTCAGGCTTGAGGTATCATGCCTGATTTGAGGGGGTGTGCTTGGGGCAGCATCCTCATCTACCCGCTTTGCCAAAGGACTATGTGCTATCGAAGAGTTGGAGAGGAGGCGTCTTCAGTCAGCTCCGAAGCTACAGGTCAAGACATACCGGGATGGTCGACAGACCACTCGAGAGAAGCCCTGAGGAGGATGAGCGATGCCTGTCCTCCTTAGCTGAATGATCGTCTGCCTGACACTGATTGATGCCATTTTGTCTGAGATCCTCGACAGGTCTCCGAGGGTGCTGGCTATACTACTAGCCGATGGGCTATCGGTATACGCTGAGTCGTAACTTGGGCGATAGTAGGAGGACACACCGGCTGGCCCATCTCCCGGTTAACAGTATTTGGTTCCGTTAGCCGAACAGGGCGGAATCAAATTACGAATGAGCTCATCGCTGGCCGAAGTGGCCAGTGCAGACCAGGCCACCGTCTCTCGCCGTGACTATGAACGCTTGCAAAACGCTTGCGATGGACAGTTCTTGACTATCACACTTACACATGCCACGGATACCCAACCTCCTGGGCGCTCTCGCCGTAGTAGCCTCCTGGGCAACTGCTCAGCAAATCGCCTTCCACGATGACTTGCTAGACTTTCAAGACAGTAACGCGTTCGCAGAAAGTATCGTTTCCACCTTGTCCGCCTCGAACCAGCATTCGACACTGCTTCACCTCTTGCAGCGGTCAAAGTGTATTCCTCTACTGGCCCATATAGGCAATGCCACCCTCTTTGCGCCTACAGATCAAGCATGGAAAGACTGGGCCGAGACTCATACACCCGAAGACTCGGGTCGGTATCATGGCTGGCTCGGAACGCAAGGGCTTTCAGAGTGGGAAGAGTCAGAGCAAGAGGTCTTGGAGAGGCGCTACCACATATCCGGAGATATGAGATTCGAGGAAGAACTTATGGACAATCAAAATTGGTGGTTGAGGCAACACCTCCTTTACCATATGCTCAACTATACCCTACCGCCGGACGCATTCCTGGCATCCCAGAGTCACAATATCTCTACCCAGACGACATTACTGTTTCCTCAGGCGATTGAGCCTCAACATCCACCTATACCACCCCCCGGCCCTCCTTGGCTGCCTAGGGGTGGAGAAGGTATGCTGGGCGGGCACGGCCAGCGCTTAAGGCTGGCCACCCGTGGCTCTGGAGAGGGCGGTGATACAGGCAAGATTGGCGTCGACTTCACAGGCGAGGGCGGGGCAGTTGTCTGGGATGGCAGCGGATGGGGGAATATGACAAGCTTGAAGAAGAATGAGACACTTGTAACTGGGATACGGTGGGCGCGGAATGGCGCTGTCGTAGGTATCGAAGGTGTTCTGGAGCCTCCCCGTTCAATAGGTGAGCCAAGGCATTGTCAGAAGCTGACAAACAGACGCTATCTTACGGACACATCCTTCTCTGACATATCTATCACGACTTCTCAACGCCTCGTCACCTCTGCCACCCCCACTCCCGGACGACTTGTCCGCAACACCCCACCTGACTGTCTTTGCGCCTTCGGATGAAGCTTTCCACGGAGCTTTCGACGACGTCGAGAAGCGGTATCTGGAGGGCGGATATGGGTCCGAGGGTGTAGGCCGGATAGTCGGCGGGGGAATGGTGCTCTCTGTGGGGAAGAAGGGCGTAGGCTGGAGAGACACTTGGGGCAAGGAGTTGACTGGTGAGTCTAGCCCGTCTGATTTCCGCTGACCATCAGTGGAATCTGCAACAGGACACGACTTGTTGGTTCAAGCTCCGGGGGACGGTCTCGCTGTCAACGGAACATCCGCCTCGACTATCGATATTTTTGCCTCGAATGGTGAGTTTGAGCTAGGGACTATGCTGACTTTGCAGGTGTGATTCATATCCTACCCACGCTGCTCCTTCCCGAAAATTTCACCTTGCTCAATTCGGCAGAGAAGATTCTTCTATCTGTGAACGCGACTCGTTTCGTGTCTTTGCTTAGATCTGCCAACCTATCGACAAAATACGTCGGCGAAGCGGGCAAGAATAAGGATCTCGAAGAAGCTTGGACGATCCTTGCACCCACAGATGAGGTCATTGATATGATGGAGAGAGGAGGTCATGGACCAGTATCCCGCTTGGCCGATGAACCGTTCAAGGATGCCTCGCCACTGGCATCCTTGCTGCAATATCACATTCTTCCCGGTAAACTATCACCCAAGACCATCAAAGATGGGATGCTGGTCGGGACGGAGATGCGCACGTCGGCGCTGAAGGGCGAGAGACAGAGATTGGAGGTTGGCGTCTCTGATCGACTGAACAAGTTGAATTGGGCGGATCTTGGCGCTGGGGATATCAGCTTTGGCGGGGCGACTGTTCTCGGCAAGCCAGGTGAGTTGCCTGGTATTGGGTCAGGTCTGATACATCACAGTGGAAGTTGGACGATCGATCATCTACCTCTTGTCATCGTTGCTGTCGCCTCCAGACGACGTTCTCCAGACGGCAGTATCCGACCTTCAATTATCCACCTTTGTCGCCGCGGTCTATGCCGCAGAGTTGGACCGGGCGGTGAAGAAGACCCCTGGTGTTACCTATCTCATGCCGCGGAACAGAGCATTCAACTCTCTAGGCCTCGTGATGAAGTACCTGCTCTTGCCCGAGGGCAAGGACGAGTTGCGCGAAGTCGTTCGGTACCACGCCATCGATGGGATTGTCTATTCCGCCGACGCTCATGCAACGACAAATTACAAAACGTTAGAAGGCGGCGAGATCACTTTACGACAGACCAACGGGACATTGTATGTCTCCAGCCCCGATCATTGGGTCGGCCACGACTCGCATGACGCTCTGCCATCCAACGGAGAGCTGCGGCCTGCGAACATCGTCCAAAAAGACATGTTGACCAGCACGGGCGTGATACACACTATCGACAGTGTGGTCATGCCAGCCGACGTTTCCATCACGATTGGCAAATTAATCCGGGGGTCAAAGCAGGTGACAATGGTCGACCTGCTTTACAAAGCTGGTCTAGATTGGATCCTCCAAGGACGACAGCCGAGAGGGGATGAGATTGCTGCGGCGGGTCTCACTGGTGTGGTGGACGACGGCAGCGACGAGAATGACAATGAGGACAGCGCAGCTCTGCCAAGCTACACTCTGCTGTGTCCCACCGACAAAGCATTCTCGAGGATCAACATTACTCGATACATAGATGACAAGGACGCCCTACTTGATCTACTCAAACTGCACATAGTGCCCGCGCAATCGATGGCCAAGCTCGACACCAAGGTCGGTCCTCCTAGAGACGGCAGTCCGATCTCGCTAGCCGATGACCTGGTGTACTCGACCCTCCTGACCTCCAAGAACAAGTACGGAGACGTTGCGTTCCGAGCCACTGGCGACAACTCATTCATTGTCGGTATCCGCAACTCGAGAAGCTCGATGGGTAACGACTACGCAAGAATAGGTCAAACTGGTCGAGCGACTGTGCGGTGGAGGGACAAAGCCGCCGTCAATCGCAAGCACAAGAACAAAGACAAGCACCAGGAGGAGCCTGTCGCGGCGCCAAATAGTGACCTCTGGAGAGGAGGAATGACGCTCGGCGGAGGCGTACTGATGATCGACTCTGTGTTGATCCCGTACGAGCCCAGCTGGTTCTCTCGGTGGGGCTGGCTGGTGATCACGCTCGTGGGCGTCGGTCTGCTGGTCCTGGGCGGCCTGGGTACCTTTGGTTGGTGGTACTGGAACAAAAGCAGGCAGGAGGAGGGTTATGAACCACTAGAGGGCGAAGAGGAGGAATAGATGCGAATTTGTTGTGTCATTGTTGTCATGGATTATCATTTAGAGGATGATGGCAAAGTTGTTCCGCCGGGGACCATCGGTGATGACCTTTTTCTTCGAGTAGACACCAGACGCCTCTGCCTTTGGGTCGGACCGGCTCCAGAGCCAGTAGGCAACCTTGCCGCCTTCCTTCCATCGTTTGCGGACGAGCTTGAATCCTACTTTGGCCATGAGACCCTCGAGGTGTTCTGGGGTGAGGTAGCGCGAGTTGGTGACGCAGGGCAGAGGCAGTACTAGGAAGAGGAGTGATGTTGTCGACGGCCGGAGGTGTGCGTGTATGAGCCGCAGCATATGGCCTCGAAGGGCTTCAGCGAGTGTCTAGCGGGTGTAACTTACCACGCTGAGATGGCTCAGGGACAAAGTTGAGGACGAGGCTACAGCTGATCAGGTCGAATTGATCAGTTTCCGAAACTGGACGGTCGAAGAAGTCCTGTTCGAGGATATTTGGGTGTTCTGTCCGTAGATCAATCGGGGTGTTCTGAATCCAGCTCGAGCACTCTGCGTAGTTGTCTGGCTTCAAGGCGCCAATCTCGAGCAGTCTATGGTTTCAGCGTGAGACCGGCTGAGAGCACTCACCTGAGAGGACGGCTCTCTTTCTCCTTGCCTTTTCCCTTGACGCCCAACTCCTTCAGCCAGCCTATGAGGACTTTGGCGCTGTCTCCACCTCGTTCGATCGATTGACCATGTTTGCTCGCGGTCTGGTAAGACTCCAGTCCGCCCAGAGACTCGATCTCTTGGTCGATCCGGTCAATCTCCTCCTTGTTTTCGTCGTGGCCAGATTTGGCCAGCTGAGCTTTCCGCTTGAGCAGGGTGTGAAACGACGAGATCGTCGCTTGGGTCGCTCGGTGCGTCGTCGACTGTGGCTTGACGGGCGCAGTCACCGGTCTCTTTCGTGTCCTCTTGACCTTCATCCTCGTCGACCGCTCGTTAATACAGCCGTTGTGATGTGGATGTGTGTTTCATCGGACAAATGGCAAATCTTGAAAATCAACTCGTCGGCTTCGGCAACGCGTACGAGATCATCCCGTCCGTCGTCATTGGCCTTAGCTTTAGTCAACTGCATACTCGACTCTCTTGTCCGTCTCCGTCACCACACAGTCTCATGTCTCGCGCTCAGCCACAGGCAGGTCCATCGCGGCAACATGACCTACTCGGCTCGTCGCCCGAGTTTGGCGCTTTCGAGAGTGCGATAAGGCAGGAGCCAGGGGATCTGCTCAGCTTTGACGATGATCCACCACCTCGACCCTCACAGCCTCAGCCGCAGCGCTACGACCTTCTTATGGACGACTCATGGCCTACGGATAGACCAATGCACATCCAGCTGCCTCCTCGACCCGATGAGATCAGCGAGGATTACGTGCCCCCGCCAATGAAGTCTCCGAGGCGGATGTCGCATCAAGGCGCAGGACCAAGCTCCCCACCACAGGTCAATCCGGTCGGCGCGCACATCTTCTTTCACACCAAGTCCCCCAGCTTTGACCTGGAACGCAAGGTTGAGTTATCACCTTCGAGCCCGGCTCATTCTCGACTGTTCAACACCCTGGCGACTACGGCCAAGGCCGCGTCTAAGTGGAGGACGAGTGTGGATCCTGGAATGTTTGCACCCCAGCATTCGAGTACCTACCCACCGGTCACCGGTCCAAGCTCGACTGCTCAGCCAGTAGACATCAATCACTCTACGCCATTTGCCCCGCCGGAATACGTTGCCGGGAGCTACACCGCGCCTTCTGGTGCTCCAGGCTTCAAACCTGTGGAGACGAGAATAGATCACTCGAAGAAGCACGAGGAGGATTACTCCGGTACCGAGCTTAGAGGGCGCAGGGACAATACGACGCCGGTGCTCGCTGAAGACGTCGCGGACAAGGTGGGTTGAAAGGTTTGACCACTGCTGACCTTCAGCTCCGAGCTTTTCTACCGCCCCGGCAGCGCCTGTCCAAACGGTGGACCCTGTTGTGTGAGTTGGTCATTATGGACATCGCTGACTTTAGTCTCCTTGGACCAACATGGGGCTTCGTTATCAACCCTATATCGCTTAGTGGAAAACTACGCCTCGACGAATCGCACGGCAGGCAACGTCCTCATCGTGAGGGACGGCCGCGGCAACACTTTTGGCGCCTACCTCAACGAGAACATCCGGAAACGCGAGGGGGGCTACTACGGTGGTGGTGAATCGTGAGTCAAGCACCGTGGAGCAACGCTGATATTGGGAGATTCTTGTACAAATGCGTCCCCGAGGTCCGGTCGTTCAAGTGGACAGGGAGGAACCAGTACTTTGCACTGTGCGAGAACGACTTTTTGTCTTTTGGCGGAGGGTGAGTGCTTTAAACGCTGAACCCGGCTGATGCGGTAGGAACGGCGCATATGGACTGTTTGTCGATTCTACGTTCATTCGAAACTCGTCGGCGACGTGTCCGACCTTTGACAACGAAGTGCTCAACGTCAGAGGGACGGTCATGTCGGAGAAGGCGTCGGCGTTTGAGTGTATCGGATTAGAGGTGTGGGGCACAGAGTGATGTGTATACTGTGATCTTCATGTAGATCCTTGGGTGCATATGTGATCGGCAAGGGCGTTTCTGCAGGCCGCTCACTCGGTCAACTATTACTCGTGGTCTCACAAAATCGATCGACGTCAACACTGAGGTTCCCCCCTGTCACGCTTCAAGGAGTACCGCATATACAGAAGTGATTGTGCTTGGAGGGAGTCCTTTCGTCAATATCTCGGAGCATGGCGGTACCGCGCACTGTCGCATAGAGCTGATCAAGGGCTACACTCGGTCATCTGACTTGACGACATCTGATGGTATATGCTCATAGATCCCAGAAGTCAAAAGGGCAAACCGGAGGCCAAGAGTTGAGACTTCACCACACACTCACAGCGAACCCTCAGAGCCGATATTGCAAACCGGAGTGGCTAATCTCGACTACGATACCGTGTGACGATCTCTGAGAAGGTGACTGGTGTCACGTTAAAGGTCGCCAAGGATGCTACATCGGACCGGTAGCGGTATAAAGGAAGCACCTTGACACAGGCTCTCTGCTCATTCCTTCTGTGTGCGCTCTCGAGACCTCTGAGTCCGACAGGCTGCAACGGGACCGCTTTGTATTCGTAGTTGCCGAGTTGATACGAATACGCCCTGCTCGCCGATATCCACCTCCGGCATGCAGTCGTCCGCATTGAGCGTTCAATACCCCTCTCCTCTTACCGCCCTTATTCATGTCTACCGGGCAGTGACAGACCAGGCGAAGCGGTAAGAGAAGTCAAGCTCAATCTCAGAACACGTTTGCTTTGGCTAGTGTCAAGTGGCAACTTCAGCTCGGAACTCAATTCGGACTCTCGGAGGTCGGTTTTAACACACTGGAAGTCGCGCTCGTATCGGAGCAACACCGGATACCATCCAGCCTCTACTTGTATCATCTCCTCCGCTCCAGACATTGTCATTGTGGCAGCTGCAAGTACGATACTCGTCGCTGTGCTTTGAGCCTCAGGTATGAGGAGGTTTGGTCTTAGAGAGCAATTTGCCACTCACCCTTCAGTCGACGGCGTGTCGCCACTTGCGGAACAGGGATCACCAGGTATCGTACCACCCGGCACACCATGTGTTGCAGAGCATATCAAGGTTGGTCATTAGGTGAAGACATACGGACCAACCGCCCCATTGGGAGCTGACACTTGTGGCACAGAGGAAAAATCAAGGTGAATGATGATAGCCTTGTGTTCTGCTCTTCCAGCCCGCCCAGAGACATGTCACCGACTAAAAAGAAGGTCTATCGAGGAGGCTGGCCTGTAGAGACGGACTAACCACCAGAATGCAGGGATCCTCCGACTGGTGGTGGTCACTTGTGAAAGGGTTATAATTGCGCAAGAAACTTTTCAAACATCAATCACGACACCGTTGGTGAAACGGTATCATGCATCGTTGCCATTAGCACTCCTTCAAGAGTGTCGGATTCGATGCGGCAAGGGTTCGACTCCCTTACGGTGTAGTTTTTGCATCTTTTTGCTCCCCAGACCCTCTGCAGACCCTCCTGCTTCGGTTGCAGAGCGTTCGAGCCTCGTCTGGAGCTCTGAGAGCAGCTGCCACTCGCCAAAAACGAGCGAGAGCGGGTGGTCAGCGGGATCAAATGGAGCGGAACCAAATATCGTTTTCGGGAATTTGATTCCGCTCCTATCGCAGCGGCGCAGCCATCAAGAACGCTCGCGCGCGAGCAGTCAGGCTCTTGGTCGATGGCCGGTGCATTGTGCATCTCTCGAGCGAGCACGAGCGCATTTTCGGTCAGCCAGCTGAAGACGGTCCAGTGGCGCAGAGGTCTCGCCAACAGTGCCGATGAGATATACATCTCGCCTCGACCGATGGGTCGCGAGAAGGTCGACTACGAAGACATCTCCATCGACCCTTCATCTCCTTCGGAGCGGCATCGACCGAGGAGGCCAAACACCCACTGACTCGCTCGCCCCTCACGCGGCGACCCGCAGCTCCTGCCCTGTTGCCAGTGCACCCAGATCAAGTGTCTTCCGCTTCATCCCTGTCCTCTGCGGATCCTCGGCCGTCGTGTTTCGCTCCAGCTTGAACTTGTCCACGAGATGGGGTTCCAGCGTACCCTCTAGCCTCGCTCGGATCAAGTCGCCCATGATGGGTAGGAACTGAGTGTCAGCGCAATCACCCTAACTTCAACTTACCTTGAAAGCATGGCCGGAACCCCCACTGGCGATGAGCAACGATGGCTTGGCATAGTCGATGACCCAGTTGCCGTCCACGACATCAGAGTACCAGCACATCCGGGTGTATGTAACGGGTTCTAAGGGTCAGCTCCGCTGCGAAAGGTGTACTCACTCTTTGCCAGCTCGGGGTATATCGTTGACATTTGGTATCGCAGCTCTTTGAGCGATTCCGAAGGGATCCAGCCTGATCGTCAGCGATCCTCCAGGGACGTTGACTTACTCAGGTCGTTCTCCTCGGTGTAGAGCACGGCGCTGGGATCGGCAGCTGTTCTCGGGACTCCTGTCTCTGAGAGGTACCCCGCGCCATGGATTGCAAACTTCAGTACTCCAAATGGGTTGGGCTGGCACTTGTCAGCGACTGTTATCGATCAATGTCCCAAGAGACTCACCGGGAAAGAGTAAAAGCCCGAACCGTCAAAGTTGAAAGTCACAGGAATGTCCTTGTACAACTCTCTCTCCTCCTCGTCCAGCTGCACCGCCGCAATCGTCTGTCCGGTGGCCACGATAAGGCCCTCCTTCAGCAAACCCTTGAGCGCGGGGTGGCTCGGCGTCCAGGATCCCAGCGCCACGATGGTCTTGTCCGCTCTAAATTCCCGTCCGTCGACTGTGTTGGCCCCGACGACATCGTCGTTCTCGTAGATCAATTCCGACATTTCTGCACTCGGGACCAGCTCTCCCCCGAGCTCTAGCAACTGCTCGTAGAGCCTTTCCACGGCTTTGGCGGCCCAAGCCCAACCTCCCACTGGATTGGCATAGCCTCGAGACTCTGCAGGCAGCGCTGATGTCGGAGTGCGACCGTTTCTATCGAGGGCGGATTTGAAATCGGCGGGGTTGTTGAGCTCTTTGATAGATGATTCCAACAACTTCACATTGGCGAGAGCCTTTCGGCCAAACTCTCCATCTGCAGTATCCGACTCGAGGCCCCTCACAACCACACCGGACCTGCAATCTCAGCGCCGGACTTGAAGCCGGTACTCACTGAAAGTAGATGCCCTTGAAATCATCGTTCCAGATATCGATCGCTTTTCTAGCGAGGAGCGAGTAGTCTGGATCGGAATAGTCCCACCTGACCACCTTATTCATATCCGTCGATGCGGCGTCCATGGCGGGCAGGACGCTGGCTCGGTCAAGGACCGTGACTTTGCCATATTGTCCAGTTTTCAACAGCGATACGGCGGTGCTGGCCCCGAATTCTCCTGCACCGACGATCAACACAGATGGCTTGGTCGACATGTTGGCCACACAGTGCACACTGAACGAGGGCGTTGACGATGGATAGCATCGTTCATGCCTACAACAAGTACTGGCGTAGATCTCGGCTCTCGCAGCTCGCTTCCGCTCGAGTCCATTTTGCCGAACGTTCCGGAGATATCCGCGAGCCTCGGCTGGACTATGATGTGCTTGATTCTGATTACGGTCTCCGGGCCACAAGCTATACAGTACATCTGACTCCCACCACGAGCTACCCCTCGCGTGACCACTGCATGGTTGCTGCGACGTGCAGGTAGAGCAGATTGAGAGTGCTTAGAAGAGGACTCATCATTCTGGCTTTCGGCTTTGACCGCAAGGCCGCCGCGAGCGATTGATCGGCCGCACCCAGTGGACGGAGTTTTCGCTATCTCCGCCAATCCACAAAGGACCCGCTCGACCGCAGCTCGCTCAGCGCTCAGCAACAGCTAAAGCAAAGCCAAAGCAAAGCTATAGCGAGCTGGCTATCCTATCCATCCGCTACCTACTTCTCGGACATATTATCGGCTTCACCACAACACGACCTAAGCGAAATAGGATGGCAGATGTGGAGCCGCTCATACCTGTTCAGCCAGACTTCAACTCGGAGGAGGAAGGTGGGTCGGACTGTAGCATTGCCACTGACTTGCCTTAGATGTGTGCCGAGTCTGTCGAGTGGAGGGAGACGATGAGGAGCCCTTGATCTACCCATGCAAGTGCTCTGGGTCGGTGAGATTCGTGCATCCGGATTGGTAAGTGAAACATAGAAATCAACGACTCTAATGACAGTCTCAAGAGCTGGTTGTCGCATAGCCAGAAGAAGTATTGCGAGATTTGCGGACACAAATACACCTTTACGAAGGGTGAGTTGCGGAAATCGACAATGATTGACCACCTTGCCAGTCTACCCAGACTACATCCCCTCAGTGATACCTTCAACAGTATACGCACGACAGACCGTGTTCTGGATATATCGCATAGCATGCTACATCACCCGATTCTGGATGGCCGTGATGGCTTGGTTGATAGTGCTGCCCAGCATCAACATGATCACACTGCGGTGTCTGCTCTGGGTCGCGGATATGTCCTACGCCGGTACGGGGGAGATCGGGAGTAGTCTGAACGGCACGACACCATCCACCGTCAATTTGACCAGCATCGTCAACGTGACTCAGAACTCGACAACACCCCTAGCAGTCGACTTTCTCCTCCGACCCGTCGACTCGCTCGCTCAAGTGCTGCTGACAACGTGCAAGAGCTGGTACAGGGGAGAGGAGAACACGTGAGTGTCTCGTGTCGATGCCGCTGACTCCAGGCTACCCGGGTTCGTCTTCCGAGGCCAGATCCTCTCCATAGTCATCACTGCCGTCCTCATCGGCCTGATCCTTCTCCGAGAATGGATCACACAGCACAATTGGGCCCAGCACCTAGCCACCCCGACAGAGGTCATCGACGAGATTGACCCGGATCAGTGGGTCGTACAGAGAGGCGTGGCACACAAGATAGGGGATCTTGTTGTAAAGACGAGGCAGAAGGCGGAGAGGATGGCACACGAAGCGGAAATGCTCAAGTTGTTGCGACAGACGGCCATACAAAAAGGACGAACCCAACCAACGCAATCTGCTCCTCTCAGCCCCGCAGTCAATCATCGAAGCATCGACTCCTCCGAGGCACAAGCCAACGGGTCAACTTCGCTGCCGAGTACTCCTAACATAAGGGAACTCGATTTTCCCATTGACGCCGCGACAGATCCACAGGGCAGGACTCGTCTACCGCCATTACCAAGGGACGAAGATGAACCCGGTCCGTCAGTGTCTCCCAGCGGCCGGGTCAGACCGGCGGGTCTTCCCCGGATGAAGCCCAGTGTGGCGTACACCGCACCGGAGCTACTGGAGGGCGAGAACAATGGCGAGTCTTCGTCCTCGAGACTCGACCATGGACTCAACCTCGATTTCTCGGGAGCGAAAGGGAAAGAGCGAGAGGTTGACTCTGAGGAAGTGCCAAGTCTGGAAGGCGCGGACGCAGCTCCTGCGGAATCACAATCTACCGACGACCAAGAGGAGCATGACTGGGAGACGTCGTCGAATGCTTCGGAGCGGACAGTGGCAGCAAGTGTAGACTTGCCGCCCTTACAGCCAGCGCAGCCATTACCCGAAGATCGTGTTCGGATAGGCGACGAGATTATTGCTGTGGAGAGGGTACGACCTCGCGGGGTCCGGCGGCCTCGGCGAGAGCCAGACCGGATGGAAGAGGTGGCAGCTTTGGAGCAGGCGGAGGAGGAGGAGGAGATTGAGAGAGAGGACTGGGACCGGATGCGGGAAGATTGGGATGGGATTCTAGAGGTCATCGGTTTGATCGGTCCCATGAGCAATCTCTTCCAAAACCTCATATTCGCCATAATCATCATGGGCGCGGCCCTGTCCGTACTCGTGGGTGGACCCATCATCATCGGCAAGGTCTCGTTGTCTATCGACATTGTGAAATCGATAGGCTACACTTCGCATCACATCCTACGCCTCATCCGAGCGGTGTTCGATCCGGTATTCGACATTGCCCTCGAGATCACCAAAGACGTCGTCATCACCCCGCTCCTGTCGTCATTCCAAGCGCTGGAGACGATCTTGGCCCGGACTCTGGGCTTGAGCGGGTCAAGTAGTGTCAAGTTCCCCCAATTCGACTGGACGAGGATCGCCATGCCCATCCTCGACCATCTGCGAAAAGCCTACGAGACCGAGCGCGCCTTCTCACACCGCCTTGCCGAGTCGGCAGAGCTTAGTGATCGTGTATGGACCATGCTGCGAGGCTACGCAGTGGTGTTTGGCTCCGTTGGTCTCTTGGCGCTGGCTGGCGAGTCAAATCTGGGAAGGTTGTCAAGCGGCATTCTCGGCCAAATCAGACAGCACACCGCGTTCATCAAGCTTGCCTTGTTCATGGGGATCGAGCTGTTGGTGTTCCCCATCGTCATAGGAGTGGTACTGGACGTCTGCACCCTGCCACTCTTTGAAGACGCATCAATTAGCTCTAGAGCCCAGTCATGGAGTAGCGCGCCTTTTGGGATGATCTTCATGACTTGGCTGGTGGGCACAATGTGAGTGATGGCCATGTCGGCAGTAGCTGACTTCAGGTTCATGTTCGCCTTTGCCGCATTCCTCTCGCACGTCCGTAAATGCTCTCGGCCTGGGGCAATGTTCTTTGTGCGGGACCCTTCGGACCCAAGCTTCTCCCCAGTCAAGGAGATTGTGGAAAAGCCAGCGATGACGCAGCTCCGCAAGGTGGGTCCAAAGCCACTTGTGCATCGCTGAGAAATAGCTGTCGGTCTCGGCGATCATGTACGCGATTGTCGCTTCGATCCTCTTTGGTTTCAGCTCGTGGACACTATCTTACCAAACGCTCTATCCGATCCTCCCACTGCGGACGAAGAACTTGTGAGAACAGCTGTGATGACGAAGCTGACGTCAGTGCGCCCTTGTCCTCGGTCCCCTTTGATTTACTTTTCCTGCACCTGGTCGTGCCGCCAACAGTCAAACGACTGAAACTCGATAAGAGGGCAAAGAAGCTCTGGCTCAAGTACTGGATCATGTCGACCGAAGCATTCTGCCTCTCTGGTCTGTTACGCTTCACGGTTCGTGATTGGAAGGTCAAAGAGGAGACCGGACCACGGGCCTTGGAGCGCCTCTGGCCCATACTCCATCCCATTGTCCGATTCTGCTTTGGACCATATCGACTGGAAGCCACCCAGGCGCGAGTTCCCGCTGCGGATACTGTTGCCGTGCTGCCCTTGGCTGAGCGGAGAAAGGGCGGTGTGTTCATACCCTTGAACGAGTGGGGAGCGCCAAAGACACCCGAGGACAAGATGCGACTGCTCAAGCAGGACCGAAGAGCGAGGCAACTGCACCGCGATCCAAAGTACGACTACGACGTGGTCTGGCTTCCAAAGTACTGGCAGACGAGGATCTACGCCTACATCTTCACCACCATCGCCGCAGTGGCGACCGTCATCAGCCTCTGCTTCTTCGTCCCGTTGATCCTGGGTCGCTTTGTGTTGGATCCCTTTGGGAAGAACCCCCTGCACGACGGCTACAATTTCGTGAGTCATCAGTCAATCGTTATCTGTGCTGATTGTTTAGATCGCCGGGGTGTATCTCTGCATATTGTGGGGTTGGGCAAGCGGCCAAGTGGACAAGCTCGTGTTGCGCTTGACGAGTGCCGCTCAGATCCGCCGCTCAAAGCGCTCAGTCCGGGCGAAACGATCTATGCTCAAGTTTGTCCGCAAGGTCTCAATGCTGGTCCTCTTGTTCGGCGTGATTCCGACCGTCTTTGGAATCGTGTTCGAGCTATACATTGCTCTGCCCGGTAGATATGGACTGGACAAGACTGCCACTCCAATTCTCCACCTCTGGGATGCATGGTGGGTGTTAGATGACGGGGACGTTGCTGATGTTTCAGGGCTATCGGCGCAGTTTCCCTATCCCTGCTTTCAAGGATTATCAGGGCTGGCATGATGCGCAGACGTGAGATCCGGATGGATGTTGCGGCCTGGAAGAGGCTGGCACTGGTGAGTGAGAGGGGTTTAGCAAAGGGACGTAACTGACACGCAAACAGTTGTTCCAGCGGCCTTTCGACCGGACTCATGTGGATCCGCACAGGACGATCATGATGTTCCTCATGTTCCTTATGATGCCGATATTCCTACCAATGCTGCCAACGCTGTTCGCTGTTCTGCTCCAGCCAAAAGTATCATCGGGGTCTCAGACCACCGCGGTGATCTGTGAGTCCAGCTTGACCAGCAGCAATACCTGCGCTGACACAGGTCCGCAGTCCGGACGATGTACCCTCTCACCTTCATCTTTCTATCTGTCCTCCTGGCAAGGAGAACGGTGATATCCCGGCTGGCGAGAATCAAGCAGAAGATGGTCGACGCGGAATACGTCCTGGAGGAGAAGATCGAGAATTACGAACCCGAGGTCCAGGACAAGGACAAGGGAAAAGACAAAGTGGAAGTGGTGACTGAGCAAGGGGCTATCGTGCTGGAGGAAGATACCGGCGAGTGGGAAGACGAGGGCGAGGACGAGGACTCGATCGAGATATATGATGGTTCTGGCCTCTTGGACGAAGGGGATAGCGATGGCGAAGTTGAAACCGAAGAAGATGTGGAGATTGGTGGCGCGGGGCCATTGGGGCGGCCTGATGATGCCGATGTTGTCCATTGGTTATAGTGATCTGCGAATATATACCCTGCATTATACACCCACTGTTACCAGTATCCCGATGCTATGCTGCTGTGCATGCCGTGTTCGTCGTCACCATGCTCTTCGGCGCCAACAGCACCGCCGCGTGAACTGCTATTTGGCTCTCGGACAAGTCCGGTCAAACGCGTTTGTCGTTTTCGAATTCCTGGTCGCAGCGCAAACCATAATTTTCGAATCCTCGTCGATTATTTTCGATTTTTAGACGTCGAGCGAGCTGTCACCAGGCGATGTATTCCGAGGCATGGTAGCGAGGGGGGGGAAGAAGGGGGTCGATGGGGAGGGGGGCATGAAGATGATTTTGTCTGAATGTATCTTGTGACTGCTCTTCACACTGCAACGTCCAGCAACATTCACGATGAGAGGGTGAGTCACTTGAGTCACATCGTCATGGCCGCCTGCCAGTCAAATTCCCTCGTCTGCGTCTATAGCCGCTTGGGCCCCTCCACTTTCATCTTCGGGCGAAACGAAGAGATGAGGTGCTGGGTGTTATCAGGGCCACAGAGCATCAGCACTCGCTGCATAGACCAGTCTAGGCGCATGGTCAAGGAGCCACATGCTGACAATGCTTAGCACAACTCGAATTCCATATTCCAAGGTCCCCAATGTGGGCACTTCCACCACGACCGCCCGATGGGTCGGATCCAGCACGCAGAGGCGTTGTGTGACATCGACTGTGATCAAAGCAGAGGACAAGAACTTGATTCCTATAAGGTATGTTGGCGTGATAAGCGGTACTCCTTGCTGCGAGTGAGCTTTGAAGTCAGTAATCTGATAACAGGGTGTAGAACAAATCTGAGGGGATCCGAGCTGTTAAATACACCAAGAGTGAGTGATTTTCCAGGAGCACTATCGTCTTCCTATTCAGCTGCAGGTGCTGACTCGCTGGGTGTAGTTGAACAAAGTGAGCTACTCCCAGGTGACAGGATGAGAACGTCCATTCTGACGCCGAATAGGGAGCCGGATTTACCAGAGAGGAACGATCCATATTCGGTATCGAGGGATTCCTGCCTTATGATGTGCACTCGCTAGAGAAGCAGAGTCTGAGAGCGTGGAACCAGCTGTTGAAGGTGGGTTGAGCGTTCTGTCAGTTCCAGACTCAGCAGCAGAACGAGAGTGGGCAGACGGACTTAGTGTAGCGAGAGTGAAGGAGCGAGGAGCGCAAGGACAGCCGGAAAAGCGTGCTTAAACGAAGATGGGATCTAAGCTGACGCTCTACAGCAACCCTCGGTGATCTTGAAACATGCTTTCCTGGCCTCGCTGCGAGATCAGAATCAGGTTCTGTTCTACCGACTCATGCAAGATCACTTGAAGGAGCTTCTTGGTATTCTGTACACCCCAGGTGAGGCGAGCCGGCCGGAAAGCGTGGAGACGTGCTGATAAGGTTGTAGGTGCTGCTGAAGCCGTAGCTGGATATTCATCTCTTTTCAGACGTCCGGTAGGTCCAGATTCGTATTCCTGAGGCAAAGCTAACGACTTATTAGATTGGATGCTTCATCGTGAGTCATAGAGGAAAGGAGTCGAAATCCCCGCACTAACCCTCTCAGTCCTTCCCCAACCAAGATGGTATGCGAGCGCAGCTCGAGTCGCATCTGAGAGATGTCAATCGAACAGCCGATGTTACATATGACAAGGAGCATGCTGGAGACGCCATCGACCTGGTCGTTGTGACGGATTCCGAGGCCATTTTGGGTATTGGAGGTGAGATTTTCGAACGAACTCTTGCATATGATCATTCCACTGATACCATGTAGACCAGGGAGTCGGTGGTATCACCATTTCGACATCGAAAGCCGCTTTGTACACCCTCGGAGCGGGTATCAACCCCAATAGAATCCTACCCGTCGTCCTAGACTGCGGAACCGACAACCACGCACTGTTCTCGGATCCCCTGTACATGGGCTGGAAGAGGACACGACTGAGGGGAAAGAACTACGATCAATTCGTCGACAACTTTATCAACAACTGTCGAGATCTGTTCCCCAATGCCATCATCCACTTTGAAGACTTTGGCATGGCCAACGCCCATAGGTTCATGGAGAAATACAAGGATATCCCGATGTTCAACGACGATATCCAGGGTACAGGTGCAGTCGCCCTCGCGGCGCTTATCGCGTAAGCAGCCCCTTCTTGGAATGATCAGCATTTACTGATATCTCATAGCGCCATCAAGGTGTCTGGAGCGTCGCTTGCCGACCAGCGAATCGTGATCTACGGAGCTGGTTCCGCAGGAATGGGTATCGCCGATCAAATCAAGGACGGCCTCATGATCCTAGAAGGTCTTGACAAGGATGAGGCCGCTAGGCGGTTCTACTGTGTCGATAGGAACGGTCTCCTGGTCGAGAGTATGGGCACAGCTTTGCGACACGCTCAGATGGCCTACGCCAGGCCAGATGAAGAGGTCGCCTCGTGGCCTAGAGAGAACACCGAGCAGGACGCTTTGAGGCTGCTGGATGGTGAGTAAATCTGCTTGGATAAATTGAACAGAAATGCTGACGCTAGATTCTAGTCGTCCGGGCTGTCAAGCCAACAGTGTTGATCGGCACCTCGACACACTCGAGGGCGTTCAACGAGGAGATCGTGAGAGAGATGGTGAGTACTTCTTCATACAAGTTGGAAGGCGAGATCTGATCATCCTATAGGCCAAACACGTCGAGAGACCTATCATCGTGAGCCTCTCGCTTGTTCTGCTCCAAGACAAGAGCTAACGTTCTACCAGTTCCCCATGTCCAACCCCACGGCTTTGTGTGAAGTCGACCCAGAGGACGCTTTGGCTTGGACAGACGGCAGGGCCTTGGTCGCTACCGGATCTCCATTCTCCCCTGTGCCTCTGAAAGACGGCAAAGAGTGTGAGTCCCTCTCAAACCCTATTTCTACAACTGCATACTGACTCAGAGGTTCAGACACTGTCGCGCAGACGAACAACGCACTCATCTACCCCGCCCTCGGTCTCGGAGCGATTTTGGCCCAAGCCAAGACCATCTCCCCGTCGATGCTGATGGCCGGTGTCAACTCGCTCGCTTCGCTTTCCCCGGCATTGAGCAACCCCGAAGCGTCGCTTCTGCCTGATTTGGCGGACGTAAGGGAGATCTCTGTTGTCGTAGCCGCCGCCGTGGTCAGACAGGCTGTCGCGGACAACAATGCCCAGGACAAGGACACTGTGGCTATCGTGCAGGGTAAAGGCCCACTGAGCCTAGAAGAGCATATCAAGGTGGGTGACTGCAGCCGAAGGCGACGGACGGAAGCTGACGACGATGGACAGAGCCGAATGTGGGATGCCGTGTACAGGCCCCTCGAGCTGGTTGACTAGGCTGTTAGAGGAGGTTCGGTGGAGATGTCTGTCTATGGAAGGACGTTGGGCGAGCTTGAGGCATGCGGAGCAAGGGTTGCCATTATCTATAGAGTGCCGCGAAGTGACTTGCAGGTCTGATACCATCATCATGTATAATAGTTACAACAGGGTTCGTCCGCCAGAGGTGACACCGTTTCAGCGATACTTGCACGTTCCAGCTCCAATCTACAAATGTGCCTAAGCCACAGCAGCGGTCTTGGAGACCGAAGGGGGCGGCATGGCCACTGTGTCCTTGTCGGCCTTACTGGCTGCTTTGACCGTTTGCTTGCCTTTCCCCTTGTCGGCGGAGGTGGGTGCTGCCGCGGCCGATGCCTCAGTCGTCTTGGGCTTCTTCTTCTTCTTTAACAGGCCTACAGAAGGATCAGCACGCAGAATTCCGCTTCATCGACACTAGAACTTACCTGCTGCAACGGCGTTCCTGACGTTATCATTGATCTCCCTACTCTGCTCCAGGAACTCGTTGTCGTCGAAACGATGTTTCTTCCTGGCGAGCTCTTCGAGGTCGACATCCGCGTTTCGCTTGCCCGAGCTCGATCCCTCCCCTCTATCGTCGGGTGCGGATGTGATGCCGAGTTGTCTCTCCAGAGCCTCGAGCTTGGCTTTATCGGCGGCGGAGGCAGCAGCCTTGAGCGCAGCGACGGATTCGATCATCTCGGATTGCCTGAGGAAGTGGTCAGCTCCGGGTATTACCTCAAAAATTCCTTGAGAAGAATAAGCCCACCTTTGAGCTTCCTTGATGGTACTGAGTCGCCTGCCCGATAAATCTCTACACGCATCCACATTTGTCGCTTTGCCTGTACTCATCCTGCCACCCGCAGCACGGAGTTGCGATCCGAAACCACCTTTACCGCCTCTCACCCTGACCGCGACTTCGAGCTCCACTGGGTGGCTACCATTCTGCAGCGAGACCAACGCAGAATGAGGGTCGACTATACGACTTCGAGATCGAATATATGCCGAGGAGTTGTTGAGATGTTCCGGGATAAGATCTTGTACGAGAGTCGAGGAGTCGGCTCGGATTTGGATTGTCGGAAGACCCGATGGGAGTCGGAGGAAGACTGTCTGAGCAACCATTCTGGGCGCGGCGATTATAATGGCGACGACGAAGTAAGTGAGTCACTACTCTGAGTTGCACAATAGGTGAAGTGCTGAACGACTTCAACGAGCAAGATACAGATCAACCAGGCGCCGTGGCCTGGGCCTACGGTGAGGACTCGCCACCCAGGGCCTTCAGTGCGGAATCAAATATCCCTAGGTGAAATAGCTGAGTGTGGCACTTTGGTCGCTGCAGCTTGCAGGCCACGCTCAGTCTCACCAATTCCGTGCTCACTCCTACGTGGACCTATATATCCCATAGAGAGACACTTCACCCACCGACATACCACTCACACCATGGAGGTCAACAAGGAGGAAGCGCTAAGATGCCTGTCCATCGCTCAGCGACATCGCAACTCGTCAAACCTACCCTCGGCGCTCAAGTTTGCCAAAAAGTCGGTCTCGCTCTTTGAGACGCCCGAGGGTCTGGCAATGGTAACCATTGTCGAGAGGGAGATTGAATCTGGAGGTTCGAGCTCTGCTTCCGCTTCTGCGCCCAGTCCAGCAGCAGCGGAGAATGGCAGTGGAGCCAAGGCATCAGGAGTAGAGGAGCATGTGACGTCTGCGCATTCCCGACCGGGTCACTCGACGTCGCAAAAGGCGAGCATGGCGACGGACGAGAAGAGCAAGAAGAGGGAGTATACCCAGAAACAGATGGATGTTGTCAAGCGAGTCAAAATGTGCAAGCATCACGAGTATTACAGTATCCTAGCCAGTGAGTGAAAGAGACTGTTATACGGACTTGGCCAGTCCTGACCGACGGTTAGTCGAGAAAACATGCTCTGAGAACGACGTCAAGAAGGCGTACAAAAAGGTGAGCCAGACCCAGCGTGTCTCAACATGTCATGAAGCTTCTCGCTGACTGAATCTTTAAAAGCTCGCGTTGGCATTGCACCCAGATAAGAAGTGAGACCGGCGCCTCTGCTCAACCTACGATTTCTGACCATTTTCTAGCGGCGCACCCGGTGCAGACGAAGCCTTCAAGAGTGAGTTTGGACCTCCAGTGACTGGTAAAAGAGAGTCACATACTGACACTTCACAGTGGTGTCGAAAGCGTTCCAGGTATTGTCCGACGGTAACCTCCGGGCAGCGTTCGACTCGAATCCCCACGGCGACCCAACGCAACGGGGCGGTGGAATGCCATCGCGTTCTTCCCATTCTGCATTCGGACATGGAGGCCACGGCGGAGGATTTCAGGGGGATCTCAACCCAGAAGACTTGTTCAACATGTTTTTCGGCGGTGGAGGGGGGATGCGCGGCAATGGCTTTGGCGGGGCGAATGGTGAGCAGCAGAGTTTATCTCAGACTCGAGATTGGACTAATCCCATCTCGCCCAGTCTTTACGTTTGGTGGTCCAGGTGGATTCCAGCAATTCGGCGGACCTCGTCAAGCCAGGAGAGCAGCCGGACCTGCCGACACCAACGCGTCTCCGCTTATGGCACTCATGCCCATCCTCATCCTGTTCGCATTCGCCCTCATATCCGTCATACCCACCCTCTTCGGCTCAGAGGCCGATGCCGATCCTCACTACTCGTTCACCCCATCGGCGAGCTACAACGTGCCGAGGAATACGTGGCAGCGGAACGTCGAGTACTTTGTCGATAAGGACAATTGGGAGAAGAGCTCGGTGTGGCAGAGTGTGCCGGAGGAGAGACGAGGCGAGGATAGTAGAAAGGCGGGATTGTATAGCAACAAAGTCAGGTCGTTTGAGAGGGGAGTCGAGAATGTGTATATCCGGAAACTTCAAGAGGAGGTGAGTGAGATCGAGCGATTCTCTGCGCGTCACAACACCTAGAAGACCTTTTTGCAGCGCGATTGCTGACTTTTCCAGTGCCAATACTTCGAAGCAGTCAAACAACAAAGGGTCTCTGAGCTTGCTGGGTTCTTTGGCTTTGGCGCCGACTTTGACAAGATCAGAGAGGTCAAAGCGGAGAAATCGCCTGCTTGCGTTCAGCTCAACAAGTGGGGTCTGCAGCGGCAAAAGACCCAGGGATTCTAGGCCAGGGCGGCCATCGGTCTTGTTGGAGGAGAGGGGTTCCTCTCGGTCATGAGCTGTGGTAACGTGCATCCGGCGAGATCAATCGAGCAGTCTGGAGCGAGGGTCACGATTGGCGGGGATGCATCTAGTCAGTTGTCGGTATGCTGGTTGGGCCTACGGGGTCCCGTGATAGATGTATGGTTGTGACGATAATCGCATCCAGATCCGTGATGACGCAAGGTGCTCGCGCGAATGCGACGCAGCACATAGAAGCCGGGACAGCATTGGCATTATTGGCATGCGCCGGAGCATGAACATAGGGTATACATATTTGATCAAACGGGTACGTAGGACCAAGGTACAAATGGGAACATCTGGGTGGTCGTACAGTGAAGGGTGGATTCAGGTCGAATCGTGCTGATGTGGGGTTTATGCTGGTGTGTGTGAATGTCGTCAAGTATTAAGTGAATGTCGATATGCTCTGCTGTTCTCCTCTCGCCATTCTCCTCCTTCATGGCATGTGAAGCCAATACTAGTCCTTAGACCAGCGCATCGCCAGGTCGAGCGATTCTGATGGGCATGGCTTGCGCCGCGTACTTGTCAAACTTGCCGGCCTCGCGCTCCAAGTACTCTGTCTCCTCGTTCGCCAGCCGTTGCTACCAAACGCGTCAGCGTTCTGGCTGCCCGGGTGTAGACCTCGGGAACTCACGTATTCGAACCAGTAGTTCTTCTTCTGCAAGTACGGCAAGACATACGTTGTCAAAGTTGGCTTCAATGCCGCCTTTCGATTCGCCACGATGTCCTTCTTGATGGCTCGCCATTGGTCCGGTTTGTCGGAGATGATGCTCTTGACGCCCCATCGGACACACTCTCTCATCTCCTCTTTGCCATTCACGGTCCAAGCGCAAATCTCCTTGTTGAGTTCTTTGCACTCTTTCCTGAACTCCTCGCCCTTTTTGCTGGCGAGTACTTCGTACATGAGCGAGAAGCCGTGGCAGTTGTTGAAAAAGTATTGTCGGACTTGTGGGATCGACATTGAGATCGCAAATCGTGGGAGATAAGGCAAAATCTCAAGTGCAGGTTGGAGGAATTTGGGCTGGAGAAGCTTGTCAGTGGGTGAAGATATGCTTCCTGTCGACTACCACTCACGTGCCAGATACCAAGAATGAGTCGCGGGGCGAGCACGGTCTGCCAATTTGCGTACTTTTCGATCTCGTCGCGGATCATGGTGAACAGCTTGGCTGGCTCGCTCTCGACCTTGCAGTCGATCTACTCTGGGTCAGCGTACTCTTCTTCTTCGTATTTTCTACTCACGTTGAGCTTGACGTTCTGGTACTCGGGTGACATCAGGATCTCCAAGACCTCTGTGAAGAGGGGAATGGGCTGATGCGGCTGCTTGAGCGTCCTAACGTGTCTGATAAAAGTCAGCGTCATGGGACAAGTATTGTTTCAACATTGACTCACTCTAGAACGCCAGTCCAGGGCTGATCATCGATTCGTCCCGTGCCGTTGGTCGTCCGGTGTAGTTCCGGATCGTGAAACATGACCAAGCGATTATCCGAGGTGATATGGATATCTGCGGAGATGAGCCAATTGTTCCAGTCAAAACGCGATGCACCCACCCGTCTCAATACCATCTGCACCTGCCTTGCAGGCCTCGATGAACGAGGCTCTTGTGTTCTCAGCTAGCAAGGAGTCAGCTTAGTAAAGTCTGGGTGGAGTTCCACTTACGATACGCCGCGGAAGCCTGTGAAGAACGGACCGAACACGCCGATCAGCTCTGGCCCGATGACCATTGGCGAGAGGATAGATTGTGACGCTCGGCCAAAGGAAAACGGGATGGAGTGTAGGTGGGTGGGTGAGGGATCAGACGGCACATACACCTCGGTGTCCCCAACACTCTGGCAAATCCTTTTCTGTCTCTTTCGTTCTCTGCTTGGGCTTTGTTGTTGATGCTTCGTCGTCACCATCGTGTGTTGCGGCAGCTCCGATTGAGAAATCATCCTCGTCGTCGGAGACGTCTGGCGACTGGAGGATGGTTGAAAAGGCGGGAGATGGCTCCGTCGAGTTGTCGGGAGACAGGATGGGTGTTCCTAGAGTCGATGGATCAACGGCTTCTCGCTTTGGAGGGGCGAGAGCATCCCTGTTGCTTCTGTAAGGCAGCATGGTGATGGTGATCGGTTTGACGGTGCGAGGACAAAGATGAGCGGTTCAAGACTGAAGTAGCTGATGATCTGTTTGGACTTTGCCAGGTGAAGCACGTGCGAGTTGGTGCGATCTGAGTCGGTTTAGTGGATTGCAATCACCATCGGATGATAAATACACACGTCGACTCAAGCACGTTGGTGGCTGTCTGATTAATTGATGGATCGTTGGTAGGGGGTGAACGGTGAACAAGGGATGTGACTCCGTGCGGTAGTGCTTGAAAGGTGGACGACGCGTTGAACGTTCGAGGATCCAACCTATCCTTTGAGCTTCCGCGTCGGTGTGGCCGAGCTTGAAGTTAGAGCGCTGATCGTGTTGCGTGCTTTATCGTCGCGATAAAAATGTGCACGTGTAACGCGACTGGGTGGTGTACAGGGCGGTGGCGCGATGGTAATGGTGTGGCGAGTGAATTGACAGCTATGCTCTGGACAGATATAGCGACAGTGCGAGTGATGAGATGCTGTAGATGAAAAGTTTGAGCCAGTCGAGCCGAGGTGTTGGAGCCAACGTTTGAGTCGATGACGGGTGGCGGCAGAGATAAACGAACGTGTCCAAGCGAGATAAGGGATCCAGGGCAAGTTGAAACTGAGAGTAATTACCCAAACGGGCAACTGAGAGTCGTAGGGGGGCGGTGTCGACTCCGACCGGTTAAGCTCTGCGGCACACGAAGGTCAGCTTGGCAATGAAGTGCACTGGAGTGGCCATCGATCATCCTCATCCTCGTCCTTATATATGTCCAGCAAGCGTATCGATCCACTCTTGCCCACCGGATCTAACTCCCTCGACATGATCCGTGACTACCGGTATAACGGACGCAACTGAGCCTGCAAGCCACCACTCACAAATCGCGCTCCTCAAATCCGCCGGCATGTCCGGCTATAGCTCATGCAATCCGTAGGAGGACTAGGAGCATCCTCATATTGCCTCTCTGCTATGGCCACTCGCCCAAGCTAGTGCCCTCGATGGCTCAGTGTCTAGGACCAGAAGGAAATGACGTCCGCTAAGTCGTTAGTTGCTGGAAGCGCAGACCTGCTCTTCGACTGGCAGTCTTGTGTTAGTCCGTTGCTGCACGCACATGCCGGTGTAGGTTGATATCTTTACCCTTCGCCGGCGCCATCTGCTACATGCAGCGAAGACTGCCAACTCAGCCCAATAACCAGTTACAGTATCAGCTGGCTTCGACAGGTGGGATCTGGTGGGATTCACCGACGCGACGACAATCACCCAGTCGCGCTGCTCACGTGTCCTCACGTGTCCTCACGTGTCCTCACGTGCCTGAGACGAGTCAACCAAAAGCCTCCAAAAGCCAACCAGAGCCCACCCAGCTCCAGCTTTGGAATTTGAGCCTCGCCGTAGATCCGTAGGTCGTGCATCTGCGGAGCCCGAGATGGCCGAGATCCCATAGACGTTACAGTAAGTGACACTCAACTCGTACAGTCATGAAGATCATGTCATCGTCCTCGTCGCTGATCAATCATTATCAAGCGCCCTCTAAGGTGGTGGTCAGTCATCATTCAGTGACACTGCGTGTTTTCATTCCATCCCAACGCCCATAAGGTGTCGGATATGCATCGAGGTAGTACCAGGATCTCTCATCTATCACGGATCACCGCATCATCCTTTCAGCTCCACCATAGTCACATTCGCATATCGACCAAGCGCTATCCCCTCTTCAAACGACATCACGCTACCTACACATCGACAATGGCCAACGCATCAGCATGGGGCCACGATACTGCCGCCCTGGAGGTGTGTCAGGCGTATAGCTCCCAGATCAAAGACAAGGTCATTCTGGTCACCGGACCGACGGTTACAGGAGTGGGATATGGAACTGCAGAAGCGATCGCGAGCCTCAGCCCCAAGATGCTCATCCTAGCGGGAAGGAGTCAGACCAAGTGAGTAAAGGATATAAAAGCACTGTCGTGGGTAGTATACTGATACTCGTACTCCAGGCTGGAAGAATCTCAAGCTTCGATCCTGAAGGAAGTCCCCGATGCTAGGATCAAGCTGCTCCAACTCGACTTGAGCGACCTCTCACACACAAGACAAGCCGCGAAGGAGCTACTGAGCTGGAACATGCCCATCGACGTGCTCATCCACAATGCTGGAGTGGTGAGTCACATTCACGTATCATACCTAACGCTACCTCTCAGATGGACAACCCATACACCATCACTTCCGAAGGTCACGAGATTCAATTTGTCACGAACTACCTGGGTCCATGGCTGTTCACCCAAATCGTCCTCCCCCAAGTCTTGAGCTCGGAGAACAAGCGAATAGTGCTCGTGGCGAGCTCTGGTCATGCGATGGGCAAGATCAGATGGGATGACCCGGCCTTCAAAAACGGGTATAATAGTAAACAAGCGTAGTGAGTTGACTCCTACCCCGAGACCTTTGTAGTGCTGGTCTGAATGATCGATCAAGTGGTCAGAGCAAATCTGGGGACATGCTATTCGCAATCCATCTGGCAAAGCTGTATGGAAACAAGGGCCTTACCGCGTTTTCGCTCGACGTGAGTCTCCCTCGCACCTGAACGCTGAGGTAGTGTTCTCATGCCTCGTAGCCTGGAGGCATATCCACACCTCTACAGAAGGTAAGCCGATCTGGGGGCATACCTGATTCGTAGTACTGACCAGTCCAGCACTGGTCCCTGGAGGATAAGCAGAACATCGGCAGGAAATACGGAGCGTATAACATGGACGGCACAGTGAACAAAGCTTGCGGCATCTGGAAGGATATCCACCAAGGCGCCTCCACGTGAGTGGTTGTGCCAGCTCGCCTCTTGTGGGAGGACATGAGCTGACGTACACCTTCCCCAGGACCTGTCGAGCAGCTTTCGACCCAGAGCTGGGATCGGCGAATGGCTCATATCTCGTCGATTGCCAGGTTGCCAATGACAAAGCAGCCGCTCATGCTAAAGACCCAGTGAGCTTCAAGTCGAGTTATCTGGTGTATGGTACAGCTAACTTCCCCGAAATAGGCATCTGCTAAGCGACTCTGGGCGTGGACCAACGACCTGCTCTCCGAAAATTTCTAGGGCAGAAGGTGAGAGGGGAACTACAAGTTCGAGTCTTATCGCAAGTTCTCGTATTGTGCTTTCGGATCAGTCAGCTGTGAGCTCTTTGCTCAAATCATGGGCTGTGCAGATCGAGTATGAATGCTACATTGTGACAATGATCCTAGAGAAATGACACTACTGACACTGAGACTACGATGAGATAGTCGACATTAGATGGCTACACCGATGTCACTATTGACACGAGTAGATACAAACCTGCCCATACCCCACGCTCATCGGTGCGAGGCATCCTTTGCCAAAGCACTAGCTACACGGCTATGCGCACGTAGTTGCTTCCCATATATTATCAACAAAATTGGCGCGGCTGCCAATACTGTCGCTATCGACGCGACGAGGGTGGATGCCTGCGGGTAGCCGAGTTTGACATACTACCCATCAAACGTCAGTGCGATTTTCCCCAGATCATAATGCTGTGGTCTCGTTCTCACCATCTGCCTCGCGAACAGGGGGAAGGCGCCCGAGAAGATGTTTCTAGCAAAACTTTGAGCGGCCTGCGCAGATGACGAGTAAGTCTCATAAGCGTCAGCCAAGTAGTTGCTAAGGCTAACGTCAGCAATGACTCCTGTTGACCAACCGTCTCACTTACAAGACGCCAGAGTACATGCAGTATATACCCCAGTTCCCAATCGTTAGGAAGATGGCCGGAACGATCCAGTGGATGTCGTCCCGTCCGCCAGTCCAAGCAAAGACAAAGGTTGATAATGGGAACATGAGCCCTCCGTAAGCTGCCCAATACAGTCGAGCTTCAGGAGGCGACTTTCCCTTGTTCTTCGGTTTGAGGGCGGCTCGGGCGTATAGGTATTCCTGGTGGTAATTCGATATGAATCCAAGTACTCCGCCGATCAAAACGGTGCTGCAGGAGTCAGCATTCTGTTTCAGTCCATGCTTGAGTCATTGTGCTGACAGCTCATGTGTCCAACGAGGCGTGGTGCGAAAAGCGACTAGACTCACAATTGCACAGAGCTCGCTTGTCCAACGTTCCAGCCGTATTGACTGAAGACGAGGATGTAACTCGTTCCCCCTAAAAACACACAGGCCCAGGCGAATGCAATCCAAGTTGACAACGCGGCCACTATAGGCTCCGTGACGAGATACTCTGAAATCACAACGATCAGCAATCGTAGCTTCGACAGACCAGGCCTCGGCGTGGGCACGACGTACGGAAAGGCCGGATCGCGGTGATGGTCAACAACGTCTTGAAACTCTTCTTCTGCAGTTCCGCCGCGCACATGTGCTTCACGCCCGTCTCTTTGGTGAGGCGCTTGGCCCTTCTAGAGAGCAGTACATCGCCTCTGGTCTCCCTCAGTACTAGGATGTTGAGTAGAATCGATACGCCAGCGAGGATCGCTTGGACCTGTTGGTAAGATCAGCCAGGAGATGGGCGAGCCCCAGATCAGACAGCGCACTCACCCCATAGCACCACTGAATGCCATGATACATCCCGATCCAGCCGAAGGCCCCCGCCCCAAGGGACTAAGCAGAGTGAGCAATGTACTCGAGTCGAGCGGTGTTTGGGCTCAACCCAACTCACTTGTCCGACAAACACCATAAGTGCGAAGATGTTCATAGCTAGACCCCTATCTTCGGCATGGAACAGATCGGCGACAGTGCCGCCGACCATTGAGTTGCCCACTGAGGACGCCATGCCTTGCTAAAGGAATAACGTCAGCTGAAGTGTATGCTGGTGGACGTGGCCACTCACGAAGAACCGAGCGGTCAAGAGTCCTGCATACGAGTGGCTCGTCGCTTGAGGTATGAATAGCACGGCGTTACTATCGTCCAATGAGCTTCCAACCCCACAGCGTTCTCTGAGGCTAACCCACATGACTGATGTGACCTGATAGATGATATTTCGGCCATACTACAAAGAAGTCAGCTTGGCCTTTGAGTAGTATCGATGCATGACGCAGCTCACCACCTCGCTGATTGGGGCCAAAATCATTGGCGTGAAGCTGACAGACCACATCATGATGCTGAAACTGAGAATATACTGGATCCGGCTAACACCGAACCATTCGGTGCCCCAAGTCGCCATGACTGTGGTCGAGGTACAGTTGATGGCAGTTGCCATTGTGATCACAGTGGCCACGCCGACAAATGAGTATTTCCGATGGTCTGGCCAATTGAAGGGGTTCTACACAAGATTGCGTGGCATCAGTAAAACCCTTGCCACAGAGGTACCGGTATGACCTACGTCCGGATCGCCTGGTAGCCAATCTATTATGACAATGTCCTCCTCCCCTTGGCCCAGATCCAATTTAATCCTCTTCTCATTCACCCCACCCCTGCCGTTCATTTGGTTCCTATGGTTCTCCTCTTTGCCTTCTCTAGACAGTCTCATCTCGAGCGAGTCCTCGTGACCATCCTTCTCTGCGGTGAACATTGTAGACGTCCCAGAGGGCAGTTCGTCGTCCTCGTTCCGATCGTACTCGTCGGTAGAGGAAGTCCGTCTCAGATGACTAGGTCCAGAGCGTCTCCTTTCCTCAATGACTGGTGCCGATTGGGAGGGCGATCGTGACTTGTGATCTGAAGGTGTGTTCAAAGCTGTGTCAATTTCTACCTCAGAATCGACCTCTGCGGTGTCGATCTGGTGAGACAGAATGTTCGGGCGGGAGCGAGTCATCGTGACGGATCTCTATCAAGTTGTGTGTGCAGCGAATACCAAGTTGAGGCTGCGATTGATCGTATGATTGGAACAGTATGTGCTTCTAGAAGCTTGATCCCTCTCGGCACCTTTTGTTGATCCCTGGCTGTGAGCTGCCGCCAGAATGAGTACTCTTGCACACGACCCAGCTGGCTAATTCGCTATCTGTCGACTCACTAGTTGGTCAATTCGCTATTATCTACCCCACTCCTGGGTTTATTCGCTATCCTACACCTCATATCTCCACTTTCCTCTCAACAATTGACAATCCAACGGTCGAGTCCGCCGGGCTTTACCGTTCGGCCTCGGCCCGATCGAGGGCGTACTCAGGGCTGATCATTATGGGCTCCACAGGGGCCGGGGCCGGCCGGAGGAGTCGAGTGGAGGCCAGAAGACTCTGATATCCGGCCGTAAGGCTCACTGAAGCCTGGAGATGTTCACCTTGCAAGGCCTTGCAACAGCTTGGAACATGCAGCAGCTGCCCTTCCAGCTGGCTACTCACACAGATCACAGGTGTAAAGGTCATATTGGACGAGGAGGAAAAGCTCACAACAGCTGTGTAGAGTTACGACGTTCTTGAGCTCAGCAGGAGAAGGGGAGCCGGGAGAGCAGGAGTCGCAAGCTTGATCAGGTGACCAAGCACTAGTCCAGTGGTGTAAACTCGGGGTAGAGTGTAGAGGCTACTCGGGGGTCAGGGCTACACACGACCCGGCTCATGCTCGGTCGCAGACCTAGGAGAAACGGATCCGAAGCAAGGACAGTAGCACAAGGAGAGCAAAGGAGAACGAACGCAAGTAGATACAGGATCGACCTGGAGGTGGGAGTCGCAAGTAGTCGCCAAGCTCGACTACGGCCATAGTCAGCCACCGACTATGCCCGTATGTAGTCAGCCACCGACTATGACCATAGTCAGGGCCGACTGCAACCATAGTCAAGCTTGACTATGGCCACAGTCCTCCATAGTCGCCAAGATGACTATGACCATAGTCCTCCATAGTCAAGCTTAACTACGACCATCGTCAAGCTTAACTATGACCATAGTCAAGCTTGACTATAGCCATAGTCGCCAAGTTGACTATGACCATAGTCGTCCTAGGTATCATAGCTTGGTCTGTACAGTATATATAGCTGGTAGTGCATGGCCTGATTGATGCTCTCCCAAGAATCAAACTACTGCCAAAGTACTCTTTCTGAAGCCCACTCGCCTTCGCTCGTCATCTGATCCTTCCGAGCTGCATCTAGGTCGACTTCGCCCCTTCGTGACTGAGTCTCTCCTAGATCAAGTCTCGAGTCAGTGGTGATCTCCTTCTGATACACCCAAATCCGTCTTACAACCCTCCTCGCCCATCCATCGCCTACATACCTCAGGGCCTGTCCTCGGTACCAGGTCGTAACATCCTTCCACATCACACACAAGTCGACCTTACCTTCCATCCCAACAACGACAGTCTCTCCAACCATGGGCGTCGTGACCAAAGTGAACACCATTCCAACAGGGACTCTGGTGAGTGATCCGATGCTGTTGATGACTGACCTATGTAGGAGATGGGGACCAATATGCATTGGTACAACCTGGTCCTCCTGCTGGGCAAGCCCGTCGAAGCCAAGTGCACTTGCTGTGCCGCTGTCACCACCGCACACGCCCATTGCGTGCAGCTGGGCGCCGGAGCCCCGTGCTTGAGGTGCACGTCCTACGGCCATCAATGCTCATGTGTGCACAGGCTAGTAAAAAACGTGAGTTCAGTGACCACCAATGATGTATTGTCGTTGACAGCCAGCAGGCGACTCGACCAGGAGGTCAAGCGGTCCATCCGATTCAAGTCTCTAGGTCGGACCTTCGAGTGATGCTGCTGGCCATGAAAAGGGGTGCCGAAGAGTGTAGCCGAACATACGTGGCCCACCATGCTACCACAGTCGTACAGAGGACCGCCTTGTTCGTCATTGTCGGCAGGCTCGATGCGCTTCTTCGGCTCCTCGAGGATTGACCCAATGGTCCATGGTGTGTGTTGATTTGAAGGCTCTTCTTGGGTTTGCCGTGGTTGCTAGTCAATAGCCTAGTTTTCTCTCTTGTAGTTTGGATTGAATGCTGCCGTGCTTATCTGTTTCGTGGTGGAATGCTGCTGAAGGTCGAAGGCGGTACTCATTTCAACGAAGTCCGCTAGAGTTCCGACCGTCCCGATCCGTCACCTCCCTCAATTCGCCCTCGTTTCATCCACCCCCCTACCATCTTTCCCCCCCGTCCTTCTTCTCAATGTAACCCACCAGGTACTAGGGAGACCATCATCCACACTTGTCGAGCGTGTCAAGAATGACCCACTTCACGATCAAGACTCAGAACACATTTTTTGCTGGACTTCCTCAACGTCAAGGCCGGAGGGCGAATTTCGAATGGGGCTGGGAACTCCGTTGCGTCGAACACGTTCACGCCAGAACCTGCAGCGGGGGTGAGACCTGGTGAAACGCGCTCGCGCCTGGCTTACCCAGGACGCGCCGGAGCAGGACCATGGATCAAAACGCCGGAGCCACATACACGAGAGTGAGACAACCAGTTGGGTATCGGCGAATTCGCATCGACCGATAAAATGATGATTCTGATTTCCTATAGTCCAACGGTCAACCAAAACGAACGGCTTTCCTGTAAGGTTACCCAGTAACAGAGACAAGCAGTGCCGTGAGTGACTGGGGAACAGGCCTAGAAGCAAGTAGTCACCCCCAGCATCACTTCCGCGGGCGACTGGGGAACAGGCCAAGAAGCAAGCAGTGCCCTCAAGTCGCAAGCTCTCCCTCTGCTGTACCCGCGGATCGCATGTTCGATGTTGGTTGTGGACCCGAGATCGTCCGCCTGGCCACCGGTTGGTCTTCGAGTCCCATATCCCAATCCAGCCATCCCTCTCCGGCAATGGATATCTGTGCGGCCGCGCAGTGGGATTGACCAAACCTTTTTGCTTCGCCAAGGCTGCGATTGCGCGTATCTCCATGCGTCAAAGCTCAACGCGATCGTGTCATCAGTAGATGCGAGTAGTGGCGTGATTGCTGTTCCAAGCTGTACCGATACATGCAGTGAAATCGTAAACCAATCTATGCGTGAAGCATTTACGTGACTGTGACGTTGAGTCGGATGCCCATACACGCCATCTCCGCGCACAACTAGGAGAGGGGTCAGCCATGATTCGGAAACAAAGCAACGATGAACTCACATATCTGAACACATCTGAAAAGAAGGACGATGACGATCAGCTATCGACTCCCACGGCTGCTCGACACCCCACTCACAAGGGATGGCAATGACGTCCATGTCACCTTTCCTCTCGCCTCTTACCACAACGCTCTCCTTCTTCTCATCTGGCTTCGCCCCACCAGATGCCGCTGCTAGGGCCTTGCGTTGATCCTCGCCCTCGTGGAGATCACAGATTCGGCAGTACTCCCCCTTGCCTTCCTTCCCGCTGATCTCGTCGAATCCAAGGGAGACGAGACTGCCGCACTTCCTGCAGACCCAGGCCGTCGAGTAGTCGGAACAGTTCATCAATCGATCTTGCAGTAAGAACGATGTTCCGTGCGCGATCAGAGCGTCTCTCTCCATCTCTCCGAATCGGATACCACCGGCTCGCTTTCGGCCCTGCGCAAAGCATCAGTGCTGCTCGAAAGTAAAGACAAGTCGTGCTTACCTTGACGGGCTGACGGGTCAATGGGTCAACTGGTCCAGTGGTTCGGACTTGGAACTTGTCGTTCACCATGTGTCTCAGTCTCTGGTAGTATACGAGACCAAGGTAGATGTCCGCGTGGAACTCTTCACCGGTGATACCGCTGTACATTGGCTCGTTACCGTGGTAGTTGTAACCGGCGGCCAGAAGCTGCTCGCCAAAGTACTCGGTAGGTCGATCTGCGTCAGAGAACCTGGTGAAGCACCATGAGCTAACGGTCTCCACAGCTCTCGTAGCTGACTCACTTGAAAGGCGTTGCGTCTTGAGCCATACCGTGCAATGCACCGGCCTTACCAGCGATACTCTCGACAAACATTCCGATCGTCATTCTCGATGGGAAAGCGTGCGGGTTGATGATGACGTCTGGCTGCATGCCACTCTCGGAGAATGGCATGTCGATCGCGGGGAACTTCTGACTGCAGACACCCTTTTGACCGTGTCTCGACGAAAACTTGTCTCCAATGACCGGGGATCGAGGAATTCGCAACTTGATGTGAATCTTCTGCAACTCGCCCTCGGATCCAGAGTCTGGCCCCAAGAGTCGGACCTCGTCGATGAACGCCGTCTCGTCGCCCTTGTACTTGTGATACTTGGTTCGACCGGAGATATCATCGGTGTAGGCGCAGAGCACATCACCAGCCTTGACCCTGTTACCGACACGTGGTAGACCATCGTCGGTGACAAACTTCCTGACGTCATGGTCCTCTTTCACGTCCTTGCCAATACCAAAGTGGAGCGTAGGCTGACCTGACTTTGTGTTTCCGACCACGTCTCGGAGGTCGAATATGTCGGACTTGTACACCGTTCCATATCCGAAACCTCGTTCGTGCGCCGACTTGTTCAAGATCATTGCGTCTTCCATATCGTAACCGGTGTAGGAGATGACAGCGACGATGGCATTGGTGCCGTTGGGGAAGTTGTCGAACCCGTAGTGATTGTGCAGGTTGGGTCGCACGACTGGCGTTTGGCCTGATTGTAATCGGTACTGAGGCGTATTCAGCTCTGATGCTTGTCTCATGATCGCCTACTACTCACCATCTTGTTGTCGGTTCGTTTACTCAACGCGGTGGTCGGAGTTCCCATTGACTGCTTGCCCATTTGGCACTGCGTTTGCCCGTCAGCTGTCGCACGACCGCTTAAAACAGAATCGAACTCACCTGGTACATATTTCTAGGCGACTGGTTGAAGTCGGAGAAAGGGGTCAAATTGGCAATCACACTGAGAATCGAAGTGGGGTCCAACTCGACATGCGTAGACACGCCCTTGTCAATCTCCTCTTTCGTGCAAGCGACGTCCATGTACACCTGCTCGAACGTGCCCAAGTGGTCCAGCTGTCCGTTCTGGAGGTACGTGACAGGTCTCATCATTCGCGATCGCGAGCCGAATAGGTAAAGACCTGGATACTGTCCTCCCTTGGTGATGGGTACGTAGCCAATCTCAAGATCCAAGGGGACTCGCTTGTCACCAGTGGTCTTTAGATGTCGGAGGAGGTTGGCAAGGTATTTCGACTTTTGAGCCGAGGCGTATCCGATGACCTTTCCGTCAAGCTGTACGACGACCATGTTCTTGCCGTCAATGTTCGAGGCAAACACCTGCGTCATGCCATGCGCGGAGAGCAAAGATGCGATGTTCGAAGTATCTAGTGGATCAGTAACAATCTTGCAAGTATGCGACAGATGGTTGAGGAGACCACAAGGCGAACCATCGGGCGTGTGCACAGGACACAAGAATCCCCAGGATTCAGGCAATAACTTTCGCACAGTCGTCGTCTTCAGCTCGGCAAAGAACGCTCCTCGATGGATACACCGGAAATGACTGAGGTATCGGTAGAAGTTGAGCTTCTCGGCCACGATCGTGTAACCCGATGTCTGCTGCAGATCCAATCCGGTAGGCGAGACTAGGTTTCCTGTTGCGAGGAAGTAGGACAGTTTCGAGCCGATATCCCAATTGGTCTTCGCGAGGACGCCCTGGAAGTATCGAGCTGAGGCTTTGCGTCAACAAAAATGATACCAAACCTTGGGGAAGTACTCACGGGTATTGAAGTCGACAGGCTTCCCTTGCCTAATGTCAAGTCTGACCTGAGCTTGCAACGAGTTCAAGCACTCGTCGAATCGCTCTTTGATGATCATTCCGTAGAGGAAACCGGGGAGTAGGACCTCATGGTGTTGAGGAGAATCTGGGTTGTCTGCGCAAGTCGCGCCCGACACCAACGAGTACAGCTTTCGGAGCATGAACCTAACAAAAGTAAGCCAACATCCTAGATCGTCGAAATGCACTCACAGAAGCATCCTGAACTTGTCACGAGGCGAAGGCAGATGGACCAGGACCACCTTTCTCAAAAGAAAGCCTCCAACGGCAGTGTTGCTCCAATCCTCCGGGCAGCCCAGCACTACACGGAATTTGTCTCCAAGGTAGTCCAAGCACTGCGCGCCAGTCTGCAATCCCCAAACCTTCTGCCCTCGTAGAAGCAGCTCGATACGATCCGTCAAGAAGGTGTTGTCGTATTCGCCCTGCACCAAGCCCTCGAAGATCTCCTTGTCACTGGGATCCACTAATGCTTTGAGGACGAGCATCAATGGGATCATGTACTCCACTTTTCGCCATGCGAATCGAATGGTAGCTCCTCCAGAGGACAAGTAGTGGATTGTGTTTGTGCAAGCGGACTGATCAGGCCTAACACATCGGATCTGACATCCATAGGGCGTGTATCCAACTCCTCGCTTGGTGAACGACGGTCGATAGATGTTGAGCGGGTTGTGACGACGAGGGAGAATGAGATATCGAATGATCTTTTCGTTTCCGTTCACGATGAAGTAGCCTCCGAATGAGGATGACTCTTCGCCGTGCTTGACAAGCTCGGAAGATGGGAGATCTTTCAGGTTACACCTCATAGACTGAAGTCACCAAAAGATGAGCTTGTTCCCCTATAAGGGTATGTTACCAGACTCACCCTGACCATGACCGGCAGCATGCCGCACTCTCGGATCTCCTCGTGCTCTCGGGCCGTCACACCGTCTTCATCGTGAATTCTCCACTTTATCGAGACACTGAGCTTTGACTTGTACGTCGTGAGACGCTCCCTAGCTTCCGAGGGAAAGATTCTTCTCTCCACAGCTAGCTTATCCCTATCCGAGACCAGTGGTTTCGAAAGCATGACCTTGTCGATTCGGTCTGAGTCGGATCAGCAAAAGCCGGAAGTACAGGTATATGCAGAATCGATGCCCACTCACAAGTGATCTTAGCACCAAAGGGCCTATTCTCATCCGGCTTGCCATCAAAGATGCTCTTCTCGCCAATATCCTCAACACCAAGCTGCATCAGGCCCTTGCCCTGACCAGCTACGCTTCCATCTCCGCCTTTGAACTCCTCTGCATTCTCAACGAGCGCATTGAAGGAGTCTAGATGAGGCCTGACTAGCTCGTCTAGCACTGGCACTTCCGACTGGTCGACAGGCGGATGTCGGAACGTCCTCTCTCGGGTGAGAGTGCGGAATGTGGTGTTGTCCTTGCCAGCTTGCTTGCGTTTGGAGGAAGAAGCTTGAGAGGGCGACAGGGGGTCGAAAGTGACAGCCATCTTGGTGCTCGCGGATGTAGCTGCAGGACCACCTATGCTGTATTTTGGGCTCGCGTTGCAGAGCTGCCAGGTTTGCTGCCCGTCTTGGTGATCACCGAGGAGACGAAAGATCTTCAAATTGGTACCCCGTTCAAAACTTTGATACCGTCAGCAAACCACGTGGCGATCCCTATCGCAGGTTCGGAGTTCGCCGCAACACCCGAACCGGCCGGCACGGCGCCAACGATGCAACATGCGAGGCGGGATGGGTGGCCATGCCACTCGCACCGTACACAATACCGTACAGGTCGTCTCTCTTTCAGCCCTGTAGTTCATCCTTCCTACCTCTGTTCATCCATCCAAGATGCGAGTCAGTCACCTCCTCCCGACTTTGATCGCCGCCAACGCAGTTCTGGCCGCCCCAGGCGTCCATCTTCCCGCCTCACCTGGTGAACTCGCCGCCCAGGCGTTCGATTCCGCTTCCAGCTGGGTCCAGAAGACTCTCGCCGAGGCCAAACATGGCTTTGAGCACCTGGAGAAGGGCATCGAGGGCATCAAGACTCAGATGGTAGAGGTTCATGGCATCGAGTGTGAGTTTGACTGAGCTTCAAAGGTATCCTGTCTGATCAGGCGTAGATCTATCCCTCCAACACCCATCCTTCCCGTTGCACCGATTGCGAGTGGTCAAGCCTGAGCTATGCGATCCCTCTGTACACCAACTGTCGGGATACCTCGATATCTCCGAGACAAAGCATCTCTTCTTCTGGTTCGAGGAAAGCAGGAACAAGCCGGAAGATGACCCACTTGTGCTCTGGTGAGTGGCGAGAAGGCGAGGCAATAGGCATCGCAGCGGGCATGAGAGACTGACTAGAAATCGACCAGGCTCAACGGAGGTCCAGGTTGCTCCTCTACGACCGGTCTGCTCTTTGGTGAGCCTTTGCATCCAGCAGTGTGCAACCAAAGTGGATCTGACGATCCTATCAGAGCTCGGCGGATGTAACATCGTTGATCAGGGCCAGAATGTGACCCACAACAAGCACTCTTGGAACTCTGTTGCCAATGTACTCTTCCTCGATCGTGAGTTGGCTCCACAAACTTCACCTTGCGCCCGAGCTGATGCCGAACTCGCAGAGCCTGTCGGAGTGGGATACTCGTACGCTGACCAGGGCGAAGTGGACAACTCCCCGGCTGCTGCTGAGGATGTCTACGCCTTCTTGATGCTGTTCATCTCTCAGGTGATCCGGAGCCAAACAGAACGTTGTGACGACAGCTGACGTGGACGTTTTCAGTTCCGACAGTACTCCAAGCTCGACTTCCATGTAGCTGGAGAATCATACGCAGGTGAGCAATGAAATTCCTCACCAACAATGATATCGTCTTAACAATCCGCCAAACCAGGCACTTACATTCCAAACATCGCCGATGTCATTTACAAGCACAACCTCGCTCTTGAGACTGTAGAGAACCCAGGACTACCTGTGTTGAACTTCAATTCGGTGATGATTGGGTGAGCTCGTCAAGTTCAGGAAGATTTGACAAAGCTGACTGGGAGCCAGAAACGGTCTTACGGACCCTTACAACCAGTTTGGATCGGTACCAGAGTGCGTGTTTCACATCTCAAGTCCTTCAGACACTGATAAGGTACGCTCAGCTGGGCCTGTACTTCGCACTACGGTCCATATGCTGCCGACCCTCAAAGCCCAGAATGTGTTTCTCTTTACGCCAAGGCGCCCAGGTGCCAGAACCTCATCTCGAGTTGTTACAAGTGAGTTTCGGATCCGGCAACTTCAGGCTGATACTCGCAGGACCAACTCTCGATTTGCCTGTGTGCCCGCCGCTCTATACTGCTGGTCCTTGTTCAATGGCCTTCAACAACTGGTCAGTAACTTTTCTAAACTACATTGGTTCACCGCTCACGCAAGTGTAGGGTCTGAACATGTACGATGCTCGAAGGAAGTGCGACAAGAGCGAGGACAAAGACGGACCACTGTGCTACAAGGAGATGGGCTGGATGGAGACCTATCTCAACAAGCCCGAAATCAAGAAACGTGAGTGAGCCCTACTCATCGAGATTGTAGGCACTGACATTTGGTACCCGGTAGAACTCGGCGCTCCTGACAACATCGAGTTCAAGTCCTGCAACATGGACATCAACCAGAAGTTGTGGGCAGACTTCCAGCCGAAGCTGTCATGAGAAATGCTGATCCGCGAATACAGCCTTTTCCAAGGAGACGGTACTCACTACGCTGGCGCCCTCCTCGGTCCCTTGGTAGACTCCGGTGTCCGAGTGCTCATTTACGCTGGAGAGGCTGATATGCGTGAGTCTCTCAATTATGTTGAATCTTGCACCTGCTGAGGTCCCAATCTAGTGGTCAACTTCATGGGATGCGCATCTGTCGCCGACAACCTCCAGACTCGATACACGGCCGACTATGCCAAGGCCCACGTGACCAACTTTACCGACTCGAATGGTGATATTGCTGGCTGGACCAAGTCGACCGGCAAAGGAGCCGGAAATGTCGCCTTTGTTTCGTTCCACAACGCCGGGCACATGGTGAGAATCGCGTCCGAAGCCGATGGAATTGCAGCTAATTGCCTCTGCTAGGTCCCTCACGACGACCCAGTCGCTGCCTTGACCATGTTCTCTCGATGGATCAAGAACGAGCCTTTGGCTAAGTAAAGATGCTGTATTGATGCATGTGCATTCGTGTTCGACTATAACCCCGGAGAATGAATCGTCACCTAAGTGTCATAGTAGCCATGCATTGATATTGGGTCCAGGAAGAATATGCAAAAAAGTCTATGTACAGATGTGGTTGTATGCTATCGTAAATTCGTTAAGCACATGCTAGGATCAGTCCTCCATGTCATGATCTTCGTTCAAGTCGAGATCATCGATGTCGCCCTCTGGCACATCTCCATTCTCTGGCTGAGGCTCCTCGACGTGCTTGAAGCGCTTCTTGCCTTCCTCGTCCCAACCGCCCTTGAAGTCGCTGAGCCAATCGTCCAGATAAGAGCACCCATCTGGGTTGACGGGACCGAGTTCGTCGCAAAAGTTGAATTGGGGGCATTTTCCACAACTGATCTGCGTCTGTCCAAGCTGAGTCTTGAGCTGGCGCGTGGCTCTGTACACCACGGCAGTGTCGTCAAGACTGGTCAAATCCGTCCTGGAGAACGCGAGTGATTGCAGGTCGAGCGAGGCGTCGATGCCTCCTGTAGATTTTGGTCGGAAGGCCACTTCTCGGGAATCGATATCTTCCGATGCAACGGACGAGACATCGTCAGAGTCGTCGGATTCGGAAGACGAGGAAGAGGAAGATGAAGATGAAGACGAAGAAGACGAGGAGGAAGATGACGAGGATACCGAGGAAGATCGTTTACGGCTGCGCTTCTTCGATTTGTCCTTTGATTTGCTCGACTTGCCATTCGAGTCGTTGACGTCTACCAGCTCGTCATCGCTGTCCTCGGCCTCGAAGCTCTCCGGCGTGAGCTGTTTTCGCTGGTCGAAGTGTAAGTATACACACGTGAGGTTCAACATGATAGAAACCTACCTTCTTCTTCTCCTTCTCTTTCTCCTTCTTTCGCTTCTCCTTTTCCTTCTTCTTCTTCTTCTCCCTCTTTTTCTCCTTCTCCTTTTCTTTCCTGCGCCTTTCCTTTTCCTTCTCTTTCTCCTTTTGCCTCTTCCTCTCTTCTAGCTCCCTCTCTTTCTCCCGCCGTTTCTTCTCTTTAGCCTTGGCCCTGGCCTTTTCTTTCTCAGCGGTGGCTCTTCGCTCCTTCTCCTCATCGTCTAGATCGTCATCATCGTCGTCGCCGGTATCCTTCGTCTTTCGCCTCTTCTTGCTTGGTTCGTCGTCATCCGAATCTGACAAGTCGGGCACATCCACACCTCCTATCGGCTTGATGGCCTCCACCGATCCATCCAGCTCTGCAGCTCGCATACACTCCATGATGTTCTCGACCGATAGCTTGGCATCTGTGAGCTTCGACGCATTGACCATGTCGAGCAGTTGATGTGGTGTAAGCAGCTTTGACGTGCGGGATATGGGGTACAGGGCATTCGGGACGAGTTTCCGGTGCTGAGCAGCCCGTTTGCCTTCTGGAGGAAAGGTCTGCTTGATATCAGTGAGGCTCTCGTTGCCCATGCACATTGCAACTCACATGCGCTGCCACCCTGTTCATCAGGTAATTGCTAATGGTGTTGACAAAGTCTGCGTCGTACTCTTTCTTGTCATCGTACCACACTCCTCCTGCAAGATCCTCTGCTGGCTTCAAATTTTTCAGGATGTACAGGATGACCGTAGGTTGCTTGGAGGGACTTTTAGCTTAGGTCATCCGATACTACCAGCCGACTCACATTGATGCTTTTGAATGGAACGATCTCGCCCCCCTTTTCCAAAACATCGAGTATCCGCCGCAACTGAGCAGGAGCCAGGTTCTCGATACCAGAATTGATCTTCATGTTACGCAAACTAACACCTGTAGATACGTCGTTAGCCTTGATCTTCAGCCCACAAGCCAGCTTGCGGTGCTCACCTCTGTTTCCGGCCTTGGAGATCACTCCCAGGATCAACCGCTGCTCCGGCGTATAGGCCTCCTTTCTGTCAAGATTGTTCAGCGTTGAAACGGGCAAAAAATTGAGGGGCTCACTTCTTCGCGGAGAGAGGCTGGACTGCGTGGAACATGACATCTCCACCACTTCCTTCGGGTCGAAGCAGCCCCTTATACAAGTATCAGCGACCAGATCAGGCTACAACTCCAACTGCAAGATGGAGATCGCGATCACTGATCCCGAAGCCGACTCACCAAACCAAGCAGTTGAGTAAGGGACGCTGTCAGGTTCTTGGCTGTGATTCCGGGCAAACTCTGCTGCAGCTGAGTTTTACTCATGGCCTATGTATTCAATCAGCAAAAGAGCAAGCTATCAATTCCTCGCGGCTCACCTTGTTCTTCGAGGCCATCACCTTTTTCCAGACCTGCTGGTCCTGTGACGAGAGAGTCGACATCCTGGGCAGATTGGGACACCCAAGTAGCGACCTTTAGAGACTCTCACGCCCTCTTGAGGGCTCTTGACGCTCCCTTTGTGCGTCTCGGGGCGTGCTCGTTCTTGACTTGTCGATGAAGTGTGTTCGACGCAAGAGAACCGCACAAAAGTCAGAACTCAGAGTCTCAGACGTTACAACCTGCTAAATTGATTACGTACTCTAGAAAAGTCGTGACGTGGCCTCCAACTTCACCGTATCACATGCTGCATGAAGCTGCTAGGGTGCGGAGATGTGGAACAGTCCGTATGCTGTCACTCACCGACAGCTGTGAGGGGCGGGGCCGGCAGGGCGGTAACAGTGGGCTCTGTAGACAGCGATAGCTATTGTGTTCAGCATCTTCGAGGACGGCCCGGGTCATCGCTCTACCATCGGCAAGCCTAGACATCGACTACAAGGACCGCTGGCATCAAGCCTGTACGAATAGATCCATGCGCCGGTAGCGCCATGTCGACCCAGTCAGACGTGCTGGACAGCATCTTCAATCGTCTCGCTTCGAAGTGAGTCTCATAGTGCAGGCTGCGCCTGCTTCCAGGTCTAGTCGGCTTCACGACGGCTTCAAACCTGAACACTAATGCCTGTTCTAGGAGCGAAGATGTGCGAGCTCAAGCGGCAGCGGATCTGCGAGTCCAAGTGACGTCTTATAATCAAGAATTCCCGGGACATGATGGCGCAAAGGGGATGTGGCAGGATGTCTTCCACAGGACATTTGACCTCACCAGGAGTAATACCTTGTTTGAGAGACTGGGAGCAACTCTTGCGATCGGTGAGACTGTTGGCAGCTTACACCGAAGACTTGTCTAATCCCGTGTGATACAGATACCCTGCTCGAAGCTACCAACGAGGATACACCGGACCGAGGAGTGCAGCGGACTCTGAGGCTGTACGAATGTGAGTCATCCTGTCAAGCTCTCCGCTGATCATCTCAGACCTTCGTCCGTTGTTGATATGCACCGACTCGGCTGTCATGGTGGCTGCCGCTCATGTAGTTGGTATGTGCATTCCAAGAGCGGAGTGGTCCTGCGCTAATGCTCTGTAGGAAATATGGTCCGCATAGCTGGTGCGAATCTAGGAGAGTCCTGGTTCACGAAAGAGGTCGGACAGGCTCTCCAGCTACTAGAAGGTGCGTAAGCAGGGTCAGGCACCAAGACGTCGCTCACAATTTCAACAGGCGACTCCCGGCAGGAGGTCGGACGTTTCAGTGGAGTCTTGGTGCTCTATCAGTTCGCCCATAATGCTCCTGGTCTATTCCACCCGTTCGTGCCGCGTATACTGGAGAAGATCTGGATACCCCTCAGAGACCCGAGGGTGAGTCACTAAGATGAAGTGGTTCCTAACCCGGTATAGACTGTCGTTAGAGAGCGAGGATCCATGCTCTTATCAGCTTGTTTGGAGATCGTGAAGACGAGAGAAAAGGCCTCGACGGATACGTATCGGAAGATATTTGAGGAAGCGAGATCTGGGCTCTTGAAGGCGAATTCGACGGACAGCATACTGGGGTCTTTGTTGGCATTTGGCGCAATGCTGCAGAATCAGCAGATTGTGAGTTATAACACCCGTAGGCTGGATGACACTGATGGTTGCTAGTCCATGGCGGAGTACTACAGGTCTATATGCGAGTTGACCCTCAAGTACCGAGATAGCAAAGAGGTTGTCGTGCGAAAAGCCGTCATCACTCTCGTTCCCAGCATGGCTACCTACGACTCTGACGAGTTCGAGCAGCACTACCTGCACAGGAGTATGGCGTACCTGCTCCAAGCCCTCAACAAAGCGACAGACAGGGATATCGGTGGGTACATTCATCATGTTGGTTTACAAAGCTTACTCCTCGCAGCTTATGTAGCCCTTGGACACCTGTCTCTACAGCTTGGATCCAAGATGCGGCCCTTTATTGATGACACCATCAAAGTCGTGAAGGATCATCTACGTCAGAGAGGGTGAGTGAACTGACGAGGCCGATTCCTTGTCTGACACGTACAACAGCAAGAAGAACGCACCGGTCGAGGCACCCATCTTCCAATGCCTGGCCATGCTCACCACTTCCGTTGGACCAATGCTCACACGGCAAATGCACGAAGTCCTCGACTTGATGTTCCCCTGGGGCTTGAGCGAAGCCTTGTATCATGCTCTTCAGGTCATCTCCAGTCATATTCCCCCTTTGCTCCGGTCGATACAAGGTACGTGGTTGCGCAGTTGATCATTCTCGCTTAGCTGACTCTCAATTTCCGAAGAGCGACTACTTGATAGTTTGGCACTCATTCTGACAGGACAACCATTCAGGCCACTCGGGGCTCCTGCACCCCGAGGCGCCTCGTCGTATTTGTCGCGTGACCTAAACTTGCTTCAGGTAAGTAACACCAGAGCGAAGGTCTCGGAAGAAGATGACTGAAGATTTGCAGGCCTCAGCCGGAAGTCAACCTCCTGAGACATTAGCGCTTGCTTTGAAGATCTTGGGCAACTTCGACTTCAGCGGTAGGTCATGTGAACTCAATTTTGAGCATGTTTAACTTTTAGTAGGCCACACACTGAACGAGTTTGTGCGAGATGCTGCTTTGCCATACCTCGAGCACGACAGCCCCGATGTACGCAAAGAAGCCGTTCTCGCATCCACCCAGCTATTCATCAACGATCCTATTTGTCATCAGACCAGTAATCACTCGATCGAGATCGTCAGCGATGTCTTGGAAAAGCTGCTCACCGTTGGAATCACGGATCCTAGTGAGTGGACCACCGAGCCCTTCCCGCTGAGACTGACATGTGTTTCTAGACCCAATCATCAGAAAGACCGTGCTGGAAAACTTGGACGAGAAGTTTGATCGACATCTCGCCCAAGCAGAGGACATCAGGTGTTTGTTCATTGCGCTCAACGATGAGGTATTCCTTATTCGAGAGCTTGCCATCGGGGTGATCGGTCGACTGGCCCAGCACAACCCTGCATATGTGATGCCCCCTCTACGAAAGTCCCTCATCAACCTCATTACCGAGTTAGAATACTCCACGAATACGTGAGTGCTCTCGTCGTTGGGATGTTCATCACACTGACCATACAATACGTAGCAAGCAGAAGGAGGAGAGCGCCCGTCTGCTGTGTCTCTTGGTAGCAGCCGCCTCGAGCTTGGTCAAGAGTTACGCACCGACAATCCTGACTGTTCTGCTGCGCACAGCAAAGTCTCCTGACACATCCGTTCCGGTCGCCGCGCACTGTGTGACGTGTATCGGCGAGCTAGCTCGAGTCGCTGGCGAGGAGTTGGTCTCCAACGTGGGAAAAATCATCGAACTGGTGATCTCAATGCTCAACGATCAGACGTCGATCATGAAGCGCGATGCCGCCCTGCGTACACTTGGACACGTGGTCTCCAATACTGGCGAAGTGATCCAGCCATATGTCGACCACCCGCAATTGCTCGGGATCCTCTTCAGACTACTGCGGACAGAGAGCTCGAGCGCCGTCAGGCTGGAGACGATTAGAACGATGGGAATGCTAGGTGCCTTGGACCCTTTCAAGCACAAGGTGACTGGTTCTCTACCTGTGTTGTACTGTCGCTGACTGCGACTAGCTGTTGCAAGGGGGCGCCGATGACCCCAATGCCGAGACCTCGGGTCCACGTGTCACCGACATCACGCTTCTGATGAACATCCAGACGCCTTCGAACGACGAGTATTATCAGACCGTTGTAATCAACTCCCTGGTCAGCGTTCTCAACGACGCCACGCTCAAAGAACACCATTATGAAGCTGTCGAGGCGGTCATGCTCATCTTCCGAACACAACGATTGCGCTGTGTTTCGTTCCTACCTCAGGTCAGTATATCGTCCCTGTGTTGTGACCCTCTGCTGATGCCTCGATCAGATCTTGCCCGCTTTCCTCAATGTGATCCGGATCGCCCAACCGCAAAGACAAGAAGTCTACCTGAAGCAATTGGCCAACTTGATTTCCATTGTCAAACAGCACATCCGTAACTACATCAACCAGGTCTTTGGGCTTGTTCACGAGTTCTGGGGGGCGAGTGCCAAGATCAAGATCACTCTGATACAATTGGTCGAATCGGTAGCTCGAGCAGTCGAAGGCGAATTCAAGGCGTACCTGCCCAAGCTACTGCAGCAGATTTTACGAGCTTTCGACGGTGACCTCTCCGTCAAACACCTCGGCGATCAACAACTGTCTATCTTGCTTCATATCCTCAAAGCGTTTTACGTGTTTGGTTCCAGTATCGAGGACTACCTGCACCTGATCCTGCCTGTGATTGTGAGAAGTTTCGAAGATCCGCAGGCACCAGAAGAGCTACGTAAAGCAGCCTTACGCACCACTGGGCAGCTTTGTCGAAAGGTCAACTTCTCGGATCACGCCAGTCAGATCATTCATCCACTGGTCAGATCGCTAGGGACAAGTGACACGGAACTCCGGTCGATCGCAATGGACACGCTTTGTGTGTTGGTCCTTCAATTTGGTCCAGACTACGCCATCTTCATACCGATGGTGAACAAGGTGAGCAATCGCTCGAGTGCTTCCGGTGACTCTTCTGACACGTTCTAGGCCCTGATTGAGCGAAAGATCACGCATCCGCAGTATGACAGTCTCATCACCAAGCTCCTCAATCGAGAACGACTACCGCCTGATCTAGGGCCTGTAGAACGGTGAGTCTCCTGCATCCGGCTGATGGCGTTTTGCTGAAATTTGCTGTAGATTCGCAAACGATCCGATGGCGGAAATGTCAGTTGCGGCAGAGCAAGCGAAGCTGCAAGTCAACCAACAACAGCTCAAAGCCGCCTGGGACTGTTCCCCTGTGACATCACGAGCAGAGTGGATGGAATGGATCAAGAGATTAGGCAACGAGCTCATGCGAGAGTCCCCATCGCAAGCGATCAGAGCGTCGCGGAATCTGTCAGAGGTGCATGCCCCATTCGGCAAGGAGTTGTTCAATGTGGCCTTTGTCTCTTGCTGGACCGAGCTATATGAGAGCTATCAGGTGGGCCTGAATGAACTATCATAGAGTGCCTGCTGACGCCTGAACAGGAGGATCTAGTACACAACCTTGAGCAAGCTCTGACAAACCCTGGGATCCCCTCGGATGTGGTCAACCAGATCCTCAACCTTGCCGAGTTTATGGAGCACGATGACAAGCCTCTTGCCATCGAGTCGAGACTACTCGGAGACTACGTGAGTGATCAAAGGTCAACCTCGCCTCGTTCCTGACCATTCCAGGCCGCCGCCTTCCACGCATATGCGAAAGCGCTGCACTACAAAGAGATGGAATTCTTTGTCGACGCTTCAATCCCGGTCGTCGAGGACCTCATCAGCATCAACCAAAAGCTGCAGCAGAGCGACGCTGCTTGGGGAACCTTGGAGTACGCACAGGAGAATATGGAGATGAGTCAAGACGTGCTTTGGTACGAGAAGCTTGGACGTTGGGAGGAAGCCCTTCAGGTTTGGAACGACCGTGCTGGAGACCCTGATTCAGCATACGACGACTCTCAGATCGCCATGGGCAAGGCTCAGTGTCTACACGCTCTAGGAGAATGGGAAGAATTGTCCGACTTTGTGCAAGTCCGATGGACGAGCGCATCACAGGACGAGAAAAAGCTCATCGCCCCGCTGGCCGCCGCGGCGTCTTGGTCACTATATCAGTGGGATCTCATGGACGACTACATCGCCGCGATGAAGACGGAATCAGCCGATCGAAACTACTACAAGGCCATTATCGCTGTTCATCGCAACCAGTTCTCCTCGGCAATTCGGCACATTACCAAAGCAAGAGAGAGGTTGGATCCAGAGCTCACGTCGCTCACCGGCGAGAGTTATGGCCGAGCGTACGACATCATCGTGCGGATACAGATGCTCGCAGAACTGGAGGAAATCATCACCTACAAGGACCACGCAGATGAGCCCGAGAGGCAGGCACTCCAACGCAAGACTTGGTCTCAGCGATTGGAAGGATGTCAGCGGGATGTCGATGTCTGGCAGCGAATACTCCAGGTTCGCTCTTTGGTACTCACGCCCAACGAGGATATGGATACCTGGATCAACTTTGCGGACCTGTGCCGAAATTCAGATAGGATTAATCTGGCCGAGAAGACGTTGACTTCGCTGGTGGGAAGCAATTCGTATCAGACCATGGATCCAGAAAGCCGTGCTCGAGCACCTCCACCTGTCATTTTCGCCTACTTCCGACTCGCCTGGGCAAAGGGTGCTAGTGAGGGCCGAAAGGACGAGAGATTGGAGACACTGCAGTACCTCCGAGACTTTACGATACAGCTTTCCGAGGACATCGGTGTCGGTCAACGAGACAACATTGGTCAACTGGTCCTCCCCGACACCAAGTTGTTTGGCGAGTACACCAAGCTATTGGCTAGGTGCCACGTCGAGCTGGGTAAATGGCAGGCGCAGCTACGTGGCGATGATCCAAGGGTGAGTTTGGCAGAGCGGACTTGAGCTGATACGACAGATTGATCCCACACCCATTCTGCGGGACTACGCCGTGGCGACCGAGCTGGACCCAGAGTGGTATCAAGCCTGGCATATCTGGGCCTTGACGAACGCCGAGATCATCGACCAAATGGAGACGTCTCAGCAAGGACTATCGTCTGCCCACTTCACCACCTACATCATCCCAGCGGTCGAAGGCTTCCTACGCTCAGTCTCGCTCTCGCCCAAGAACTCGCTGCAAGATACTCTGAGACTGTTAACTCTCTGGTTCAGCTATGGGTATCAGCATGGAGTCAGCATGGCCATCACGCAAGGTCTACCCACGGTCAACGTCGATGTATGGCTAGAGGTCATTCCACAGATCATCGCTCGTATTCATACCCCTCGACCAGCGATCCAACAATCCATCGTCCGACTCTTGCATGATATCGGTAAAGCCCATCCCCAGGCTCTCATCTACCCTCTCACAGTCGCTTCCAAGTCGAATGTGCCCAGCCGAAAGGCAATTGCGCAGAGCATCACCGCCAAACTCCGCGAGCACGCCTCTGTCATTGTCGACCAAGCCGAGCTCGTCAGTACAGAGCTCATTAGAGCCGCCATTCTGTGGCATGAGATCTGGAATGAAGGACTGGAGGAGGCTTCCAAGCATTACTTTGCGGATGGCAACATCCCAGGGATGTTTGAAGTCCTCGAGCCGTTGCATGAGATGGTGGAAAAGGTGAGTAGGAATTCAGCAAAGTGTGGTCTGCGCTGACGTTGATAGGGTCCGGAAACGCTACGGGAAACGTCATTTGTTCAGTCTTTCGGACATGACCTGCGTATCGCTCGAGATCACTTGAGGCGGTACACTGTTCACGGCGATCAAGCGGAGATTCAGCAAGCGTGGGACATCTACTACACGGTATGTTCAGGTCATGTTGAGGTCTCTGTCGGTGCTGACATTTGGCAGATATTCCAACGGCTAGGGAAGCAACTGAAATTGCTCAACGTCATCGAGCTACAATACGTCTCGCCGAAGCTCATGGCTGTACGAGATCTCGATATCGCCGTGCCCGGATCCTATCAGAGCGGCAAGCCGGTGGTCGGTATTCATTACGTTCTGCCCACTTTCCACGTGATCATATCGAAGCAACGCCCCAGAAAGTTCACCATGCGTGGTCGAGATGGCAAAGACTACACCTACCTGCTGAAGGGTGAGCAACGTTAGATACGACACAGCTGGCCGTGCTAACGCGATCCAGGCCATGAGGATCTCCGACAAGACGAGCGAGTCATGCAGCTCTTCGGACTGATCAACACACTCCTCACAGCCGATCAAGAATGCGCCAAGCGTCACCTGAGTGTGCAGCAGTACTCGGTCACGCCGCTTTCCCCGGGAGCGGGTCTGATCGGATGGGTGCCGCATAGCGATACCCTGCACATGCTCATCAAGGGGTATCGAGAGTCGAGGAAGATTCTGGTGGACATCGAGCACCGGCTAATGCAACAAGTGAGTCACATATCCTCGACAGTGACTGATCAGTTTAGATGGCGGACGAAAGCTATGATAGCTTGCCGCTGTTGCACAAGGTCGAGGTATTCCAATACGCCCTGGATAATACCACTGGCCAGGATCTGTACCGTATTCTCTGGCTGAAGAGTCGAAACTCCGAGGCTTGGCTAGAGAGAAGAGTCACATACACCCGATCACTGGGAGTCAACTCTATGGTCGGATACATTCTTGGTCTGGGTGATCGTCACCCTTCAAACCTTATGATGGATCAGATCACCGGCAAAATCATCCACATCGACTTTGTAAGTTGTCTCATATAAATCGATTTCAAGTCTGACTTCTCATTGTAGGGTGACTGCTTCGAGGTTGCGCAACAGCGAGATAAATACCCTGAAAAGGTTCCGTTCCGACTGACTCGAATGCTCATCCACGCCATGGAGGTTTGCGGAATCACGGGCACCTTCTCTCGCTCGTGCGAGGTGTCAATGGAGGTACTGAGAGAGAACAAGGATTCTCTGATGGCCGTGCTAGAGGCGTTCATCTACGATCCGCTCATTGCATGGCGTCTGACGGCGGCGACTGAGCCGGGAGGAAAGATTGGCGACAATGTCGATGTGGAGGAGACTCATGCTAGACAGAGGAAGAGTAAAGCGAACGAGACGGAGATTCTCAACGGTGAGTCTGCCTTCCGTCGCTCACCACCAACCATGAGTTAGAGCTGACGGACAAGCAGAGGCGAATCAGGTCGAGGTCAAGAATGACAAGGCTATCCAAGTCATTGATCGAATCAAGAGGAAATTGGCGGGTCGAGACTTCAAGTCGGATCAAGCTCTAGACGTCAAAGAGCAAGTTGAAAAATTGGTCGACGAAGCGACAAAGACGGAGCATCTATGTGTAGCATTTGTGGGATGGTGAGTGTCTCAGAACAGTCTAGGGGATTTGGTTGACGTTGTGACAGGTGTTCGTTCTGGTAATCGTATATCTAGGCACATGTTATGTACATCTAATATCATCCTCGCCCTAAAGACCTCTGATCTCTGACAGGCTGACCTTTCTGTCACCGCACCTACTTACCTACCCGCCAGTCAACCAGGTCCCCTGAGCACGTGTACCACAGGAGGTCGACAATCATTGAGTGTCGGTAAACTTAGCTGCGCAGAGTCGTGGCTGACATCCTCAGGAACGCCGAAAGCTGTCCGCCAAAACACGAAGCATCCACGTTGCATGGATACCGGGTAGACCAGGTTGTCGCAATGACAACCATTCACGGGGAAACAGCATGATTGATCGACGTCGCCGGGCGATGACGCATCAGACAGGCTGTGGAGTGGCCGAGCATGTAGGTGAGATACGCGTCATTGGTCGTACGTCACCACACGAGTCGTGCAGGAAGCCATGAGGACGGTACGTAGGGTAATGTATATATACAAAGCTAAAGCAGCGACAGCTGATGAGCCCTACCAGTTCCCCAACCATCTTTAGCATCATATAAACACAGCACTTTCAGTTATCCCCCACATCATCATGCCAACCATTACCCCGATCCTCGCTTTGCCCCAGGGGGACCTTCCGCCTCTACCCATGATTGCTGACGCAGCCATGCGAGCGGAAGTCTTCTCGCACCCGAAGAACGCCAAACTTGCCCATATCGGGGACAGCATCCTCGGTGAGCAAATCTCGTCTTCATCAACAAAGTCGGCGTCATTGCTCACATTCTCACCTTCAGGCATGACGGCTGTGACAGTCCTCGACGACCACTGGCCTGGCTTAGACAAGGGCGATGCCACTGTAGGTGCTCGGTCGATGCTCTTCCGTGATACGAGCTGAGATTTATTCGCAGTCCCTGAAGGCTGTTATCGTCAACAACGACGTGTTGGCGCTAGTGTCCGACAGCTATGGACTCATTCGACACCTCATCGGTCAGAAAGGCACTGGCATGTCCCTCGCCAACTCCACCAAAACCAAGGCCACCCTGTTCGAGGCGTATATCGCCGGGGTGTACCAATGTGCCCGAAACGGCCCTGGGAAGCGCGGCACTGGCAACGGCGACCACGGTCAACACGTTCGACGAAGTCCTGGGGAGGCTTTGGACAAGGTGAGTGACTGGTTGACTCCCCTCATCCGCTTCCTCGCGGAAGAAGGGATGCGACGGGTACGCGATACGAATAAAAACAATCGTATCACGTACCCGTCGCACCCCCTCTTCCGCGAGGAAGTCGATGAGGAGATTCAACTGGTGACTCCCTCGTTCAAGTATTCTCCCTCAGGAACCTCCTCCGTCGAGGGGTCCGATGATGACTCGGACGGTGAAAGTGTGGTCATTGGCGCAGCTGCAGCTCTCAACCAATACTTGGCGGACCGAGGTCGACCTGCTCAAGCTTTCGACTTCGAGCGACTCGGAGAGCAGGCCTGGCGTGCGACCGCCTCAACCGGGAATGGATCTTTGTGAGCCAGTCCAGGCATGGCCCCGATGACGAAGGATACTATACTGACTGCACTGTCAGGACCGCGAGTGCCGTGCGCAGATCCAAGCAAAGGGCCAAGAACGCGGTGGCTATGAAGTTGCTCGGAAAGTTGAAGCGAGTGTGATGGGTTGCGATTAAGCTCTCGCTGGGGGCGTGTGTTGCGCTTAGTGGCGATTAGCCAAATTAGCTCTGCTGTACATATCTCCAGTCTCATGCAAATGCTGCCTTCCAGAGTAGTAGATCGTAGACCGATGGGAGATGCACACTAGCCATGTGGAGAGCTACACAGGTGACACTCCCGTCACAGATAGCATAGCGAGTCGCTGCCAGTCGACTCGACCAAGTGCATCCGAGTTCCGACGGAAACTCTGGTTAGATCTGAAACCGCCGCCTATATACGAGAGGTGCGCATGGCATCCTACAGCCGGGTTGGTCGCCCGAACTTCCAAGTCGACACTATCGTCCTAGCTGGAACAGCACTTCCACCTTGACAGCGTCAAAGTCACTCATCCCTCGTCCTTGCCACAGAAAACGAAGTCGCCACGCCTACCATACCTCGTTCTGGCTTGTTCCGCAAGTTCCGAAGCATCAACAGAGGACCGCTGCGAATACGCTCTATTCCTCGGCCGACTCTACCTACACCGCTCATTGAAAGAGTACTGCGACAGCGAACCACCACTCGTCTTCACCTGCCCTGTTACTTTGAAATGTCCCTCGATACGTCTCTCGCCAACGCCAAGCTGGCACCGCTGCCCGATGAGCTGCTGAACGCACTACCAAGACCGCCCACGATCTACTGTCGGAGGTTGGCACAATTAGCCTTCACTCACAAGGGTTACAACAATGCTCCAAGACGAGGTATCACCCTCTCGTTCACCGAGGAGGTTGAGGGACAGCAGGATAACGAGAAGCTTGAGCACGTAGGAGACGCTTTGATTGGTGAGCCAGGCTGCTCCTCTGTGCTGGATGCGTTGGTCGTGGTGATTGTTGGCTGATGCCATGGTATCTCAGGTAACGTGGTCACTGTTCTGCTCGACGAGATGTGGCCCAAGATGAGAGATGGACCGGCTACAGTGAGATCCTCGGTCGCATCTCGACGTCTCGTATTGACCATTCCCACTTTAGATGCTCAAAGCTCATCTCGTCAGAGACGAGACTTTTGCGCAGCTCTCTCGACATTTCGGCTGGCCTGACCAGCTCATTTGCGACCCCGCCTCGCGACCAGTCCTCCTTCAAAGTCTCAAGACGACGGCCAACCTGTTCGAGTCTTACACCGCTGCCTTGTTCCAATCCTACCTCTTCGGATACGGCTCTGATGATGCGACCTCGGTTCCTCTGCCCCCATCGCCAGATACTTCCGCCGTGTATGGCTACGAGTATGGCTCCCCAAGTAACCAGATCCGGAAGAGGACCAACGGTCAGGCGCTGGACATGGTTGAGGCATGGCTCAAACCGGTATTCACGCCATTGGCACAACATGTGTTGGGAGAAATGAAGAGAGCACAAGCGAGTTGGTCTAGCGCCGTCGCATATGGAGACGACGACGACGAGGACAGAATGGCCCAAGGCGCGGCAGCAGTCTTGAACGAGCACTTTATCGGAAAGTTGCATTCGATAAAACCCACCTTTGAGGAGGTTCCGAACAAAGATCCTACGCTCAAGGCTTGGAGGATGAGGTGTATCGCGACGGATAGAGAGGGGGTGCAGTAGTGAGTGCACATGAGCTCGACTCGGGCATGGCGACCAACATTGTACAGCATTGGAGAAGCATCGCGATCAACAAAACAAGCAGCAAAAACCGTCTCTGCCTGGAAAGTGTGCAGGCAGCTCAACTTGATGTGAGCGAAGGCCACCCTGCTCCGACACTTGATCGGAAGAGACATAGGAGCCTCGCACGCCGTGAGCGTACGTTTTTATCAAGATACATCCTCAATATCATCTACTGCGCGCGAAGCGTTGCACTTAGCGCGAGATCAGTTGTGCAGCCCTTCACATGATCGCATTTTGGTATGAGATGGCGTATGCATTATGCTGGTTGTATGATGATGCGTGAGATCCGAGATAAGTGGTGACAACATCCTGCTCTTTCTTAATTATTCCCCTTTGGCCGCCATGTAGCTACACCTTGCTCGAAAACATTCCCGAAGTTCTCCCAAACCAACTCCAGAGGCCTCGGAAGGTGTACCCTTGATAACGCATCCATACGCCGATGACCGCTGTTAAGGTTGTTGCACCAACCGTGACGGCGGCAACGACCCGTACGCGCTGTGCAGGCGACATTGATGACGTGGGGCCTTTGATAGTCGAGGATGTTCTGTGCAGAGTCAGTGATCTACTGTGGATCAGGGTGCAGATACGCACGGATTGAGCGCGACTCTCGTAACAGCGATCCAGAGATTGTTCAGCGGGCCTTAGTATTAACGTCAGCTGGATACATCTACCGGGACGCTCGGTACCTACCTGCTCTAGCGCTAACGGCCATGGGCGCCGGAAGGGCCAAACGTCTGCAATAAACATCGGGCTGCACCTCGTGTCTCTGCTGCGCGAGGTCTAGATCTGACTTTGTAGCAACAAAGATCGCGGGAATGTGATCCAGGGAATATTGTTGCTATTAGAGATGGTCAGTAAAATTTTTGCACTGCTCGTATGAGAAGACCTACACGCAGATTCGAGATGTAGGAAAACGAGTTTGTGTCACTCGAATCGTGTACGTAGATCAAGACATCGGCCATGTCCAGCTTCTTGCTATTGCGCAGTGTCTCGCTCTCGTATTTCGAGCCGAACTCTTGGAGCTGAAAGAGAAGGTAAGTGGGCCCTGTTTGGCTCATTGAGCAGTAAACTCACGACCAGGTACTTCTCAGCTCCCTCCATTTCAACTGAATTGACCACGCTGGCGACTTTTGTCGTAGGTTCGTATCCACCACTCCCGTCATCACTCCCGCGGAAGCCTTTGTTGACGAATGACCGTAATAGACTGGTCTTACCAGACCCAGTGGCACCCAGAACATAGCAGAGGAACACGGATCGGGTGACCTTCCGCTGTCGTCGATCCTGTTTCCGTGGTCTCGTCACGTGTAGAGCCGTTGCAGCTGGAAGGTCGGTGGCTGGCGAAGAGGAATATCCCAGGCTGTCGATGTTAACACTTGAATCCACCATGTGCAGATGATGTCACTCACTATGCGAGATAGTTGAGCGTCGTTTTGTGATTCAGCAACGTCGTCATGCTACACAGCACATGTCAGATTCTCACTTGACTGCGGCCGCCCAGACTCACCTCCATTGCGCGAGCCAACCTTGCAAAGTGACGCGTCCCATATCATCCGTAATCGTCGTATCTGGAAAGCCCTGTCCCAGCCAAGGGTTGCCAGGGGAAGTGGAGAATAAGTCGTCCAGTTCTAATTGCGACAATGCACCGTCTTGATCCTTTGCGAGGTCAGCTTCACGTCCACACTGATTGCGCTACCTCGAGTCACCCACCTTGTCATATGCCTCGAAGATGTCGGTCAAGAATTGGTTACCTAGAGGACTTAGCTCGACAGAGCAATCCGTCGGCACGTCGAACCTAGTTTGATCAGCTACGCGATTCTAGAGTAACCAGGTCACCCACTTCGGTAGCAAAAAGTCCTCCCTCAAGTCTAGTCCCTCTCCATAGCCGAATTTACGCAGCACTGTCCAAGTAGTCTCCATCCTGCCTTGTTGTATGAATATTGTGTGCAAGTACAGGAATCCAGTCTCCGTGATTCCCTCTGCTGAGGGTGACAAGGCCGAAGGACCAGCGTGGAATGGGTATGATGCAGTCGGAGGTGCCATTGGCGTAGTTGGCGTTGAGTTTAGCTGAGGAAGAGGTTGGACTAGGAATGGGTCGTATGATCGGACAAGTTCTAATATGCCTTCCAGTTCTTGCGATTGAAGAGGGGTGGAGAAGCATTTTTGCTGCGGACAGTCAGCGAAAGCTTACGCGATCCAGCTCAGACGCCTACCTGGAACTGGTTGAGCTCATGAGCATTCAGGAGACCGTCTTTGTCTACGTCCGATATCTTGAATATCCTCTTCAGTGCCTCCAGACATTTCGGTTTCAGGGTCTAGGTGATGTTAGCAGGCTCCATGTGGTGTGTGCCCAGTACTCACGTGTTCTCTGGAATCGTACAGAGGGGCTGTAGGATGCAAGACAGCTTTCTGGGCAAAGTAGAAGACCTCGGACACGTTTAGAGGGAGCAGAGCCGAGCACTCGACGACAGTCTCCACCTCCTATAAGATTGCGTCAGAGATCGTGTCAGGGGCGATGTGTGCTAGCGTACCTTGAACTCCCGCATGATTGGCGCAATCTCATCCTCTAGACCTTGGTTCGTCACTTCTCCTCCTCTCAGGTCGATCTTATTTCCAACCAGGATGACGGGGACCTAAATAGCATCAGCATCAATCGTACACAGTCAGGCTCAACTCACGTTAACACCCTCCCGTCTGAACAGAGGCAACCAGTATTCCGCGACTCTGTCAAAAGAGCTTGGCTCTGAGATGGAGTACACCAGACATATCACATGTGCTCTGGTCAACGACGAGAGTAGGTGAGGTCTAGACCGGGGATTTGCTGCGAAAGGTCAGTGGTCTACCTCCCTGATTTACCACATCACTCCAGGTTAACTCACAAGATGTATCCACTATTGACGTCGTCACATTCTCAGGTGTCACCTCTGGCGGTATCGTGACCTCTGGGACCACGTGCTGAACCTGACCAACGGGTGAGCAACTGGTGTAGACTGCGTATTCGACTCACATTTGACACGAATGACTCTTTGATCAAGGATGTAACGATGGACGACTTGCCAACGCCGTCTGCAGCACATCAAAGACATATCACCACTGTGAGATGATTTGACTTACCATCTCCCACAAGCACTATCCGTACAAGATCTCTTCTCGGCATATCGCCTGACCACACCTTTGATGAGGTTGACGTTGTCGGTGCTCGGGCAGATCCGGAAGCGGCGCAGGCGTTGCTAGTCTAGGCTGGGTGCTTGATGAGCAGGGCAGCAAGATCGTGTATGGCCGTTCCCCTGATGCCTGACTTCTGTTGTTTTAGGTCGTCACTGATGTCGTCGCTCGCTATCTCTTGTGTCGTCGTCGCTGCCAGTTCGGAAGAGTACAGACATTGACTGAACGCGCGCATCGACCTCCACACCAACAAGCTTTTCAAATTCCTGGCTGTAGGGTGATATTTGATTCCGCTCTTGTTGTTGGCGTTCCGAACTGCCGGCAGCCATACGTTGGCCACCTAACGCTCACTCACAACCTCGGCGCAGACGGCAGCGACGACAGCGACCATCGACCTACAGGTCCAGATATCTCATTGAGGGATCAGAGTCATCGGCATCGAAGATCATACAGTACTCGTGACGTAAAACGTCTGGACGCTCATCGTCGCACATCACTCAGCGATCATCATGGCCTCCTCCTCTACGCGGCCCCCGTCCGTACGGGGCTTGTACGGTATGTAGTCGAGGGGTCATTGATGCGACTGAGCTGACATGGAGACACGTCATAGCTCCGCCTGCGGAAGAATGGGTATTCTTGCCGCCTACAGTGTCGCCCCCAACATCGACGGCTCCCCCGACACCTTCACACCTGCCGACTCCTTTCACTGTGTCTGGCGACTTCGACACTGAATCAGCAACAGGACTATATGCACCTCTTCAGATTTTTGTGGCGGAGTATTTCAGTATGGCGCTCGGTATGCCCTTCGAGGTCGGGAAGACGCTTCTTCAAGTGGAATACAGGCCAAGGAAGCGGTATACACCTGTGCCCAGTCTTGACGAGAAGGCTGTTGCAGAGCATTGGCCGGCTGAGGACGAGGTGAGCCGCGATGGTCGTGTCTGCGTAGTGATAATGTCTGACTTCGATTCCAGCCGAGTAGCGTCGAAGATGCAGACATTTACTTCACAGATCGATTGTCGGCACCTACGACATCATTCATTCCGCCACCCGAACCCACACATTCAATGGCCGAGTCGGGCTATCTACCAGACCGTGAGCAGACTGCCGCTATGGCCTAACGTAGACTGATCCATCTCTTCCAGTCGATGAAAGCTGGCTATTGACCGACGATCCCGATGTCTCTCGCGGCAATGGCGTTTGGGGCATGATCCGTCGTCTGCGTCTGACCCCGTCGGAAGGGTTGCCTTCATTATGGAAATCGCAACTCGTCACCACACTACATTCCATGCTGTTCAATATTCTCAACCCCCAGATCCACTCAGCGGTTTTGGGCTTGTCGCCAATGGTACCCCCCGTCAACCCCGATGTCCCGCTCACAGCGCTGGCTTCCCCTGGGCTTCCCCTGGCGATGGGCGTCACCGCGCACATGCTCACGCATATCCTCTTATCGCCATTGGAGATTATCAGGACGCGCCTGATCGTCATGCCGCTATCCCACTCTTCGACTCCGTCTTCCGTCGGGCTGTTTCGACAGCTGATCGAAGAGGAAGGCGGTTTCTCGAACCTGTACTTCCATTCGAATTTGCTTATCCCAGCCGTCCTCGAACACACCATCCGACCCCTACTCACCCTTTCGATCCCACTGTTGCTGGAGAGACAACTCGGCATCACCCCGGAAATTTCACCAGTCACACATTCCGTCTGCGATCTCTCGCTCGGACTCGCATCGCTGTTGATCATTCTCCCGATAGAAACCATTAGGAAGCGACTTCAGCTGCAGCACCGCAAGGGAGGAAAGAAAGTCAGAAGTATCGTCAAGCTGCGCGAGAGGGATTATGTCGGCGTGGTAGAAGGGTTTTGGCGTATAGTGCACGAGGAGACCGGAGCAAGGCGAAAGAGGGTCATGACGGAGAGGGACGAGGGCGGTCTATTCTCTGGAATTCGGCAACTATATCGAGGAGTGAGTAACGCTCCCTATTGCAGAGACACTGACGCTCGATAGTTTGGTATGGCGGCCACGGCCCATCTCACAGTCTTTGGTCTGGGCTTGGTCAGTGCCAGTCTCGGCGGATCTGGAGTCGACAATGGCTGGAAGGAGATCTAGCCGCTGCTTGACTTTTCATGATCAAATGTATTCTCAATCCCACATTATCTGACATATGCTACTCCTCTGCACCCAGATCTTTCAGCCTTCCGTCTATGAGAGGACAGACGATGGCCAGATCCTCGCTCAGCGTTTTCAGTTCTTCCTTGCTTGCTTCATCAACGAAGAATGCGGCTGCGGTCGTATGCTCGGGTGCATCGGGCACCGGCAAGGTCTTAATGGTTGGGGTCGGGTCGGCGTCCGCTGGCTTGATGCTCGTGTGTTGCCGTCTCATGTCGTCGCCTCGCTAGGGAGCAAGCTTTGAGCTAGATGTAATTTGGAGTACTGGATTGACTCACCAGCTCGTCCACCTCTGACATGTGCTCAGTCTTGGCGATCCTCATTGCAGCACGGATGTTGGCCCAGTTATGATTAACGACGTGCCTTCTGGCTGGATGCGATGGCGAGCCGTCGTGTGCAGCAGTGTTTGCGCCGTCTGCAGGAGAAGCGAAAAAGTCTTTCTTCTCCTGTGTCGGGGAAAGAGGCGAGGTAGGGAGTCGTAGGCCCAATTTTGACGATTTGGGCGATGTCCGGGGCGACACTGAGGGACTCGATTGGTGCTCCGCCCTGGCCTTGTCCAGCAATTTCGCGGTCAAGGTCGACAAGTGCTCTTTGTGCGCGTCGGCAAGTTGCTTGTGCCGGAAGATGAAAGAGGAGCCTAGTTTAGGATCAGCCTGGACGTCACGGAAAGCATCTGAGTAGGACGTACCCAACAAGAAAGAGCGGATGATGGAGGACATGATCAAGCCGTTCTCATCGTCCACAATGAACTTTCGGTTTTTCAGAGCCGTAAAGCCATCATAGCTGTCGACTGGTCAGTTGCTTTACACTTATGGCTAGACGAGCACTACTTACCCTTGTGCCATGTAGTCACGAGTAATCTAGTACGATCAGCAGGTTCCGCTGATTTCAGATACGGCTCACGCACCACTCTGTAAGTCTTGCTCGAGTCGTTTTTGACCTCTTCACCGATCTTCGACTTGCGCTGTTTCACTTCTACTCGCGTTCCGTCTTCCTGCTCGACAAAGTCCACCATGTCATCCGGGCTCTCAATTCCGTCCTCCTCGTCTTTCGGAGGCTCAAGAAGGTGGATCGATTTGACTCGCTTTCCAGAGGGAAGGCGATGATCCCAGATCACTTGCATACCGGCGATGATAGGGAAACGGCTAGACGAAAATCAGCAAAGAGGTTTTTGGGACCGGATACTCACCCTTCCTGTGCTGGCCATTTGGAAAGCGCACTCTCAAGGGTGTCCCAAATCCCTTTGCCATCTATCTGCCAGATGTATCAATAAAACTGGACGAACGGAATAATGTAGGTGACTCACCTCGATGCAGACTGCCGGATCTTCGAATGGCAGTATTTCTGCGGCTTGCATGAGCATCTCACATTCCACGTCAGCTCAACAAGACTCACCGAGAATATCCCCCAACGTGATCTGTCCAGGACCATACTGAGAATCCCCTCTTAATGTCCCTCCACAAATGATCACCGCGTCCGCTTCTCCTCTGACATTCTTTGGATGCAACACTTTCCGTTGCTCGCCTGTCCTTTCGCTCTTTTCGCTCCTCACCTCTCTATCTTCTCTTGCCGCAATCAGACTCTCCGCATACGCGTGCATCAAGACATCTGCCACCCAGTTGCCCAAGCCGACCTCCTGCGTCCTGACCAATTCTGACCTTGCATCGAACGGCGTAAGCGAGAAACAAACAGGTTTGGAGAGGGTAGAGGATACGCTGGATAACAGCGACTTGAGCAACTCGTCCATCTCTGGAGAGGAGGGCGAGGAAGGGAGAACGTAGTGATGTTTGCCGGTAAGTTGCTGAATCGTGCGCTTTCGAATGGACTTGGAAGGCTGAGAAAGACCAAGGACCGCCGAAGACAGATCCCTGAAATCAGTGCCCGACTTGATAAGGTGAACGCCTTTGTCGTTCTCTGCTCCGGGCTTGCTGCGATCTCCGGAGAAGCCGTCCCATTCGGAGGCTCCAGAACCGATCTGGTAACAGGATCAGTTGGCGTGCGGGGCTCTGATACTCACATAGTATATATGGTCATGTCCTCCTATCAGCAAGTCGACGCCGTGTTCCGCTGCAATGTCGCGGTCTGCTTTTGCAGGATTGACAGCCCCCAGCTCGTTTGCTAGCGCAATGTCCTGATGTCGTTAGTCGAGCCGCATTTGACCGGGGAGATGCCACTCACATTCGGGACTCTGCAGTGGGTGAGAGCAATGACAATGTCGACTCCGTGTGGCCCGTTAGGATCTCTCAGCTCTTTGGAAAGCTGAAGCGCAGTTTCCTTCATTGGTTGATATTCGAAAGTCTCCGGCCATGAGGGTATCGTTGCTATCCAATCTCTGGGGACTGTAAGTCTAAAGTAAAGATCCGTGGAGCACTCACTTCTCCACCAGGCCGACCACTCCAATCTTGACTCCACAGCGTTCAGTCACCCAGAACCGCCGCAGCGGATGTGGAACTTTGCCCGTATTCTTGTCGATGATATTCGAGAGTAGCCAAGGAAAGTTTGTCGACTGGATCAGTTTCGTCAAATGAGGAAAGCCTGCAGAAGATCTCGTCAGCCCCGCAAGAGTAAGACCCAGCTGAAGGGGGACATACCGAAATCAAAGTCGTGGTTGCCTAAGAGCAGGAGAGTCAGAGAGAGCGCTACCATGAGCGCCGCTACTTACCGACACAAGCGCAGTCCACCTTGAGCGCATTCATCACAGGTACCTGGAGACGTTAGCGCCAGTACACATATGGCCTCGCTTTCCACTCACCATGTGCGATCCTCGCGTTACGCTAGACTCTACACTCGGGTTGAACACGTCTCCAGCGAACAAGACCAGACCATCCTTATCCGACTCCTGGATGACTTGCTCATCTTGATCACTGTTTTTGTCCTCCGACTTTCCGCTCTGGCTGCTTGACGATTGAGGTTGCACCGCTCGATGCGCCCATTTGGCCCGTTCAGAATGTAACAGGCATCCAAATTGCGAAACACCGATCTTTTCTTCTTGAGCTCTGCCTTCCTTCCCTTCACCCTTCTTCACAGTTTCTGAATGACCTGGACGTCTGGGTGCACCTGGTTGGGGAACGTATTTCTGCGAGACTCGGTAGACATCGTTGAAACAGAGGATGGGCACGTTGACTGACATGCTGCGGCGTATAAGGGTCGCCTGTCGCAACAGCTTCCGTTATACCTCAATGTGTAGAGTGCTGGAGCGAGGTGAAACCTGGGATCCGTATCGGGATGAAAGCTTGACCTTGGGCTCGGGGTAGCGAGTCTTTCTAGTGACGAATCCAGGCCGTGATATAGGTCACCGATCACCGAGTCACCGACGTCTTCGCCAATAGCGGAACATGGAGACCCCGCGTTTCAGATCCCTTTCCCGCTGGGTGATGAGTCAGGATGAGTCCTGCGTCCTGCACTCTGAATCCTGGTCGGAGCTGGCGCCTCGCTGCTATGTAGAGCTTTTGCTTCATACCTTGATGCATGTGACCGAAATACTGCTGTACTAATCTTACACCTACTGTACTACACTAGAAATTACCCACACGTCAGAACAGAGGATAGCGCCAGTCTGTTCGCCCTCGAGAAGGCTCCCAGGCGAGATTATTCCGTGGAACGAAACCAGAAACCCTATTCTACTTGAAATCAGATAACCCTTCTCCCTCGACACTGGATTGCCATCTTATTGTGCCTTCTCGACGTGGTCAAAAACCGGCTTGTCCTCTTCAACCTGATGTCTGAGCGCGACGTCAAAGGCGTCGACGTCGGTGGTAGCGAACTTTCTGGCGGGAATCTTGCGCTCGAAGAGCAAGTCGATCTCGGCGAACGATCGACCAGAAGGCTCAGGTAGTCGGAAGTAGCAGTACACCAGAGACAGGAGGCATGAACCACCCCAGAAGAATCTGAATGACAAGGTCAGCATGGGTCGAGACACCGTAGTTGATTGAGCACTCACCCGGCAAAGTTTCCCCAGTCCCAGGCAGTGGGGTTGAGCATGTACGGCGTGAGAACGTTGCTGATGATGGCGAGGACATTGTAAAAGTTTCGGCCGAGGACAACCTGTACAGGGGTCAGGACGAGCCTTTCTACGGCGCAGACTACCACTCACAGTCTTGATTTGCAGACGTCGGGTGGAGAACTCGGCGACCAGACTGTAGGCAACGGTACTGTCAAACGTTGTCAGTAGTGTTCCGCTACCTCCACTGTCAAACTTACCCGACAGAGCATTGGTAGAAGAGCGCCCAGACCAGCATGAGAACACCAGTGGCCATACTTCCAGCAGCTCGGTTCGAGTCAGGCACGAGACCGAGGAATCCCATGACGAAGAGTGCCACGCAGAGACCGCAGAGACCAAAGAGGAAGAGCTTTCTTCGACCGAGACCGAGGGCCATCAAACTCCAAGCGCCGAAGACACCGACACAGTTGATACCATATTGGCCAAGCTGTGGCTGGGTCAGCATTGTCAACGGGGGTCCACCGTATCACTCACAGCAAAGTTGTACGAGTTGGAAGAGTCGAGACCGGCCTGGACCAAGAAGTAGGTGGAGTAGTTACTAAAAGCGTTTCCGGAGAGGATCTGAACACCCCAAACCATGCAAACTGAATGATCGGTCAGAACGTACTCAAGACAAGCGACATATCACTCACCAATCTCAGTTCTTCGCCTGTCAGTTCCCCTGAAGCAGTCAAAGTAAGAAGCACCGCTGGTGATATCCCTCTCCATCTCAGTGGTGTGCCTGATCATAGCAATAGTCTCATCGGCGTCAAAGTTGGTCTCTCGGTTTTGCGAGGTGAGTCGGAGCAGAGACCTTTTGGCATCGTCGATTCTGCCCTTTCGTACCAACCACCAGGGAGACTCGGGAGCGAACCAGACACCGATGAAGAGGGGGACGGGCCACATCCATTGCAGGGCGTATGGTAGTCTGTATGACCTATCGTAGTCGTCAGTCCGGGTCCCTAGGTCATGTGTTCTGACTCACCATTGATCATCTCGGTCGAGCATTGCCTTGATGACACCAACTCCGACGAGTTGGCCAGCGCCCCAACAAAAGTTGACGTAACACGTGAGGTAGCCTCGGAGAGCGACAGGGCAGACTTCAGCAGCGTAGGAAATGCACCTGAACAAGTCAGCAATTGCCACCGATTACAACTCAGCAGAACTCACAGAGTCTGGAAGACACCCCAGGGGATACCGGCGAGGATCTCGGCGACCAAGAGGACCTGAATGTTGGGAGCGGTGAAGAAGATGGCGATGACTCCGGTCAAAAAGGCAAGCGAAGCCATGACGGTGTATCGATAACCAATCTTCTCAGAGATCCAACCGTTGATGAATAGACCGATGATTTCACCACACTGGACACCGTTGGACAGACCAGCTTGCCATCTGGCGGGGACTTCGTATGTTCCAGCAGCGGTAAGCTCTCCGTATTTACGGTTGAACGCGTCGTTGGCGTCTGAGTTGGTAAGTACAGGTCTGTGGAGCTTTGCGCATTTCACGTACAGAAGTTTCCGACGAGAGACACCTGTAGACCAGGTCAGGATTGGTTCATCTGTGTGAAGATCCCTACTCACATCGTAACCCTCCATGATGATACACGACGAGATGAGGATTGACCAGGCAATGGCCTTCGGATACAATCGGACACCTTGCATCAAGGTCATCTTGTGCTCCTTGTCTGTGAGTGAATGTCAGCCCTGATCTCCGTCATCGACTGCCAGATACTCACCTGTAGCCACCTTGGCATCGGCGTACATCTGGTTGACAGCGGTACCCTTGAGCTCATCGCCCACAAGGTGCGAGTCTGTCGAGATGACCCGCGCAGGTTGAACATCGTTCGACATGGCGAAAGTTTCTGCTTTGTCTCGGATCAAAGGTATGGTGAGGTCGTCCAGAGAGTCGTTGGAGGATCTTTGGGATGAGGGTATGACCTGGTATGGCTGACGCGTCTCGAGAGGTTTGAGTTGATAGCTCTCCACGGGGGAAGAATGGGGGACCACCTTGGTGTCCTTATATGCTGACGCCTGTGACGACTTGGATTGGCGGATCGGTCAGTGAGATGGTCAGCTGGGCCACGAAGAGGCGCAATGACCACTCTCGAGATCTCCTACTCGGACCGGTAAGTCGGTCGATTTGTGGAAGATTGAAAGAGGTCAAGAAGATCAAGGAGAGTTGATTGGGGATTAACAGAAAAGCGGCAAAGACGTCGCCTTCCAACCGAACTCGCCAATGATCGATCTCGGAGGGGGAAAATTACCAAAAGAGGCTAATTCGAGTTGTCGTGCCTGGCGGAAGAGGATTAGCGGAATGATCCCGCGGCATTAGCAAGAGTGACTACCCCGCATCAACAAAGCGAAAGGAGCCCGTGCTTTGTGGCGGTTGACTCCGACACTCGAGAGCTATAACGCCGATAGTTGCGAGACCGAATGGTCGCCATCCAGCTTCTTATACACCTCGATGTCATGACATTCTGGCACTATCAACCACTCAAACCACGCACCGCGGCGTCCGTTCTGTATAGTCCTCCGAGGTCCGTAGTCCGTCGTGCGGGGTTCTGGGGTTAGGCGGCTTTGGTATCTGATCGGCAAAACAGCTTCCAGCATGCAACTGACCGAAGCTGTGGATAGGGAGCAGTCAGCGAGGCTTGAAAGGGCTCGGGCGACTTCGGTCGGGAGGTTTTTTGAGCGGTGACAAGCGAGAATGTCGGTCGGAAAGAATCTCGGCTTAATTCACCGGTGGCTTCTTGCAGCTCTTCTTGCAGCTTGCTCGCTGCTTCTCGCCTCTGCGTGCTCTGCATTCTCTCGAAGCTGAGTGGACCGAACTGCCGGCCCGTGCTGGCAGTCGCTGGCGCATGACGATTGCATCGGTCGGTATATCGTTCGCCGAACACGATGTCTGTGCATGTTTTCCATGGCTTCTCTCTCCGAGGTCCGCTCCCGCCGGTCCTCCGACCATATAAGAATGGGGTGTGAAAAGATGCAGCGAGGTCAAAGACGACTTCTGCAAGTTCCATCACCGCAGCCACTTCAACAACCCAACATCTCTCAACAAGACCAGCTCAAACTTCCTTCACAATGGTTCACGCTCCCGAAGTCACCGATTACATCAAGAGGGAAGCTCAGAAGCTCGATGCCGTCTCGGACGAGATCGACGAAGTCAACGTGTACAAGCTCAAGCAGAAGCAGGCCGCCAACTTTGACGAGGAGAGCAAGTTTGACGCCGCCAAGGACAAAGACGGCTTCAGACAGTATGAGGAGGCCTGCGACCGAGTCAAGGGGTTCTACGCTGTGAGTCATGACTACCGTCTGCCACTTCATCCCATGCTGACCTCGATACAGGAGCAACACCGAAAGCAGACCCTAGAGTACAACATCAAGATCCGAGAGCACCACAAGCAAAAGGTCAACGCCCGAATGTCCGTTTGGGAAGCCATGGAGATGCTCAACACCCTTGTCGACGAGTCCGACCCCGACACTTCTGTTGGTCAGATCGAACATCTGCTTCAAACCGCCGAGGCCATCCGACGAGACGGCAAGCCAGAATGGATGCAGGTTACTGGTCTCATCCACGACCTTGGTAAATTGCTCTGCTTCTTCGGTGCCGACGGCCAATGGGACGTTGTTGGAGACACCTTTGTGGTCGGTTGCAAATTCTCCGATAAGATCATCTACCCCGAAACCTTCAAGGAGAACCCCGACTACTACAACGAGAAGCTCAACACTGAGAACGGTATCTACGAGCCGGGATGCGGTCTCGACAACGTCATGTTGAGTTTCGGTCACGACGAGTATTTGTACCACATCTGCAAGAAGCAGTCGAAACGTGAGTCGGTCGATCGAGCCTTCACATATCATTACTGACAGACAACTAGTACCACGAGAAGCTCTCGCCATGATCAGATACCACTCTTTCTACCCTTGGCACCGAGAGGGTGCCTACAGGCACTTCATGAATGAGGACGACGAAGCCGATCTCAAGGCCGTCCTAGCTTTCAACCGTGAGTTTCGCCTACGGTGTCTGTCGAGTTAAGCTCATTCGTTGCTCAGCCTACGATCTGTACTCCAAATCCGATGCGCCTCCTTCAGTGTCCGAGCTCAAGCCATACTACCAGAACCTCATCAGCCAGTACTTCCCCGAAGAGGTTGTGTGGTAGTCGCGGTCGTATCGTAAATCAAAGCATAGAGTGTAGAGTGTGAAGAGCACTTAGAGTCGCTGCAGTCCTTGTTGTACATACATATCCATCTTGTAATCAGTACTCTACAATGTAATCGTGCCAACTATCACACGCTCGTGCTCTTCCCCTTCCCACGAGACGGGTAATGAGACCACGAGACGGGTAATGAGAGGGTTGCCCAGGTGCCGAGAACAAGTACATGAGTGTCGGTCATCCGAACCCATGCGACCTGAATAGTGAGATGTCGAGCCAAGTGAGTGAGCGGGACCTTCGCTGGAAAGTCGAAGTTTAGGTTCCAGCAGTCAACAGTCTGAAGCGACGTTGCACTGGCTGTCACTGGCACACACATTCAATTCGAGGCTCGAGCAAGGGCCCGGATATCTCGGCGGCCGGTCGGTACGTATGTATCACTGCTGCTGCGCTGCAGTCTGCAGAAGTGCTCTCTCAGAGTAGCTGGTAGCAGTCAACTACGCTCGCCACCGGGCTGATGTTACTGATCGGACTTCCCCGTCGACGAATGCTTCGACTCTGGCAACTCGATGACCTTACGCTACACGCGCGATAAAGCTTAAAGGACCAATTAGCCCACTCGACGAGAAACGCACGGGTCGTAATAGCCTCATACTTGACCACTTGACCACTTGACCTCATACTGCCACTTGCTCCATTGCTCGAAAACTTACTAATATAACGAATGTTCGAAGTTGTACGGTACGCTGCAAGCTGCATGTGGTGCAGTATGGTCCCTCGTGCGACAGGAACCTTGGCATGTCTGACAAAGTCGACTCGCTCTTACTCGCTGCTGTCACTGGAATCGCTTGATATCGCGCCTTTATCGTAACACAAGTCGTAACGCCAAGTCGACGATTAATCGCTAATAAGTGCAAACCCCGCTCCGACTTTTCGGGAAAGTCAGTGAGTGACCGGCGACCTTTGGCTACCTTTGGCGACCTCCAGTGACTCACGTACTCACCCCCGCGCCCCTCCGCGCCCCCGTCAGTCTGACTGAGTTTGACATAACAAGATAGCAACATCAATCGCGCCAAGCACGCACCACCCTGCACCACCTGGTATCACGATAGTGATCATGCTTCCATGATGCCACCATGCGTCTACATGCGAGGTTTATTCGCACTTGGCACCTCACACTAGGATTTAGGCTGCTTTCTCCCGCGCGATGGAGTGCAACTGTCTGCAACTGTGCAAGAGATACGAGATACTCAGAGATAGTGCAAGCGACAAATTTAGCACTAGCACGCTCAGTCTGCCACTCGACAGCGGGCAGTTCGCTACTCCGGTACCGAGGTCCGGAAGGTCCGCCCTGGTCTGCCTGTTTCTGGGAAGCTCTGGAAACCAACACCTATCGACCTCTATCGACCTTGCGACCGAGGCCGCATCCACCACCCGCAATCTCGCAAGATGCCGACCTCGATGAGTGGTAGCATGTGGAGACATGCAGGTCATGCGATAAGACTAGAGCTTGGCGACATGGCAGGATATCCGTTGGAGCTGACCCTCCACATGAACATTGCCTTAAAGTCATGTCGTGTGAGTAGCAGGGTCCCCAAATCGAGACTCGTGTGCAAGTCTGTTTCATCGACACCGCATCATGTGTGAGCTTCTATTTCTGGCAGAGTCTGGGCCGCCGACCATACTGATCCGTCATAGCGTCCACCATCAACACCTTTGAGGACTTCCAGTCCGCCCCGGTAAACCCTCGGGGTCAGCCGACCCACGAGACCGTTGCCCCGGCGGTCGAGCTCGACGAGAAGAAACGTGACGATGTCGGAGCGTACACTGTCACTGCTGGCATCAGCGAGCTCGACGGGGGCATCGATGGGGACACGACACCGACCCCTGAGGAGTTGATCAGCCTGAGGAAGATTTCCGCGCCTCTGCCGTGAGTCGGATCGTCCGAACCGCCTGAAGCCGGACTGATGCTCTTCTGACAGATGGGTCGGTGTCGCCATGTGCTTGATCGAGTTCGCAGAGAGAGCATCGTACTACGGATCCACCGGACCCTTCAATAATTTCATCAACAACCCTCTACCACCCGGCGGAAATGGGGCCGGTGCTGTCGCCCCAGGAGAGGCCGGACTCAACCAACGGGCTGGAGCTCTTGGACGAGGGAGTGTCACGGCGTCCGCATTGGTAAACATGTTCACTTTCTTAGCCTACGTGATTCCGGTGTGAGTCACTCGCCCGCCTTACCCCTCCTCCCCCCTCCCCACCCTCCCCCACTTGACGCATTTGTCTGACTTCATTACAGTTACGGTGGAATCGTCGCCGACACCAAATGGGGTCGATTCAAGACCATCTGTGTTGGTACCTTCATCGGTGGTGTGGCCCACATCCTCCTGGTCATCCCGGCAATCCCAAAGGTCATTGAGAACCCAAATGGTTCGCTCGGAGCATTCATCATCTCGATCCTCATCCTTGCGGGTGCTGCCGGTTTCATCAAACCCTCGTTGGGTCCTCTGCTGTGCGACCAGAGCCCCGTCAAGGTGCCGACTATCAAAGTCCTTCCATCGGGTGAGAGAGTCATCGTCGATCCTGGAGTCACCGTCGAGCGATACCTGCTCGTCTTTTACTGGTGCATCAACGTCGGCGCTTTCTTCTCGCTCGCCACGACATACGCCAGTCGATTTGTCGGTTTCTGGTTGGCCTTCCTCCTCCCTGGTATTCTATACATGCTCATGCCGATCGTCTTGGTCCTTATCACCAAGCGACTCTACAAAGCTCCCCCTCAGGGTTCGGTCGTGGTCGAGGCGGCAAAGGTGTTCAAGACGCTTTTCAAGAATGGTGGTTTCAAGCGAATGTTGAAAGGTGGTGACCAGTTCTGGGAACACGCCAAGCCATCTTTCATCGAGGCTCAGCAAGGCTCGCTCGATCTCTCCGTCGTCTACTGGGATGACAAGTTTGTCGACGAGCTCAAGCAGACCGTCAAAGCATGTGCCGTCTTCGCCCTGATCCCCTTCTTCACCCTCGCCAACGGTGGTATCGGAAACTCTGTCAACAGTATGACCAACGGTATGACCCTCAACGGTGTTCCCAACGATCTTATCGGCAACTTCAACGCTCTCACCATTATCGTCATGGCTCCGGTCCTCAACTTTGGTCTCTACCCCTTGATGGCCAAGATCGGATACCCTCTCAAGCCAATGACCAGGATGACTATCGGTTTCCTCTTGGCCTCGATTGGCTCCATGATTGCCGCTATTATTCAATGGCGAATCTACCAGGGATCTCCCTGTGGTTACCAGGCATCGACTTGTGAGGAGGGTGTTTCGTCAGTGTCGCTCTGGTGGCAGATCCCCATCATCGCTATACCAGCCTGCGGAGAGCTTTTCGTCAATGTGAGTAGACCGTACACGTCCATGGACGTTACTGACATGGTACAGGTCACCAGTTACGAACTTGCCTACACCCGATCCCCAGCCAGGATGAAGGCACTCGTTTACGCCCTAGCGCTCTTCAACTCTGCCATCGCAGCTGCCATCTCCCTCGCCTGTGCCAATGCCATTCAGGACCCTTACCTCATTTGGCCATGGGTCGCCCTTTCCTGCGCATCGTTCGCCGTCGCTTGGGTCTTCCCAACCTACTTCAAACACCTCAACGTCCCCCTCAGCAACTTTGCCGACGAAGACCGAATGGCCGGGTTGGAGCAGCCATCTGTTTTGAGGGAAAAGGAGCTCGCAGCTCGGGACGCTTGAGCGGCTCGGGTGCTTTCACCTTGCTTGTAGGGAAGACTCTTTTTTGTACAAATGAGCCTCGGGCAGTCTCGAGGCTTGCGCCAACGCGAATGATGTATGACATCAAAGTGACAATGGAATCTGCCTTTCCTTTCATTGACTTCGCTAAGACCTTCGTGTATACGGAGACAACGCGTCGATATTGACGGAGACGTAGCCGAGGCGGCCGACGGCCCGAGTCTGATGTACGTCTGACGCCGATCAGCCGAAGCCCCGAGACGACAACATAGGCAGGATTTTAGAATATGAGAATATCCTGACTTTCGCGTCACGCCGGATCAACAGCCAGACCTCTGTCTCAGCCGCTTTCATCCGAGACAAGCCTGTCAAGGATCCCGATTCGAAGCAGGCGTTATCGACAGTGCAACGACAGTGGCATAAAGGTACTTCGACTGCCATGGGTGAGCTGAGCAACTCTCTTGGAGAAGCTGATGGGGATCCTACCCATCTGACGTGCACACTCACCACTCCGAAGGAAGGGGAGGAGGACGAAGTATGGACTGTAGGCTTCGATCTCTCCGCATACGAGCCCGAATGAGTCGATGGCGATCAGTGAGCCCATGTGGCAGGTCTCCCTATTAGACGTAGGTATTCGATAGATGTTTGAAAACTTGCCTGTTCGACCAGCTCGAGGATGATTCCTGCACACTTGAACCACGAGCCACATGACAAGAAGCGATGCTTTGCATTCTATGCTGTTTTGACAAACGATAACAACTGTGTACTTTTACTACGGACCCGTTTCTATGGCCTTCTTCCCGACTAGACTGCACTACCAGACCTCACACGTTGATCTGATGCCTCCAAACCTCCTGCTCTGCCCGGGCAGAGTATTGACTGACAGTCAGGATGTCTCGCATTTGCTGAACACCGACGAAGAGGATGTTACGGGCAACGTAGAATCGGATGCCCTCAGTGCAGGGTGGACTGGTAAGACTGCCTAAGATGGAGTCAATATTCGTCGATCATTTCGGGAACTGCGATGCTCACCTTGATAGGTCCAGAACTCGTTGAGGAAGTTGACCTCTGAGAGGGCAAGGTTGAGCACGACATCCGCAGGCACCGTTCGGCCTGGCTCCCTGTAGCTGATGTAAGGGGGGAGTTGACTGAAGAAGGGAGAATCCGCATTTCCAGGGTCGATCCTGATGGCCAGCACGGCCCTCGCATTGCCTTCAGCCGTCACGTGGACAAAGTGAATCTCGGCCTTGGATCGGTCGCCTTGAACAGAGTGATCACCTGGAGAGTGAATGTGCCATCCGGTCAGGTATACCGTCTCGTTGACGCCCTGCTCCTCAAAGGTGATGCTTGGTAGGGTGGTGAAGTCGCCTTCCTCATGCGCGAGGGTCATGGCCGGTCCGTAGTCCCAGTTGAGGAAAGTGCCGCTACTGTTGCCCGAGGGATAGTTGTAGCTGATGAGGTGGTTCAAAGATAGACCCTGGGTGAGAAGTAGAGGGATAGGTGCTTGTTGGGTACCGTCCTGACACAGGTGGAAGTCTTCGGACAAGGTCCCCCAGTTGTAACTGGCCTCGTAGGCGAAATCGATACCGTCGGTCTCTGCACGCTTGGCGATACCTCCCTTGTGGTAGTTGTGGTCGGGGCAGGCGAGGGAGAGGATTGGCAGCAGAGCTGTTAGGACCAAAGCGGAGAGCATGACTGTGATTGAGATCAGCCGTCTGAGCTTATCCTCGTCAAAATCTGTACTCTGGGTAAACTCACTGTCTAATTCTATCGTCTATGTGTCTATTGACTTTTGATGTTTTTGGACTTTGAACCAGAAGGATGTTGACTTGTGCGGGCTGACAGCAAAGCCTGCTGGGACCAGTCTCTGCCTTAAATACCATCGCGATGGCCGTCGGAGGCGATGACTCGCCATTCCGAGCATATTCCTCGGTCCATCCAAAAGTCACTCATGCGACGAAGACTAGTGAAGATGGTCGCCGACGCCAAGTGAACGTTACCTAGGCGATCGCTGTTGTGCCATGCTTTCGCCGTTATGCTGCTCATCCGAGTCGGACGCAGAGCAGGCGAGAGAGTAGACGTAGATGCCCCGTATGTATGAGCATGCGTTGATACTGGTTGCAGCGATGGTAACGTGGATGTATCGCAGAGATCGAAAGGCGCCAAGATGATCGTGCCTGACACTCGAAGGGATCTCGTCTTCGCTGCCAAGAAACCGCTTGGATTCCGGGTTTCCGGCAATCCAGGCTAAACAGAGCCCAGAGCAGCCCAGAGCCAGGCCTCGAGCTTCCATTCGGTGATGGAACAGAAGCCGCCGATGGTCGTCTATCGTCTACTAGCTTCGGCTGGAATATGCCGTGGGTGATGCATTGACACGAGAGTAAGTACCGCATCTATAACTTAACTTAGAGCGATCGGGGCCAAGTATACCACATACTGGGACTTAGCAGGACTTAGCACACAACTTATGCAGCCGAGGGACTGCCGCCTTGCCGGGGGCTCTGAGCTGCTGGATTCTGACAGCTCAGCCGCCCAGCGCACTGCCATGCCGAATCTCCGGAGTCCGGATTGTACGGTCGGTGAGGAGCTAACAAGACGAGCGCCCGATTGAGTCATCTGAACGATATGCTGCCGGCCGGCACCTTGAGGCAGCTTCAGATCTCCAGATCTACAGAGACAAGAGGAGAGGCTGGGAGAGAGAATCCGCCGCCGGCGGCGAAGAGCCTGGAGTCAAACGTGCTCTGCACTTTGTCTGCACTATAGGCCGCACTGTTACTTAGCCTGGTTCCCATCTTTGCTGCCGATCTGCCGACCCGGAGACCCGGTAATCACAACTCTTGAGGGACTTTATCCTTGCGGGGGTGACTTTCTCGGCGATGCATCGCAACTTTGGCGAATTGGAACTTGCCGCAGTGCAACTCCCGAGTTGCAGTCCCAGTCAATGGACTGCGTACGACTTGCAAAGTTCTCCATCTGCTGAAACGACTTCTGCATACACTCTTCGCATACTCAACGTACAAGAGCCAAACTATCTCGCAACACTACCGGTCCATCTCTCCATTTTCTTCTCTCACGCTTAGAACTGGATTGGCATACCGCACTTGGCGCCGATGTTAACGTGGACAGCCTTGATCTCAGTGTACGCTGAAACGAGGGTCAGTTCACTGCCGATCTACTCGACACGACCATGACTCACACTCTAGGGCGTATTCTCCGAGCTCTCGGCCGATACCAGAGTGCTTGAATCCACCGAACGGCAGCTGGGGGTGCAGCTCGTTGTAGCAGTTAATCCAGATAGTACCGGCTTGAAGTCGGTCAGCGACTCGGTGAGCTCGGTTGATGTTCTGCGTGAAGACGGCCGAGGCGAGACCGTAGATCGAGTCGTTGGCGGACTCGACAACCTCGTCCTCGGTTTCAAAGGCAGAAAGAACGACGACGGGGCCGAAGATCTCCTCTCGAACGATCTTCATGTTCGAGGTGACGTCTCCGAAGATTGTCTATGATTCGAGTCAGAAGAGCTAGCGTACTGACCATGTCATACTCACTGGCTCAATGAAGTAACCGTTCTTGCCGTGCCTCTTACCGCCGGTGATGACGGTGGCACCCTCCTGCTTACCGCACTCGACGTAGTTCATGATTCTATCGGCCTGCGTCTGCGAAACCTGTGGTCCCTGGAAGGTGTCCTCCTCGAATGGGTCACTGAAGGCGTGTCAGCGCAGAACTAGTGTCGAACTTGGTCCTCACTTACCCGACCTTGAGCTGCAGAGTTGCCTTCTTGAACAACTCGGTGAACTTGTCGTAGATCGACTTTTGGACGTAGATTCGGGATCCGGCGCAGCATGTCTGACCGTGGTTGAAGCTGTGGCAATGTCAGCGTCATCCCGGGATAGACAAGCCTACTTACAATATACCCTGAGCGGCGTACTTGACGGCCTCCTCGAGATCGGCATCCTCGAAGATGATGTTCGAGCCCTTGCCACCAAGCTCAAGGGAGACCTTCTTCAGGTTGGACTTGGAGGCCTGCTCCATGACGAGTCGACCGACGTTGGTGGAACCAGTGAAGGCGACCTTGTCGACGTCTGGGTGGGAGGAAAGGGCGTTTCCGACAGTTGGACCGTAACTGGGATCCAAGTAAGCGGGTGCTAAGCGAATGGGTCATTCAAGACTCACCCGCAAACGACGTTTACGACACCGGCTGGGAGACCAGCTTCGTTGAAGAGCTTGGTCATGTACATGGCGCTCAGTGGCGTGAGCTCGGATGGCTTGATGACGACGGTACATCCAGTCGCGAGAGCTGGAGCGATCTTCCAAGAAAACATGTAGAGGGGCTGGACGGATCAGGTCAGCGCTGCTTGCAGCTGTATGGTGGATCAACGCACGAAGTTCCATGGGACTAAATCACGCTCAGTATACGGTTTACATGTACCCAATCACCACTCACTAATCTGACCGGCAACACCGACTGGCTCATGCTTGGTGTAGCCAAACTTCTGGTTGGAGGTCTTGATCACAGGTCAATACTGTTTTCATGGAGTCTTAGGACCACACCGCTCACCTCGATGACCTTGCCCTGAATCTTGTCGGCCCAACCACCGTAGTATCGGAAGACGGCGGCAGACTGGGCGACATCGAAGCCCTTGGCAGCCGAGAACGTCTTACCGTTGTCGAGAGCCTCGATACTGGCAAGGATGTCCAGATCTCTCTCGATGAGCTCGGCGATCTTGGTGAGAATTCGTCCTCGCTCGAACCCTGGGGTGTTGTGGCCCCAGACAGTGTTGAATGCCTTTCGGGCAACCTTGACGGCGACATCGACATCAGCGGCGAGAGCCTCTGGAATGGCGGTCAAGTTCTCTCCCGTGGTTGGGTTGACGACGCTAAAGAGGGTTGGTCAGCTGGACCAGAAGAGAAGACGGGGCCCGCCGGCACCTCGATTACCGAATGCCGGATGTGCCGAGAAGACAGCGGCCAATGATTTGTGGCAAGCTAGTGGGTGCGTCGAGTGTGGACCACCGCACCAGTCTGACCTCTGGGGAATGGGGATGATGGAATACGTAGGACTCTGCACTCACTCAATGGTTTTGGCACCCTTGTCTACGGAAGTCGTCCATTTGCCATCGATGAACAGTCCGGTGGGGACCTCGACTTTGCCCTTGAAACCGGCGTGGTTGAATTCGTGGGTGAATGTGGCCATTTTTACAGTGCGTTCTAGGTCGTGAGAATAGAGTAGGAAGAGAGATGGAGCTAGATGAGATGAAGCTAGCTTGGAAAGTTATATAGCCAGGAGGAGAAGAGGGGAAAGAGTGGTCAGCTGGACAGGCTACTTTTATAAGCAGAGGGAGGAGCCCAGCTGGAGCAGGATGCCGGGGCGATCGGTATCCGGCGACCCCGGGACAATCTTTAGTCCGGGTTACTGCCCGCCCTGGAAGTATTTGTTATTAAACCGGGGAATTTATAGGGAGTTTATCCCAGCTGTCTCGGCCTGGTAGGGAACGGAGATTAGCCTGATCTCCACCAAGCCTTCGACTGTATATCAAATGCCCACGGTAATAGCGTAACGGTCGTCCTGGGCAATTAATGGCATGCCAGCACCCAGCAGGTGTAACAGCTGCTCGTCGCCGCTAGGTTACACAAGGTTTCCACTGACTACTGCACCTGACTTTGTTGGATTCAAATAGAGCGTGGTGTGGTCGGCTTGCGCTCCAGCTGGCTAGCCTTGATCGTCGATCGTTTCACGGGAAAATGGATCAAGTAAGTCTTATTCTAGACTGTCGTGTCACACTTACACTCTCAGAACGCTTTCCGTTCGCTCCTCTCCTCTGGGGCGGCATCGAGCAGCAGTACCGGCAAGAATCGAGGTGTTCTAGGAGCACCTGCCCCTCGACGTGGAGGATGGGGCATCAAGGCCAAGCCGGGTCACGAGTACAAGGCTCCCGAGGAGAAGAAAGAGGAGACCAAGCCTGGACTGGCTCCGAGGCAATGGACCAAGAAGAGCGGGTATAAGGATAGAGCGGAGATGAGGCGAAAAGGCGTAGAGGATGAATATCAGCCGGTCAGTGGTCTTCAAAGTGGTCCGAAGGTAAATGACAGCTGGATCCAGCTGAGACCGTAGTCTAGGTTGTGAAGATGTTGGAAGACTTTGAGAAGCGGCAGGTCGAAGCTGGCGCCAATGAGGAAGATGTAGGTGTTCCCCTTGTGATTTTGGCTCAGAGCTGATTTTATCAAGATTGAGCGTACACGAGCAATGCTGGGAGGAGACGCGACCCATTCCATCCTGGTCAAAGGTCTCGACTACTCGTTACTAGCTGCCAGAAAGGCAGAGCTCGCTCAGACTGGAGAGGAGATTGCCGACGAGGAATTGGAAGCATTGATTCAGCAAGCTAAACCGACGAAAGCGATAACGGAGGTGGCTCAGACGGAAAAGAAGGAAGAGGTCAAGAAAGAGGCCCTAGGCAAAGGCGTGAGTGTCGCCCTGAAATGGGCAACTTCCATAGGGGTCAGGCTAATTGGTTTAGTTCAAATCCATTGTCAAGAAAGACGAGGGTGGAGAGCTCAAGAAGAAGAAAAAGAAGAAGAAGAAAGTCGTCCCGGAATCTTCGGCTCCGCCAGCCGAATCAGCTTCTCTCAAGTCAGCGCAAAAAGCGGATTCGATCAATGGCACGCTTGTCGAACCGCAGGCTGGGCCTTCAAAACCGACACTAAGGCCGGAGCCTGTCCCTCCAACTGAGACGGATGACGATGAGGACATCTTCGGCGACGCTGGAGCGTACGATCTCACCGCAGGCCGACCGGATGATGACAGCAGCAGTGAGGAAGAGGGACAGGCCAAAGGCGACGAGCGAGAGTCGCGATCGCTATCACGATCACGAAGCGGTTCACCGGATAGCAGGCCTCGACGAGGGAATTACAGTAACGGCGAGCGAGGTGCACGGCATAGGCGACGAGGCTCGTCGGCGTCGAGGGATTCACGCGATCATTATCAACGACGAGCCCGTTCCAGATCATCGTCCTACGACAGCAGGGACCGGTATGGTGCTCGTAATCGGGACGAGCCGCGATACCGAAATTCTCGGCGCGAACAACACGATTTCAGTCAAAATCCACTTCGGCGTGAGCGCCACAGGGCATCTTACTCTCGTTCGAGGTCGCGGTCTATCGATCGCGATAGACGTACTTATCATGATGAGAGGGACCGAAAGCGACAGCGACGTTCGCCGACCCCACCTCGCCGGCAGAAAACTAGATCCTTGTCCCCGATCGCCTTTGATCCCCTGGCCGGACCTCCTCGCTCGCCTTCTCCGTCCGATGACGAAGACGACATGACCAGGCTCACTGGTAAACTACAACCACTATCCTCATCGGCGGTCCCGGATCTCAAGGGCTTCCTGAGTGCCGAGGCAGCGGCGGCAAAGGCAGAAGAGAAGAGACTGAGGAAAGCCAAATGGAGAGCTCAACAGGGTCTTGGCGTGCAAGAGGGTTCGGAAGACTTGCTCTCGAAGGAAAGTCGGATGAACGACAAGCAGAAGCAGAATCGGGATTACGTCCTGTTGATGAACAAGCTTAAAAAGGGGGAAGAAGCGGGAGATGCGGGTGGAGGAATCGAGGAGGAGTAATGTATCGAATGCGGTCACCGCGGCTGATATGCATTATGATAGGCAAGCAGTATATTCCCCTCCTTCAGTTGGCAACTCCTTTACATACTGACGTCAAGCACACTCTCTCGGTTTGCATACTGACGTCAAGCATGCTCTCTCGGTTTCAAGCCTCCAAAGGGCATAGTCCGACTGATGCGTCTCATTACTCTACTTCTCCTCTGATCACCATCTGGCTGCATTGGCATCGAGTGGTCCACAAAGATGGCCTGAAAGCCGGCGCAGAACAAAGACTGTCCGTGAATCCCGTCGGTGATGTTGAAAGTCAAGTGGTCGAAAGGGCTGTGCAGGGTGTGAAACTCGTAAACGTAGGTTTCTGGTTGAGATGCCGGCGAGGCGTAGATAGGGCATGAGGTGTATGAGCAGGCGGAGAATGATTGTCCAGAGTAGGGATAGTGTTCTTTCCTATCAGCCGCGATGACGTTGGATCTGGGCGCGGCGGAGGTGATCGTGGAGGCATAGCTGATGGTGATGGTGTAGTTTCTGCACAAGTCGTAGCTTGTCAGTAAGTGTTACAGATTGCCGTCGTCACTCGACTCACCGACCAAAATGGAACTCGCATGGTGAGGCAGAGGATCCTTCACCACCGTCGCACTTGTCGATTGTGATACTGCTAACACTACCGGTGCTCTTACATTGCTCGTACTCGATTCGCACAGGTCGGGAAGAGGCTTGGACATCGGTGTCGGACTCGGCGAGCACCAAAGGGTATTGACCAGCACTTTGGATGTTGAACCTTGGGACTGCAAGGACAGAGAGACTCAGGAGCGGGATCGAGAGCAGGGATGTTGTAGGCAGTCGCATCATGGGATTTGGTGTTTGAGACTGTGTGACTCTCGCTCTAGGCGGTTTAGTCTTTTGAGGGATTGATATCCGGTTGACCAGCAGACCGGTTTTGGTGGGCGTGCGATACTAGGGGAAGAAACGACGTTATGTTCACCTGTATATCTGACCTCAAGGTCGCCGTTGATCGCCCTTTGTTTCGCCTAATGAGGGAGGAAACGCTGTCTGTGCGATCGAGATCCAGATCAGGGGTATGAAAGGACGCTGGGGCGAAAAGGGGTGAAAGGATGGCGAGGACAATGGAAGGCGGTAATGAAACCCTAAGGCTGGAATGATCGGCTGGCAGTATCGATTGACCGTCCTGCGGTACTGAGAGTCGGCGTTCTTAAGGCCTGATACAGTTCGTTTAAGGGTTGGTTGGGTGAGCGGTCAACGCTGAAGGTGGGGTAATGAGTGACAGTGGAGGAGAATGGAACGTGTGAGCACGAGTTGTATGCATCAGTCTTCGAGCCGTTAGACCGCCCAAGCTTCGTGAGTTGCGATACATTGATGCGTCCAAGCTGCGCAATGACGGTGACACATGAATTTCAGTCATCGTCAAGCCTTCTTGCGCTACTAAGTCAAGGAAATACACTTGACTTGGCTCCAAGACATAGGTCTCGGTATGAGACCCTTTGGCGTCCAAAGCATGCGTAGTCATGGACTACGATCACAACAGGGCTGTAAGAACCGTTCCGTTGAACACATGGCCGGCTTAGCATCGCGGACGCTGTGACTGTTGAATCTAAATGACCAGGCGTCAGCTTTCGACACTGGGCGCATTCAGATCATCCAACGTACCTAAAAACCTCGCCTAGAATGGGATCGGACCGTATGCCTCGCATTCGCCATGACACTCGGCTCTGAACGACCGGTTGCACTCGTGCGTGTTCTTCAGCTCGTCGCACTGATTGCAACGGATTCCCGATCGGCAAAATGCTAGCGGGGTTCCAGGCATCAGCGATGCCGCAAGTGACTTGATCGTTGTCAAGAGGCATAGCCCCGTACCATAACGACTCACGCTTCTTGCCTAGTTCCCCAACGGGGTGCCTCCAGTCGCCATCAATGACACACTTCACGTTGAGCTCCGGGCAGATGTCCAGGGTTGTCTGGTCGACTCCGTCCAGGAGCTGAGACTGCGAAACGAGACGGGGCAGAGCAACGACGACCCAAGCGGCGACTACGTACGCAACGATCGCGTTGAGCAGTGTCGACCTCGATAGCATGATGGGGTATGCTGTCCTAGCTATGTCATGGGTCAAGCGGAAGATGACATTGGAAGGAGTGAGTTGAGGAAATCGCTGAGTGGAGGTCGGCAAAATCAAAGCGTTACTCGAGGTCGCATAAATGCATCTTTCAATGGGTCCCAGGGCAACTTGTTCCCTTTACTTGTACAAGATTCGTATTAAGATCGTGTCATCTCGATGAAGTCAAACTGAGAGCTACTAGTACCGCCTGCGGCCAGATCCAACAGGTCGCCAGTCAATGGCCTTTCCTCCGCCCCTCTGCACAGATCTCAGAGGTCGAACTAGTCCACCAAGCTCTTTGGCTCGCGACACATCAGAGTCCAGCTCGGGGTTGTAGAAGAAGTGTGGCAAGAGTGGGTGTCCCGAAGAGTCCTATTGGCCATGATCAGTCAGAGTCACGATAGAGGAAAATTATGTTGGCTGCCTCACCTTTCCGTGTCGCTGGACTTTGCCAAACATGGGATTTGTCTCCAGGACATCTCCACACCAAGCCCCCCAAACGGCTTCCTCACCGTGCTCCCGCAGGCTGGGTTGAGACTGATGCAAAGGTCAGTATGAATTTCCCGTTTACGACAAAGGACTCACCTCAAGCATGTGTTTGACCAGATCTGGCAAGCTCAACTTTGAGGAACCGGAGAAAACGACTGTCGAAGCAAGAAGAGCGGGGAGGTCGATACCTTCTGGAAGGGGCTTGACCGTCTTTGGACTTTCCGATATCAGAGGGCTGACTCGTCGGACCTCTGGAGCGGGAGGTGTCGCCAGCTTGATCTCGATCATCTCCTCTTTCACGTCTCGAGTTGGCGCTTCAGCTTCCGCCTCATCCTCCGAAGCTGGGTTGGACAATGGTGAAGACGCTAGACTCATATCGTCATCCAGGTCCATAGGTGCCATGGGTGGACTGGATGGAGGTAGAGAGAGCTGTCGAAGACTTTCTCTGTGCTGCTCATCGATGTCGGCTTCGGAAGACCCCGGCGTGAACAGTCTTTCTCGTCTTTCCTCAATCACCGGCTGCTCGACCATCGCGACGGAGCGGCCTCCTGGGAAGGTGACGTTGACAATGGCGCCGTAGAAATCGATGACAACCTGATCTCGTCGAGCGAGGTCGACGCGTTGTCCTTGCAGAATGCGCTTTCCTCCGATCTTGAGGCCGTTCTGGCCGACGACCAATACCCGCAACTTGTCCTCCCCTTTGAGGTATTGCAGGAGAGCGTGTACTCTTGACGCGTGGGACGCGTACCTCGACAGGTGTACTATTTGAGCTGATTCTTGCAGGTCGTGAGTGAGATGTTGAAGATGTGTTGGGATGCTGGTTTCGAGATTGGTCTGTTCTCGCGCACCTTTCGATGAGGATGATGAACCAGATGGTCGATGTCGGTGTCTGCCGAAGACCAATGCCGTGCCGAGCTCCAACTGCACATCCAGAGTCTCTTGAGGTCGGATACTCGACTTCGATGTCGTTCCCACCTTCTTGGACTTTTTGAGCGCGGGAGGAGCTCTGATAGGTGAGGACGATAGAGCCGGTCGAGGCGAGGACGAATATGCCACGGTGGAGGTGGATGGGGTGAGGGCTCTGACAGGTATTTCGGGGATTTTGAACACGCCCTCGTGGGTTGGAGAGGAAGTCGACTCGGGTGTTGCGAATCTTACAGGTGTGTATGAAGGCAGGATCGATTGGAACGATAGTTTGGAACGCTTGACGGGGGGTTCATCAGGCGAAGTCGCGGATCGTTTCGACGCGTTGTGCGTTCCGCCGGCGGGTAGAGTCATGACGACTTGTTTCCTGGCTGAAAGCGGTAGGGCGTCCATGATAGTTAGTGGAGATGGTGGGGGTGGTCGTAAATGATGTACGATGCTCTTGAGGCTTGCAAGATAGCTCTGGAGATCAGATAGCGATGAGGGGAGCAAGATGAGGGAGAGTTGGAAGAACATTAGCACTGGAATTTGCCTCGACGCGACTTTCTTTTCCTGGGTGAGTCCGAGCGCGCGCTCGCGAACGTCACCCGAAGGAGATGTCACGTGACGTCAGGCACGACAATCACAAATCACGGCGTTTTGCCAAAACGCCGATCCTGCACCAGCTTAATTACCCTCGCTCCTGGTCTCCTGTCTCTCGAGCATAAGCATAGGCAGCTTGCATATGATACTTTACAGCAGCCAGCATATCCATCTACATCCTAGGGGTACCTATCGCTCGCCTCAGACTCTCATACAAACCCTCCATGTTGGGATCATCCGCCGTACTGAGTCCTGTCTCCAGATCTGACCTTCGCGCTGACTCTTTGATCGTTTCGTGGTCGGGATAGTACGAAGACTGATTCTGGGCGTAGGATTTCTTATCATAGTTGACAGTGTCCCAGCCTGGATGAGTGTTGGTACTGGAGGAGCTGGGTGCCCTCTCCAAGACGCCCGACTCGTGAGGCAACGCCCATCTCGATCCATGACCCTCTGATGATCGCGAAGCACGAGCATAGTGGACACCGTCCGAATCGTAGCCTCTGATCATTGGCTGAGGCGGCAGCGGTCTCGACGATCGACTGTGATGGGTACTGCCGGCGTAGGAACGACCTGAAGTTGGCGACCGAGGGTGCGGATTGACGATGCTGTCCTGTCTCACGGTCGAAAGAGTCGCAGAGCTACAGGTCGAGCCGTTCGACAGGCCTCTCTCGCACCTCGGCACAACATCTTCAAACGGTGATCCTCGTGATTCGACTATGGTGGGGAGGTCTGTAGCCCCTCTAGACATTGGAGCGTGTCTTGTACCGCTAGAAGAGCTCGATCGTCGATCCGACCTCGTCTCTCGATCAGATCTGGAATGGTGACTTCGGCTGCAGGAACAGCCACCAACCGAGCTCGCGCTTTTCCGACTCGTGGCATAGTATTGCCTAACATGGTGATCGTCCAGGAATGATGGGTCGCGTCGGATCCTCGGGAGGTAATCGATCCTGTCGGCGGAATGTCGAGACGAACGGGAATATCGATCCTCCTCCTCGTCTCGTCGATACGCCCTTCGGTCCCTCTCGTCAGAGTGTGCTCTTCCTCGTCCTCTTGGGTAGATCGATTCTTCGTCATCTAGGCGTCTTCTGGAGGATCTGGAGTAGTTGTCGTCTCGAGACCCTCTTGTCGATCGAATGGGTATACTGGTGAAAGTCTCTCTCTCCCTCGTCGGTGTGAGGTATCGCCTCGACTCGCGTCCGCCGCTATACTCGCTTCGCCTATCGTGCATCCCTCGGGATTCCCTCGAGTTGAAATGTTCTCTCTCATCCCTAGCCTCTTCACGGTGTCTCTCCCCGTCCCGAGCATTGCGGGAGGAGCCTCCTCGCATATACCCAAGGGCAGGTAATATGTGCAAGTCGGCGCGATCCTCGTCGTGTCGTTGGGTTATGGTGTAACCGTCGCCGGTGATGCTTGCGGCCTTGTGCAACGAGTTACTGGAGAGGGAATCCGCGGTCTTTGCCTTTAGCATCGCTTGCCAGTCCTTTTCCGGGTCGAAATTGTCTGGGGCTGCTGGTGCCGATTGGGCCTTTTTGCGCATGTACATCGACCTGAGGCAGAACATGACGGCAGCCAGTCCGATCAAACCGCATACGGCAAGTGGTACTGCAATGGCAGTCGCCGATGGCCGGGATGAAGCATGCGATTCCGCCGTAGCACCGGCCGCTCCTGGCGTCAAGACTGGCAATAAGGCAGGAGAGCTGCCGCTAATCATACCACTGGGAGCGTTGGTGAGCGTGCCGGACATGGAGGCGATAAACGGGTATTGGTTGGTCGGGTATGCTGTTGGTATCTCCTTGTTTGTCTCGCTGGCTTGGTCTGAGATGCGGAGGTCAGCTTGTGTTCTCCATTCTGAGCAGTACTGACTCTTTTTCGTTGCGGAAGGGTACGCTCCGGTGCTGCCGAAGAAGTATGGGTTGACACTCGCCCCGTTGACACCCGTGGTACCTGCATCCGCAGCGTCTGGGACTTGGACGGCGGCAACATTGAAAGTAGGCGAGGTCGAACTAGATGTCGTATCGGGCCCATTCGACATCTTCAAGTATAATCCCACCATTTCCTGCATTTGCGGCAGTGATCTGTGGAAGGCATCGTCAGCTTACCCTTGAATCCTTCTTACTACCACTTACAAATGAGCACTGGCAGTACCATCATCATTACTGACGACCTTTGGCCAGCTTGCATCTCCACAATTGCCCTCTTGAGTGCACAATGCGAAAGAGGGTGCGATTGCTGGATCATATCCACGCCTATCTGGCGTCAGCAGACGTTCGTGTCACTCAGCCGTGTCACTCACCAAGTCGCGAGTATGGATTGTCCTGGAGTCAGCGACGTTCCAGCCGTCGGATTCAGCCATTCGATTGGTGTTCCCGCCGCGGCCATGGCTGCCGGCGTGTCCGTCGGCGCAATTGCTGCAGCCGCCGTGTCGGCCATCGCGGGACTCGAAGCCACTGGGGCTATAGCTGCAGTTTCTGACGGTGTTATCCAGTCGGCAGCTTCCTCCGCTCTCAGCATCGATGTATCATCCTCCTGTCTCTTCGTCTTCCCAGATCGTCCAGCGATCTCCGAGCTTCTCTTCATTGAATCGATAGATGTAAAGTCCGCCAGCGGATATATCCTCCCCTTGATCAGCATGGTTTCAGAGCTTCCCAGCCGGGCTGTCGCTAGAGCTTGACGCGCTGCGTCACTTGTCGTGCGGGTCGTCCCTATCACCAGGATAGTGGGCCGAGGATATCGTCGATGTAGTTGAGCAGAAGTCAGGCTCTCTGTCAGGATGTTCCCGCATGGAAAGACATGAGCATCCTCGACTGGGAGTCATGTCGGCCTTCAGTGCCTGTGAATGAACAGGCTCGCATGTTTCAAGTTTCGTTCACCAGGTGAAACTCACAAGATGGATCCATCGGATCATCAGATTCATTTGGTCGCCGATCCAGTCTGGTTCAAAATTCGGTCAGTGTCGACGAGAAGCACCGTGAGTATACTGTCGACACTCAGCTCGGCATCACATAAGAAATGCGCTGCAGAGGATGGTCTCAGCCTCGGCGGTGTCGAGTTATCCTTCTGAAGAAGTTGGTTGAAAGGCTACCGCAAAGTCACTGGAAGCCAGCGCTTCTGGCTTCAGCGATTACAGAGCGAGCCGATCGAATTTGCAATTTGTGTGGTCTCTCTTATCAGGCTTCGCTCTACTTATCCTCAGGCACTTTGAGAAGCGGGCTTTGCTCTTCAGCAATCCCTCTGCGCAACGTTAGACACTGACTACGTCCTTAGCAGATCAACCTGATTTACAAGTATGCATGTTGCTCAATGCTCAGAGCGAATATGTACAGCCCCTAAAAAACCCTTGCCGAGCGCAGAGCAGGTCACCTAAAGCGACAGCTGGGTCTCCTGGGATTTACTTCCCTGCGCAGGAACATCAAGGCTCTCCTGGTCCTCGAAACTCCTCAGACCTCGAAGGCCCCATCGGCCGAGCATCGCCTTGTCCTCGTCCCAGCCGGAACATGGCGTCGTCAACATCTTCTCGCCGGTGAAGATGGCATTGGCTCCAGCCATGAAAGCCATGGCCTGTTCCGATTCGGAGAAGGTGTGTCGACCGGCGGCCAGACGGATGATGGTTTTAGGCATAACGATTCGGGCAGTGGCAATGGTTCGAAGCACAGTGTGTACGGGGACGGCCTGCGGGATGAGTCAGCCAAGAACAGGGCGACTTTGTTTGTCATCCTCACCTCGTTTTTCTCCAGAGGGGTTCCCTCAATTGGCACTAGGGTGTTCACGGGGAAGGATTCAGGGTGGGATGCCATTCTGTAGCGATGTCAACATGATGATCGTCTTGGCCTGACCTACCTCGAGACCTCGTGGATCAGCCCGACTCTATCCTCGTCCTGCTCTCCAAGGCCCAAGATACCGCCAGAACAGACACTGATACCAGCATCTCTGACTGCGTCAATTGTAGCGAGTCTTTCGTCGTACGATCGGGTTGTGATGACCTGCGCAGCCTCTTAGTCAGCCGTTGTATAGCCAATCTGACCGCCTGACGCACCTCTGGGTAGAACTCTCGCGAAGTGTCAAGGTTGTGGTTGTAGGCACTGAGACCAGCCTCTTTCAGTCGCCTAGCTTGGTCAGGACTGAGCATGCCCAACGTCGTGCAGACTAGGCATGGTCAGTACACTTCGACTGCGGTGTTGTAGTGACACTAGGACAACTCACCCTCCATGCCCATGCCCCGAACCTCCTTTACCATTGTCAAGATCTTCTCAAATCCGCTCTTCCTACCAGCCAAGTCTCTCCATGCAGCTCCCATACAGAATCTAGTGGATCCGTTTGCCTTGGCCTCTCTCGCCGCTTGCAAGACTGGCTCGACGTCGACCAAACGAGATGCTTTGGTTGGGGTCTTGTAGGAGGACGACTGCGAGCAGTACTTGCAATCTTCGGAGCAACCACCAGCTAGGAGGTGGTCAGTCCAGCTTTCAACCGATGCCATCGAAGCCGCCCATCATAAAATGAACATGACACTCACTCTTAATGTTCATCAATGTACACAGCTGGATCCTCGAAGGGTCGTGGTGCATTCGGTGAACATTGGCCTAGAGACGTCAGTATAGAGCCCCATACACTGATGATTTTACGCACAGCTCTGAAGATGGTCTCCAGAAGGGATCCATCGAAGATGCGCTGGATCTCCGACCTTCTCCAGTCATGTCGAATCACACCGTCCTTTCTAGATTGAGTCACGGGCTGGGGTTCGGCGATGGTAGCGAGTGTTCGGGCTTGGACAATGGTGGACCTGGCTGCTCGTGGCAGGCGGGATACAGAAGCGGTCATCTTGCTTGCAGATTTGAGCGAGAGTGACTGGTTGAGTAGCCGAGAACGAGGTCTATGAGTTCTTTTGGGTTTGACTGATGAATTGGGGAACCGACTCTATCGTGTACTCTACGCTTCTCGGAACTGGATTGGACCGGGATACGCGCGGGGAGATCAGATCCTTAAAGAGAGTCCCCACTTTAGATTACACATCAGGTCACCTCCACCTCATTGGATCCTCAGCGCCGGCCTCAGGCTCAGCCTCGTGTGCAATGTGCATTGGACGTAATTAACAGCGTGCAACTGCATGCAAGTATGCCTGGGCCTTTCTTCAATGCATGCATCGAGCCAGTGCTGGGTCGCCTCGCTCCTCAGCCGTATATCGCTGTATACCGAGCCTAGTGCACTCAACGACAGACGGAAGAGAGTACGGAACGGGTCACATGCGCACGGAAAGGGAGCTCCGATCTCGGCTTCGTCGGATGGCCGGCGTGACTTTGTCGCCCTTCACACTGTGACTGATCTAGCATTTTGTGCGCTCTGGCCATGACATCCAAGAGTCCCCAGAACAGAGATCGGCCTAGGCAGAGACTCGACCTCCATCGTCTCCCGGACGACAAGGCGGTATTTGCATGTCAGCGCTGCTCCGTGGTCGTCGTGAGCAAGCTCCAGCTTGACCGTCGGATCAGGGTACATACTGACGATGTGGGCAGGCTCTGCAGGATGAGCTGGTCTCAAAAGCGTTCACTGGTCGCTCCGGCCGGGCCTAGTGGGTAGCTCGTCCCAGGTCCAGCTTGATACTCTCTCATTCCCGCGACAGTCTACTGAATTCTACCATCAACACCTCGCTGGGCAAGCGGGAAGAACGTAGCTTTATGTGAGCTATAGATATCAGCCCGGCTTCTCCTTACTCACGTGGAGCTCTTAAGAACCGGCACACACACGGTAGCTGATCTATTGTGCAAGTCGTGCGAGACGTCTCTCGGGTGGATGTACATCAAGACGCCCAATGGCGATCAGCGGTACAAGGAGGGTGAGCTTTCGAGGTGAATCGTCACTAATGGCTTTAGGCCGATTCATCCTCGAAGCTGCAAAGATTGTCAAAGAGAACGCTTGGTAGCGCTCAAGAAGGGGAACTGGGTTGTTCCGATCTGTACTTTCCTCGTTGTATAACACCTCTCCCGGGACCGATCTGTTGTGTGTATGATCTTGGACGCCTGGCAAGATCTTGCATGTATGTTTTACTGCTACAGCGAGATGATGTCTCCCTCACAGGCTGGACAACATCCCACAATCTCATCGCCAAACTGTTGTCTCGCCTTCCGCCTACTGTTCACGAAGCCCAAAGCACTCGCTATGCCTGGCGTATCTGTACTATTCGATGCGGAGGTCGTTGATCCCCTCCTCGACTTATCCGCAGTCTCAGAGACGCTCTCCATCCGGTCTATAGGTGGTCGGGTGTACGAGTGCGAGTGCTCCATTCTGGCTTTGAGAGCGGTGAGCGATACTTGTCGCTTGTGCCTCACGGACGCCGGGAGGAGCGAGTCCACCGAGAAAGGCCGACTTGGCCCACCGTTGCGCTGATCGGGGAAGTACGAAGGCGAGGATGAGGACGGGATTTCCTCCGCAGGTGACAGGAAAAGCCCTCGAGTCGATGATCCGACAGCTCGGGGAGAGAATGTCGATGGTGCAGCGATGGCATCATCGCGTTCTTTCTGCAGGGCGGAGTATGCGTCTTGAAGATCTCCAAGCTGGCGCGAGAGGTCGTGCACGCGCGATGTTGATGCGTGCAACGATTCTTCGAGGTTCCTAATTTTCTCCGCGTGCTGCGACACCTCCAGGGTATGTGACGATTTCAGAGATGCAACAGCCTCGGATTCGGTTGCTTCGATGGCTTTGCTTGCCGAACGCAACTTTTCGATCGTCTCCTGAGACGACTTCAACTCCTCCTCTCGAGCTGCCAATTGTTCCTTGATCTCTGCCAGTTCTGTCGCTTGCTTCTCTTGGCTCCCAGAGTTGGCTTCGTGCGTGGATGACAGCTCTGCGAGTTGCGCCTGGGTATCAGAGACAGTTCACTCTCGTAAACCTACCTTGAGACTTTCGACTTCGCGATCCAGACCTTCCTTCTGCTTGTCCCAGGTCCTAGCTTTCGTCTCCCAGCTTTCAACGTCATTGGCCAGAAGAACCTTTTCCTCCATGACTTCTACCACTCTGCCCCTGACTTCTTCCAACTGCTTGATCAACTCCCCATTCTCCTCTTGCAGTGCACTCCGCTTCTTCTCGGTTGTTTCTGCTCGTTTCGTTGCCGAGTCCTTCTTTTCTCTTGCCTCTTTCAGCTCTTTCCTGGATCCCTCGAGGGCTTTGTTGGTGTTGTCTTGGGAGGTGGCTGCAGCCTCACGTTCGGAAGCAAGGTTTTGGTTTTCCGTCTTTAACGTATCAATCGTCTGCTCCAGTTCCTTTACTTGAACCTGAAGCGAGTCGTGTGTCGCACCGAGAGCCTCGTGCTCGGTCTTCAGATCTGCCAGAGCTGACGAGTCTTTAGAAGAGGAAGTTGTAAGGGCTTTCAATTCGGCCTCGAGAGTCGACACTTGAGCTGTGTGATCCGAGTTTGTCTAGGGCGAGAGGTCAGCGATGACAAGAGCAATGATAAAGGGCCTACCTGTCTCAATCTCCCAATCTCCGCTTCTAGTCCTCCTTCTCGCTCACGAGCACGCTCTAGTGCCTTCTCAGCTTCCGTCACTTTGCTCTGAAACTCCTCCTCTTTGCGCTTTGATTCTGCCAGTTCACTTTCTGACCGAGACTTTGCTTCTATGTGTTCCTTCCTCAAAGCCACGAGTTCCTCTTCCAGTCTCGAGGAAGTGCCCTGTAGCTCCACCACCCTTTCAGACTTCTTCGCCTCGGCCTCCAAACGGTCCTCCAGGCTTCGCTTCTCTTGCTCCAGTGTCGAGATTAGAGCTCTTCCCTCTTCTAACAATTTGGAATCTCCCTTGGCGGCTTCAAGAGACTCTTTGAGGCCGGTAATCTGGCTTTGCAGATCGCTTCGTTCCGCCATGAGGAGGGAAATGGTTTCTTGTAGGTTACCGAGCGAGTCATTGTGGGCAGAGACTGGCGCAGGTTCGGACGGCTTGCTCTCCGAGGCTTCATTATCCGCCGTAATGTCCGTCGCTGGGATAGGGTCCTCTATTATAGGCGTCGAGGACTGAGGCTGCTCTTGCTTCGTTGAAGGCACTTTGTCCACGTTTGGCCCTGACTCCTCGGCATTCTGCTGCAAAGGTGACTTTTCCAGCTCCGTCCTGGCATGATCGTCCAAGCTGAGGCTGGTCCGTCCCGAGGCTAGCCCATCGGCAACGTTGGATAGAGGCGACGAAGGCGTGGCTACCGAAGACGCCTTGTTCTTCTCCTTCTCCTTGCGCTTCTGTGCTAACTGCAAAGTAGAAAGTGTCATCAGTTGTCTGCCATTCGACACCTCGCCGCGAAGTACGCACCAGCTTCTTTGCGCGAGCGGCTTTGGCCTTGCGCTCTGCTTCATCCTGATCTTTGCTCTTGTCGGACATGAGTGCTATAAGGGCATGCTAATAGGTCGACGTTTGATCGCAATGAAAGCTCATGACCGAAGATCAGATGTCCAGCAGAAAGCAGCTGAACGCGTTCGAGCTACAGTAGCTAGCCAGCTGCAGGCTAGGTGTAAGAGTGAGTCTTTACGTAAAACTCAACAACGAGCGTTACGATCGCGATCATCGATATCGCGAATACGAGTATTCTAAGCTGAACACCAGCCCCACCCGGGCCGTGGGGCGTTGTTACGCTTAGAATATTCGCGATGTTCGGGGGTTTACTCGTGCATCTCTACGGTATCTCTTGACTCTCTGTCCCTCCCCTCCGTCCATGTCATTGACTCTCGTTGTACTCGACTATAGACGAAGATACGACTCAGCCCGCTCACGCTTACCTGTCTTCGGTTCTGACTCTTTTCAGTTCGTGCTCGTCGTACTCGTCGTACTCGTCATCATCAGAGATTCGAGCCCTGGATCTGAGATCCGACGAGAGCGCCTGTTGTGTCGCAGACTCGGCGGCCTCGGATGCAGCATTCATCGAATTCTCGGCATCCAGCATCTGTTGAAGGAATGTCTCCCTAGAATCTTCGTCGAGTTCGCCGCCGTCGTAGGTCTTGGCCCAGTGTCTCATGTGCTCCACAAAGTCGCGGTAAGCACCATCAGGCTGCTTTGACATGAAGTCATTGAACGTGCCATCATCGATACTCGGCTTTTTGTCTGTTCACGACACTTTATCAGTATGACAACTTCGCTCAATGGTGCCTATGCGGTGCTCACCGACCAGGAACTCGATGAACAGTTTGGATCGTCGAGCATCGTTTTTATCCTTTGCGTCCGTCGACCTGCCCAGGTTGATCGAATGTGTCCAGTATGCAGACAGTACAGGATCATCGGACTCCTCGATTCGATGAGTAAAGCCAAAGTGGGATTGCTCCGCTGCCGTCGCTGCTTTGAGTTCTGCGACCGACATTCCGAGTTGCTGAGCTCTTTCTTCGATTGGCTCGCCATCTTCGCCAATGGTGAAGAGTACATTGCTGATCATTGTGATCATGTGATCACCGCTGACATATGCTGGCTCTCCGTCAGCAGCTTTGTACTGAACGAAGGCTTCGGGATCATTTTCGAGAGATCGTCGGTTCTCTCGAAGAACGCTTCCGAGGTAGGCGTAGACTTCATCGCTGGCATCCGGCTTCTCGCCTTCGAGAAGCTGCGTGTATTTGGACTCCCAAAGCTCGAGCGTGTTCTCCGACAGAGTGGCTTGTTTCCCAAGAGCGGCCTCCCGCTTTTCGAAATCAGGTTCGTCGACTGTTTCGTACACGTTCGTCCAGTTCGTTTGGTCGTCATCGACGACCTGCTTTAGCTGCTCCTGGATGAATGACCTGGCGATCGGCAGCAAAGGGTTGTCTGTTCCGGACATTGTAAGATGGCTCTGGTCGTTGATACTCGTTAGCTCAGCGAGGTATGCGTTTGTGGAGTTCTTGGGGAAATGCCCCCTATTCAAGAGAAGGCAGCCTCTTTGTACTCTACGGGTGTCCGCTCTGCCGTGTCAAGATGCAAAGAGGCGACCGTATAGCTTGCAAGGGTCTCCATGTCAGGAGGCTTCTGGTGCACTCCGTTGAGATCACTGGTGTCTCATCGCGAAACACAAGCCTGTCCCATGTGCAGCCTCCTTTGTGATGAGGACCGAAGTGGCTGTCTCGCTTGGTCTCGCTACGACGGCATGAGTCAACGAGGCTCTGCGCGTCGTGCGCTTTCCTTTCGGGCCTTCCTTCCAGGTAGATCCCCGTCGTGAATGCTGAGGAGGTTTCGCTACGACAGCGACAGTGATTGGGAATATGGGTGGTCCTTCTTGAAGATTTTGACGTATCTGGCTGCCTCGCCCTGCCCCGGCGGTCTCATTTCGACCATGATTGTGAGCGGCTCTCCGTTCACCCTTTCGCAATGTCGCAACCAGTTCCGGGAGGAGTCAGCCGACGATGTGATGCGCGAGCCCTGAAATGATTGGGTGAAGTGGCAGGGKGGGGTATAGGGGAGGCGGACTGGTGGACTTGAACTGCTGATAGCACGAAGGACGCTATCACTGACCCACCAGTCGTCTGGTTCGTCAGACTGCTCGCCTTCCCACAGCTTCAGCAAGGTCATACGTATTATGAGGAATGAGTAGTTATCATCACCCAAAGCTGTTCCACACGACACGGTGTAGTTGTACCGTATGGGTCAGATACCGAGGACGGGCTACATGTGTCATAGCTTTCTTCAATCTTACAGCGAGATGAACGTACGGATATCTCGAACTGCTCACCAGCGTGTACTCAAGTTGTTCCTGTACTCTCCTTCTCCTCTTTTGCTTGAGTCAATTTCTTCACAACCATGTTCGCACTGATTACACTAGCTTGCACCTCGGGCAAGTCTTTCGCCTCGTCCGCCGACAGCTTCGGGAAACCTTTCTTCCGCATGATCACACTCTGGCAGAAGGCTGACAGGAGGCGAAGTGAGTCGGCGTGTTCTATGTGCTGATCGGGCCTGTCCCGGATTGCTCTTCGCAGACCTCCTGAGAGTATCGTTGGCTCCCATGTTTTCAACCAAGATATTGTTGTATCGTACGATTCGAGCAAGTCCCGCACGTAGTCAAGTTCAACATCACCTGTCTCGTCGTCACTCGGCAGACCATCGTCGACGCCCTCGTCTATCTCCTTCACGATCTTGCGGAAGGATGCAATATGTCGTTGAAGGAGCCTGGTGAGTAATTTCGAGTTGGTGCCCGATCCTTGTACTGATGTTGGCGCAGGTTCTGAGGTTTCCTTCTGGACTTCTGCCAAGTACTGGATCGTGCGAAATAGTGTCTCGGATGTGGTGAAGGGCTCTTCGCCAAGGGAAGCGGGGAATTCGAGTGGCTTTCCTTCCTGCGCTGCCTTGATATGGGGTCGATATCCTTCGAACACTGTGTCGAGACTGATTTTAATGGCATCAGCGGTCGATTGCTTTGGCTGCCATGTTCGCGATTCGATGTCTGGGCCATTTTCTAAGGTAGTGAGTTGTGATCTCCGTATTGGTCAAACTCGACTGACCTGTCCATATCTTCAGTGCTTCTCTCCATCCATCGTGGCCCTCAGCATCATCAGCTTCACATCGTTCCAGCGCTTCAGTCACAAGGGCCACTCGGTCACCGGGCTCCGATGGCCAGTACGATCGGGCAGGTCTGGCTTCTACTGCTTTGGGTTGCGAAGTGTGGGAACACCTTTCAATGTACGCCAAGATTCGTTCACTGGACTGTTTGACTTCCTCGTACGATCCGACTTTCTCGATGTCTTTGTCTTTCCTGGTGAGATGCTTTGTAAATAGTTACTGAGCACCATTAGGTGGACCTGATCTTCACGTCGCGCTTCGTATGTGTCACCTTCCAATGCTTCGACGCTCTCTACCATTCTCGATTAGCAAGGTTCAACAGCCTTGTGGATGCAACTCACCTGAGGTCCAGGCGTAAGCTTCCTCCATCTGAGCCATGATTACGGCGTACTGGTCGATCTTCCCTTGTGAGGTCGATGGATCCAGCGTTTTGACGTAGCGGTCACTGAGCCCCCAATTATGAGCTAAAGTGTTAAGAAGGATGTGGTCATCGCTGAATGGGCAGGCTGAGCGACCGCTTTCGGCATGAGTCTCACTGTTGATCAGCGGCATGATACGGCGGCGCTTCAAGAATTAGCGATAGTGATGGAAGAAAGAGATCCAACAAAAGCTGACCGGTCTAACTGCCGCTTATATCAGTGCAACATAGCATGCGCCTTGCCGACCTCCTTTATGCCTTGGTCAATGACGTCTGAAACGGGGACTTGCACTGGCTAACCGAGAAACACCTTGTCGTCGATTTCCACACCAAACTCCTCCTTTGCCATCTGCTCGAATTGGTGTTGCAGCTTGTCCTCCCATCCCTCCCTCTTATCCTTGGGCAAAAAGCCTGACGACATATCAGCGATGAGCCATAAAGGATCCAACTCACGTTGTTTCAGCTGCTGTAGCCAGAAGGCGAGGTCGACAAAGCCAAGCGTGAGGCGGAAGATGACGGTGTTTAGACGATCACGCAACCACGGTCGGAGACCGATACGTGACAGTGTGCGGGGATCGGTGATCGATCGCGAATAGCCAATAGACGCCCACTGTCCGTCAGAGGGTACAGTACGCTGCACTCACCTTGGCAGTCAGATTGACTCGGGATGAAGGTGATCCAAGGGTCTGTCGTCAGCAACAATCTTTCTTGGCAGACATACCTGGTTGTTCGCCTGCATCATCCGCTGACATCGGGTGAGGAAGATGAGTTCCTGGAGTCAGTCAGGCCCCAGCTTGGTCGACATACCCTTGGGATGAGCTGCTCATTCTCGAGCATGGTCTTGAACCGTCTCTTTAGCTCCACCTGCTGCTCGTACTGTGACTTTTCCGGCTCCTTGTCCTTCCCTTTGCTCCCTTTTCGGACCTGGAACGGGCGCAGGAGGATGGCCGACGCGAACCTGGGTTTCAGCTCAGCACACGGGACCCAACTCACATGTTTGCGTCCAGCGCAATTCCCCATTGACGAGCTATATGCTCAATGGTAGGCACGTCCAGAACGAACAGAGACCGCCAAAGTGTGCAGTACTCTTCACGGAACTTCTTTGATAGCGTGATATACAATCCATGGTCGATAATGACCTAAAGTCAGCCTGATTGAAGAATGAGCCACCTACCAATTGAGGCTTTCCCTTCTTTGTTGGGTGCTTGCGGACTAGCAAGTTGCCGGGATGCGGGTCACAATGGACAAACCCCCAGGAAAAGGTCATGGCGGACATTGTCGATATCGCCAGATCCATCACCTCACGGGGATCCAATTGCATCTCTTGCAAAGCGTTTAGATCGTTCAGTCTGCTGCATCAGCCAGATCCGACGATGTTAGGACCCACCTGCAGCCATCCACCCATTCCATAACCATGATCCGATCGCTCTCCGGACATCCTTCCGCTTTGCCAAATACTCGCGGGACGTACACGTCGTCGCGGAGTTCAGGAGTTTGGGCCAAAAGCTCTGCACAGCGACGCGCATTGTTGGCTTCATTCTCGAATGAGGTTTCCAGCCGCATTTGAGAGGAGACGTAGTTGGCCCTGCTGTCAGCTTGGAAGAAATGACGAGACCTACACAAAGTACACTAATGGTCAGCTCGGCGGTGGAGACTGGAACTCACTTGGCATATCGAACAGCTTCTCGCAGAGATACATCAGAGCTCTGAGCATCAGCTACATGATCAAGCCTTTCGACCCACCTGTACGAGAACAGATCCCATTCCATCTGCTTCTCTATTGCTGGTTTCTGCACCTTGACAGCTACGACCGTAGGCGCATCCTTTCCTCCAGTTCCTGCTTTGAGTGTCGCTCTGTGTACTTGTGCAATCGACGCCGAGGCCAGTGATTCATGCGAGAAGGTCTCAAAGGCATCTTCCGGGTCCATATCGAGATCTTTCCGGAAGACCTGAGAGTCAGCTTTGCTATGGTCATTCCACTCACCCCTTGTACCTCGTTGTAAGGAACCGACGGAGCTCTATCAAAGACATGTCCGAATGCCTCTCTATATGGCTTGGGCAAAAGCGCGGCCTGCAAGCCTGATTCGCGTTAGTCACCGTCGGTCTTGATGGACCTACCCAACGCTTGGCCCAGCTTCAGATACAACCCCTGATTGACATCGATGACCCATTTGAGCCTATCGGCTACTCGTTGATGTAATGCCTCGATCTGGTCCGCCTTGTGAGGCGCAAAGTTGATCTTGTCTATATAGTTAGACGTGACGGCGGGTACCAGACTCACAATCTAGTGTACACAATATCCTACTGTATCAGCTTTGATCAACTGGAAACTGCTCACCCTATCCATCCCGTCCTCAGACTCCTCGAGAGCGCGCTAGCATTGAATTGCCGATCGTACACATACACTCCGCCACCGATGGCAAAGACGACTCCGGCTCGTTTGGCCCACTTTGCAGATCGAGATTTATTGACGGGCGGCGACAGTTGAGGTGAGCCTGTCGCATATGTCCTGTTGATGACCTGTGGACGGACTAGCCAGCGAGACGGCGGTGCTAATCTAGGAGGCATGTGAGTGTTGGCATTACACGAGTACGAGGTGTTAAGAGGAGAAGAGTTTGTAGGCTTTGTGATGGTGGGTGATTCCAGCAATCGGTCATCCAGAGTGGAGGTCAGGTCATTCGAGATCCCGATTGGTAATGACGACAACAACAAACGAAGTGTCGGCATCAAGCTTCAAGCTTCATGAAGAGCTTTGGTCAAGCAGAGTGATAGTAGATGCATAGTTGACCCCCGTGCAGTACGGAAAGGTCTCCTATCAGGTAGATACAGAGGATCCGAGCATCGAAAGACTCTTGTCAAGCCAACGTACAACCTGGCACTAGACCTGGGAATGAACTCGAGGCAGATCGGCTGTTCAATGTTCATCACGGCATCACCTGTATCGATTGCATGGAGCTTGGTCTCCCGCTCAAACCTCATACCGCATAGACACAGTCCCCGAATGACTGACCAGGCCATGCGTTGATCCTATTGCCCAACGGAGGGTACGATCCGGGTGTAGCCGCCCACCGTGCATCGCCTAGATGTCGAACGCACCGCGCTTGGAATGGCCAAACCGATCGTTGAGGCCTCTTGCTTCCTTGATCTTGGCTTGCCTCTCTTGATCCGACAATAATCTGCCAGTGACACCCATATCCCGGTCGCGGTCCCAAATAGCAGCTGGCTCGTCCTTGCCGTCCTTCTTGTTCTTCGTATGCTGGTCCAGTAACGACCCCCCTCTTTGTTCTTGCTAAACGATCAGCCAAGAACCTCCCATTCAGACGTACATTGTGTTTATCGATACTCTTCTTGATCTCCGATTCCTTGATCCGCTTCCGTCTGAGCTCGTCCTCATCTTCATCCCTCTTCGACCCGGGTCGAGGCTCCTTCTTTCGTTTGATGCCCGCTACTTCGTCTGCTATTCTCTGGGCCTTTTCGGCCGGCGTTTCCGTCCATATACTCGAGTCTATGTCTACAGGCTTGGAAGCCTTGCTGAATGTCGTGGGTCTTTTCCTCAGTGGGTCGACTAGTCGCTGTCAGAGACAGTTTGGCTAGGAGAACTCACCTGTAGAGAGAACGCCTGACGAGGGTGGTACTAACATCCACGATTCTCGTTCTTGCTTCTTCGGTCTCGATGCCTCCTACGTATATTCTCAGAATGTAGTCATAGAGAAGGAGGATACAGCACAAACCTCTCGCTGCTTGGCCCATCTCTCCTCCCGCTCTCTAAACTCCTCGACAGCGCTCTTCTCTACCACTGGCCCACCACTCAGCACAGGACCGATCACGTCGTCGTCGCTGTCATCATCCCCGACAGGCGGCTGGGGCCTAGGTGGTGACCTTTGAGGAGATCTTGAAGACCCTGCAGCGGAACTAGGTATAGATGGACCCAGAGCAGGTCCTGCTGTACGGGCTTGTCGGGCCGCAGCGAGGTGCGGCGGTAGCGCTGGAATGTAGTCATCGTCGTCTTCAGGTGTCGTCGAGCGAGGAATTGCGGGTCCAGATTCTTCTTCTTTATTAGAGCTCTGACCTGACAAGTGAGCCAAGTGAGGAGGTAACGCAGGTCCTATAGGCATGTTGGGCTTTAGACGCAGTAGAAGGCGGCTGCAGTAGTGAGCCAGTTGTATGAGTTGTTCAACTTGAGCGGTGGTCGAGCGGGATCAAATGTTTCGTATCGCCTCCACTTCGAACGCTGACGTCGTGAAGATGCTGGTGGAGAGACCTGATGCATGATGTTCTCTCACCATTATGCCTGGCTTGAACGTCACTCAGGAGGGTCAGCAGTACGCCTGAAGATAATGATCTTGCTGACGATCTGAAGACATCGACCAATTCGTGGCCATCACACAATCTTCCCAAGAAGACGCTCAACGCTTCCTTTCGTCTGGAACTACCTTAGAGGTGGGTGGAGACTCCAGACTCTAGTCCCATCCTAACATCCACTACTAGGGTGCTCTAGAAGACTACTTTGCAGCTCAAGCAGCGGCAGGCGCTCCTTCAGGAGATATCGAAGAAGAGATCATAACAGACGACGAGGTCATGTCCGAGCAAGACCAGCCGGCGGAGAAGAAGCCACGTGTCGGTGGACCAACAACCCTCGACGGGCGACCAGTCGATGACACTTTGCCTGAAGGATGGGGACAGCCACAGAATCCGGGCAGGAGGGCTCCTGGCGGATTTGGAGGGTGCGTTGAAGGTACAGGACAGAGCTGATGATATAGCGTTGCCGACCTCTTCAGCTCTGTAGGTCCTATCACCGTTGAACGCTATTGACGAAAGGGATTACACGGCAGTGCCAGTCGTGGCCAGCCTCAGCAAAACAGTGACGATGATGACGAAGACGAGGATGACGAGAAAGGACAGGAGTTCTTCACGGGAGGCGAGAAAAGGTGGGTTGGTAAGCGCGATGACTGGCTAATCCTGCAGTGGTCTCGCCGTTCAGAACCCAGACCGTCCTGGCCAGCGAGGTGCCAGAGGCATCGTTGACAAGATTCTTGAGCAAGCAAAGTCGTGAGTGATTCGTGGCAGCTTTCGCTGACTTTCACAGTAATGGCCCAAGCAAGTCACCTGAACCCTCTGGCTCGGGCCACCATTTCGGTGGTTCTGGCAATGTTCTAGGCTCCGAGGACACCCCCAGTGATGCTGCTCCGCCCGCAGCGGCTCCGGCATCAGCCCCGTCTCCCGCCGCTGCACCCTCAGGCGCAATGGAAGCCTTGATGGGCATGTTGCGTGGATCAGCCCAACCGCCCCAGGATGACGACAACGAAGTCCAAACCCGTCGTCTTACCTTCTGGCGAAATGGTTTCTCTATCGAGGACGGACCGTTGCTATCTTATGATGAACCGCGAAACAGAGAGACGCTCGAAGCTATTCAGTCGGGTCGAGCACCACCTTCCCTGTTCGGCGTCCGCTTCAATCAACCTCTGCAGGTCGAAGTCGCGCAGCGCAAGTCCGAGGACTATCAGCCCCCGCCCAAGCGACCCGCCAAGCCCTTTGAGGGATCCGGCAACAGACTCGGTGCTGCCACACCTCAAGTCGTCAGCGGCTCCACCACACCCTCGATGCCAGGATCCCTGCCAGCCGAGGCTGCAGCTGCTCCACCTGCACCTCCTTCGTTCGCTGTCGACCAGTCCCAACCCACGACCAGCATCCAGGTGCGATTAGGCGACGGCACGAGGCTCGTTGCCAAGGTCAACCTGACTCACACGGTGGAGGATCTGCGAAATTTTGTCGCGGCGTAAGTGACTGTGACAAGTCGGAGCTGACGTTTTGCAGAGCACGACCAGACCAGCGACCGTTTGTCCTGCAGACCACGTTCCCCAGCAAAGAGCTCTCGGATCACAAAGAGACCATCGAGGGGGCAAAGTTGCAGAATGCTGTCGTCGTCCAGAGGTTCATTTAGCGTTCGCTTCCATGTATGTATGCCGAATGGTGATGCATGATCGTAATATACAATTACATTTCTCGTCTAACAAACTGAAGGAGTGTAAGCACAAGCCAAATGATCCATGATGGTACTCACCTCTGATATCTTCCAACCTCCCGTGAGCTCATTATCTAGCTCGGCCTCGACCATCGTCAATGCCATGGCATATCTCGTCCTCTGAATGACGTCCTCCGCTCCGATCATCACTTTGCCCGTCTTGGCCGACTTCCAAGCATTGATCTCCTGCACCTCGCACGCGACCAGGAACACCGGTATCGTGTCGTTGACAAACATTGCTTTGTGGATATCCACCGATCCGATCTCCTGAACACGACACGACGACACCAAGCCTCGCTTGACGTATTCACCTATCTGAGCCCAAGAGACATTGTACGCCTGTCCAAGATCAGCTCGGATCCGCAAGCCTCGCCAAAACACTCACCGCCTCGGACATCCAGCTCCTCATATCTGGCTGATCTGCGCTCAGGAACGCATCAATGACCTCGGGTACGATATACTCCTTCAGCTCGACTTGGAACTTGTCGAATCGGAAATCTGGGTCGATTTGTCGGGTGCAGACGATCACTCTAGCGTGTTCATTCTCCTGTACTAATCGGCCAAACTTGGATCCGACCATTCTCAGGGCGTTGTACAGCGGCTCATCGGATTCGTAGTAGTTTTCCTTGAACCGTTGGTACGCGGGTGACTGGGAGAGGAAGGACAGCCGCGATGTTGATGGCTCCGAGTCGGACGAGAGTACCACAGCCTCTCCGGCTCTGAGTCGTATTAGCTTGAATTTCAAGACGATCTAGTCGACTCACTCTGGGTTCGCCCTCATCTTCTTTGAACCACCAGCCTTGGCTAAGCGCTTCCGTCTCCTTTCACGCCTGACCTCCTTATCCTCGTAGCCCTCCATGCCGATATCGTCCAGAGCTTCGATGATAGCCTGGCCCACGACGCTGTCCTTCAATGGCTGAGTGAACCGTCTTCCAAAGTTGGTCAACTGCTCCAAGGCAGCAATGACTCCCGCATCCTGCAGAGCTCTTGCAGTGGCATCCGACATGGAGACACCAGTGTCCGAAAGCGTCTTGGCCGCGGCGGCTATCCTAGGATTCTCTTTGATCATGTTGGAGATCTAAGCAATGTTAGCTACACCCTACCGTCGAGGTCGTCTGCTCACTCTGGCCTTCTCGTACAGTATCCTCGCGCGCTTCATGGCCTCGCTGTCGACGACCTTGCTTGCGTCACCCTGCAGCTGCTTGACATTATCCTGCCAGCCCTGGTTCTTCTCAATCTCCTCTTTCAAGGTGTTAATGAACACCTTCCATGGCGACTGGGGAGGTGCATTGTCCTCGACTGTAGCCTTCTTCTTGGGTGGCTCCTTGCCCTTTGTGTCTTCCTTCTTGGTCTCGTTTAGCAATCGGCAAGTGGTGGACAGCGGTCGAATGGCGGTAGAAATGGGCTGAGAAGAATTGGCGAGGAACTGAGGTCGTAGAATTGGCCTTGGCGGGAGCGCTCGCTGCTTGAGCAGCCTGAGGATGACCGGTCTCGATTTCATGTTGGCGTTGTTGGCTTGTTGCTGGTGATATGATCAAGTGGACGACGTTATGGTGCTTTTTGGACTTTTCGTCTCGCCGCCCGGCCGGAAGCAAAACAGAGGGAACAAATAAGCTGGTGTCCTCCTTACGCCGGTAGTCATCTTCGCTGACTGCTGCCAGATCGTCCGATTCGTGCATGTCATCGTCGCGAGCGAGTGTACAAACAGGCCAGTGTATACAAGAAGAGGAACAATCAGATACAAGCTTCCACGATCAATACCCATCCAATCCGCTGCCGGCCTCGTCTGTCGATCCACCCTCGATCTCCCCCACATACCGGCAACGGGCGGCCATTTTGATGCGCTCCTCCCACTCTCTGAACCACTCGCCTTCCTTCCTACCGAGAAGGTAGTGCACGCCCTTGGGTCCTGGGACGAGCGTCGCTGGCTTTGGCAATTCGGGATGGACCTTGTACATCCCAGGCAGCCGCTCAGACGCCAGAGCGACCGTCTCACCTGGGAACGTGGAGGGCAGACGCGGGTAGAATTTCAAGCCGTCTGTGGTAAGTCAGCAAGAGTCGCCATCGTGACAGAAGACTCACAATGTATCTTGGCCACGCTGTACGGACCTCCGCCCCGCGGGTGGAGCCGCTGCCACACCCAAATACATGGGTAGATCAGGGTGAGCCAGAGCAGCATGTAGATCCAGGACTTGATGTCAGCGCTGCAACTTTGAGGTACTCACTGTATGGACCGCCATGCTGAGGTAGTTGTGAGGCCGGACATCGATTAGGCTTGTCTCTTGAACGCATTCGACGGTCAAATGGTTCGAATTGTAGCCCGTGGATGTAATGGCGCCTTTCGTTGCTGAGCATTCATCAGCATTGCTATCAGCTTGTGACATGCCAGCGCTCACCTGTGATCAGACCTTCAAAGTCCCAGCCCCAATGGGCGATAGGGACCATAAACTCCTTGAGCAGACCTTGATCTTGCGTGAACTTTTCGCACCAGGCTTTGAGCATCGGTTCAGTCGCAGCGCGCTTCAGATCCTCGTGATCGATAGCTTCTTCAGCAACTCCATCCAGAATCGTTCGATCGCCAAGAGCCAAAGCACCTTGTCCTTGGACACCCTTGCCCTTTCCTCGAGAGTCCCAAAACTCGGGAGTGTCCTCCATCTTGATCCAGTCGGGAAGACCTCTACCGACTCGCCACTTAGACCACTCTTTCCTGAGGCCCTTGCTGCTGCCGATCTCCTGCCTGCCTGCGTCGGTTGGACCGAGTATGGAAGCGTACTCTGTCCCTGAACGGACTGGCGGAGCGTATAGCGCAGAGTAAGTGGGTGAGTGCGTACCCCTATGTGTCGGGTAGTCTGGAGAGACGGTGGACAAATGGACATTGGCAAAGTTGTCCGGATGAGCAAAGCTTGGAGTTATATTGATCTGGGTGACCCGTCAACTAGGAGCAGCTGGAAACGGTGCTGAAACTCACAGTAAAGTCGAAATCGGTGATACTCTCAGGCTGACCCTTGCGTCGTTGTCTCATTCCATCACGATCCTGCACCGTTTCATTCCGCTCTGGCGTCTCGAAATGAACACCTGTGCATCGCAGCTTGAGTGCAGAGTGGGTCAGAGCCTGTCGTCGTAGCCAGTCGTAGAGTGTGGCCGAATCTTGCAGCCTTTCGTCGTCGGTGACGAGCCATTTACCACGTTTCTCGGCCTTTATGCTGCTCATGACGTCCTCGGGGGTGGAAGCTCTGCCTAGGATTGGCTCTGCATTGGGCGGTCCTTGGTATAGGTGCAGCGTGTCTTTAGGTGGCGAGGATGCGGTGGAAGGTGATGGCCCGCCTTCATCGGCGAACACGTATGGGGGAGGTTCCTCGAATGCTGGGGGCGATGCTGCCCGGCTAGAGACCGTCTTGTTATCAGAGGTCACCATGTTGAGGTGAAGTGAGTTGAAAGGATCATGAGATGTCGGTGCTGTGCTAGATGTAGTGACCTGCGGGTTGCCTGCGGGGTGATCGTTATGACCGAGGAGGACGGAAGCAAAAATTCGGGTAACTTCACAGTCCGAGCCAAGTCCGAGCCACTCTTAGAGTGTTGACAACATCATTGCGACAACATCCATCCCCCCGACCGCGATGCAATGAGCTCTGGCATGACCCAGGGCTCGCAGCCTGCAAACTCTGGCACTCGCAAAAGGAGGAGGCTGTCGCGAAGTGAGTCCTCGGCTGAGTTTCCCGAGCCCTCGGGCTTGACCGAAGAGCTCGAATGGTACATCACTCTGCTCGACAGCCACATCAGAGACGCTGCAGCACACGTCCAAGGTTATTCAGAGGAGAAGTCTATATCGATCAAAACCCGACATGGGCCGACTATCCTCCTCCCCCTTCACTCCACCTGGTCTACAGCTGAGAAAGAAGCATTTTTCGCTTCACTCAGTCGTCGCAGTCGACTTCGACCGGATCTCGTAGCAGAGGACACGGGCAAGACCGAGAGCGAGGTGGTCGACTATATAGCCACCTTGAGGCAGGGCGCGGATGCCATCAGGAGGACCGACGGAATGACACCTGGGAACAGGGACCGCTCGACTAGGTGGGATTCTGCTCGAAGATGGGTTGACGGAAGATCTCCTTCGGCCATCCAAGTGGACGAAGAGTGGATAGACCAGGAAGAGGCGTTGGCGGAGCAAGTCTTGAGCCTAGAGAAGGAGGCGCTCGACAAGATCTTCGAGGTGAATCAGCAGGAACATCGTCGAGTGTCCATAAAGGCGGTCAAGAAGCAAGCTAGAAAAGAAGGCAGGAGGTCGGCACCGGATGTCGAAGCAGAGTCAAAGTTGTTGGACAAGCAAGAGGCGCTACATCGCTGGGGCCGAGAAATCGATTCATCCAAATTGTCACTCCTCCACGCGGCGTTACGACCCTTGTTCCTTCGGTCCTATGGCGCATCAGCGGACTCGACCGAGGATGTCGCAGAGCATCTATCTCTGAGCCATCGATTTCCACGGAACGAGATAGCAGAAGAGTTGCAGGAAATTGAGGCCATATCCGTGATTCCGTTCAAAGAGAGGTCGAAGGAGCAGAGAACTTTGTTCCGGACGATGGTTAATAGGAAGAAGAACCGGGAAAAGTATCGGTTGAAGCAGTTGCTCGAGGAGGGAATGACCCAGAAGGAGATTGACGATCTGGGTGGGCCCGATGCCATAATCGAGGGTCGCAAGAAGGGGTCTGATGGACCCCGAAAGAAGACAAAGTCGTCAGACTCGCCAAAGGTCGATCTAGAAGAGGAGGGCTTGTTGAATCTGTCCAAGCTGGGAGGCGATGTGCTAGCCGCAAAGCGAGGATGGGACGTATTCAACTTTCAGAAGATCCCCTCGTTGACAGCGTGAGTTGTCAGCGATCGATGCTCTTCGAGTGACGCTGACATCCGTAGCTCTCTCACGGGTCATGAATCTAGCCTCTCGTTCGAAATGTTCGACACTCTGCGCGAAGAACTCCTCGCCTACCTCGTCCCGCTCGTCCTCCACGTGATCACCATTGCGGAAGCGTCGTCGGAACAAGATGCAAGCGATGAAGTCACTCAACAGCACGTCCAACAAGTTTGCGCTCTGCGCGGGGAGGCCCCTCGTCTAGCTCGGAGTGAGATGCTTCACAGGGCGTCGGATGGGGCGTTCAGCATACCCAATCATGAGGCAGTGGACAAGTATCTCGGATCGACAGCCCAACCCCCGAACACGCTTGCCTGGAGCTCAATGTCGTTGTTAGGAGGACTTGACCAGGGGGAGGATGAGGAGGATGAAGATGATGCTGAGACGGATGAGGAGGAAGACGAGGAAGACGAGGCCCTTGATGCCGCCATGGAGAGGATGGACGCGGCGAACGACGCTCTGGATGAGCTTCGATTGCGCCGCCAGAACGACACAACTCAAGATGCCGATTTGGCAGAAGCCAGTGACGCTGTCACTGCAGCCACTTCGGGTAAGTCCACGCTGAGGCAATGTGTACTGACACGACCAGAATACCACCAGTTACAGCTTGCTACGAACAGAGCTCGGGTCAAGAGGAACTCGCTCAAGCACCGATCTGCAAAATGGACCAGCACACGTCTACGTATACAAGGCGGCCAGCTGCGCGCTGGCAAGAGCCGTGCTGTCATTCTCGACTCTGATAGCGAGGAAGTAGATCTGGGGTCTGAAGGCGGAGCGGGCGATAAGACCGTCGACGATTCGGACGAGTCAGAGGACGCAGACGAAGGGAGATCTGGGGTCGATGACGAGGATTAGACGAGTAACGATTAGCAGCTACTTAGGTTTGTAATGCAATGCGGCGAGATCCGCTAATGACAACGGAATATTCTTGAGCTTTGCGAACAAATTGAAACTGCTCAGTTACCGTTGGTGAACACAACTTGTTCGAGTATCGATTCTTCTCGTTGCTTGTCTGGCTAGTGATAACAGCAGCAACAGCCATGTCCGCGTCGCCTGCGCCTGCAGGCAAGTCGCCATGGTCCGAGTACAAGAATTCTGAAGGCCGGGTTTACTGGTCGCATTCGGTCACCAAGCAATCTGTGTGGGAGAAGCCAGACGAGTTGAAAACTCCATTCGAAAAAGCGGTCAGCAAAACGCAATGGAAGCAGTACACCTCGAAGAACCGACCTTACTATGTCCACAGCGTGACCAAGGAGACAAAGTGGGACTTGCCCCAGGAGTTATTGGATCTCAAGGAGAAAGTCGACCAGCAAGAGGCAGCAAAGGAGGAAAGAGCGAGGCGAGTCGCAGCGGGCGAGCGAAGTCCAACGCCCATTCGAGGCTCCGAGTCGCCAGACATCCAAGCGACTAGGGAGAATGCGGTGGCTAGATATCGCTCTCCGACGCCAGAGAGAGAGAGGACCCCTCTGGAAGTCATCACGATGCCCCCTGGCGGTTTCCTCACTCACGACAAGGCGGAAGAGGGTTTCATATACCTGCTCAAGAGGGAGAGGGTGGATGAGACCTGGACCTGGGATCAGACTATGAGGCAGATAATCATGGACCCGCTGTACAAGGCACTAGGAACGTTGGCAGAGAAGAAGGCGGCGTTTGAAAAGGTGACTACAGCCGATAGAATTGCGCTGACGATCAGTACACCCAAAGCATCATCACCGATCGACAAGCGGCCAAAGAGGCCAGACTTGCCCGACTCAGGCCACTCCTCTTCAAGCTCTTTGCTCAGAGCCCTTACATCAAGTCGTACTCTACAATCAAGACCGCGGACCAGGTCTTTGTCAAGGAACGGCACTGGAGGGAAGCCACTGCCGAGGAGAGGCGACTTCTCGTGGATGAATTTGTGACGGATCTGAGACGCAGAGAAGAGGTGAGCAAGGCGTAATTTCCAGCGCTGACCTGTAGACCGCCGAGAGAGACCTTCGTAGGAGAAACATGCAGGTTCTCGGTGACCTGTTCAAATCCCTGGACGTTACGGTATCTACGCCCTGGCGGGAGGCGCACAACATGATTCTCTCGTCGTCCGAGTTCAAGGCGGATCCCGAGCTGCAAAACATTGAAACCATCGACATTCTCGGAGTCTATGACGACTACTCTCGACAGCTGGAGCAAGAGCACGAGGAGGAGTCGCGCAAAGCGAGGATAGAGCATGTCAGGAGGGCTCGGAAAGCGAGAGAAGGATTCAAAGCGCTCTTGTCTGAATACGAGCATAAAGGGGAATTGACGAGGAACACAAAGTGGAAGGACTTTGCTCCGCTCATTCGTAAAGACGAGAGGTACCGCGCCCTGCTTGGACAGCCGGGGAGCAGTCCTGTGGAGTTGTGGATGGATGCGGTGGATGACATCGCCGAGGAGGTTGAGAGTACTGCGGACAAGATACAAACGGCATTGGGCAAGGACAAGTCGGTACTTTTGGAAACCTCTCTGGAGCAGTTTGAGGCAATGTGCAAGGACGCTCAGTTGGAGAAGCAATTCGACGAGAAGAGGCGTAAAGACGCATTCGACTTGGTGAGTCTCCTGAGGCGGACGGGCTGACGTTCAGATTCATTCCCGTTTACTGCAAGCCGCTGCGGACGAGGCCCGCCGGGCGGAGAGAAAGCGTCGACATCGGATCGACGACCTGCGATACGCGCTCAAAAAGGTCCAAAGGCATATCGACCTGGAGATGACCTATGAAGAGGCAGAACCGCACATGAAGGATCTCCAAGAGTTTAACGATATCACAGAGGTCGAGGATCGCAAAGCGGCTTTTGACAAATTTGTCGCTAGGCAAAAGGTAAGTCAATCTTTGGGGGCATGACTGACCTCAGGAAAAACTTCGCGAGGCAGAGTCTTCTGAAATTGGCTCGAATCGAGACCGCAGGGAGTCGAAGCGTAGAGACTCGACTTCCAAAATGGACATTGACGGCGACGATCGATACAAGGATCGCAGCCACAGGAGGAGAGACGAGCGCAGTCGAGAGCGAGACAGAAGCGACCGCAGGCATCGCGACGACGATAAGAGAGACCGAGGCTCGCGCTCGAAACGGGATGACGAGGATCAACGAAAGCACCGATCCAGCGTGGAGGTGGAGGATCGGGAGAAGAAGGTGAGCCAATGTCTCTGAGCAATTGCTGACGACGTAGCGCGCTCGGAGATCTTCACAAGACGATCGGAGGAGAAAAGGAGACGAGGTCGAGGAAGGAGAAATCTAAAAGTGCGAATACATGATCGTCTAATGCTCGACCTTTCTCTTCTTCTTCTTCTGCTTGAGATCGTCACCACCTCCGCTATGTTTGCCGAGTTTCTACCTGTCAGCAGTGTCACAGATCAAGAACTCACCTTGTTGATGACTCGCTCGAGGGCCCGTCGAACGTCGGTGTTTGGGGGAAAGTCTCGGGTGTTGGACAGGTCAAAGTACTGAGGGGCGTATTCGAGCAGCCACTCTGGTCGGACCTCGGTCACGGTTCGGATAAACTACTCATCAGCGATGCTCGTATCTAGCTAACTCACGTTGGCAGTGGTCAAGACAAACTCGTTGTACAGCACCCATTCGGGCGTCGTGTCCAGACCACAGGACAGATGTAGCCGGACGACCTGGTTGTCCTTGACAGTCATGTAGCTGCCCTTTTCTCCCTCCTTGTGTGCGACCTGCATGAAGAAACCACACGTCAAGGCTTGACGGATATTGTTCCAGTAGTTTTTGTCGTCGAATGCCGTGCTGACGAGCTCGAGGTCAAACTTTTCCATGCTCCTCTTCAGCTGTGTCCGCACATTGTCCGCCTGGGCCAGTGACCGCTGATTGAGAAAGTTTTGCCAGCACCAGTCTTTGCCTCCAGACTCGTTCGACTTGTACGCGTGGTAGACGTTGAGCATGGTGAGGTGGTCGCCGTCCGGGTGGGTAAACTGCGCCTTGGCCATGTCGGCTTCCTTCCTCGCGTTGGCGGGTCGCATAAAGACGTTGGGGACAGAGAGCATCGCGGTCAGACTGAGCAGTTCGTTGCTGCAGCCAAACTCGGGGCTGACAATGAGCATCTTCGCCAGTTGAGGGTCGAGGGGGAACTCTGCCATGATTTGTCCGAGCGGTGTGAGATTGCCTTCGTCGTCGAGCGCGGCGAGGTAGTGGAGGAGCTCGAGAGCTCGCATAATGGTCTCGGGCGCGGGTGCGTCTCATCGTTAGCAGAGTCGCGCATAGTTCACTCACCCATGTAGTCGAAATGCACGAGATCCTTGATGCCCAGCTTGATGAGCTCCAGCACCGTATTGGCGAGATTGCTCCTGAGGATTTCTGGGTGCGTCTGCTCCTCCAGCTCCTTGACAAAGTCCTTTTCCGTGTACAATCTGAAACACTTGCCCGGCCTCGTTCGTCCGGCTCGACCTGCCCGCTGCATCGCGGATGCTTTGGAGATTGGCGAAACCAACAGACTCTCCACTCTGATACGTGGGTTGTAGACTTTTTGTTTGCAGAAGCCGGGGTCGACAACGTAGACGATTCCGTCGATTGTGAGCGACGTCTCGGCGATGTTGGTGGACACGACGACTTTTCGACCTGGCAAGCCGTCGGACGCTCGAGTTGGTGGTGCGGGGTCGAAGATCCGCTGTTGTTGCTGAGGTGGAAGGGAGGAGTAGAGTGGTACGACAAGTAGTGGACCCGCCATGCCCTTTGACGAAAGCTCGTCACCTTCCGCGCGAATCTTCCTGCACGCATCCTCGATCTCCTCCTCTCCTGTCAAGAATAGCAAAACGTCTCCCTCATCCTCTGCCTGGTGGATGTACAGCGTGGTTCGGATGGCCGCCTCGACATAGTCGTTCTCCGGCTCTTGGGTGAAAAACGTCTCGACGGGAAAGGTTCGACCGGACACCTTGACGACTGGTGCCATGCCGGAAGGGGTTCCGTCGCCGAAGTACCGAGCAAACTTGGCTACATCTAGAGTTGCGGACATGACGATGATCTTGAGGTCGGATCGGTTTTTGGCAATCTCAATGTCAGCTCGGTCTACTTTTGAACTCACATCCTTCAGCAGACCCATGAGGATATCCGTCGCCAGCGTCCTCTCGTGCGCCTCGTCGAGAATGATGGTCGAGTATCGCTCCAAGGTGGGATCATTCATGGCCTCTCTCAGCAGCATACCATCGGTCATGTACTTGAGAAACGTGGTGCCCTGCTCGGTCATGTCTTCGAATCGTATCGAGTATCCGACCTGTTTGCCCAATTGCACTACTTGTCAGCCGTGTCAAGTCTATATACTCACCATCCATCTCGTCCGCGACTCGTTTGGCGACCGACATTGCCGCGACTCTTCGGGGCTGGGTACAAGCGACCATCTTGCCCCTCAGCATCGGAAGGTCAGAGTAGCACACGAATTGGGGTATCTGAGTGGTCTTTCCCGATCCCGTCTGTCCCTCCATTACAGTAATCTGGTTCTTGTTGAACACGGACAAGAACTCCTCCATCTTTTGGTACACTGGGAGGCTCTTTCTACCGGCGAGGATCTTTTTGTATCCACCCGAGAACGGTGCGAGGCCCTTGAAAGGGTTGATGTCTCCGTCCTGATCGTCAGCTCCTTCATGCTTGGGTTACTCACCATGATGTTTTTGGCCTGTTGAACCGTGACCCGACGGGGGACCAACCCGTTGAGCGGGTTCTTTGTGGAGCTTTGGGGAGCTGTGTTCATGTGAGCGAGATATGGGTTCTCGCTCTTGGCGGAGGATGGACCAGCTTCGGCGGACATGTTGGCTGGTGTTTGTGAGGTTTGCTCGTGTATAGATGAGCCCGCATAGATGTTGCTTCGAGGTGATCGGTGGCAGAGCAAAATCGCTGAGAAACAGGTTCCGTTTTGCCACCCAACACGCACGCCTGCAAGAGACCGAAATTAGGCACACGGATGCTATGATTGTGCCCGGACGCTAGTCGATCATCGCAAGCTATGATAGGGTCAAGTGAGGGAACCTCACTACGCCTCCAGTACTACCGAGCTCACACAACAACAACATGTACAACAAGATGGCGAGGGCCAATCTACATTACAACACAGCCCCGATCGTCCAGGGGGTCTTGCTCTCTCCACCAGCTATTACGCCTCCGCTTGTAGAGTACCGGACGCTGCTCGTTCACCTCCACCGCCCCATTCTGACTGGCCGCCCTCATCTCCTCCCAGACCCTCGGGACTGCTACCCGTCGCCACGACCAAAACGTCTTGAGCACCCCCTTTCCCCGTGCTACCTCGCTGGCAACGTAGCCGAAAGGGGTCGCGACCCAGCCCGACCAACCGTTTCTCGGCTTGGTTGCCGATGCTAACGTGTTGTAGGCGATTGGCGTGACGAATCTGCAGTCTGTCAAGTTGAGGGAAGAGTCTGGCGAGTCGCGTCTGCGCATAAACTCTCGCATCACAGCGTTGTTGGCACTGGTGTTCTGTAAAGTCAGCTTGGTCTTTTGGGCTGACTCACATCGGCTTCAAGTATCCTCAGATGCTCTGCCCGCCTGATCAGACGTATCAGTCCTTCAGGTGTTATCCTCTTGGCGTATCCCAGCTTCAGCTCCACCAGGTCGTCTAGGTCTCCCAAGGCATCCAACACACGATCCGTCACCCCGCCGTACGATCCCGTGCCCTCGAGGTCCAGCTGCTGGAGTAAAGGGGTGGAGCGGAGTAGATCCTCAAGGGTGGGATCGCTGTCGCGGGTGAGAAGGAAGAGCTGCTGCATGCTGGCCATTTCCAGCTTTGTGAGTCGAGGTAAACATGTTATCAGAGAGCGTAGCGCCACGATGGAGAGGGCGGCGCATCCGGATAGGACCAAATGTGACAGTGAGGACTTTTCCTTCGCATACGCCTCGATGGCCTCGTCGGTTAGGCCAGTGCAGCCTTGCACGTCCAGCACGCTCAGATTCGTCAGTCGTACTCCCGCCAAGCGCATAAAGTCCTCGCCAGAGCCTTTGAGTCCGGCTATTCGTAGGTGGGTCAGTCTGGAAGCGTAATCAAGGCGCTGCGCGTTTACGTAGGACGCGATGTCGTCGAGCGAGATGCTCCAGCAGCGGGACACGTCCAGTTGCTCGAGTGGCCGCTGTGCCAGTGCTTCGAGTAATTGCGGCGTCACTGCCTGTACCCCTTTCAGAGTGACTGACTGCAGGCTCGGTGCGTCCTCGACAAGGCCGTAGAGGAGCTCGCTGGACCCGGTGTACCCTCGGAGATCGAGATTGGTCAGGTTGGCCATGGCCGCTCGGACGTGAGCGGCGTTTCCGAACGAGACGGATCGGATGAATGATCCGTTGATGATCTGAGAAAACGTCGCTGTGGATATGAAAGGGGAGTATGGGGCCATGTCGACATCCTGCCACAGTTGACCATCGAGGCATAGAGCCCGCCAGGTTTTAGACACCTGGACAATCAGCAGTACCCTATCGCATCCACTCACCCTAGTCAGCCTGATCAACTCGCGCCGACCTCCTGCCTCCCCCGACCACCTCTCTTTGGTCTCTGGAAACGAGTGCAGTAGTGTTCTCATAATAAGAATCTGCAATTCCCGTGGTAGTCGCTGGCAGAAGCAATCTCCTCCAGACTGCACGATCTTGCCTGTCGACAAGTCATCTACCGTCGTTACTGGCAGGGACGCCTTCCGGGTCAGGTGTAAGGGGGACCGGAATTTGAGCTTTTCGTTCACCTCCTTTAGCGACCTGAACGAGCTCCTGGACCGGTAGAGTTTGGTACGGATCGTACCGGTGCTAGGTCCGGAGAGGTCGACACCGTCACCTGCCGCGTGGTCGTGAGTGAGCCCTTGGGGCGAGCCGGTCACTCGTGGGGTGAGATCTCCCCATGGTACTGATGGAGTTGGGGGTGTTCTCAGTTCACAATCTGGCGGTGACGACGGCGACGCTGATAGGGACAAGGGAGAAGAAGCCGATGTGATCTCGAGGGGAGATGTCATCGTGGGTGAGACGACGTGATGTATAGGTGTAGCCAGACTCCCAGAGCGGTTTGTAGTATTGCTATCGATGCTGCTCGAAGGGCAAGGCGGCAGTCATCGCCCGACTATCAGCTTGTCGCCTGTTATCAGCTTGTTGCCTGTATGCGGAACGGCATAGGACGCGCTATGTAGGAGGCCTGCGACCAATCTGCGACCCATGGCCAGTCTGTGACTCTGTAGCGCATGCAGCGCTAGCATGTCAGCGATCCATCGTAATGCATGCGGAGATCCAGGGGATGTCCGACGTCGGATCTCGGACCACGCATTCGTTGCGAAAGACGTTCTTTTTGCTTTCTTTGAACTTACTTGCAGTTGCAACTTACTCTTGACTCACCCCTTGCTTTCGTCTCAAGCGGAGTGTAGTGGCCACTCGCTTTGCATAGAATCAGCATCCAAGGTCGCATCGCGGCGGGATCACCATATCCCATTCATAACTGCAATTACCACTCATTGTCTGATCAAGCATCTGAACCCAAACTCACCTCAACAAGGGTATTCCCTCCTCGTCTGATGGCTCCCTATCCCGCGACATCATGACAATTACACATCATACGTCCCACTATCTCACCGTCCGAAGAGAACCGCTTGCGTATAATACTCACAGGCGTCAATGCTCAAGCAGTATCGAGAAGGAAGAATGAAGGGAGGAAGATGGCGAGGTGAGTTACTAAATGCCGCTCAGGCATCATCGTACCACGAGGTAATCCTCAGATGATACCCATGGCACATTGTTGCACGATCTGAAAGGGAACAAGGGAAGGGAATCTATCTCTGATCCTGGTCGAAGGTGACTGCAAGTGGCTTCATGTGACTCTATTGCTGATCAGGCGACTTAGCACCCTAGGTGCTGGACGCAGCTCGAAAGGTTTGTGTCCTCCAAGCTTATGAAAATCAAGGAGCCCTCGGGAACCCCTTCCAATATCCCCACGCCAGCTGTTCCGGCCGTCGCAATGTCTTCATCAGCACATGTCACCGCGTTTTCTTCAAGCGCTGGGCCAATCCTGTAAGACCCGCTCGCAGCTATCCCCGACGGTGCTCCAAGTGCCCGTTGGAATATGGTGTCGCTATGGGCCTCACCGCCAATTAGCCGTGAAGTAGAATTAGCTGTATTTATCCCGAGCAGTCGCTCCCATCGCCCCCGCGTTGAACGCACCTGTTATAGTTAGCTAGCAACCATGTCTGTAGTCCTCATCACTCTCAAATCAAGTGCTGAGGCTCTACAGGGTTCGACGGACGTCAACTTCCGTTGGTGCCTGCAGTGAGAATTCGAACAAGAGGAAGCTTCGTTCAACCATCAAAGGAGGCAAATAACAGACGAGAAAGAAGACGTATCGCACCGACTCTGACGGCGATGGATTTAGTGGTTTTGAGTCTTTGACCATCTCGGTTATGCCAAAGAGATACCAGAAGCAGACATTCAATGCGTTCATGTTAATCTGTAATGAACACAGCACATGTAGACTGAGTATCCGTGTACCAAGCTGCGCGAGCACCCAGCTTCGTGACCGGGCACCCAAATCCCATCCCAGCAAGCCAGAGGGCTCAGTTCATCGGACTCTGTGTCGAAGTGCCATTGCCCAGCCGACCACCCCTGTAGGGTCCGATAACCCATATATAGAGACCCAGTCAGTATTGGCAGTCATAGTCCAGGTTCGAAACTACACCTAAAGTACAGTTAAAGTAGACAGCTCCGCAGGACAAGCTGCGAAGCAGCTTGCTGAGGCGCGCAGCGCCGAAAAAAATGGGCTCGAACCCAGGACCTGCCGATCACCGGAGAATGGTGAATAAGAGCCGGACTGCTCTACCGTACGGAGCGATTGGGGCCTGTAAGCTGTTCCTTGGACCTGTCGCGGGACAGTGGTCCCCCAGGCAACTAGGGAGAGAAGGGAAGCTACACTGCGAGCCGCTTTGCGGACTCCACAGTAATTCGCCACTTTGAGCCATGAGTTTGGTCCTCTGGGACTCTTGACCATCCAGCCCGGTGGTGACGACTACCAAGCAAGTCCAGATACCGATGAGAGTCAATCCTAGCTTGTTGGGACCACATTGAAGTTCATGTGTATGGAGTGAGTAGAAAATGTGCCAGCCAGCGAATTTTCTTTCGGCAGGTGGCGTCTCAAAACGCAAAGGTATATGAGCTTTGTCTGCTGAAGCTCACAACAACATCTATCTAAGAGCCCCTAGAGCTCCGTCGGTAGAGCAGCCGACTCTTATTCACCATTCTCCGGTGATCGGCAGGTCCTGGGTTCGAGCCCCAGTGGGGGCTTCATCTTTTGCACTCGATGAAAGTTTTTGTGCGGCGGGAGGGTGTCTGTTCCGTTTGGCTTTCGTTTCGCGTGTACCGTTCTTTTTGGAGAAGCATGTAGCAGTCAGATAGGTAGCTTAGGACCTTCCGGCCATGCATGCCAGGTGCAGCGGCCGATAGCAATGCATCCATGTAAAGCTGGCATAGTAGAGGTTGATGAGGCCGCCGTGGCGAGTGCCTCGCCGGCGCTGCCACAAACGGTAGAGTACAGCGCGCGGTTCGCGCGTAATTTCCAGCGGAAGCTGCTGCGCTGCCTCATGATCATCACGGAGATCATATACGCTGCAGAGCTGCAGCGTTCAGCGCTCAGCCTAGCCTGTCCCAGGCATGTCCAAAGCATTTCTGCTGTGCGATCCGGATTGATCTGGGCAGACCAGTCTGCATACTTCAGCTCTTTCACCAATGGAGCAGGCTGTTATACGCTACAGCCCTGTATACGACTTTCACCTTCGACCTTCGTCATAAGCGTCAGTAACTCAATGCCTCGGAGTAGACCAATTTTCTTGGACTCGTATGTAGCGAGTCGATCAGATCAGAGGATGGGTGCTCGGACGGAACCTGGATCTGGCGGGCGATATGGCTACACAGCGACCGCCGCAAAGCTGATGCCGCCCGAGGATCGGATCTCGAACTCTCTCTGGCCATGCTCCTGTCCCTGTTCAGCACCGCCGAGTTGATGGACACCCTCCTTTGGCGAGCCCTTTTCGGCAATAGCAAGAAACGTCGTACCTCGCGGGCTTTGCCATCTCTGCTTGACCCTGGCCTGCCCTCTCTTTGACATGTGTGCGTGACTCACGTCACCCTTAGCGGTCGTAGCGTCCCATCAAAACTGTATTCATTTACCCCCTGCAGCATCAATCATGAAGAGATCGATCGTGCTCGACAGACAAGGTGATGTGAGGATGACTGGATCGGATGGAGGGATTCGCAGCCATTCCAACTTTCTTGCCTAATCACTGATCATCTCCACTTAACCACACTCCGCTCTGTGAACCTCGGACAAGTCTAGCATCATTTTCGGTCGTGACACTAGACGATGTCGAGCTTGGAGGAAGAAGAAGAGGGGAACGATGTACTATCAGACGTGAGTAATCAGCACATTTTAGTTGCTGACAGGCGCTAGCTTCCTCCGGCTTTCAGACCAGTGAGAACAAGGAAGATGCGTAAACTCGAAAAGATCCGACGAGAGAAGCTCAAAGCGGTCAAACCGCCCCCGGCCGAGGCGACAAAGAAGGAGGATGCCCAGACGATAGCGGCGAGAAGAAAACTGCCCCCAGCCGCGAAGACGAAGAAGGAGAGTTACGAGGTGGTAGAGGCGAGAAGAAAGTTGCTTCACGGGAAAAAGGCATACCGCCTCAAAGAGCAAATCGTGAGAATTATCCATCTCGTGGACGAGCGAGAGACATTGGCTGACAACGGCATATAGTCTGACGATCGATTTGCCCATCTCGTACAACATGTCACTGGCCAGCTCGACTCTATGGTCGGACCGGACGCATGGGAGGATAAAGAGAGTAGGTTTTGGGATCCCCAGTTTGATGTGAACAAGTTAAAACGACATCTCAGGAGAGCAATTCATCAAGTTCCAAAAGCAGAAGGCGGAGGACATGGAGCGTGTGGAGAGTGAGTTGTTTGTCCCCAGCGACACCCGACGCAAATGCACGCTGATCTGTGCTATTCTCAGACCAACTGAAAGGCAGATTGTACGTAGCTTCTGGACTGTGTTACCTCAAGAAAGCCATCATAATGGCTGCACCAGACCTCGACCGCCAGGAGATCCAGAATTTCTTCCAGGCAGTCACCAGTACGATCCCATCAGCAGACTCCGTTACCGAAACGGCCGCTAGGAGCGAAAACAGGAAGGCAATGTTGCGAGAAGCTTCAAACGCTCTGAAGATCCCGTGGAACGGTGCAGCCATGTAAGCGCAGCTTGGATATTCCCATGAAGTCACAGTGCTAATGCACAATCGACCTCACAGGCCTTCTGGGTCATCCGATGCAGCCATACACGTGATCCTACCTTGGTCTCCGGCTTTCGGTAAAGATCACCATATGCCAGACAGCGTGCTGGTCAGCGAGCTCAGCACGTCTAGAAAGCTTATCGAAAAGGGGCTGAATGCCAATATCACCAAGGTGAGCCTCCGCATGTGTCATAGCGGCTACATTGTTTGATTTTGCTGAACAGGACACAACAGGTACATACCTACAATATCATCGAAACCAGACTCAGCGACCCGAACTGGCTCGATCTGCCTTCGTACACAACAGAGCCGAGCACTCTGGCGGAAAGGTGGACCTCTGGACGTTCAATGACCGCAGAACAGACGACAGCGATCTCAACTCAGTTTGAACAGTCGCACCAGCGGATCAAAGCGATGGTCAACGACGACACCTCTCAACGGAAGCTCTGTTTCACAATGGGTGGATTCGCCAGGGATGCTATCATGGAGAGTCTATGTGAAGGCAGAGGAAATGCCGGCAAACGATTCCACTTCTTGAGCCTCCATCTCCCTATCCCTGTCCTCACTGCCGCAAGGACTAAACACGTGCGAAGGCCTCAAAGCGATATCGCGGTCACTCTGATCATTGACGATGGCAAACTCACACAAGTCTACTTGCACAATACACACAGCGAAACACCAACATTCAATCGCGCCAGGAATATGGATAGATATCGAGCGGCATTCGCAACGGTACGTTCATAGGATCCATCCTACATAAACTCACTGAACGTTCCACTAACATTAATCCTTTAGAATTTCTGCCTGAACCTCTTATGCACAATGGCTGGTATCAACGTCCCGACCCCTGCATTGTCCCTGTTCACCAAAGAGAACTATCCACACGCCTCTGACCTCACGGGGATGTGCGAAAGTTTACAATGGGCAGTGACAATGAGTGAGGCCAGGCGAGACGCTCAACTGGCCAAAATTGTGCAAGAGGACCTACAATTAGCCTTCAGTCATCACTGGCGAAGTCGTGTAGAGTCCCGCACGCAGCCCAACAGTCCACGACCCTACATGGTCCAAGTATGGCAAGTTCTCTTGGACTTGATGCAGGAAGACCGTGAGTCATTGTTCGAAAACGTGGCCAAAGCTGAACCTTGTTCGACCACAGATGACCGTGTGATGGATGTATCGCCACATATGTTGAATCTTCCACGACCCCGCCTGTCCGAGGAATACATCGAAGGCGAGTCAGTTGTGCTTACGAGCACCCAACACAGCTTATAAAGACACACAGCGGTACTGAGGGGCTGCGATACGGAGAGGTTCTACATGCGTAGATCGGTGGATTTCACCCTCACCTCCTTTGAAAAATGCATCCTGGGTAAGCGATCTCCTCGTCCCTCTGTATCTCCGCAATCGAGCACTGGTGTTGAAAGCATGCTTAGTAGGAACCGCGGCGCGCTCCAAGGTCAAGATGGCGCTGGACGAAGGGAAACAGTTGTATTGGGGTTTAGAACATGCGCTCTCAGGCCTCACTTTCAAACTCAAATGGTATTGGAGAGGATATTGATATGCTAGTATCGTGCGCAGGACAGGGTTGTTTCATCCGAGAGGTCACTCTATGCATACAATTTGACCGTTCACAACAAGTTGTGCTCGGTGATGTACTCTGCGACACGTCAGCAGATCATCAGCAAATCATCCCGAAATTGCAACACCAACCCACCTCTAGTCATCTCGAAAGCGACAAAAGTAGATGCCGCGGCAGGAGCGGCTCGTATGAGGGATGGAGCGATACCTCTGAAGAGAGCGGGTCTGTAGACTATCAGCAATCATCCCCAGCCTGTCATACTCACGCTCCACCCTCCCTCAAGATTGCATTAAACTCTCGTCCAATGTATCCGCCTCGTAGCCACCCGCCCCGAGTGGGAGGCGCTTCTGCCAGCTGGATCCTCGATTTGATCACGTCCAATGGGTAGCACGCTAGCCAGTAGCAGATCCCTCCAACGGCGCCAGAGCTGAGGAGCGTCCAGACCGGTAGGGGCTGAGCGCCATACTGCCGGACAAAGGCTCTCTTGGTGGTTTCGTACCCTGCAAGTTAGCACTGGGCTTGGGCGGGACACTCACCGGCGTAGAACCCGGCATAGGCGGGTATCTCCCTCACCAAGGTGATCTGAAAGAGTCAGGCCAAGCAGCCAAAATGACAACCCACCCAATAACCCCTCATGACACCGTCTCGCAAGCCATAGTTTCTCCACATGTCCGCGACCACGGCCCCGAGCTTCTTGTCTCTCGCTCCACCATACTGCCCCTGCATCCTGATCTTGAACATTTCGACCTAGAAGTCAGTGCTGTTGGCCAGGAGGAGACTCACGGGAGAGGCCAAGACGGCGTTGGCGGCACCAGCCATTCCTCCAGCGAGAGCGACTTGGCCAATCGAGAGATCCGGGTACGGCGACACGAGCCGTCTAGATGCGCCGTATGCAGTGAAGAGAAGCGAGTTGACAGCGGCTACGCCGATCAACGGTGACATCTGAGCATGGTCAGAGGGCGAAAACGGCAAGCGGAACGGTTCTCACCATTCCCTTGTAAAGCGCAAGGGGCCCTTCATTCTTGACCGTCTTTGTCAAGATGTCCCATGTACTCTTGTACTTGTCCCTCGGCGCGGTCTGAGCTCTCTACTGGGGCATAAGTTTTATACAGCAGTAGAGGACAAACTCGCCGTCTTCAAAGTGTCTAGGGGCTACTGTATCAGCTCGACTCGACAAGATAAGACTTACCTGCCCGACGAGCACTTGGGATGCACCTCCCACACTACCAGACACCAGCTCGATAGCTACATCATTACGCTTGACCGCTGTGAGCTCTGGCCGTGTCCGTGGGCCTGTTTCGGCCATGCTTGAGCGAGGTGTCGTGAGTGGTGTTAGGTAGAGGAAGACAGATCATTTCGTCATCTGCGATCTCCTCGGCGAAATTGCCAAAACAACTTCAACTCGGTTCAATCTTCTTGGTCTTTCACCATCGCTCGCACATCATGCAAGGTAAGTCCAACACAGCGGCCCATCTAACGCTGTAGGACTCGTGCACTACTCTGATGACTCTCCACCGGCGTCTCCGGAAGCCGGTCCATCCGTGAGTCAATAGAAACACCACGAGGTCGCAAGGTCACACTCTGCCCTTTCCCTCTTCTTTCACCCTTATTGCACGGGCGACATTTGCATTGGCTTGGCGGACTACGACAGAGGCTGAGGAATGGAGCAGTGACGGGTGAGTTGAATCTGTCGCCCTCCGCTAATTTTCAGAAACCCCGCCCCCCATCGTCAAGAGCAAGAAGGGGAAGGATGTCGAGCCTGTTCCCGAAAACCTTACACATACAGCTCAGTCCGATCTTCCATCGTCACACCTCGACCGTAATCAGTTCGAGGGGATGACAGAAGACGAGATATTCCAGATTGCAACGAGACCAGATGACATTGATGGATTGAACGATTGGGGTATACCTCCAGAGGCGGATCCTGCAGAGTGCAGTGACCAACTAAAGGTGAGCCTTGCTCGAGTTTCGCGCTAACGACATAGGCCAAAGTCGCACAGTTCCTCCGGCTCAAGTACACTAGTGACCAACACATCAATACCTCCCTCCTCGCCTCCTCCTCTTTTGCCAACCCACATATCTACTCCAAGCTGGTCGAGTTTGTCGACCTAGACGAGCGTGCGACGCAGTTCCCCTCCAACGGATGGCTCACTCGTCAGAACCTAGAACAGCTCATCCCCCGTTACGGTCCCAAAGCTCTATCAGAGGAGCAGAAGAGGCGACAAGAGGCGAAGAAGCGGGAGCAAGAGGGTCGGTCCTCGATACAGTTTGCGCCGGGCAGGAAGGAGACGAAGAACTCGAGGGAGTCCAAAGGCACGAAGCGAGACAGGGCAGGGGGTTGGGATGAGCGGGATACGAGACGGAAGCGGTAGCTCGCTAGGCTCAACAAATCCCCTCGGGGCGGCATGTAGACCTCAGGGGACAGCGCTTAGTAGAGCCTAGTAGCTCGTAGGGACGGGTGATGCAACATGCGCGATTCCAACTCTGCAGTCGACCTCTCACACCGAGAAGCAGGCAAGGAAGAGATAGAGGAGGCAGCGACGACACCACTTTAACACCACCACATCATTGAAACACGTTGCATGGGTATATTTGACACGGCAAGACTAATTGTCCTTGAGAAGCATGAGACGTCTCGTTCGTAAGCGTGACGCGTGGGCGTGGAGGAAGGTCGTGACCCGTCTAAAATCTATCCCAGAGGGAGCTTGGTTTAAATGACCGCGCCGAACGGCGTGTCCTTGGGCGTGAGCTTGATGACATCTTTGAAGATGAGTGGCAGGACGACCATGGCCACCAAGGCTCCCTGAATGATGACATAGGCGATGGAGTCTGGAAGGGTCAGCGTCGATTTACCTCCGCTTACTCACACTTGAAGACAATCTTCCTTCGCTGACTTCGCTGCCTGAACGAGTAGATGGGCGGTCGGATCTGCTGCGAGGGGGCGAGCCAGAACAGCATGGTCGCGTGCAGTCGGTCAAAGTATGGGATGATGGTCGGGATGGTGAGGAAGAGGAGCAGAATGTGACAAGTGATGAAATCGGCAGAGTAGAGACCCATCTCGATCGTCTTGACGACAAACTCTCTGGCCGGTTGGGACAGGGCGTGCGAGCCGAGTCCTCGGTTGAACCAGACACCAGTCCACCAAGCCCTGTTGGTCTCGTCGTGCTTGAACTCTCGGGAGAGGAAGACGGCGATGAGGATCTTGAAGATACACCTCTGGACCGAGATGACGGCGATGGCACCGAGGACGGCTCGAGACGTGTTCCACAGCTCGAGGAACCAGAGGAACTCGAAGAATGCAATCATGCCGACGACTGAACCAAAGTGGGCAATCGCAGCCATGGTCGCTCCAAACTGGTTGGTCCACGAGTTGAGGCATGGCCCGAGGAAGACCGACAGCAGGAAGAGCACCATGAGTAGGGCCATGTTGAAGACGATTGGTCCGATGGCGATGATGGCGATTCTGATGAGACCTGGCTGGACCTCGCCGTTGACAGAGAACGACTTGACAAAGAGGTAGCAGATGACAAAGAGCGTGGCCAGGCAGATGGGTCCGATGATCTCGCCGACAACAATGGCCTTCCATGGAGCTCGTGGGACGTCGCTCGAGAGCTGGGGGTTAGCTTTGATCCTTATAATAGACCCACCTTTTCCGAGGGCAGACCCAGTCTCTTCCTCTTAAACCCAGTGATCCTCGTCCTCGACAACCTGCAGTACCCGACCCAAGAGTTGGCGTGCGTTCTCGAGTTTCCTCTCGACATCCATCGCAGGAACTCTCTATAGTCGATGATGAAATCGGAAAACGAGAATTGATGCGGGTTGAACAGGAATGGCGCGATGCACAAACCGACGACGGTGATCCAAAAGTAGATAATGTGCGGCACAAACACACTGAGGGTGATGTACAGCAGCAACACTAGCGTCCTCATACCGAGGTAGATGGACGGGCCGGCGAATCGAGAGCTAAAGTCAGCTTGGCTACGATCAGAAAACTCACTATAAGATCGAGAACGAGATACGGGTCGTGGCAAACCCTCGACCGGTGGCAATGTACCTAGCACCTCCAAACGTCAAATCGTTGAGGATCGAGTGCATGTAGATCTGCGTGGAAAAGACCTCGAATACTGGCGAGAGCGACATGAAGTGTTTGGCAAGTCGAAGGATGGCTCGTCCAGTTCCCCTTTCGGTGAGTTCTAGTTGTCAGCAGTGTCCCAGCACATTTTACTCACCCTGCACAAACAACGGCACGAAAGCAATCCAGAACACCAGGAAGATCGAAATAATACACCTCTTGATCCAAGAAAAGACTGGCTGCAGGTTGTAGCATCCAGACTGTCCAGGCAGGATATCTCCGTTCGAGTTGTATCGACAGACTTGGAGCTGCTCGTTGAGCGTACCGAGGAAGACCAACGCCAGCATGAACACCTGGACCGACATCATAACGAGAATGTTGTTGATGTGGAAACCAGGGTGACCGTAGTAGAATGTCAAGAATCGATCGACGGGAAGCTGAGTGCCGAGGTAGTAGTATTCTCTCGAGAGCATTTGCTCGCCCATACCGGTACCAATCTTGGTTTGGAAATTGAGAATCGTTCCGAAACCCAAGTCTCGACCTTTACCACATTGGTAGTACTCCGAGTGCTTGATCCTTCCACCTCGACCAAAGGCCATCATACCGGCGTAGATATCCTCGTTCAAGTGGAGACCCTTTTGAGCTTTACTCACACCACCTCGGGTGTTCATGTAGATGGCGTTGAGGAAATCCGGGTGACCGTAATGTAGTTTTCCGCCGATGAAACTCAGAGACCTCGCAGCGAGCGTACCGAATGTCTGTTCCTTTCCAGCGGCAATGTCACCGAGGATACCAATGTTCTCAGAGAAGATGTACTCTCTAGCTCCGAGGATGGCGACGGGGAACTTGGTGAACGCGGCGTGACCGGTAGCGGCGTATGGCGATTGCGACGACACTCTGTACTCTTCAAACTCGCCGAGGACGTTTCGTATCTTGAGGCACTCTTCCAGATAGTTGTCCTGGTTGGCGTCGATGAGCTGCAGGTATTCACCTCGGTAAAAGACAATGGCGTGGTTCTGGTTGTCGGATTTACCGTCTCCCAAGATTGGGTTTCCTGGCAGCTCGATCCTGAACTTGGGTCGTCTTCGTCCGTTGGGCATAATCTCAGAGTGACCGTCGATGAGGGCAGAGAAGATTCTCGATTCACCACCGTCCTTTCGCGCCGGCTCTTCATCCAGGTAGGCGATTTGCAAGTCGGGGTATGCTCGGAGGAGGAATTCTGCGTTTTCAAACTCCTCCTTGTTGAACTTGGAGTATCGCTGCATCGAGACGACAAACTTGAACTTTCGTCGGGCCATTCGCTCAAGCTCTCGCTCGAGTTGATCCGTGTTTCCGCCAAAGAGCTGGACGACTTCGGGGTTCTCGACTCGGTAGAGCAGTTTGATGGCCTTGGAGTAGTTCATGAATCCGGACACGGTTCGGTAGAGGGTTTGAGCTCGAAGAGACGCCCAGATTCGCGTTCGCAAGGTGTACTCTGGCGCAGCAGATTTGAAACCGACAGTGTAGAATGGGATATCGTCGGCTCGCTTCGAGTCTGCCTTTTCGTCTGCACCGAATGGGTTGCCGCCGCCGTTGAACATGTTGGACTCTTCGGCGAGGATCTTGGTGTCTCGGACAAAGTTGTCCCACTCGATAGGGTGGAGCTGCTTGAGGTATTCCAACAGGGTGACTCGCGTGTTCTGGTCCTCCTCTCGGATAATCTCTCGGAGGGACAGGAGGATCTTTTCCGAGTAGTGCGGGACGAGGACGGTGAACGTGGGCATGGCGTCGACGGCAATCGGTTCGGGAATGGCGGTGGTGAGTGACTGGGCAAAGAAGGAGATTCGCCTCTCTGCCTCTGAGCCTCGAGGGAAGAATTCCGTCTTCAAACCCTTGTCGCCTTGGGAGATGAAGAATGCTGGGGCTCGGAGGGTTCGCTTGCCTGGTTGATCCGATTGAACCTGGTGATAGAGCAACTTCTGGACATGCTCGATCGACAATAGATGCTCTCGGTACATCGAAATGATGACCGCATTCCACACTTGCGAAACAAGCACCTTTGGCTTGTACTTGACTTCCATGTCCTGCGTGGCGAGAATCTTGGCGTAGATTCGCTTGGGCAGTCGAGCAAAGATGTCTTTCCATGGTGTCCAGATGCTCATACCCAGGGAAAATGACCTGGCGATAGAGAAGATGGTGTTCCAGATGACGTACCACAGGAAGGTGTCGAGGAAGAAGAGCGTGAGGTCCATGACGAACATGACGGCGAGGGTGAACGCGGCCTGGTTCCTGCACAATCCCGATCCAAACACCTTGTCCTGGCAGTTCTGCACCTTCATCCCGACCATGACACGGATTGGATCACGGAAAGACAGGGTAAGGAAAAAGTACGACTCGGTGAGCTTGCACCCAAAGACGAGGATCCAGAGGAGGAACGAGGCCGCTCGGTTCGCTCGGCCAAGAACAGGGTACGACGCGGTGAACGTTTGATTGGCGAGGTACTTTCTGCTCTTGCCCGCGACTCGGTCGCCAAACATTCGACCAGAAGGCAGCGTCGAAAAGGCGATGGTGGCAATGACCGAACAGGCAAACTGGACTACACCGAGGATGAGCGAGACCTGGCCTTCCTGATTCCAGATGGCAATGTAGACCGAAGGAGCACCAGTAATAGCCAAGATGACAAGCAAGAACACCAAACGACGGGTCAAGTGCGAAGTGTTGTTCCAGGTGGTCGGGATATAGCTGAATTCTGCAAGAGTAGCGGCAATCATGATCAATGTAGCGACGGAACCTCCAAGAGCAGCCATCGACCATGCCATGGGAGTAGTAGCTTTGATCGAACCAGCGGGAGCGTAGATGGAAGGCGAGTTGTAAGCGGTGTAGAACCAGAAGACTGAGATGTGGACGATCCAGATTCGGTTAAAGTTGACGAGAAGGTGGAAGAAGGATCGCTTCTCGAGATAGGTCTTGAAGAAAACCTTGTTCCAGTCGATCCTGTCAAACTTCATGAATCGCTGTGCCGGTGGGATGTCGACGAGTCGAGTCTTGTCGGTGAGGACGATTCTGCTAACACCCTCGGGGTACCAGAAGAGCTGGTTGACATCATCGTAGCCGATAATCTCGTCGTGGTCCTTCTCTCGACGCAAGAATTTGCCATCGACCACCTCGTAGCCTTGGTCTCGCAGGAACTTGTACAACGGCTTGATGACCGCTCGCAGGTAGAGACCTTCTGGCACGGCGTCGACCCTGTTCTGACACTCTGGCGACCGGTAATAGTCGTCGGCGCACTTGAAGATGAAGCACAGGCACTCTGGCATGAACCTGACTTGGGCGGCTTCACCCCAACAGAGGAGGTAGAGGGCGACTTGTCGAAGTCGGTCGTACTGGCTCATGTTGTTCATCGCCGTTCTCCATCGCGACGTTGCCGAGTCGAGCGATTTCTCCTGAGCCGTTGATGCCTTGGTCTTGGCGGCCTTTCCTCTCCTCGCCACGGATCGAACTCGAGCGAGACCGGGGTTCTGAACAGCGCCGATCGCGTCGTCGAGATCGAGCTGGGCAGCAAAGTACCACTTTCGGTAGTTGGCGTGTTCTCCGCCAATGTAGTCGGCATGGAGAGTGAGGAGAGCCTGGTTGGGGGACATTCGAGAAGCTCGAGAGTCGAGCTGGATCATGAGGAAATCGTAAACGTTTCGAGACGAGTCTGTCCATCAGCAAAGGCCTAGAATCCTGGTGCTCACCTTTTTGGAAGCCAAACTTGTTTGCCAAGTCGATCAAGACATCCTCAATCTCCTCCTTGGAGAGCGGAATGTTGGCCTCGACGGTCCAAGCGGGCTACACGGTCAACTCTAATCAAAGGTAGATTACGCACGTATGGGTCTCTGGGTCTGTGGCCCTCTCGGCTACCCTCGGTGAATGTAGGGGTGGATGCTCGAGATGGGAGGTAGCCCTGCTGATGTTGGAAATCGGAAGATCCGGCGTACTTGTCGGCATCTGGACAGGTCAGCACGATCAGGTGCCTTTAACTCACCATTTCCGCTCCATCCACTTTCACTGGCCCACGTCTCTCTCCCAGCACCTCCACCGTCGTATCGACCCGCCATTTCCGGGTCATTGTCATAGTACGGAGCGTACTGACCACCCTGACCTGGCGGGGCTACACCAGCACCGTTGCCGGCACCGGGGTTGGGTGCTCCCGGGTTGGCATAAGCGCCCATTGGCTGTTGGTCACCATACGGGAGTTGCTGGACAGAAGCATTGAAAGGGTCTGAGGATCCAGAAGAGTAGGACGATGGGGCGTGCTTGGGCCCGGGGGGATGTTGAGGGTACGACATCCTGCTGCAAGGTATTAGCTCAGTCTTGACTTCTCGGCATCGGGCATCGCCTCGTGCATCGAGAGATGCGGTCGAGCTTGAGCAGACTGCACAAAGCACCCACCTGTGCAGATACAGACTATGCTACAGTAGGCGATCGTAGAAGCTCGGTCTTTGCCTTTGGACAACGTCAAAGGCTGGTTTTGACGACCGGCGCGTCTGCCTCGAGCGGCGAGGCTGGTGAGTCCGTCGTCGACTGCGGTCGCGTCGAGTGACCGAGTCTCTGTGACGGGTCGGAAACGGTGTCGAGAGTGGTGATCGATGTTCGGGGTCGTCGACCTAGGGAGTTGAAGTAAATAGAGAAGAGAAGAGAAGGAGACGATAGACTGAACAGTCAAGTTGCAGTGCGTCGCCAAGTGTGAGTGTTGTAAAACGGGGGGGTTGCTTTGCGTGCTTCAAGTTATTTTGCAGGTGTAGTTACCCTGAAAAGTCATAGAGAAAAGGATCCGCACTCAAATCCAACAATCCTGTGCACAAACACTGCATGCATGCATACTCGCGATCCTCGCTTGTCACATCGTAGGTGAACCTGCGATGCATATATGTCTGCAGCGAGTAGATACGACTGGATACATGCATTGCCATCACCACCCCTCTCTTGCTTGGGTTGTTTGGTTTTCCCCTGGGTGGTGGACCTCGTCGATCGAGCAACGTCATGGCGGTGCAAACAAGCCCGCCCAGCGAAGAGGAAGAGCGGAATCAAAATTTGAAACTAGGGCGGCGTTTCAAGATTGTGGCACCTGAATATCACTGGGGCTCCGCATCTAGTGGAACGCGTCCAAAGATCATAAAGCAACCTCCAGTGCATTCGACTACCGACAATATCGACACATCAACCCCCGACACCCGGTCATGGCTTTGGTCGCAGCATTGAGCGCCTGGGATGAGCCTAGCACCTCCTTCGATGGTGCCGCCAGGTATTTGCAGTTGGCAAACGTAAGTCCAGGTCCTCAACCTCAGCTGACAGGTGACAGGCCATGGCGACAATCAGAGAATATGTTCATCCTCGGAATGTCAACGGTCCCAGGTCCACTAGCAAGCCGGGTGAGTCCGGCTCGGTCTGGCTGAATGTAGTCTGACCATTGGATAGTCGAGACTCCAGAGGTCAAGAGCGCACTTGCAATAGTGACCAACTCTGGCAGAGCCGCCGAGATATATGCTGACTTTACAGGTATGCAATGCAGAAAAGGCCACAACTGACTGTTGCAGCGGCCGTCGATGACTGCTTCCACCTGGTTAAAGAGGATATGAAGCGCTACCTGGACGGGATGAATGTGAGATCGACGAGTCGGCGTACCTGATATCATAGCAACCATCCATCACCAGAGACCATCGGAACAAGATTGTAGCAGAGCTGCTCGACAAGCTTGCAGTCTGGCAGAGATCCTGGGGTGTGCCCTTGAAGCCGTTCAAAAAGTACGTGAACCACCCTTGTATCTAGCTGACCAATCCAGCCCAAAATTTATACCCGCATTCACTGCACAGTTCCACCAACTCCTCCACTCGTCTCTGCCAGCGTCGTTTCAAGCCCACTTTGCCGACTTTCTCGCCTCATCCCTACCTCACCACCCGGCGTCCTCTCCGCCTACCGCAGCAACCATCAAAGCTTCTTCTCCTAGTCCACACCTCTCGCGACTCGGCTTTTTGCACCGCTACTCGGCAACGCTGAGCCAGGTTGCCAATCGTGAGATTGAGCTCATAGCAAAGGACGAGGCGGCACTGGGGTGGGATACGAGGCGTCTGGCGAAAGCAAAGGCGAAAGTAAACGAGAGCGTCGCGGCGTGGCTGAGCAATATGTTCGAAGGTGAGCAACTAGGTGAGTAATTGGCGGGATCACCGCTGACCTTCCAGGCAACGAGGCCACCCAGCAAGCTCTTCGACCCATGTTTGCGCGCTTCGAGTACCACCTGTGCAAGTGCTTCTTTGATATAAGGTAGTCCAAGAAGCTATGATTCAGGCTGATCTGTAGGACCGATGAGTTGTTCGACATTATTGTCGAGTATCCCGAATCTATGGCTGCGCTGGAGGATCTGAAGGTGGGCCAGCATCCGCAAGTAAGGGTACTGACAACCAGGAATGCCTTTTCAAAGTAGACCAGCGGTCGCAACTGGTCGAGAAGCTACAGGCAGCGTGAGTCCTCCCGGTACTAACATTGCTGACCTTGATCAGCAACGTCAAGCGCCTTCTACATCCGGGTGCCGAGACGAAAGACGTTTTGACACAATATATCTCCACCATAAGATGTCTGCGCATTCTGGACCCACTGGGAGTTCTTCTACACAAGATCGCGAAACCCATACGGCAACATCTACGCGATAGGCCAGACACCATCAAGTGCATTGTTGCTACGCTCGTCGAAGGGGAGGAGCTTCAAGATGAGAACGAGCTGAACGCCGGAACGGGCATCATCGGTCAGGATGGCGACGAGGAGGCCGAGGACTTTGCAAATCCACGATGGGAGCCAGAGCCAGTGGACGCCGCGCCAGGTGAGTCATGAGGATCTGAGACGGGCCTCGACCCTAACATCCGCAGAATTCCGATCTGGCAAAGCAGGCGATATCGTCAGCACCCTCGTCAGTATCTACGAGACCCGAGAGGTCATCATCAAAGAGCTGCAAGTCCTCCTCGCTGCGAGGTTACTTGCGGTGAGAGACTACGACGCGGTAAAGGAGGTGCGTAGCATGATCGGGGCACAGCTGATATTAGATCCGTACAATCGAGCTGCTCAAGATACGCTTCGGTGAAGCCGTTCTCCAAGTCTGCGATGTCATGCTCAAAGACATGGCCGACTCGAAACGTATCAATGATCACATCAAGGGGGAGCTGCAGGTGAGTCTCACCAAGAGGGCCGAGTGCGATTTTGACATGTTGTAGTCTTCTGTGCAACCGCTGGTGATCTCCAGGATGTTTTGGCCACCGGTACCGTCTTCCTCGCTGCGCTTGCCTCCGAAGCTCCAACAGTGAGTCATGGTTCGACTCTAATGTATGTGCTCACCGAATCCTCTGCAGCGCCCAACAGCAGTACGAAGCCGCTTTCCACCACTTCAAGCCGGACAAACACCTGCGTTGGTACCAAAATCTAGGCACGGTTGCAATCAAGCTTGAGCTTGAAGACAGGATCGTGGAAGTAGAGGCGACTCCGCTGCAAGCGTCGATAGTCGAACTGTTCGAGGCGAGCAGTGAGATGACCGTCGAGTCTCTGAGACAGGGGCTCGGTGTAAGCGAATCTCTGGTCAAGGCGGGATTGGCTTGGTGGAGGGAACGAGGGGTTCTGAAGGAGGTCTCAGACGGATCCGACTCGCGGTGGACGCTACTGGAAGTCGCAGAGTAGATGTAAGTGAATGTCTGCGTACGTACGCTGAAACTTATCAGAATCTCATATCGCGTATGCAGGCCTGGTTCTGATCCAGACTGAGACGTCGGTTTGGACTGAAATCTGTCGGGGATTTCGCTCTTTGCAGCGTGTTTCACATATTTTGGCAGCATTAATTCCAGCTGAGACCAAGACACGCGCTCGATAAGGATGCGTCGGGTCATGTTCGCTGACATTGTCTGGTGAGAATGCGCGAGGAGTGCAGTAGGAACGGAGACGTGCGGGGCAGGATGCACAAAAAGGACAGCTATCGAGGGCATTTCTTCTCCTCACCTCATCAACTTTGGTCATTTCACTTTTCAACGAGCTTAGCCTTGTTCACTTTCACACTTCAACACCCTTGTTCACCCGCTCGCTGGCCGAGCACATTATTTCGACGATCAACACCCAATCAATCAACCAATCGATAAACCCCAGCTCTAAACTTCAATTGCCAATATGAAGATCCCTACTTCCCCACTTTTGCTCACCCTGGCTCTTTCCAGCACTTCATTCGCCTACCCTACTCCGGGAGACAAGTCGTACTCGCCCAAACCGCGAGACTCGTCTTACTCGTCGCCCAACCCCGAATCCTCTCCACTACTCGGCAACGAGGGCGGTAACGACAAGTCGGACGATGCCGAAGATGCATGGGGTATGCGACCAGAGACCATGCCCGGACGTCTCAGCAGGCGATGGGGTGAGTCCTCGTTAGCTCATAATTGAGGCTGTACTGACTATCACATAGGTCGACGACAGCTCCCCTCGGCCTCTTCTCTAGGCAACACTGTCAACGGACTCTTGGGCTCAACCCCCCTTGGCTCAACAGCTCAAGGTCTCACTGGATCCGCTCAAGGTCTACTCTCCCCAGTGACCGGCACTGTAGGCGCTGTTACCGGCGCCGCAGGTGGTCTCCTCGGCGGTGACGCTGGTGGCCTTTTGGGCGGTCTGACTGGTAGCAATGGTCTCGTTGGCGGACTTACCGGCAACAATGGTGTTCTAGGCGGTCTGACCGGTGGTCTCACTGGCGGATCTGGCCTAGTTGGAGGACTTCTGAATGGAGTTGGAGCCGGCGGGACACTTCAAGGAGTCGCAGGCACTGTCTCCGGTCTACCGATCGTCGGCAAGCTCGCCGGTGGACTTCTCGGCAACCTCCAAGTCGACCCATCCACCATCGTCAACACTGCCGGCAATACCGGCACTCCGCTCGACGGCGCCACCGGCCAGGCTATGTCAGCAACAGCAGCCGTACCGAGCCTCGTCGCCAACCTCGGCGGAGGCAAATACCTTCTCTCCAGCGGACAGGTGTTGCAATTGGGCAATCTCGACAACCTCGGTCTCGGCGCTGTCGGCGGTTTGGTCGGCGGTGCTACCTCTGGCGGCGCGCAAGGTGCTCTAGGAGGTCTTGGTGGGATCGTGGGCGGTCTCCCAGGCGGCGACGCCGTGAAGGGAGTCCTGAATGGAGTTACTGGCAATGGTGCCGTGGGAGGTCTTACTGGTCAGCTTGGCGGTCTCACCGGTCAACTCGGCGGTCTTACTGGTCAACTCGGCGGAGCTAGTGGTCAACTCGGTAGCCTGACCGGTCAAGTTGGCGGTCTCACCGGCCAACTGGGCCAACCCTCCGGCTTGCTCAACAACGTCCAATCCGGTCTCGGTCAAGGTGTTACCGGTGGAGCGCTTGGTGGTATCACCAATGGCGCCCAGTCCAAGCTCGGCAACGCCGTCAACGGCGCTGTCGGATACGTTCAAGTCGGCAATCAACTCGTTCCCGTCAACGCCGCTGGACAAATCGTCTCCACTGCTCAAGGAGGTCTTCCCGCCCAGGCGTTTGGTCAGTACAACGCGGACGAAACTCCCATGGCGACATTCGCATCTTCCAATTCGACAGACCTCTCTGGTGACGACAGCACGGGCAACTCCACGGCTCCGGTACCTACCCCCGAGGAGGGCTACAACAACCCTTACCCCGGTGCCGTCGGCTCGGATGACGGCGCTCTGAACTCCATTTCCAAGGCGATGGGCGGTGATGGCGCTCTGGCCGCTCCCGAGGGCACCTTGGACGCTGCGGCGCTCTCAGCCGGCGCCGAGCCGATCTTTGGTCACGGCCGACAGCCGCAGCAAGGCTGGGACAGGAAGCAGCAGTCGGACCGATTCCGACCCACAGCCACTCCTGCCAATCCCTCCGCCACACCATCCGCGACCGAGACAGCCGTTTGGTCGAGCACAGAGACGCCAGTATGGTCAAGTACAGTCACGCCAGCACCGGAAGCCACGCCGACAGAGTCCAGCGAGTCGGTCCAAAACGACAGCTACCCCTACAACGACGAGGGCAGCGACGATGAAGACTGGGGACAGTGGACTTCTGCCTCGGGCACATCTGGACTAGCAAGTGCTTCAGCAGCCTCGGCGACTCCAACTCAGGCATGGAGGCGATCAACTAGGGCATGGGAAGAGCTGTACGATTGTGAATGATTGATATGTGATTGATTGCTTAGATGAAATCAACTTGTAGAATATGTAGAACAGATGTATAATAAATGCTCGTTGTCATGTCTCTAGACCGTGCATCTCATACAACCAAAAGCTACCTGTACTGACATCTCTGTACCCTAACTCTCACTCCCAGAGAGCCACACACCTCACCTCGATACTCTCCCTAGGCCTGATAAGACCCGGATCGACGCCATCCATATCATGGTCCACTTGCACTGCGACGTGGCCGCAGTATAGCGCACTTCCATCACCGCCCTGTTCCGTGTCGTAGCATTTGAGGAGGATCGCCTCATCTGGCATTTGGTGTCGGATATACGCCCATTGTTGCTTTGGAGAATGGTGGATATCGTAGCCTATGCCGAAAAGATGGCCATGTCGGGACACATCTGCAGAGTCAATCGACTTCGCATCAAGCATCGCTAGAGGGGCGTTGGTCACGGGACCTAAAATTCAGTTCCTGCCTGACAGGGATGACCCACCGTGTAGAGGTCGCCAGACGTTGACGATCATCGCTCTCTTGAATTCATCGGCAGGTTTGCCAGCTGCTTTGCCCACAAGCTCGTGGCCCCAGACCTATGTTGGTGAGTTGAGCGACTGCCAACAGGTGATCTCGACTGACTCACCGCGTCCTGGTCGACATGCGCCATTCCCGCTGGAGGCTGCATACGTGTGGTAGGAATGAATCCTTTCTCCGGGGCTTGCTGTCGAGGCACATCCTTGACCTTGATATCCTTGTCGTTCTTCCTCACAACCGAGTTCCATGCAATGACTCGCGAACATCCCAACGCGCTTTTCATCAACCTAACCAGTCTCAGCCCATCCTCCACGTACTACAAATGGAAGCACTCACTCGGCTGTTTCGTTCAAGTAGGCCTGCGTGCCTTCCTCTGTGGGAATGTCCCCCATGGCTTCCGACTCGTGCTTGATCACCGCGTACCCTCTCTGGAAGAGCTGATCCCATGCTGTAGTACTGAATGCCTCTGGGACCTCCAATTCGGATTTGAGATCTGTCATTGGCACTCTGATATGCTCCATTGGTCTCGAGCGGGACGGCTCAAAGTCGAGGTAGATGCCAGCATCGTGGTCGAGTCTGGAGGCTGGCAGGGTGAATCCGATAACCGCAGTGAGGTCGGTGGTGGACGAGATGGACGGCATATTGGATGTTCTGATCTAGAGCTCTTGTTTGTTTGGTCTCGAGGGAGATGTTGTCCGCTTATGGCTCCTTCTGCGGGCTCTTGTCTGCCTTGGTCTTACTTCTTGAATGGCTTTATCAACACGCGAACTCCAGTCTGCGATTTTGAGTGGTTTTGACTCGCACTCCTCCAGTCCTGGAGGTGAAGCTTGAAGACCGAAGGACAAGTCACACCCGACCGAATCGTCTCTCAGATGTCGAAGGGTCTCGGTCATTGACCCGCAGCTCCGTGATGACCGTATCGCAACACGGTATTGTAGGGTATTGTACGGTTTCCTGAGCGTCCTGACAAAGTAAGAGTGACCAAAGACATGTCCTCAGACTTGAGAAAAGATGCTGCAGCGATTACCCGTCGGCTATGACCGTCTTTCAGCAAGTGTTCTTATCCGTGCCTGGATCGCCTGGGCGATAAGGCGATTTCGCCATGCGCGCGGTCCGAGCTGAGCTCGCTGAGAGTCGAGACCTCGACGGCTCTGGGCTTGGAACGAGCTAAATATGGCTGGCACGCCGATACGAGGAGACGAGTTTCGCTGTGGCTACTGCCAGTTCAAGTTAGCCTCCGGGGATATGATGTGCTGGCCAATTGGAAGAATGGGGGCCTATGGGAGCGCGTGGGCACAGGAGGTTTCATCCGGACAGAGAGATAAGCACCCCGAAGCAAAAGTCCGAGAGACGTCCATTACCGAGCTATACGGAGTCGGAATGTCGCCTGTACGATAAGGCGACTCGAGCCTGCTCGAGCGAGCGTCTTCCGTACGTATAAGCACTGCTCAATTAACAATGTTGGTCCCTCTCGGTGTCGATTTGTCAACTGGTCTTCGCAATGGGCTTCAAGATCCCAAGTTTCAGTCTCCATGTGGAAGGTGCCGAGGGCCGGGAGAAGCAATTGGAGAACGATGATCTGCTGCCTGTCCCCGCTGAGCAAAGGTGTGTGAATGATGATGTCGAGTGGACTGCTGGATTGACGAGGCTTCAGAACGTGGAACTTTTGGACCTTTACCATCTTCTGGTTCAGTGCGGTTGGGACAGTGTCCAACTGGCTAGGAGGAGGGACGTTTTTGACGGTGAGTGCGGGCTTGCTGCAAATCCTGGAGGTGTGTTAACTCGTGGTGATCAGTACGGTCTCACTGTATGGGATGGTCTCCTCTGTAACACCTTTGGATACCTCATCATCTCGTTCTTCATGGTGATCAACGGTCGGGCGGGTTCGGTCTACCATGTGAGTACCACGAGCCGAGGTCGTTCACTCATGCTCATCCGTTCTAGGTCGGATTTCCAGTATACTGTCGATCAGCGTTTGGAGTGTACGGGGCCGTGTGGCCAGTCTTCAACCGGGCTCTCTCGGCCATCGTGGTGAGTTGGATCGGTTGTTGAAGCTTGTCGTCCATGTACTAACAGATACAGTGGAACGGCATCAACACCGTGACTGGCGGTCAGTGCATCTACGTCATGCTTCACGCCATCTTCCCCTCCATCGGCAGGATCAAGAACACGATGCCCAAATCTTCGGGGATCACCTCTGCCGAGATGATCGGGTTCTTCCTATTCTGGTGAGCCAACCAGACCAATTCTTCTCTTCTTTGCTGATCAGACCCAGGCTAGCAACGTGCTCCGCGCTGTTCCTATCCATTCCTAAATGGCGAATGCTCATCAACCTCAAACTCGTCGCCTATTTCCTCTCTTGTGTCGGCATGCTCGCCATGGCGCTGAGTGCTTCCGGCGGTGTCGGCGACACTTTGACGCGAAAGTCGACCGTTCATGGATCCGAAAAGGCATGGTTGATCGTCCGATTCACCCTACTCGCCGCAGCGGGATGCAGCACCTTTGCGAGCAATGCCAGTGATTGGCAGCGAAACGCGACAAAGCCGAGAGATCCCATCTTTGGTCAGATCTTCGGATTCCCAATGTCCAACGTGAGCTCCCTGTCCCATCGACTCACCACTGGCTTCAACTGACTTGAGCTGCGCAGTTCATCACCACTCTGGTCGGCATGATCGTCGCTGCATCCTCGCAAAACATCTATTCCGAGGTCGTGTGGAACCCATTGACATACCTCTCAATGATCCTCAACGACAACTATGACGCTGCCCACCGAGCCGGCGCGTTCTTTATCGGCCTTGGGTTCGCCTATTCCGCCTTGTTCTCTTGCGTCTTCGAAAACGTCTTACCGGCCGGTAACGATATTGCCTCCTTGGCTCCCAAATACCTCACCATCAAGAGAGGATTCGCCATCTGTCAGGTGCTCACCGTGGCGATCAACCCTTGGTTCCTGCTCGGTTCTGCCGGTATCTTCATCTCGTTCATCGCTTCGTACCAGATCTTCCTGTTCTCCATCATCGGCGTATGCTTGGTCGACTACTATGTCATCTCCAAAGGCCGACTCGACCTATCCAAGCTCTACACTACCGACAGACAGGGCCCATACTGGTACACTTACGGTATCAACATTCGAGCGCTCATCGCCTATGCCATTGGTGCCGGTATCAACTTTGCCGGTTTCTTGCACAACATGGGCGTCAGCTCATTCGGTCTTGGCGTCCAGAGGTCGTTCCACTTTGCGTTCATCACCACTGGTGTTGCTGCTGGTCTGAGCTATTACCTCATGGCGAGGTTCTGGCCTCAGCCAAACTATAAGATCAACAAGGGGTTAAAGTTCGAGGAATGGTCTCAGGACCGTGTCGAGACCTACGCGGCTGGCAGTAGTCGCGGCGTAACCGAGTACGTGGAGCCACAGACGCCGATGGAGGATCCTGCGGTCGACGAGAAGAAGGATTTGTCGGTCGACAGGGTGAACGTCAATGTGCTGGAGGCGTAGGTGTCAGTGGCCGAGGGGTGATGTGGTTAAAAGGATCGAAGGCCCGATAAAGTTGTCAGTATAGCCCGATCTATGTCCAATGCAGTTGTTCCCGATTAGCCCCGCATTCTTTGCTGGCAGTGCCGAGTCGCCCCAACAGCACGCGGAGATGCCATCTTAGTCCCAAAATGTATGATGATATTGCCCTTGCTGGTGATTACCAGAATTGGGTGAGATCTGGATGTACGCCATCCCTCGATCTCAGCAAGACGATGTTCGAGCTCGTCGTGGAGAACTGTATCGTCAGTTGCTTGTCGAGCGCATGTCAGACTGAGCAACCCACCCCGTTCCCCACAAACACCCCAGCCCGCCTGGCAACCTCCATGTCGACTCCGACGCCGACCTCGCGATCCTCCCAATCTGACCATACGTCCCGCTTCCCCACCCAGACATGATTCCATCCTTCACTCTGCAGCCACATCCTAATCTCCTCAATCCAATCGTCGTCACCGTCGGTGAGGATGTAAACCGATTTGAGCAATGGATGATTCTTCCTCATTCTCCTCGCGCGGCTAATGATATCGAGTGTCTGGGGCAGGCACTTCGCTCGGTAGAGACCCAGACGCGATGCCTCGACCATGTCTGCCGGAGGAGGTATATTCTCGTTGCCCGGCAAGTTTGGCAGTTTATTGAAAGCGACAAAAGGTCTTGTGACTCGTCAGCAGGATTGATTGAGCTGATAGTCGCTCATACGCACGAGGTACTGTGTCCCTTACGCTCACATACTGCCTCCCAATCGGCGCCTCGACGCAGATGCAGCGCGAGAACATGCCTCCAAGGTCCACCCATTCTGATCGGTTCTGCAGATACTGCTCGTTCTGCCCTGTCCAAATCGTACGGGCTGCTTTCTGGCGCCAGCTCCGGCATGAATCGGTTCAAAATGCCCAGAACGGTGGATGAAAAGGTGAATTGTTTCAGCACAGGAGAGTGGGCGAAAGAGTCGTATAGCTGAAGCGGAGCTTGAGAGTCGAAGAAGCTGCGCATCTTTCAGCTTACTCCTCAGTGGGAACACTCCTGCACCTACGCATCGTCGAAGACCTCGCCTTTGACCCTCACACAGGTATCCTGACTCCCGGCCAGTAGCACCTGTACCTGATGAACCCTAGCCTGTCCTTCCGTAACCAGCTGCAGATCTCCATCAGGTTGCGTATCCGACTGAACGATATAGGTGCCCGTCTCGTAAGACTTGCAGACTTTTCGATAGTACGTCGCACTAGGATATCAGTCACAAGTCGTGAGGTCGTAGACTCACGGAACAGCTCTTGGTGCTGCATAGAATGCCTCGAAGCCGGAAATCACTGTCGAGATGAATGCTGAGAGTGGTATGCGAGCCGAAGCCCAGGGTGGAAAGCCAAAGGAGAATGGCAGGATCTAAGATAGGGATTGTAAGATGGGTGTACACGACAATACTTCACTCACAGTCTCATGCTGAACGAAAGGATCGTAGGCAAGTGATCTATTGCCCAGTATAGCTAGATGGTGCTGTAGCCTACCGATGTGAGCGGCGTCCTGCAGGTTCGGAAGGAGGACTCCCGGGACAAACTCACAATATGCGTTGTAGCTGAGTTGAATGGTGTCAGCCTGGCTCAAGAACAGGTGTCTCTCCAATGCTCACCTGATGATTCAATCCTAGGTTTTCCAAATTAGCGCCTAGCTGAAGGGGTTCCTCCTGTCAACTTACCAGTCCCTCTGGGTGGATCAAACCTGGAAGCCCGTGAGTAAAATCACCCCGCGCAACGTGTGTATATCACCCACATGACCAATCTCTCTTCACCTCCCTCCAGCCCCTCACCTCCTTTTGCCCATTGCACCTGCCTCTCCAGAGCCCATTCTCTGCTGTACGTGGGCGGGAATGGCGGAGTGGGGCGATATGTCACCAGCAATAAGAGCAGGACGAGACCCGTCAACAGCCTTATAGGACCCTTCCTTCCCGCTGTTCTGCCACTGAGACCAGCTAGGGCCGCTGGCATGGGTATTGCATTGGCCAATTGTGATGGTATACTCGAGACGAGTGACGTGTCGAGCGTTATTGGCGGTCCCAACGGGTTCGGGAATGTCAATCTCATGTCGAAATGTCGAAAGACGCGTCGGTCTACTCGGCAGTAGATACGGGAGAAGATCTGAGCTGGCCCGATTTCGAACGCGACCACAGTAGACTCGTCGACTTGTTGTTGAGGTTGCTATAATCGTATGAGCCTGCAACTAAAGTATACTGTTAGTGAAGTCAAGTGAGGTTTGGTCCGACACTCCGACCTAACTGTCACTTGGAATGGACTGATGCTCAGGCACGCCGCGTCCTTCAAACGCTTTCCCAAACCTTCCCAAACTCTCATGAGCGTCTGCTTCCGGCGACTTTTCGGAGGGTCCTTCCAATGGGAACGGCACAATGGTCCTGCATGCAGCTGCAGTTACCCAACGAGGATTTGAGAAGTAGTGCTATGTATCCCTGCTTAGCCCTCAATGATAGCTACGAAGCGTTGTCCAATACATACAGCGTACCACTTCGCGCTCATATCGCATGCACTTCATCGTTGGTCGGACGAGTCTGGACGAGTTGTCACCCTGTGCATGCTTAACTGGGGTAGGCTAAAGAGGGCTTCGGATTAGGCAGCTGATTAGGCGCGGCATCGCACGGGGCGGGTCCTGGCGGGTCGACCTGGGACTACCTGGGAGGACCTGGGTAGACCTGGGTCGACTGGTCTCCCCGGATTGTGCGGTGAGCTCCGCGCTCCACTCTGCCGGGTTTGCCGGTGCCCCGAAACCAGGTACCGCCGGTGCATCTTGACGTCACGGCGTGGGAACTTTTCCAAGTCTTGTCCGAGCAACCGTCCTCAACCGTCCCCTCAGAGACTCGTGTGATGAGGGAGCAGCTGGCAGCAGGAAGAGTGGAGAAGGCAGAGAGGAGGCGGACGGGCAAAGATCTGGCCAGATCTCTCCATGACCTGTGTCACACTCTCGGTCTGTGTAAGCGAGTGGGTCACGCTTTGACCGAGGGCTCTGATCGACGCCTATCTCCACACGGGCATAGAAGGCACAGATGACACCGAAGATGCGAACCACCGTCATAATTGAACACACCGTTAAACTCTCTTAGCTTGCTGGAACAGCGGGGCGTGCCTCGCCTCCTCCGGCCTGTTCCCTCGCGAACCCTTTTACCACCCATCCCTCCTCCCCTGCCCCTCTTAGCACCCCCCTTTCAACTCGTCCTCGCGTCATTAGGGAAAGGAGCCACACTGTGTAGCCGCAACCATCACCCCGCCCAAAAGAGGGTCACCTTTTAGCTGGAATCATCATCACCTTTTAGGCTTCCACTAGCACTTCGTTGATTCATCATTCCGTTCGTCGCGTTTCCACACATCTTCACCTTTCGACTCGCCCATGCCATATGTACCGCCCGCCAACGCCTCTTCGTCCCCCATAAGGCCGTTTTCCACCACTACCACAAGAACAATGTCCGGATTAGATACGCCAAGAGCAGAAGATTCGTCCAATGTCCCTCAGCATACCGAATCAGCGCCTCCCGCCGACAACGTCGAGGAGCTCTCTTCCATGTTGGAGAAGGCACAGTTGACCGCCGCCAACCCATCACAAGACTCCGAAGCCTCGGCAGAAGAGGGATCGATGAGGAAGATACCATCGTCACCAGCTCTACCCGGGCTGGGCCATGCGTCGACCACTTCCGAGTCATCAGCGTCATTGGCCTCGCTCGCGCAATCGGAAACAGGCGATGGCAACCTTTCGATCTTAGAAATGACCAGCAGAGAGGGAGGGGAGAGCGGGATTTCCTCACCACCCACAAGTGTCAGCACGCCCGATGAGGTGGTATTAGAAGACGCAGTGTCGAGGTATAGAGAGGGATTGTACGCATACACCGTGAGTACCTGTACTAACATTCAGCCGACCCACAACTGACCATGCCATTCAGCGATCGCTTTATCTACAAGCCAAGCTAGTCAGAGAGAGGAAAGAGGCTCCGAAGCAGTACGGTCAATTCGGCCTCAAGCAATCAGGCAGTGAGTGGCCAATTTGCTCGATCTACCATTAGATGATGACTGACAAGTATTGTAGTGGAACGGATGGCAGCGAAGAAAGCCTTGGCCAAACGACTGAACGGTTGAGATGAACGCTGGGACTAGTCATCGCGACATCGACACTCGATGATCGATCCGACAACTACCCCATTGCCAAATACCTCACCCTCAGATCCAGCCCTCATACTACGACACAACTTCACGTACAGCCATTAGACTTGCAGTCAACCTTAGACCTGGACTCCTTTGTCAGCTTTTGTTTCATACTCTTCTTCAGCCTTCGTTGCCACGATTCGCCCCGCCCTGTGTGTATACTTTAGCTCGTCCATTCTTACAACTCGTCTGCTCTCCCTTCGCCATTGTCCCTTGTCCCGCCCGCCGCCTCTGGTATTCCCAACAGCATCCTCATCCCCGACGAACATCGTCATACTGTAGAGTAGTTACGCCGATAAGCGCTATCCATGTATCCAATAGTCTCTCCTAACTTTCACTAAGCAAGAACATCCCCCTCGTCGGGTCATCACGAGTTGAGTCGCATATTCACTCCAAGACTCGATGGTGCATGCGTTACGACTGCGCTTGGAGCCACTCTTTCACCGCTTCCACACTCCTCATGGGTAGACCACATGTCCTGCCTTTACACACCCGCAACGACGGCTTCTCACATCCTTCCGCTTCGACCACCTCTCTCGCCGTGTAATTCAACTTGAGTACTTGGTCCAAGTCCAGCTTCGGGTTCAAATGTATAGTTGCGCTATTAGGGAGGTATGCCGAGTGCAGTGCTTCCAACATCGCTTTTGTTACCGGATCACTCCTGGTCCCGGTGACATATACCTGGAGCCCAATCAGCTCTTTAATTGGGATACACCTATGAGCATTTGCAGACTCACGCTCTGACATCGCCTCTTCAGATCCAAAAGACCCGAGACGGAATTGGCGACAGCTTGTGGGTATTTCTCTAATTCGTCCCTTATGCTCAGATATGTCTCTTCGGCCTTCTTCTCCCACTGTTCATACTCCTCACTGAACACGACCGAGAGGCGCATGAGATTGTGTCCTGAGACGGAGCTCGCAGAGGGTTCCGCGGCGTCCTAGAAGTGGATCAGAATAACATTGTAGATCGCACCGGATCGCTCACGTGAGCATCCTTCATGCGGATCAGGACGTGCTCGTCGGGGGCGCTGGCAAACCAACCACCAGCGGCATCATCCCAAAACAGCTCGTTCTGCCTCAGTTGTAGCTCTCTAGCGAATAGAGCATGCTCGGGCTTTCCAGTAGCGTCGTACAAGTGCAATAGGCCTGTACAGTCAGCAACTCGCTCACATTCGGGACGCACCTTGGATGAGGTATGCGTAATCATCGGTCTGACCAGTCGTGCCCTTGCCCTCTCTCCAGCTCCTGGTCAGTGTTCTCGCGGTCTCATCCCACATGTTCTCCCTGATGAATTTGACTACTCCCTCGGCTGCGTCGATACATCTTGCGGCAACGGGGTACGCGACAGGATCAAGTGTCAAGCTGGCTTTGGCCAGTGCGGTGATCTGGCACCGAGTCAGCAACGCCGGTGATTGCCTCACTGATAGCTCACCATTAAGCCGTTCCATGAAGTAAGGATCTGCATTGTCAGTCAATCCTGAGTGTCAGACTCACTTTATCATCGAGACCCGGTCGTTCTCTAGTCTCGTCTCGCTTCGACTTGAGCTTTTGCAATGCAACCCTGACTTTCTCTATCACCGAAGATGAATCGGTGCCGTATTTTGACGCTGTGTCGGCAGCGGTATGAGCTTGATGAAGGATGTTCTGACAAACAACAGGTCAGCGATTGTCAGTACGCCCAATATACTGCCCACCTTGCCTGTCATCTCGCCATGAGCGTCGTGTTTCGCGGGAACATTCCCGTCTTCCTGCACTCCAAGGTAGTAGCCGACCAGCTCGGCATCTTCGCAGACGGTGTCATCAAATCCCTCTTTCGTCCACAGATAGAAAGCGCCCTCTGACCAGGCAATCAGCATACTGCCGGCAACTCTTGTACCAGACTTACCAAGCTTCTTGGCTCCAAGGGCAGGAGCGGAATCTGCATCCTCTGCACCAAAGAACCCCCCTAGGGGGCTCAACAGATCCCTCAAGCAGTAATCGAGAATGTCCGCGGCCAAGAGTTCGCAAATGGACCGATCCTTGCGAAGCTGATCTTCAGGAATACCAGGAGAGTGCAGGATAGTTGAGAGCTTTGCGAAATCGCAAGCTGATGATATCAGTTGAGCCTGATCATAGCTATGCCAATCAGCTCGATCTCCCGGAAGTCCACTCACAGCATCTTTTCAAAGTGCGGCACGAGCCATTTCTCATCGACGCTATACCTCGCCACGCCATTCCCCGCCCAGTCATGTATACCACCCTCCCAGATATTCCGCAACATCTTGATTCCCATCTCCCTCGCTTCAGCTGCAATGTCGCTCGAACTGTTGGCAGGGTCTCCGCTTGTTCCGCTTAATGTGGCAAGCCTTGCAAGTGGCTCGAGGTTCAATGCACAAGAGGGAAACTTGGGACCTTGAGATCTTGATCCTCCAGGAGTGAAGCCTCCATATCGGGAGTCGTGCGTTTTGACAAGATGGGTATACACTTTTTTCCACGGGTTGGACAAAAGCAGGGACTCGATCGATGATGATTGAGATGATGAGCTCTAGTGGGGTACGATCAGTCCAGAGACCAACAAAGCAGAGAAGCAATCAGCTCACCTCGCCCAGCTCCTTGAGCGACTCGATCACATTCTTACCCATCGCTTCGCACTGCTCCCGGTCATCCTCCCACATTTCCTGTATCCTCGCCAGCAGAGACTTGAACTGGTGCGGGGGAAAGTATGTGCCTATACGGGGTCAGAGAAAAATCCAGAAACCGAGTTCTAGATCCAGACTGACCAGCGAAGAACGGTTCAAGGTTAGGCGTGAGGACTGCTAGGCTGTCAGCTTGCGCATTTATAGGTGTGTTCTGGCACCTACAGACCGAAAGAGGCCATCCTCCTCCCCCTCTACTAGCCTGAGGAGATAGTCAGACCACCTAGTGTCGCCATGGACCACCCTCCTCACCTGGAGATAAGTCATGTACACTCGATCGATGTCCGGCCGCTCTTCCCTGTCCAACTTGATATTGACGAAATAGTCATTCATCAACTTTGCCGTATCCTCCTTCTCGAACGACTCATGGGCGAGCACATGGCACCTAGTGTCCCGTCAGACTCCACGATAAAGGGGAAACTCTCAATACTCACCAATGACAAGCTGAATAACCAGAGGAGAGGAAGATAGGCCTGTCCAGCTTCTTGGCCAGGTCGATCGTTTCGGGCTTCCATTCCTGCCACTGCAAGAACATCAGTATCGCTCCAGAGGAAACGCTTATATGCTCACGGCTACGGGGTTGTCCTTGTGTTGGAGGAGGTAAGGCGATTTGCTATCCTTCAACACATTGGTCAGAGGCGGAGTTATTGTAGACATTTTGCGTCGGAGACTTCCTGAGAGAATTTGAGTGCTTTTGTATGATCCCAGTCGAATGTTCGATCCCATCCGACAGTGAACGTCAGAGACTAGATTGGGTCGACGAGTGACTGCAGAGTTGCATGGACAGTAGTTGACGACAAGATACGTCTGACCAGACGAACCATAGGATCGCTCTCACGTCATCCGAAGCGCTCAGGACCACCTCCACTTCGGCTTCATCAGGTTGACCTTCGCGGTCCTCGTGTCAAGCCGAGGTAGTCTCGACTCTCCGGTCCACGCATACGGCGGGCAGCAGCCGCTGTGTTGCCGTAGGACATCTCAGAGTCAGGAAAGTGGCATCCGTGATATGTACAAGATTTTTGAATGGGATGCTAATGCACAAGTCTCCTTCCGCTCCGCTCACCTCGCCTCCTGTCTGAGGAGGTGACTGTCGCTCTCGCCGCTTGCCGCGCTGGTGGCTCCGAGTCGGGGGTCCTGTCGAAGTCCACTGCTCGCATCTGGGTAACGCTGAGCATACGAGGCCTCATGCTGGGGATTGAGGCCAAAGGTGGCGAACTCATCCCTATATCCATTCCCATCTAACTGCGGCGGCGGCGCTGTACGAATACCTGCTTGGGGCTGAAGGAGAGCTGAAGTAGTCACCTCTGTTGAAGACCTGGGATCGATTTTCGCGTGAAGAGGGATCTCCTCGTCGTCTTTGGGTACGCGAGGCGAGTATGGCTTGTAAGCCTGATGGTGGGACAGTGGCTGTTCGGAACTCATCAGCGCATGTAATCTTCGCCGGTGGGTATCCTGCTCACAGGGTAGAACTGCCTGTAGGCGAACCAAGCTGATACAATGCCAATGATCGAGCCTGCAATCACATCTCCCGCATGATGTCGATAATCCATCAGTCGGCTGATGCAGACCAGGAAGGCGCAACAGAGAGGAGCGAGAAGCGTCCATGCTTTCCAGGTATGGCCTCTCTTGTTGGATATACGCATTTCTGAATCTCATCAGCCATCCTGTCTATACCGAGCTAAAGATACAGATGGACTCACTACCAGCTGTGTATAGGATCAAGTACCACATTCCAGCCCAGGCGAAACTGCTGTGTCCACTGGGAAAGCTTCGGAAGCCTTCTTGAAGCTTGTCCGTTCTTGTGCACACCGTCCAGGACGTCAAGCCATGCACGGGATTCTCTGTTAGGTTTTCCGGCAGACCACATCGGCTGAACAGGTCAGGTCGTGGACGACCGACAGTGATCTAGCTGTCAATAAGGCTTCATGGGCAGTACCCACCTTGATGATGTTGGTGAAGGTCAGTGTAAGACCGAGATTGAGGATGAAACCCAGGAGAGCGGAATGAACGTCCCAGAAGGATCTACTGAATGCCCCTCTGTGACGTACTCAGCGTCATCCTCCTACGTGAGTAACACCTAGTACTCACCCTATGATTATCATGAGGACAGCTGGGACGATACCGCATATGACAGCGAGCATCCACACCTGAGACCGACATGAGCCTTGTCTTCAAATCACGCCATGTGACCTCACGGGTATCCTCTCATCCTCTGCGTATGGGTATGCCAGGCTCTCATCCGTGACCGAGAACAGACGTCGATATCCGTCGATCTGGTGTGGGTCAGGTACTCAACAGGTACTTCACTTTACACCTCTGTTTACTCACCTTGTCAAGGAGATACAGTATTCCCTGGAACCCGTCAGACTTTGGACCTAGCGAATACACCGCGACTCACCCAGAGGAAGATGGTGAGCACCCAATCTGGGAGATAACTCCAGAAGATTCGCCATCGTCTGACTTTGGGTGTCACACGACCATGATCTGCCTTTGTTCCTGGGAGGTTGATTCGAAACATGTCGGCGGGAGGTGCGTTGGTGGCGTCGGTGCTTCCTCTTCTCGCAATGCTTCTTCAATTATCAAGTCGAGTCCACCGTAGACGTAGTCTTGGGCGATGAGAAGACCACCAGCGGCGACGGCAAGCTCGACTGCCTAGACTGTGATCCTTTCACCAGATGTTGTCGCAAGGTCGACGACCGATGCGCCAAGCACAACGTAAATGACGCAAAGGAAGCGAGCTAGAGATCTAGAGATCTACACATGCGTCAACACCGCTTGCAAAGGCTTGCAAACGCTAAAAGTAGCTACATAGGACTTGCTGCTGCGCAGAGCGATGCTGGCGTCATGCGAGTCTCCTGTCGGTCACTCCGACAGCTCGAACATATTGGCACCGCTGGACAACCCATTCTCGGTGATGCCGAGGAGTCGCTGAAATAGCCTATAGCCGGTGCGCGATTTGGTCGACCATGCCAGACAATCCTTTCACTTTTTGAGTGGATGTGATCCTTTCTCGTCTCCACAACCACTGCCAGCTCTCAACCACCGCATCAATGTAGTATGTTGGACCCAAGGCAAGACTGACCCCACCTGACAATACCGCACCCATGACATGAGCGAACAGGACTGGGCCGATGGGTTCAACCGATGGCTCGGAGCTTCTAACGGAGAGTGGTCACTGCTTAATCTGACTGACGCTCAGAAACAATCACTCCTCTGGATCGGGATCTCCCTCATCGGATCTCTGTCCTTTTGGTAAGGTGGTCCACCGGTCGAGAATGAACGTGACTGACTTGACACTTAGGAAAGGCATCCCGTATGGGTGGAAGTGGCTCGAGGTGTACTGCCTAGACAAGGCCGGAGGGTACATATACGAGGTCGTACCGAAGAAGAATGAGCACAAGCGGACAGTATACGATGGGCATAGGAAGAAAGTGATGATCAAGCGGAAGAAGAGGCAGGATGTGGTATTACTCAAGTGGTTTCCGATCTTAGCGCCCATCAAGTTCCTCACCGTTCTATATCACGAGGTACGTCCGAGAGTGCGGTCACAGTTGACCTATAGATCTGTCATGCGATTGTCGGATGGATGACGTGGGTGCAGGATAGATTGAGCTTGAAGTGTAGACTACTACTAGACTGACGATTTGTGACAGCGGAGGTCGGCCGATCCTCATCATCGTTGATTGTGAGTCATCGGATGTGGTTCATACTAAAATAGTATAGGGAACGAGGGTGGTTCCACCTTCTTCAGGCAGACTGGAGGCCAGCCGAACGCATTGTCTACTCTACTAGCGGGATACACGTGGGTGTAGGGATTCTGACCCAGCTGACGAACAGGGGGAGCTGTATTATCGGCTGCACATTCCTCTTCCTAGGCTGTGAGTGACGAGATCTTGGGAGACAAGACCTGGACTGACGTTTCCTAGTCGATACCGTAGCGTGAGTGAGAAATGCCCGGAGGAACACAGTCACTAAGATCTTTCAGGGCGAAATGGGCATTTCTAGTATTCGAGGTCTTTGCAGTCATCTCCACCCTCGTCTGCCTGAAGATTCTGCCAAAGTCATGGGTGATCCACCAGCGACATTGGATCCAATACAAATGGGCCAAGATTACCAACAATCCTACGGCGGCGAAGCGACATGCAGAATTGGCCAAAGCCAAGACCGAGCGAGAGAGGAAGAATACCGTTCTACTGGAGGATGACCATGGTACGGACGAGACTCCGGCGACCGCAGAGGACAAGATGGTTGCAATCGAAGTGTGAGTTCGGACCCAGCTACGAGGCTGAAGAATTAGGATTGGTTTCTCGAATATCACCTTGGCAACGGTGGTGGGTCTCACATGGTGGTGGTGGGATTCGATCTACTTGCGCTTTGTGATTCTCTTCATCGGGACCATCAACGCCGTGTATGCCATTTGGGACGTGTACCTCGACGGAGTCAAGTTCGGCAAGGACTCTTCATCCGATGCGACCGAGATTGCAAGGCTGATCAACACCAAGCGTCGTCAAGAGGTGAGCTCGACCTCGCAGGGGCCTTCTTGCTGATTGATATAGGAAAAACCGGATCATACCGTCAAATGTGAGTTGGCAATCTCCTGTAGTCAGCTGACCCTCCAGATTACGCGACGTTCTGGCTGGTAGTACAGTCTACATTCTTCATATTGGTGATCGTGGCGGCGCTGTATACCTTCCGGGATACCATATGGCAGCAAGCAGAGCGGTCGAGGAAGAGCATATTAGCCACACCGAATCACTACAGTCCTGGAGACTGGATTGACAAGGGCAAGGACTTTGTCCAGGGCGTCTTGGACAAGGAAGAGGATGGTGGTACATAGAACTTTGGCCTTTTCGACGTTGAGACCTGTTGCAGCATGGTTGCATGTACAGCGTGCGTGCACGTACTTTACTTCATGTCGAGTGATCTTGGCTCTGCCCCCGAAGACGGCCCTCGGGCCAGCCTCTGGGCCCAGGGAGGGCTCGGTCGAAATGGGAAACAGGCGCGTGTTTCAGGTGAGGTCGGGCTTATGCGTCGGGATCCACCCTGTGTTCAATGACTGGCATCTCTTCGCTCGTGTTCCACACGATCTTATAACGTCCTGACACCTCGCTTTCTACAAGTACAACATCACCATGCCGTTGGATCTGTCCATAGGTCAGGGCTCTACGCCGCTAGCGAATCAAGTGGCCGGTCATCAGAACGTGATGTCGGACGCGAGTGGGTCGTTGATCATGAAGGTGAGTTCCGCTTGACGACCATCACTGACGTTGAAGCCTGCCTTACCCAGGGAGATCGCCTTCTACCAACTGCTCAACTCTGCAAGTCGGTCCTCTCAATTGACCAAGTTGAAACCGTTCGTGCCACAGTTTTTCGGGACGCTCAGGTTGGAGGGAAAGTTGGACGATCAGGGCGCTCTGAGCCAAGATGGCATTCCGGAAGAGGTGCCCGAGGTGAGTTGCCTAAACAGTGAGTGTAATGCTGATCGGGAATAGAGCGTTGTCCTGCAGAATCTGGCGCACTTGTACACCCACCCATCGATCCTCGACGTCAAGCTCGGCACAATCCTGTACGCCCCAGATGCTAAGGAAGAGAAGAAGGCTAGAATGGAGAAACAGGCAAAGACATCCACAACATGGGAAACTGGGCTAAGATTGACTGGATGCCAGGTAAGTTCCTGCACTTTTATCTAGCTAACCCCTTAGACATGGCATACGCCCACGTCATCGTACATCCTAACTCCTAAATCGTACGGCAAGACAATCACCAAAGATGAGCTTCCTCAGGGTATCACCCGCTTCTTCCCCTTGCCCACCGACTCTATCCCATCACTCGTATTTGCGACCTCTCCCCCGCCGACTTCCACCGAGACTGTATCGGGGGCGCCGATTTCGCATCTGCCATTACCCTCATCCGAGCTGTCCCCTCTTCAGCCAACCACACCCGGCCCAACCGACTCTGACGGACCCAAGGAGTATACCGGCCATGGGATCAGGCCAAAACTGTTACTCAGGCTGCTGAGACATATCAACAGCGATTTGATCAAGCTCGAGGCCATACTCCACGACCTTGAAGCGAGGTTTATCGGCAGTAGCATATTGGTGGTATATGAAGGCGACCCGGAGAGATTAGAGGACGCTCTGGAGCGACACGAGGCTAAGCAAGCTGCCCTAGAGGTCCTAGCGCAAAGTGAAACGGAGTCACTGGAAGACGAAGATGATATCACAGAGGACGAGGACGAAAGCTCGACATCTAGCGATGACGACGAGCACGATGGTGTCCGAGCAGATGCCAGGAGAGCGAGAAGGTGTCCACCCTTCACCCTGAAGATGATCGACTTTGCCCATACGAGTCTGGTCGAGGGCGAAGGGCCAGATGAAGGGGTTTTGAAGGGTATTTCGACGTTGAAGAAGTTGATACAGACGAGGATAGACCAAGTCGAGGCGGTAGTATAGAGGCAGAATCTTCTCAGGTTCGACTGTACATATATCACTATCTACAGAGAAGATGGCAGCTGGCATGTACATGTCTATATACAAATCCACCCATTATAAGGCATTCTCCAATTCTACTGAGTCGCGCCCGCTCCAGCCTGAACCGTCTTGGCTGGCTGCTTGACATCCTCTACATGCACCGCGGCCCACTTGTCATCGATTGACAATTTACCTAGCACCGGCACCAAGGCGGTTTCCGGATCTGTCGGTTTCGGCCTGGGCGGCTTGATCTCAATCATGAGGGAGATGATGGTGATGTATCCCGCCCACGCTGCGGTCTATGCATGTCAGCCACGCTACGTTGAACTTACTCACCGCAATGGACAGTGAGAAGCCGAGAACAGCGACCAGGAAGGACGGTGTAGGTCTGATTTGCGAGACGTGACAGAGGTAATTGACTTTGGCGATGCTCGCCCCTGGGATCTCTACCGCGGCGTCGGTCAGCTTCTCGAGCAGCTGTGTTGCACCTTGTAAGGGCAGATTGATCGACGAATTGGACTGCTGAAATTCGACAGTCGATTGGAGCAGTGATGCGTTGCCGAGAAAGATGTTCTGGGTTGATACACCAATGTCGGTCTTGATGACCGATAGGTACGTCGTGAGGTAGTTAGTCAAGACGATGGGAAGGATTTGACTCGATTCGACCTGGTATACAGTCTCGTTGGACATTGTCTGTACGAGAACCCATTTCAGATCGTCGGGCCACCAATACATGTCTATTGTCAGTGATGTACATCCAGGGGACTCACCTCGCATGAGCATATCGGACCACTCTGTGTGATCAGCCCCCACATAAGCCTCCCAGAGGGAGTACGTGGTGTTGCCAATAATCACTCCCGCTCCCTCTGCCCGTCCGCTGCCACTGTCAGTTACGAAACGAACTATGCACCCACCTTTCCACTTGCTCAAGGTGCAGAGATATGGGATTGTACATGTTGTCCTTGTAAATGCCGGCGGCTTGAGTCCACCCGAAGATTGCCATACTGAGCTCTTTGGCCAATAGTCCTAATGACGACTTGAGCGAGTCGACTCGACGGAAGGTAGTGCCCGCGTAAGAGGCGATTTGCTTGACGCGCATATCGGCTCCTCCTCGCGTCAGACTCCAGGTATAGGACGTGGAGGCGACCATGCTCCATGGCTCGGGACATAGAAGCGTCGACTGACATCAGCTCCGCCCACTGGTCTAGAACACTCACCTCTGTGGTGATCTCCAAACGAGGAACGTCGATCACGAGGCGGACTTACAGTCAGCGCAGCTCCAATCGTGGTCTTACTGAATGGCACGGAACAGTCGTCCAGGGCGTAACCCTTGTACGGGACAGCCGACCTCAACCTCTCGGCAGTTGTGTTGTCCGTGCCTATGGCGATCTTCGGGAGGTACCGATCCACCGTATAGGTGAATATACTGGTATTCGTCTCAAACACCGATCCAATGGGTAGCCTACATCGTCAGCGTATTGACCTGACTCAATACGCACAAGACCGGATCGCAAAGGTCGCCAGGTTGGGGTTCCATCCAATTGGGTATCAAGGCGTCGAACCAGCGCGCATCGTCGGTCCTGTTGATGTTTTCGCTGAGGACCGATACAGTTTGATATCCCGCCGTGGCAGCTGTATCAGATCAGCATCGACTTTCGGACATATGACTTACCCGCCCAGAGTACTATGGCGACGAAAACCAGGAAGGCGATGAACACCGAGGTCAAGTGAAAAATTGGACCATAGGGGACCTTTGTCGATCAGCACGCCTCCATGACCTCCCGTTGTCCGACTCACCCTTCTCGATAGTGGATATTGAACCAGCTCGTTGGTCTTGGGCAGTCTCATCTTGCTGACGACGGGGCATGTAAGTGGGTTGAGTTCAGTATGGAGATGAGATGAACATGTGAGCAGTGGCTCTGCCATTATATAGCCTTGCCGCCACCATGCCTCGTTGAAGTTGTGTGTGTGTGTTCGGTCCATAATTCCCGCATCAGCCTCGAGGTCCTATGCGAGTAATGAGCTAGTGAGGCTGTGCCGAGCCATTTGGGCGAGGTACACCAAAGGATGCTCGTCATATTCAGCCTGCTGTCAGTGTTCAACGACACCATGACACTCCCCATCAAACGATATTCTATACATCCCAAGCCCAAAATACTCATGATCTATACTGTCGGTGGAGGCGTTGGTGAACTCGCGAGCCCTCGCTTCGCCGGCGACCCACTGCACAATGCGGTTGGCAGAGCGCTGATATCCGTCGCATTGTACTCGCTGCAGGATCAGCCATATTCCTGGAGGTCTAACTCACTTTGGATAGCTACAACCTGCGACCTTGACCCAAGCTCCCACAGTATCCGCGTCGTTTGTCCAGCCATCGCCGACCATTGTGGCATTTGGAGGGTGAGCCGCAGTCGCAAGCACCACACGCGATCCCGTCTGGGTATACGTTGGAAAGAGGGCGACCTGGTTGGCGGTGAAGCTCGGACCTATTGATGCTGGAGGCCATTGTGACACGTTGGCAATTTGAGCTGGGGAGATGGTTGGCGACGCTACGGCACCAGTGGCTGATCCTGGAAAGATACCCGCGAATTGGTTGCCGCCGACCTTCATCTCTCGTCCGCAGAAACCACCGGCGTTTCTCGGGTCGGCTGGGATCCAGCCGTTCTGCCATCCTAATCTGTAATGCCAGAACGGACTTGGAGGGTAGCCCTTCTCGGTCGAGTTTCCGATTCGCCATGTCCAAAAGAACCAATTTTGCAGGGCGTCCATGTTCGACATCGAGTACTGCTTGATATCGTTCTTCATCTCGTCATCCCAATTGAACCATTCTTCGTATTTATCACACGCGCCAGCTCCAAATGCGGTTTCGTATCCGGGAGTCGAGCCAACACCGGTGAGCCACTTGCCGCAGTCGTTGACGGCAAGCGACCATTCACCACCGACGACGATACCGAACGAGGTTTGAGAGTCGTTGGTGCCGCCACCCCAACCGCAAGCCGTGCGCGACTGACATCAGCGGTGAGCAAGAACAGTCACTCACGTTCCATTCCCAGGTGTTGTTGTTGGCACCACCGAATGCGAGGTACGGGTGCTGGTCGAGGGCGCTGTACATCAGCTCCAGTCCATACAATTGAACTTACACTCTATCCGCTCCGGCCAAAAACCCATCCCAGGCAGCGACGCCCTTGAACCCTTCGTGCAATGCGATGATGGGTCCGTTGCCTTTGCCATATCCAGTGATCCCTCGGATCAATTCGTATGCTTGGTAGTAACTGCGGGTCAGCTTGGTAGCGGCTGGGCGACTCACTAAGCGGCAACGGCGTCTCTGCCGACGATGTCGACCTGGATCTCATTGACAAGACTCATCCTAAAAGTCAGCACTGCTAAGTAGACTTTGTACTCACATTGGTACGACCTCTTTGATTCCCGGTTGCGAGATGAACTCTGCCAAACTCCTCAATTGCTCGAGATGTCTCTGAGCGTTGGCGATGCCCATTACGCCGTACATGAAGTTGACTGAGCCTCCCTTTCCCGAGTGGTTCCAGCCGTTTTGCGAGCCTGGCCATCAGCTCAGAGAGAAGGGATTTGACTCACCAGGCAGCGCGTGGAAGTCGAGCAGGATTCGCAGTCCATACTTTCGAGCCCAACCGATCGCCTTGACAAAGTAGCTGCTTGTCAGTCCAATTTCTCGGTAGAGTTACTCACTTCCATGAGACTTTTGGCAGGTATGGCTCGTCCTCAAATGTTTCGATGGCCCAGTATCCAATGGGAATTCTGCCGGTCAGTAAAACAAAAGCTATATCGACTCACCTGACCCAGTTCAGACCAGCTGAAGCGATTTCCATAAAGTCCATCTCGGTCTACAGCGATCAGCGAGTGCTCTCCGCGGAGCGACTGCCAGGATACTCACAATGAACGTCTTGTAGTGCTCCTCCATCTTGACGGCAAGATCCGCACCCATGGCTTGTGAGAGAGTGTACTCGTCCTGCGCGCGGGGCGTGGTGTCTTGATACTGCTCATACAGGCCCGGTACGATGAAAGGCTCCGTGACGAGCCAGCCGCCCAGATTCACACCTCGTACAATATGTTGACCCCATACCCATTCTTCCAGGAGACTCGGCGAATATTGTTGTGCCCGGCCAGATATCTAAGGGTCAGCCGTCGTCCTTGCCTTCCTGTACTCACGGAATAAGGCTTCTCTGGGTCCTGTGCCCAGGTTCCGCCCAACCAGTTGATATATGTAAACGAGACACCCTCGTCGGTGGTCACTGTGCTGCCGTTCCTGCCGTTCGCGGCTGCGGCAAAGGTGGTATCGGTGCTGCCAGTCGTCTGAGGAGTTGGAGACCTAGACGACGACTTGTTATTGGAGACACCAACGGCGACTCCTACGGCAACGGCGGCGACTAGCACAATTGCCAAGGGAAGACCAAAGAAGAGCCAGCGTCGTTTTGTTGGGTTTGTCGGCACACATCCCCTGGGCTCTTTGTACTTCTCCGCACTGGCCATCCTGGATCGTTGTGATCTTACACTTCTAGCACCTGAAGCGTTACGGGAACCAGTTGCTGGGTTCCGGGGTAAACTATTTGGGTTGAGATACCTGTCTGAAGCGTACTGGTTTCTGCCAAACTGATCTCCCAATGGAGCCTTCTCGTCCAGTTCGAGTCCAGGCGAGTCTACCGACGGAGAGTTTACGATTGGCGTGTGGTTCGGGTCTGGCAAGCTGGCATAAGTATCGAACTGCTCGAGATAATCGTGTGTTGGCGAACTCGTGAGGGAATGCTACAACGAGTTGCATCGTCAGTACGAGTGCACCATTCAACGTTTAACGTTCAGCGTTGAAAGGGTGTGGGCGGTGGAACAACAATGCGGGCCGAGACATGTGTGTTGAGCGATGCGATCTATTCTTCGCGGAACCCCATCCTCCGCCGAGCGGAGCTTGTTGCACACTCTGGCTCGCTTCACGGCTCCCATCACATGCCTGCTTGGAAGAGAAAGGTCACTCACGTCGAAACCTCTCATTCCCAGTCCTAGCCCGTCGACATCGTCCCTTCCGCCTCTGCCTGCACGGCCCCCTCTCCCGCCCTTGAGGATGGACTTTGGCGTCTGCCCCTCGGACACGCTTCGATACGCATTGTGCTCTGCCGATACTGGATCCGGTGTCCTAGGCGAGGATGGAAAATATGCTGTGTCGGGAGAGCGGATGATCGGCGAAGAAATTGCGATTGGTCCTAGAGGCGGTGGTGCTTTCTTTGGCATCTTGAGTCAAGCTATGTTGAGCGGGACAGCTCCTTGTTTCACAGCTACAAGAACGCACAGGTATTACCAGTTGGTAAAAGGAATGCATGGGTTGTGCACAACTTGTAAGAAGCGTCCTGGCAGCTCCTGGCAGCAACGTGCGACGTGCCAGTCTCCCCGACGCGTCTTACGATGAGACCGAGCAAGAAGTTGTCAACATCAGCTCCGAGATTAGCGTGCGCCGCCACATCTTTAAGCAAGACACATGGTTGTCCCATGGGATGGGGTGGACCGGGCGTTGGCGCGTGAGGCCGCGTGAGGTTTGGAGAGGTTTGGCCTGGTTTGGCACGTCAAGATAAGAGTGATCCGAGGAACCGAGGAACCGTGGGAAACGCCACCAACCTGGCGCCGAGTTCCTCGCGAACAACCATCGATCTCCGCTTGTTTGCGTGTCGCGTGCTTAGCAGTGCTTAGTATGGCAGTCTGGCAGAGTATGCCTATAGCTAGCTATAGCTGCTGGCTAGCTACTGGCTAGCTACATAGGGTGTCTCGAGTTTCAGGTTCATCCATGACTCATGCTTATCCCTGCTTATCCAGGTCCTCTTATGCTACAGACGGCGCTGCTGCGCGTAAATCGCACCGAAAGACTCGGCACGGTTATATACGGAGACTGCACTGCACTGGCACATAGCAGACGCATGAAACGCCTGCTCCACTGGTATTATAGTCCATATCACCACACACTATACTCATCACAGTAGTCGTCACGCTCAATCACAAACCTAATGTCCTTTATGCTGTTGGAACTTGTAACACTTCTGACTTGACACGAGAGCCGCTCCTCACAACACCATCGCTCCACCAAGTGCCACGCACACGACGCTGAAGACTGCGGTTCCGGCGCCTATCAGCCAGCCGCAACCGACGATGGTGTTGCTCTGAGCGGCACCAGTGTTGTTGGCCGACTGGGATGGATTACTTGAAGCACCGCCGCCGCCGCCGCTACCGGTATTCGAAGGAGTCGCCGATGATACGGTTGGCGTGAATACACCTCCGGAGGGACCGGCAGCGAGACATGACTGCGCAGCCGTAGAGGCATCCTGTGCAGTGTTTGGTCCTGTAGTTGTCAGTCTTGCACAATTTCATCGACTTTCGACTCACTGTTCTCCGAAAGCGACGCATTTCCGTTGAAATCGCAACTCGACTGGAGTGGGTTGATGTTAAAGTACGCGGACATGGCGTAACTGAGCTTGATGGCGGGAGAGCACATGGCCAATTGTCCGTATTCACCAGACGTGCCGTTGCCAGCGATAGCGGCGCACGATGCGTTGCCCTGGCCAAGGAGCGAACACGCGTAGCTAATACGGTCAGCGGTGTCTGGCTTTGAGCTCTCACTTGATCAATTCTCCCACAATGACTGGCTGGTTGGCCGAGGCCTGTCTGACTCGACAACCAAAGGCGTTCTCGTTGATACAGTTGCAAACCGCTTCGTTGGGAGTGGGCGGTAGAGTGGTCGAAGCGAAGAAGTTTGCATCCTCCTCCGGGCACTGAGTGGTCTGCTGCGACTGCGTGGATTGAGCGGGACTGTTGGGCCCGTTGGTCGAATTGTAGTACGCGGCGAGACGATCAAAGTCACCGGAAGTCTCGACTCTGAGTTTGTCAGTGTGATTCTTACTGAGATTACTCACTGTTGACCGTCGGCAGAAAATGTAACCATTCCGTAGCCATCCTGCGTTGGGAAGTAGCTGAATGCCATACCACCGGAAAAGACATCGGAGACCGGGGCGGAGAACAAGACTGGGACCTCGTTCCAGACTCGAGGGGGCTGGAAGATACAACCATACTCTGACATGTAGGTCGCGACTGGAATATTTCGGAAACCTTCGGTTATGCTCTGCCATCCGGATGCCGCGTAGGAAGAGTTGCCACACCACTCGTAGTTGTTGAGACCTGGCGACGATTAGCAATCGTCAAGTTCCGCTCAGCTCACCATATAGATCAACAACAATGGCCTCTTCTCCACATGTGAGATACTCGGCCATAGTGTCTCTGAAATCGGCATCTCCGTCCACAGCCGAGTATCCCACCAAAGCCGATGACCCCTTGGCAGCGAGGTACGACTTGATATCTCTAGCGGCGGCCTTGACGAATGCTACAGTCCGTCAGTAACGCACGCATTCAATACACAATCTACTCACGTGCCGCACCAGTGTTGGAAGCCACGTTGACAACTTCATTACCGATGTTGAACCCGAGAATGTTGTCGTACTGCCATTATAAGCGATGTGCTTGGCAGTTGAAACACTAAATAACTCACCTGCAAGAAGGAATCGATGGTCTTGGTATATTCGTTGAGAAGGTTGGTGCTCCATGAAGGACTACTCCTGTCTATACTGCCGTTGAGGGGAAGTGACACGTCCAGCCTGCATGTTAGCGCTGGTCATGCAATGAGTGGACTCACAAAACGTAGATACCGGCCTGGTCGAACATGTTCATACATTCCGTGTGATCCAAACTCGAGTTGACGCTGTAGACTCTGACAGCATTGACACCGAGCTGACGCAGGTACGGCAGGTCTCGAGTACAGTTTGCGGGTACCGAAAGGGGGTCCGAGAACGTCGAGCTAAATTGCGAGTCAACATATAGCGCGGGGTCCTGTCGTGATGTTCCACCCACGGTTCCGGGAAGCCACCACTGAGCCTTGTCAGTAGAAATCCTTGGTCTAGATCAGCGACTACTCACTTTGCCTCATTTGCAGCAGTGCTCTCCGCTAGTTGACCTTGAGGCTGGTATGCGACTCCCTAATCGGTCAGCGCTGTGGCAAGGCCACGCGACATACCTTTAGGTAAAATCTCTCGCCCTGGGGGTTGTACAAGTACTTTCCAGCCCTCGTGATATTGGGCAAAGCCGCCGTTAGGGACAGGAGCGACAGCGATAGCGCCGCGATTGAGAGTCTCATGGCGATGATGAGGTGATGAAGTAGGGGAAGTGGAAAAGATGAGGCGACCTCGCCGTGTATAAAAGGTCTGACGGTCTGCCGTTTGGAACACGGGCTGGTTGTCCGGTGGTTGTACCGTAATTAGATATTAGGCGCCCAAGTCGATCGGTTTACTTTGGGCAGCGTTGGTTGTGAGTGTCCCGTTCCGTTCCAGTGGCCCCGGGGAACTTTGGAAAGATGCACGCTGATGCACGGGTATATAGCAGCAAGAGGAGCGATGATGTTGAATTGGCAGGATTGATGATGGCAGGTGGCAGCCTGTTACGCCGGTCCTCGCTGGTCTTACGATCGGTTACGGACTGTTACGAACGAGGCGGTGTCTCCGTGTTTCCCTTATTAGCCAACTTTAATTTACCCCGAAAAGGCGCAAGAGCCGAGCGGCCGAGAGAACAGCTCTGAACAGCTTTACTCTTACCTACGGTACTGTAGGGTACTGTACCAGCTGCTCGTGATAAGTTACCCGCACGACCCATGTCCCGCATCGTCCCGCGTCCCTGGATCCGCAACGTTCAACATGCTCATCATCAACTGCCAGTAAGCGTCAACTCGGTGCGGCTAGCGCTGCTTGTGTCAAGAAGATGATCGATGATAGCCGGACAGCGCCCTTAGGCAGCCTCAGGCCCCAGAGTGTCAGAGGCTGCATAGACAAGCAGAGATTGACAGAAACAGCAGAGCCTCATCGACACCGCTCGAGACAATCGATTACAACCTGAGCTGCTACTACAACCTCGCCTTCTCTGGCTGGCCCCAAGCGACCTTGATAAAGTCCTCGATATCCGATAGCATGTCCGCGGGTCTCTCAAGTGCAGCAAAGTGTCCGCCCTGGATGCGAAGTCTGATCAGCAAGCTGATCAAATCATCTCGGTAAGATCTGATCAAACTCACCGCTTCGTGCACCTTCGACCACACCAGGTTGCCGGTCGTGGCGACCCACTCGGGTTTCACCTTGTTGATCTCCTTTGGATACTTCGAGTATCCGAGTGGTTTGGATATCCAGGGATAATCACCGCCGCCCTTACCCCGCAAGCCGCCCATAGCCTACCTTGTCAGCAAGATCCGCAGCAGTATTTTGCTCACATATCGATAATAATAGATCGACGAAGGGTACGTGTCGGTCAACCAGTACAGAGTGACGAAAGTGAGGATCTCTTCGAGGAGCTCTGGACCATAAGGCCTTCCTGCCATGTACTTTTCTCCAGTCCTGCGATTCAGCAGGATCCTCACGATACTACTACTCACCAGCAGAGTAGGGACAGTGGGTTGCATCCTACAACCATGCCGATAGTCGCCGGCTTTGTGGCCTGCTCAAGAGCGTAACCATACATCTGGAAGCTATCGAGGAATTGGGTGGGTGAAGGTGGTGCTTTGGCCTCTGGATCTGACATGACCTTGAAGTTGAGGTGTACCACTTCGGGTCAGCCCCGCGCCTCAGCATGATACACACCTTTACATGCATCGTGTTGTGCTGCAAGCTCTTGACTGACCATGCTGCCGATATCACCGCCTTGAGCGGCATAGGATTCAAACCCAAGGCCAAGCATCAATTCGTTGAAAAGATACGCCGTGTCCTTGACGCTAAACTCTCTGTCGAGCGGAGGTGGAGACGAGTACGCCCAGCCTGGAAGGGATGGTACGATAAAGTGGAATCTGCGATGAGCTCCAATTTCAATTGCGACTTACGGAAGGTCATCCTCGCTCCACTTCTGCTTTACCAGTTCGAACATTGGGAGAAACTCGAGAAAGCTGCCCGGCCATCCGTGTGATAGAATCACCGGCACGGCATCCTTCTTCTTGGAGATCAGGCCTAGGAGGTGAATCTTGTATTCCAACCCATCGTGATTTTTCACCGTTGCGATCCATTGCGAGATGGCATTGATACGGTCGACCTGCTTCTGCCAGTCAAATTCCTCGGTCCACGTCTTCCTGGCCTCAATCACCCAGTCCCGGCTGACACCAAAGTGCGGTTTCGTCTGGGTGTTCTCAAACGTGCTCTTCGGCACTCGCGTAAGCTTGAGCAGGGCTTTCAGGTCGTCGAGCTCGGCCTTGGGCGTATTGATAGTGAAGGGCTCCAGCGAGATGGTGGCTTTGTTCGGGAACGTGTCATAAGTCATTGCGGTGTGAGTTGTTGTGGGTGATACTTCACAAAACCAATCGAGGTTGAAGTAGTCCCCAGAACTCCAGCTTGCTACTGCAGCGTCGTCCTCTGACGTCGTGCTTATACCAGGGCTCCGCTATAGCCGTAACCCGACCCGGGGCCGGACCCAGGGCCGCGCTGGGGGCCGGACGGACGCCGGATATTGCCGAAGGCACTTCGGCCCTGGGGCGCTGGGTGCTGGCCCTGGCTGGCCCGCCCTCATCAGGAGACCGCGACAGTCTGTGTTGATCATCGATCATGCATCATGTCTCGCCTGAATCGCTAGACACAGAGCGCGATTGCATAGAATTTCTTCTTCGCTGCCCGCTGATGGCAATCACTGTATGTATGGGATTCGCAAGATCCTGTAGCGAAATCCCCATCCGCGCAAAGAGACCTATAATACACTCGCTTGTCTCTCGATCCTCGCTCGAGTCAATTGTCCTATCTGCTGAGTCAAAAACTCGCCCATATCCGGTCTCGTTCTCGCAATTCGGAGCAGCACCTCTGCCATTCTATCATTATCCTCCTCGTTGCCCAAGCTCATTCCAGCCATCCCTCCTGCGCTCTTCACCCCAGCAGATTTGACTGCAGCCGTACAACGTTCCCTCAGTGCGGGTCCCGGGAGATCCAGATATTGACCGAGCATGATCAAGTCCTTGTAGTTGCCAGATTGAAGCTGTCCCATTGGCACACCATACTCTGCGCCTCCTTCGCTGGCGTTGAAAAAGCCCTTTAGCATTTGGAGCCATTTGAAAACGACGTCGATCTCTTGCGAGCCGAGTGCCTCCTTGGTAGACGGTCGATCGGAGAGAGGCGGAACCAGGAGCGAGATCAACGTGTCGACGATGCGCTTCCACAAGGCAAACATGACTGCAAGCCGCGTGGGCTCGGTCAAAGTCACGCTGAATACCGAAAACTGCCGTCAGCGCTTACACAAGGAGTGGACTCACGTTCTGGTTCAGGTACTCGAACAGAGGTCCCAGGCTGATTTCCAGCTCGGCGGGACTTAACGCCGACCGTGGCTTCTTCTTGTCCTTGAGAATCTTGGTGAGGCCCATGAGCGCTTGGGGCGATAACACCGTTTTGACCAACTCTAGCATCTTGTCGACAATCTCCCTGACCATGTCGTTTGCCGTGCGTTCGAGGGCTCTAACTGCAGTCGATAAGTGATGCTCGACGTCGTGTTTCTCTCCCCCCTCCATGGTGACCCTGAGATGTACGGCTCCGCGTGGCGACAGAGGTACCATGACATCTCGTGTACCGGAAGCGAATGACCTGGGGTCGAGTTTGAACGTTGAAGAACCGATAGGGTCGTGCTTTCCAACCAGAGAGCGGTCAAACACGCCAACCTCTAGGGTCTTGACTCGTCCGACAGAAAGCTCAAACGTTTGTTCCCTGGTGTCAGCTCTGCCAAATCCGGGATTACCCACCAGTTCGGATTCTCAACGCCTAGAACCGTCTCCGTCTTGATCAACCTCTCGCCAGTCTCTTTGTCCGTTACCACGGCAAAGCCATCTGCTGCCCTAGTGCCTTTACCCAGCAAGCCCTCTCCCCGCATGACAGTGACGCTGAAGACGTGTCTGTTCCTATCGGGAGCAGAATCCGGCAGTCTATGCTGTTTGACAATTCGCGCTGTGTCTTCCGCCTCGAGCGCGAATACCAAGTCGGACACGCATTCTTGTGCGGCGCCCATATCGGTGAGTTTGACGCAGGCCTCAAAAGTCAGCTCTGAGCTACATTATCCAACTCACGACTGGGGGAAGGATAAACCCCTCTAGCTTCTTCTTCTCTAGCGATTTGACGGCTTGTTGTCCTTTTGCAAGCCATGATCCGGCCTTTCCGCTCAGCTTGTTCTGTCTCTCCGGCGTGGACGGTTTGGCGGGATTGAGATCCGCTACAAAGAGCGCGTGCACTGTCGATGAGTACTGGTTCACAGCGACTGATATCGTCTGGTCTTGTCAGCTCGGAAATCAAAGCTCGACTCACCTTTGACAGATCAATCAGGTATACCGCCCGCTTGTACTCGCTCAACGGAAGGTCCTGGAGGACGACCTTGACCGAGCCTCTGATGAACTCGAAGAGGTCGATGACAGATTGAGAGTGCCTGTTCTGGCCTTCTGGTACCCACTGAATGATTAGCTGAGTGGAGACGGGATAACTCACGCTGTCCATGCCAACGGCCCTCGACACCCATTCCTGAGTGGTATTGGCTTCCGTGTCCTTCAGCCAGGCCAGCACGTGCGGCTCAAAGAAGGCATCGAGCTCGAAGCCGTGTTCTTGTCTATACAGTCAGTTCTGCTCCGACATCTTGACTCACCTTGGACAGAGTTCCTCCCATGTATCCACTAAACGACCTGTCACTTCGTACAGCCCGAAGACGTCGGATTTCCGGCTCTTGCTCGGCTGGTCGAGCACCTGTATTTCGGCAAAGAAGAGCGGCAGTTGTCTGGACAGGATAACAGATGCGGGGTCGAAATACCTAGTCGTTTAGCACTGTTGACTATTGGTGACTCACCCGACCACGCCTCGGCCCCAAACCCGTCGAACGTCGTTCACTTCCTTCTCGATCCACTTGGCCACAGCCTCGTATCCCTCCACCAATGAGCTAGACTCGCCGCCGCCCATGCCATCCGTGTAGTTACCTACCGCTTGGACGTACTCGCCCACCGCGGCGCCCTTGAGCTCGTCCACGATATCGTTGAGTCGTTGTTGGCCATTGACTTTGGAGCAGAAGTGCTGAGGGGCCGCATTCAGCAGCGGCAACAAGGAAGGTGAAGGTCGAGGTGGTACCGAATTGGACGGGAAGATCGCTGTGACACTTGATGTCACTAGAGAGAGGAGGTTGTTGAGCAGGTCAGACATGACCGGTGGTAGCTGTTCGTCGGGCGAGATACCATGGGACAGATCCTTGACCGCTTCACCGAGTATCTTCCCCCAGTGCGCCTCTTCTTGTGTGCCGATGCTCTCTCGCCATCGCGGCATGATGTTTTCGATCTCTTTCTCCTTGTCACGCCTGGATGCGATGCCCCAGATCTCGCGACACCGCTCTACAAGATCCCTGGTGCGCCCGTTATGGCCTGCTTCACCCGCTCTTGCCACCAGTCGCGCAAATACCTCCCCTCGCCTCGGCGGAGAGAAAAAGGTATCGGTTTCCGAGGTGAAGGTAGTCGGAGAGCCAGGTATTGCCAGTGTCGGGAATGCCGCGAGGAGCGAGGTGAGTGATTGGGACAGCACTTGTTGACGAGCTTTCTGTGAAGCATTGAGCGGTGGTGGCAGAGTTGATATCAAGCTTAGAGCCCTCTTCAAATCCGTCAAGTAGAGCTTCGGGTCAGCGTCATTCGAGGGGGTGACTCACTTGGTCCAATGATCCAGATCTCTTCACCGAGTACAGATCCTTCTCCACGATATCCATACCTCGTCCCCATACCAATGCAACTGTCTCCACCATGTCGTCATCTCCAGTCCATCTCGGAGATGGTTTCCTCCTAGTCAGGCTGTCACTCTGCGCGCTGGATGTGCGACCCAGCGTAGGGGCAGGAGAGCTCGGTGACCTTGAGCCTGAACTGAAGCCTGCCGCTGCCAGCGAGGAAGGATCATTACCGGGATCTGGGGATGTCTCCAGCATGTAAGACTGGACCTCCACGCGAAGTCGGAACAGGAGGTCCCTGTCCTTCTCCGACTGTGCCCTCGAGATTGGGGAGAAGTGAGTCGATCTTGGCAGGAACGAGTGTAGCAGGTGTAAGAAATGGGACTGATGGAGGTGTGCCGGAGCTACTGCTGGGGACGGCGGCGGTATAGCCTGTGTGAAGGCTGCAAATAGTCAGTCCTACTCGGCTGCTGAGGTCAGACTCACATTCCAGGAGGACCGGGATTTCTCGCAGGTTGAGCCCAGTGCTGGTCTTTGTCCCCTTTTTGACATCTCCCAAGAAGATGGCCACTGTCTCGCTCCATCCCGCTTCGCCTTGCTCATCCCCTAATACACCCCAGAACTCGGCTAGGAACTCTTTTGGCAGCTTGAGCTCGATGTCCTTCTTCCTTGGAGCGAGAGAAAAAGTCGACTTTCGCCTAGGCACCGGTGGGCTTTGTACTGGTTCGAATTCGCTCTCGGGAGCATGCATCGATGACTTGCGGGAACCTGGGAAACCAAAGTTCAACCTTGAGCCAGAGGGCGAAGTCCCTTGCAGCTGAGGCGAAGGAAGAGGCGGCATTGGAGGTGTTGCGAAGTTCTGCGTGGGCGTCGTTGCCGGGGGATGGAGCAGGTGCTGATGCAGTGCACTGCCAGTGTCAGCGGGTACGTGCATCTGATCACTCACGCTACTCTCAGCGAATACATGTAACCCAGCCTGTCCACTTCGTCCCATGATCGCTCGCCCTCCTCACTCATGTTGCGGATGCCCATGCCGATGCTCGCCGGCGTGGACAGCGGGGTGTAGTCGCTCTTCGGCGAGGAACTCATGTTGGCATTGGCAAAGTACCTGTTCCCAGACGAGTGCGTGGAAGTCGTGTATGCCGTCGACGAGGTCGACGCTGAGAAAGATCGTGTCGGTACCGGTGGAAGGTGCATTGATGGTGATGCTGTACGGTTCATGATCGTCAAGGGAGGGCAAGGGGGAGCTTCGCCCGAGGAACCGAGCTATTTCATTATTCAAGATTCTCGGCTGTCAGACACAACCGACTTGGATCTCAACAACTTCACGCGTCGCTGACTATGATAACAAGGCGTACATACTACACATGGCCAGCCCGCGGCATCTGCTCTGCTCTGCGGCCGACTCAAGGTTCATGTTACCGTGCCAACAATGTTGCCCCATCCGACGAGACGAGCGTTCAGTAAACTTTTGGCTCACCTATGTACGACGCGACCAGAGGGTTTGCGACAGTTTGCGACGCGTCTGGTAATTTTCGGGATTTGTTGACATCTCTTCCCACCTCCGCCTGCCGCTGCCGCTCTGCCGCCGCCGCCGTCCTCGCTCGTCCACGCCACCACCGTCGCCATCGGTGTCTATATCGGGCCATCGGCAGAACGGGCTACAACGACCACGAGTTTCATTTTTCATCATCATTCATGCCCTATGTACATAGTCCGAACCTCGACTACCCTGCTCTGCCAGACTTGAATCTGCTGCTATCACCTGTCATCGCCTATGAAGTCGTCACCGTCGTGCTCAAAGATCCGTCATCTCCCCGTCTTCGTCCTCGTCCTCATCTGCATTGCCGACTGTTGCGAGCTTGGCCTTTCTCCTTCCACCTTTGGTCTTCTTGACACCGTATCTGGCGCTTGCCTTGGTTCTCTTGCTGCGATCAGTGGCCCTGGTTAGCGCTCGGTGTGTGATGTTCCAACGACTTTGACCAATGAGTTCCGCCATCCTATCAAGTGCGGCATCAAGCAAAGTTGTATCGTTCGATCGCTCCACAGATGGGGGTTGCCCATTCAGCTCAGAAAGCACTCTCCCAAAGTCTTCAAGTACAGTCGGCAAAACGGACTGGATCGCCAATTTCCTCTCCTTGATCAGGTCCGGCCCCGATGCAGGACTCTTGTTGTAGATGGATCCCTCCCAATCCACCACTTCCTTCAGTGCGTCTGGAATCACCGTGTCCGGGTCCTTTGGTATACCTCGGCCCCCCGTCTCATCGTCGGTGACCTCTTGGGCAAGGGCCATTGGAATGGCAAAGACACCTGCGAGCTCCTCAAAATCCATAGCGGTCCAGTCGTGTTCATCCTGCAGGTATGTAGAGTCGGTGTCGAGCTTGCTCTTGAGCCATTTGAGTCCTTCAATACTCAGGGCAAGTGACCTGGTCTCCCCGTTGTCGACGATTGGCGGGGTGCGGACTGCGGTCGGTCTTATCCAGCAGATACTCTCTGTTGACGTCGAGTACACCTATAATTTGAACCAGCGTTAGGGAAGGTAGAGTCACCGCATCGTGAGCCTTACCCCTGATAGTGTCACATTCCGCTCACTCACTGGTCCCCTCCGACTCGTCCAGAGTCTTCAACAGCAAGAGAGCCGAGATCGTGGAGTCGACCTTCTGAACGGCATTGGCGTATCGCTCGCACTTACCCTTGAGCTCTTAGTAAGTGGTGGCATTGCTGAACAGCCTGGTGCTGGGGATCTCAATGAGAGAGCCTGCGTCGCCAATCGTGATCGTGGGTAAGTCAGCCATCGGGATGCGAGTTGGTAGACTGCTGACTGATGCTTAGGGAGTCAGGAGTAAATGTGGGAGAAGAAGAAACAACCTTCTCCCTCCGGGTTGTTTTTCGCTCCTGACCAGCGCGCGAAGCCCCCAGGGATGCGACCCCGACAAACGCTCTCAGCGATTCTGACTTGCACTGCAGAAAGGTGGGCCATTCCCTACGTGTCTCAGAGCGACTCCCTCTAACGATAAAGGAGGACATCCTAAGCTGGAAAGATACTGCGCAGAGGCTCACACTTCAGCCAAAGTGACGACGAGACGGATGACGTAGCCCTTCTGATCTTCTGATATCTTCAGCGGCGATCCTGCGGCTCCCTGCGGACCTGTGCGGCCATAGTAGCTACTGTAGTGGCTCTGCACTCTGCAGTGCGGACCCTCGCAGCTGGCACGGGCTGAATGTCATCTGTCCTCCATGCATGTCTCAATCGGCCGCGCCAGGGTGTGTTCGTAATCAAGTAGGAACGGCAGCTGCTTGACCTATCACCTACCCCAATCTGCTGGGCTTCGTCGCTGGTAACCTTACCTCTTCTTGGAGATGGTCTTTCCGGAGACGCCTGAACCCCTACCCCTCGCCTGCGTATTAGTCTTCCTGAAAGCTCTGATGCGCAAGCTGTCGGTGAGGGCCGCGGCATCTGTCTTCAAAGTGGCCGCCAGTTCCAGTACCTTTGCCATTGCAGCATCCTTATTCGTATCCTCATTATCCGCCGATTGCGTGAGGTCGTCGTAGAGGACGTGCTCGGCCCTCTGCAGTGTAGCCTTCAAATCCGGCACAAAGGCCATGATCTCCTTCTGTCGACCGAGTACGTCGTCTTGCGTCAGTCCGCCCGCCGATTCGCCCTGCAGCGTCCCGTCGAGACACGCTTCAGACCTCTGAGCCTGGATTACTTCGGTGAGAGCGTTCAGATACTCGTCCCGGGAAGAACGAATTTCGTATACGCAGACACCGTCGAGAGCTGCACTGACCAAGACGCTCTTGTCTCGCTGGACGCTGGGGTATGCGCTGTTGGTCCCATTGAGCATGTCAGTGGGAAGGGTGTCTCCGACGGTGGCGGCCAAGTCTAGACGTGAGAGTGTAAGTGGAACATGCTAAATGTGTTGACTAGGAAGCCGAAGCACTTGCCTCTGAACTCCTGCAGGCAACCGAGTTCGAGGTCTTGCAGCTCTACCACAGCGTCCGTGTTCGAAGCTCTAGCCCAAAGGAGAGTATCGCAAACGTCGGTGAGAGCGTTGATTTGGTACAAGACATATCGATAATCCTCGATGTTGCTCCTCGAGACGTTGGCGAACAATGCGAGGCCATCGACACTTGTGTTGGCATCTGGAGCATCTCTCATTTCCAGTGAATTGTCTTGGGGCGTAGGGTCGAACATGGTTTACTGGAATCAGCGGTCAAGTATCAGTTGAACAAATCGTGAGAGCCTGTGGGGAAGGCTTGTCGAGTCACGGTCTGTAAAGACTCCCAGAAAGTCTCGTTTGTCGAGAAGCAAGAATACTTGAGTCGCTCCTTTCGTGTCAGGAGAGGGCTGAAACGCCAGTTATCGGTTGTCAATCGTCGATTTGGCACGCGTTTCGTCCCGCAGAGACGCCTCAGACGCGGGTAAGTGAAGCAAAGGATCGCGCTGGTGCAGCAGCCAGTACAGCACTTTCTACACAAGGCAGAGGGGTCATTCCCAAAGAAGATTCCTGCCTGACGAAGCGTGAAGATGAGAGACATCTAAGCCAGGCCTCCTGCCTCCAGGTAGTGATGGCGTGGCTCTCAGAGTTTGGGCCAAGAGGTAGTTTGATGACCATATTGTTATCATGCGCGAATGTCGCAAAGATGAAACCGTCCGCACGTCCGTGTTGAGTGTAACTAGTCGGTGACGCTCATTACCAGGATGAAGGATGCTGACTGTCAAATTGCTGGTGAATCATCGAGTGCAAGGGTGCAACCGACTTCTGACTGCGCGAAGGATCGAATATTGAAAAGCGATGTGAAAGTCAACCCCAAAAGCGGTAATTTCCGGCGACGTTTCCTTGCGGTCTGTCCTTCAAGCTTCATCCTCGTGCTGCGTTGTCAGCTTTCTCTTCATCCGACCACCAATCCTTCTCATGTATTTGTCATCCCTACACCAGCAGACACCAGCATCATCCACTGACCAATCCAGCCGGCGGCAAGAAAGGTATACAAGGGTATAAATCCGTAGGGAACCGACGTTGGAATCTCTCGACCCATACCAAACAAAACGACATTCATCATTTCACCCATCAAGAAACTGCTCACAGCAGTCGCAGTCATACTCTTAGCCATCATACTACGACAACTCAGTACAGGCAGTACCCTTCTCACTAAGCACCTCTACAAGGCTCAACCCGTAGTCGCCAGACCTCACAGTACAATGCCCGGAGGCAAGTTGCAATTCCAGTACCGACCCTCGCAGACTAGAGGCGGGGCAAATCATGGTTGGCTGAAGGTGAGTCAGGTGTAGCTACAGTTTGGATGACCTGGCTGATTATGCCAGACCTTCCATACGTTCTCTTTCGCCGATTACTACGATCCAGCCTTTGCCAGCTTTGGCTCATTGCGAGTCATCAATGAGGACCGAGTAGCCGTGAGTCGGCTTTGCCCGTGCCGCCGCAAAGCCGCTGACATACCGCTGTAGCCTGGTACAGGATTTCCGTAAGCCCTGTGTCGTGTAGATCCCAAGTGCAGCGACCTGACCTCTGCCTTATAGGACCCACCCCCACCGAGAATTCGAAATCTTCTCGTACATCGTCTCTGGCGAGCTGACCCACAAGGACAACATGGGCAACGTCGAGATCATGAAGAGGGGAGATGTGCAAATGACATCTGGAGGCACCGGGATCGCGCATTCCGAGTACAATGACAACAAGAGGTAGGTCGATCGGAGCAGCAGTCTCGGACCCTTGCTGACTAGTCGATGCAGCCAAGAAGTCCACTTCCTGCAAATATGGGCCAAGCCCAACCAACGCGGCCTGAAGCCACAATACTACACCAGGTGAGTTGTATAGCGATGTCGATCCACCAATACGTGGCTGACTAGTGCTCAGACACTTCGCCGATGACCAAAAGACCGACGTCCTGCGGGAAATCGTCGCCCCAGTATCCCAGGCCCAAGTCCAAGACGCAAGAGAGGGCGACGGTCCTACACCTGTTCACTCCGCTTTCCACGTCTTTGCCTCGTTGCTCAACCCCGGCAAAAGTCTGAAGCACACTTACAAGCCTACTCTGCGAGGTGACGGACCGAAATTGTTTTACGCCCAACTGGTCCAGACGTCAGGCTACAACACCGCGGCAGCGCCCAAGGACGCATCAAAGGGTGCTTTGGTCAAGCTATCCAGTGGCGACAACCAAGTTACTTTGGGCGAGGGTGATGGCGTATTTGTCAGAGGAGGTGAAACGGGAGATGGCATCGATATAGAGAACGTCGGACAGCTTCGAGGAGAGTTGGTCTTCTTCGAAATGGACGGCTAGAGACGCGTATATGCTTGAGATTCTCCAGGAGCGAGTAGCGTTTCAGAGAGTCGGCATGGATTTTACGTCGATCGTTACGATGACGTGGTGGACCGGCTTGTCCCGGCTTGTCCGAACTCTATGCGTTATGCAAACTGCGTGGGGAAGACGTCATCTAGCTCGAGATATTGCGCTGAGTCGAAGGCGAGGGAGTACAGTACCCTCTGAAGGGGTATGGGCAGAAAGGATCATATCGTTCGAACACTTACCTAACACGTTCGTCCAGAGCTTCAGTCGCTTCGCAGGACGGAGCAGCGAGTCTTCCTGTGGCGGTCAAAAGCTGTCTCTAGGTGTACAAATAGGAGCAGACTTATACTGATACGGGCCCCATTCTCCAAACCCTCCACTCACAAGCCACTGACCGATACCTGGCAATGGACACCGGATATTCCGAACAGACTGCACCGTCACAGGCCACAGCATCTGTCGATGACTGCAGTATCCCTTACGCCGCACTCTTCATGTCTGTTGGACCGCCCAGCGCCTCTGACGCTGAGATTCTGAACATGGGCGACAACAGACGTCAAGCGCTCGTGGATGCCAGTATCCTTTGGCATGAGTAGTAGACGGCCTTGCACCCGGACACCGCGACCCAGTTCGTAGGTGCTCGTGGTCAGCAACCCTTCGAATGCACGCAAGCTATCTGCGGTGAGTGTTGAAGTTCGGGTCATGCTACAAGATGTGAGCTGACGGGGACCGGCAGATGGGTGGGCCTTTCTCGATTACGAGCACGAAACCTCTGTTCCGATGGAGCCTACCTCTCAGGCCATGCAGGCGAAGCAGGTCGAGGGGTGTTTTGGTGACCTCGACCTGTTGAACTCCATCCTTACGACGGCTCCGGGTCACCAGATGCTCCTGTCCATGGAGTCCAGGCTGTGCGAAGAGGAGCTCGCCTACAAGAAGAGTCCGGAGTACAGCGTTGTGGCTTCCTCGCGAGAACTTGGGGACACCGATTTGCAAGCCGACATATCAGCATGCGAGGCCAGATCCCCGGAGCTGAAGGCACTGAAATCGAAAATCGACAGCTCGTTCGACACCGGTGCCGGGGACACGGTGAATCTGCAAAGCCTTCCAGTGGACGACTGGAAGAAAGAGGCATTCCTCAATGTCACCACCAAGTTGAGCAAACTTCAAGACAGGTTTGAGACTGTCGCCAAATTCCTCGGAGGCGACCGTACCGACCAAGTCATGAACGAGCTTCAAAACGGAAAGCTGTTCCTGAGGCTGTCCCAGGGAAAGATAGCCATAACAGCCAAGGCGCTCGAATTGAGTCTGACTTCTCACGATTTGGCAGCTGAACTATCGAAGATCACCAGGAGCAAGAATGCGGCGAGGAGGACCCAACACGGAAAGTCCAGGTTTGGTCGAAGCGCTGTAGACAAGAGCAAGCGATGAACCCGTCTGTGAGGTATCATCAGTACGCGAGTGACAATAAGGGATCAGTATTCTTGCAAGCGGCGTAGGTGTGGGTGTGACAATTGTGCATGCATCGACATTCCATTTGGATCATCCCCGACCGATGAACGGCATAGTCGTTGCCAAAATCGTCTAGCACGTGAGCTCGAAGTAGATCAGCTGAACTCACCTGGTTCTGTATATTGACCTCCAAGGGCAGATTCGCCATGTACACCACGGCCTGACCTGCAAGGCGTACATCGAAGGATCTGATGATCATCAACTCTCGCCCGCCGGTGGTGCACCCACGGTTCGTCTCTCTTTGAGCCATCTGCCTGCAGTTTGCCAGCGAACTTGTCTGTGCCTTCGGGTCCCGTTTGTGCGTTCCCTATTGGCACATCAGTGATCACGATGCCCAAAGCACTTACCAATATCGAGCTGCGAGCAGACAACCCTGTGTGCCCGTCCGTCCATGGTGATCGCTTTGGTCAAGCCGGAAATCGCGTGTTTGGAGATCGTGTATGCTGCATTCAGCGGTCTTGGGCTGTATGCTGCGATGGATCCATTGTTGATAATCCTGTGCGTCAGATAAAGCTTCACGCCAAACTGCTCACCTGCCACCCTGAGGCTGCTGACTCTTCATCAATCGGAAAGCCTCCTGAGCACAGTTGATCGATGCCATTAGATTCAGGTCAAACACCTCCTGGAAGGTCTCCAGCGGCACATCCTCAAACGAAAGATCTCGAGCGCCTCCCCCAGCGTTCTCAACTGATTAGCCCGAGTATCTGATGAAAACATACGTTGAACAACAGATCAAGCCGACCTGAGAATCGTCAATATTACAGCCTATGTCCTAGCGAAGCCGACATACCGAAATCTCTTCGGATGATCGAAAATAGGACCTCTACGAAGTCCAGGCGAGAGATGTCTCCAACGATGATGGTGGTCCGCTCATGCCTCTCATCGCCCATCAACTCGACTGTATCCTCCAAGGCGTCGCGTCTCCGAGCTGTCAAGATCAAAGTCCAACCAGCCGCATTGAGCTCGACAGCCGCAGCCCGACCGATCCCAGAGGAAGCACCCGTCACGAGGGCGACACGCGATGGAGTTGTCATGTCGGTGCTGGAGCCTAGAACGATAGGCGACGAGTCTGGCATTCGGCCCAGCAACATGGCCAAGCAGAAGCTGGATGACGAAGCGCGGGGCCGGCGGCATCCGGCGGCTCTTGCCCGGTACTCGGGGCAGGGTAGGATGTGAGTAACTTACCGTAGCTGGCTGCAGCATGCAGTACCGGCTAGTACCGGGGGTTTGCGGAACTAGAAATCTATTCCCGGCGATCAGCGGGCTCGGGTCAATGCAAGCCTAGTGGTCCATCAGGGTCCACCGGTCAAGCTTCAAGCTTCAAGCTGCTTCAAGCTTCAAGAGCAATAATCCGTTAGGAGCAATATGCGGGTTGCCACTGGCTGACTGCCATCAGTCTCGGCCAGGCCTAGACCTGTCTCAGGTCTCGTGATGCCTCGCAACCACTCGCGACTGACAGCTCGACTGACTATACTCGCATTGTCAGAAGACCCTAAAGACCCAATGATCGGCGGAAGGTTGAGACTGTAAGTAGCTGTAAGGTGTAGCATGTAATCCCGGATGGACCGGAGGGTTCGCTCGCTGGCGAGTCGGCGCCTTGGATGGTCTACCACTGTCTACCACGTACCCTCACGTACCACGAGCAGTTGCCTGCGGCTCAATTTTAATGTGATATTCGGTGGATATCTCGTCGTTCAATGGACTTCAATCGGAGGATGTGATCTGCCGCATGATTATGTTCCAGATCCACCTCTGAGCAGCAGCAGGCAGCAGCACGACGGAGCCTTTGCGCCTCCTGTTCTCCTGACCGAAGTACGTTGCACATATGGATGCAAGCGATCTGCAATGACAGGCATTAGGCAATGACCTGCAATGACCTACTTAAGTTACCTGGCTTCGACTCTGCTGCGACGTCCTGCCCTGCTGTGGCCTGTCCTGCCTGATCTCCCCCGCTCTCGAGTTCGGGAAGATGTTACTCCATGACATAATAGCGGGCTGACTTTGCGGCCTTTGAATCAGGGATGAGATGCGGGATAGTGCGGGACCTGCTGGGACCTGGCTGGATACCGGAGACCCGCCGAGTCTAGCCGCATATGGAATAACCGAAGGGACCACATGCCGTACTCGAGCGTACCGTACTCAAGCGCGAATCGTGCTTGGCCCTCGATGTTTGACTCTGTTTGACTCTTCTCTCCCCCTCTGTCGGCCTCTCAATCTCCTCTGGTCCATCCCTCCGTCGCCCAACGCGACGTGACCGCTACCCCGATCACCCGCTCGAAACGTGAATCCCCCGGATCTTCCTCGATTCGTCGCACAACAAAGTATATAGAGCGAATATCGAGCGGCGGGTCGTCCACCTGTTGTTTATAAGTCACTCACTACTCCATTCGCAGAAACCCAACAAACATCGGACACACTCGACATTCCCCACCATGTCAGACACAGATGTGCGTCGAACCGTCGAGGCTCAGAATCTTCACGACGAAGTCAGGGCTACCACCAAACCCGCCTTGATCAACTATGTCGCCGCCATCTTCGCGTGAGTCGAGAGTCTGAGGATGATCAACTCGTTCTGACGGCCCTGTAGCGCGACGGGTTCCTTCTTGTTCGGATATGATTCAGGTATCATCGGCTCGGTCATTTCCGAAAACTACGAGCAGTTCCACCTGTACTTCAACCATGACAACCGAGGCCGGGCTGCGGGCGATCCCATTGTCCTTGTTCCCTCTTCCATTACGGGAGCCATTGTTTCCGTCTTCGCCGGTGGTGCTTTCTGTACGTCGCATACTCCCCTTTGCCGGAACTTGGCTAACCAGAAATAGTTGGTGCTCTCATGGCCGGTCAAACAGCTGATCGACTCGGACGAAAGTACACTATCCAGATCGGTTCGATTATTGCTATTGTCGGATGTGCACTTCAAACTGCTGCCGTCAACGAAGCCATGTTGATCGTCGGTCGTCTTATTGCCGGTTGGTCTATCGGTGTTTTGAGTATGATTGTCCCTGTTTACCAGGTGAGTGATTCGCCCGGTTTTAGGAACAGCAAGCTTACCAAGGTCGTCCATCAGGCCGAAATCTCGCCCCCACACGCTCGAGGTCTTCTTTCTGGATGGACGCAGATGATGATCTCGCTCGGTTTCTTCGTTGCCAACTGGTGGGTCACACCATCGTCTAGAGGACTTCAAAGCTGACTATCCCTACAGGGTCGGTTACGGCTGTCAATTTTTGGGCAACACCGCTCAGTTCCGAGTTCCTCTCGCTATTCAGATTGTCCCCGCTATCCTTCTGCTAATGTGCGTATTGTCACAATCACGGGGAGCTGCTCTGACCAGTTGCGCAGCGGAATGTTCTTCCTGCCATTCTCTCCTCGATGGCTCGCTAAGAAGGGAAGAACCGACGAGGCCAGATCCACCTTGATCAGACTTCACGGTGGTCGAAGAGCTAGACTCGAAATTGTCGAGGCTGAAATTCAGGAAATGCTCGCTCAAATTGCATGGGGTGAGTCCTGTTACCGTGCTTGGAAAACATGGCTGACGATCCTGTGACACAGAACGAGAGAACTTGAGCTCTTCGTACAAAGACCTAATCAACTCCAGGCCCAACTTGCACCGAACCATGTGCGGTTGTCTCGTTCAAGCTATGTGCCAGTGGACCGGTGTCAACGGTGAGTGCCCTGGAGTTCGTTTGTCACAGTCAGCTGACCTTTACGACAGTCAACAACTACTTCGGACCCACCATCTACAACGCTCTCGGTTACGGAGTGGGTATCCATTGCAGCAAAACCTCTCGTCTTGTGCTGACTGGTTTTAGGGAACCCAAACTCTTCTTATCAACGGTCTCAGTGGTGCTTGGGGATCTATCGTCACCTTCATCTTCATCACCTTCCTCGTCGACCGAATTGGCAGACGATGGCCATTGATCATTGGAGCCGTTCTGCTTGCCATCATGTGAGTCGAGTTTGACCAGATCATGCCGCACAATACTGATCGATTCCCACAGGATGGCCTGGCAAACTGGAACAAACGCTCCCTTCGCCGAGCCAGGCTACGAGAACACTGGCATGGGTATCGCCGGTATCGCCGCTGTCTTCTGCTTCTCTTGGGCGTTCTCCTGGTCGTTCGGCCCAGGTATGTAAAGCGCAGGTGTCGGTTGAAGCATGCTGACCGATTCCCAAGTCTCCTGGATCTACCAATCCGAGATCTTCCCTATGAACATCCGAGCTCTCGGCGCTTCCGTCTCCACTGCTTCGAACTGGGTGAGTTATGGCGACTACCTTGAAACGATTCGAGCTAATACAATGTCAGCTGAACAACGTCATCATCGCCCAAGTCACCCCTTACGCGTTCGAGGCCATCGGATGGAAGTACTTCATCGTCTACGTTTGCACCAACATGTCCAACGCCGTCATCTGCTACTTCCTCTTCCCAGAGACGAAGAACAAGACTCTCGAGGAGATTGGCAGGCTGTTCGGCGATGAGAACGTTCGAACTCCACCAACACTGACCGAGAGGTTCGACGAGAAGAAAGAGGTCGAACAGCGAAACGTCGAGTATGCCTAAATGCTGAGGGTGAAACGGTCTCGGAGGTAGTGATGGAGGTTACGTATGTGGCAGTCGTCTTAATCGGTCGCGATAGTAGCATGAATGGAGGTTATGCGAGTCGTTTCACCAGGCTGCAACGCTTTTGCTGCGTTCAAGCCGGCACGCCTTCAATATCGGACCCTGCTGGCTTTGTCGTGCTCCATGTCCTGTGGCATTTTGGTTGCGCTCCACTGCGTTCATCCAAGACAGGCATCGCATTACGGGCGATCTGACTGAGAAGTCGCGACATGCACATCAAAGTCGTGCGTCTTTCACATCTCGCTTGACGAAGAGATGAGACGTGACGAGCTTTAAATGGTCCTAGACCGAACCGAGACTCTAGCGAAAGGGGTTGATTAAGGGCAAGTGGTTGCATTGATTGCTACAAACTACCCGTGACTGCTTCCTGCATTCTTTCTTACTTATTTATACTATATACAAGGGTCCGTCGAAGAGTGAGTTATAAAGCCGTTTACTTGGATCCGCCCTTCTGGCCCTCAACGTGAGGGTCTGGTCCATCACTGGTAGTGTGTCAGAGGTGTTGCGCACTGCGAAGGAGGTCAAACTCACGATCCACCGAAGCCATGCTCAGACGACTTCCTCTTGTCGGGGGTACCGTCCTGCTTGAGGCCGTCGTGCTCGGAAGGCTTGTACTTCTCGCCACCAGCCTGACCACCCTTCTTGCCCTCGACGTGGGGGTCAGGGCCGTCAGAGCCACCGAAGCCGTGCTCGGAAGAGACTCGCTTGTCTGGGGTTCCGTCCTGCTTGAGCCCGTCGTGCTGTGTGATGTCAGCAAAGAGTCGCCGCGGTAGAAGTGTCAATGATGTGGCTCACCTCAGATGGCTTGTAGGTTCCGCCGGTAGAAGACATGTTTGTGTTGTTTGTGGGTTGTGGTAAGAGTGGTGAAGTGATGAAGTGATGAGTTGAGTGGAAGAAGATGTGTTGCCTGGATGCCAGCTATATATACTGCTCAACGAGCAAGGACGACCTGGTTGTTGACTCCCGACATGACGTCGAGTCCAGTCAGCCTGACGCACTCTGACGCTATGTCCTAGACATGATGCTCAAGTGCGTCATGTTGGTCTAGCGCAAGGTCGCTGGAATCGAAACAACGCTGTCATCGAACTCATCGGAACATCGGGGACCTTGCGTTGCTTGGATACCCCAGGGGCCGGGGCTTGTTCAGGGTGGATATCTCGATCGGGAAACGGTGACTGACGATGGTATTAGGTCATGTCTGATCATGTGAGGATCGCTGCATCGCGATCATCACGGCTATACTTGCCATCCCGCAGACGAGACAAGGCTCAAACAGTGACATGGCACGCGAGAATGACCTGCAACTCCTGAATTGCTCATGTGATGATGTGGAGCCCCACCTGCCGATTTGCTCATCGAGGCCGTCGGATCAGGTCGGATCGATCGATGCTTTCGCTGGAATCGAGTCCGTGCCTGAGCCGTACCGCGGGAATCGATGGAGCGTCGGGGGCCGGGGCGCGTCCCGTGCAACTGCACTCTGCAGCTCCCTGCTGCAGTCACTTGACCTCATCTGCTCAGGACTCACCAATACAGTATGACGATCTCGATTCCCAACGGCCTGATCTGACAAGTAGACTTCCGTATCGGGTTAGCTGGTGGAATCCTCGTCGGCACATCTTGTACGCTGGACTCTTCTGGAACCACTCACGCCAGCGCATCACCGTGACACACCCAGCCCCAGTTCACCCAATGGCCGATCGATCGACGTTCGGCAATATGGGGTACTCCTAGTTATCGGAACAATCTTGGTCATTGGCGCCTTGAACGTTGCCTCGGACTACCAAACCAACACCATACGAGTGGGTCCCAGCCAGCACATGATGCCCAAGAATGACGCATATGATGTGGTGTCACCCGGTGCCATTGATGCTATTGTGTGCCTTCCACAAGACCTACAGCCTACTGAGGACACAGACGGAGACTGGAGACAGGAAGATTCGATTGTGAAGTCCATCTCATCATCCCCTCGTCATGAGCAATAGTGCACTATCATTCGCTGCTCAGACGTATTCTGGGCGGTAGTCGATCTCTCCTCTCTTCCGCCAACGAGCAGAAGACCGAGGTATTTCACGTCTCTCTACATACTTGATATCAGCAGCTTATATTCGACAGGCCCTCCATACAATAATGATACAATAAGATATGCGAAAGTGAGGTTCTGTTCGTACGCGCGGTCGTTTGCGATTTTCCGAAGCCTGAATCTCGCCTCGCCGGCCGCATTTTCAAGACACAACACATCTCCGTAACACATGAAACTGCGGATCTTTGTCACATTGCATGCGACCAGCCCCAGATCGCACGATATCGGGTGTTGCGGACTCTGTGACTAGCTCGGGCCGGGTCAAGGCCAGCAGGAGTCAGCAAATACGGCCGCATGTCACCGTCGCTTGACGTCGTATCACGGACGAATTGATTTTCACTCCGATGTTCTTTACCTCCTCAGCCAATTCAGCCTGCCTCTCCTCATGGCCTCATCCCCTAATAGCACACCATCCCATCTACGACACTACGACGCTGCTCGGGACCGGATTGCGCTCCGTCAAGACCAGTCAAGACCCCCTTCGGACTCGGCCGACGGAAATGCCGCCAAGATATTGGGCTGAACTTTTTACCTTTAATCAGATAAGGACGGCCGACGGTTCCACGTTCAGGCGAGAGCTGTCCTTGGGTATTGTGCATTCGACAAGGCACTTCATCCACTTTCGCCCGAAATGAGTACTCACCAATTCACTCGGGTATTTCACCCCGAAAGCATGGAGGGCGACAAGCCATACGAGATATACGAGGGGACCTGACCCCGCCTGACTGGACCCGAGCTGTCCGCGGAAAGAAGTCCTTCCTCTTTCCCCTGTGAGTGGTATCTGATAACCCATTGACTCGGTGCCTCGACGGACCTCGACGGAGCTTGTGCTACCTTGTGAGACAGGCAAGGGCGAAGATAGGAACGGTCGAGCAGTGCTCGGGGGTAGCGGCCACAGGAGGTTCAACCTACTCGAGCTCGGCATCACGAGGTAGGTCGGCCGACCCGGTGGGAAGACACTCGGCATACTCATCCTGCTCGCTTTCATGAGTCATCCCCGCCCCTGCCGGATGGAATCGAGGCACAATGGCTTAAGTTACGCCCGTCTTTTTCGCGCCACGTCTTCCAAGCCTTTCCCAAGGGTGCGTATAAAGGCAACGTCAATTGGCTTCTTCCAACTCGTTACCCTCCCATCTCTTCTTCTTCTCTATCCTCCTGCTTCTGTGAAGCCACACCATTCTAAATCCTTATCAAAATGCTCTTCCAAGCTCTTGCCCTTACCGCTGCGACGGCTGCTAGCGCCCTATCCATTGCTCCACGACAGGCCATCACGGTGAGTCTCGATATCACCTTCAATGATTGAAGTGCTCTGACAATCGTTCAGAGCTTTGACTCCAGCCCCATCTCGTTCGAATTTCCCGCTGGTCGAGAAGGCTTCTCGGCCGCAGATGCGAACGATGCTCCATGTGGTGGACGACCTCTAGGTGCCAGGACCAACTTCCCTCTCGGTGAGTGGTAGACCTACATCCGCTATCGATGCTTGTTTCTGACAGTGCACGCAGTTGGTGGCGACATTGCTCTTCTGCAATTGGCCAACGCCCGAAACCTCAACATCATGTACACCAACGAGACCAACCCTGACCGTTTCCACGCGTTCGGTTCCTACACCAACTCCATCGTTGACATTGGCCCTGGACACTACTGTGCCGAAGGACCAGACTTCGGTTCCCTTGGTTTCGAGGCCGGAGATGTCGCCACCCTCTTGCTCATCTACCAGGTTCGTCTCCTCTTCCTACTGCAACAATACATGCTGACATATCTTGTAGCTCGACGAGGCCGAGACCTACTTCTACCAATGTGCCGATGTGTCTCTTGTCGAGACTGCCAGCTTTGTCGCCCCCGAGTTCACCTGCGGCAACTACACTTCCACCCTCCAGATCGCTTCCGAAGCCGACTCGCTCAACATTGACCCAATCGAGCCTGGAACAGGTGTCATGCCATCCGACCACCCGGCTATTGGCGATGCAACCCCAAGCTCAACTGCTGGTGTCACCGCCCAGACCCCTTCCACCTCATCCGGCTCCAACGAGAGCAACAACAGCAGCAGCAGCTCCAGCGGCCTGTCCGCCGCTGCCGGTGGTGGTATCGGTGCCGCCGTTGCCATCGCCGTTCTCTTCGGTCTTGCTGCTCTGGCTTACGGCGCTGGCTACGTCAGGTTCGGCAAGAAGAGGGCTATGCTCGCTCAAGACGACGAGTCTATGACTTCGACCCAGAGGGCTAAGATGGTTTCTAGGGCTTAAGAGTGTTCGCTATATATTTCCTTCCCCTGTGCGCCGAAATATCTAATATAGTATATACATGAATGCAACCTGGAGTATGGTGACATGGCATGTCAACTACACTCTGCCCAGCACATCATGCGCGATATCGTTAGGTGGTCAGGCGTGCGTATTATACTCTCACTCCGCACAAGACACAACGCCGCTGCGACTCGAGATTATCAACGGCAACTGCATTCTCATTTCTCAGGTTCTCATTCATTTAGCGAGCATTTCAGCGACTTGTATGTTGACTTTGATAGCAATCCATATCACAAGCTGAAGCTCATCGTCTTCCACTGCTCTCATCTACGTTCAGTCGTTAGCAATCTCGTTTCACAGGTAATTTGGCGCTTTGGCTCACCCTTGGAGTCGTACGATCTTGTGTGATGACCTCGTCAGCTTTGCGAAATCATCAGTGGCTTCAAAGATCGCTTACGTGTCAATAGGACCAAGGAGCAGCCTAGAGTTTTTGTCAACACACGACACTAATCTCAGGCGCCATGGAGAGACTCACTTCATGATCCACATCTCGGGAGACAGATCCTCGCCAGTCTTCTGCTGCATTTGAGCCTGTTCGAACTCGTAGTCCATGGTCTGATCAATCAGTCGACCAATAGCCGGGTCGTCATCGAGAGACGACAGGAACTTTTGGGCTGGAACGAAGGGTCAGTATCTCTAGTCGTGACTCCCGGGATCTGGCCACTCACCGGCCTTATCGTTACCGACTTGCGACAGCTGGTATGACACAGCGTCCGCTCCGTCTGAATCCCGCATCCCGTCAGCGCGGATCGCAAGCCACCATTCGTGGAAAACTCACAAGGGGTTCGCTGAAGCTCTTGATTGGCTCGCGAGATGACCTCGGAAACTGGAACCGTCAGTCTTTACGTCTCACACATGGCCACTATCACTCACTCTTGTGTGCACTCTCTCCGGCAGGGGCACCTACACGTACATCGTCAGTGCTGCTCTGGAACCACGAGCGAAGACATGCTTACCGTCGGTGATGGCAATCACGAGAAGGGGCTTTCGCAAGGCGTTCGATCGAGCGGGGCTCAAGAGGAGGGGCTGTAAGATCTTCTGGTCCAGAGACGTTCCCAGAGGAGTGAGACCTAACGTATATCTGCTCAGCATCGATCTCGAGCAAGTGGTATCGTATGCCGAATGCTCACCGCTGAATTTGATCTGTCCGATGAGACCCATGGCTGCTTGCTCTGAGTTGATATTGTCACCTTGAACGTTGGAGTTGAGGAATCGGACTTGGCTACCGGCGGGGTCAGACTGTCCTCAAAATTGTCCACAAGTCACGAGACTTACATTCCATCGTGGTCGAACAGAGCGCAAGCAAAGGCGACTTTGCCGAGGATGCTACAGGGATTGTGAAATGAGCATGGATCTCCTGGCACGACTAAGAGAATGGCCCACGACTTGAGGTCCTCGATTCGCTCTCCTCCTTGCTCAAAGGCCATACTGCCCGAGTCATCGACCAGAACGACGACATCGAAGAGAGAAATCTTGACTAGGTCACTGGCGAGCTCGACTGGGAGCTTCCAAGCAGAGGCGAGTTGCTGCAGGGCGCCAGACTGGACGACCCTCTGGGCGATTTGCTCAATCGCCTGGGAATCTCGGTAGAAGCCTTGGAGGTGTTGCTGTGTGCACGCGTCAGCTGTCAGAGCAGTGTTCGTGTATCGCAACACTTACATCCTGGACACACTGCTGCAACAGGCTGGAGACGTATCTCGCATCAACGCCTCCAGGTCCCGGAGCAGGAGGCTGACCGCCTGGAGCGCCGTATTGCCCTTGTCCTGGCTGCTGGCCGTACTGGCCTTGTTGACCCTGTTGGCCGTATTGCCCAGGTTGCTGTTGACCATACTGGCCTGGCTGCTGACCATATTGACCCGGCTGCTGGCCGTACTGTCCTTGTTGTTGGCCGTATTGACCTTGTGGCTGTTGACCGTACTGGCCGGCTTGACCGTGTCCCGGTTGTTGGCCATATTGACCAGCTTGACCCTGTGCTGGCTGTTGACCATACTGACCAGGCTGCTGACCGTATGGTGACGGAGCAGCACCTCCGGGTCTAGGTGGAACGCCGGGTGGAGCGCCGTACTGAGTCTGTTGTTGGCCGTACGGGGAAGATTGCGCCTGCTGGCCATACGGGCTCGACTGTGGCTGACCGTACTGCGACTGTTGTCCAGGTTGACCAAATGTCTGACCGGTGCCGTAGACCTGAGTGGATGCTGCACCGTAAGGAGCTTGTCCGCCGGGAGGTCGGACAGCACCACCGGTGAGACCCATAGCCCCAGCGGCAGCGTTGGCTTGAGCTGGACAGAATGAGCGTTTGCGAGCTGAACTGATGTTACCGAGACTTACCGAGTTTGCTGGCGAATCCCATGTTGTTTGTACAGTATCCGAAGCTGATGAGCGATGCAGGTGAGATGACTAGAGAGACCAAGAATGCACCAGCTTTGATAAGTAGTACTCGACCGGTCAAAGGACACCACCATGCAGCACCCTGCAGCACCGGATCATCGCAATGGGAAAGTGCGGGGTTTACGCGCCAGACGTGGAGGCGGCGGTGCACGTGTCATGTCAATATCTGCCACAGCGGCGGCCAAAAATCCCGCACCACACCGAGGGAGTCGATGTTCGACGCTCACGCGTTCACGCCCATAGCTCTAGCTTCTAATGTCGTCCACGATATGCATTCTCTAGCCTGACGGTACGCGCTCAGGATCGAAGTCAACGGCACAGACACTATGGAGTCCGACACTACTTTCTATTTGTCGTCAAGCGGATCTGAAGTCCTCCTTGAATCCAGAGCGGGGCACGCTTACTGGGCCTTGGCGTCAACGCCAGCGACGTAAGAGATCAAGTCACAGACTCGTCGAGAGTATCCGTACTCGTTGTCGTACCACGAGACAAGCTTGAGGAAGTTGTCGTTCAGTGGGATACCGGCCTTGGCGTCGAAGACGGAAGACTCGGTGGATCCGACAAAGTCGGTGGAGACGACCTCGTCCTCAGTGTAACTGGAAGTTTCGTCAGACATGTAATTTGACTCCTACTATATCCACCCACCCGAGGATGCCCTTCATCTCTCCCTCGGAAGCCTTCTTCATGGCGGCCTTGACGGCAGCGTAAGGAGCTGGCTTCTCGGTTCGGACAGTCAGGTCAACAACCGAGACATCGGTGGTTGGGACTCGGAAAGACATTCCGGTGAGCTTGCCGTTCAGCTCTGGGATGACTTTGCCAACAGCCTAGAGGAGAGTAAGCATGATTCATCATAAGGAAACATGGATAACCTACCTTGGCAGCACCGGTGGAGGATGGGATGATGTTGGAAGAAGCAGTTCGGCCACCTCTCCAGTCCTCTGCGCAAGGGGTCGTAAGCCATGAGTTAACCTGGGTTCTGTAAAACTTACTGTTGGATGGACCGTCAACGGTCTTCTGGGTGGCAGTGGTGGCGTGGATGGTGCTCATCAGACCCTCAATGATACCGAACTAAGGTCTCGTCAGCGAAGCTCAACTCGAGGACATCAGGTCGCTCACGTTGTCGTGCATGACCTTGGCGATAGGAGCAAGACAGTTGGTGGTGCACGAAGCGTTGGAGATGACCTTGTACTCGGACTTGTAGGCGTCAAGGTTGACACCACAGACGAACCTGATCCAAGGTTAATACTGGACACTGCCAGCCAGACCAAATGGACTCACATTGGGGCGTCCGAAGATGGAGCCGAAATGATGACCTTCTTGGCACCACCCTTCAAGTGGGCAGAGGCGGCCTCGGTGGTGGTGAAGACACCAGTGGACTCGACAACGTACTCAGCGCCGGACTCGGACCACTTGATGTTGGCTGGGTCTCGCTCGCCGTGAACGGCGATAGCCTTGTTGTTAACGTAGAGCTTGCCATCCTTGGTCTCGACGGAACCCTTGAATCGGCCGTGCATCTGGCGGGGAGGATGAGTATAAGGAGCGGCTTACACTAAAACAAATCACTCACGGAGTCGTACTTGAACATGTAGACCTGGAATTAACGTCAGCTTAGTCACGAACGTGCGCACTGTTGAGTGATTGTTTGCTTGAACTAACCATGTACTCGAGGTCAATGAACGGGCTGCAGACCTGTCAGTTTCTACCCAACGCAGCCATATCGACTTCCACTCACTCGTTGACAGCAACGACCTCAATGTCACCGTGCTCAATGGCATTCCTTTGTCAATTGTCAGCAATGTTGGCGATAAGTCGACGTTGGGGGACCTGACCGTACCTCATGACGATTCGTCCGATTCGGCCTGAAGGAGATGATTAGCTACATTCTAGGCGCTCCCAGATGTTCATGATCATCTCTTATCTGAGAACCACGTTCACACCATAGCCGACGTGGCCATGGCCGCCAGATGGTGACATGACAACGCGATCACTCACCGAAACCGTTGATACCAACTTTGACAACCATTTTGAGTGGGTTGATGTGTGAGAGTATGTTTTAGGTAAAGAAAGATAGTTGGTGTAAGATGTCAAGAATGACTTTGTTGTTCAGCAAACGAGGACGAGTCGGTCATCTTTATTCTGGTGGGGACTTTCTCTCTTTCCCGCCAACGAATGTTCTCACAGTGGAAACCTCCACCGACCAATCAAATCCGTAATTAACGCCAATCCAACCTTGACTCAAATTATGTAATACTCAGATCGCAAAAAAAGCCCGCCACCCGCTCCGCCACGCTCGGCGTTTCGGAATTCCAAATCAGCATTACAGTACCTTCACAGTGCTTATAAGGCGTTGACTGACTCCGTAACCAAATCGTAACAGTCAAGTGATCTTTCTAATCCATGATCCATCTAATCAATTGTCTTGTGCGGAGTAACAGAAATTCCTGTAATCTATGAACTGGAGCTGGTTATTCTTCGTCAGCTGTCACCGAACACGCAACAAGTCATCTCAATTAGAGCCTGTTAGAGCTTCATTGTAAGTCACACCCTTGACCCTTGCGGTTGCGGCTGCTCTCATGTTGCTGTCACTTGCTGGTCCTTTGCGGCTGGGCCATATCACCTTTAGCAGGATAGAGCAGGATCCAGCTCTTGCCGGCAGGTTCTGTACGAGTATATCAACCGTTTCCACCGAACTTCACTCTGAGCTTCACGCTAAATCACGACTCACCTCGACTCACGTCGTAGACGAGCGTAGACGTTACAGGAACAGCTGCAGGAACGTGTCAGAGCAGGCCAGATCAGAGCAGGCGAGAGCAGGCCAGAGCGTGCCAGCCACTAGCAGCCACTGTTGTCATGAGCGAGTAATTTGCCGAACATCCCTGGCCTGCCCTGGCGCCATCGGGAATTAACCCGGCGAGACCCGGCGGCATTGGATTGATCCTGATTGATCCCGTTTTCGACGTCTGGAGGCGGAACAGGAGAGGCAGTCACCTGCAGTCACCTGCAGTCACCTGCAGTCACCAGTCTGGATTCCAACATTTGCCACCTTCCCTGAGCTGCCCTGGATCTGGTGGGAACACAATGACGCGTGCGATTAGGAATTTTCAAACTTATCGCTGCTGGCCTCAAACCGAATCCTTGGTGATTGACTTTGTGCAAGAGGCTCGGGCTGTAGAGGGCGGAGACATCGGAAGCGATGGTCACGGTCGAACATCGAGACAGCGCGTCGTCCCAGGCAGAGACAAGCTCTGTGCTCAAGGGCAGAGGCAGGCGGACACGTAACGCCAACGCCGTCAAGAGCGGCGATGATGCATTCGGTCGTACAGAGGAAAAGTCATCCTGAGCTATCGCTATCAAGAAGATGTATATAACGCTGGGATCCCCCTATCTGTGATCCGTCGCACATCCCCCGCAACCTTCATCACAGCTCACTCATCGCTCTCAAAGTCTACACATACACGAAGACAAAACATAGAATCCAGCATAATGTCCGTCACTTCTTACTCTCAAGTCGCCACGTTCAAGGCCGATGGTGTGCTTTTCGACATGGTGAGTTGGACGGCTCTTGTTCACTCTGGCTGCTGTACTGATGATCGTTCAGGACGGCACTCTCACCGACTCGATTGCCGCAGTTGAAGCCGCTTGGTCGGCCAAGGCTGAAGAGCTAGGTCTGGAACCCGAGGCCGTCATTGCCGCAACCCACGGTCGACGAGCCAGCGACAACCTCCAAGAACTCATCCCTTCGCTGAGAAAAGAGCACGTTGATCGTGAAGTCGAGAGTGAGTCTCAGCCACTGCCATTTGAGACCTCGAGCTGAACGTTGCCTCCAGAATTCGAGAAATCCATCCTGGCCTTTGCCGACACTCCTCCTCAATCGAGAAAGAACTCCATCGCTGGATCCGAGAGACGATCCGGATCCTTCAGAAGGAACTCGCTGTCCAACTCTACCCTCGCTTCGTTCGGTCCTTTCACCCCAGTCAGCACGACTGGCAACAACTCGCCCAGGAGGCCATCCAACCTGAACAATATCGCAAAATCGCTCGACTTTGCCAGTTACAAGCTGGGCAAGACTGAGCTCGCCGCCCCGAATATCCCAGACGAGTCGCCATTCCTGGAGGAGGAGGATCCACTTGAGGAGCAGTTCATGGAGGATGTCGTTGACATGGCCGTCCGAATCTTGCCCGGTGTCAAGGATCTCATCAACTCTCTGCCAGAGGGCAAGTACGCCGTCGCTACTTCCGGTGCCAGAACATACTGCCACGGCTGCCTGAAACGAACCGACATCAAAATCCCTTCTGTATGCGTCACTGCCGATGACCCACGATTGACTCGAGGCAAGCCATTCCCCGACCCATTCCTCCTCGCCGCTTCCGACCTCGGCATCGACCCCAAGAAGTCTGTCATCTTCGAAGACTCGCCGTCGGGTATCAAAGCCGCCGTTGCCGCTGGTGGTACCGTCATCGCGGTTTGCACTTCGCACAAGCGAGAGCAAATCGACAAATTTGGCGCTCACTACATCGTCGACACCATGGAGCAGATCAAGGTCACAGTTGCCGAGTCTGGCGAGCTCGAGTTCACCGTCAAATACTAGACAATATAATCCCGACTAGACCGCCGCAAGTTGGCAACAGTACTGTATCCCCGTAGTGATAGTTACGCTTCTGTATCATAGATGCTTGTTATAGAAAACATCCCAGGTCCGCCCCATGTAGCATGCAATTGCAGTATCCAATATTGCGGAAGCGCGGGTCACTGCCTGTCACCGCTCATGTAAACGTGTGCCTAACGTCTACATGTCCGAGTGTCGGCTGACTACTAGTGACTGCGCACCACCGGTCCGGTCCAGTACCGCTCGCCTTCGGGCTCCGCACATCTCTGACTGTTCCACAAAGGCGCAGAGCCAGACACTCATACACCCGTTCATTGGCTTGGTTCGGCTTTGCGTATGCGATACGCGGGGCAGATTAGGGCAGATGATTACATCTACATCACTACGACCTTCACCGCTTCACGACAGCACGCGCTGACGAGCGAGTTGACGCGTTGACGCGTAGCTATTCGACTGCAGGCGGGTTCGGAGGCCGCCAAGTGTGAGGTAAGAAACCGTCTTCTTGGCTCGGAATATCCCTCATTTCCGCTATCAATCACCTGTACTCACAGGTACTCGCCCCTGATTGTACTGACTACCAAGCTCATCCTCGCCCGCACTACGCCGAGCGTCACAACCGTTCGTTGGCCGGGGCGCTGCGCCTGACTCATCCATTGGTGATGATCGATGACCTGCCGACCGCCGCGCAGATTGTGCCAATTGCCAGACGAGCACCATCTCAACGGCAGCAAAGCCCTTCACCACGTTTCCAAGAGCCGACACACTCAGATATGTTTAACAACGCCGACCACCAAGCAAGTCTTGGAAGAGGGATGGCGGGACCTGAACGTCTTGGTGCAGCTGATCATGAGCTGCCGAGACGGATGTTTGATACTCGTAAGCCGGACGCAGCTGATCCGAGAAGTATGAACTGGCGTGCAGGCCGACTTTATAGATCAAGGAGCGGTTGGCATATCTGTTGAATGTCACTACTGGTCGAGTACTCACTATCATTACCCTCTGCACCACTGGACTGCGAGATGCCCACAATCAACGCTCGTCTCTTTGGCTGCGCGCCCCGCGCTGGCACCGACGTGAGTAGGTGCTACGCCGATATGTGTGGCATGTTCTCTGGACATCGACCAACTGATGATACGCTCTTAGGGAAGCAAGGTGTACGACTCCAACGGCAAGGAATGTACCATCTTGAACTCGGATTCGGTCAAGTACTTGATAGCCGGCATGTCCCTATGTGAGTACCGCTATGAACTCGCTCGGTGACCTCGGAGCTGATGTCTTGACCAGGCGGAGTGGTGGTACTGGTTCTGATCGTAGTGCTGGTCCGACACATCAGGAAGCGAAGGAGGATCGCAGAGGTTCTCGCTTCAGACAACCCCGGGACCGGGTATGGCCAGTCGGACGAACGATCTGGATCTCGTAGAGGTGGATGGAGCTCGCTTGGCAGTCAAAAACAGGATAAGGAGTACGAAGGTTCGGTACTCGAGGACGGACCCTCGGATCCATACGCCCATCCCGCCACAACGGTTTCCGCTCAATCTGGCGGCTCGACATACTCGCCTTTCATCAAAACGGGTAACAGTCACACCTATGAACCTCAGCTCGCTTCGGGCGCTACACTCCAGCGACAGATGACTACCCAGCTAAATGCCGACTATCGACCCATGGCTGCGACGACGCAAATACAGCGCCCAGCACCAGTGTCAAAAGCTCCCAGTAGTCTGTCACACGAGAGCGGCTCGAATTATGGATCTTCGTCTCAATACTCCTCGGACCATATCATTCCTATCTTAGACGCGTATGGCTTGCCCTCACCGAACCTCCGCTCCGCCACACCTCAAAAGGCAGATCAACAGCGGGGGCACCCTCACCATGGCTTTGTCGCAGAGACAGGTCACTACTCTGCTGATCGAAGCCGTTCCGATCCGTACGAAGGTGAGACCGAGACACTGGCCTATGACGACCCGGTCTCTAATAGGAGATGATCGGCGGCCATGCTAGGACGACGACATGTCCCAGAGCAACTGACTCTGAGGACATCAGTGGGACATCCGCTGAGTGAATGGGAGGGAACAAATGGACAATGACATGTGACATGTTGCCAGCAAACGCCGGACGTGACGCTGCCTGTAGACTAGCTTAGAGCGAAGAGAATACCATCCGGACGATGACACTGCCAGCAAGCTGGACGATGTATCAATACCTGAAGTCTTCAATCTGTTCGAGACTGCACCGGTATCAGTGCGCAAATGCGATTACATTAACATTGCTATCGTGCGACGGTCGTACGTTACAAACATGTCCGGGTACAAACTTGATGAGGGATAGAGTATGCGTGAGAACGAGCAAGGTGATTATAGACATAGACCATTATTGGTCAAACCCCAGATTCTGCGCCCTCAATTGTCGGAAAAGATCCTGAAGCCAAATCAGCCTCAGTACCTAACCAGCTGCTCGTCGAAACTCACTTCGCCTGTATCGTCTGCAGGATGCGTGTCCTCATAGCCGAGCTGCCGTCTGATGAAGTTGACCATCTTGCTCATTTGCTGGGGCGTGATGGTCGTCATGTCCTCCGGCAAGTCGGCGACGTTGAACCGGGTAGATGGCGCCGCAGCGGGGTTGATGAAGTCGTGAGCGAGTAGTTCGGGGATTGTCAACCGGTGTTCCTTCTTGTAGGCCAGACAGCTCTGCATGGTCGATATCGCACTGAGTGGTACCGTGACTGCCATTGAGCTGGGGTCGGTGGGCACGCCATTGGCGCACATCGTCGAGCGAGGGATCGCTTGTTCTGGATACGAGATGATGTGTGACGAATTGGCAATGGTATTCATCTTGGCCAATGGACCGCCGGGGATCGAGTTGAATGGTGGATTGCCATATATCATCTGATATAGGATACACCCGAGAGACCAGACATCACTGGGGTATGAAAGCTGAGTACTCGTGAGCAAAGCGCCAATTAAAGGATCACACGGAGCTTACCTTGAGCACCTTCTGATTGTTCATCCTCTGGATCGCCTCTGGTGACATGTAATTGACGGTCCCGATTTGCTGATCCCGTTGGATGTTGACAGTGTCATTGGCAACGGCTTTGGCGATTCCGAAGTCGATGATCTTCAGTCGACCTTTGACCAGAACGAAGTTGGCTGGCTTAAGATCCGTGTGAACGACATTTTCGAGGTGCACCGCATGGACAGCCTCCAACATCTAGCGCTTCATCAGCCGACATTCTTTGGTCGACGCTTCGTGCTTACCTGCTGCCAGAACAGACCGACGAAGTTCATGTTGACGGGCTTACCGCGTTGCTCGTCCAAGAGCATCGCAAAGTCTATCTCCCCGCACTCCATCACCTGCAACATCTTTCAGCGGGGTATACAGACTATGGGGTATCTGACTCACCACCATGAGCGTCTTTGGCCTGTTGCTCTGCCCGTAAAGGATTTGATGATCAATCAACTGGATGATCCTATCATGGCCCCGTAGTCGCTTCAATAGCTCGATCTCGTTGGTGTAGCTTTGAAACGTTTCCGCATCCGTTCGATCCAGGGCTACCCGCTTCAAAGCGTAGACCACTCGATTATTCGGACACAGGACAGAGTAGACCTTCGACGAGCCTCCTTTGCCCAAGAGGCCAACCCGCTCGTACGGTACGCCATTGACCTATCCGGAGGTCAGTACTTTTCTACAAGAAACAGTCAGGACTTACAAGGAAAGACCGCTTGCCGCCGGCTGGGCCGACTTGATTTGGGACGGGGTTGGCCTGCTGAGGTACCTGCGTTTGATATTGAGGCGTATTCTGAAACTGCTGTTGCTGTTGTTGCTGGTGGTACGGCGTGACTTCAGTCGCTGTCCGTCTTGTTGGCTCGGGGATTGGTACTTGTTTGATGGGTTCAGTGACGAGTTCCGCCGCCGCAGTTGCAACAGGTGCAGGGCGAGAGGCTAATAGTGTCGTTTGTCGTGGATGGTGTGGGGGTGCAGGCGCCGCTGAACCATTGACCGGGACATGTTGTGACGGTCTCAAGGGTGGTGCTGTCGACCGGGTAGAATACTGATATGGTGCGACTTTCGACGAGTCGGCCTTGAATTCTCCCTGTAGAGGAGACAGCTCTCGTACGCGAGGCTGATAGCGATTTTCCTGATCCGCAAGACTATCTCTAGGCGAAGCTTCCCTCTCTATGGGAGAGTATCGCCGCTGCTCTTGCAATAGCGATGCTGATGCGTATCGAGCATGAGCCCTCTTCGCTTCGTCTTCGCCTTCTTCGGGAGATATCGAGGCCGCCGGGCGTTCCGATGGACTCTTGCGATGTTGTGGCCGTTGCTCGTATTGTAACGACGGAGGCGTCCCGGAGAACTGACGATCTCTTGCCAGCTCATCGAGGCGGTCGTGCGCGGATCTTGAGCGACGGGCACCAAATTCACTTGGGCCAGGTGAATCTCGTTGAGCAGAGTTCGCATCAATATCCTTGGCCTCCTCCTCTTCAGTCGGTTCTGGCACAGGCGGAGCGATCACTCTTCTGGCAGGTCCGCCAAATCTGGACAAGTTGCCAAGTCGCCGTGTTGTTGATGACATCCCGCCCATAACACGATCTGGCGCACCGGGTGTAGCATATGCACTCTTGCTGAGCGCACCCTGACAGCCTTCCCCTATCGATGACGCGGAGTTGGTGTGCAGTAGGGCTGGTCGAATGGTGTTTGCTATATTGTCGGTTATGGTGGCGGTAGGTGAGGTGGTCTACGAGGCGTCAATACCAGCACCCAGTCGGTATACAGGCAGCAGCAGACACAAGCAAACTCACTGGCTCATCAATCTCCTGCCGGGACGACTGTCCAAAGCGCGATATAGGAGCCGATACCACCCTTTGGAATGTTCTAGCGCCGTCACTGTAGATCCTGCCTGAACGTCCGCTCCCACCCCCACTTGCGCTCACGTCGTCCAAAACGGAATTCGACCTCGACCTGTTTTGCTCGCTTACTGCTGGACCGGGTGGAGTCGGGAGCATAGGTGAAGACGAAGCGGTAGAGATGACAGAAGATAAGATCTTGCTTCCGACGGACGAACCTGATCCAAGGATTGAGGCTGATGTTGAGCGGGACGGCCGAACGGAATCTAGGTATGAGGAAGGTGGAGTTGATTTGAGATCCGACAACGCTGGCGATCTATACCTGCTTCCTCTACTCTCAGGCCGACTTCTATCCCTTCCATTGTCGACTGGAGAGTCCAAAGCCGCCGGTTTCACTGATGTTGGGGGTAGATGCGTATCGTATTCAAACTTGAAATCCGGCAACTCCTCCTCCAAATCCACCTCATCTTCGTACAGCTCCGCTAGGTACTTGTGCTCCGAAGCACTCCTCAGCTCTTGCGTCACCATCCTCTTCATAAATGTCGAGCTGGATGAGCCGTACGAGCTGCCTTGGGATGCCCAAGCGGGATCTGATGAAACGACCGGTGACGGAGATAGGCGAGATGTCGAATCGAGCGAGTATTGAGAAGGAGGTGGTGGTGCCGAGACGGCGGACATTATCCGATTCCTCAGCGATCTCCGGCGTGAGCTACTATCGTCTTGCTATGGATGGTTCTATGACCGCTGTAAGCAGCCTGTAGCCCGTGCTGCTGAATATGTACTCGAAAGGCAGAGTTGAAAGGTAAAATCACACGCGAGACCCATGCTCTGGTCAGTTTGTTTACACGATCGATTTGATTCCGCATCTATGTCCGATCCGCAAGTCGTCACCTTACTCGTACCCGCACTAGCTGAGAAGAATATTGTTCACTTCGTATTCATCTTCTCTTCTTACTTCTATCACTCCGAGAGCTAAGCCCTCTCTCACCTCTCAAGACGGCACCCTTTCTACGTATTTGATGGGAATGTAGGGTCAAAGAATGGTAAACGAAGGCGAAAAAAGGGGAAAACCAAAGATACATCGTCCTGGCACTTCTCGTCCTTCCTCATCTTTCCTGTTCACTGTTCTTCTGCTTGCCATCTTTCCTCTTTGTCCCTCCTCGTCTATCTTCTTCCGTAGGCAGCATCTCTCATGCGCGCCTCGGCTTTCACTGTCGTAAGTAAGTTACATCGGTTCGTCTAAAAGAGTAGCGGCGAAGATTAGATTTGTTGTTTGTTTGAATCGAATTGGGTATATGTAGCGTGTGCCTCGACGGGCGGATGTCATGTTGCGTGGGTAGTTGGAGATGATGCCGGAAGTGCTAAAAGTGTAGGGCCAGAGAATGAGGCGGATGAGGGCAATGAGGTGGTCGTGAGGAGGAGAAGTACTATGCTCGCGGGGAAAGGCGTCGCGAGCGTTACGTCAAAGTGGAGTACAGGAAGCTACACAGGGATGTCAGTCTCGTTTCTCGTCAAAACATAGCCAAGCTGCGTACAGGTTGTTCGTTGCCGCGATCTGTTGGAATAGTCAGCGCCTTTCTGCGCGAAACAGCAAATGTCAACTCACAGCAATGGTGTTCTCCTGCGGATGCCAGCTGGCGTGCAACTGAGGCAGGGTCAGAGAGAGGTCCCAATCATCGCTGTAGCCCACTCACGATCTTCTTCGCAAAGTCGATACCCTCAGTCTGCAGACCCTCTTTCTTGCCAGGTGGTTTGCCTCGAGCGCCACCGATCTTCTTCGCTTTGAACGCAGATTTGTCCGCTTGCAGGACGACGTCGTTGTCGCTGTTGACATCGTAGATCCGGAAGTAGTTGTGGTACGATCCAGTGAGGACTTGACTGAAAGGCGTCCAATGAGCGAACTCCCTTAAGAGATGGTCCGTCTACTCACCTGCCATCGCCGCTGAAGGTGCACTCGAATTTATCGAAGATGCAGTCGTTCTCATACAGGTCGCACAATTTCTGCCGCAAGTGGTCGTGGATGTTGATCGTCTTGACAGGCTTGCTCTCCATCGCCGTGTCCCAGATCTTCAATGTCAAGTAGTCCCTCGACAGGATATATTTGCCATCCTTGGAGAACTTGACGTCGGAGATGGACGAGATGATTTCCGAGAAGAACGATTTCTGCGCAGGGTCCTCTTCCTCCTCGAACACTGCAAAGGATCATTACGCTGCAAGCTGATTATCACAGAGGTCTTACTCACGTTTTGCGTGCTGATCACACAGCGCCGATTCTCTCATATCCGCAAACTTGATGGTACCCTTTGAGCTAGAGTACATGAAATTGTTGCAGTTGATGGGGTGGAACTCGGCGGCGGTGATGACCTCTGTAAGCTCCTCCATGTTCACTGGCTTGATGTCGACAATGTCTAGATTACGCCGATAAGTTTTCCGCAGACCCAATTGACCGATAGCACACGAGGACTCACTGAAGCTCTGATCGCTGATGTTCAGGTTCCACAGGTTGATTCTCAGGTCATCTGCAGAGATGTAGGTCTCACCATCCGAGTTCACGGATATCGAGTTGATGTGATAAGCGTGAGCATTGGCATAGACCTTTCTAGGGACGGCCGCGGTGATAGAGTCATGGGTAGTCATCTTGGGCAGACGTAAGGGCGCCTGCGAGGGTCCGGTTGATGCGCCTTGGAATCCGTCAGAGTGATTGTTCTCGGCTACGACTTTGATCTGCTTGTCGAACACTTTCCACAGCTTGATCGTTTTGTCTGTACCGAGCTTTTAGCAGACTCTCGGTGCAAGTTTGTGTACTCACCATTTGTACTTAGCAGGAAGTGAGCGGCATTCTGCCTCTTGCACCACTTGATCCTATTAATCTTCTCTTCTATCTCGAGGGATTTTAGGTAGTCGAATTCCGGCTCGTGTGACTGGAACTATATCCAACTGTCAGTTTTGCACAGGCGAATGTCGGGACCAGACCAACCTCGGTGTAGAATTTGTACTCGCATCCACGTTTCTAGATTCAAAATGAGCTACTTCCAGTCATGGTATCACAAGCCGATCCCGTACCTGTTCATTTCTCTCAAAGAGGACGACACGTCCACCCTTGTCTCCTGTAGCGAGGTAATCACCCGTATGATCGAACTCGACCGTTGAGATGATATCGGCTGGCACTCATCAGCAACATTCTCCATTTACCCTAACGCGGGGGCTAACGCGGGCGCTATCGCTCATAGCGAAGAGGTGCCACTCACCCTCTGTGATATCTTCCACTTCGCCTTTATCACCAAAACACTGAGCAAACCGCCATTGTGACGATGAATCTGACTCCATGGCGGGACTCGACTCTCTGTTTATGGAGACAGGCGAGAGCGAGGAAGGGTCGCGAACGCTCGCTTGCTGCTTTTGTCGGACCACTTTTGCGGAGTGTCCAGCCTAAGAGATTAGGCGGTCGACGTGGGGCGAGTCGAAGCGAGGGTGTCTTGAATGCAGGTCGACTTTGCGTTGACGCAGTTCCTCAGATTGAAGGAGTATGTTCTCGATTGGTTTGTGTCGATTGAGACTGAATGGAGAGTCCCACGTGGATATAAAGGAAGGAGATGGGACACTGTCAAGGGAGGTTTACCGGATGTTGGCGAGGGATCTATTTGTCGGTGATCTGTCGTGAAGTGTGGGGGTTTCCGCGCGTCGTCTGATTCGAGCTGTTCTGTCAAGAGTAGTTGAGCCGACACGTGTGCTCTGCGAGTGAGAGCGTGATAGGGAATTGTCCTTGTGTATGCTTTGCCGGTCAAGGAGGATGCTCGTCCCAAACTTGCGAGCGTGAGCCAGGTACGGTGGTGCAAGCAAGCCAGTGACGATCAAAGGCGCGGGCTAACTTCCCGATTTGTTTGTTGATTACCCTCACTTTAGACACCCCCCCACAGCCCAAAACCGTCGGGTCTGCATCAGGCTCAACTCCTCTTCTTGTGCCGAGCCTGATAACCTCCGGGCCTTGTAACAGGTCTGCTTCCGCCAGTTGCAGTCGTCTCTCTCGTCAATCCCGATTCGTTCCTCCCATAGAGAAGGTCATTGTGCTCTGAACACAGCCATAATCTCGTGAGTATAGCGAAAAAGGGTCTGGTCCGCGCACTGGAGCTGACAGATTCAGTCCTCCACACCTTCAGATATCCTATTAAGATGCCCGTCGCTCCCGTTGTAGGCAAGGTGAGCCCACACAGATCGTGTTTTCTTCTGCAGCAATGCAGCAGCTATGCTAACTCTCTTCGGTCTCTAGCTCCGAAAGAAGCTGATCACCGACATCACTGTTGCGTGAGTGACGACAGACTGGACGAGGCGATGGATGGAAATTTGGGAAGGCACCGAGCAGGCACTGACGGTACGATAAATCAGCTTCGGTCTGGGATCTGCTGTCGGATACTTATACTGGTGAGCAAAAGGCAGCGACTTGCCAGCCGGGATCATCAGCTGATTTGATCAAAGGTACCGAGTCCACCTACCAGCTGGTAAGTGCATCACTGAATGGCAGAAATCACATCGATCCAGCAATGTATCAGATTGATGGAGACTGACGTTTTCTGTAGTCGCCCAGCGAGACGCTTTCTACATCAAGTACGAGGCCCAGAAGGCCGCTTCTCAGTAATGGACTACGAAGGGGGAATGCGCGGTGATCCTGGATGCATCGCGTGATAGACCACGGGCGAACATATCGACAACTCAGGCTCCTTTTGCTCCTCCTCCACCTCTCACACTGTTATGCGTGGTGTAGTCAGGCTCACATATGTCCAAAACACATGACTGCTACCTTTCTCATGGACACCCTAATGTTGGCTCTCCTGCAGGATGAAAGGATGCCGATGGCAAGTCGGTGACAATTATCATATGCTATCCGGAGGCATCAGCCATCGTTGATATCCTCTCAAATCCCGGTACGCAAACAGGAGTATACCCGTCAGTTATCAGCCGTCGGCCATTCGAAGATGCCGCAAGGGCGCAATGCAAGGTCAGGGTCTACTCGCTCCAACGCTCAACGATCTCAAAGATCTCAGTCGCGCTCGCAACCGCAATCACGGTCGCAATCTCGCCCCGGACAACGCCAACGACACGATTCGTTCGACCTCGGCGACGATGAAGAATTCCAGGCCCAAAGCAGACATCACTATGGAGCGGATTACCAAATGATAGAGGTCTACGACAAGAGGCAGCGGGGCGGTCTTACCGGGGAAATCGAACTGGTCCCTTCCCGCCACACGCAGTTGACGCGTCAGGGCAGACGTCACGCTAAACACCACGAAACCAACTTGGAAAAATGCCTCCACGCCCTTGAACGAGACGATCTACATGTGAGCTGACAACACGGCACACGTGGAGGCCTCTGACCGGATGGTAGGTCTTCTTCAAACGCTTTTGCCATGAGCTGCACGACTGGAGATACAGACAGAAAGAGTTACGTGATAGTCGGAGACAGAAGACCATACTGTCCTCGATGTGTGGTCATGAAGAAACTCATCCTGAGAAGCACGTCGGTATACTGGTGGGTCAGCATGTCTAACTTGCTCAGCGAGATCCACTACTAAAGAAGGTCTAGGGCAACGATGAGGCGCCAAGACTGAAAGATGACCAACATTCATGGGCTTTGGCATTTGTCAAGGGATACGCCAAGGCGGTTGATGGGTTGTTTCCTCTACCAGTGAGTTAGGCTTTATGTCTCTCAATCACAGCTCGTGGATACGATAGCCGTCGGATCCGCTAACACTTACTTAGGGGTCCCATGACGACAAGACGGGCCATCGCGCACGATTTGGACTTAACTTCTTCATCGACCTAGCACCGGTTCTCGGAGCGAATATACTCACTTTGTGCAGCTTGTTGATGGCAATCATGATTCCTTACAAGCTGAACGTGCCATTATGGCTTTGGTGGGATATACTCAAGCCATACTTCCACGCGTGGCGATTCGGGTGAGTGTCACCTCTTCCAGATTGTGCTCTGAGTTATCGTTGACGACTTGCAGAATGGTTCCTGTTGTTGGAGCGTACTGGGCCGCAGAGGTGCAGCCGGACCTGCACGCCGCGAGCGTGCTCGAAGACTGGCTCACTTTGCTTGAGAAAACCGAGGAAGATACAGTCGATGGTAAGAACTATTACAGCGAGGGGTTATCAGAAATCCTGGGGGAAGGTGTCTCCTACTCTAGCAACTTTCGACGCAAACTGCATGCCGGCCGGCGTTGTTGTTGTTGTTCTTGCTAGCTCAGAAACATCGCGTTGCGTTTGATGTATATTTTCGTATGCGATGGATGCAATGGATGATCTCAAGATGATCTCGGCTATGGGAGTGAGAGTGCGATAAGATAAAGAAGATGCCGAAGTGCCGAAGATGGGATCTCCGTTTGCGATTTGCGTTCGGTTCCATTCTCATCTTCAACTTCGTTCGTCAACACATGAACTACGATGCGTGACCAGCATAACTATCAGCTACGTCAAGAATTGGAACCGGCTCACTCTGGCGACGTCAAAGCCGTGCTGGCCATCGATGACGATACAATAGCCTCGGCGTCCAGGGACGGCAGTGTTGGCGTTTGGAAACGGACAAGCGACAAGGTTCGTATCGAAGTCGACTATCGTGTTGCATTACTGAACTGGCATCCAGTTCGAGCTTGATCGACTACTAGAGGGCCATCATGCGTACGTCAACTCTTTGGCGCATATACCAAAGCCCGACGAGTCAAGAGGTTCGTCCATGCTACGTCTGGGATGTGCGCTCAACCGCTGACTTGAATCCTCAGGGCTTCTGGCTTCAGGAGGAAACTCCAGCGTCATCCTGCTTCACGATCTAGAGTCTAAAAGCTCAGAGTCTACTAGCTGCCTGATGGGCCACCAGCTGAACGTGTGCACGCTGGCGTATAGCCCCAAACGGCGCAAACTTCTCAGCGCAAGTTGGGATTACACCGCGCGAGTCTGGGCACAACACGGGGAATCTGTCGACTCCGAGTGGAAATGCGAGCTGGTTCTGGATGGACACGAGCAAGCTGTATGGGGTATAGCAGCTGTAAACAAGGGCAAGCATGATGGCTGTATATTGACAGGTGAGTCTCATTCCTGTCAAAGCAAGCTTTGCTGATTGGGAAACAGGATCAGGTATGAGACGCTGGGATCAATGGGCGGACGAGGCTCACGAACGATAGCGGATAGGATCGTGTACCTATGGTCAGAGAATGGAGAGATGCTGGCTCGGATCAAGGGATACCCCGAGCCAGTTCGGAGTTTGACAATCCTCCCAGGTGGAGATCACTTCGCATCTGCCTGCAATGACGGGTGAGTTCTAAACCACCCTGCCGTTCAGAGCACAAATGGTGATACCGACCTGTCCTAGTCTGATCAGGATCTCCGACTTCACGGGTAGCGTTAAGCGAGAAATCCGGGGTCATACGGACTATGTCTACCAAGTCATCAACGGGGAGCCGGAGCAACTGATCTCCTGTGGAGAGGATCACACGGCGGTGAGTGTTCTCCCGCTTCGAATGCAGATGGGACCTGACATAGGCGATAGCGCGTCTGGGATGGTGTGTGGCACAGTGATCTAGGGGCGCAGTGCTAATCTTGAGCCAGATGAAGGCGAACAGTTGGCTATGATCCCTCACCCTTGTCAAACCGTCTGGTCGGTCACCATGCTGCCCAATGGGGACGTTGCAACTGGCGGCTCTGATGGCAGAGTAAGGATATGGACCAAGGACTCCAGGCGTACGGCTCCACCAGAGCTAATCGATGTGAGTGAGCTTCGTTCTCAGGCCTGGGCAATCTAAGCGACTGCCTCAGGCATACAACGACTCTGTCAAGCACATCCTCGAGGCAGCTCTCCAGAAATCAACGCCAGTCGACACTAGACCAAACCGTAACGAGAATCAGGCCAAAGCTGAGCGGCTGGTAATTGACATCGACTTCAGGTGCGCAAACCATAATGTAACCGCATGCGAAGAGCTGATCTGGGTTTCAGCGATGATGCTGACCCTATACCTCTTCAATACGACGTTGGCGGTAAGTTCTGCATCATCAAGGGTGCGGATTCTAATTGCCCACGCAGAGGATCCTCATCAGGTGGCTCAAGACTTTGTGAAGACCCACAAGCTACCGGAAAGCTATGTCGATCGTATCGAGGAGTTCCTCCGCGCCCATATCACCTGAAGCCGAGACATGGTAGAGTTGCGCCAAGCTCTTTACAAGTTCCAGCTGTGGCTACTCATATCAATGCACTAGTCGTTCCAATGCATCTAACTCCCTCTGTAAGTGGTGTATGAGAACGGACTGAGTAGTAGCGGGATATGATAGTGCTGCGACGGATCCTCGTACGAGAATGTGATCTGCACGGATGAGCACGAGTCGGCATTCGTAGAACAGATGGACATACCTCTACTAAGGGATAGAACGTCTTCTGACCCAGATCCTGGAAGAATGCGCCGGTATAGAAGATCATTTTGTACACCCCTGGGAGAAGCTTCGTGTCTGGCGATAGCAAGGTCGTGCAGCGACCGTCCTTGTCGGTGACACTGATATCCATCAGATAAGATCCGGCGGCAATGGACACCAACTTACCCCGTAGCAAGAGCTCCTAGCCGTCCAGGGCTGGCTTCTGGTTTACCTGTTAGAGTGAGGCACTCCAGAGACACGGCCACACCCTCCGCGGGCTTGCCAACAGAAGCGTTCAAAACTGACCACAGAGCCTGTAAGCGCGGAGCCAACTCCGGTCGATGGGAACAGCTCACCATGACACGTAATGGGTGATTTTGTCATCTTCGAGTCGAGGTCGGAGATTATCGTCTGGAAGAATTGCACACCTAGTGAGTGGGAAGTAGCAGAGCCGTCGATCACCTTAGGTCCACTCGAGGCCTTCGTACGTTGACTGCAACCGTCTGCGACTCTGCAATATACCCGGCCAACCCGGGCCTACTTTCTGCTTTGGCGGGGCCCCTCACGGAATCAGATAACGAGCACAATTTACTTTCACACGCGCGCTGTCCATCCTGAGGCTACATAAGCTGCTGCTGATGTCGACGTGTCGTTGATGCAAACTCGCCTCATCTGTCCCTTCTCTCTCACTCTTCGCCCGAGCGTCATTCACACTATGTTGAACTTCCGGTCCACCCTTTCTGCCGGTCGCAATGCCGTCAGGTCGTTCAGCACCACGCAACTCGCACAGGGGCCTCTATCTCAAAGATCCATTGACAAGCTCGAACGTGAGTTGGAATCAGGTGGAATCTGACGAGATACCGAAGTGTCTCGTATTCTCCAGACCGCAACGTATCTGCTCGGCAGCTGATGTCACTCAACATTATAGGGCTTGGCCTTCCTGTCCCTCCTGAAAGCGGAGCCTTCAGTCCCTACAATGCGTTTGTCAAGGAGTACTGGACGACCCACAAAGCCAAGCACGACCCCGACGGCACGGAAGACGTCAAGGTCTATGACAAGGAGGTTTTCCTGAAGGCGTGTGGCGAAGCGTGGAGAGATTTGCCCACTGCTGAGAAGACAAAGTACACCGACTCTTCCAATGAGCTACGAAAGGCGGCAAAAGAGGCATACTATGCGTTCTACAGTAGCCTCAAGCCAGGAGAATTTGCCCGAATCAACGCAGCACTGCCTCCCTCGAGTCGGATCCCTCGTCCAAGTGGAACTCGTATTCCAGATGGGGTGGCCAGGAGACCTGGTGGCAGTTTCATGTTCTTCGTTAGAGACAAAATTGACAAGTCAAGCGACACCCTCATGAAGGATCAGGTCTCAGAGCTAGGCGCCAGATGGCGGAAGATGAGCGCCGAGGAGAAGGCGGTGAGTGAAACGTCCACCTTTCTAGTTGATCACCGTTGCGCATCACTGTGCTGATCAAGTTGTGTAGCCTTACATCGAGACGTCTAGAAGCCAGAGGGCTGCCTATGACGAGACAAAGGCGGAGAAGGCTGGTGTCACCGCCGGATCCTCAGCTTAAATACATCGAGGGGTCACGGTCGGGGTATGTGGCACTTGGCAGGCAGCGAATGCCGAGGTTGAACAACGTCTGGGCGTTATAGGACGCACACGATCATTCGAAACTTGGTCGGGTCTGCTGGACGGCCGAACGGAGACTGGGTCACGTCAAGGACTCGTACACCTGTAGGGTCTTGTAGGGACTATGCAGGAATAACCACTCTGAGATTGGACGACCACTCGCGCAGTTCTCATTAGCAGGCTGTAGCGCTGTGGCTACACACACACGTACTGTGAACGAGATGCGGCAGCCCGAGTTGCGGAGACTCCGCCTTTCCAGTAACGTCACTCCCCGAAGTTGCCGGTGGAGGTGGCCGAGAAGTCTACTTGCTTGGCCCACCGACTTGCTCCACTGCGCGGAACGGTCATCGCCTGTTCGTCTCCTCATTTCAATACCACCCAGCACCGATCAATGCCATATCACGACCCGGCTATCTCTTGTCTGTCCATAGTCTCTCGGAAAGGACGTATTGTGCCTCAAAGCAACTAGTATTGCGCGGTGCGTGAGTCTCACCCAAATATCCTTTCACTCGGCATCAATGTCATCCAAGCCGCCCGAAGCCCGTCTTCTCAAGGGAACGAATGTTGACAAAGCCCACATAGTACGAAGAACCACATGAAATGAGCACCTCTCTCGCGGGAACTTCCGGTGCTGTCCTCTCGAGTTCGGCGCAACAGGTGATGCCGGTGTCGCCCTCGAAGAGGAGTGCATCGGGAAAGCGGAACTCTGCTAGGATCATCAGGACGTTTGAAGAAGTTGAAAAGACGATCTTCCAGGAGGAGTGGTACGAGGAGCTGGAGTGTGGAATGTGAGTGTGACGAGGTCCGCGGCCATGAGATATCACTAATACTGATCATCACAGCTGCTCCAATGTGCTGTAAGTCTAGTTCCCTTTCTATAGCACTATTCTGACGATCAACAGAGGAGCGCCTCAGGCGTTGGTCCCGTGCGGGTGAGTACATCCAGACAATCAGCAGTATCCAGACTGACTACCTACAGACATACATTTTGCGGACCTTGCGCTTGGCAGTGGATCAAAACGAACAAGGTATCATGATGGCTCTGAAACGTATGAGCCCCACTGACACAGATTGACAGAATCACACGTGTCCCCACTGCCGTATGGAAGTGACTGAAGCGACACCCTTTGTCCCGAATATCGTCGTGGAGCAGATCATTGAGCGCAAACTCCGCGCTATTGCGGATGGAGAGCAGAAAGTGGATCTGATGCTCGAACGCAAGGAGAAGTCCGAGTAGGTGCATTCCACACTCCGTCCGATCGGAGATCCTGACTTCAGACAGAGCATGGCGTATACTTCAAGACACGCTACCACCTTCCAAACAGATCAAAAAGGGTCGAGGTCCTATCGACGAGCTGCTCTCGAGCATATTTGACCCCGCGGCTGCTGGAACCCAACATCAACGACGCGCTTCTCGTCACTTGATGGAGTTGGGCATTGCGCATGGTGCCAATCGGACCGGAGCGGGAGGGCGGCCATCTGTCCTCTCGCAGAATGGCGGACCGTCCCTGGGTGATCTGAGAAGGTTGGATGCGGAGGAAGAAGCCGTTAGGCTCATGATTGCCTTTAGGCAGAGAGTCAGGGAGAACAGGGAGGAGACGGCCTCTCGAACACACCAGGGTCTCGGTCCAGCTGCCTTTGTGGACCCTATGGCAAATCCAGATTACAGGTCAGCTAGACCCGAGGCCTCGAGATCAGCCTCTACCAACGATATTGGCCGGTTCGGCAATCCGGCGGGGCCCTTACCGTATCGATTTGCCCCGGCCCAAGCATCGACCAGTAGTCATGGACGCAGTAATTTAGCAGGAGCGGAAGCGTCGCAGATTGCCGGCGGGTCAAGCAGACCCCGACCCAGTAGATTGACCTCTCAGGCACTGTTGTCGAGACAGGCGAGAGGCAGAGGTGGAACGAGAGACGCGCCACTGGTGGTGGCTTCGGACAGCGAAGATGACTGATTGCGAATAGGAACCGGGTACACGCCAATGACGATCCTTTGATGATTATAATGAGCTCGACGTCTTCATTGATGTATGCATTTTGGTACTGCAACGAGCTCAAACACGAGTGAAAAGGGTCATGAGTCGATTGTCCGAAAATTATAGGTAGAACGTGATACAGTCGTGTCGATGTCCAGTCATGATATTGGAAGAGCTGCTGAGGTACACACTGGGAGCGCTCAGAGCTTTGGCGTGATCGGGGACTTGGGTCCAGCGGGATCAGACGTGTACTTGGCCATTTGGATTCCTTTGTTGGAGTAGCTACGAAGGAGGATCAGCACATGTCCTGGGCGACGGTGGATCAGAAATAATTGCGCACCCGCATTTCTCGTAGAAAGCTAAGTATCGGCCAGGCTGTCAGCTACAACGATCGCTTATTACGCCCTGAACGCCTGACACTCACCGACGTTCTTCTGGTCGCAATCCAGGATGATCTTGTAACAGCCCGTTGCAGCGCCAATTTCGCCCAAGGCATCAATGATCCTCAAACCGAGTTTGCGCCCTTGCAACTCTCGAGACACCACTATATCCTCAATATGGCCGACAATTCCTGCATTCCTGATAAACTTGTGTTCCAGCACGATCGTCCCTGCTGCAACGAGCTGTACATCGATCAGCGAGTTTTACAAGTGCGGAAGCTAGGCTTGGCATCGTGAACACACCTTGTCGCTGGCTTTGTGGACAATGACGATGGTGTAGTAGATCCCATTTGACCTCTTCAGAGTCTCAAAGACATCTAAATATGGTTGTCAGCTTGACTGTATCTCAAGTCCGGCAGCTGGCTGTAGCACGCTAGGTCACCTTTGAACTTCTGTGCGGAGAGCTTTGGCGCTGCCGTCAATACAGACAACAACTCGAAGAAGCCCCGAGTCTGATCATCTGATGCCAGTGGACGGAGCTGAGAATGAATTAGCTTCATTTCCAGCAGTCTTGGAAACTGAGCTCACCAGTAGATCGTCGCCAAGGAGGGATTGCACCTTGCTTGGGATCAAGGCGGGGTCGAACAACAGGTCCAAAGGCTTGGACTGCGACATGATTATTCGAGTTCTATCGTTCTTCTGAGGGTTTGTGACCAGCACGTTGGTGGACGTGAACCAAGAGTAGGTACAGCGATCGTCTGATATCACCTCGTCTCGTTCCTCGATGCCTGATGTTCAAGATCCAAGACATGGACGAACGAGTGGCTGGGCAGCTGAAACGTGCTGAGGTGGCGAATCAAGGTACCACAAAAGCAGGCGCGTGACATGAAACGAGCCTGGTGACTCGCGCCTAAACTGATGGGTGGCGACAGCCGCGGACAGCTCATGAGCTGAACAGCTGAACAAGTTGCTGTTCTGTCTAAGTTACCTTCTCGCCTCGACCGCAATCTTGTGTTGAACTCTGCCAGCTGAACGATATGGCGCGCAGAAAAGGAGGGTTCCTGTCCGATGGCTCGGACTCCGACGCTTCAGTATCGGACGGCTCGGACGGCGGATACAATTCCCAAGAGGACGGAGACTCCAAAGCTGAAAGAGCGCTGTTTGAGCATAATGGCAACAAGAGGCGCAAAACCGGCGGAAGAGGGGGCAAAGAGGCCGCGTGGGAGGGTATATTTGGTGAAGAAGAGGACAGTGGTCGGTCTGGTGGAAGAGGTTTTGGCTCGAGACGGGGTGGAAGAGGAGGTGCGAAGAGCAGAACCGATTGGACAAAGTGAGTTCAGATCCCACTAACTGGCTGTCAGTCGTCGGTGATGAGAGCTGATTCTCTGGTCGTAGAGCTCCGACATTCGTTCCTATCGGGAAAGACGCCTCGAAAGCAGAGCCAATTCAACAACCGAATCGAATCGAAGCAGCCGAACACGATGAAGAGCACAATTCCAGCCAATCGGGCTCCGACGAAGAAGACGAGGATGGAGATACTCCTCCCGTAGCCTCTCCGCGCGTCCGAGAAGAGGAGGAAGAGGCTTCCAAGACGTTTCGCCCGGGTCTAGGAGGCATGGGCTTCAAAAAGGCCGGTGCTTCCGATGCCGAGTTGAAAGCCCAAGCGCCCATAACGGAAGGAGATGATCCACAGACTGCAAGTCGAGCGGGACTTGGATCTTCATCAAAAGCTGGAATCGGTTCAGGATCCCGAGGTGGACTTGGCTCCTCGTCTCGAGCGGGATTGGGGTCAACCAAGAGGAGTGGGGAAACCACAGCCGGGACAAAGTCGACACCGGCCTTCGCTGCCGCTTCAGAACCTGGTCCGTCGTCTCAACCACCCGAGTCCGGTCCATCGTCTCGACAAGCCACGCCTCCAAGGGAGAAGGAAGTGCCGACAGCATTCGGACGGCGTAACGTAGAAACCCCTCGGGAAGAAAGAGAATCGAGCCGACCTCAACAGTCGTTCAAACCGCGAGAAGCGCCCGTTGCGCCCCCGCCGAAGACCAACCTCACCTCTGCTGAAGCGGCACACTTTGCCAAGATCGATTCGGACTTTGGAGCGAAGTTTTTGAAGAACTTTGGTTGGTCCGCCGGAGAGGGATTGGGTAAAGAGAAGACCGGTCGTGCGGTGCCCATAGCCGTGGGCAAAGTGTTCAAGGGGCAGGGTCTGAAGAGCGGTATGAGGACAGAAGATAGTAAGCGAGAAGCGAGGCGGAATGGCGAGGTGTTCTCGGAAGACGAGGACGAGAAGCCAAGAAGGGGGAAGAAGGCGGGACCCAAAGGTCAGAAGCAGCTGGGGGAGTACAGGGAGACCCAAACGGAGCAGAGTTGGCGAAAGCAGAAAAAGGTCAAGGTCAAGGTCGAGCACAAGACTTACGAGCAATTGCTGGCCGAGGCTGGGGATGCGCCATCAGGCGTTGGCTTGGTTCTAGACGCCCGTGGTGGAGAGGTGAGTTGCGAGACTCGCCAAACACACAGAAGCTGACTGTAACTGTGATAGCTCAAGGAAGTATCCTCCTTGTCTGCCTTGAACCTATCTGGATGGACACCGACGGCGGAGAATGCCCAGCTGCCGGAGCTCCGTCACAACTTGCGGTTGATCGTCGACGTGTCAAAAGCCGATGTCGATGCGCTGGCCAGGGAAGGAAAAGCGGTGGCCGAGAGGAAAAGATGGGCCGCGAGAGAGGAACAGGTCGCTTTGGCCAAAATGGAAGACTGCGCAAAGCGTGAGCTATTCTACACCGGTGTGTGCGAACGGTCCACTGACCTCAGTCCATAGGTCTTTCCCGGCTCCAGTTGGTACAAGCTCACGTCACGGATATCTCGAGTCTGGCGGCGCAACAAGTCACGCAGTCGGAGCCATCAATCGCTTCCCTCGCAAAGAGCTTTACATCACTTTTGAACGACTTCAAGAAGGAGTACGAGGAATTGGGTCTTGACGATGTCATCGTCGGCGCCATCGGACAAGTTGTGAGTTGCATTACAAGCGAGATGTTATTTTAGCTGACCACATGTTCCTGCAGCTCCGCTCAGTATTTGCTGATTGGAGTCCTTTCGACCTGTCTTCGGATGTACTCCTGTCCCAGCTCAAGCAATGGAAGCACGCATATCGACTACCGAAGAACTTGACAGAAGAGGATGACCCCTATCGGGACCACCACCCGAGAAACGGACATGAGGGCACAGATCAAACGATGACTGCATGGGAGAGCTTGCTATGGACAATGTGGCTCCCACGCGTACGATCAGCTATCAAGTAAGTCACAGTCTGAGTTATGTCCGGATTGCGCTGACTTTGTTTGCAGCAACGATTGGTCTGCGTTCCACCCTCAGCCGGCTGTTCACCTGATAGAATCTTGGAGCGATATCCTACCCGACTTTGTTCGTGACAACATCCTCGATCAACTGATTTTGCCAAAGGTCCACTCTGCGATTGAAGAATGGGATGGGCGACCCTCGCGATCCGGCAAGTCTAGGTCGTTGGCGGGTATAGTCTTTCCCTGGCTACCACTGCTCGGCGGACGTATCGAGGAGGTTATGGCGATTGCCAAGAGGCGTATCAGGCACGTGCTCAAGAAGTGGACGGCCAAAGAGGGCGTACCGGAAGAGCTGCTCCGATGGAAGAAAGACGTGAGTCGTTGTCCAGTCATCAAACGGGGATCCAAGCTCACGCTGACACTTGCAACAGATATTCTCACATCGCGAGTGGGACGAGATGATGCTCAAATACGTTGTTCCGAAACTCGGAGCGAGTCTTCGAGACGATTTCCAGATCAACCCCCGGAAACAGGACATGGTTCCCCTGGAGCAATGGGTCTTGCCGTGGTCGTCACTCCTGCGTGCGTCGACCTTCGAGCAACTGCTCGAGGTCAACTTCTTCCCCAAGTGGCTCGACATTCTGTACATATGGCTCGTGCAGCCGAATTACAAGCCAGACGAGGTGGCCACGTGGTGAGCAAAGACGTGTTCGCATCGCCACAACGAGGCTGACCCTTCAATCTAGGTTCACTTGGTGGAAAGATCGGTTCCCGAAGGACGTATTGGAGATGCGAGGTATCGCACATGGTTTCAACGCCGGTATCGAGTTGATGCACCAAGCCACCGTTCTTGGTTCGTCAGCGCAGACGCAACTGCCAAAACCGAATTATCAACCGCTCGCTCCGAGATCGTCCAAATCCTCAACATCGCGAACACACCAGGCCCGGTCTCTACCCACGCCTTCTGCTGGGATCTCAAGGCCGAGCGTTCCGACGGATGAGGAGACGATCACCTTCAGGACATTGGCGGAGGACATTGCGACGCAGAACGATCTCCTGTTCCTGCCAATTGGCAAGAGTCATCAACAAACGGGCAAACCGTTGTTCAGGGTGTCGAAGACGGTGGACGGAAAGGGAGGCGTCACGGTGTATGTCGGTCAAGACGCCGTGTTTGCTCAAATGGACGATGGTGCGTTCAGAGCGGTATCCCTGGACGATATGGTCAAGAGGGCTTCTTCATGAGGGGATCTTGCTGCTCGTTCTGTTAGCATGTATCATCTAGCACTTGTCGAGAAGGATGAGAATGACTTCTCCGGGCACTAGATGAAGGCGTCTCCGAGTTGCAGGTAGCCATCAACATGACACTCGTGCATGGTGGTCATGATCGGTCTGGCGGTCGTGAGAGTGTGGAGCGTGTACGTGTAAAAAGAGAGAAAGAAAAGTCGTTATGCCCGTGTAATGTGTATGGTAGGCTTCGTGGTATGCGGAATATGAGCTAAGGAGAAGCGGACCCAAGTATGCTTCGGGTTGTAATCAGGGGTGAGGATAGTCTATAAAGTATGGAAGGAAGGTGAAGAGGTTGAATGAAGGGGAGTTGTGAAAAGAAAAAAACCAAACGTCCATCTCAACGCTTAAAGCCAATCACTTGCTCTCCACCTTGACCTCACAAACGGCCTTGTCCGCTTTGCCTTCCCATTGAGTAGGAACGACAGTCAGTCTCACACACCTCCCCTCCTCCTGAGCGCCGAGCTCGGCTTGAGCTTCGGCCCATTCGCCGTCTGACCTAACGCTGAATGACCAATTATCGACGTTTGATCGAGGTGGTAGGTAGAATTGGAATGGCGGGACCTGGTCGAGCTTGTACGTCCAGTATCGAACCGTCTTGGTAGCACCCTCGGCTCGGTCGGACTGGACGAGGGAGTTCAATCGATCAATCGGCAAGAATTGGTCGAGAGCCTTTGTGCCGTAGTTCAAAGGCGAGCTTGGCATACTGGCAGCAGTACTCTGCGTGTCTCGCGAGATCTGAGGTGACTGTGGTGATACAGTCAGTATGAGTACACAGAGACGAAAATCAGGGGGTTGACTCACTCTCATCAGAGGGGTACGTTCATCGACTGGCGTGTGAGCCTCGGAGTAGTCGGCGTCGTCATCCTCGTCCTCGGTGAGAGTGGTAGCACCATCGGTATCAGTGACGGTGGTGGGGCCCGGTACTTTATCCACCGGTTTGAGCCATTCAAAGAGCGAGCTGAAGAATCGAGAGAGGAGCTGGAACAACCACCATCCGCCCGGGGAAGGCTCTGCGGCGGCGTCTTTGCCTGCTACTTCTTCTTCTTGGGTAACGGGAAGGGAAGATGGCTCCAAGATGGGAGTATCCTCACTGACTGCGTCGTCGGGGGTCGAAGTGGGGTTCTCTGCGTGGCCAAGACCATTTGCTTGCTGTGACTCTTCGACCGTGTACTCGTGTTGCTCCATGGAAATCTGGGAGGGGCAGACAATCCTAAGATCCTCTCTGCCTTCTCCGGGAGCCAGGACGTCAAAGTGCTTTAGAGCGAGTGACTGCCGAATCAATCCACCCTTGGGAATAGTCACTTCCAATTTGTCCCCTTTCTCCAGGTACGCCGGCACGTCCTCCTTGCTGGTGGAGATGGACAGTCCTGAATGCTGGATGGAACTCGGCAAGCCAACTGATAGAGAGCGCTCGGCGATGGAGGAGCCGGCAATGATGGCGAGGGTGTGAGAGAGGGGTGGAGTGGAAGACGAGTGGAACACCGCCAAAACGTCCTCAAAGCCTGATCCGCTGACGGAAATACTGCCTGGCGCAGCGATGCCACTGGAAGAGGTGGAGCTCTGTTTGAAAGCTTCTTTGAAAGCTGACTGGAAGTCGGTCAAGCTGCTGCCAGTGGCCGAGGATAGGCTAGACTCGGGACTGGTGGTACCTTTCGCGGGGTGGATCGTGACGGTGTACTTGCTGACCGTGTCGTTGGGTCCTGGAGTATAGGAAGACGAGGTGGTAGCGAACGGGCCGTGTTGGAACGGTACGGTAGATATTGTTGCGGTAAGGATGGTGTCTAAGGCGTCGGATCCGTTTGTCAAAGAGAGCCTATGGGGGCAGAGCTCATCAGCGCGACACGGGGAGCGATGAGTTCCGATGACACTTACTCATTCTGCGCGTTGACCTGAAGCGATGTCGACTCTTTCTTCGCGTTACCGTTTTCGAATTGGTCTTCAGGTTTGTAATCCTCTCCTCCAACCTGAATCACCCCGTTAGATCCCTCACCTCCCAGCCAGTGGGTGTGGCCATCCGGCATGACGCGTCGGAATGTGTAAGCGTAAGCGGCCCCTGTCTCGAGACGGATGGTAGCTGAAGCAATCATCACTGTGTTGGTGGGTTCAGGAGCTGCTTGCTCCACCGGCTCTGGTAGTCGGTATGCGCTCGCGCTGGACTGTGCTGAGCTTGTGGTTTCGATTTCCCTTGGCTTTGGGTGGTGGAAGGTGATCGCGTGCCATGCTCCTGGACCTTGAGCAAGCTCTCCAGTGGTCGTGTTGAGTGAAGGCACATCGGTCCATATCTCCCATGTGCCAGTGGTGTCCTCTGGATCCTCAAAGGTGAGATGAAAGTTCAAGTGCGCGTACTCGTCTCCGTTCGCGCCTCTGTGGACTACTGTGGTGGTCGATAGAGGAGGATGAAACGCGGGCATGCTGTCTGTCGTGAGCGTTGTCAAGGGGAGAGTAGTTCTAGACGACCAGGTTAGGACTGGTTGATCCCCTTTTCGAACCTAGCAAACTTGTGCTGGGGGATGCGACGACGAGTGCATGTAGAGTAGGTAGGTTGGATATGGAGACGTGGACGAGCCAGACTCTGGGCCCGGTGGGGGGCAAGGGAGTGAGGGGACGGAGAGGCGTGTATGGGAAAAAAGTGAATGATGAGCCTGGCCTGGGAAATTAACACAAACCTGGGCCAGTTGGAAACACAGGGAGCCCCGCATTCAAGGCACCAGGGGCAGCAGAAGGGATGATCACATGACGTGGTATTACTGGTAGGGGTGGTCAAGCTGTTATCACGACTTGGTTTCAGCTCGACCTTACCTCCACTTGACCAGCTGATGTTGAGAGCGGTCTGTTTCTCATTACTTCAACACCCTCCAACACCGCTCATCGTCTCCAACGCAACACTGATCATCACCTGCCTGACGGCTATACATTGTAGCAGATCTCGCCAAGATGGGTATCGTAGAAAAGATTGAGGATATAGAGAGTGAGCTGCGGATCCCGCCCATATGATCCCAAAGCTGACAGGTGCTTCGTAGAGGAGATGGCGAGGAGTGAGTAGAAGTCGAGGAAGCTAGATATGGGCCATATGCTGACCTGACTCTCAGCGCAGAAGAAGTAGGCTGGCACTACAGAACTCTTGAGAAGGCTCAGACTGACCCAATCACCTTTCCTCCCACAGCAAAGGTGAGCTACCTGTCCTTTATCACCGTCGCATTGTCTGACTTCGTCTTAGCGACTGAATATCATCTGGGACTGTTGAAGGCTAAGCGTCAGCTTTTCCTCTTTTGTTGCTCAAACGCGGATGGTATAGCTGACATTGAGCTCTACAGTTGCCAAGTACCGAGCCCAGCTCCTCGAACCTGAGAAGAAAGCCGCGAAAGGAGAAGGATTTGATGTGCTCAAATCGGGAGGTGGGTCACAGTCCGGCTACTTCTCAGGCCTTTCGTGCTGATGTAGAACAGACGCTCGAGTCTGTCTGATTGGTTTCCCGTCAGTCGGTAAATCGACACTACTGTCGAAGACGACGAAAACGGAATCGGTCACCGGGGCGTACGAGTTCACGACCTTGACTGTAAGCTGATTTTTTCCGACACAGTCTGGTAGCTCAAATTTCCTACAGGCGATCCCTGGAGTGCTGGAGTATGAAGGTGCACGAATTCAACTACTCGATCTGCCTGGTATCGTACAAGATGCTGCGAAAGGTGAGTACCGAAGGCGGCAGTCACACCAGTCTGACCATCCGCAGGTCGGGGTCGAGGTAGACAGGTTGTATCGGTGGCCAAGACGGCAGATCTGATCATCTTGATGAGTGAGCCGAATCGCTCCCGGGCAGCATAATTAATGCGATAGCTGACATGTAGATCGCAGTTGACGCGACAAAATCCGCAGAACAGAAGAAGATGTTGGAGATTGAGCTGGAAGCAGTCGGCATTAGGCTGAACACGAAGCCGCCTGATGTGGTATTCAAGCAGAAAACAGCAGGAGGAGTAAGTCGGCTGTTCGACTTTGTTCTTCAAGATCCTATGAGCTGATGGTCGGAACAGATCACGGTAGGTCTACTCACAGAAGCGATATCTAAACCAGCTGTAGATCAATTGTACGGTTAAATTGACGCGGACGGACGAGAAGACAATACGAAGCATCCTGCAGAGTTATAAAAGTGAGTTGAGACATGATGATGCCCGAATGCTGACTCTACGCAGTTCATAATTGTGACGTGATGATCAGGGAGGACGTGAGTGGGCAAGACGAGGGTCATCCTCGGAATCTCAGACTAACATATATAGATAACAACGGACGAGTTCATCGACGTACTGCTTGGTATGTTGTCCGGCCCAGAGTCAGATGTTTGTCAACTGACTCCTCCTCCCAGGCACCAGAAAATACCTGCCCGCAATCACAGTGATCAACAAGATCGACGGAGTGTCCATGGAGACTCTAGATAGGATGGCACGCGAAGGCGACGGCAGGACGATCATGATCAGTTGCGAGATTGACCTCGGTATCGACTGGCTCTTGGAGAGTATATGGAGGGAACTGGGCTTGGTCAAGTGAGCTGACCCTTCCCACCTTGGAGCCAGCTGACTAAAGCTACGACTGTAGGGTATACACCAAGAAGAGAGGGGACCAGCCTGATCTTGGAGACCCCATCTGCCTACGTCAAGGAGCGACAATAGAGACTGTCTGTCACGGCATCCACCGATCCTTAGCATCGCACTTCAAGTGAGTCAGACGATAGGTGTTCCAGAGCGAAGCTTACATTATTGGCTAGATACGCTCTTGTCTGGGGTAAATCGAGTAAATTCAACCCTCAACCGCAGAAAGTCGGCTTGACGCATTTGGTTCAAGACGAGGACGTGTGAGTGAAGAGGTTCATCTTATAATACCTGCTCATGCACTGACCGGCCTTGCTTAGCGTGAGCATCTTCACGAAGTAAAAGGGAAGCCTGAAGGATCAGGTGCGATCATCTTGTATGAGTACTACTAGACGTGAGACCGTTTCATTATATTGTTGCATGCAGAGCCTACACAACCGCTAGCACAATCACAACGTAAGAGCACAGGTCGTGTACAAAAGTAAGGGATACAGAATGGTCTCAGTCGTCGTCATTTCACTTCACAATCGAGTGGTGTTTTGTGCGTTCATCTTCTCCTTGCAATGCTCTCCTTCCGCCAATTCCAGTACTCCGGTCTAGATCTTCACGTCGGCGATATCCTCCTTGATCATCTGGGCCTTGTGTTCGATCGCGGCAAACCTCGTGATGGCCTTCTCCGAGTTCTGGATCACTGCCTGGTTTTGCCTGACGACTTCCTCCCTACTGCTCACGGCGCCGCTATACTGCCTAGCCCACTCGTTGGCACCCAGTCTGAGAACTTTCTTCACCTCGCCGGCTATCCTGGCAGATACGGCCTCGGCGAGCGAAACATCCTCGCCATCAGAACCAACTGGCATGCCAGACGACACGGACAATGTGGCTTGTAGACTCCTGCCGACATTGCGGGGCACTGATCGTGGGAGTTCGCTGACGACATAGGCTACCGCCCCGAAAGTGATGACACCGGCAATGGGTCCTGCCCATTTACGAACGGCCGGGTTCGACGCCATTTCCAAGAGCGAGACGGTAGAGTCGACCAAAGAGTGTATTCCCGGCGCACGGTTGTTCAGCATTGACCAAGCACCAAATGCCAAGGAGGCGGCTGTAAATCCGGACAATTCAGACGAGTACGGGATCAAGGCGCTACTCGACGACGAGGTTGACGAGGGCAGGGCAAACTTGGTCTGGGAGAAGAATTGCTGGAGGTCGAAAACCAAGACGTCATTCAAACCAGCTTGGGTAAGTTGTGGCGATTTACCAAGTCGTAGTCCAGCAGTGCCCATCGAACCAGTCTTGCGGGCGTGTCGGGCAGAGAACATGGCCTGAGGGTTGAACTGTCGGTTCGAACGGGGTACATCGGCAGGAAGGTTCTTGTCGCCAATCTCGTTGATGACCTGTACTCCTTTACCAGCGATCTCCCTCGCCTCCTGCTCAATGAGGCTGATGGCAACGTCGATGGAGGCGACCATGGCACGTCGGACCTCGGAGACGTAATCCCACACGCCCAGGAGACCGGGATAGGACGGCAGGACAAGACCCGCCTGGTTGACCGCGAGCTCTCCTCGGCCGATTCGCTCCAGTCCATCGGCAATGGCCTGTTTGCTGAGTTTCTCGGCTCGAGCAGAGTGTTGATCCTCGGTTGCCATGAGACTCTCTTCGAGGTGAAGGTAGTTTCCCTTGAGACTGGCGAGTTCGGGCTTGACTCGGTCCTGCTCTGCCTGAGCATCGTCTCGCTCCTTGGTGGCGACAAGACCGTTTGCGGTGGCCAATAGCTCCACGTCGGCAAGTAGGTGCGTGAGGTAATTGTGCGCCGGTCCGAGCTTCGACTTGCTTCGGTTGACAAGCACGAACGACCTGAGACTGTGCTCCAGATGGCAGAACGCAGCGTCGATCTCCTCGGCGGGCTCATCCTCGGCGAAACCGTATGCGGTCTTGGCAGAATCGACAAAGTGGACCAGATCCGCCGCATCCTCATAGGTTCTGGGGCTGAGTTGTCTGATTTGTTCCAGAACCATTCGTCGACATCTCTCTTTGTCCCTGATCTGGTCGAATCGGTTGACGACAATGAACAAGTGAGCCTTCTCGTGCCCCGCCTGCCAGATGAACTCTTTGGCGGAGAGAGTGAAGTGATTGGCTGCCGAGACGACGAAGACAACGACGTCGATCTCCTCTTGTCGCGCAAAGTTGGCAGTGGTCTTGATCGAATCCCGGTTGAGACCCGGAGCATCGATAAGCGAGATGTCCACCACGCCATTGTGCAGGATCGACTTGGCGACCTTTGTCTCGTCCGCCTCTTTCAGATAGACTCGCAGTGATGGCGATGACGCATCGGTGTCTAGATCCGCCACCATGTCCTGCAATTTCTCCAAGCTCTCCACGCTGTACGTCTCACGGTCAAGGATGTCGTACTTCTTCTCAGAGTCTAGCACGTGGATCTCCTCCACTCCGTTGTTCTCTTTCGCACTGACCACCTCAACAAATCGAGTCGTCAAAGGTTGTTCGTCCGTGGGCATAATTTCCGATCGACGCAGCAACGCGTTGACGAGAGTCGACTTGCCGGCATTGAGATCTCCTGTGACGAGCACTCGCGATTGAGCATCGAATATCCGGGTCTTTATCAGATCGATGTGTTCGAGTGCGGCAGTGAGTCTGGTGTCCAACAGTGCCGCGATCGATGACCTCTCCAAACCGCGCATTAAGCTCTTTGTCTGTCGAGCGGCGCCAAGGTTCAAGTCCAGTCGCAGAATGGACAGATCTTCCTCGTTCTCTCGGCCAGGTTGATACAGTGAGGCGGAAAGCGGAGGAAATGCCGGCGAAGAAGTCGAGGGACCGGCATCAGAACGCTGGCCGCGCATAGTCATCGATCGCTTGACGGTCCTGCGGGAGACTGGAGTAGTAACAAGCTCCGCTTCCATGCGCTGCGCGTCATTGTCGCCATAGAAAGTAACACTCCGGTGAGGAGCACCAGGACGATTGGCTAGGGTTGATCAGTAAAGGAGTACAACTCGCAAAAACGACTACCTACAATTGTTGACGGCAGCTCCAATCACTGGGTAGATGAGGGGGTGGTCCTGCTGATTCGCGTTCTTAAGGTCTCCGACAAGGTGTAGCGAGTCGTCTGCAGCCTTACCCAAACTAGATGATCCGGACATTAGCTAAAAGTTGTGAATCCAAAACGAACGCGACATACCGCTCTCTGTTTTCTTCATACGTTCTCAGAGTTGACTCCGATTCCTCCAAGACTGTCCTGGCAGCGACGGTATTGGCTCCCATATGGGACTCCTTCTCTCCATCTGGCGAGTCGATGACGGCCGGACTGGCAGTACGCGACAGGGGCGTTGCCGGAGGGTGATAGGATTGCATCGTGAAAGGATGTTGTTGAGGGCAGTTGATTTGCCGGGGTTCTTTAGGTCTTGACCATGCACTTGTGCTATGGCTGATGTTGTATTCGACTCCTGTGATGAAGCCGAGTTGACGTGGTAGATTTCTGAGCAATTACTTTACAATGTCTTAGACGATTGGGTCGAGGGTGGATGATGTGATGATGAATTGACGACGACAGTCTCGGGGGCGATCGCATTCAGAGTCAAAGTGGCAAGCCTCCCTACAAGTGGATTTAAAAAGGGGGAGTTATTTGTTGGGATTTTATCCGAAGGGACCCCGTCTCCCGTCCACGTGGAAATACTTCCGCCACGCGACTGGTTTGTTTACCCAACAACAGGTCATTAGATGCATCACTTTCAACTCTGGAATCACATTAATCAGTCCCTTGGAGTCAACTTCGGCCCACCATGGCCGCCATGTACGAGGCAGACACCCCATCAAGACTGCTGAAGAGGGTGCAGCAACTGGAGGACATGGAGCTACCCTCATTGCCAAGCTTTCAGCACGACGACGATTTGGAGTTCGACAGTAGCAGCATGGTAGAAAGCTCAAACGAGGAGATCAGTCGCAACAGCTCACATCATTCAATAGACGAGGGCGTGAGTGGAGCTACAATCCTCGTAAAAGATTCCTAGCTGATCGTGATCACAGGATATGGCCACACCGCACCCGTTACGCAAATCGTTCATCCCACCATCATTGACGTCAAGCTTGACGCAAAGCGCTCGTTCACCTGCAGCATCCTCAGTCTCCAGCTCGAATGGATCACCTTACCCTCCTATACAGCAGGTCAACCCCAACCTGACGCCATCACCATACACACCGGGAACAGCACTCACTTCCACACCGCAAACAGCTCAGACCCTAGCCCGATCAAAGTACGGGTCATCTACGCAGGACGGAGGGAGTAGGAGAGGCTCGGTACATTCCCGGGAATTCAGTGATGGATCAGAGGCTATCAAAAGCCCTGTCACAGGAAGCGAACACTCAGGAGGATTCGACGACCTCAGGCGCAGCAGCATGTCCGGGGACGAGAGATCCTCGAACGGCAGCCTTGATGGCAGTTCGGAGCACAACGACATGGAACTTCCCTCGCTGCCTCAAGCCTACAGCCCTGAGACAGTGAGTGGATGCAAAGAATCACTCACTAGAATAGTATGCTTACACCGACCAGTCCATTGCCAGTGCCGATTCCGATGAGGGGCCAGTGGAAACGCCCTTCGCTCGTCGCCTGTCAACCAGCAACGTCGTGATCAGTCGAAGAGGGAAGCAATCAATTTCGACATCGTTCCAGCCGCTTCAGACAGTACCTGAGATTGGGGTGCCATCACCTATACAGTCTGTTTCTGAGGCTTCGACACCATCGGCCCGCTCATCACCATTGCTTACCGTGCAGCAGGATCGGATTCCCAGCTTGTCCCATAGCGAGGTATCTGCGACAGACCGAAGTGAGGGGGGAAGCACACCAGAAGCGCCGAGCAGGATGTCGTACGGCTTGGAGATTAGTGAAAGAGCGGAGAGTGTCGTCAACAGTCCCCTACAGGATTGGAGTCGAGCACACCGGTCTCACGATGACAGTCAAGAGGACCAGCAGGACTATCAGTACGAGCATAGCGAAGTGACGGAATTGGAGCAGCAAACCCCTGGAAAGCCACTCGGTACACCATACTACTCTACACCTGGCACTGCCCGAGTCGGTCCAATCCGTGCCGTTGCTACACCTATGTTGCCCACCCCTAGACCTGGTTTGACCGACATCACATACTTTCAACAGAACACACCCTCGAACATGCCATTCACTCCATCGCCCGCCAGTGTCAACAGCAAAATGAGCGATGTCTCCACACCTCGCGCGCCGCTCAACGACGCCGAGAGGCGGAAAAGCCACGTCCTGGCAGTTCTCAGTTCTTCAGGCTTACCTCAGAGAGTGTACAAGCAACTCGCTCGGGGAACGCCTCACCCGCTACGACGTGCGGTGACAGCACCTCCCGAGACGCCAAGTGATGTAACGAGAAGTCCACACCCGGAGTCGCTCACGCCCGGTCAATCAGATGTCAACGACTCTCAGGCGCAAAACGAATCTTTCGTCTCTGTCGCTTCTTCAGCGGACCTCACTTCGGACCGAAGGGCCTCTGCCTTCAATCATGGACTGTCCCGGGGCAATACTTCCTTCCCCAACATTCTCCTACCGACAACTCAATCGTCTCACTCCCCCGCTGCGTCATCCCGAGGTTTCGAGCATCGAGCGGATGGGATCAAGATTCACAAACACCTCAATGCGATGAACAAGCAGCTTCTCGAGGCGAACGCCGATCTCGCGCGTGAAGCCGAATCCTGGAGAGAGGAGGTGGACCGTCTTCATGCGATATTGAAGGCCGAGGGGCTTGAAGTCTCTGTGCGAGACGCAGCGAACCGCTCAACCTCTTCGAGCCATACCAACGGTGATATGTCCCGCGGCTCTTCGCACGTGTGGGACGACAAGGCGAACTGTTCGGCAGAAGTAGTCAGCCGTCTCTCGGCAGTACGAGCTCGCCAACGAAGTGCGACGCCTGGTGATCGACAAAGCGAAGCGGATCCACTTGATGGATTGACGACAGAAGAACATGCAGCGGTGATACAAGAGATGGCCGAGCGATTGGAAGCGATTGAGATCGACCTCGACCAAAAGGACCAGGTGATTGCCGACCTTCAAGCTCAACTTGCCGACAAGGGGGACATGGAGCAATCTGAGCGTGTCACGGAGCTGGAGGCTGAATTGGCGGAGATGGGGCAATCGAAGGACCAGCTGCAGAAGGATTTCGCGGCGAAGACGGAACAACATGCCACTCAATTTGGCGAGATCTGCGCATCTTTCGAAGCTCAAGTCAAAACTCTGGAGGCCAGCCTAAAGAGCAGCAAAGCCGACGTCGAACGCCTGCGAGCAGAGCGAGCCAGAGTGGAGGAGAAGGAGGATGGCTCAAACCAGGTCAACGACTCAAACTTGGTCAAACATCTTGAAGAGGTCGAAAGCCAATTGCAGGGAGCGCAGGACCAGGTTCGATTACAGGCACTCGATCTGGAAACCCAGCGAAAAGACGCTCAGGCTAAAGCCGAAGAAGGAGGACGACTGCAAATCCAGGTCGAGGACCATCAAGCTGAGATTGAGGAGCTCAAGGCCAAGCTAGAAGACGCTGAGGCCGCCGTTGGGGATATGGATGAGATCAGAGCTCAACTGGACGACCTTCAAGCGAAACAGGACAACGAGTCAAAGTCAGACACTGTTGCCTCGCTCGAGCGAATCAACCAAGACCTGGAAGCGCAAGTTGTCGAGCAGGACGAAGAGATCCAACAGCTCGCTACACGCCTTCAGGAGCTAGAGGACGAAATGGGTAAAGCCGAGGAAGAAGACAAAGCCGCAGAGCAGAAACTTCTTTCCGAGATCGACCGACTCAACCAGGAGCTGGACAGTCTGAACGGAGCGCTGGCGGAGAAAGAGGTGGAACTGGATGCTGCAATGGCCAAAGCATCCCAAGGGCAGAATGCCACGCGAGAAGGATCCGAAGTAGTGGAAGAGCTCGAGCGAGACCTGGAAGAGGCTTTCAAGGAGATTGGCAAGCTCAAGTACCAACTTGCCGCCTCGCCGAATCGAAAGTCAGCTATGAAAATCAAGGACACTCGGATCAGAGCGCTCGAGAACGAGAAGGCGATATTGTCGGCCCGACTCGCGACGTACCGCGAACGAAGCACCGACATGTCTCAGCTGGCTTCACCGCTCAAGTCCACTCCACTCCTCAACAAGACTGTCGCCGGACTTAGAGCGCCAAGAACGCCAGGGCCGCTTCAGGAAGTGAGTGGGGTTTCTTGTCCTGACGAGCGATCGAGGCGAATGCTGATAGGCCTACCAGTTCTCCTGGTTGCAAACTACGATTGGAGATGCGAACGAGCCGGAGCTGCGCGCTCAGGTTGAATACCTACAGCGTCAGCTCAACTCGGTCAATGAGCACCTCGATGCCAACTTCTCTCGCCTGGAAGCTGCCGGTATGGGTGGTGTCCAACTAGCTGAAGAGCTCGCGTACGCGAGAGATCGTATCGCGCAGCTAGAGGACGAACTGCATCATATGGCTCAGAGGAACAACGCTACTCTTGCACTGGCTTCGGCTCAAAGGGATGAAGCAGAGTGAGTCAGGCTTGTATGCGAAGTCTCGGAACGACAAACTGACCAATCTTCCAGCTCTGAGAGCAAGACCGCGTTGAAAGAGGCTCTGAGAGCGGTTCACTCGCAAGTTGCCGCTCTACAGCAAGACCTGGAGGAAGAAAAGGCCAGATTGAAACGCAAGAATGACAGGTTGTCCGAATCTCTAGCAGAGCTGCAGGCTCAGCGGGATAGCGATGACAATGCGCAAGTCCAGGAGATGTCTCGCAGGATAAAGCGCCTAGCAGATGAGGTCGACAGCACGCGAGAGAGTCTGAGCACCAGGACCAGGGAGAGAGACGCTGCGAGAAGGGTGAGTGGGACTGCTCGTAATGACTCGGCGCAGAGCTGACAAGTTTTTAGGAATTGAGATCTGCCTCGGAGACCATCTCGTCCCTAGAATCCAAGGTGTCCCGCTTGCAACGCGAGCAGCAGCAGCGACTCGACACTCAATCCCAAAATCCCGCCATTTCGTCACGAGAGCTCAGCCAGCTCAAGGAGAGCCTACATCGTGCCGAGTCAGATGCCGATAGACTACGCAGTATCTTGAACAACAAGGAAACCGCGCGGGCGGCAGCCGAGGCTACGGTTGCCAAATTGCAAGAGGAGCGACAGGTGATCATGGTAGAGCTGCTAGAGTTTGAGAAGGACTTGGAGAACCACCGGAAGGAGTCTAAGCGATTCGCAACCGAGATCCAACTTCTCAAGTTCGAACAAAAGGGTAAACAATCGCGATATGCCGATCAAGTGGAGACGCTCCAGCGGGACGCCTCAAGGTCGAAGGAGCGATTGACAGAGGTGGAAACTCAGCTCAAGCGGACAAGGCAGATGTACGACGATTTGCTCAGAGTTCAAGACAGTCACCAATGTCAATCGTGAGTCTTCGTCAACAGACTCGGAACGGATGTGTAGAGAGTAAGCTGATGATGACTGCGCTTCAGCAAACTGCAACCATCTCTTGACGAGCAAAAAGCGAGACTCAAGGTGCAAGCACAGGATCTGGCCGTGCAGATACGATACCTCAAAGCCAAGTTCACGCGAGAATCCACATTCCGAAACGCACTGTCTTTGCAAAAGCGGTACCTCCTCTTACTCGTCGGTGGAATGAGTCTCAAGTGAGTTCCCCATTTGCGTCACATCATTCGCCTTATCTGACCATTTTCTAGCGAGCAAGCAACATTGAAAGCCATCGCGTCGATGGGTTTCCCAACACCGGAACCAGTGCAAAAGACGAGAAGCCTGAAATCGGTTGGTATTGCCGTACTAAGCATGATCAGGGCAAAGTAAGTCTCCGTGTCCGCATATAACAGGACGTACGCTGATATCTCCTATAGGAAAGCGGCCAAGCAGTGGAGAGCAGAGCGACAGCGAAAAGAGGCATCGATAAGTGCCAGAGAGGAGAGAAAGCTGTTACACGTATAATCTATCGCGCATTTGGGACACTTGGGAACATACGAGGCTATAGTCACAGCTTGAGCGTATTGTATCATGTATCGTTCGAGGTTGCATGTGTACAAGCACTATGTGCGGCGTCGCGAAGATGATCCTATTGCTATCGATTCCAACAGGCTACCGTCTACTTCCTGGAGAAGATATTCCAGATCGACCTCCTCTTGCTCTTCCTTGTCGGCTCCTGCTTGACCTCGACCTGCACTCCACTTTCCTCTGACCCAGCTTCCTCTGGAATCGGCACGTCCGGCTCGACATCCGTCGCGACTGCTCTGCGCTTCAAACTCCTCGTCTCGCGCTTCAACTCCTCCTCAGACGTGCCGACCGCTTGCTCCGATGTAGTGTCGCCAATGGACGTGGCGGTGTTGGCTGCTGATAGCCGAGACTTTCGTTTCCGCGTACTGCTAGCTCGGGGTGATTCCGTCGTAGCAGACTCGTCCTGAGACGCATCGGGGGCGGTCTGCTCCACGTGTATACTGACACCGCCTTCTTCCCGGTCGACGACGAGATCCCCAGACGGCTCAGAGAGGGGTTCAGGGTCGAATGAAGGCAGCTCATCGACTCCCGGCCCAGCATCCTCCTCGACTGGCTCGCCTAGAACCGGTGCTTCTGCAGATCCACTCTCGGCCTTCGGCGAGTCGCTGTCTCGTTGCGATGTAGACGAAGTCTTCTCCTTGACTTCCTCCTCTTCTTGATCGCTGCCCTCAGTGTCTGATCCAGCGCGGTGAGTGTCGACCGGTCGATACGGTTCGTCATCCCTTGCTCTGAGGAGTCGTCGCGATGCTCTTCGAGTACGACCAGCCGGCGAGTCCTCTCCTACCTCCGCCGCGTGATTCTCCTCGTCTATTTTGACCGGCAGACGCGAGGTGCTGCGTCGATTGACTCTTTTGGCCGGACTCGGGGGAAGAGGTTCCGATTGACTGGCAACCATGGGCACCGAGCTACTACCCTGATCTTGATTCTCGTCCTCGACATCCTTCACCACAGACATTGATCTGGCCTTTTTACTTCGAGTTCGAACGGCAGGGCTGTTCTCGTTCACTTCTCCCGCTAGGCTGTTCCGATCATCGTCTGTGGCCTTTGAGGTCGATCGGCCGATCCGTCTAGACACCCTGCGAGGACTTTTTGAGGGTGTCGACACGCTAGCTTGGGTTGCGAGATCTCTGGCTGGAGGGACAGATTGAGCTTTACCTGCTCTAGTCACTCTTCCACCGGAGACAGGCGTTCCCTCGGCAATGACGGTGCTGGAATCGCTTGCCAAGGCATCTCGCTCCTCAGACTTTCGTTTCGCTCGCCTGGGCGTTTCGTACGTTTCGTACGTCTCTTCCTCGCTATGAGCAGCGGCCAGGGAGTTCGAATCCGCTGACAAGAGGTAACAGTGGCCTTCGTCGAAGATCGGTAGGCCGACTATCCGATGTAACTTGATGGCAAGTCGAGGGTGAATGATCGGATTCTCCTCAGTCATGACTCTCATCCGAGCATCCGCCTCCTCCGTGGATGATGCTTCTCCCATAGCCTCTGAAGTCTCCATTCGCAATTTTTCGAGGTCAGACAGCGTACACTGCGGCACCAGGACGATCGCGGATAGGTCATCCTCTCTCAATCGTAGCTTGCAGTAGAAGCAGTGTGATCGAGTGACCGGTGGGGTGAGCCTCTGAACCTCAGCGGATCGATCGACAGAAGGGGTTCGGTGGAGCGATCCTGTCGCCTGTCTAGGGATCGTCAGGGTCGAATGGCGGTGCGTAGGAATGGTCATAGTTGATCCTCGATGGTGATGCAGCAATCGCGAAGGACCAGCGTCGGGTGACTCTAGAGGGGCGTTGGAAGTAGATGACTCGCCTGCCTCCAGTTCCTCCTGCGCCAGCGGTTCCGGAGATGCCTGGACTGTCGCTTCGTTTAGGTCATCTGTCTCCGTTGCAGGTGCAGCATCATCCTCTGCGTCATTGTCAAATTCGAATGGCAGATCTGTCGACATGTCGGCTATGATGTTGTCCCCTTCGACAGTTGACGACGCTTCAGGGGGCGTGACACTCCTCAGCGCACCATTGTCGGCTTGTAATCCCTTGACGACCACCGCCACCGACGGCGATGGCGATCTCTGACTTTCCACAGCTAGCGGAATTTCTGGCATCACCCGGTCCGTCTCCTCGGGGGATGTATACGGATCAGGAAGGGCAGTCGGGGTGTCCGGTCGATCAGCGGGGACTTCCTCATCCACAGCGATTGGCGCTGTATCGATACCAGCATCGGCAGGCGCTTCAACGATGATTGATGCCGTGGGGGTATCGTCATCCAGCTCCATGGTGTGGACATCGAGTGGGCTGATTCTGATGGCATCGGGGGGCGGAAGCCGGGGGTCAGGCAGCAAAACTGGACTGTCTGCCCGGATCACATCAACTGGACTGATCGTCTTGACATCGGGCGCTTCCCCAGGAGCTTCAACAACCAAAGATGGTGTGGGTGATGTTGTTAGATCGGGCTGGATGACTGCAGGACTCAAGACTTGCGGGGCGTCTGTATCGGGAGGAGCGAGACCGGGGTCTGGGAGGTTCGGAGGCGTGTCCTCCCGAGTGGCGTCAACAATGACAGACGTTGCTTGGTGGGGTCGAGAAGGCGGTTCAACCAAGAGTGACGGTGTGTCGTCAACAGCCATTGGAAGGATGTCGCCCGCCTCAATAGGTAGCTCGACACTGGTGTCGGGTGGAGCAACATGTGGGTCGGGAAGGTCTTCGACGGCTTGGATAGCTTCTTGAGCGGTCTCTTCCATTGCCTCTTCCCTCAGCTCGGTGGTTGGAGTTGGTGATCGAGACCGCAGCAGGAGTGGAATCGGCATTACAGGGCTTATTGAGGGGTGACCTGCGGCAGATTTGGTTTCTTGTGCTAAGCTCGCCTCTGTCGTCGAATCCTGCACCTCCACATGCGGGGTAGATATGTCATCTCCATCAGGTGCAGGCGTCTCAGTCGCGCTGGCGATGATGGGAGAAGCTGGCACTGTTTCTGCCCCAGGCGCGTCCTTATCTGTTGAGGAGACAGGCTCGAGAGGTTTTTGCTCTTCAATAGCGGCGGAAGACCTGCGACTGATTAGCAGGCGCTTTTGAGGATCACCTTGGGCAAACTCACGACTCAGGCTTCTCCAGCTTCAGGGCGGCTGTCACCCCCACAGTAGTGGGTTCTGGATCGTCAACCACCATATCCGGCTTTGACAGATGTTCGACTGGTGCAAGAGGCATCGCATTTTCAAGCGGTGCGAGAGGCGTGGACTCCGATGCGACTTGGTCCGCTGGACGCTCTGCTGACTGGTCAGCGATGATACTATGTATCTGAGCGGGTTCGTCGATTGACTTACCGGGCTCTGACATCTCTATGTCCTCAGTGGCATCGACTCCCTCGCCTGGAGCAGCTGGCATGTGCGCAGCGCTTTCACGCTCAGTTTCCAGAAGTTGTGTGATCGACGCAGTGCCGTCCAAAGGTGATACGACCGGTGCCTCTGAAAATTGAACAGGTGTCAGAACCTCCTCTGACGTTCGTCCGTGCTCAAACTGCATACCCGCGTCAGGTCCAGTCTCCAGTGATGTCTGAGCCGCAACGGCAGACACCCCTTGTACTGGTGTTTTCTTGTCGCCTTCCTGGTTGACCGCAGCCTGATTGTCGAACTCGGCGTCGATGTCGATCGATGGAGAGGGTCCAGCGAAGCTGTCCTGCTGTTCTGACTCCTCGGAGACAGGCTTGACGTACTCGAGGGGCGGCTTCTGCGTCTCCCCTTCTCCTTCCGTCTCTGGAACCTCCGGTGCTTCACTTGATCCGTCGGAATCGCTATCTCGATCGTCTGCCAATTCGTCCACCTCCTGTTTTCCCTGCTCCTTCTCTCCTTCCTGTTCTTCCTCCTCTTCCTCCTCGGTTTCGGATTCATCAGTACCAGACTCTACCGCACTGGTCAGTCGCTCGATCGAAAAGCCTTGCTGTGCCGCTTGTGCCTCGGACTCACCGCTGTCCTCGTCTTCTACCCGTTGGATTCTGACCGGCCGCTGAGGGAGAGACTCTTGCTTTGCTAATGGTAGCGCCTCTTCCTCTTCTTCATCCTCCTCTTCCTCCTCTTCTTCGTCTTCGTCATATTCCTCGTCGTCCTCTTCCTCCTCATCGGATGACAGTATTTCAATCACATCGTGCATTTGGACCTTTATTGGTGACCGGGTTGACGGAGTTCGAGAGCTGCGCTGTGGTTGCGATGTTTCTCTTGAGCTTGGCCGGCTGTCTTCGCGATGTCTCTCGTCGTCATGCTCGATCTCATCCACCTCCACTTCGACCGTATGCGGCACAAGGCCAACTCCAATATCTTCAGTGGTGGCTGTCACTGACTGAACAACGCGTCCGTCAGGCGGAGGGGAGGGATATGTGATTGGTTGGACGGTAGTCTCTACTACGGCGCTCTGGATTTGGGACGTGGAAGGCTCAGCACTGAGTTGCTGCAGTAGAACAGGATCGATGATGGCGTCGATGAAATGCTGAGCGATCTCGCTGTGTTCTTGGTTGATCGCATCGAGCGATGCTGTGGGCGCCGAAGCAGGATGTCCTGAGAACACTGCCTGATCATTTGCGGGAAACAGAGGCGGAGGTGTAATGGAACGGTCTCGATCATCATCGACAGGGATATCTTGTTGGCCGGAATTGGCTATGTCGGCTGTTCCATCGTAGACGTCTCCAGACTGCTGATCCTCTCGGCCGTCGTCGAGGTCCTGCTGTCGGTTTCCGGCTGCAATGGCCATGACGAAATCCGAAAATTCCTGTGGGTTCGCGATCTCCTCCCGGTCCAGCTCGTCGTATTGCGAGACCGCTTGATGAGGAATATCAGAGTGGGGTTGGTCGACGTCCATGAAGTTCGAGGGTCCGCCAAAGTTGCCTGTTGTGTTGTGTCGCTCATCGTACACGTGCCTTTCGTCGACGACCTGGTCATCGTACTCGATCTCGCCGATGCCCATTGAAGCGTCTCCCCACTGGTATACACCACGGTCCAATCTCTCAGCCTCGCCGATACCCTCGGCCCCATTATAGTCATCGTGCTCATCGCCGTCATATTCTCCCGCGGCTTCGGCATTGTCATCACCTCCCTCTGAGTCGTCATCATATTGAGAGTCATATTCGTCGTCGTAGTCATCCTCGCCGACTGCGGGATCCTGAGCGAGTGTCGTTGCTACAGGTCCCTCCTGTGACGCCGCTTCATCGTCCTCCGAGTCGCTGATAGAGATGACACCGTCATCGTCCTCCTCTCCATCTTCGTGCGCCGGCAGGAACAGCGGTGACCCCTGTCTTCTCCTCGCTTCAGGCTGGATTTGCTGCCTTCGGTCACCGTTGGGGAGCTGGCTCGTGGAGCCTGGTTGAGCGGGTCGCCAAAAATTGGTCACAGGCTGTGTCTGTCCAGATCAGGATCAGAAGGAGGTCACATGACCCGAGATAGACTTACCGTGCGATTCTGTCGTTCAGCCTGGAGGAGCGCTTGCGCAATCACGTCTCGACGTAGGGTATCCGGATCTGGATCTTCCTCATCCTCATATTCATCTGATTTTGAGTCGTCCTCGTCGTAATCTGCTTCCTCTGCATTGTCGTGGGACGCGATTAGGTCCCGGGGCAAAACCTCTTGTTCCGACGAAACTGCTGATATGACATCTTCCAGCTCTGCATCGTCATGCTGGATGGGTGAAGGAGATCGTGATGGTCCTGGAGATGATTGCCGACGTTTCCCTTTGTCGATCTTGGTCAACAAGTCGTCGATCCAGCTGTTCCGCTTCTTCGAGTCGAACCTGTCGTACGCCGTGGGCAGGTGGACGCGGTCGGCAGTCTGGGCAGAGCGCACCGCCATGATGGCGGATTTGATGGGTTAGACCACTGTTCAAGGTGTCGGTGCAGTCCTGCCTGATAGCTTCAAGGTACCGAGCTACAGGAGGCGATGATGTTGTGAGAGTCGAGAAGTGGATGAAGTGTTCGACACAAGTTCGACATCATCAGCGAGTTAGCTGGCCTGCCGCGTGCTTGAGTGAGCAGCAGCCTTTGAGTGCATCCGCGCTGCAGGCGGCAAGCGCGTCTTCGATCTCGGTAGATTTTGAGATTTTGACCGGGCTAGTGAGGACGTTTCAGGTCAAAGTCGTCTCTGTAGACCTCTGACTAGGTATCGTTGCTCAAGAATCGCCCCATAGGAACCTGTATCTGTTCAGCGATCGCACATCATTGCTATGGCCCCGCAAGAGCTTATAATATCAGCTTGTGCTGCCGAGACAACCTCGACAGCGGCTGGTAAGACCATCTCTACGCCGTCCATCCACCTCCACGATCTTCTCAGCGCAAGCTCAGTCTGCAGTTTCAAGAACTCGACGAGCAGCAAACAGACGGTCAGCTTTGTTCCCACTCAGAATGGGACCGGTGGTGGAGTCTTCGCTATACAAGAGGGAAAAGCCATCGTCAACGTCTGGGCCTGGCAGAAGGTGAGGCGATGTTGAGCCGAGTATTGAGTAACTTGCTAAATATGCATCAGGACCAACTACACCTCAAGCTGCACTTGCCTGAAAGACTGAGCGCGCTGAAAGTGTCTCCAAATGGTCTTTGGGCAGCCGGAGGGTCGCCTTCTGGTCACATCTATCTCTGGGAGGTGGGTCAGGCTCTACCTGGTCATTCACAGTGAAGTTTACTAACGATTTATAGCTATCGTCCGGACTGCTCCATTCCTCTTTCACCGCACACTATCGATCAATCTCCACCCTTACATTCACTTCCGACTCGAGAATGCTCTTGACTTCGTCACTCGACTCTTCTGTGCATGTGTATCTCCTTTCAAGCATACTTGACCCAGCGGGAGACACGCCCAAACCCTACGGCACGCTTGCGGACCATACGCTCGCCATCACGGACGTTGTTGTAGGCAGGACTGCGAGTGTCAATGGAGGTCGATGCTGGACCGCTTCAGAAGACGGCACAGTCAAGCTATGGTCCCTGTCGGCTCCATTTGACCTGCTGGCGACTTTCTCCTTCCCACCTTCGGTAACACCGACCACCATCGCTGTCGAGCCCGTCGAGCGGTTCTTTTACGTCGGCTCGGCACAAGGGTCGATATACCACATACCGTTGTATAAACGTAGAGGGGAGATAGGCGATATGGACGCCTCAATAGAAGCCATAGGAGGGGGTATCGGTGCACCCATCAAGACCGACGGGTCTGTATTGTCATACCCGTGAGTTGCTGTAAGACTGCCTGTGCAGCGCATGATCAAGCTGAACTCTGTGCAGTTCTGCCATCACTGCCTTGACACTTTCGATCTCCAGCACGCATCTCCTCATAGGCACACATTCATCAGAAATACATATCCACGCACTACCCTCTCATCAGCATTTACGCACGATATCCTCGCACTCTGGACCCATAACGCATCTCGAAACGCTATTACGGCCTCCTGACCTGCACACCGCCGGAGGCACCGGCACCAGTTCGAAGAGCGAGCATCGGCCAATCATGGATGTGAAACCTTTGGAACGGATGAGAGTCGGCAAGACGGCCAAGGATGTTCAAGAGGTCTCTCTCGTCATCAAGCCACACTCGTCGGCGTCAAAGCTCGCTGCTTTGAGACCGCCTCGTTTAGCGGAGGCTCTGCAGTCGGGTCAGACTCAAAACGCAACAAAAGACGACGAGCAATTGGCAACGGTCCTAGCGGAGAACAAGAAGCTCAGAGCGCAACTGGAACGCGCTACCAAGATCAACGAGAAGATGTGGAGTAATATCGTCGACCAGCATCTGCCGTCTGCGCCGGCACCCACACAGTCATGATAGGAGGGCAACGTATAGTGCTATATGTATTGCATACTTGAGAGATCTTTACATGACCTCGCCATCAAGATCATCATCACCCATCTCCTCTCCATCGAGGTCCATGTCTTCCCCATCGAGGTCCATGTCCTCTCCGTCCAGATCCTCCTTCTCCTCCATCGCCTCGCCGTCCAAGTCTTCCACCTTTTCTGCCGATGCGTTGAGCGGTTTGAATGACGACTTGAAGCCGGACTTCTTGAAGCCAGAGGCGGCAGCTGCATCGCGTTCCTCCTTTGCTGCAGCAACCTGCTGGGCCGTTTGCTCGGGCTTTTTTATTTTGCCGTCATCTCCAAGCGTTTCCTTGCCTTCGAACAGATCACGCAGGGAATCCAGTACCTCTTGCGTGAATACGATCCTACACTGTCAGACAAGCCTCTTTCGGAGACACACTCACCATCTATCCCAAATATCCAGTACGACCAGAACCTGGCTTTTGAAAACGTCTGCACTTATATTGCCTGAATACGCTTTCAAGCTGTTGTAGACCCCCGACAAGTGCGCAAATACCGAAGGCAGACGTTGCTCAAATGCCAGTCTATACCGCCAAACATTGGGGAGTGGCGACGCCTGACAGTCATATCAGTACATCGCTCTCATCGCGCTCTCAGGAACTGATTCTTGACATACCGCGTTATGAAGAATGTCGGAAACGAGATGCAGTCTGGCCATCTTTCTCGGTACTGGTGTGCTGTCCAGCCGCAAACTCTGACAGATGACATCTGCGACCTATTCGCAAGTGCCAAGATCAGCATCACCTGGAAGCACACCTTCTGATCGCCCACCTCATCTGCTGCTTCAGCGCGGTTCATGGCGTACTCCATCGCCCTGGCAATCTCAGAGCGTTTCCCACTCATCACCCTCAGCATAGCTTCGAATCGCTTTCGGGTCAATTTGCCGATCTTCCCTTTCGTCGTTCGTTCCCGCTCTGACTCTTCCGCCGAGTCTGAAGAGTATGTTGAGGCGTAACCCTGCGGGACAGGCTCAGCTTCAGTCTGAGTAGGCCGATGGACTTGTACTGACCTCGTCCTCGAATGCCTCAGGCGGAGGAGTGGGTATACGATACCTTGAGCTCAACGTAGAGCGGTATAGATGGTAGCCAGGAAGCTGGAGGGCTTTAGCGGGGTTCAATCAAACTGACTCTCCTCAGCTCTTACCTCCTCCTTGAACATGAAGCTGAACTTGACATTGTCCTTCTCCCGCTCTTTGAGCACATCCTCGAATCCTTTGCCATGTTGTCGGACTTTGGCCGCCACAGCCTTAATGAGCTTCTCCTCTTCGGCTGGGATCTTGGCAAACCACTTTTCCCTAGCGGTGAGCTTCTTCGGGGGCGGACTACCGGATATTGACCTTGAAGCTGAGCGCGAAGAGGAAGAAAGCGATCTTCGGCCTCCTGTCCTGGGAGGCGACCGGGATCTAGACCTCGAGTCGTCGCGGCGGTTCCTGGTCGAACCGTACTTCCTTCCGCTGCGTTCAGGACTGGGTGATATTGTATATGATCTGGATCTTGATCTTGATCTGCCGCGACGTTTGGAGGGTTCGCCCGATCTGTCGTTTTTCGTAGACGTCCCTGCGAGCTCTACTCCCTGTCAGCGTCTACCGAGCCGGTAGATCCTTGACTTTTTGCTCACGGTATAGCGGTTGATTGGGAAGTGGGACGGGTTTGCTCCATCCGACGCGGATCACACTTCCTCCCCAGTCCAGCCCGTCGAGCTCCCGAACTGCCGTTTCGGCGTCTTTTCGCTTCATGAAGGCTACGAAGCCTTGTAGACCCGCTTTGAATTTTCTGGCCGTAGTCAGAGTTCCTCCAATTGATGGATCTTCATCTCCTCGGGCTGTCGCCAGGTCAGCCCCAATCTTAGGGTGAGCTGAGTTCGCACTCACGCCACATGATCTTGACCGTAGCGACGGGCCCAATCTTGGCGAAGAACATGCCCAAGCTCTCTTCCGTGATATTAGGCGGTAAACTGCCCTGCACGGGAATCAGCGATGTGGCGGCTATGGCCAATCTATGAATGACTCACCACAAACAGGTTTGTAGACTGCGAATGGTCATTATATCAGTGCTATTCCAGCTGTCGGATACGAGCCTCTCACCTCCTCCGCAGTGAAGCTCTTGCCGCCACCGCCGACTTCCCAGGCTGATGGTTGATCTCGGTCAGCTTTACGTGCGAATAACAATGTTCGACCAATCATGCGGACCTGCGAGGGCGGTTACCGACGAGCCTTCCACTGAAATACTTGTCAGCTTGGGCGCATGCCTTAGAATGTTTATACTCACTTTTGGCCATTTTGGAGAATCGCTCCTCTCGGGCTGCTTGATTGCTTTGCGAGTCCATCAGTCTGCGTTACCACCAATGGCAGGCCGAAACACAACATACCCTTTGATCTCAGCTAGAAAGCTATCCATTGCTCTTTTCCCTTTAGCCTTGGGTCCTGCGGAGGGCGGAGGCGACGGTTCCTTGAACAGCGGCCGAGGCGGTTGCTTGTTGTGAGCGACGAGCACCCCACCTTTGACTTACTCTATCAAAGTTACTAGAAGACGGTCCACGAGGGGGTGCTCCTCCAGGCTGTCTTTGAGCCCCATATGGCGCCTGTTGCGGACTGGGGACTAGAGGTGCGCCTGATCATGAACAATCAGCTCATATCTCCGGTCTGAGCGAATCGAAGAACCCACCCCCAGCTCTTACGAACCCTCCGCCAAATCCTCCCCTTCCAGGTCTTCCATATCCAGAGCTTGGACCGCCCGTATCAGGACCTTCGAAGGCATTGGAATATTCAGCCAGGACAAGCGCGGCGGCTCTGATCATAAGCGTGATTCGACAGTCGAATGGTCTTGGGGACGCTCTCACTTCTCCTCTTCGATGCGTTTCTTCTCCTCAGCCTCCTTCTCAGTCTCCTTCCGTGACTTTATGTTTCTGCCATGAGTGAATGTCCTCGATTTGAGATCCGTCAATTCGAGCTTCTTCCTCTGGGAGACGTTTCAGCATGGTCAGAAGCAAAAATACTCAGATGAACTCACCGGCACAAGTCCGTCTTCCTCGTCGGAGTCGTCCCCCTTGAACATGGACAGGTCCAGACGTCGCGACATCGTGAGCCGATTATGCTGAGTTGTCCGCGCTACTTCTTGCGTTCTGGCACAAGTCGCAACTCACTCAGCTGGTTCTTTAGCCAAGCGCGGCAACATCAGCTCGACTGAACATGAAACGACGGAACCAAATGACCGCCCACGTGAAGATGCTGAGGACGTCGAGGTCCACCAAGGCTTTGTGTTGCTGCTCTCTGGACAGTTATGAACTAGCCCGACGTACGCCTGCTGCAATCATCGCTACCTGGCTGGAGTCGCGCAGTCCCACAAAGGAAGTCACTCGATATGGACCCAACGACAGCCGCGCTGGCCGAACAGGCGGGCACCATCGCATCCCGATTCGAATCACAATCATCTATAGACGAGGCCAAAGAGCGTAAGGACGCAGAATGGCAGGCAGCGTATGCCAGGTACGTTCTCGTTGCAGTTATCCGTGTTATCCTGAAGCCCCAGACCTGCCCAGCTGAGCATATTGCAGACTAGGGCAGGCCCCTCCCAAGAGGGAAGAAGAGCAGGTACAAGATGGACGGACGTTGTTCGAGGTGAGCGATAGCTGTCTCTACGTTTTGGCCCATGCTGATGAATCTGTAGCGTTTACAATCAAATAAAGCGAGTACATGTCCTCGTCAGCTAACAGATGGCGCAGATTCCTGTAGCTGACGCATGTCCGGTAGGAGTCGAAAAAGGAAGAATGGGACAACAAGATGAAACTGGGGAACCAGTATCGAGGTCTGGATAGTGAAGAAATGGCCTTTCTCGCTGAAAAGGCAAGAGAGCGCGCAGAGGCAGATAGGAAGAAGGAACAGATTGAAAACGCCGAGATTATGGAGTATAGAGAGTGAGCCGTCATCCCCTCAAGTGCTCCCTCACTGTGCAGCACATCTGACACCTTTGTTAGACGGTTAGCTGCCAAGAATGCCGCTTTGATGAGCGTGGAGCCTCCCAAAACAGGATCTTCATCCTCGAGTACTGCCAAAAAGGTCCCAGCCAAGCCCGTCAAGAATGTCAGATCCTTGATGAAAGGCATAGTAGTCAAGAAGAAACCCAAGCCCGTGCCGGCCTCAGCCAAACCCGCGGACGGCACTGAGTCTGCTACGGTCGCATCGACGGAGAAGGGCGGAGGAACATCCGCTGCTCCAAGCAAACGGCCGGCAGATGACTCGCCAGCGGGAGATGAGACAAAGAAGCAGAAGACGACATCGGATAGTCCAAGTTGACAGCCTAGCGGGTCGAGCTCCCTCCTGTTGTAACACAATGCACTTCATTCGCATATTTCACATAGACCTCATTCGCCAATTCTCACACAAGCTTTCTTCCCACAACGCGGCTCAGTTGTCCGGGACACGCTCGGGAGCAACGTTCCAGATCTACCCATGGTCAGCAATAATCAGGCGGCCTTTGTTACGACTCACTCCATCGGCGTAATCCTGAACAGATCGATCAGAGCTAAAGTCTCCCATGGCGAACGAAGTGAGAATAGCCTTCTTCGTCCACTCGTCCTTGTCGCCAGCCCAAAGCTCGTCGACCAATCGCTGGGCTTCGAGGTATGAGCCAAAGTCGTTGGAGACGAGGTAGTGATCGTGCTCGTAAACCGTCTTGAGGAGTGACTCGTAGATCTTGCCGTCACCGAAGGTTCCTGCCTCGATAGACTTGAAGACGGCAGCGAGCTCTGGCGATCGCTGTTCGAGTGGCAACGGGTTGTAGCTGTTGTCATACCTGACCTTCTCTACTTGCTCAGTCAGGTGACCGAACATGAAGCATTGGTCTTCCCCGGCGTCCTCGGCAATCTCGATGTTGGCTCCGTCGACAGTTCCCAGGAGAAGTGCTCCGCTAGAGACGCAAAAGGTCAGTCAAATACAAGCATCACCCTTGCATATTTTAAGCCACTTACTTGAGGGCAAGCTTCATGTTACTCTGCACGGAATCATCAGCTCGGAATCGCCAATATGAGATGTACTGAGCTGACTTACCGTTCCTGAAGCCTCGGTACCGGCAGTACTGATCTGGACACTGATATCCGCAGCTGGGATGAGGACCTCGGCAATGGAGACACTGAAGGACGTCAGACGAGGCTGACTGATACAAAGGGCCAATATTCACCTGTAGTCTGGAATGAAGCACACTCGGAGCAGGTCGCCAACGTCGGGATCGTTGTTCTAAGCGCGCTCAGCATGATCCTTCTGGCCGTCCCGCCTGACTCACGACGATCTTGCCGACATTCACGATGAGTCGGATGACCAGCTTGGCGGTGTAGTATCCCGGGGCGGCCTTTCCTGCAAAGATGTACGTCCACGGCTGGATCTTCTTCTTCTCCGCAGCGCTCGCCTTCTTGATCGTGAGGTATCTGTGGATGATCGAGAAGATGTTCAAGGTCTGTCTCTTGTACTGTTCGAATAGAAAGGTCGTCAGAATAGTCAATCCGCCATTTCCGCCACACCCACCTCGTGAAGCCTTTTGATCTGGGCAGCAAAGATACTGTTGACATTGATCGTAACGCCGAGCTCTTGTTCGAGCACCTCGGCAAGCTAATTGTGAGCTCGGGTCAATCGAGTGGCACTCACACGTCGCTTGTTATCCTGCTTGATCGCGTGGAAGGCCTCGCGGAACTTGGCATTCTCGGCCATCGGGAGGAGCTTGGCGAGCTGCTTCGAGTCGACCAGCCAGTGATCACTACCCAGAGTGTGGGTAGTCAGTGCGGCCAATTGAGGGTTGCACTGCAAGAGCCATCTGTAGTGATCGTCAGCCTCGAGCATACCGCTGCCTCGCTTCACTTACCGTCGAGGCGTGATGCCGTTGGTGACGTTGGAGAAGAAGTCTCGACCCTTGAACTCGACAAAGTCCCGGAAGATCGTGGCTTGCAGGAGCTGGCTGTGGAGCTCGGCGACACCGTTGACCTTGAAAGATCCCACAATAGCCAAGAAGCTAGTACGGAGTCAGCTCACTCTGAGAGGCGACAAATGGTGCCGACTCACGCCATTCGAACATATTTGGGAGAACCTTCCTGAATGATGGACATCCTTTGCAGGCGGTCCATGTCATTCTGCTAACGTCAGTATGTGCCTCATCGCATACAATTAATCACCCACCGGCCATCGCTTTGCAACTTGTCCCAAGAACTCGCTGCCGTATCAGTGCTGTCCAGCGTCAAATCAACTCACAAGTTGATCTTGTAGATGATCTGGAGATGTCGTGGCAACAAGCTCTCGAACAAGCTGACCTCCCACTTCTCAAGCGCTTCTGGGAGAACGGTGTGGCTTACTATCAGCTGTGTAGGATTAGTTTAGACGTACTTGGTGTAGGCAAAGACCTTGGTTGTGATCTTCCAGGCTTGGGCGTAGGAGATCTCCTCCTCGTCGATGAGAATACGCATAAGCTCTGGGATGGCCAAGGTCGGGTGCGTGTCGTTCACTATCGCGGTCAGATCGAGGCCATGTGATTCGACTTACTCTGGATGCAGACAAAGTCCGGCAGCTCGGTCCAAGGCCTGTCAAGCTTGGTGAACCGCCTCAAGATATCCTGCAGGGATGCACTGGTCCACACTGCACAACCTTAGCTTGCGTCGTTTGGCCCATGTTCTCAAGATGCCACTCACGAGCCTGTTGCTTCAGTCGAAGCAACTTGCCTTCGTACATGTTGTCGTTCGGGTACAAGACTTGAGTCTAGCAGGATGTCAGCAATAACCAAAATCTCAAGGTCATGGTAGGCGTACAATGTTTCCGACATCACTGCTTGCGGCAACACTGGCCTGGTAATTTCCAGCTACACCGTACATCAGCTAAAACTCGGAACGAACTTCTCGAGCTGGGATATACCATTGAAGGAGTTGAGATCAAACCCGGCTTGAGGGACAGCCTTCCAGAGACGGATGTTGGCGCAGTTCCTGAATGGGTCAGTTTTACCCCGACCATGCTTGAGGCAATCCTCACTTGGTTCCATAGCCGGGCTTTATGAATCGTTAGCTACAGAAACCCATCATTCTTTGCAGCTACACATACAATTGGTGTATCATAAGCCACAGCTAGGCATTCCTGGCCTCCGGACCAGATCGCTCGGTCGGAGTTCGCGATGTTTTCAACGTGGCCGTAGAAACGGATTGGGTACGAGACGTCGATTCGCGGGATCTCCCATGGCTAAGTTGATTGAGCATTCGGTCACCAGGCAACGGAGAAGAACCACATACGCTTTCTCGATCCAGCCATGGGTCAGGCGCCTCAAGCTGCTCTCCAGTGTTAGAAAGGAGCTGCTTGAAAATACCGTATTGGTCTATTTCATGTCAGCAGCTGGTTTCGATCGACACCGGAACAGTAACACTCACATCGCAGACCGTAACCCCATCCTGGCAAATTCAGAGTAGCCATACTGTCGATCTAAGGGCTTTAGATAAGATTACACCCTGAAAACTTACATAACAGGCGGCAAGTCGACCGAGACCGCCGTTTCCGAGACCGGCATCACGCTCCTGGTCCAAGAGGTCCTCGAAGTTCTGGTGATCAGCTCAACCCTCGTTTGCGATGACTTACAAAGCCGAGCTTTCGAGTGGCTTCTTCATAGGTGTTACGCATGCCCAAGTTGAGGACGGCGTTGTCGAGCGAACGTCCGAGGAGCCATTCGATGGAGAGGTAGTAGACTCTCTTGGGGGCACGAGCAGTGTGATAGCTGCATCATGTCAGCACTGGCTAGACGAGCTCGGTGAATAATGGCGCATCAGTCTTACCCGGTGGTCTCGTTCCATCGCTTCAAAAGCTCGTCTCGAACGGACAAGGCGGTCGCTTGGTATGCGGCAAGCTGTACAAGGTCAACAAGGATGCTCCACGCTTAAGATCATCTTACTCACAGTATCAAGGTTGATAGCCTGTCGTGCAAGAGTAGTCGTGACATGTCTGACCACGTTGTTGGCGACAGCTTGTGGGTCCTGGGTGTCGACCTCGTTAGCCTTGAGGGCAGTCTTCCAGGCTGACTCGTCGCCGAGGGGCCACTCTTCGTCACCAGATACCCCAGGTTGAGCGGGGAAGTAAGAGCCTAGGAAGGTCAGTACAATCCAAGCTCTAAGCCCATGGAACATACCAGTGAGCGAACGTTTGTGGCTCGGTCTCTCCTTGCGGGGTGTGATTATCGGTTGACCGATTTGGCTCACATCGACATCGTGAGTCGGACCAGCGGATTGACCGTGAGCATGACCAGCGGATATTGAGCTTCGTCTGGAGAGGGACGGCTTATGCACCGAGGGGGTTCGATGTCCAGGCGGGACAGCTAAGGATGGCGGAGTCAGCCTCGAGTCGGACTGACGCCGACTGAACTTACCGTTGGGCAACTTGTCCACGTTGTCCTTGGTGAGCGCACTCATCTGAGCCTTAGCCTGTGGTTGAGGCTGAGCTATGATGAGACTCTGTTACCTGTCAGCCAGTGGGAGAGGTAAAGAAGAAGCAGTGATGGGAAAGCGGACGCGCTGTCTTCTTCTATGCTGCCTTTCCCATGAGTGCAGGGCCGGCACACGCATTGCCTGAAGGGTTGACCGATCCGGGGCAACCCCGGCCGATCGTGTGGGGCAACGCGTGTTTAGACTAGAATCATTACGTAACGAAGGCGTTTCAACGTCACGGCCGGCGGCCCTCGGTTCCAGGCCCAACCGTTGCCGACCCAAGTTACCGTGCGAATGTCCTACAGCTTCACTCTCTTGCCCAACTGGCAACTCTTGCCTCACGTTCCAGACCAGCTTCAAAACTCCGTGTCATACAGCCAGCTAGCAAGTGATCCTTCGGTAGCATCTTTGGCATGACCCTGCGGGATACCGAGCAGCGATGAGTGTTTTTCGCTTCCTCTCACCCAGCCGGCGGTCGACAGCTACCTCCCCTGGACCGTCAAACTCCCGTAGGCGCCGCGATGACCAGCAGCAGTCCAAGCTCGATTTACGGCTTCCTTCCTACGGATGCGTCTTTATGACACCTGATAACTCTCATCTGCCAGATATGGAGGGCCTTCGTGATAACGATAACGGGTCCGGACCGTCGACGAGACCGCGAATGGACAAAGAAGTCAGAGGGGAGCTGGAGGTGCAGCTGCCAGTGGGAATGGGCAGACGGCGCGTGAAAGCGATTCGAGTGGGATGGCAGACGGTAGTCGAATTGTCATTAAGTCCTGATCGCTTGAAAGAGAAAGACACGATATTCGAGAGGAAGACTGAGATTAGGGGCGGTAACTCTGAGGGTATCGTATTGGAAGAGGGCGTCCAACGGTATGTATTTGAATTATCGTTATTCTGGGTTGACAGAGACATATCGACAGATTTGACTTCACATTAATCATACCCGTCAACTTGTGCTCACATGATCGCCATGAAAATGGAGAGATTAAGCACTCTGTTTTTGCAGAGTTGATAGGATTGGAATCAACGAGCTCCTCTTCCACAAGGGATCATTCTCCCTATTCCACTACGCCAAAGTCTGGCAGATCCAACTCGCCTTTACGGTCCAGATCACCGGATTGTGAGCCGTATGGAGCTGCAAATCCAGCGTCACTCGCCTCAGCCTTATCTATGGCGATTACGCGGCAGGACGACCATCTTCCCCCCGTTCCACCATACGAAGGCCAGGCGGCTGCGGTAGAGTGGCTTGTTGGGACGGTGAGAAAGGAGCGGTATTCAGAACTCCTATACAACCCTCATCCGGATGGAGGTGTCACCAATCTCGACGTGGCAATCCGCAACTTCGTAAACGGCTTAGGCCCTTTCGATCTCCGGTTGCTCTCAGACTGCGTAAGCGTACGAAGCACGAAGACCTGTCTGCTGACCTTTACTCACAGTGGACGAATGGCGCACTGTTATACGCCACTATGTCAATCCCAGACCCGTCCCCGGCACTCACGCTTTACTTGCTACGGGTCCAGTTGGTGCAGACACATTCAATCATTTCACCTCGTGATGATCCAGCAAGCACAAAGCCGACAGTCGTCACCAAGAACTTTACTTTGTTCACCAAAGGCTCTCGACCAATGCAGCCTCGGCCGTCGGACACAGCTCCTGCTTTATGGAAGGGGAGGGATGCAGGAGGCTCGGATGCGGCTGGCGTCACACTAGAAGCCACCGGACGAGTCCCGTACGATGATCAGGCAAGACCGTCATCGATGCCCAACATATCTACTCCGATCACCGTGACGCATAAGCTGGTGGTTGAGCTGCTGTATTCTGTCTTGGGAGAGGACATCAAAGGTGATCAGCTGCCGGGCGGGGGACCTGGGATGGTCCGAGCGCTTGTGATCGAGAAACCCACTGTGATAGTGTCGTGCAACTTCACCCCCGAAGAGTTGCGCCTGCCAACTTGTAAGTCAATTCTTGAAAGCTGAACCGCCCAGGTGCTCAATCTCTCCAGATGGCTCTCTCGCGGCTGAAGACGTGTTTTCGCCATTGGCGACTACCTGCTCGATGTGCGGCAAGGAACCGCATGAGAAGCTATGCCTGACTTGCCCACCATCATCGATACCCCATCCACGTCATGATCATCCGCTAATATTGGTCAACAATCCAGATGGCATTTGCCCCGTTTGCGTGGTCGAGGTCGCACCGACGGGCATGGCAACGTGGGAGGCCTGTGCATGTGGCATGAGCACGGACTATCTACTGCAGAGATTGAAGCGGAGTAGTAATCTAACGGTGAACACGGAAAGTGCGGAGGAGGATCAAGATGCTAGAGGTAGAAAGGTCGCCGCAGAACGAGGACGGACTATGTGATGTCAGGCCTAGCGGGTGGACGAGCCGGGAGACGATTGAAGCAGGAGGATAAGGAGGAGTGAGAACGGACAGTGCTTTCTAACGCGGGATGCTAGTCCCGTCGCCGGTGTCGTGTAGAAGGTCGGTCAGACGTCAATTACTGATATCAGCCTGACAACCATGAAACAAATTCCCCGTGAAGTTGTATGTTCTTCTGGGAAGGAGATATTCCAGAGACAAGACAGCGGGACATGCGATGTATCTTCAAGATGTAATGACGTTCATGACGTCTAGTAGGGATAATGTGCATTATCGTCCCTTGCATGACATACGTTCTCTCGTGTAATCGTCTAAGTCGTGGCACAGTCGTCAAATAGCTCTGCGCAGAAACAAAGCTACACTCTCATACCTCCTCATTACCTCTCCCAGCAACCCCTGGTTATTCGAGACCATCCATTTTCGGAGCGTACGGCCGATCGACCACAAGCCTCGGTGTGACTTGACGCTGCGACTTGCCAATATGATACCAACCGCCAAAACGCCAATCGCGATGATCGTTCCGGTCTTGTTCGTTGGGAGATGGATTCCCTTCCGCCTTGTGACCTGGACCGGTTCTTCGTCCTCTTCATCGGGCTCCATAGCGCCAGGCTTCACGAGCTCCCCATGAGCTTTCTTCTCCAGTTCTCTCAGATCTGACGAGGTGCCATAAGTCAGAATGGTGCTGCTCTCGCCCATGACCTTGTTTCCGCGCATCACCGGGCCGTCCCATGGGTACTTCGCAAGGAGTTGATCTGTGAGTGCGAATATGTGACTGAGCGGAATGGATTCATATGGATTGGCGTCGTTATCCGTCTTTTCAGCCTCTGTCTTGCTCGGAGGCAGAGGGTTATCCGGTGTGTCGCTAAACAAGGGCGGTAGACGGGCGAACAGTGGATGAAGAAGGCTCGGGTCTTCCAGTGCCTCTGATCCAAGCTCCCGAGCCAACCGCATCATCTGAGGCTTCTTGATCACCAAGATCTACATGAAATCAGCCTTAAGCTCATCTGGCACCTGAACCAGTGTGACTTACTGCTACAGCCAGATAGACGGCAGAAACAGGATTTCTAGCTAGGAGGAAGTCGAACAGTCTCTGAACCGGCTCCAGCGTGTCCACGTCATGAGAAAAGAGACATAGGATCCAGCTAAGAGCGAAGAACGGGAGTGTCGGTATTGGCGAGATTGTCGAAGAAAAGCGAGCTAGCTCGGGATCCGCAGCGTGCAGGAGGCGTTTCAACAATCTGCCCTGGTCAGCGGTATGCCACTGTCACGGACTTACTTGAGCAGCCCCATCATGGGCTCCATTCCCCTCCCCATAGCATCTCTCACTCTATCAACGCTGACGACCTCTGCGCAGCGATGTAAGAGGGCCCACGCCGGGCTATTCCGATCGCGTGCGGCGGGTTCTCGAGACAGCTGGTCGAGATCAGGCCCCTCATTCGATTTATGGCTTGCCGTGCGGTCCAACTCATCTGTAGGTGTAGCCGCTCCGCTACTGAGCGCGCTGAGAGTTTTGCCATTGATCGAATTGGATCTCGACCGGTCTCGAGCCTCACGCCGGGACCGTGACCTAGACCTCGGCGACGGCGGCAGTGGTGGTAGCGGTATGAAGGTAAGGTATAACACTGACATGATGTCGTGAAACCCCTACTTTCCACAGATGATCAGCTTCGTGTATTACACCAGCTCAGAGATCTCGTACCTGAAAGTAGCTGAGAGAAGGATACAATCTCAGGACATGTACTATCAGCGATTGTAGATCCGCCTGCATCTCGAGCTTGCTGCCGGGCGGTAGACCTGGCATTAGTCTCTGCCCTAAGCTCAGTAACGCACCTTTCGGGTATGTAACAAAGGACCTCTTCGTATCGAGGAGGACTTGAGCCTCGTCAACATGGGGAGTGTCTGCGGGGCCGTCTTGTAATGCCTGGTCGGTGGTATGGCTGGAGGATCCCTCGGCATCAAGGTATAGGTCATTCAACCGGAGAAGGACAGGCCTACATCCTTGTTAGCTCAGTTTTTACAGTGGAATCAGCTACCTACCATGCCAGTCTCCGCATCTCATCTGTGCCGAATCCGCCAGGAAGCGCTGAGACATCTCGCAGAGCACCGAGATCGTTATCGTTGATAGCCTGTTGAACGAGCTTTACGCGTCGACCGACCCATTCTGCTTGCCCGTGCTGGAGAAGCTCCAGCTTTTCGGAGTGACCGACTGACCTTTCATCCGCCTGAATGTCAGCTACCATCGTCTCCAGCTCCGACGCCCTCGATGGCTGTAAGGAGTCAGTAGGTATCTGTCGTATCTAGAGTACAAGATTGCTAGCTATTTGCCGTCTTCGGCTAAAATGCGCCGAGTCCGAAAGCACGGTGACGTTGCGTTGGGCTCAACCGTTCCTCTTGCTTCTGCATACTGCTTACTCTACAGGGTACAGTACATCACACCTCTTGGTCGCGCGACGTGGGAGCTCGATCGAAGCTCACACTCCAGATATGTTCAACGCACCCCGCCGTATGGGCGGACCATTGTCCTCCTCCGCCTTTTTGTCCTCGAACCCATCGACTACTGTCGATCCGCTCGCGCAGAGCACGCCGAATCCAGGTGGAGGCTTCGGCGAGGTGGATCCCTGGTCCGCTGTGCCCAGTCCAGCTAGGTCCAGCACGCCCAGGAGAGATTCGGATGAGGCTGTGACTAGCACATCGCCGGCTGGCTTGAATGGCGATGCGACCGGCAACGTCGGTCTCAACGGCCTGATCAGTGAGTCGAGTCTCCTCCCGGTGAAACGGTATCTCACGCGATACAGACGATCCGCCCGCGCTATACCTCTCTCTTCTGGACTCTCTGGATCCCTCACCATCTGCCACAGTACCCCTATCCGCGGTGCACAGACTGCTGTCCAGCTCTGGACTGCCCGCGTCCACTCTGGAACGAATTGTGCACCTCACTGCTCGAGACTCGTCATTCCTGTCGCGATCAGAGTTCTTTGCCGCTCTCGGACTGGTTGCTCTGGCACAATCGAATGGTCTGGCAGCGGACGAGCTATCCATCGAGTCGCTATCGTCACAAGCGGCAAACTTGCCCTTGCCCAAAGTCAGCTTTGCTGAGCCTCAACTTACGCCCGCAGCGCCGGAGACGCCAGGATTGACATCGCCATGGGACACGCGTCCGTCGGCTCTACCAGAATACACCAGTGCAGTCGAGTCAAGTCGGGATCAGACCGATCCAGAGAGTGGATATTGGAAGACATTGGAGCGAGTTGACGTCGCTCTGATCTCGGAGAAGGAGGGCTGGTTCTTGCAGAAATACAAGATCGAGTCAGATGTGAGTGAGCTATCGGATAGGAGCAGGCTGACGACTAGAAACGGGGAGCTGGATCATTGTCTCGTCGATACTCTGATTTCGTATGGCTGTTGGATTGCCTCGTCAAGCGATACGTGAGTTCTCAGCGACAATGGCAGAAGCTGATGGTCAGCCTTTCCGATTGCTTCCCTCACTTCCGCCCAAACGTATAGGACGTGAGTGCCTCTAACTGGAATTGAGCTGATCCATATAGCGGACGCGAGTTTCCTCGAGCAACGGAGGTATGTTTCTCGACATCGTGCTGAGCTGATCTTTTCTAGAAAGGGTCTCAAGCGGTTCCTGAACATGCTGGTCAACCACCCGGTCACACGAGACGATGGTGCTCTAAACGTATTCCTGACAGAACCCAACTTTGAGTCCTGGCGAAAGCGAGTAAAGGTGTCCACAGAGGAGGAATCTACGTCAAAGAAATTGACGCAAGCTCAAGAAATGGCAATTCCGACAGACCTATCGCAGCGATTAACGCTATTACGGGAGTACTTGCCCAAATTGCTCAACTCGTATCAGAAGCTAGTGGTGCTCGCAGAACGGTCACTCGCCAGGTTACAGAGTGAAGCTGGAGACGAAAGCAGGATTGCAATGGCGTTGGGAACGATTAGCGAGGAGATGCCAAAGTGCTGCTACAAAGGCACACCGGAAGCAGGTGGCTGCTCGGCTTGTGCTGGAGTCAGTCGGGGCCTGAGCGATATCGGAGACAGCTGGGCCAAAGCAGCCGAGGAGAACGAGAAGAGGGTGAGTGAAATAAGCAATGGCAATGAGCTGATGGTCAGGCACAATCTGTCCTGCTGGGCAGCATAGAAGCTTTGAAGACCCAAAGAGACCTCTACGTCGCTTTCCGGGATCTGTTCGTTCGACATGATAGTGAGTTGTGAATGACAATCAAGCTAAGCGGTTAGAACTGTCGAAAGACTCGGTCGATGCGTTGCTGAAAAAGGTCGAGACGAGGCAGAAGAAGGTCGAATCGCTCAAGTCGGCCCAGAAGCCAGGCTGGGATGTCGAAGTGGACAAGCTAGTGTCAGGTGAGCCAGCCACCGGGAGAGCAACGCTGAAATGGTCAGCCAATGATCAGGACACTTCGACCATCTCTAATTTGAGATCTCGGCGGGTGTTCATCAGAGCGTGCATGTGGCACGAGCTGTCGGTAGTCTTCCACTCGAGGCAGAATGCGCAGGTAACGCTTGGTTGGAGAGAATTCGTCAAGGACCAATCAGAGGCGAACAAGGCGATGGGCCGGGTGTGGGAAGATCTGACCGAGAGGATGACGAGGATGCCATTAGATTAATCAGTTCATCGCTCGACGTGTATGATACACCCGGCCTCAGCCCGCATCTCTGCATGCAAGTTATATGTTTGTCCGCTGCTTTGGAGACCCTTGCGCTTCTCTATCGGTGCGGGCGAGGTTTAAGCCAGTTTCTTGAACAGTTTTGGTGCGGCGCAAGCCTGAGAATGTTGTCAGCACAACGTCCTATTTGAGACCATGACAACACTCACGTCGACGCAGTGCATCATGTGGAACAGCTCCTCGACGCAGTCCTCTCCGTGCCATCCCTTGCCGGCCTCGACCTTCTCCTGGCAGTGCATGAAATGCTTAGCTGGCTCCTTGCACTCGTTCTCCTCGCAGTCTTTTCTGATAGCTGGAGCTTGCTAAGAGGGACGTCAGACGCATGCTACAGATACATAGGCACGGCAATGACCTACGTCTTCTGGCTCTTCCTCCTCCTCCTCTTCTTCCTCGTCGGCAGCCTCTGGCTCCTCAGATTCTCCGGACTCCTCGGAATCCTCCTCCTTGTCCTCCTCAGCTGGAGCCTCGGCGTGAGCGCTATATGAAGCCTGTCAGTCTCCGTTCCTCAAGTGACCCGATGCCGTTTGTCGCTGTGTGTCGAGTGCGCCGAGTAGTATGACCTGAACACAAATGACGAAGTCACATGGGAGACGAGGTTGCTCATCACTTACGTTGGGACGAAAAACGAGGTAAAGGCCGAGAAGAAGGAGCCCGATCCTTGCTGCTGATCTGTGACCTGTGTCGACATTATGGCGGGGGAGAGAGAGTGCAGGTGGGTCGCGCTGTAGACACTGGATGTACACACTCCTGGGGTATACCTCGATGGAATTGACGAAACTCGATTGGAGAAGCGGGCGTCGGAACCAACAGGGACGAAAGGAACGGGAGAATCAGTATCAATCCGGGTAATCGATCGGACCAAGCTAAAAATTGCCACGTCAAGTTGATACACGAAAACAAAGCGATTGTCTTCAAACCGCGCCAACTGGCAACTGCTCGTGTCATTCAAGCAATCTCTCATCTAGTGTACATCGCTCTAATGAGATACATGGCACTCGGTGCCGTCTATGTCACCAGTAAAGTCGGCGTCGCCTTTATTATAAGTCTATCCAAAAGGAAGGTGGACGTTATCAATCGTCATTATAAAGGAAACCCAAAATGTCCAATTCGTTCAAGCTTTTGCGCTTCTGATCACCTTTTCTACCTGCCCTACACAGTCAAGACGTGGAACTTCGACAATGGCACTTTCTGGCATTCACCATCGACGATGGAGAAACCGGGAGCACAGGAGTCGATGATGCAAGCACCTTCCTGGCATCGGACCTGGTCGACATTGGGCAGGGAGGAGCAGTCCTGACCCATTCCTGGGCAGTTGCCGCAAGCGTAGAGGTTGGAAAGGACACTGAAGAGCAGTCAGTATACGAACACCGGGCAGAACGTTCAACATGATACTCACTCGGTGCAGGTCCACTGTCCGTCCTTCTGGCATCCTCGTTGATTGTACTCGCATCCAAGGACGGCCTCGAGCTGACCGAAGAAGCTGACGGTAGCGGCGTTCTTCTTGGCAAGCTTCTTGGTGTCGACAGCGGCGGCCTCGATAGCTCGCTTGTAGTGGCCAGGTGGCTTGCCGGATGGGTTGGGAGGAGGTGGGTTTGTGTCGGTCTTCTTGCATTGAAGGAGTTTACCGTTGTTGTGGTTGTGGTGTGGGTAGCCGATGATGAAAGTTCGCTTGCTCATAGCAGCCTCGTAGCCCGAGTCGCATTCGCATCGCTTGGTCTGGGTGTTGTAGTCTGGGCAATGTCAGCGGTGAGCGGGGCAGGTTGGACTGAGAGTACTCACGTTGGTTGTGGCCGGAGCATTGACAAGACTTGGACCAGTGGTCGAAGTGAGAGTTCTTGGAATCACCGCAGACACACTCCTTCTTGAGCAAGCTGAGCGTCTTCTTCCAGTGGTTTGGCTCGGAGAGTCCTGGTCGACATTGACAGTCGTACGGGTTTCGGGTCTTGTCGAGCGAACACCATCCGAAGAAGGTCCTGTCCTCGAGATCGGCAGTAGACGCCTCGGCGTTGGCGACGGGGGTAGGGGTAGCAAGAGCCAGTGGGGTGACAGCGAGGAGGGTGACGAGGAGAGATCTGAAGAGCATTTTGGAAGGCAGAGTTTTGGTGAGGAGTTTTGTGGATAGTGGGGAGTAGGATACAGGACTGGACTGGACGAGCACAGAAGGCTTTGTGGGAACAATGATGGGTGCATCTCTCGACCCGGCTCGGACTCTTATACCACCCAAGGTCTGTTGCGTCCCAATCGCTCTGATCAAAGTTTCTTTGACACCGGAAGACGTTCGTAACACGGGAAGTCTACGTACCGGACCCTAAGCCGGAAGGCTCTGAGGAGGTGGTGGATCTCGCAGAACCAAGGACCCCAGTTCTGAGGTTTCGGGTGACTATGCTGTAGTCTGCTGTAACCACGCTGTCCGACCATGTCATCGAATGGGTCGGGCGAGGGCGACAGCAGCAGGTTACAGCTGGTTACAGGCAGCAATTCATTCGTCTCGGACTCGGTCTCGGATGAGGTGGTCTATAGTCTATGAATATGAATGATCTGTCCTGGATCTGTCCCGTTCCCTGTCCATCTTCGTCCGGCCCGAACTAGGCACGTGCAGCTCAAGCGTACGAGCAGAGCGCCTCCCCTTGCTCGGACTAACCCTCGACTTAAGCATGTGTCCACGGCGTTGGGAGACTGAGACATGCATCGGTTCTACCAAGCAACGTCCAAGCAGGTCCAAGCAGACCAGAGCAATTTCCCGGCAGCTGTTCCTGCAGGTCCATGTGGTTCCTGCAAATCCGCGCGAGATCTCCCAGGATCTCCCCTGATCTCCCGGCTTATCTGACGCCGTGGATGACGACTCGGGAAGCTCGGCAGCACTAAAATCCAGGTTAATTAACGGGAACCCGGAATGTCAGGGAACAACCAGGGAGCGGCGGTGACCGCCTTGCCGGACACTACGACAAACTCCCTGCGATCCCCTCTAATCTCGCTCCGCCAATTCCCTACCGCCTGGCTCCTCGCTTTCATCTCATTTGACGCATAAGCTGCCGAGCCTGACCAGATAGACATGAATCCATCACCCTCAACCTCATCCGAGATGTATGCCGTAGCGGACTGTGAGTGCACTTTGTCTCGGTGTCTAACGGCTAGCTCATGCCGCCCGTCCTCGGCCTGTAGTCTGCCTCATACCGATGGGCCTACCTGTGCCCTCGGTCGGACCCCAGATCGCAGAGTGCCAGAGAGTGCTGGAGGAGAGCGGACTTGAATACACGGTATGTCTCGGAGCGGGAGGTTCAATTTGTAACCAGGTTCCTGAAGACTGACTCGCGTGGCATACTCTAGCTTCAGTAGGTCCAAGTTTGGCTCGCTCGTCGCTGACGACAGTGGATACGGGACAAACCTCGAGGGTCCTTGGGACAAAGTGATGAAGGTGAGCGGACCGAGATCCAGGTGTACTATACGTCACTGACATCCCCAGGCCATTGGCGACTGCCATGCTGCCGTACATGCCATGGGGACGCCAAGGATAGCTGTGAGTGTCTCGCGAACGACCGCCCTCTTATCCTCATTCCCTAGACGGACATCCGTATCGGCACGAGGACCGACAAGGAGATTACGTCTGGAGGCAACGCTGGCAAAGTCGCCCGAGTCGAGGACATCCTGTCAAAGAAGTGAAATGCATGGCTACAGTGATTGTGACTATGATACAACAAGTTACTCGCGACATTCAGAGTATAGGGATTCTAGATCCGCAACGACGTCGGTCATTGTCGGTCGTTCTCCTGGGTCCTGATGCCACATTCGTTCCATGAGATTCACGGGCTCGGCACCCCAATGTTTCCTGAATCCAGCAACAGAGGGTCGCCTCTGTTTCGCGCCCACAGCGTCATAAATGTAATGTTCGTTATGCCCCTCCCAGGGATATTTCTGACGTCAGTTAAGATCGTGCTTGCGATGCTCACTTTCTCGCCTGTCCATCCCGACATCATCTCCCAATACACCATGGCAGCCGAGAACACGTCGACCTTGTAGTCGTATCTCGGATGTGGATGCCACAGTTCGGGCGCTTGCCAATTCACCGTGCCGACCAACGAACGAATCATCGACCGAGTCGAGTGTTTGACACGTGCGAGGCCAAAATCACCGACCTTGGCTTGGCCTGCACGATTAATCAGGATGTTTGATGATTTACACTACATGTCAGCATGGGGGATCCTGATGCCATACTCACATCACGATGGATGATCGCGGGCTTTCTGGTGTGTAGGTATTCCAGACCTCTGGCGATGTCCAACATCAAGCCAAGTACTCGTTTAGTCGAAGGGCAGGGCACATTGCGCTGAACATCAGCCACGTTCTCCAGTGCATGTACTCACGATATAATCGAACAGATCACCATTTTCACATAGCTCGCTGACCAGCATACACGGCACCTGAGCATTGTCTTCTGGAATACAGATACCACGCTACAACCATGTCAGTCATGACCTCTACCAACTTTAGTAACCACTCACAAATTTGACGATATTGGGATGGCGAAACTCGGCCAACAGCTTGAGCTCTCGGATATCCATCTCACTGAGATGCTCCCGGAACTCTGATATTGCGACCTTGCGGCCTCGTAGCTTTCCGACATACACGCTAACGTCAGCTGTATTCGGGCGACATGTGACTCACTCCTTGAACCCTCCACTTCCTATTCTCTCAAGGCGAACCAGGTGCTCCTGCTTGATGATGCTGTCCTCCAGTCCCAATTCGGATATATCTAGCGTGAGCTCTGTTTCACCCCCTTCTTTGGTGGACTCTTCACTGCGAGGCGGGGTGGCAGGGTCGGTGGCGTGGATGTGATCACGGAGCAAGACGGGGGTGGTTTGACCGGATTTATGGACATTGGAAGCAATGGCATGAATGATAGACTGCGGATTGGGTGATGCCTTGGCCGTGGATTGCGATGACGTCGATTCGTCATCCTTGCCGTCCTGCTCGTCGCGCTAAATGTCAGCATGGGTCCTATGGTGAACTGCTCACCCATTCTAGCAACGCCTTGGCCAATTGAGGCTTGGTGCCGCCGACCTCGATACCGCGACTTTCGCACATCTGGACGAGCTCATCTCGTAGCAATTTGGTGAGCGAACTCAGAGTTGCTGATGTCAAGTCCATGTCTGATTCGAATGAGCATTGGTCGCAATCCCTTAACTCACCTTCAATAACGTCTTCCTCCTCTTCCAGCTCTTCATCGTTATCCTCGGCTTCCGGATCGTCCATATCGGGATCATCCATCGCCTCTTGCCTCAGTCTATTACGCCGGCTCTGCCACACTCCAAATGCTTTGCCCGACCGGGTCGTGCGGGTGATTGCCCCGTCTTCGCCGTCCACCGACATGTCACCATCGGGTCCCACAGCCTCTGGCTCCACAGATGAATCCAGAGCACCGTCCATATCCATCCCTTCCGTCTCAGTCTCGCTTTCTCCTCCTCTGAGCGCTTCGATTGCCTTCAGCTTCGCATCCCTTCCAGGCAGGACTCTCGAATCCTGCCTGTTTGGCATCGAAGGTTTTGAGGTCTCAGATTCTGGAGCCATGTTGTCACTGCTCCGCAGCCTTCTACTCAATTTCGGGGAAGCCGGGTTCTCCAAGTCCTCCTCCTCTTCCGTTTCTTCCTCTCCATCAGCCTCGATTTCGCTGTATTGGTCCATGGCGAGACTGGAACGAGTACGTGACCGCAAGCGGTTCACGAGAGGCGTCGGCTCATTCGCTTCATCATCAGAGGTATCCACGGTCGTCTCCGACTCGGTTCTGACTGTACGAGTTGTCCTCGGACGAGTAGCCCGTGCCGGTGTGTGTCGTCTGTGATTCTGCAAAGAACGTCGACTACGTGTACGCCGCGGCGTTGGCCGCTGTGGGGGAGGCGAAGTGGAAGTGTCGGTCGTGTAAAGGGACGAGCGAGTCGAGGACCGACTCGGACGTCGTCTGCGAATTGTTAGCGGAGGAGCTTCAGATACTCTACTCACTTGTTGTTCAGGTTGCCCGGACTTTGTAACTCGGTGTCGAATCTCGCTCTTCGCTCCTCCCCTTCGAAGCTGTCTGAGATATGATTTGCGTCCAGACTTCCCTTCCTGACCTTCTCCTTTGCTGGGGTAAATAGTCGGCGGCGACGTACATTTGCGTCGGATTGTCGGAACTTGGGTTTCAGCTTGTTCTTCGGGGCCGCCTTTGGAGTGACGTCTGCGTCCTTTTCGAGAGCGGACGAGCTGCCGGACGAAGGCGACGCGGCGTGAACATTGGTGAGCGAGGATGCCGAGCGCAGGCGCTTGATCTCGAATGCGGCTTCCAACGCCGCTTTTCGCTTGGGCGAGGATCTCGGGGATTCGGACAAGTGCAACTGGGAAACAGACAGCCGGCGCTGATGATCAGTACGAGAACGCAGACTCATAACGTACAGCTGCGACGAGGCCATCGACCAGTTCCTTTTTGCTCAATCCTGCATTGTCCTCGTCCTCCATGGCAGCGTCTCCCTGCTCATCCTCGTCTTCAGTTGACCACATTCCCGCGACCTTCCACAGCCGGACCAGCTCGGCCTTTTTCAGTCGGTGCAAGACATGGGCAGGAGCATCTTGCAGTAATTGTTGATCACCTTCTGGTCAGCCATATTCAACAAGATAGTTGACTCACTTTCTCCAATATACTCGGGCTCCTCTTCGTGGTCGTCCATCTCGATCCAACTGCTCGAGCTGGAGTCCCCGTCCGTGACGCTATCCTCGCCGTCGTACTCGTTCTCCTGCCCCCGCTTCCGCTTCTTCGGGCTCGACTCGTCCCCACTGGTGAACACATCCTGCAGAATTTTTACGCTCTTGTGCTTTTTCTGACCTTCCCCGCCATTTCCACCAGACTTTCTGGACCTGTTCCTCCCATTGCCATTGACGACTTGTTCGCCCGCATCCGAGTCGAGAACAGAAGCTCCATTTCGACTAGATTGGCTGATTCCGTCGATGTCTTCAGAGTCGGGAGTAAGGTGTAGCGCACGGGAGCCATTGTCTCCATTGGTCAGACCAAGCCTCCGCCGTTTGGAAGGATGCTTCAAGAGCTTGTAGGGCGTGGTGACGGCGGTCTTCCTCGGCGAGCTGACAAAATGTTGGCTGCGGGTACGGACAAGTCTGTCCATGTTGCATGCATGAACCGTCCTGGTTGAAGTTCGAGATGAGTCAGGCTGATATCCAAGATGCCGCCAACGTCAACCCTTTGGAGGTTGAATATGACCAGAGACTCGGACACACCCTCGACCGTCGTTTACGCGACTTGGTGGACGCGCTTAACCGCAACACAGTGGACTTCGGATGTATCGTTCCCTCGGTGGGTTTCGGCTGCTTTGAAGGCGTTCAGTCGTCTACCTACATCCCAGACTCCAACCCTATGCGTAGTGTCGAGGCATGGGGTGCTCAGGAGGGCGTAGTAGATTCGATCTGTTGGTCGTCGTCTGAAATATGACGATGTAGACCATCGAACTCGGCTGAGCTTGACCATTGGTCTCGGAACCAAAAGTATCGGATATCCCGTCACCCGTATCAAGATGTGACGTGGCAGCCTTCCTTTGAGCCATTACGTCAGCTGCCTTCCGCTGTCCTCTGGCTGCTGCAAGGTGAAGCTCCTGGCTGTCTTCGTACCAGGCTCTGGCCTGCACACCTTGTTGCTTATACTAACGCGGTACAAGCTCTTGGAAACACCTTAAATAGGCTCCAATCCCCACTATGCCGGCCAACGCACCCGCTCCAGGCAAATTCGACCAAGATCCTAGGGTCCACTTTGACAAAACGGCCGGGAAATGGCAGTACGAGGATGAGGAGTCTGGACAGGAGTACGAATGGTCAGATGCGGCTAAAACGTGGATTCCATTGGTATGTCTTTCGTCGACCACCCTGCGACCACTGCACCAAAGTCGTCGACTCGCGCGTCACTTGCTGCAAGCTGTGAGATCTAACGATTAATCTCCGCCCACCTCGATAGGTTGACGAGGAGCAATGGAAAGCGCAACAGGCGGCTTATTCTGTTGCAGGAGTTGACGAGGATGTGAGTGTAGGTCGCCTCTAAACAAGCTGATCATGGTAGACACCTGCCAACGCTGTACTTGCTCGGGAGCAGAAGCGGGAGCAGCAGCGAAAGAAGAAGACGGGAGCGAACAATGACTTCACCTCGAACGGCGCGATCGGAATCGCATCAAGCAGTAAAGCCTCTTCGTCGAAGCAAGCACAACAACCGTCCGCACCGAAGAAGACCGGAGTATGGGTCACGAATCTGCCCCCGAACACTACACTAGAACTGCTCAGCTCGGTATTCTCGAAAGCCGGAGTGCTCTTGATCGACGATGAAGGAGAACCCAGAATAAAGCTCTACTACGACGACGAGGGCAAATTCAAGGGAGAGGCTCTGATACTCTACTTCAAGGAAGGGAGCGTAGATCTTGCCGTGACATTACTGGATGACACTGAGTTGGAGATGGGCGCTGGGTTTGGCAATATGCGAGTCAAGGAAGCAGAGTACGGCGGCGCGCAGAGCGGCAGTGCAGGCCAACCGAAGGCAGACAAGCCAGCGAATGGAGCCACGACAGGCGCCGACGGTCAGGACAAGGAGAAAGACAAGAAGCGTAAAGGTCACTCTGCTGAGGAGAAGGCGAAGATGACCAAGAGGATACGGACGATGCAGAAGTGAGTCAAGAGTGCGCACTGAGATGCAAGGGCTGACTTGGCATCTAGCAAGCTCACATGGCACTCGGATTCCGATGAGGACGACTTGGGTGCTCCTAATGGCGGCGCACCTCAGCCCGGAGCGAGTCGGTTCAACAGAGTCGTGGTATTGAAAGGCATGTTCAAGCTTGAGGATCTGGATAAGGAGCCGGAGCTTCTCCTCGAGTTGAAAGAGGACGTCAGGGAGGAAGCGGAGACGATGGGCCAAGTCACGAGCGTGATCCTCTACGATGTAAGTGGTCGAGGGATACATCATGGTACCGCTACTGACGACTGTCTTGTAGAAAGAGGAGGATGGCGTGATGACGATAAAGTTCAAAGAACCAATTTCGGCACAGGCTTGTGTGATGAAGATGAACGGACGATTCTTCGATGGTCGCAAGGTAAGTCACAGGTGCGCTTGACTCTCGCTGACGGTGTAGATATACGCTGGGATATATACCGGAAAGGAGAGGTTCAAAAAGTCTGGCGCGGGTGTATTGGAAGACGACGAGAACGAGGAGAAGGAGAGGTTGGATAACTTTGCCCATTGGCTCGTAGATGGCGATGAGGCTGAGTCGTAGTCGTAGTCAGGGGTGTAGGCACCACGAGGCCAGTCTTTCGCTCCTTGTAGGCGTAAATCGTTACGGCGAGGTCGGCTTGATGGATGTATCAGAAGTCAATATCACGTGGATGTGGTGCTCCAGTTCGGCCTAGCCTCCACTGGAACGATTCACTCGCCATGAGTGGGACTGGACGCTGATCCGGTTCCTTTCTCTTTGTACTCACTTGAGTATGTTGTCCTCTATGACGCCGGCCCATTGCAGTCACGGATGCCAGAGTTCAATGTAGACTGCTTGAAGCATCACGTCTCTGTCACTAAAACAGGAAAGCAACTTGCGAATACCATCACGCTCTTCGAAACTTAGGATCCATTGCGACCAGAAGGTCGGATGCTGCTTCCAACTGCGATACTCCGTTGGCTGTCATCGGCGCCGATCTTACATGGTCTGACATGGTCCTCCTGGTCTTCGATATCAACCCCAGGTGGAGTCCACGAAGAGGATGGGCTGGAGCCATCGAGCGCACTGCTAGATGAACATGACTTGAAGGTGGTTCCGCTTCCTAGAAGGTTCACCATTGGTCATACGGTGCTATGCCTGTCTGAGCAGTTCACCATTCATGCAGATCCCGGCTCGAGCTTCTCTCTTCCCGATGACCTCTTGCGAGCAGCCGCTAGGACTACGGAATCGGTGCTTGCAACTGCGCATCAATTCCTTTCTCCCCAACATGGTGCCGAGTTCCTGCCCTTCGACGGTGGATCCTTCTGCCGGGACTACATACGGTCCCTCGTCCTCGAGTACGATGATAAGTCAGGGGCTTCTCTGTCAATCATGAAGAGTGCAGCCAAACGGGTGGAAGAGAGAAATGAGGGGTATGTGCTTCGCATTGAGGCCAACGGACAAGCGAGATTGAAGGCGAACTCGACATTGGGCCTATTTCGGGGGTTGTCGACTTTCGAGCAATTCTTCTATCGCCTGCCTCCGGCACTCGATCAGCAGAGACACCTCCAGGCTCAGCTTGGCACAGATGCAGCACGGCGAAGCCTAATTTACGCCCCTTTCGCACCGTACAATATCGAAGACTATCCATCGTTCCCCTGGCGGTCGTTCTTGCTGGACACCTCGCGACACTACTTTCCGATACGAGCATTGCTGAAGCACATCGATACCATGGCTATGGTCAAGCTGAACGTGTTCCACTGGTCAGTATCACAAGCACAAGGCTATCGTGTGCACAAGGCTCACCAAATCTCATTATTGACTTAGGCATATCACCGACTCCAATTCATGGCCGTTGGAGTTGGAGAAGTGGCCCGAACTTGGCCGAGAAGGAGCGTACTCTCCTGAGGAAGTATACTCCCAACGAGACATCCTCGAGGTCGTTCAGTATGCAGGCGAGGTATGTCGATCTCTGACTGCAGTCCTGGTGCGGTGACTGACCACTTCTTTCACTCAGAGAGGTATCGATGTGGTTATGGAGATCGACACACCTGGTCATACGGCCATAGTTGCTGCCTCACACCCCGAGTTCGTTGCATGCTATGAGAAAGAGCCTTTGGGCAAGTATGCCCATCAGCCACCAGCCGGACAACTACGATTCGCCAGTGAGGACGTAGTGGACTTTGCAAAGGACGTCTTTGAAGAAGTGGCAGGTTTGACGCAAAGTCGCTATATCGGTACCGGTGGTGATGAACTGAATCTCAACTGCATGGTAAGTCGGCTTCAGATGAGTACGGGGGAGCGCTAAATTTATGTGTGGTGTAGAACGAGGATGGTCCCACTCAAAAGTCGTTACGACGGAAAGGGTGGTCAATTGAAGACGCTCTTGATCACTTCACCAACGCGACACATTCGACTGTCCGATCTCTGCACAAGACTTCCTTGGTCTGGGAAGAGATGGTCAGTGTCTCACACGACTCTCTTGAGAGTTGAGAGGAACCAGCTGATATCGTTCGACTTGATTGCGCAGATACTCGATCATGACCTTCCCTCCTTGAGTAACGACACAATCGTGACTGTGTGGCAGAACACCTCAAATGCAAAGAGTGTCGCCCAACGGGGGCACAGGATCGTGCACGCTTCATCGGAGTACTTCTACCTCGACTGCGGACTGGGCGGGTGGATTGGGGTTGATGGCGGCGGTAACAGCTGGTGCGATCCGTACAAGACCTGGTCGAGGATTCATTCGTGAGTGCCAGTACGGCAGAACTCCTATCGGTGTTAGTGATTCGTATGGCATTCTGAATGGATATAGCTTCGACCCGTTCGCAAACTTGAGCAAAGCGGAACAAGATCTCGTTGTCGGAGGTGGGTGGCAACCTCACCCCAGTGACTGCATCACTCCATATCCCTGTCTGACAATGCTTAGGTCAGGTGTCTCTATGGGCAGAACAGGTATGCCCGTCTCATCCTCTGGCCAAGATGTTGAGGCGGCTGACCACACTCTTGCAGACTGACGAGACCAACCTTGAGCCCGTGTCCTGGCCACGAGCGGCAGCCTTCGCCGAAGTGTTCTGGACCGGTGCCGAATGTGGTTCTCCTCACCGTAGGTCGCGCTTTATTCGATGATTCATGAACGTTGAACCGTGACGACACTGACAGTGACTTGCGAAGGTACCAACGCCGCCCTGGCCAGAATGCACGATGTGAGGTACAGAATGGTCAGCAAGGGTGTCAATGCCGGTCCACTGCAACCGCACTGGTGCGCCCTTCGACCAGGTGGGTGAACTAGCCAAGTGGGCACCTGTTAACGTGAGAGCAGAGCGATGTCTGGCCTCCGGGAGTGCCGCAGACGATGGTGAAGGGACCGCGTAAATCCTCGGCGATCGCTTCGAGGTGATCGACGCACTGCCAGCCTGTGCCAGGCACTGGCGATGGAGTACTCAGAAGATGCAGGTCTGGAATGTGGTGCCTGAATATGATGGACCCTTTCGCTCTCCGAGGAGTCCGAGAGTTTATCCACCTATGAACCATCAATGACGACGCCTTCCTGGTTTGTCGCTGAGGTCAGCATGTCCAATGATGAAACTAGAAGTTGAAGCACGTTGGTCGTACCTCGGAGCACTTAAGTGTACTTATGCATGTAGTAATCAGGAGAATGGGCAGTCCGCTGCCCGTCCCGGTTTCCGACTCTCACAGCATTGAGATCACACAAAACCAGCCCAGTCACACGGGTGTCAGCGAGCCCACCCCCAACATGCCAGACAGCGACGGAGAAGCTGGCAGCGATAAGCTCCAAATTGTCGACAGCGACGGCCTGTTCACAATGCCCGACACCAAGTCGGGGCAGTACCCGCATGAGTCACCTGGTCATCAAGGCTTGGAGAGTCTCCTGCCAAGCAAGACAGACGAGTCTTCCTCGAAGAAAATCCCACAGAACAAAGATCAGGGCGGACAGTGATCGAGAGAACGGGATGGGTGTTGAGAGGCACGGTTGGAAGGGGTCAGATTGTCAGTGCAAAACTCCCAGTCAGAACACGGCGGTTAGCTTATCGATCATTCAGTAAACCGACCAATATGTCATTAATTGACAAATGCTGCGAATGCATTATGATGAATTATTACACGAGTAACACCGATTAAAGACACTTCTGACCTGAAGCACGCACACAGTCACACACTCTCGAGGCGGCTCCACTCCCGCTGTCTCACAGCGCTATTATCGACTCCCTTACTTGAGCTTCTTCTTGGTGCCGGAAAGGTCACCAACGGGGACGAGGAAGTGCGAGGTGTCTGGGGTCAACATGCCGGCGAAGGCAGTGTAGAAAGCGATAGCGGCCGTGAGCTAGCAGAGAGGAACGTCAGCCATATCTCGCGACCCGAAGCTCAGCGGACTCACGATACCAAATGCTCCTCCAGCGATGTGAACCTTGCTGTTTCCAGAAAACTCGGCTGCGCACAGAAGCCAGAAAGTGATGTCGAGGAAGAAGAACAGCGAGACAAGAGCGACGGATGATCGAAGCGCAGCGATGAGGAAGATGAAGGTGACAATACCCCAGGCAGCGAGGTAGATTCCAACTGCACTGGCGAACTCGGTGGGGTCGGCGTATGCCTCTGCAATGAAATCAGTGACTGCCTCACGGGAAGGTAATAAGTTGCTCACGTGGAATCTGGAAGAAGGGGATGTAAATGGCACCGAAGGAGAACCAGAATCCACCGTATGAACTGAAAGCAGTAGCACCGAACGTCTGTGGTGATGTCAGCTTCTGGCAGCTATCTGGCAGTAGCAGATGACTCACGTTACCGCAAGCCCACTCCTCAACACCGGCTATCAGCTGAACCAAACCACCGTATCCGAGGGCCATTCCGAGGACAACGTTGGGCTCGCCGATACCTCGTGCACCGACATTGTACATGGAAAGGATGAACGTGGTCGCTGCGAAACCGAGAAGACCCAAGGGTGCAGGGTTGGCGAACTTTCGGTGGTAGACTGGGAAAGCAGGCTGACTGGTGTCGATCGGGTTACCACCGGGCGTAATCTGTAAAGCACAGGGTCGTTAGCGTCTAGCTTGTTACACCATGGCACCTCGGCCGAGGAAAGACTCACGAATCGCGACACTGCTTCACCCCTGTAGCCTGTGTTGTCGTAGCCTGGGGCATATTGCTGTGGGGGCTTGTTGTAGTCGTTGCCGCCGGCCGCGGTCTCGTTAGAGGATCGCTTTGGTTCACCGTTCATGACTGAAGATTGATCAAGGTGGGCAGGTGTTCGGGCTGGGGTATGTTGTAGGGGTCTACGGGGGAAGAGTACTGAGGTGGGCTGTTGAGTCTATATACCTTTCACGACCTGTTTACCCTCGTCATCAAATGCCACGGTAGTGGTTCTTTCGGTAGGTAGCCGGTGAATCAGTCTCGTAGCGTTGCGTCAAGATATTGCATTACATGATCACGGCTGATCACGGGGACCCTGGCTTGGGAGAGATCGAGCCTAGAACCAGTGGGGAAGGAGGAGGAGGATGTGGGGTCTAGATTGATGCGCGACACTAGTTGTCGACGCGGTTCAAGACCAGAGGGCTGCATATGCTTGGAGGCTGGAGCCAAAAACCAAGACCAAAGATGTCAGGTTTCGCATCGACGGTCCGGCGGGGTGGCGAGGAAGGATGTCACAGTGACGTCAAACACCGATAAACCCGGGCTCCACTGCCGGATGCCCTCATCGCTCCGGCATGGCAAAGTGGGGCTATTCTTGGCCCTGATTGTCCCTGCAAAGAAGGTGTGGAGGAAGTGGAGGTGAACCGCGGGGCAGACTTACGGCCGCAACGTCCTGCAACATCCAATACCAGCAGGAGTGTTGAGCTGCGTCCACCAACAGCCACCAACGGAAACCACGTTTCAGATGCCGCCAGGGTCGAGGAGTACGCTGGAGTACAGTGGAGTGCAAGCTTCTGAGGCTTCTGAGAGCTTCTGAGAAGACTGCGTAGCCAAGTTTAGCACTAGTTTCATCAATTTCGCCAATTGACAACGAGTCAATATAGCACATGCTCAGCTGGCAATCACCGGACGTGACCAACCAGGACCAAGCTTGCCAGATCTGGTGAGTTTCAGGAGGATTCAGGTGTACGAATCCTTCAGATCTCTTCAGATCCCCACAAGCGACTGGAGCTGACTGGAGCACCGAGAACTCGGATCCCTGGGTGTCTTCCGAGAACCCTGGGGCAGGAGTCTGTCTGGAAAGGTCTGGAATCAAAGGTTATCAGCAGAGATCTCGAGACCATACTCAATGAAAGCTGATTGCGACGAACGCGACGGACGAGTAAGGTCCCGGCTCGGAACCGTGAGTTCCTGGCTGAGGCCGGCCCATCAACGCATCAGCGCATCAGCACTCACGTTCTCATCAGCCGAGTCAGTCCGACAAGGTCCGACAGCTTGAAGGACCTGACACGGGCAAGTCGTTCATGTGATCTCGTGGAAGCGCAGTCACGGGGCAGCAACGCGGGGCTTCCTGGCTTGAAAGATTTGTGACTGGCAGAGCAGATCACATGTCAACCCGGTCTCTCAAGATTGAAGAAATCTCCAGCGGTCGAGGCCGGAGTAAGTCTGATGTATGTCCGAGAACTTTATGTCCTATCCAGCCTTAGCCGGTCATGCAGAAGGCGCATCAGGATAGTCCCATCACTTCCCATGATCCCATGACTGCACTCGCAGTTTGGTGCCTCGCATCGCTGAGGTCTCGAACTTCGGCCTTGGGAGCTGTCTTGGGGTAATAGGCTTCGTCGATGCTGAACGGAAGCAAGTCTCGAGTCTCTTGACATGTACAGTAGGCGAGCTCCTTTCTTGACCCGGATTGGTGGACATTCTGGTCGGTCCCGGGGGTTTGATAGGCTACCGTGCGTCTCGCAGATCGCTGCGAACTGAGAGGAAGGACCCAGGGCCTCGCAGAGTGCTAGACAAGTTCGAGTTCGCGATTCAGCTGCGGAGGCTTCTTGAAACTCAGATCTGATGTCTGCTCTGCCATTTTCCACAACGCCTGGTAGGGCAAGTCACGACCTCGAGACCAAGTCTACTTCAGGCCCCCAGAATCAGCTATCAGAGATTCAGATCCCAGGTCCCAACCAGGTCCGAAGGCTTCTCAGCTTCTCAACCTGAAACGTGACGGAAGCAAATTTTTCGCATGCGACTGTAGCTTGCTCACAGCTGCTCACAGCTTCACGCACTGCAGTGGCAGCACACTGGTCACGGACTCATCATCGGCATTCAAGCAGCAGACAACAAACAGTCCGCGTGGGGCACCGCTAATCCAGCTCGACCACTCGAAATGCTATATATCATAGGTCTTGGTCTCAGCGATGAGAAGGACATCACGGTGAAGGGTCTCGAGGTGAGGAAAACAAGATCCAGATGTGAACATGAACTCGGCTGAACATATCCTCGACAGGCGGTGAAGCGCAGCGAGAGGGTGTACCTCGAGTCCTACACCTCCATCCTGATGGTCCCCAAGGAGCGTCTAGTGAGTGTCTGTCGTACTATACGCGATGCGTGAGGCTCGCTGATCTATCTATATTCAGGAAGCGTTTTATGGCAAAGAAGTCATAACGGCAACGAGGGAGACTGTGGAATTGGAATCCGACGACATCTTGAAGGATGCCGATAAGGTGGATGTCTCGTTCTTGGTCGTTGGTGATCCTTTAGGGTGTGTAGCGGGGCTTCAAGGCGGGTAGGGGATGTCGCTAACATGAGTCTAGTGCGACGACACACTCGGATCTGCTGCTCCGGGCCGCAGACTTGAACATCCCAACAGAGGTGATTCACAACGCTTCGATCCTGACAGCACTTGGAGGGACCGGGCTGCAGATGTACAACTTTGGTCAAACGCTCAGTCTGGTCTTCTACACCGAAACGTGGAAACCATCCAGTTGGTACGATCGGCTTGAGGAGAATCTGAGGATCGGGATGCACACGCTAGTCCTAGTTGATATCAAAGTCCGGGAGCAGAGCGAGGAGAACATGGCCAGGCGAGTATCGCCGCTTATCCTAAACCTCAGTATCGTCGCGGCTGACATCGTGACAGAGGTCGTTTGGTGTACGAACCCCCTAGGTTCATGTCCCCATATACCGCCTTTCAACAAATCCTCCATACTGAGAACGAGCGACATCCAAAGACACCCAGCTCATCATCTTCGGAGAACGGAGAGGAGACTGTCGCTCCAGGACCATCACTCTTGCCCCCTTCGCAGACACTGGCCATGTCGTTATCAAGAGTGGGAACGGCGACGCAGCGGATCATTAGCGGCACGCTACAGGAATTGTCGGAGCTGCCGGAGGAGGAGTTTGGAGCGCCCCTGCACAGTGTGGTGATTGTCGGCAAGCGACTCCATCCGCTAGAGCTAGAGTACGCCGGCAGGTGGTGTATTGGAGGGGAGAATGGCGGATGGTGGAAAGTGGGTAAGGATGTGTATGGTGTCGAGCGGGAGAGCCGGTGAGCGAGTCAGTATTGAGAGGGAGGAATAGAGCAGCGTGAGGAGCATTGCATGAGGGCATGAGCGTGATCTCTCGATCTCGAGTACAACAATGAGACAACACAGCTCTACAAAGTGAAGTGCAATCATGGTCTTACAGGATAACACGAAGCAAACAGGATGTTACAACTTGCTCTTCACTATCCGAACCTCCTTCTTCTCATCAGGTGGTGTCCAATTATTGCCGCGATATCTGAATCATATCAGCGCCATCACCCTTAGGGACGACACGATCTGTCAAACCAGGATATCCGACTCACAGTAACGTTGATGGCGCTGTACCAAACTCGATAGGCAGATCAAGTCCCTTCAGTCACACTCAGCAGACACTCAACGACCATGCCAAACTTCACTCACAAGCTCATGAACCGCCACTGTACGCAACATCGAAAAGTGGTGGATCGCATGTAAAGCGCAGAACCACAGCTGTACCAAGCGCCATCAACACTGTACTACTGCACTCTTTGCACACCACCAAGCTACTGACCTCTCTTCCGACGCTACTCTCCATAGACTGCTTCGTGGGTGTGATAGCGCCTAATTGGACTTTTCTGCTCATCTCCCCAGCCAGGCCAATCCGCCGCTGTTCGCCTGCAACTCCAGTTCCGGGATCGTTATCAGACTGGCTCCTCGACCTTCCTCCCCACGCTTCTAGGTCTTGCCTGACGGAGGACATGGCTTTGCGACATGAGGTGACAGATCGGGCTACCGAGCGACGGCTGGAAGGGAGGATCGCGTCATAGTTTATGGAGAGTGTTCCAGGCGGAGCGAGCTGCGAATGGGGTTCTAGAGGGGATAGGAATGCCTGAAACGTCTCGATCACCTGTAGGAGCCATACATCAGTTAAGCTGTCCGAGGTGTCGAGCTTGATCCCCTAATTGACCCACATGGCGAAAATGCTTCCCGATCGTCCCGCCAGGCATCAACACGCTATCCTTTGTCAATTGCGCATCGTCCAGTACATGCTTGTCGAGTATATCCAGTCCAGAGTCGATCAATGCTATTGACAGCTGTAGTAATGCCTGAGCGCGCTCTTCGTCATCTTGAAGCGAGAGAATTGGCCTGGGCTCCGAGTCCGAGAGTCCCGCTTGGAAGTGGTTCAGCGAGGTCTGCGTCGGATTCACCTTGTGGCTCGATGTCGACGAAGAAGGGTCATTGGTGGGCATGGCCGTCGCAGTCTCTGCAGTACGACCTAGCTGAGCTTGTTGTATGAAAGTTCTGTCCAGCACTTCGAGGATCGGATCTCAGGAGCTTTAACACTGGATTATGGGTGACTAGGTGACTACCAACTGACGATCATGAGTTGAAGATGCGTGTGACGCCCATCGGCTGGAGGCTCAACCGATGCTCCGGATCTCCGGAATCTGGCCACGTGGAATTTTGCTCCCATGCCTCTGACGTAACACTCTGACACTCGCCCTGGATGCGTTTCGCGTTTCAGAGTTGCTGTGCTGCGCGGCAACCGTTTGGCGGTGCAAGCTGGCCTCGATGCCGCCGGTCGTGATGGTGAGTGAACAAGAGAAATTTTTCAAACTGCCAACAACTGACACCTCGCACTTTGGCAGCATAGAGGGAGCTCTGCCCGCGAGGATCGTTCAAGTGGTTCTGACCGACTCGACATGTCCTCGCATCAAGACTCGCACGACGCCGCAGCCGCAGCGTATCCACGTGGAGATTACGATTCGGACCATTCCTACGGCGCGCCCGCGTTTCCTAGCACTCCGACGCCGTCAAATATGCCTTTCCCACATCAGAGTTCTCTTGGATCGGGAACGACAGTCTTGGAGCCATCACACTCCGGTCACTCTGGTTCCGACCCGGGGCTAACAGGCGCGCAGAACATCCAAAACCGGTGGAGAGAGGCACAGCAGAATCCAATGCCAATGCCTTATACCTCGAATGGAGGGTCGAGTGCTCGAGGAGGACACGGGAATGAGATGAGCGAAAAGTCGTCTAGGCTGAGCTCAAACCATGGATACTCGAACCCATACGATAGTGGTGATCCATCAGACGGAACAAGTCGGTCCGGACAGCAACCACCTTCGCCATCGATCGGGCCCTGGGACTCTGCGTCTCAGAGGTTTCCAATTGCCCAACCGTCGATCATCCCTCTATCTGGAGAAGCAAAGCACCTCCGTAATAAACCGTCTTACGCCGGAGGACTGAGCTACATCGACGAAGAAGGGGCCTACTACAAGTCAGAGGCGCAGCGACCGGCGTCTGCGCTGAATGGCGATGAGCTGGAGATGAGAGGGCTGGTGGGAAATGCAGCTGGGATGGGTCATTTTGACGACGATCGCGATATCGAGAGGAACAAGTTGAATTTCACGGAGTACGATCAATCGCCATCCCCGTACCCTCTGCCGCCAGAGCCCACCGGCAGGAACGTCGAGCCGAGCGGTCTGTCTTCCTCGCTCCTATTTTCCACAGGTCTGGATAGATTGTTGGGTCTGTTCGGCTCGAAAGCGGGCAAATTCCCCGTCCAACAGGCTATAGAGAGGAAAAGGAGAGGACTGGGAGGTCAAAGATGGCCGGTGGCTTCCTGGGTGCTGACTGTCGGTGAGCCCATCAAAAGTTGTTATACATGTCGACCTAGCCGTGCTGACACTTGTACAGTGATGTGCTCGTTGATGGTGTACGAGCTGGTCAAGAACAACTCGATCACCGGTTCACCAATCGCTACAAAACCCCAATTCAATTACATGATAGGGCCTCAACCGTCAGTCCTCATCAACATTGGGGCGAGATTTCCACCGTAGGTCGTAATATCGCTCAAACCAGCTCACAACATGTCCAGGTGTATGAAGCTCGTGTCGGCTCTGCCTCCTTCCTTTCCCATTGCCTGTATGAACGACACGAACAAGTGGGTGACAAATTGGGCATGGTAGTTCATTACTCACCCGAAGTTACAGTCCCCCCACGTCCACCTGCACCATAGAAGAAATCTGTGGGCACGGCGGGTTCGATGGTGGACCACCAAACCGTGAGCGGAATACCCTTGGAATCCTGTCGGCGGAAGCTGACACTCTCAGAATCATGGCGATTTGTCGTTCCGATCTTCCTACATGTCGGAATCATCCATCTGCTGCTGAACATGGTGGCTCAAGTCACCGCAGCGGCACAAGTAGAGAGGGAGATGGGTGAGCCCGACATATAGGGCTGTGATAATGGGCTGATCTGGTGTAGGCACGATTCCTTTCCTGTTGACATATCTCGCTGGAGGGATATACGGCTTCGTTCTGGGTGGGAACTTTTCTAGAACGGGTATACCATCAGTAGGCGCAAGTGGAGCGTTGTTCGCAACGGCGAGTGCCGGTCTAGAGCAGTGCGGGTGTAGTGCTAAGGCGAAGTAGAATGCTTGTGTACTGGTCGATTTGGTCCTTCACTGGAAGTACGAGGAAAGGCCGAAACTGAAGGTAAGTTCTATATTTGGCGAGCGGTGGCACAGCGCTGACAAAGGTCGAAAGGCATTCTTGCTGTTTATTGAGTTTGCAATTGGCTTCGGCATCGGATACATGTCAGTCAGCCAGCCGCAATACCAACCCAGCTGACAATTGCCAGTCCCAACGCTGTAGACGGCCTGGCGCATCTTGGAGTCGGTAATTCAAAGTGCGTTTAGGGGAGGAGTGCTGATCAGGTTCGCAGGGCTGGGCAATCGGTATCCTGATGGGCATCGTCCTGTACCCCTCCATAAGCGAGACCAAGAGGCGGAGATACATCCTATGGGGGGTACGAGTACTTGCGCTCGCGCTTCTTGTCATGGCGTTCGTCTTGACCATCCGTAACTTCTGTGAGTGGCCGCGATCGCCGTGGCAACGCTAAAGCTGATCACAATGACAGATACCGACGACCCGGTAAGCTGATAGCAAACTCGTACACTTGAGCAAGCTATGAATGCTGATGATGTTCAGAACGCGGCTTGTACATGGTGTAAATACCTGTCCTGCATTCCGACCGCCTCGAACTCCCGATGTTCCGGGACGGGCATCACCACGACTCAGGTGCAGAGCACCCGGCGATCATGGGATTCTCTGTGACATGACTACGACTAGGAAGGTGTGGAGAGGCCAGGATATGGCAGACAGTGTGCAATCACCTAGAGACGAGTAACGACGTTGCAAAGCAGCAATCACGAATCACGATTTTGACGGACATTTCAGTACGAGTAGAGCAACGGATCATCTTCATATACGCTCAGCGATGATGCACCCAGCTTGTGAACACTGCTCGGTGTCGACATGCTCTACACATGTGCTCGCTGTCAATCACTTGCAGACTTGCTTGCCTTCCTGTCTTCACGAGCTAAGAACCGTCGCACCTCGAACCCTGATAGGCCCTGGTGTTAAGCTTAAAATTGCCCGTTACAGAGTTTGTTTCAGGTCATGACGCTGCTCAGACTATGAAGAGCTTTCCACAACTGTCAACTCCAGCCGACCGTCACGCGCTCTCCATACTGCCAAGCTCAACTCCCAACACCACTCTCGGAGATGGAGCCTTTGATCTTGTCCAAACTCGAGGCCGAAAGGACCGGAGGGCGAGACGGGAAGAGGAGTCGAGCGGATAATGATTCCCAGGAACAGGTGTCACAGAGTTTTGACCATGACATCAGTGCACCCAGCATGATTGATGAGTGCAAGCGGTGGTAGGCAGGTAATGCGAGTGGGTGATGATGGGAGCATGGACGTCGAGTGCAGCTTTGACACACATCGCACACTGTATCTTCCAGCAACTCTCGACTGAGTACTCTCACTCCCAAGTCCCAGCAGCAGCGCCATACGGCCAACGGAGGAAAGGATCCACACGGCTGACTCGACCAGGCCGGGAGACTTGAGGCGATTCTGCTCGAGCGTCATACCCTGTCATACCGCGTGTTTACTGTCAAAGGACAGGTCAAAGCTGTCTCCACTGTGAAACTCTTCTCACTCTCTCTTCGCGAACTTAGCTAGATCTCCTAAGTTGGACGGACCACCTGCTGAGGCTACAGCAGAGTCAGCATCGACATGCTGTTCTATGGCCTGCTCGCCTTGAGCTTTCAGCTCGCTCGGTTCAATATCGCCTCGGCCTTCTCGTTCAATACTTCAACTCCGACGCAATGTGATCAGTTCACCGTGCAATGGTGAGTCGAGCTTTCCACCTCAAGATAAAGAGCAGCTCTCTGACTAGGCTGTAGGGATGGTGGGCAAGAACCTTTCTTCCTATACCTCGTGCCCGTGAGTCCTCACGACGCAGAAACTTGGCCTGTTGCTGACGCTGCAATGCTTCTGCCTATACCCTCTGCTACGACTGCTACTCCAAATACAGACCATTGTGGTGCCGGGAGGACACATCCAGAATATATCCGTTCCTACCGGTCTCTCTCAGCCATACTCCCACTCTTTCACGCTCAACCAGCCGGCCGGGCTGGAGTTTCTCGCTACAATGTACGACTCTACAGGATTCGGCAGCGGTGGTACGACACCGGTCCTCAGTGAGCTGTCCGCGTCATCCTTCTACGAAACCTGAAGCTCACCTTGTGTTCAGCTGTTGGAAGTGGTGCCAACGGCAATTGCGTCGATGTGTAAGTACTGCTCCCGCGCCGGCTAGGCTACATGGAAGACCTATGTTGACCTCTGGTGCAGCGGAGCTGGAACCCTTCTTGACTTCACCTTCTTCACCGAGCCAGTCTCTAACCCAGCGCAGTGCTCATCCCAGACCATCACTTGGGCAAACAACGCTTCGTACCCGGTACATCTCTACGGCCTGATTCCCTCCGGCACAGCGTTCGAGATCCCAGTCTCCCAATCCGCCTCTGATGTCTCTGTCGACTGGACCGTCAACATCGCCGCCGACACGCCGTACCTCCTCGCAATGTCGGATACGGGTCAATACCAGACTGGCGGATCGACAAACTTGCAAACGGTCCAATCTGGCTCTCAGGGCTGTATGAACAGTAGCAGTCCATCCCGTGGATCTTCAAACTCCGGCCAGGGACAACCAAGCGGTACCGCCAGCGGAAGTGGACCTAGCGCGTCGGTCTCTGGAGTAGGTGGATCTAGCAGCGGTGGAAATGGCCAGGACAACAACAACTCTGGCTCGAATTCCAACTCCGGATCTAAGCCTATTGGAGCCATTGTTGGCGGTACGGTAGGAGGAGTCGCCTTCTTAGTCTTGCTGGCTCTACTGCTCTTCTGCTGCATCAGACGCAAAGCTACCGCTCGACGGGACTCGGAATCCTCCGACCCTGCACTCAAGTCCTATGGAGTGGCTGAGAATGCGGGTGGTACAACAGCCGAAAAGAGGAGTAGGAATCCACTCGATCTCTTGGCTCCAAGGAGACACATGTCGGATGACTCGGAGGGTGCCACCGGACACGCTGGTGCCCAGGGAGATTACGAACCCAGTCCTTTCAGATATCCGTCGTCTACTGGCACCCGTGATCAGGGACTGAATCAAGGACAAACACTAGGAGCTCTGGGCGCCGGGGGTGCAGCAGTAGGAGCTGGGAGTCTGTCGGGAGGGAAGAGTTCTGGTGGGGTCGGTGCAGGTCCTACTACCCGACCGACACATGCCTACACCCCCAGCGGGACGGAAACCACTCGACCGAGTATGGAATCCACCGACACCCCTCCTACTACAACTACGAACTCTGGTGCTGCTGCTGGGACCGTGGGTACAGCTGGTCATGGAAGAGTTCCGCCATCGGCTTGGTCGGACGTCAACCCCGGTACAGACGGGGGCACAGTCGGCACAGCTGGCCATGGGGATGGTCGAGGTGGTACCGTGGCAGCCGCAGTTCAGAGACACAGCTCAATCGCAAAGCCAACCCCCGCGCCCATCAACACCGGAACGACTGGACCCAGCCCGGCAGACAATGCTGCGGCAGAGGTGGGAGCGGGCAGAACGTCAGACGTGCCAGGAACGCCGACTAGATTCGTGCAACACGAGGATTCGGGAGAGGTAGTGTGAGTCGAGATCCCGTTCCAGTCGTTGAGTCGCATGTGCTGAACAAGCTGTGTAGCGACCTACCCCCAAGATACGATCAGCTGCGAACCAGGAACCCGGATCAGGTTTGAGAAGTCTGGTCCTTGAGACGAGGAGATAAAGACTACGCAGGAGACCCCCCAGATTGTACATAGACAACTAGAACACGGAGTTGTAGTCAGTAAAACACTATAATGCAATGTCCTATCGTTACGGAGAGTGTGCATTGTCTTCTTTTCGATATGTGATACAACCAATCTCACGCCTGAAGCAGTTCGGGTATATCGTTCTCTTTCTAGAAGACTCATTACATCTTGACCTCGTAGTTGAGCTTGTCCTTGAGAACCTTGACACTCAAATCCCAAAGCTTTCGAGCAGTCTCAGCCTCTTGAGCTTGGGCAGTCTCGGTGCCGACCTGTGAGGTGACAGAGTCAGCTCCCGTACAAATAACGACGAGCAATCTTGTGACTCACCTTTCCATCGGCTTCGGTGAAGTATGCGCCCTGAGCCTCCTCTCGCCTCTGTGCAACAGCAGGCGCTGTTCCCGCCCACAAAGCACTCTCGGATCCTTGCTCGGGAGACATGAAGCCAACGGCAGCAGCGACCTCTAGCGCCTTGCCTAGAAGACCGTAGGCCTCTGTTGCGCCCTTCTGCTGTTCGGTCGCAACTGCTCCCGGATGGACAGCAATTGCGAGGATGGGCGAAGAAGAGGCGAGAGGTGGGAGATGCTGAGCCAGCTGTTTCGTGAACCAGATACTTGAGTGGGCGTCAGTGGGCATGTTCGATGTAAAGGTGTGGCAAGGTGACTCACCCTAGTAGCTTGGACCTGGCGTATAGCCTATTGGCATCATCTTCCTGGTTGAACTCCTCGACACTGTCGCATTTGATCTCCGCCCTGGCAGTTCGGTGAAGTTCACTGCTCTCCGTGATGATTCGCGTGCTGAACCTCTCCTCCTCGCTTCCGCTTTGCTTGCTCTCAGAGGTTTCCTTCAGCTTTGGCAACAGTCCATCCACTAGGAGGAAGTGGGACAGGTGGTTGACGGCAAAGTGGTTTCCGAGGCCATCTTTGGTGAGTCCGAACGGAGCCACTCCGACACCTGCGATCAAGTACAGCTGGTCGATTCGGGGCAGGGATTGCAATTTGGGAAGGAGATCCACGATCGATTGCAAGTTTCCGAGGTCGATGGCGTGGTGGTGGATCTTGCTCGATGCGTCTGGGACGTTCTTCGAGATCTTCTCAACCGTTTCTTCGGCGTGCTCGCGGGTAGCAGAAATGATGTGCACTGGAACGGTCAGTCAGTACTGGGTGTAGAAGGAGGAGGTTCAGACTCACCTTCGGCGCCCTTTTGCACCAGGTCGTTGACGATTTGTTGTCCGATACCGGCAGACCCACCGGTCACGATGGCGACCTTGCCCGTTTGGTCGGGGATGTCCTCGACCTTGTATCGGTTCGAGAGGAGTCCTGCGAGTCCAGTCATACTGCGCGCTGGGTTGGTGTATCTGGTATGGAAGTCAGTGCTGTGGCTGTCGGTAGCCGGAACGCACGCTTCGGTACTCACCTGTAAGCTTGTTTGGGGAGTGACTGTGTGAGCCGGATTGAACGGAGGATGAACATTCAGTGGGATGTGATTGAAAGCAAAAGGTGGTTCAGTCATGCATCCTTCACTGTTCTATATATCGCACACCCCTTCGCTGAGACCGTGTCAGCACACCTTCCGACGCGTCATCCCCCCCCATCCTTCAGCGTCTCTGGTTGTCTCAGCTTTGGAGGAGGATCGCATGACGATCATCGCATCTTCACTGGAATCGATCGAACGTAAGCACGCGTGGGGTCCCCATCGATGTCTGACGTAAGCTTGATCCACCGATCTCCCGCAGGCCTACTCAGGGATCGTACTGTGGTTAGGCGCTGGCTTCGCGCGGCGCAAATCTGGCTCGGCTGCTCGGTGCTGCTCGCTCTGAAGATGCAAACCAGAGTCGCCTCATCTACTTACTGTCTCTGTTTCATCATCCTTTGCTTCAACAAGGCTCAAGCCTGAGTCCTCGATATCGAACAGCCTTCAAGCCGAGAGACAGGCCAAGCTATCCACCGGACCTGCAAGCTAGAGCCCAATTGCGAAACAGACGGAGCAGTTCTTGTTGACAATGACTGGCGGACACAGCATTGTGAGTATGCGGACTTAGTGTCACTCACGCACATGGTGGCAAGCAGACGTCTGGGCTCCTTCTTGCAAGCCTGCTATGGAAGCGCTGACGCTCTGGTCTCCGCAGGCCCGCGTGTACCCCGACGTGAACGAGAAGTTGGGCAGATCATGGTGGGACTACGGTAAGTCCCTTTTAGAAGGCCAATCCATCAATACTCATATCTGCTTCCTTCGACAGACAACCTGGTCGTGCAGTGGGGTATTCAGGACAACTATGAGATCGTCCGAAAGGTCGGAAGAGGGAAATACTCCGAGGTAAGTCGTTCGCTTTAGTACTGTAATGCGCTCGCAGCAGGGAGGAAGCTGAGACCATACCTTCCCCTTGTAGGTATTCGAGTCGGTACACCTGCCGACAAATCAGAAGTGTATTGTCAAAGTACTCAAGCCGGTCAAGAAGAAGAAGATCAAGAGGGAAATCAAGATTTTGCAGAATTTGGCAGGCGGACCCAATGTCATTGGCTTGCTGGACGTTGTCAGGGACAGCCAGGTGGGTGATACGACCGCGACGCGCTAGAGGCTCGAGGAGACTGCCAGCCAGCACAACAAGTCGTATTCCGAATCCTGAAAGATCTAATGCTGATCCCCTACAGTCCAAGACACCGTCAATCGTGTCAGAATACGTCAACGTGAGCTGAACCACTCGGCTATACCAGTGTACAGCTGACTCGGCTTCGCAGAACACCGAGTTCAAGACCCTTTACCCCAAATTCACCGACTTCGACGTTCGGTACTACGTCTTCGAGCTGCTCAAAGCTTTGGATTTCTGTCATTCCAAGGGTATCATGCACCGAGATGTCAAGCCCCACAACGTCATGATAGATCACGAAAAGAGACAGGTAGGTGTCGACCATCCTTGTTCAGCTTCAATGAACTTGGAGATGTGAAAGCTGATCACCTTGATTAGCTACGTCTGATCGACTGGGGATTGGCAGAATTCTACCATCCTGGAACAGAATACAATGTCAGAGTCGCGTCGAGGTACTTCAAGGGACCCGAGTTGTTGGTGGATTTCCAGGAGTACGACTATGGACTGGACATGTGGAGTTTGGGCTGCATGTACGCGAGCATGGTGAGTCAACACTTCATGTTTTGTAAACAGCGACTGGAGCTCATCCATGATGTAGATATTCCGAAAAGAGCCCTTCTTCCACGGACACGACAACGCCGATCAACTGGTCAAGATCGCCAAGATCCTGGGTACGGACGAGCTATTCGCTTAGTAAGTTTTCCCTCAGGTCCATACTCGATGGCACGCTGATCAAATTTAGCCTGGAACGATACGAGATCGACCTGGATTCCCAATTCGACGACATTCTCGGTCGATACCCACGCAAGCCATGGTCTAGGTTCATCACCTCGGGTGGGTAGTGTGCATCTTGTGATATCATGGCGCCTTGCTGACGAGACTTTAAGAGAACCAGAGATACATATCGAACGAGGCGATTGACTTTTTGGACAAACTACTGCGATACGACCATCAGGAGCGATTGACGGCGAAAGAGGCCCAGGATCATCCATACTTCTGTGGGTGGCATATTCGCTCGGCGAAGCCAATACTAACATACAATCCTTAGCGCCCGTGGTCGAGGCAGCGGCGAAGGCAAAGAAGTAGAGCGATTCGCGAGACCCGCTCCTCATACCCGAGCAAGTCACGTCGAATCGAACCTTCTCGGCCTCGTCACGAAGTTCCTTGTCGTGTCTTCACAGTCATAGATGTAGATATGTAGACTGTACCCTGTTCCTTTCTTCCGGGCACTCATGCACGCCTCTCGTCGAGCTCGACTGACAGCGTGATGTTACCGTCTACTCAGGCGCCCAACACGTAGATGCCGCCTCTAATCAACCGTCAGTGAAGACGGTGCAATTGCGAGCGGAAGAAGCCTGATAGTATTCGTACATGGCTGCTGAGCTATATACACGAATCGCATGAGCGACTCGTCGCTGATCTGCGTTTTCCGACCTCGCATCTTGAGTTCACCATCTTCATTCTTCCTCGTCCAGCTTCTCTGGACCCTTTCGCTAGCCCTTTTTAAACTGCCCTCCTTGTTGTATACCCAACTTCTTCCGTTCGTAGAATGCATCTACACGACTTGCACCCATCTGCATGTTGTCAGTCATCAACATTCGCGAACATAGGCCTAGATGTACTCACGTTGATGATCCTCACGCAACCATCCCTGTCTTTCTCCAGTCGGGTACACTCGGTGCAGTAATACGCATCGGACACAGCTGAATGCAGTCAGCAACGGCCCACTGAGATGAAGAGAGTGTGTACTTACCGGGCGAAGAGCAGATGATGCACTTGCCAGCCGACTGGCCGACTACACACGCTCATCAGCCCCGCTCACACTGACATTGAGAGAGGACTCACAGGAACACTCGTCGCATATCCTCACGAGGGTCATAGGTCGGACGTAGGAATCACACACTGGGCTAAAGAGGCGTTAGCTGAGAATCATACAATCTTCAGCTGTGGAAGTCGCTGTCCTGATCGGCACATGGACCTTTCCGGCTGAACCAGGAGGAAAGCCGCCTGACTCACCATTTACCATCGCATCTCTCGCACATTCGGCCAATGGCTACGAGCATCTTAGGTCAGCTGAGAAGCGCCGGAAACAGCCTCAGGAAGCTCACCGATGCCTGGCTGTCGGCGACACATGAGCAGATCTAGACAACGACATCAGCTTACGAAGAAGACCTCGTCTGGAGGCTTTTCCAAGCTGAGCAGGGCGTACCTGGGTGATGTTTGGACTAGTGAGCTAGGTCAGCTGGTGCCCGAATTGAAGTGCGTGATGTGTCAGCTACTCACCATTCTGTAATTCCTTAAAACGTTGTTCTTTCAGTAAGGTAGAGAGGAAGTTGGGCGTTAACAGCATGAGCTGTAGCAAGTTGACCGCGCCTCTCGACATTTGCACAACAAACGACCGGTGCGGTGCGGAACCAAATTTGCCACCCATTCGTGAGATTCAGCTCCTGCTGGACCAGCTGCGTCCCATACATCCTGCTGAATAAGCAGCCTGTAGCCTAGGACCTAGACCGCGGTGCCGCCAACTGCTAGCAGCTGCTAGTGCAGTCTCGCACAATCTCGTAACACACGTTGATTCATCATGATCAAAGCTACGATATCCAACATACATGATTAAAGAAAGAGATGGCAGGAGCAGATCGGGGTAAAGACCAAAAAAAGTGGGAGGCAGAAGTCCGGACGGTGGTTGGGGGGTATCTAAATGAGGGTGGCGTCCATTGTAGGTGGGTCGTTAGACTTTATGTACAGGTCGAGTGTAGTTTTGGTGGGATGATGGCGGTTTGAGATTCTTTTTACATCTTGACAATGTCCATACCGGCCGATGTGTGCGCGTGGCCATTGACCTCTCCCTCAACGCACACCTCCACCGACATCATCCACGGGTCCTTGAGCGCCTCGTCGATCGATATCCTCGTCTTGGGATCGGGGTCCAGCATCTGCTTGATGACATTTCTGCAATCCCTCGGGGTGAGGTTGTTGAGAGGAGAGGGCGTGGGGTGGTGCTGTGCCTCGGCCAACGGTTGCTTGGGCGAGTAAGCCTGGAGGTAGGCGTGGAAAGTAGGATCCGAGGCTTTGGCGACTCGCCAGGGAAGTTCCTGGAACTGCATGCAGTAGAAAACGATTGCGGCTGCCCACACGTCGACTTGTCGAGCATCGTATTCTGCAGGACGGGTCAGCGTACGCCTTCTGTAGCTTAGCACCGACTCACCTTTCTGCTCGAACAACTCAGGGGCAATGTATGGTTCAGAACCGCACAGGCCTTTACTCAAATGCGTCTTCTTCTCCCAGCACATCCTAAAGACATCGGACACTCCGAAGTCGGTAATCTAATTCCGTGGTCAGACCGCGTTCGCCACCGATTTGATCGCTATGCTCACCTTGACGTGACCCCTGCCATCTAGTAACAGGTTCTCCGGCTTGATGTCTCTATGCGCAACACCCATGGAATGCAGGTACTGAATACCCAAGAGGATCTGCTTGAAGGTACACTCGACTTCACCGCTCGACATGCCCCCTTTCTTGATGGCGGCGTACAAGTCACCACCTGGGCAGTACTCCATGACCTCACACCAATGATGCGCTTCGTCCTGAACCAAGTCGACCGTTTCGACAATGTTGACGTGGTGCAATGTCGAGGAGATACAGAACTCAGAGGTGAGCTTCTTGACGTAGTCTTTCTCCGTCTCGTTCTTTCTCCTTTTCCGGAATTCCTGAAAGCAGACATCAGCATGCGCAGGAACTCAGAGCTCGAACTCACCTTGACAGCGTATAGCTTCTCTTCTCTTCGGTCCCACTTGTGCGCTAGTCGCACAACGGCCGTGGCTCCCTTTCCAATAGCTGCTTTGTCGCAGACACCGTACTTCTTCAGCAGACTAGCTGTCGATTGATTATCCCCATAGGCTCCCTCGGAACCCTTGGTAGATCCTCTATCGCTTCCCGCCTGACTGGCTTTCCGGCCCAACTTGCCATGAGACGAGTCACCCATACCGATCAGGTCCTTCAGAGTGAACTTGTTACCGCTACTGTGGTCGTCCTTCTTGACCACGGCGACGGGCTGGCCGGCAATCGTAGTGTGCGCCTTGCTTGGATCCGCCTTGACAATTTTGGGACCTTTCTCATCACCGTTGGCGGACTTGTCAGATTTGCCAGACAGTCTGCGAGTGAGGAACGGCGTAGTTCGGCCGTCGGTCGGCGCAGTCGCATGCGGATCGCCCTTGTCGGAGAGTCGACGGCGAAGAGAGGGCGCACGGGAGGGCGGACGGGAGTGCTCGCTATCTGAGGGAGCGAACGGCGGCGTGCCGGGAGTAGGTGGGGGAGATGTGGTGGAATCCCGGCTGGCGGCGGGAGCTGGCGAGACACCTCTCTTGGGACTCGCTCGGCCATTTGTCGCGTGATGCTTCTCATGACGATCCTCGGCCTTGTCGTGCTTGTCGAGCTTTTCCTGCTTGTGCTTCTCCTTCGATCCGTCCAAGTGGAACATGTCTCCGTGGAACATCTTGTGCAAGAACGACTTCTTCTCACCGATAGCACCGAGCATAGGTGGCTTGCCAGGATTCGAGCCTGACCGACTATTGCGCATGTTCGAGCTGGGCGCTGGTGGGGGTCCATCCTTCGCAGACATGGGGTGAAGATGCGACGCATGATCCCGATGTTCCTTGACAGACGCCGCAGATGGGTTTCTCGACATGGGTGTCTGAGCACCGCTGCCACCAGCAGGCGGAATTGTCATGCCTTGAGGGAGGGTAGGGGTGTTGGCACCGGAGTTCGCAACCGAGTTGAGTGGTCGGACTAGACGCAATCAGTGTCAATCCCGTAGGCAGTAGACACGCCAAGTGAGGTAAGAAGAAACGCCCTGCTCACAGTGTGGGAACGGAAATGACGAATCTGCCACCAGCCTATGTGCTGGGAAATCATCGCGGTTCTCCTCGACAGATCCGTGAGTGGGCACGCCCGATGCAAGACCTCCAGTCTCATTCAATGAGTATAGGTTGGTATCTAATGGAGCGAAGGAGTTGGCGGTGCTCGGTGGCGGGTTTACGTGCAAGGGGGATGGGCCGGGAAGTTTGCCATGGTGAGGAGGAGAATGTAGCTCGACGTCAGAGTCGGGAGTCGCTGGATGTGACGAGGGTGTCAAGGCTGGAGTGGCGGTGGGTTTGCTGTCATGGGGAGGGAGGGCGACTGAGCCGTTGGCTTGTCCAGCCGAGGCCTGACTGTTTGGGCCCTGAGGATCGGCGAGGAATGGGTGATCTATGTTGAGTTTCTGGAACTACACGCCAGTCAGATCATTTGCCATAGGCTTGACAGGATATACTCACCTCTCTATCATCTGGCACCACATCGTCGTCACCCTCTTCTATCGAGGTGGGGACTGTCGTGGCAGTCATATCGGAAGAGATGGCGGAGATTGAGCTGGAGATCTGAGGAGACACCAGATGTAAGTTTGCGCTTCCAGGCGTTTTATTAATAGGCTGTTTGTGACAGTAGAATGCGCTCGGTGATGTCTGTCTGGTACCGGGTACGATCGGAGTGGTCTGCGCGGCCACGATGTCATGATCGGCGAGGGTCGTTTCGAAAAGGGGGTCGGGGTCACCGAGATGATGAAGGGAGAGTCACGTTTGACATCACGCGTGACCAAAGGCGATATGGACGAGCACGTGTATTCGGATGATAGCGGACCAGTAAGAGTAGTTGTGTACGTTGTTGTTCGAGAGGACAAGATGGGCGTAGTAGGTAGGGTATTGTTGTTTGTGCAGTGTAGGATATAGTGGCGAGGAGCGAAACGTGGGCAGATGGCTCTGTCAGCGATTGTTCTGCCATCGAGTGATCACGTCTCCATTCAACACTAGCGACACATCCCACACCACCCTTCAGACCACCCTGCGAGCAACAAGACGCACTTCCGCGATGTCCACAGCTGTACCGGCCGCCTGACGAATGAGGGGTGGGAGATGACGAAGAACGCGCTAAACTCACCTGTTTTGTCCAGAGGGCGATCCTTGTCTTTGTACAGTGTTATGCACAAGGGTCCTTGTTATCTCCTTTGGTGACCAACGTGCGCTACGACCTCGGCGTCAGTTTCGTGTGGGAACCTCGCTGTGATCGCCTTGGACGGGGTTGATGATCTGGACGAGGACGGCTGGTGACAGTCTTTTGTAATGGTTGTAACCGGGCTTTGGGAGTGAAAAGCCAGCTTTGGCTAAAGGGTCTCGCTTGCTGACTTACAAGGCTGAAACTTTGCTTGCTTGATCCTCTAGAGACAACGGGTGGATGCGATGTGAGGATGCAGCTGACCAAGATGACTCGCTGTGATGCGCGATGGGTGTATGCAATGCACGCTGGAGCTCACTCCTCTTGAGGGATTTTCCTCTGCTGGCACTGCTGCTGGCTTCTGCGCTGGCTGTACTAACACGTACTTTTGGCTGCTGGCGGCGGCGGCGAGCGTTTGATTACGTTCGAGCTTACTCTATTTGGCCCGCTGGCTCGTCTACTTTTATTTTTGGGTCCAGTGCCGGGATCATTCAGATTTCAGCCTAAATTCAGCGCAGAGTTCGCCAGTCGCCACTGGAATGTCCGGAGCCGGGGCTGCTAACTGCTTCATTGGAATTTAGACGAGCCAACGACGAGAGATGCTATCCACTCTCATCGCTATACGAGATGACGACTGTCGCTACACCACCAGACTGCTGCGATGCCTATTCACGTATCTACCACCTCTTGGTGTTGAAGCTGTATGGAGATGTGTGGTGACACGGCCGGCCCCGGGACGGCGGGAACGTCGATCAATGGCAACATGATATGAGGGATTTACAGGCGAGTATTTGACTTTCGTCTGACTAAGTATACCTTATTGTACGGCGCACAGATGTCTACTTACTGGCTATATCCAAGATCTGGTAGCCATCGTGCGCCACTGCAGGCCACTGCTGATCGAAGGACAGCTGTATCTCCAATCATGCAACGCTGCTCCGAGATCCGAGGAGAACGACATCGTAGGCGAGTCCTGGCAGGTCCTGCCCCTGGCGAGTCAGCAGCTCGCGAGTGAACGCTCGGCGGCGGTCTCCGCCTCCTGGCGGCTGGGTGACGTCAGACAAACAATCTCCCACCTGCGTTGGCCAAGCGTTGGCTCTGGATGAGCCAACCCAGTACGCTGCTTCGGTGGAATGGATGTTGAACATTGAACTCGACTCCGTACTTACCACCTGATAACCAGTCCTATCGAAGCCACACGTCTGCAACTACACCTTCAACATGAACACCACAGCCACGACAGCAGGAATCTCGACCGCCGGCGCAACCCAGCCACCCGTATCGTCCGACACTTCAGGCGGGCCCGCTGCTTCCAACTCGGTCGCGCCGCCGAGCGTGGTTGCTGATGTCGATTATCCAAATGTCCCCGAGACGACGGAACCTCAGCAGGGTGAGTGAGAAATGCTTTGACCTCGGCAGACATACAGGGGTTTGCAGCCAGCGGGATCGGGTCGGGTCAACCAGGTTGGAGAGGGGACATCTGGATTGTATTCGCTGACGAAGATCTGCCATAGCTGCTACAGGTCCCGGTACGGGCGGTATAGTCGACAACTCCAACAAGCCCTCCTTCAAAGAGCAGGTAAGTCGGTACTCACCGATCTCTTCCTATGGCCACTACGCAACACACCTTGTCGTCGACATGCTGAGCCATGGTTAACGCCCACTAGGTCGCCGGGTACGCTAAGAAGGCCCATGGAACAGTATTCAACAACAAAGAGGAGAAGGAGTTCGGGGACAAGTTGACCAAAGGCACAGCGGGGGTCTGAGCACCCAGGGCCGATTAGTCGCAGATCGGCGAGAAGTCAGAAGTACACGGCCTTGAGACATCCCAGAGGAAGACCCGGCAGGAGTCGATGCGACGGGAGGTAACACTGGACAACACTACATCAATGGATTAATCATGATGACAATTTCTCGTGGCCACGTAACTGTGTGTCACTAATACTTCTATTCCTCCACGTTTCTCGATATTTGGTCGACAAAATTAGACGACCAAATCGCCTCTATCCTCCTCTATCGCTCTTGATGCTTCTATGCCGAGAAACCCTCTGACACCGGCTCTCCTTATCCCCGTGAGATGATTCAGTCACATCGCTATGGTCGGCTCGTGGTGCCTGCCGGCGTCGCGCTTGGATTGGGACTCGCAAACGGCGATTGACGGGCTGACCGGCGTTAGCTCTCATCTCTCCATGCTTTACTTGGCACACTCACGCCCTAATCCTAAAACACCCGTTGTCGGTGGGCTGAGGACAGAGTTGCCCGCCGTTTTCTGCCCATACAGCCCCGTACCACCGGTGCCGTTGGCAGAATTGCCATTAGGAGGAGGAGGGACCGGACTGCTAGTCGCTACCGGAGGCGAGATGCTGGGCTTCGTATTGAGGTATTCGGACAATCCAGGGAATCTACTCGTAGTTGTCGGTTGACTCGGTTGACTCGGCTGCACCAGATGTGGACCTGGCTGATTCGTGATCGACTGCTGCAGAGGACTTTGCGTTGTCTGAGGCTGGGTGACAGGCCTGGAAGCAGTGCTTTCGTCGGCTTTTGGAGGGGCGTGATCCTTTCCGCCTCCGTGACTGTTCCCATTTCCATTTCCATTGCCGACTCCAGCTCCAGCTCCCGTTCCATTCAGCATGGAGTGGGATAATGGCGGACCGAACCTTTCGCTCTTCCCCAGACTCGTCGTTCCATTTGGTCCACCCGCTCCGCTCTGTCCCTGTGATCCCGGCTGACTCTGCTGGGCTTGTGCTTGCGGTGCATCGGACAGATTGGTCGGACTCGAGCTATACCCTCCATAAGGCCTAGACTGTGGCCACATCGAGCTCATGGAATGCGCTCCATGTCCTCCTATACTGGACGTAGAGCCAGAACTCGAGGTCGACGCCACTGGTTTCCGCGACTCGAACATGTCCGATGTGGTGGGCACTGTCCTGCCCTCCCGCCTTGCCTGGGGAATACTCGTATGCTGTGTCGAGGTCGCTGGTGGTGGTTGGTTTTGGGGTGTGTTCTGGACCGTACGACTGGGTCCAGCAACACTCTGACTCGTCGAAGGCACCCCGTTACTGACCACAGAGGCGTAGTTTGGGCGGTTGAGCGTGATAGGGTATGAAGGACTTGAGTAGCTTTGTGGAATGTGATTCTGGGACATTCCGCTGGGATGTTGCTGAGGGGGAACGTAGATGGCAGGTGAAGCATGCCGAGAGGGTTGAGCAGCGCGCCGAGGCTGGAGCGAGCAGTGTGAGCGCTTGCGTCTCGACCGCATTCGACCCAATCCGCACTCACCTCCATCATGGCCAGATCCGCAGCGGCTTCATCATGATTCAACTTGTTTGGCGCAGCTCCACTTGACCAATCCACCCCTCGGTATCCCCTCCGTTCACTCGCTTTCGGCACGGGTTTCACTGCACCCGCAATGGTCAGTACGCCACATTTCGACTGAATACACTATCCTCACCCATTCTAGGTGTTTCGATCTCGTTTTTCTCCCTCGCCAGTCTACGTCGTTTACTCCAAGTCTGTTCAAACTCCTCCCAGTGCATCTTGTCTCGTTGATCCTAGGTGGGACGTCAGAAACGGCTAGTCTAGGTCTGGAGGATTGTACTCACTGTCCACCATGACCACACATGATTCCGCTCTGCTTCTCGAACTCGCTTGAGCTCAGCCAACGTCTCATGGTGCCGCCGGGAGGCAACTTCGTGCAGCCTCTCCCGCCGACTCGATAGCGTTTGGTGGAGATATGTGAGCGCCGGATGTGTGCCTATCGTACTCATCAGTCAGATTTCTTCCAGACACTCCTGAACACATCGAGCGACAGCAGGCTATGACTCACCTTTAATGATCATTTCCTCTTCTGCAGCTGCCTCCTCCATTCGTTCGACATACAGCTTGTCCCGCAGAGCTGCAAACTTGATTTCCAGCATAAGCAACGACCGCATGATTGCCGAGGTTGGGGGCGGGGCATGAGATGGGTGATTGGATCTAGTAGGCGGGGCGAGAGATGTTGTCGGATCTGGTGGGTGACAGCGGTATGATCAGCGCCTTGCTATCCCCAACTCCTTGCTTAACTCACAAGCTGGCTCGACGTCTATTTGAGCGTTTGCACCATTCACCTGCTCTGCTATCTGCTGCTCTTCTACCGGCTCGACAGCACCATCCTGCTCTGCCTCGAGCACCTGTTGACCGCCCTCGACCTCGGCAGCATCCTCATCGGGATCGACGACGATGGACCGGTCTCCGGGACGCATAGTCACGTCCCCGTCCTCTTCGCTGAGGACATCGGGGTCGACTGCTCCATTGCTCATCTCCTGATCACCAGACACTGTGCCATTGGGTTCCTCCTGAGCATCCTTGGTTGATACACTAGCAGTGGTGTCCGCTGAGGGCGCATCGAGAGGATCGATGCCGACTACAGGGCGTTCATCGTGCTGTCCCATGATGGATCCCGTCCGGGGCAGGGTCTTGGGCCTCAGTGTGGTCGACGGGGGAGGGGGAGGAGTTAACGATGGGGATCCGGAGAATGATCGGGATTGGGAGCGGCTTCGAACGCGCTTGAAGCTGGAGTCAGAGGTGAGCTCAGGCATCGCAGGGGAGAATGGAATAGCGTCGGCGGACGGAGAAGGCTCATAAGGAGCGTCCGTAGCTATGGGCAGCAACGGAGTGCTCGTGGTAGGATTTGCTGGGCGGAGCATGGAACTCACTGTTTCGGTGAATGAACCGGTTGTTGATCATCCTCGTCGTCGTCCTCTATCTCTTCCCGGTGATTGACGAGGGAGGTCACCTCTGCTGGAGCTTCATCATCCTCCATGTCGTTCTCGTTGATATCCATCCCGTCGTTGTCGGATTCCTCCTCTGTCAACTCGCTTTCTGTCAATATAGGCGCAGTCGAGCTTGTGGGTGATCTCCTCTCCCTGTCCTCTTTGTCCATTGACCCCGAGCGCGCTGATATCGGGGAGAGCGACCTTGATCTGGAGGGCCCAGCGGCTGATACTGGGTCGAGGTTTGGTGAGGGTGATGCTGAGGACAGAGGTGAAGAACCTCTCGACGAGGGCATTGTTGCCGTACGGTGACTCGCTGGGTCGGAGCTTCCTGCTTCGGAACAGCTAGGCCTGACCCACCGGCGGAGAAAGGGTGTGGGTGAAAGACAATGGCTACAGGTAGCGCTGGGGAGGTGGTGCTCGTGAAGACATGTACGGACCGAGATCAAGCTGTGACAGATGGATGGGTACCACGACAAGGTGGGATGGATAGCTAGCTAGCTCTGTTTCTCCCCCCTCGTCCTCCGCTCGCCGTCATCCGGCTAATCCTGGCGGGGTCTTTTGCTTTTTGACGCGACGCGCCTAACCATGCATGCTGTTCGGTAAACATGCAGCGCGACTATCTCAGACAGGATGGATAGGCGCCAGGCTGCTAGCACCCCTTGTTTCCAATGACCAGCGCCCAGCGTTCTCCCAGCTGTTGGTCTAGACATGCACACTCAGCAGAAGCGAAGGGGATGAGCAGAGAGGCGATGGTCACCAGCAGCCTGAAATCGATCTCTGCCCTGTATCAGAGTGAATCCGAGTCGAGTCGGGAAACAGTGCCGCTCGTGCTAGAGATCTGAGTAGACCCACGAAAGGGGTGCACCGTGCAATGCATTTGCAGTACGCGATCGAGTCCCCACGAGCATACACCTTCCTTCTATGCATCTCTTCTTATCTACCTATTGCGCCGTTGCTTCTGGCGATCGACGCGTTGATAGATCTTGCAGGGGCATCCTCAACCTCGCAGATAACTCTGCTTCGATCACTGGTGGAGGTAAACAATAATACGAGTAGCGACATTCGAAGCTCATCCTGTCCAACCGATCTACCAAAGTCGAGGATCATGCGGTTGTGATAAGGCCGAATAGATATCTCTAGGCCGACTCGTACCACCGGAACGATCCTACGAACCCCGTGACGCCTCGACTCCGACCAGAATCGCTCGTCGCGACTTACAACTTCGCCAAAGGTATCGAGTGTCTGAGCGACACGCCTCCGACCTGACGTCCTCTGCTTGTCATCCGGGAATAGTAACGCGTGCCCCTCAGCGCCCAACTACGAGTACAGGGTAGACCGCAGGAGAGGAGCCTCGATATCCAAGTACAGGGGTCGCGGCTGCGCGGACAAATGTCTTCTTCAGCTGGTGAGTCCGCCGCCCTCAGCCATGATCGCGACAATGTGTCCTTGCTGATCCGCTGTTCTCTGCTGCAACAGAGGCGCACTCTTCTATACCGAACTTCTCTCAATCCCCACCTGAAGGATCACGATATCAATCAAGCTCGACTGTCAATGATGATGGGTTCCTGGGCGTCGTGGCAAGATGGGGAGAGGATTCTCAGCCAAGTCACACCTCGACCTCTAGCAACGGCATAAGATCAAGCAGGATCCTGGGCTCTAGATTCGGTGTATCGCCCCCGCCTCCCCCTGGACCACCTCGTGAGTGATATGTATTTCCCCCGGTGTCGCCTCGACCTGGCTAGCATGTCGCTACTCTCAACATGACAACTGACGTTATACCCCTAGCCTCTCTTCCACCGCCATTACCACCCATGTCCGCTCTCCCCACGGACAACACCTCGGCGCTTGGCCAAAGTGCAAGCATCTCCAGCACTACAGGTTCAATACGTCGTTCCAATGCACCACCGTTTCCGCCACCAACAGCAGTACTTCCCCCTTTGTCCAGCACGCAAGACCAGGCATCATCGTCGTACGCCTCGGGATCGTCTCACGTCCCAAGAGACTCCACCAGCACAAAGCCTTCCAAACCGCGCTCCCCTACTGGACCGTCGATATCCCCCAGGAATTCCTCGCTCATCTCGCCCATGCGCGTCGCTCAGGCAGAATACCAAGGGACCTCCCCTGTAGCCAGCTCCAGCAACGCCGGAGAACGAGGGAACAATAGGTCATCACGCACGCCATCGAGGCATCTCTTGCAGACTGCGTTGGATCTCGCTCAGCAGGCCGTGGAAATGGACAAGAACAATGATGTTCTGGGCGCCTTGAAGGCGTATAGGGAGGCAGTATCACGGTTGAAGAGCGTTATGGAGCGGGTGGGTGTAGAGCCCAATAAGGAAGACGGCAAGAGACGGCGCAGTGCCGTTGGACGGACCGAGGAAGAGGGCAGGACATTGAAGGGAATCGTGAGTTGGCCACATCTTTCAGGAATGATAAGAAGCTGACGAGTCCCCAGCACGACGCCTATGTCGCTCGGATCCAGCTCTTATCGTCGTTCGAGCGGCAGGCCGAGTTGAGTGCCAGGGGACCGGAATCGCCTCAACATGCCCATCCCTCCACGTCGACCGCGACCCTAGTCCCACAACGTGACTTGCAGTCTGCCGACCCCGATAACGTCCCGGGACATCATACGCCCCGGGCATCGCTAGATGAGACCACGGACGGTATAGGCAATCTCATGTTGAACGACACTACCATCAGTTCCATGGGGTCACCCGAACGTCAATCAAGGACCGGTCCACCTGCATTCGTATCACCGGTCACCAATCGAACGTCAAGTCTGCAGAATCTCTCTGAGTCTTTCACTCATTCACACTCGACTTCAGCGTCATTCGACAGTCGCGACCGTCCAGCATCGATAGACGAGATGGCCGAGAGTAGCAATGCTGCCTATCGATCTACTCAGTTGGATTCGCCCGTTTCATCCCGGTCTTCCCACCATCACGGCCAAAATTACGGATCGCGCGACTCTGGTGGTCAGCAACAACTACTGTCGAGTCGGATGTCACTACCCCGACGACCTCCTCGAGGGTCTGCCGCTGGCTTGGAATCAGAGCTCTCCCTCGGCGAGAACGACGCCGATAACATGGAGATCCTTGACAGGACACCCCGCCACGGCCCAAGCAACGCCGCAGCCGGGGATGAGCCTCCAGCTGGTCCCCTCGCCCAGCAACAGCAATCCCCCAGAAGCCGCTCAGAAGCACATGTTGAGAACAAGCAATTGCCGCCTTTACCCAATTCCGCTCCGGTCCCATCTGCCGGTCTGGGTCGCGCCACGGTACAAGGTGACTCGGGATCATCGACGGCTCAATTCCTTGTTAGTCCGTCGACTGCTCATGGGACAATCTCGCAAAGACGCCAATCTAGGGGCACGGACGGTCTGCCTGTCACGGCTTGTTCTCACTTTGGTTCCATTGACGGTCTGCCAACAACCTCGGGCGCCCTCTTCCCTTCGAGCTCTGGAATCAATCAGCGTCAACCGCCGCTCGCCGCCGCACCTCCTCGGATCCGTACGAGATCACAGCCCAATCGGTCGAGTCAGCCTCCTTCCGATGGTGTACCTCCCTTGCCCAACAATGTGAGGCATAAAGCGTCCTTCGGCTCCTCGTACCAAGCCCGAATCGCTTCAGCGTCAAGCAGCACGAGTCATGGAAACGGAGCCGGTGGCTTGCGAATCAGTACCGACCACGGCGCGTCATTGGCGCCTCCACCATCAGGGTTCTCCACAGCGTCCACGCCGAGGTCCTTGCCGATCCCACTCCCAGGCTCTTCCGTCACGGTAGGATCGTTGATCTCGCCAATACCAGAGTCTCAACCGAGAGAGATAATCCACCGGCCATTCCACGTACTGCGTATGCTATGTCTCTCGATGGATCCAGAGTCCAGTGGGGCGTACCTCTCCGGAACGCTACACCTCTCTTCGGCAGTATGGAAGCCTAGCAATTGGTCCAAGATCGGTCCCAACGGCCAAGTGATCAAGCCCCTCGGACCGCCCAAAATCCTGGCACAAGACGTCAAAGTTAGGGTATTGGAATCGCTCATCATGCACCTCGAGATCATCAAGCAAGCTGGCGGAAGGCTCTTTGATGGCAAGAGACAGATTCTGTATAACGGAGGAACGCCAAATGGTGCACAGACGATGCTCCAGGCTGTCTGTGAGGACCTATGCGGATCGCTAGATGCGCTTGATGAGGAGATGGACCAGTGTCACAAATTGTTGTCCAAAGCGGGAGTCGATGTGGGGCCTTGGAAGGGCAAGGGCAAGAAGACTGGCGTGAGTGGACAATGAGTCGCGTCGATGGTCTGTACAGGTGGCTGATGTTGATCTGGGTAGAATGGGCTATCTTGGGGATCTAGGTTCAGCAAGACGATGGACAAGATGACCAATAGCAAGGCGTGAGTCGTCAGTGGCATCCTAGTAGTCTGTAGTTGACGCAGTTCCATTCCCAGCCTCGACTCTCCTGACAAATACGTCGATCTCCTCTCAAACTTCTGCTACACGTCCCAAGTCATCGGTATGTGGCCCACCCAACATCAGCTTTCCACTGAGCTGATCATCTACCTAGACGAGCACCTGCTCTGTTTCAGCGGTCTATGTACGCCCGCCTACGCCACCCTCCCGGAGGGATCGTATCGCGCCATCGAGGCTCGCGTCTCTCGCGCGGCGGAATTCGTTGGAGTCGTCATTGTGCCGTTCATCATGGACGACGCGAAGCAGTTCCTCGTGAGTCTCATGCACTCAGGGTTAACGAAGTAGGCTGATGTTTGCCTAGTACCGGTACTTGAAAGGCGGATTGAAGTACCTCGAGGAGTAGCGCCCGATCCATGCGAGGCTTATGCCTCTGTGTCATGACAATAGCGACCACATACTAGGTCCGTCTGGCAGTACGCGGGGTGCTCGCCTTGAGAAGACGACAATACATTTGGGCATTGGGCATTTGCGTATTCTCCGCACTGATGTATAAATTGATGCGCGGATTGTATTCACAAACGAATCATGTTCTCGTCAAAGCGGTCGTCCTCGTTCTCCTCTAGGTCTTTGAAACGCCATTCCTCCATTTCCCCTCTGAGTCTCAGCTCAAGCGGTCGCCTTTTCCTCGCTACTTTCGGGCACCGCTTGTGGCTGCGTTGATGGCGAAGCTGGTCTCGTGATTGAAGAAGGTTTGAGCCCCATTCTCGTCGCGACATACTGTATAACCCGTCAGCGCAACATCCACTTCGTCTCTCTCCCTCGTACTCACATCCTGAGCGATGACCTCGACGCTGGTCCTGAGCACTTCGACCAATCGCTCCTCAACCCAGTCGCTCCGTTCATACTCGACATCCAGCCAGTCTGCCGGTGAGGGCTGCGTGACGGTTGTGAAGCGCAACGAGTGCGTGGGGTCATGTAGCGTCAAGAGGAAGTACAGATGCAACGGTACTGAAGATCCTGTGGGGTTTTTACCCTGGTTGTCCGATGTGGACAGCAGCAGCGAGGGTTCAGGAATGGGTAATGGCGCCAAAAGGGGTTGCAGGTGTAGGAAGATTGGCACTGTAGTCACAGGTACATTGGCTGCGAGGTGAACCGTCAGCTAATCTTCATGTATGAAGGAGGGGCACACTTGCGATTCTGTTTACCCCTGCCCTGGGGGTTCTCCTCCTCTCTCTTCTTCACACCATCCATCTGCTCGGTCTGCCTGGACCAACCCTTCTCCCAGCCTTCAATCGGGTTGATGCCCCGCTCCTTGTCTTCCTGATCTGGAGTTTCTGGTGACCAGACAATAACCAGTTCCCCAGATTCGGTCTGCTCAAGAATTTTCACCCAGGCGCGGTAGATGACCCCTTCAACGCCAGAGTACCCGACCATCGGGTGGGAGAGCCAGAGCTCCAACGTCTCGTGAGCCGATATTGGCGGCGCGACCGTGTTCAGGATGGTGGTGAACGTCGACGAAGTAGTGTTCAGGAGGTCTTGCCCTTAGATACAGCGTCAATTACCATACCATTGCAATAGGACAACACCCTGGACCACTCACTGAGCTTCTCCAGGTCTACGCCCTTGACTATTCCGCCCAACCTCTCTTCAGCGCCCTTTCTCAGTTTATCCAGATCCACACCCGTGACTCCAGACACGCCTCCGGCCACACCGGCCGCTCTGTCCCTCAATCCCTCCAGACCGCCCGCGACACCAGTCACACCCTCCGTTCGGACTCGTTTATACCCCTCATCCGCGATCTTCTGCGCGGACTGAATTGCAGAAGTCGCAGTGGACCAGAATGAGCCTACACCCCATCCACTCGAAGCAGCCGGCGCCGTGGGCACATTTGCCTCTGTCGTCTGGGCAGCTGGGACCGACGACTCGACATTGGCCGTGGTTGATGGGGTCGAAGTTCGGGGCGTAGTCGTCTTTGGAGCTGAAAGAGGAGCTCTCTTGGTTTTTATTTGAGCTTCGAGGTATTCCAATGCCTGAGCAGCTTCTTCATCCGCTTTGGATCCACCAGCTCCCGCAGCCGCTCCGGTAGCTTCCTGTTTCCCATCGGTACCCGGTGTGCCGGTTCTTTTGATCTCGGTGGACGCTCTGCCTGCGTCCGCCTTGCCGACCCTGGAGCGCGTCGAGTCGGTAGACTTTCGTGAGCCAGACTCGCTCTTGACAGCCGTCACTCCAGCAGGAGCAGGTGCAGCCTGAGCATCGTCGGCTGGAGTTTCAAGATTGTCGAGGTTGTCGAGGAAAGCGAGCGCTTCCTCGGCTTTGGTCCGTTTAGGCGGCATGACGGGTGTTTTGTGCTCGACGTTTTTGACAGGTAGAGATGGTTTGATGCTCCGTGCACCTCTGGTTTGATGCTCCGTGCACCTCTGAAAGTGATGTCAGTAGAGATGTGTGCGAGGTGGAATCCGAAGTTGTCGACAGTATTGAAGCAACAAATCAAGCACTGAAGCCAAGCGGAAACGCGCAAGAGTGCGAAGTGCGAACGGCTCCTCGCGTCATGGTCCGGGTGGCAACATGGCAACCGCAGGTACTGAAGGCTAGTCGTTCTTCGGGGTCATGAACTGGGATAGAACACCAGGTTTGCATGTCATACATTTCATACTATGTACCTGAGCTCGTCCCGAGCACCCTCCTTCCTCTATTTGGATACATGCCGCACGGCCCAATTCAAGTCGTGCCGTGGCCTATCGACTGCGTCGTTCTCGCCTTCTGTTGCCCGGCCCTCGCGAGGTCTGACACAGGCATTATATCGGGGCTCCCGGGTGGATGAGGAAGCAATAGTTGAAGGAATTAATGGGAATAAGGATGTACAGGGTGAAAGGGGCGGTGAGAAAGAGAGAAAGAGAAACCCAATGAATGACCTGAAATCGTGCGAGGGAGCCACTACGAAGGAGGGGCGCGAGGAGAGAACTTGAGGATCAACTCGTCCTTAGGGAAGATACTGGATGGATTGTTAGCTCCAAATATACTGACATTACATTGTGCAAGTGGTGCACTCACCCAGCAATGACTTTGATCTCGTCACTGTCCGGCGTCCTCTGGTGGTCCCAGTTCATCAAGACACTGGCGGTTCCAAGCACAGCGGCCAAGTGCATAGAGGCGTATTGTCCGCCGATACACTGTAGTGAAGTGGTCAGCCGCGTCCTATCAACCAGCAGGAATGAGTTTGCAATGGCTCACCTTGTGTGGTCCACTGCCCCAGACCATGTAGTTCTGAGGCTTGCTCTCGGCCAATGGCTCGCTTCCGTCGTCATTGGGCAACCATCTTTGGGGCTGGAACGAATCCGGCTCGGGGTAGACGGTCTCGTCGTGCAGCGAGTTCCAGAAGACGGGGATCAACATCGAGCCCTTGGGTACTTTGTAGTCTGGGGTGATTTGGAACGCCTTTGTCGTCTTGTACGGGACCATAATCACGGGTGGCATCAATCGAAGAGTCTCCTTGACCGCGGCTCGGGTGTAGACCATGTCGTCCAGAAGGTCCAAAGTGAGGGGAGCCTCGAGGTCGTTTCCTCGCACTCGGTACTGCTCCTCGCGAATCTTGGCCAGGATGTCTGGGTTGTCGGCGGTGAGCTGGAAAGCATAGGTGATAGCGCTGGACATGGCATCTTGACTGGCAAAGAGGAAGGACAGGATGACCATGCCAATCTCGTGATCCGAGTACTCTCTCGAGAGCAATTTAGCCTGTTCTCCATCGTTTCCACCTTCGGTTGCGCGCCTAGAGTCGATCATGGCCTTTGTCCACTCGTCCAAGAGACACTCGGCCTCGGCATTGGGGTCGGCCATCTTGATTTTGGACGCGGCGGATGCGGCAGACAGGTACTTCATGACGAGCTTTCTCGCCTGGATGGCATTGTACACCTTGGTACCGGGGATTGCGAGGGGGAAGTTGACGAGCTCAAGCGCGAGGGTGATCAGCCAGTATTTGTCGTTGATCTCCTGTCGTTGAGCGGCTGTGACGTATGGGCCAATGAAGACGGCTAGCGAGGTCTCCATGTTCAAGTCTCGCATCTCCATCATGTATGGTTTCGCTGGGGAAGGGTCGTTCATCCACTTTGCGAACCACTCTCTGTAGATTCGCTCCTGAATGGGCAGGTAAGAGGCCAGGGCTTTCTTGGTGAACAAGACGTTGAGAGCTTTTCGGTAGTCGGCGTGAACTTTGCCGTGGAGGAAGACCCAGTTCTCTGGGAGCAAGACCTTCTTAGCGGCATGGACGAGGCATGGCTCGGCGTGGGTTGGCGTGTTCATGATCTTACGTGCCATTTCGTTCGACGAGCCGAGCACGATGAAGATGTTGAACACGGAGACGGCACTGAGAGCGCCAGAGTACCATTGTCTCTTGTAGTTTGCGATCGAGGGGTTCAGGCTGTCCTTGAACTTGCCAATGACGGGAATGGTCCATTTGTCTCCTGGCAGATGGCCCTTCTTCTGCCTGTAGACTAGCTGTTCCAGGACAAGCAGGGAGATGATGGTAACCAGAAGCGTAGCGGTGGTGGTTCTCCTGCCGGATAGCCAAAATTAGCATGTTGCCTACATCGTCTCCCGTGTCTGCGTGACGCAAGCTCAACAGGACCCCGACACGGTACGCCCACTACTCACGTGTCGAACGAGAACTTGGCGCCGCTCAGACCGTCGAGACCCCAGCCGCCGATGTGGTTGAGATCAGCCGACGTGGGTCGGACGATAGTGTGGGAAGCTCCAATTCCGTCCATCGTGAATGTTTGGGCGGAATGGGATGTGGTAGAGACGGGCAACAGTCGCAAGAGTGGTAAGTGGGAGGAAAGTGGACACTTGGGATCCAGTGGGAGGCTTTATCGAATCACACGATGAAGACTACACATGCCAAGAATCAGCCACGCTCGGTGAAATCGGACGATGGCAAGTCGGACTCCCCCCGCCGACAGGTAGGCGGTCCTAGGGAGGGATGCTCCGATACTGTTACAACTACGCACCTTCGAGACGATACGAAGGGCCAGAGAATGTGTCGATCTGGTCGGAAGACGCGCCGATGCCGATACTCGTAACGTGTTGACAAGTAGGATATCCCAAAATTTCCGTTCGAGCGAGGAGTTCGTTAAAAGGCTCCTGGATCCAGCGAGAGTCTTGCCAGCTGGCTGCGTGCTGAGCGGGGATCGCAAAGACGGGATGGGTGAACAATGGATCGAAGATGTCCAAACTGATCTTCTCTCTTGACTTGGTCAGCCTGTCTTTGTAAGTGCTGGCCTGTGAATGGACTACGAGGATGGCCGAGCCTGCATTGAAAAATCGTACCACCTCGCTTTGTTTTTCCAGGAGTGACAAGCCACGGGATAGACGGAGCACGCCGGCCGCCCCGACCGACACACACACCCTGAGCACGCCGCTCGGGGATATCCCGGACGCCTGGTTTACCCGCGGAACGGCCCCTCACCAGTTGTTTATTCAGGCCTACCAATAAGATAGCAGGCCAATCTTGAGGTTACGTAATGGCAACCAACATTTTCAGAACCAAAGATGCTCGAAGCTCGAGAGTCGCTGAACTGTATAGGTTGTGTATAGGCCAAGTTCAGACAGTAGTTCGTTCTCGCACAAACTCAAAACTCCCATTACATACACTAACGACCATCGCCATGTCTTCATCACCCCAAGGCCTCCTGGTCACCGCTGGAAAGGTACACGTCCCGTTCAAGACCGAGCTTCTCAACGCACTAGCCGAGCCTAGGTTCAGCAACCGTCCTCCACACCTCGTCGGGATCCTTGCTACAGACAAGGAGGATGCCAGGACATACGCCGAGGTGATTCTCTGCGATGATTCTCGTTCAAAGCGATAAAACAAGCTGATGCGGATGTCCAGTTTACGAAGAAGGCTTGCGAGCAGATTGGCATCAACTTCGAGTTGAGACTAGTCGGTGATGCTAGGAAAGGGCTGGATGGAGAGGGTGTCGGCATCGATGTGGAAGAGGCCATCTTGGAGGTTCGTGGGAGATCTTGAACTGATTCACCCGTTGGTGTTGTCTGAAAGGCTCCTAACACCTTCTAGGCTAATGACGACTCGGATGTTGATGGTATCATGGTGTACTACCCAATCCACGGTGGCAGACAGGTGAGCGGTCATGCTCTCCAAAAGCTCGCTGGGGCGGCGATTAATCCCAATTCAGGATCAATACCTCCAGTCTGTTGTCCAGCCCCAGAAGGACGTCGAGGGCTTGAACCATCAGTTCCTGTTCAACCTGTATCACAAGTTGGTCGCCGGAAATAGTGTATACCTTCAACGACGTTAACTAACGTTCACTCTCGCCTGCAGTGTCCGATTCATCCACCCACTTACCTTGCGACCCCGACCATCATCACATCTACCTACGCCCATCCCTTCGAAAACCTACCCTTCCGCCAACCTCGACACACCGCCAGAAGGCACCGTCAAGTCGATCCTGCCGTGTACCCCGCTGGCCATTGTGAAGGTGCTCGAGCATTTGGGTGTGTACAACAAAATGCTCGAATACGGCGATAGAGCTCGAGGCAAGGTCATCACCGTCATTAACCGGTACGTCAAGCATCAAACCTCGCGGAGGTCTTAGGCTCATATGTCTCTTTGTCAGATCTGAAGTCGTTGGACGTCCCTTGGCTGCTTTGTTGGCGAACGACGGCGCGAGAGTCTTGTCCGTGGACATTGGATGTGAGTACAACGCACCCGTCCTGGACACCAAGATGGCGGCTTACATCTCCGAACAGCTATTGTCGAATTCTCCAAACGGCCATTCTCACCTTCGTCCTCGAAAGCGGAATCCTCTACGTCGCCATCACAAACGGTCGCCGCGCAGAACAAGTTCAACCCCCACCACGTTGTCACACCCCTGGATCTGACTCTGGAGCAATGTCTGCAGATCTCGGATGTGGTCATTGCCGCTGTGCCCAACAAAGATTACAAGATCCCCACCAAGAGTCTCAAAGACGGGTGCATGTGCGTCAATGTCGCTCAGGAGAAGAACTTTGAGGCCGACGTGAGAGAAAAGGTGAGTCGTGCAAAGCTTCAAGATTCCCCCGGAGACCATGCTGATGGTGTCTAGGCTTCGATATACGTGCCGAGCGTGGGTGTGATGACGATTGCGATGCTCCAGAGGAATTTGTGAGTTATATCGGACTTCAAGCACGCCTTCTGATGATGCTGATAATCGCCAGGTTGCGACTCTGTGGCTACCAAGATGAAGCCAAGAAGCTCGGTGCTTGATGTATCGAAGCGAACGGGAGTGTAGATTTTGTTGTCAATATGTTCAACTGTCTTTAGATGCAGATGTGTTCACACCGAGCAGCAGTCCTCCAGAGCAAGTCGGTTGTGCCCACCTCGTCGTACTCGATTCATGACATCACATCTCTCTAAAATCACTTCTCCCTCCACGTGTTTATTATGGTTCTACTTTCAAAAGACTCCGTCGTACTGCTTTCTACGTTCAAGTGTGCTTCATGATCGTTATGGTCGGCGAACGGGTATATTGGATCTGGTGCAAACCGGATTTAGAGGGTCTTCTCGTCTGGAGAATTGGGTCAGCTGAGAAAGATGATGTACGATATTTACCAGCTCTACTCACGCTCGAAGCTCGAAGGAGCGGCGGCGCTGAATCCCTCAGACTGCTTCTGGAATGGCTGCGAGGTTCCGGTCGACTGCTGAGCTTTGGCCTTGATGTTGCCGACCAATGGCTTGATGACGTTGCCGTAAAGAACCTCGGCACCTCGGGTAGCGGGGAGCATGACTTCGGGGGAATTAGTGATGAACATGTCTTTAGATAGATGCAAAACTCACGCCAGATGGTGAACAGGGTCTTGAAGACAAAGTACATGGGGACCCAGTAGAGGATGAATCGGAGACCCATAGACTCGGCAAGGTTGAGGGAGCCAAAGACGACCTTATATAGAAGTCAGTACAGAACGCGAAGCGCGTCTGAGAATTCACTCACCCAGTATGTGAGCCACTGCTTGTCGTCGTTGGTTCCTGGGCTCTCAATAGCGTGAACGGAGAAGTAGGCTGGCAGGGCCCAGCCGATGAGGTTGGAGACGGGGGAGGCGAGTCCGAACATGTTGAAGAAGATCAGGACGACAGACCTGGAGGTAAGAATGAGTTTTGACGCCAGTAGACAGCTCGAGATGACTTACGAGGCAGCGAGGGTGAGGACACCGTATGCCTTGGGAACCCGGGTCCTGGTCTCGATGTCTCGGAGGACAGGGTATTTGTTGAGCTACAGAGCAAGGAGTAAGCACACTGATACGATTTCGCAAAGTGTGCCTGAGGCAATTTCTACCACTCACCTCGGCATCAAGGGCGTTGACCTGACCAGAGACAAACTTGTGAGCTTGCTGGGTGTATGGGTGGTTGAACAGGTTCTGTTTGAGTTGCTGGGACTGAGCGGACATCTGAAGGACGCAGGGTCAGCTCACGCTCAGTTTATACCTCGATAACAGTTCGCCAGAAGCTGACAACGTCGCGGATAGTATGGAGAGCATAGGACGCGGTCCTCTCTCTCTCCTCATCAGCCTTGACCAGATGTGACACGTAGACGTGGCACGCAACGTTGACACGCAGGTGTTCTCATGGTGAGGAGCTTCCGGTTGAGCAATCAAAGTGGAGCTATAACTCACCTTGTTCGTGATGTACACGTTGATAAGAGTGAGAGTCAAGTGCTTATTCGTTAGTGGATGTTGTAGAACAGTTGCGACGTTGAGGATGTGGACGAGGAAGCAGGTGGAAAACTCGCTCGCGGCTGCGGGCTTGGATGCGCTGGGTCGTGGGATGATTTTGGTGACGAGTTGCGTTTGGGCCAATCAATGACGTAGGTCTACAACTGCCACAAAGATGACTCGTGTGATTACCATCTCGGCATTATCGTTCCGGGCCTAACGCCGGCGCGCTGATCCGACCTGGGTCCGGGTTACACCACGCCTAACATCAAGAATGGGCACGCGTGTGCCTATAGCTACTAGGTAGTGTGCAGGCGCGTTCCTCCATCGCGTCCTGATTTCGTCCGAACAGCCCAAAGCTGCCCAAAGACAGAAAGCGCCGACTCCGAGGATCATATTCGACGAGGATGCATCTCTAGTTCACAGTATGAGTGTGTCGACATGTCTGCTTCATGAAGGACGACGCGTGATGCCCGTTAGCTGCCTGGCTGTAGCAAGCTGTAGCATCGCTCATCTGCCTCAAAGCCTCAGAGGCCCGGACTTAAACTGTAAATTGGAAGTAGTAGTACGACGTCGTAAGCCAAGTTCTAAACTCCTAATGTGATCGTGACGCGTCAAGCTAGGAAGCCGTTAGCGTTGTTTTGAAGATTGTTCAGATCCGATTTGTTGTCGCAACGACAATTCCTTTGCGTCTCACAGGTCTCATCGTCTTCTCGTGCTGCTCTCACTTGCTCTCACAGTCAATTGTCTCATAACACGTTCATTATCTCAGTCACCATCACCTAGCATCTTGCACTGTCCTCTGGCAGGACTTGGATTTAATCACAACAACTTCGTCAAGATCGATGAGCACGCCGAGATCGAGGTCGCCGACTACACCCCGACACTCGTTTTCCAATGTTGTAGCACCGGGGTATACTGGAGGCGGTGGCCGTAGAGGCAAGAGTGGGCTGAGGTCGAGAGGTACGCAGTTGTTGGCCCTGAGGTTCGGTTGGGTCGTCTTGGTCGTCTGGTACGAGGTGAGTAGAGGGTGAATGGCATTCTTCGGCGTACATGACTGACAGGAACTCTTCAGGTCGGCGAGGTGAGCGATTTCCCTCAGTGTCCCTCTCGTTATTGAAGAGAGGATTGTGGCAGATGTAGTCAAGACGTAACTGCGATTCAGCTATACTGACTCCAAATCCAGTTCTTCCACTCTTTGTCAACGTGTAAATTCCCCGACTCACAATTGCGCCCACCCGTCTCCGCATCATGGACACGCGGGCAGCCGCCCGCGACTCCACCTACCCACCTAGTTCTGTTGGCTGACCCTCATGTGCCACATCCGAGGTTATCCTACTCGCCAGATTCGAACTCTTGGGTCAATTGGTTCAGACAAAATATGGATGAGTTGTTCATGCGGAAGAGCTGGAACGTGGTCATGCGACTGGGCAGGGTGGACGCTGTAGTCGTGCTGGGCGATATGCTTGATGCAGGAAGGAACGTCATGACAGACGACGAGTAAGTTGTGTTATCAATCGCGGCTGAGATAGGCGCTGATGCGACTGTCTAGGTACGAGGACTACTATAAACTCTTCACATCGATATTCAACATCCCACCGCCTATACCGATCTACTACGTCCCCGGCAATCACGACATACCTCTTGGACCGAAATACTCCCCCTTGGCTCGTGACCGATATGCGAAGCACTTTTCCCAGCCGAATGCTATCCTGGAGGTCGCCAACCATAGCCTGATACTGCTCGATGCGGTCGGTCTCGTTGAGGAGGACTACAGGCGATACGCATCGGAGATGCAGTTTGGGGAATGGGATGGTGTCGAGGGTGGTGTCATCGAGTTCATCAAGGATCTACATGATGGTGCGTGACTGCGGAAGGGACAGGCAGTCAACATACACTAACGACTTCATTCAGATCCCCCTCCTGGACCCAAGATCCTTATATCACATATCCCCCTAGCTCGACCAGAGGCCTCAACCTGTGGACCGCACAGAGAGTATGGCCGGATACTCAAAGGTGCTGGACCGGGATATCAGAATCTGCTGGGGAGTGAGACATCACAGTTCCTGTTGGATGCTCTAAAACCCTCCATCGTGTTCAGCGGTGACGATCACGACTATTGCGACTTTACACACCCTGGCGGTATCCGTGAAGTCACTCTGAAGTCGTTCTCCTCCTCGACGGGTATCCGGCGTCCAGGTCTACAACTTCTCAGCTTGGTTCCACCTAACTCGGCAGCGCCTTATACCGATCAAAGGACGATAGCGGACCGCCCATGTTTCCTACCTGACCAAGCGGGAGTGTACAGCAAAGTCTACCTCCCGTTTACCATCCTCACCTTGTTGTACCTCTTTGGAACGAATATCAGAAGTGCATGGCAGCGGTGGAACAGCTCTGGCCATTCGGCATATGGCGACTTGAAATCGCGGTTGAGCCCAAACCTGCCAACCTCGGAGAAACTTCCCGGAACACTTTCAGCTAGAAGAGCGACGGATCGACCTGTCCCGTTGACGTTGCCAACGCGGAAATCGAGTCAACATCTCAGTGGACTCATGTCAATGACGCCGACTGGTTCGACTTCGGCATATAGAACCACGAGCAATAGTCGACTGGGAGCCGCATTCGATATTCGCTCCTCAAGGTCAGCACCGGTTTCACCGACGGGATCCCCTCGGATGTCCTTTGCGGAGAGTTTCGAGGAAGCAGAATACGACGCCGAGAGCGCGCTGGAAACGCCAAACTTGTCAAGACGATCGAGTTACATCTACATGAACGGAATCGACCGGGAGAAGAGTAATCCGGAGCTCTATCAAACTCCGGGACCGACGAGTCAATCCATCAGCGCCGAGCCGAGCTCATACTTCCTCCCCGTTCCCGGGGACAGTGAGAAGCGGGGCAGTGGAAGCGCAAGTACAATTGGCAATTCTACCCCCTCAAGCTCTGTGAATGGTGATGCCGGTTTTAACAACTACAGGCGGTCTTCACTCAATTCACCCGCGCAATACCCCTACCCCCCAACCAGCGCGGGCGGCCTGCCGAACCCTCCCACCTCGGCACGGAGGGTGTCCACCATGCCCAGACTGCTTTCGACGTCGGACTGGGCTGCGGCCGCCAAAGCCAAGGACAAATCGGTACTAGGACTCATGGTGGACAGTATTTCCTCCACCGGCACATCGTCTCCTAGAGCCGGATGGACGATGGACAGGATTGCCGGCTTCGTGAGGTGGTTGTGGAACGCGAGGAATGGCGTGGTGGGCAAGTCGTGGAGAGAAGCTTGGGCAGTGACGTGGCCAGTGGCTATCGTCTGGGTGGTCATCAATGCGTTGTTCTTCTTGTCTTAGACACCGATGCTTGAGGTGAAGTGCTGTGAGCGCTAGACATTTGTATGCATTGTGTGAGGTAGACGTGGAGGAGGGCGAAGTCATCCAACCGTTTATCAGGCGAGCAAAGCTGCAGAGGCTGTGCTCAACCACCCACTCGGTAGCATTACGCCCTGCTTCCGGCTGCGCGATCTAGGACCTGCGCTCTCGCCTTGGTCTTCTCCGACTGAGGCTTGTCCCCTCGATCGCCTCCGTAATCGACAGCAGACCCCAGTGCGCCGATGCTCACAACGACCTGCTTGTGTCATGATCGAGAGCCCGAAGGCAAAGCTTGACCAGGAGCAGTTGACTCTGAGCACAGGATATGTAGAGCAACGGTGAACTGAATCTCTCAAATCGTAATTAGCTCCGGGTGACATGCCGTAATGTTTCGTAATCGAATTCGCTGATAAGAAGAGGCGTTGCGATGCTGTGTGCAGCGGTGTGCGTGCTCGTCTCGTGGTGAGGACCGTAGGTGTTGATGCATCGATGGTCGACCAACCGCATCGACTGCCTTGCTGGTGCTACGATCGTCATCCTCAAGAGAAGCGGGCTGGTTACTGGTGGTCGGACCGCGTTCGTACGCTCACGCTCGACCGTAACCTGCTTGGCGAAAGGACGTCGAAGTTGGACAGTTGAACAAAGACTCAAGTACTCAAGATCGACCATACTACGACCTGACCATCACTTCTATCCACAGCTGTATCGTCATCATAGACCCAACCATCACAGGCTACTAGCTCCATGGCGTACGCGTACCCCAGCGCGACGGGGGACGCGGCGGCTTCCACCTCGAGTCTCAATCTGAGCGGGTCAGGACATCACTCGTCCCCCCAAAGGCAACATGCGGGACTGGGCGGTGTTGGAGGAGGAGCCACTGGTCTGGGGCGTAATAGGTCAACTAGCAGAAAGGGTTCTGACGACAAATTCGACCTAGTCAGGGAGTTCAAGGTGCGTGAGAGCTTCACATTTCTCATGCCTGCATATTCAGGCTGATGTTTGGTGCCAGCTCAAGATTGAGGAGGATGAGAGCTATATATCCTTCTTCCAGGATAGGTGAGTATTTTGATCTCGGAACAGTCACAGTCTTCGACTACGATACTGATCACACGATGCAGGATCCGATGCGAGGAGGACTGTATAATAGGCCTGAGGAGGCTGTATAACAGGTCCAAAGCGATCGATTCGCTTCACGAAGAGTGGGTTGAGAAAGCATCAGGATATGAGGCTGATGGCGATGTAGCGTGTTCAAGCGAGAGCAAAAGCCAACGAGCCGTCGGGCGTGGGATGAAGTGAGGGACTACACGCAAAGGGAGATCCATGCAAGGGAGGCCTTGGTCGGCGCTCTGAAAGAGGTCGTGGTGCAGGAATTGCTCAAGCTGAAGGTATGTGCCTCTTCCGTCTTCAAGTCTGCAGGGATCGTGCTGACTTCAGCCGAAGGAGGAACAAACGCGAATTCGAAGTGGGCTGAAGGAAAATATGAAGCTAGCCAACGAGGTGAGCAACACAATCTGGCAAGCAATCATAAGCAGAAGCTGATCAGGATACTAGATGTACGAGGAGCACGCTAAGAACCAGCTGCCCAAGCTCAAGCGTACGTACTGGCAGAAGTGTCAGATCGTGGAGGTGAGTCATCAGCTGCTCTGTTTTTTTGAACAGCGGGACGCTAAGCAAAGCGTGTAGGACCACAAGCGACAGGAAAACGCAATTGCGATGCAAGCAAAGCTACTAGCAGACTCTCCGACGTCACCAGGGACCACTCCGCTGAAAGAACACCCCAACGCAATGAGCGTTGCCGGCGGCCCATTCGCGCAGGTCATGTCGCCTCCCACGCACACGGCCGCTCTGCCACCTTCGTCCAACCCTGCTCTACCTGAGTCATCCTCGTTCACCAACTTGCAGCACCTACATGCCACATCGCCTCCAGCCCGGGAAAGCGACAAGAAACATGGTCGGCTGCGAGCCGGTTCCGCCTCTCAAGGTGGTGACAAGACGAAAGAGATGTTCAACGATATCGCCGCTCAAAGCAAGAAGGGCTTCAACGCAATCATGCAGAAACTCGGGGGCGACAAGGGTGATAGGGATAGAGAAGAGGGCGGTTTCGTGGTCATTGGTCAGCCTCAGCATAATGACGACTTGGCAATCACCACCGGTCTAGGACAGAGTGGACTGCAGAGGAGGGGTACAACGGCAAGAGGGGACCCAAGTAGAGGCATGGGGACGATGAAGGGAGTCAAAATCAAGCGAGATGCCGACGAGGCCGGTATGTCCTATCCAGCCTCTCAGCCCGAACGCACCTACGAGTGTAAATCTAGCTGATGGATTGATGCAGACAAGGCGTACAGACTTGGTATATTCCACCTCGAGTCGCTGCGTCTTCGCAGAGACAAGCTGCAGACTTCCGGGGCAAAGGTGAGTACCCATCTATGTTTGCTCGAGTATCTCGACTGACGACAATTCAGAACCTCGAGACTTTCTGCGACGAGCTCAACAGAACACTCGTGCGCTCACTGGAGACATATGTCGACTCTCTACACGGCACCGCTGCGACATCTGCTCAAGCAACCATAGTCGCCAGAGATGCCATCGAAGCTGTCAACCTCGACAAAGACTGTAAGTACCTTGAACACAACAGGAGTATACTGTGATTCACACTCTGTAGTGTCTCTATACCGAACTCGACTAAGAGCGGTTGAGTCCCAGCGTACGGCTGCTGTTCCCTATCACAACTACTATGTCAGTTGTTGGTCCTCTGCTCTCTGTGGAATACAGCTGACACGAGTTCACAGGTTGGAGAATGTCGCTCGTTGATCTTTGGGGTATCTCTCACAGACTACGATTTCACCCGAGGCGAATCCTCAGATCACGGACGCCCGCCTACCATCGTGGAGAAGTGTATTGCGGCGATCGATGAGAAAGGTGAGCTAGCGCTGACGAGAATCGTGGGTTGGCTACTGATCGAACCTCAGGCCTCGATGCCGAAGGGATATATAGGATCAGTGGACGACATGCGGGTGTGCAAAAGGTAGCTAGCTATGTTGGTCGTTCCCTCGAAGAAGCTAATCGCGATCTCGCAGATGGTCCAGGATATCGAGCGAGACGAAGAGCAGTTCCAGTTCACCGAGAACGACGACGTGTTCAGCATCTCAAACATCCTCAAGCAATGTACGTGTCTTGCCCCCACTCAGTGGAGGTGCTGCACATCGCTAAACGTAATACAGACCTACGTGAACTGCCCGATCCAGTCTTCCCCTTCCCACATTCCGAACGAGTCAAATACACCGAAAACCGGGGTGGGTGTATCTTGGGTATAATGCTCGAGTGGAGACTGATTGCGGCATGTAGAGACCCATATTCATAGCGGGTTCAGCGCCCTACGTGGAAGACTGAGGAGGCTGGCGCCGATACACCAAACGACGTTCCATGCCATCATCAAGCATCTCAACCGTGTCGCAGCGCAGAAAAGTGTGAACAAGATGGATGCAAAGGTGATTGAGATCACTGCTTGTTGGGTAGCTTACTGACAATGTCGCGCTTCATCAGAATCTGGCTGTGGTTTTCAGTGAGTTCCAGATAGTCTGCTCTCCCCATGCCAGACGATAGAGGCTAACGTGGAGTAGACTCTGTTCTCTTCGGACAGGATCAGCTAGGTATTGACGCAAATCTCCTCACGATGTCACAGGAGAAGGTGAGCTGTCTGAGGAAGTCATCTTGTGAGCGTGGTGCTGATGCTTGCCCCTGCCTCAGGATCATCTACTCGAAGATATCATCACATATGCGGACCAGTTGTTTGAAGCCGATGAAGCGGCGCAGCCTGGATCGATGTTCCCGCCGGGTGCAGCGCTATCACGTAGCGGAGTGATCTCGTATCACCCTGTAGATGATGGTCCTCAGCCGGGCAGCTCGAAAACGCGGTTCAAGCTCCTCTCGCCGAGCACCGAGCCACCCAGTCTTCCACCTCGCAGGGGCGTTCACGCAGAGCATCTGATCGACCTCAATGACGAGCCAGAAGCCGATTCTACGGACCAGCACGACTTGGCTCGCCCCATCGGTGATCACGATGCGAGCGCACCCCCTCAAATCCCGACACCGATATTCGAGCGAAACAATCCTATCATGCCAGTACCCGAATTCACTCCGGACACCGATCTTGAGCTACTATTCGATCCTGCCCTCATTCCCACTTCCTTCATCGAAGCCGTCCAGGCGGACACAACTCGGCAACTGCACGTCCGGCCATTATCCTCTTCCGATTTTATGAGGTCGCACTTTGGGCTACTACAAACCCTCACAGAGGCCCCGCCCATGGCACCGTCGACCTATGGCTCGCTGTTCAAACACCTCGAAGCGTGCAGAGGGGCCTACTATATTGTAGTGGTGGTGGACAAGGCGTCAGATCAGTTGGTCGCGCATGGCACTTTGATGGTTGAGAACAAGTTTATCCATCAAGGGGGCAAGTCGGGCCATGTGGAGGATATAGTGGTGGACCCAAGGATCAGAGGAGGCGGTTTGGGCAGGAAACTCATTGAGGGACTAAAAGCGCTGGCTATAGAGAGGGGGTGCTACAAGGTCGTTCTTCATTGCAAAGAGGACAAAGTCCGTGAGTAAGGCTGAGGTACATCATGGACTTGTTTCACTGACTTGTGATGCCCTGGTAGCGTTCTACGAGAAATGCGGGTGAGTCGAACCCATCTATATCGGCATTCCTCATCATACTGTCTGTGTGAGACGATGACTGACCCTTGCACTTCTTAGGTTCCACCCGAGATCACGAGCGATGGCATACTACACGCCCACGCCCGAGTCCGACACTAGAGACCTCACCTCATCATTCCCCCCGCCTCCTACTCACCTTGACGCGACGCTCGCTCCGCCTATCCCCGAACAAGGACCTCTTCCCACGGATCACTCTGACGTCGAAGGCTCTCCAAGGACGATCGCATCTGCCTCTTCCGGTAGTGGAATCACGTATCGGTATCCTATACACCCAACGCAGCCGCCCTCGATGGCACAATCACAGGTTGCGGCGATACCAGAGTCTGCGACCATACCCCCACCGTTACCCCCTCGACACGATACGAGCCCCCCAGTCCCGGTCGTAGCTCCGGTCACAGTGGTCTCTGCAAGCCGGGGGGATAGCCTCGAGGCGTCGCCGCGTGCTGATCCAGCGCCAGCGTGGGCGTCGGAAGGATTGGGAGATAGCGAAAAGCTCTTGACAAAGGCTTCGAGTTTGACTACCTCGGACGAGCAGGGCCATTCATCAAGATCTGAGACGCCGTTACCCCCAGGAGCGGCACCGCCAAACCTGGTGGACGAGCCGGAGCGAATCGTGCAGCCAAGGGGCTGAGGATTGTATTGATAGTCAGGCATCTGATGTGAAACGGACACTTGCACAGGGCGTCAGTAGATGATTTTGCTGTTGTGGGCCACGACAGGTCGAGAATGATCCAGCGGGACGGTTTATACTGCTAAGTACTGTTGATGCTACTATCACAACGTTGTGGAGTATCCTGATGAAGGCTGAGCGGGATCGGCAATCCCGCATGAGAGCCAATGCTTAAAATCGATCCATCTGCAACTGGTTCTTGTACCTATACGATACTACATCTAATAGCTATCTCCTGCTGTGCTGCAACGACACCAAATGTGCTGGTAACAATTGCTCCCCTCTTCTTCTTGTCATGCTTCTTTGATCGCGATCTCGATCCGCTTCCTTACATGCTGATGACGAGACCGAGGCCAGCGAGGCAGACGACGGCGGCGGTGTTGAGGGCCGAAGAAACGGCGTGGAGGGTGGAGAACTTGATGTTCAGGCTGGACATCTCGCCAGAGGTCTAAAAGGAGTTCAGCTTGTATATAAGAACGGGAATAGGGTCCTAGCCAGCCAGCTATACTCACGGTTGGCGCGTCGTACTCCTTGCCCTCGAGTCTCTCCTGCCTGTGTCGGTCGAGCATGACCTTGGTGGTCAGGGGTGCGACGACGAGGTAGTTGACGACAGAAGCGATGACGCTACCAACGATCAACATTCCCTGTCGGCCCTCCTCGCACGTAGCCCAGTGGGGCTCGACCAGTGGGGAGGAGATGAGGTCTGGGTGGAAGTAGAGGTGAGTGAGGAGGAGGGTGGATGTGGTCAGGGTCTGGAAGCCGAGGTAAAATGGGACCAAGTTGGACTGAAGCGTGCCGAAGGCAGTTCGTGGCATCGACTTGTAGCTCTTGTATCCGGACTACAGGTGTCAACAGTGAGATTGACGTTATTGCAAGAAGACAGCAAACGTCAGTAGATAAACACTTGATCCGCCTCGAAGGCCATCGAAACTGGATGAGAAGAAATCACTCACGAGTGCGCTCCAGACATTGGATCCGAGGGCAGTTCCCCAGGTCAAGAGGTAGAACCCCTTGAGGGTGAATGGTGCGAGGGCAGAGTTGACGATGGCCATTGTGTATGGAAGTATGTGAGGTGGATAGAGATACTTACAAGCCAAAAGCAAACGAGGATAGATGGCCAAAACGCGATGCAAGCTATGACCACTAGTACTTTCACGCAAACGTGTCGATTACGGACCGTATTACGAAATCTTTACGAGCAGGATTAGTCTGACGTCATGGCTACTAGAACTCTCTGTGTCACGAGCTGTCAGGAGCTGTCGACTGCAACTCGGTGTTCGACGTTCAACTGCAGGTGCCGTCTTGCACTTCAGCAGTACTATGGAGGGTATCTACTCTGCCGATGCAGTGGTTGATGTCTGCAAACTACCCAGCAAGTCAGCGAAGCGGGACTACTTATTCTGAGCAGTGAGCGCGGCTGGACATTCGGAGAGATGTAGACTTCAAGATGAGCTTCAGATCAACCGGCCTGCTAGAAACCCGAGTGGGTCATGGTGGATGATGGGTCCGAATACTGTAGATGGCATTCCAGGGGTGCCCGACCATGACATGTAGACTGATCAACGCAGTCACCAGACGTCATGCTGTCTTTGAACTGGGGTAAACAGATTGAAGACTTCATGTCTGAGTTCATTCAATGCGTGTCCGTACACTCCACGAAATGTACATGTAGCTCCTGTCCAGAGCAGGTGGTATCACGTACTCAACACTACAAGCACCTAATAGCACTTCTTGAGTCCTCGAAAATATAGGCTTCCTGACACCTCCTGACACATGTCCGCCGACCAGTACGCCATAGTGACGTGACGTCATGCGAACTCCTGATCCTATTCGTCGGTTACAAGCAAGTCGTCGTAGACCTAATGCTCGAGCCATTTATAAGAACAGCTTCTCGCTTTCACCTGCTTCACCACACACCTCTTCTCAACTCGAACTCTTCCACTCTAAGCACTCAAATCCCACCAAACACAATGTCCTTCGTCAGACGAGCCGCTCCTATTGCCAGGGCCTCTGCCCCACGATTCCAGGTCCGAGCTTTGAGCGTTTCCACCCTCCGAAGCAAGTCGGTCGTCGACACCGTCAAAGAGACCGCCGATGCCGTGAGTCGTACAGTCACTCTCTTCTGCATATGGAAGCTCATGATGGTGTGATAGGTCAACAAGAAAGTCGGACAGACACTAGCTGCCGGTCTGGACTCTGCTGCCGAGGCCACCGAGGACGCCAAGAAGACTGTCTGTGAGTACACCCTCCCGTCTCAATTGGAATCAGGAGAGAAACGGACGCTGATCTTCGATGACCTTCAGCTAAGAACACCCCAACTGAGAGGGATGTCAAGAAGGCCGCCAACTCTGCTGCCGAGACCGCCGACTCTGCTCGACAGACCGTCAACAAGAAGCTGGGCGAGGCTGCCGGTGCCGCCAGAGACGCCAAGGACGATGTCAAGAAGGATGTCAAGAAGAACTTGTAAACATTGTGTACAACGAGTCGATGACGGGAAAGAAGAAGCATTAGCAAAGTCGCAACAAGTCGCTCAGGCGAGCCATGTAAAATCATGAACGAATGTCGCTGTTCGGAAGGTGCTCGTTCGCTGACGCTGATCGGAGCCCACATTCCTGCCCGAGCAGCTCAACTACTAAGATACATGGAAGACTAACTAGCTATACACAGGGTATCAAGCAATCCACAGTAACCAATCGTCAAATCGTTATCATCACAAAGCCCGGAGTCGTCTGCACTACTGGAACACTCTGCACAAGTGTCTATCGGTAACCCCCACCGTACTGGGGCGGATTTGGCAAGACTTGGGAATACTGCTGAGTGCTTTGTTGCGACGAGTACATGGGAGCTGGGGCGGTCGCCATCAACGACTGTTTGATGTGCGCGTCTGGCAGTTTATCAGTATGTTTTCGGCGCTTCAAGCTGAACCCGACTCACAGGGATCGGTGTAGGCCAACTGCATTGTCCTGCTGGCTTCATCGCCTCCGACCGCTGATGCTCTGTTGCCGGGCATGTCCCCATCGAAGGACCCGTAAGCGTCTAGGGATGGCCTTCCAAATGCTCCATTCTCCTCGGCTCTCTCGGGGATTCCGGTACTTGTTCGTTGGTATCCGCCAGACTCGTAGCCTGTCCTTCCGTCGGCGTAGCCTTCGTACACTTCGTGTTTGTCGGCGTACGGATCTTGACTCTCTTCGTCCGCACGTATAGGCAGTCGCTCGTGTACGTTGCTCGAGGAGATACCGTGGTCGGGAGGGATGAACGCGGGTTCGTGCTTTCTCTCTCGTCGGAATTCGAGGCCCACAAGGACAAGAAGTGCCGCCCAGGCAGCAAAGGAGAACCTGTTCGGGATAGTCAATGATTGTCCCTCCACCGATGAGTCGAAACAGCCACATACCAGTTGAAGAAGCCGGAAGCCTTCTTGGTTGTGCACCATTGTTTCAAGCCGTTCTGGAACTCTTCGCCAAGACTGGCGTGAGGGTCGTTGGCAGGGTCCTTGCACCCCTTTGCTGTCCAGGCTACAGTATTTGGTGAGTTACAATCAGGCCAATCGAAAAATGGCAGCTCTACCCACCTGAGATGGTGACAATGAAGGCGGATAGGATGGTCAAGAAAGTGCCGAACGCGTGGAGAATGAGTCGTGATCTGGCGAAAGAGAGGAACTTTGCGGCTTTCTTCATCTTGTCCCAGCTATGAGTGGTTAGTGCTCTGGTAAGAGTGACTACGAGCACCCTTTTGACACTCACCGGTCATACACCTCTGGAATGACGATCAGCACAACGCTCAGCAGGAGTGCCGCAATGTCGAGGAAGATGGTGAATCCCGTTCCTCCCGCTAGTCTCGGTGTCAGCTGTATAATCGAAACCGAGTCTCAGGTAGCGCCAGCTCACACGTTGCGAACCACTTGGCCTGAAAGCCCGCGACTGCGGCGATCGTACATGTCGCCAGAAATGTGAAGAAGACCTAGGAGATCATGGGTCAGCGATCCTGTGACTTGGATACGGGATGGCCGCACTCACCGCAGCGCAGTGGATCATCAGGTGTATCCTCGACAGGCTGTTCTCTTCGAGCTCCGGTCCATCGCGGAATGGGTCCCGCTGGCCATTGGACGTCTGCATCACGTTGTGCTCCTTGTTGAAATGGAAAGCTTTTGAGAGTTTAGCTCCAGGTGTTGAGGAGCTCAGGCTGAAAGAGGAGAACTTGGAAGGCAGAGCTCTTATGCGGTCCATCGTGGTGAGGAGCTATTCGTGCGAGTATGATCTGATGAGCTGATGACGGGTATGACTGGTACGCGAAGTGTGGCAGTTGCTGAGTTGCGAGATATAGCTGTACTGGGGAGAGTAACGAGAAAGTGATGAGATGGGCTGTTGCTCTGATCAACCAATGTTGAACGATGGACTCCAGGCCGCTTCGATGCTATTTGACGTGATGGATGAAGTCGCTCAACGCACCTTTGCTCGCTAAAGGGACGTCACCGAATTGCGGCGGATTGCGGTGTTGTTTCAGGTTCGCCAGGTGAATCAACCGTTGTCCTTCTTCGTCGGAGCTCGTATGATTGGTGATGCTTGGGGGTCTTTACTCTCAGCCAAGACTTGAGACTGGCGATGGCGCAGCTCTTGCTGCTTGGTGTACAGCTTCGGGCTTGGATATCATGTCGTTGACGTTGACAGAAAGCGATGTTGTGCCTGAAGTGACCTGAACACCGCGGGTGGCGAGTCGGTCTTGATTTTGCCACCCAACTACAGACCAAAATCAGCTTACGTCAGATCAACCTCTTCAGACACGTGGCTCTTGTTTCAGGTCGTCTTTCGAGCAGCTCTTTTGGCTGGACGACATTGAACTGTTGAGCTGAGGTTATCACTCGTCGCCGTCCACTCAAAGACTTGGCTGACTCGGAAGAAGATGTCGCGATTTGCGGGGAGAGGACTGGACAAGGCGTGGTTCGCATTCTGCGTCGTGAGTTCTGTTCAGCTGACCAGATATCGAAAATCGCAGCTGATCTCATTCTTTGCAGCTACATATCGTCAGTCGAGCACCCAATTCCTACCGTCAATCACAGCGATTCTAACGCTTTCTCTAGCCAATCACCCTCTTCATCGACTGTCAATCGCTGTATCCGACCTCATGGCTGGCCAACACGCCGTTTCCGGCCTTGGTCCAGTGGTATATCGAGTACACCCGTGACCCAATTCTAGTCGGAGCCAATGGTGCAGATCCCTCATGGGCCTGGCTGAGGAGTTTCATAAAGCTCGAGGCTTTCTTCCAGCTACCGGTCATGTTTCTGGGAGCATACTGCCTCTGGAAAAGTAAGTCTACTCGACCGCTATCCCGTCTCTTCTCCCAGAATCGTTTTAAGCTGACATTGCTTGCCTGTAGATGATAAGCGGGTATACCGTGAGTCGCACACGATTAAAGTGTGTATCATGCGATACTGATAGTCGATATTCGATCAGCTCTGCTGCTGGCCTACGGAGCCTCCACTACCACTACCCTCATCCCCGTGTTGCAGCACCTCTTCACTGTCGACGCCAGCCCGCCATTCACCTCGGCCGAGTTCTTAAACTTGCTAGCGGCGTACCTGCCCTACCTGTTCGTACCATTGACTATGACTGTCGATATGGGATGGCGGTTAACCAAGATCGTTTCGGAGGCCAATGTGAGGAAGAGGGTCTGAGTGATGAAAGGGAGATAAATACATGGGTATTAAGATGCAGGAGTATACGATACAACGTTTTCGATTGGAGGGACTGCGATCCTTACAGAAATCCGCAAACCTTGTCAGTCCTCCTTGAGGCCCTCACGAGGGTTCGCATTGCTCCGCCAGAGCAAAGCGGCAACAAGTGATACCGCTATGACAGTCAGGCCACCCTTGGCGTAGTCGATCACACTGCTGGCAGAGGTATGAAGGGGACTCTGCCATCCTCGAGGCTTTGTCACATGCGGCTGCTGTGCGGTCTTCTTAAGGAAGGCCTTGGAATCGCCGATGGTGTTCTTGTGCTTCTTTGGAGCGGACGCTTCCCACTTGATGGGGTTCCGTCCGAATGGGCTGAGTGTATTCTCCACTGGCGTGACCTCGACGTTGGCCACGCCGCCAAAGAAATCGGTGACCAAGATCTCGTCCGGCTTGGCTTTGGACAGTTCGTGCGAGATACCAGGATGAGAGTTGATCAGAACGGGATTGTAAACGTCGAACTGCACACGTTCAGCATGGTGCTTAGCCTTCACAGCGTTGACCTACCAGATCCTGCATGGTGGCCTTCGAGGTCTTGTTGAGCGTTTCGAGGTATTGCAGGATGTAGTGTGTATACGCGTCGATGACGGAAACGCCGATATCCATGTCATTGTGGTGCTGGGACGATGTCAGTGGCAGTGTGATGGGTACGTTGGACTGCGTGCTTGCTTACAGAGTAGGAACTCTCGCCCAAGCCGGATGAGCCGGTGGAGATCAGGTTGGGCGAGTAAAACTTCGAGTACATTGTATTCGCTTGACAGGTATCGATAACAAAGAGGAGTTTGTTGAAGCTGAAGATTACGATGAATGCTATACTTCTCGCTGACAGTCTGGTAAGGACGTACCGCCTCTTCTCGGACATTTGCTCCACAGCGTCCGCTAGGTCGAATGCGGAGATCTCCTCGTTGTCTTGGAATTTCAAGAACTCGTTTCCTCCATGACCAGTCATGTACAGGAAGACATTCGAGCTCGAGTCTGTGAGGAGTCTCTTGTGCGAGGGCGTGTGTGCTGGTTGTCGACCTAGAGAAGGGGCCACCAAGCCATCAATACCCAATTCCTCCTTATCGCTAGTATCCACCCACCTGTTAGAAGACGGAGAAAGGACTCGACTGTGACTTCATATCCCCGATAGTCGACTTCCACTGCGTCACCGTATAGATCCATTTGCTTGCCTTTGTTCGCGTAGACCGTCGCGGGGAACGCATTACGGGAATTACAGGCTACATCGTCGGCCAGCATCATGATTATGTTGGAATCTGGGATACCCAGCTGCTTGATGGTTCTGTACATCGCTAGCGTGTTGGCCATGTGCTGAAAGGTATTTGTCAGCTACTATCCCGGCGATACAGTCTTGCTGCTCATCAAGCTTCTCTCAGAGCACAGATGGATGGCAGAGACCAAGAGCATGAAAACGACTCGGTAGACAGCTCACCCGGTAGTTGAACCAGTATCGTGAGGTGCAGACCAACACTGCCCAGTTGTTTGTATGCGTATGCCCCGTTCCATTGTTGGTGAACAAATCCGACATTTGATTTGCGACATCTTGAGTGAGGGCGTATGCGCTGGGTGCCAAGTAGCTCAACGTGAGCGTCAATACGCTGAGCAAGGAGGCGATCCGCATCGCAGTCTTGACCTTGTCCCGGGGCGAGAACGGGTGTGTAATGGACGTCCGGATGGAGATCAGTGACAGCAAGGCAAGACAGTCGCGTAGAGAGCACCGTTGACCGTAGTCGTAGTACTAGTTACGGTCAATTCGGAATTGGCAAATCGCCGCCAATCGCGCTCGGGTCTCAGCGAACTCTGACTGAGCGAACGTATTTCACCTTGTGACCCAGTCCGCTACCCTAGGTTACCTGCAGTATTGTACAACACTTAACACCTCTTCAGTCGACCCCCTTCGCTGAATCAGCACCACTAGCAGAACCGGCGCCGAACTCGCTAAAACAAGTCAACTCGATTTGTCGCATCTCAAAGCCCAACCCGCGACAAACGATAACACAGCTCGACCATGTCGGACCTCGAGAATGAGCTGCTGGGTCTAGCGGAGGATGACCCTCACCGAAGGAGGAAAAAGAAGGCCTCGTCTTCACATTCGAAGAGCAAGTCGTCGAGCAAAGGGCCGAAATCCAAAGCTTAGTGAGTATCGCTACCTGGTTTGCCAGAAACCGAGGGGGAGGTGAACAGAGTTGTGATCACAACCCTGCCTGTTTCCATCCGCCTAGAGACCTTGAGAGGGACGTATTCTGACTTCTTTTAGCATCGAAGACTCTGATAATGAGGATGGCGATGAAGAGGGAGAGGAGGAAATGGACATGGACATGGATATGGATATGGACATCGAGTCAGAGGAAGGAGACGATGATGCACCCGCTCCCAAAGCGACCGTCCCGCCTCCAGCGGCCAAGAAGGCCAGAGCGGGAAGCAGTGCGAACAAGAACCCATACCCCTTAGAAGGCAAATACATTGACGAGGATGACCGGGAAGAGTGAGTAGTTTCATTGATCCAGATTGACGCAGAGCGCTGAGCGTCGGATAGGCTGGAAGGCATGCCTGAAATTGAACGAGAGAACATCCTGGCCACACGTCTGGAAGAGCTGCAAAAGTATAAAGACTCTCAGCAGCTGGATATGATGTACAAGATGGCTGGAATGGGAGGGGATGACGAGGAAGAGGAGGAAGAAGATGACGAGGATGAGCGAAGCAGGAAAAGGAGTGAGTGCGACTTCGGGTCAGCTGTGTGGGGGACTAGGTGGACTGAATCTCCCTTAAGGGAAGCACACGAGTGTGACCAAAGAGGCTTCCAGGGCAATGAAGGACTTGAAGACCAAGCGTAAAGCTTTGGACGAGAGGACGCAAAGAAGGGCAAGTCAAATCGATCATGATCCCATGACAGCCAGGCTGATGTCCTTCTAGGCTGCTCGACGAGAGAAGAGGCATAGATCGACGACCCCCGCTTCGGACTCGCATTCCACTGAGGATGGCGAGATCTCAGCTAGGGATATTTCGACTTCATTCAGACGACGATCAATGGACAGGTCTGCGAGCCCTGAACAGAAGCCAAAGGAGTCTGGCGAGAAGAAGGAAGACCTCGATGCCGCTGCGCCCAATTGGCAGGAACTGAACAGTGCCCGATTGAGCAGGTACGAGATCGTCGATCTCATGTTCAAAGACGGTTTCGAGGAGGTCGCAGTCGGTGAGCAGGGCTTTCCGCACGCCTCTATACAGACTACTGATGGTGACTCAGGCGCATACGTCCGACTTATGGCTGCGGATCGAGATCCATCCGGAAGACCGAAGTACAGAGTCCACCGCATCGCGTCCATCGACACCAAACATGATCTCGGCCGGTACTCGATAGAGTACAAGGGCAGGAGCATTCTCGACAACAGAGCCCTGCTCTGTGCTTATGGGAACCAGAAGAGGCTCTTCCGGATCGCAGACGTGTCCAACGGGGACTTTGACCATGTATGTCATCCGCGACCTCTTCAAATTTGTGCCAAACGCTGACAGCATACCTAGGGCGAGTTTGACAGATTCACGAGGACAAACGAGGTGGACAAGATCAAAGCGCCAAAGCGATCCGAACTGAAGAAAAAGCACGACGCGATCAGAGATTTGCGAGATCGAGCAATGACCAATGTGCGTACCATCTTCGTGTTCCGGCATGAGGGGTTCGATAGAGAGATCCTGCTGATACATGATGTACAGGAGGAGATCAGTCGGCAGGTCGAGTCGAGAAAGCAGTCGAATCCAATGGCCCAGCGAAGTAAGGTGGTGGTTGAGATCACTGGACTGGTGCAAGCGAGGAATCTCGCCTTGCGACGAGACGACAGGGTCACAGCAGACGACCTTGCAAGGCAGATCATCGCCCTTGGTGGTGATCCCAGTACAGGTGAGAGCTTACTTGTCCGTTTAAGAGATGTCGTCAGCTGACACAGAGTCCAGGGAATCTCGTCAACACCAGCACTGGAGACGTACAGGCCGCTTTGGAGGAATACGATAATAAGATACAGCGAATCAATGAGAACAACAAGAAAAGGACCAAAGAGCAGATGGCTGCTGCCCATCAGGCCAGTATACAACGCAAAAAGGCAGAAGAAGCAATTGTCAAGGCGAAACAGTGAGTCGGCTTGCTCAAAATCCTTGGAGAAAGTGTCGTTGATGCGATGCAGAGCCGCTGCTGTCGATGGTGCCGCTGCCGACCTGCCAAAGGCCGTTGCGCCTCCAGTGTCCGGCTTGAAGAAAGGCGAGACACCTCAGCAATACGTTGCGAGGACGATTGAGCTGGACCTAGGAGACTTCTAGGATACTTCTAGTGCCGGAGAATAGCTTCCACCTGGTCGGAGGAATGGACCGCAAGTCCACCTTCCGGCTTGTTCTCCAGTCGCAGATCAGCCTGATTGATAAGCATGAGGCTCGCGAGGTCTAGCGTCTTCCACCATGTATCGCATGTATCGATGTCGGCCTGCTTAGCAATATATCCATCGCATGCATGGATGTTACGCTGAGTCATGATGCATGATGCGCAGTAATGAATGCACTGGGTGGTGGAAGCAGAGTGCCACATGTCGGTACTATGGAAAATGCTGGGCTCGCCTGGCAGGCTAAGGGCCCGCTTGGACTCGGTGGCAGCTTCAACGCTCTCTCGCTCCAGGTCATAGACAGAGCCTCGGTTTATCTTATCTCTCGCTCTCAACGATAGCATCGTTATCAACTGCAGTACTCGTGAGTGATGGCTCAAGGGCGCAAGGTGTCGGCTTGGACATGATGGGAGGATGAACGCGTGGATTGAATCGATAAGACCGGTTGCTGACGAATGCTTTTTCCAACCTTCCAACCTCGATGACATCCGATTGCCACCATCCTTCTTTCAACACTGCACCTATCCATACCTCTTTGGACTCAATCATCCCTTCCTTGCACTCGTCTCTCGTCCCCGTAGAACGCCCTAAACAAGTGTTGGAATCAGCAAGATGGCTTTGAAGCGAATTAACAAGGCAAGTCGAGAATCCACTTTCCGGTCCCTCACGCGACAACCTCCTTTGCCTGAAACGACAATGTGACTAACCTACCCATCATACAGGAGTTGCTCGACCTAGGACGAGACCCACCCAGTTCGTGCTCGGCCGGTCCTATTGGAGACAACCTGTTCCAATGGCAGGCTACCATCATGGGACCTGTAAGTGACGCGAACATCGGGGAATTAGCTCGACCTGGCTTTGTGTGTCTGGCTGACGCGAGAGCACTGTAGAGCGACTCGCCATACTCTGGAGGTGTCTTCTTCTTGTGAGCTGCGTCGATTTGCTGACATCGCGTCCCAAGCTGACCATATCATTCCATAGGTCTCTCACTTTCCCCACCGGTGTGTCTCGTCATCCATCTTTATCCTCGCCCGCCTACACAGCACTGATTCTGACCTTCATTAGACTACCCCTTCAAACCCCCCAAGGTGTCCTTCACCACCAAGATCTACCACCCCAATATCAACGCCAACGGTTCGATCTGTCTCGACATTCTGAGAGATCAGTGGTCGCCAGCTTTGACAATCTCAAAGGGTGAGAATGGTAGCAGAAATGCCGAAGAGCCACTTGCTGACTCATTCTTCAGTGCTGCTATCAATCTGCTCGATGTTGACGGACCCGAACCCCGATGACCCATTGGTGCCAGAGATCGCCAACGTGAGTGGTTGTCCCCGTGGCAAGCTTTTTCCCAACTGACCTCGTCTGCAAGACCTACAAGAACGACCGACCGAGGTATGAGCAGACAGCAAGGGAGTGGACGAGGAAGTGAGTGATGAATTGGCGCTGCTTTCAAGAGTTACTCTGACATTGCTTCCAGATACGCAACCTAGAACGTAGAAACACCTTGATATCCTCCCTTACCCCACATGTACTCTCACTCTCGATACATACGTCCCATTGCAGGTTGTGCACCGTCATGATACCGATTTGACACGAACGTTGGGACTGGGGGGACTTGAGGCTGGTGATCGCGTCGAGGGCCAGCTGACATTATTGATTCTTCTGTCGCGGTACACGTTCGCAACGACTACCGCTGCATGGCTCATGAAGGTTGATATTAATTTGATCTTTGGTTGTACTAACATTATTAGACTTGTCTACCCAGGAGCAGCAGAACATCATCCAAGATTATAAAGCTGATTCTGAAACCCACGAATTACTACCAGCGTTGTTCCCTCACTCTCTACACTCTGTCGGCATCGTTCTTGTTGAAGGCGACGCCATCGGCGCTGACCTTTGTGTCGTCGCCCTCGTCGGTCATCGTTCGCGTAATTGGGAGGCCATGTCTTGGGCACTGATCCAACGCAAGTTGGTCGTTCGCCATATCCTCCTTCTTACCGGAATTCCAATATCTGGGGTCCCTGTTGAATGTTCCTTCAAGGAGGAAGTGCGTGGGGATGAGGTAGGCTTGATTCGGAGAGAAGCCCTTGACTTTATGAGCCTTGACGACGATGAGGGTGAGCCATGCGATGTAGATGAGGACTTGAGCAAGCGAGAGTGCACCGACGGCTGCCAGACTGGCGCAAGTAGCATCGGCCTTTCGGATGACAGCTTGGTAGTCCTGTCGATCGATGTCATTCTTGTCAAAGAAGCTGAGATCTTCACAGGTCACGGACCAGTACGCGATGGAGATGGACTCGATTGCGCCGGCTGAGAGAATGTTAGCACATGACTGACAGGGCGAATCTGGCTACTGAGGCCTGCAGAGCTCAGGCTTTGAGAGGAGACTGAGGGAGAGGTAGACGGATAGGTAGGGGATAATGAAAGGGAAGAGGGGGTAGACCGGAAAGTGTAGGATGATGGTATACCTGACAACGATACTACAGGATACTACTCACCAAGCCATGTGACCATCTGCACAACAATATAGGCGATCTCGCCGCCTGCACGGTCGAACTTGTTGTCGCGGTGCTTGACGCTGAGATAGACCGTTGCGGGGAGATATATCAACGACATGAGGATCGAGACGCAGTGCATACATAGCAATGCGCGATCGCCCGACTTTGCCAGGTTGAGCGCCAGTGCGACGATCAGGAGTACTGTCGTGAGGATCTGGGAAAGAGCAAACATGCTCAGCGAGTGAAGACCTGCGATATATCACTTGGAATGTCACTCACCATGAAGGCATAGCGCACAAGGGAAGATTTGGTCGTCATCTTGAATCAGCTTGCAGGATGCCTGTGAGGAGTTCCAATAGACTGAGGGTGTGGTTGAAGACATTCACTGCCCATGCCAATGGGAGCTGACTCTGACGACTCCTATCATCGCGCTTCATATATGACACTTAGCACGTCTACGATAGGTACCTACCATTGAATGCCAAGGCCGCCACATCAACAGCTTTCCACTGGGCGTACAGATAGCATACACAGGCAGCAAGTCAACCTCTCACAGCGGGGTGCAAGTCAAGACTCCACCATTGTCACGACATGCAACCGCTGCACGACACAGTACTATCGTCATTCGTGAGGTACCATCGCACTCCGCCTCGTCATTCCGCCCCCCGCAGCTCTCCGTCTCCGTCTCCGCAGCCGCGATATTACTGCCCTCAAGGGCAGCAGCTGGAAGCAGCCACCAAGTGATGGATAACGATGGATGCGGTGCAGCAGGGGGTTGCTAGATTGCTGATACCCAGTGCACAGCACGAACATTGGGACAGATTCTGGCCAGATTGTCGGTGTTCGACAGCCAACAGGCGGTCGCGCTTCGGAACCGAGTGCCCATGTCTTTGTTCTGTTCTCGTCTGGCTGCATGGCTCATTAAGGTGATATTATACTTGATCTTTGGCTACACTGTCATTATAAGGGCTTGTCTACCCAGCAGATTATACCACGACATTATAAGGCTGATATGATACTAATCCGCGATCGTGCGCACGCCTAAGGTTACACGACGCACAAAATCTACACCCTATCGCTGTTGTCCTTCTTGCACGCGACGCCGGGGGCACTGACCCTGGTGTCATCGGTGCCCGTTCGGGTGATTGGCGAGCCATGTGCTGGATACTGATCCAACTTGACGTTGTCGTCGACTATGTCACCCTTGTGGCTGGACTCCCAGTACTTGGGGTCTCTGTTGAAGTTTCCTTCGAGGAGGAAGTGCGTGGGGATGAGGTATGCCTGGTTGACCGAGAAGCCCTTGACTTTATGGGCTTTGACGACAATGAGGGTGAGCCACGCGATGTGGATAACCGCAACAACGAGGGAAAGTGCCCCGACGGCGGCAAGACTGGCGCAAGTAGCCTTGGCATTTCTGTTGGCAGCGGCGTAATCGTTTTGGTCGAGGTCGAATACGCTGATGTCCTTGCAAGTGTATGACCATACTGAGAGTACGCAGGCCTCAATGCCGCCGGCTGAGCAATGTAGTCAGTGTATGCCTTACAGGGTGAAGTTAGCTATCGTGGGAGGGTACAGGCTGAGGAGGATCCAAAGGTGACAGTAGCAGGAGATGGGGAGGGTAGGGCTTTATCTTGGACTTCGATCACTCACCAATCCATGTGGCCATTTGCATCACGACATAGGCAATCTCTCCGCCGGCATGGTCGAACTTGTTGTTACGGTGCTTGACACTGAGATACACCGCCGCAGGGAGGTATATCAACGACATGAGGATAGACACGCCGTGCAAGCATAGCAAAACGAGGTCACCCGATTTCGCCAAGTTGAGGGGCAAGACGACGATCAGGAGTATCGTCGAGAAGAGCTGCACAACGGGAGTTGTATCAGCAGACAGCTCTAGCATGAGGATGAGTGGCGATGGCTCACCATGAAGGCATAACGGGCGAAGGAGGATTTGGTCGTCATCTCGTCCGAGAGCAACTGTTTGGAACGTGGATAGGTAGGTAGAGGGATAGATCGAGTGGAGACTTGGACAAGTGGCTGTAAGTGGTGAGTCTTCACGGCTCCTTTCATTGCAGTACATATAGCTGATCTACGATACCAGACGATACCAATACCCTTGCCATATCCGCAAGTGCCAAGCCGGCCGTTTCATCAGCATCGCCCGAACGAGGGAGGAGAAGGCAGGGTAGACGGCATCTAGGACTCAGTATCGCATCCCGTCTTGTTACCCCGCCCGCTCTATCAGCTCGCCCAGGTCTAAGTGTAGCTGTTCAGCGAAGGGCATTCTGGAGCATGTGATGGTTAGCGATGGATGAGGATGGATGCCGATGCAAATGCCGATGCGGTGTTGCGGATATCCGCAAGCGCTTCGACTTCCAACGGGATGAACGCTAATCAATCTCCACCGATGTTAAGCTTGCTCCGCTATTCTAGGGTCAACGAAGACAAGAGGACAAGCAGCAGTAGAAGAGGGAGGAAGCAGAAGGAAGGGGAAGAGCGGACAGCGTTGGGACAGCGCCTAAGCTAGAAAAGCATGACGAATTCCAGCGAAACTCTGGTTGCTCAAAGAGGCTAATCAGCTGGCAAATGATCCACTTGATCCGCTTTGTCCTGCTTTGTCCATCAACACCCTGTCCTACATGCACAATTGTCCTTGTCGGCTCGCTGTCCTTCAGCTTCGCATCGCTGAACCGCTATGAACCGGAAGAAACAACAGACATGGCCCTATGGAGACTCTACTAGGCCACTTAGGAGCGTCTCACTGTCTGGTGAGACCGTAAAAGCAATGCACCTGCACTGTACCACATCCAGTGGAGCTGGAGCTAGCTGAAGCCGTTGTGAAGCCGTTGGGAGCTAGCTCACTTGGCTCGTCAATCTAATCCAGGGAACGTTGGAACTTGCATGTCTCATGATCTCATGACGGTCATCGCTTATGCACATGGGGTCTATTATATTGTACAACACCACCTGACGAGTCTATAAAGGAGAGCCTTCTACAGTCTTGGCGCTATTCGAGGCAAGGGACGTCCTTGCTGACATAGGACTGAACTGGACTGAAGCGCGGTGGAGGAGGGCGGAGGCGGCTACTGGTATTTGCACAGCTCGAAGCTGATCCTAAGCAGCGTGAGCTCCAGTGCAGGCTGTGAGCTCCGCTTGAGGTGAACCCGAAATGATGTCACTCACTTCACCCCGACATACGGACCCAAGTGAAGTCCGACAAAACCGCTATGGTCCACCCTGAGTCTGTCGATCAATTGCAACTCCTGCCAAGGCGTGAACAAGCGGTTCGAGCAGGACTGGAAGCGTGATGAGCTTGTCCTAGTCACAGGAAGTGGTTAACCTCATATAGCTCACCTCATTCTCCTGACCGTAGCAGAACCAATACTCCGCGTCCTTCCCGTCCTCAGACACCACTCCCTCGGGCGCCGAGTTCTGCCAATACTCCCAGGAGGAATGGGTGAAGCAGGTGGTGTCCCCGGCAGCGCACTGCATTCGGGATGGGACGTGAGGGACAATATCCACGCTGTTGACCATGTATCTGGCTCTCATGCCGAACTATGGGGTGTCAGTTGGGGCTTGGGAAGCAAGAGATGGAGGCTCGTGAGCTTCTCACCGTTCTGTCGATGTATCGGGCCCAGTACTGGAAGAAGAGGGTCGGAGTCCGACATTGACGGAGGAGACTCAGCAGAGAAAACTCTACTCACGATGTTACCGCTTCTCGGAGGGGCAAAAGCTCGGATGTAGACTTCTGTCTTCGGCCATCTCTTCTGTAGCCATGTGCCCACGATCTGGGATAGAGCTCCGCCTGGACAAGAGTCAGTGCACCACGACTCGGCATGATATGGGAATTGTGTGTTTGTCACATCGTCATAAGACTGGAGGAGAGTAGAAAGGCAGCTGGGTGGCATCCAGGCTCTCACTCATGTCTCACCTAGCGAGTGTCCTACTACCCAGACATTCTTCACCCCATCCTTGACAGCAGGCTCGATGGCAGCTTCGAGGTCATCCACCATCCTGCCGAATGCCTGGTAGAAGCCCTTGTGCAAGAAGACGGATTCCGAGTCGGGAAAGTATTGCTTCGCCGGAGGCCAGAGCTCATAGTCCAAGTCGACGGAGATGGAGTCGTCGTCTGTCGCGTTGGTACCTGCGAGCGCTACCACGAGGATTGTGGTTGACATTCTGGCAACAAACCCTGCCATGGGGTCAGCTCGGCTCGTGTGACATCTGCTTGGAGAATGGAGAGTCTTACATCTGGGGTTGAGACCGCCATCACCGCCGGCAGTGAGGTTGAGCGGTTTGGAGAGGTACTCGCATCCAGCTAGATGGCTATCAGCTGTCAATCGTTTACGAAAGGTCGAGAGACGGAGCTGTTACTTACGACCGCAGTCCCAGTCCAGGACGCTCTGAGTAGAGCAGTAAGCGATCCTGAGCAGAGTCTCATCAGCTCCCTCCACATTGGTCGGAGTGGAATCCGGATATTGGAAGACCTGTGGCTGTGCCCAACTCACTGAGCCAGATGAGCGGGCTTGAGCCATTCGCGTGTGATGTCCGAAGCGTTGATCACAGTGTATGTGTTCTTGTGGGGATCAATACGACCAGGTGGGTACCTCGGCCTGGCAGTGAGGGGTATCTGCTTCTCATCAGGGTCAAGGAGAGATCCAAGACTTGACGAAAGCGTCAGTGAGAGGAAGAAGACAAACGCCTTCATCCTGGGTGGTCAAGTGTGATTCTCGAGGTTATGGTCGAGTGTCAGACTAGAGGAAGTTGAATACGGTCAGAGTGGGAAAGTGGGACTGATGGGAAACCACCTTCATTGACCGTGCGCTGCCGTTGGAAACACAGAGGACACTGACCGACAGACACGGTACACCTTAGCGGTCAACCTCCACCTGCCACCTCGCCCCGCATCGGAAGTCTGGGAGATCAGAGTCGAGCTCGTAGTGTAGCACGAGGCAGAAAGATCGAGTGATTGAATGCATAAAGCAGGGTCGATACCCCCAGCGGGAGATGATATGCTCACGAGAATAGACCCTGCATACGGTCGATGAATGTGCAGTTGTGCACCTTTGTACACCCCAAATCTACCTCAGCTATCTAACTATGAGTATCGACAGGGTGACAACCAGTGCTTGAGGAGGTTGTTTCTAACGAGCCAGAGTGCTCACTCCCAGGACCTGCTCCCCCCTCTAACCCATGACCCACGATACAGATACAGCTTAGACCTATGGCACATTTTGAAGGCGAATCCGATCAACGTTGTTGCTGAGAACTTCTGGGTCTAGACTCAGAAGTACGACTTGGGATCGGGTCCGGGGAGCCTCGATTGACTTTTGTTGTTGACGACAATGATCTCCCCGAGACCGTCCGAAAGGGAGTTCTTGTCATCCTCCATGTCCACATAAGGGGCCTAGGAAATGGTCAACAGGGAGCTGAGAGGCGACTCTAACAGTAGCTCGACTCACTCGGTTCAGGCCAACAGTCCTGGTCTCCGGGACAGACTAAGTCAAGTTCATTAGTTGCATTACTCGCCGGAGTAAAAGGCTTTATTGCGACCGAGGAGACCTTGACCTACCTGGACATAGGTCTGCTGGTTAACTTCGACGTCCACTTGGATGGTCCTCTGAGTCGGTCTGTTGGACATTGCGAACTCGGGCCCCTAGAACATGAAATGAGCCAGGAAGTGGCAAATGGTGAGGTGATACGCCGACTCACGTTTTGATCCTCGTCGCCACTTGCGTTGGATTGGAAGTGAAGACGAGCGTTGAGGGCGTACATAAGACCCATGCCGTAGAACTTGGACTGGATACCTTGGAGGGTAGAGCCGAAGAGGGAGGAAGGGCTTTTGACTGAAACGTCGGATCGTCAGCTACTGTAAGGTTTCCACGGGGTCCGGTAGCAAAAAGCTAAGCAGCCACATGACTCACCGAACTCGATCACGAAGATGGTAGCGATGATAGTAGGAGGAACTTGAGATTCCAAAGTCATGCGGATCAATCGGGAGATGACCTGTGTGGAATTTAGCTGTCATCAAAACAGTGACGCCCACGGCACCACTCACCCTGTCAGTGTGAGTCCATCCGGTCTTGGACCTGAGTAGTCCGTATAAGATACACATCGTAATGATGATGTCAGCCGCCATGATCGAGGAGAGCCAGACTAGAAGTAGGGATTAGCTTAAGGCAGTTAGAGAGTCGGCGGCAGCTACTCACTCAGCTCTGGAACCGATACTCCTGCGGCTTGGAACAAGCTGTCGAAGCTGGAGAACATGATCAAGACCGCGAGTGTGGCTCCAATCCTATACGCCGTCACGTCAGCACCAAGGGATAAGCGCGGTGGAGCAGTGAACTTACGACATGAGGATCAGGGCTCCAAGGACGACGGGAATGATCCATTGTCGCCCACATAGTCTCCACGCGCGGTAGGTGAAGAAGGATTGACAGACCGCAGAGTTGAGCGAGTCAAGGAAAGGGAACCAGGCGAGTCGTCTGCGCGAGTAAGGCAGTCAGCTACTGTCCGTGTGGTATGTAGGTCAATCGTAGATGGTACTCACTTTGTCTCGGCAAAGGGTGACCATTTACCCTTGATGATCTGTCAGTATGTTGCAGAGTCGCAGACGTTGCCAGGGTTTTTACTGACGAAATTTGTCACGAAGAGGTATTGGATAAAATACTACCATCGAGTTAGCCAAGGCTTCAGATCGACGACGACGCGTCGCGACTCACCCAAATGTACACCGTGATACAGAGGTTGATAGTCGCAGCTGCGATGACGACACCCTTAGTCCACCACCTGTCGTTTCGCTGGTACTTGAAGTACTGGTATACCTGCATCGTCATGATGCCTCTGCGTGGTAGGATCGAACGTCAGGTCTGAGAACGGGCGCTCGAGTAGATATAACTCACGCGAAGTAGGTATCGACGACGACTTGGGCGAACATGCATCCCAGGGAGAACGTCTAATGGGGTCAGTCAGCGTTGGCTCGCGTTCCTGGAAAGATAGCTGGAAGGTCGAAGCTGGGAGCGGTCTGCTCAGTGACTCACCGCATTGTCGGCGAAGACTGCTGCGATCTCAGCTTCGGTAGTCGGGATGGCCATGGCAACAAGTTTCGACGAGAGTGGCCAAAACTGCGAGAGAGAGTGGTATGATAGGGAGGAGGACAGTGAGTGTGTGGTGAGTGAGGAGGAAAGCAAGTGGGTGTCTGCGGTCAGTGTCGACGCGTTGTTGCAGTCTTATAAACACCGCCGTCTTTGACATCCAGATGGCCAATTTCTGGAGGATTTTCACATTGCATGCTTCTAGCTTCTAGCTCCATACTTCTCGAGCTCGTCGCCCAGGTCGAGATTGCGGTCTGTGATGTCTCGACGTACTCGTAACTTAATCAGTTTGAAGGGTTAGCGTCGACTTGATCAATCCACTTAAATCTCCGAGTAGGAATAGCACAAAGCTCGAGCCCACCTCCGAGCGCGGCGGTGCGTGCAGTGACTCCGAACGTGACCGGACGACTAATAGAGGGCGTACCCGTCGCCCAGGTACAAATGTCCATGCTGGTCACCAGAGCCAGGGCGGATCAAGGGGGTGAATCAAGTTCCTGACCGGGATGGCGAAAATTCAAAGGATGTTTTGCAACTCCGCGAGGTCTGGAGACTTGCGACGGGCGGAGACGGCATGTATGGGAGGGAGCCTAAGGGTGCGTAAGGGTGTGAACCAAGGTATGAGGATCGACGGAGATTGAGAACGCTATGATCGTGAGCTTCGAACACGAGGCATCGATGGCCGGACCATGCCGAAACCCAAAGGAAGGGGTCGAACCTGATCATGTCCTAACCGGGCTCACCTATGCTGGGTTGCATTGCCAATATGTCCCCGAGCTTCTTTCCGTTGGGATGAAGCATCCTGCTGTCCACTCGCTCCTGATCATGCTCTATGTCAATGCATGGTCATCCTCGTCCACGGGGCTATACTGTACAACTGGGAACAGTCCTTTTGAACGGACCCGAGCTCCTCTTCGTTGACGAGTTAACGAGTCTCTTTTGTCGCCTCTATCAGGTCTCTGACAGTCTCCACTTCCAGTAAGACACTTCAGGCCATAGAGACTCTCCCTATCCAACCATCATTCCCTCGTTCATATGTACACTCCCACTGTGCAGAACAGAGCGACGACTCCGGCTCCAGCTAGCGTAGACGCCGTTAGGGCGATACCGAACTCTGGCAATGGATTCGACGTGCGACGCAGACTATAAGGATGGAGCGTCAGCTACGACCGAAACCTTTGCAGCAGCTCATAATGATCGCCGCGTGGACACGACTCACGCAGTGAAGGTGAAAGTGAGGGCGAAGAAAAGAGCGAGAGCGACTAGGGCAATATACGGCAGTAGAGCCGTTGGTACGGGTGGGCGGAACGCTGGCAGCGTTGAGTGTAGGGCCTACGACAAAGCGATAATCTCAGCACGTCTCCTGCACAAACTGGTCGTACGTCCTGTTCGTAACGATGAACGAAATCTCACCTTGATAGCGGCGTAGGATTCGGACATGACGACGGAACTTTGATGGCTCGAGGATGCTGTTGCTCCTACGAAGCTTTTGTCGAGAGCAGGATCGGGAGCACAGCCGTTTGACTATGCTTTTGAGACTGCGAGGATGCTTATAGTCTGCAAGGTGTTATGCAATGGACCAGCTGTACTCATAGCAGCAACCAAGGCAGCAACGGTTGAGCAACGGTCATGCCGGTCAAGATCCCACAGCTCGCGGTGCCGGCTCTACGGTGGAGGACAATTAAACCTTATTCGCACCCTCCTCTTTACAAGGCGCGCGACGCCTCCGCCGCCAGCTGCAGCGTCAAATGACTCTTAGCAACTAAGTACTGGCGATACGTCGCATGGCTTCAACATCCAGCACACCTCGAACACAATACTCAATACTTGCGATTCGGCCAGCGACCTTGCGAGACCGGAGACAATACGTGTGGACAGAATCGAGGAAGAGTGGAATTAGGGGAGGAAGTAGCGAGCCCGAACAAGACGACCTTCGACTTGACGATTGCTCGAGCTTTCCGCTAGGTCCACGTCCGTGTCGGATCCGCGCAACGCTTCGTCCACGTACAGTGGCACAATGTCCTCACCTTCTTCGGCGCGATTCAGTGTGCCGGCTCCAAGAGGGAGAGAGTCGCCTCGGCCACCATCAAACGACGGACTGAGTACACCCCGCTCATCGTTCGACCATCACGGCGCGGGATCTCGTAACGGGCACCAACAGATGTCAGAGGCGTCTTCATCTCGGTTATCCATCCACGATTCTCCCGTATCTGCATCCTCGAGCTCGAGACATGGCCCAAGGAATGGATGGACAGGCCAACAACAGCAACCTCAAACGCAGCCCTCGTATATGCAAACCGGGACAGGAGGATCATCCTCTGGTTCTTCCTCTTCAGCTAATTACGGCAAATTGCCGAGAATTCAAACGAGCAATGTGGATTCACCCCGGCGCAGAGGGGAGAACGATGATCACTCCAATGGACCTCATAGTGCGCCCCTGGACGGACCGTTGAGACCGCCAGATTTACAGCAGTCCGGGCAGAGATTCGCGGGAGGACCTCTTCGATCTTCGTCGTCGCCGGAACCGTGGTCAACAAACTCGAGGGGCTCATCACCTTCGCACTCGCCCATCGACCACAGACCCAACATGACAGCTGGATATCCGACTCGAAATGGCACTGCCTCGTATGATCCTGCACCGGGCAGCATCACGATGCCTATACCGCAGTTACCAACGCGGAAGTCTTCGGTCACAGACAAAGCTCGGCCTCTGACCCCACAATCGTCACACCCCTCACTCGCTGGGTCGTCTAAAAATGGATCGCCAAGCACACCCACTGCCAGTCGCGCGACGAGTGATGGACCACCAGTCACGTCCGTCAGTGACGGTCGAAGCGCTACAGGCGGTCCAACACCAAAAGCCAACAAGCGTCACGAGCCAGCCCAATGCGGACAGTGCGGGAACGTGGTTCACGGCCAGTTTGTTCGGGCCATGGGCAAGGTGTATCATTTGAACTGCTTTCGGTGCAAAGTAAGTCGAAAGTCGCCTCAGTGTAAAACGGGACTGACCCATGTATAGGATTGCGGAAAGGTGGTCGCTTCAAAATTCTTCCCGGTGGAAGAGCCAGAGGGCATGTTCCCATTATGCGAGAGGGACTACTTCGCCAGGCTGGACTTGATTTGTGCCAAATGCGATCAAGCTTTGCGGTCCAGCTACATCACGGCGTGCGGTGAGTAGACTCGTCGAGCACAGACATGTTGTGTATTGACAGAGCTCCAGGCAACAAGTATCACGTGGAGCACTTCACTTGCTCGGAATGTGATGTTCTATTTGGACCCAATGATTCTTACTACGAGCACGGATCGAAAGTCTGTGCGTATACAAGACTGACCGGTTCCCGGATCTGTAATTGACTAGACATAGACTGCCACTACCACTACTCAACGCGATTCGCGGTCAAATGCGTAGGATGCGAGACCGCCATTCTGAAACAGTTCGTCGAGATGAACAGGAATGGCAGAGACGAATGCTGGCATCCGGAATGCTACATGATCTCAAAAGTGAGCTGCATCGGACCCTTGCGTGTTCTCAACGCTCACCCTGTCATTGTAGTTCTGGAACGTACGCCTGGCTTCGAAGAACTTTGGTACACCCGCAAACTCTGCCGTCTCGTCCTCAGTCTCCCTGCTCGACATGACTCCGTCGACCAACCCCTCCGCAATGAGCATGACGACAGTCACATCAAATTCCTCATCAGCCACCAGCCCATCCGTCGAAACGGACCTCACGCCAGAAATGCTCAAAGAGAAGCAAGATGCAATGGAGATGAAAGTCCAGCAGATATGGCACGTCCTATCGGGCTACGAGGAAAGCTCGGCTGCTTTAATAGGAGAAATGCTCAGAGCGGTCAACAACCGACAGCTTTTGGAGATTATCCTCCTCGCCGAGCGGTTCATACTCTATGTTGAGGTGCTCTTTGCCGTCATTGACGATCTCGAAGCGCAATTCGCCATCGCGGGAGTAAAGGGTGGGTGGCCAGAAGACGGCGTTCGAAGCGCTGAACTGACCTCGTGTTTTTATAGGCATGTCGCACGCCCGTGAAGCCAAGCATCTGTGCCGAAGACTAGTCAACCTCTTATCCGCCATGTCGCAATTATCGCCCAACACTCAAGACCTCTTCACCCTTATCACGCAACTAGCTCATTACCTCAAGATCTTGATTAGAGTGGCGTTGACTGGTGCGATAAAGCTTGAGCGGGATCTCAACAACCCGAGCGCGATGGCAAACTGCCTCGCTAGGCTCAACCTCCTCGCAATGGATAACGGAGATCCGACCATCGAGAGGCGAGGCAGCAGTGCGAACTCGCCCTCGAACGGCGCTAGCAATACCCATCCTGTGGTCCCGACAGGCGATGACGAGCAGTTGAAAAGGAATATCGATGCTCTCACTCGGTCACCGCAGGGCTTCATCGCGAGTACCCAGTCCATCGCGTATGGATACCGGTCATTGGCGGTGGGTTGTATCGGCTAGTCTCTGTGGCTGCCTACTAACATTCACTTGCAGCCGGAGATCACGGGAGAATCGACTCTACGAGGTACACTGGACGAGGATATCATCCCTCCTGAAGGATGTGGCCTGTGCAAGCAACCCGTCGAGGAGAACTGTATCCGACTTGGAATGTTCAATCGGTGGCACCCGGCCTGCGTGATCTGCGGCAATTGTGGCGACAAAGCTGCTACTCCATTACCGCTCAAAGACGAGGCATCGGACGAGGGTCATAAGGACGACAGCATAACAGGTCCTGGAGGCACGATCACTGCGCTGCGGACGAACCGACGAATTGCCCCTCGCGTCGACGAGTTCTTCTACGAGCCTGTACAGACAGTGTACCCACCCGAGTCGATCTACTGCATGGTTCACCGGACGCCGACCTGCAAAAGTGGTTTCAAGACCGTTTCGCGGTTAGAACAATACGCTTTCTTGCTGCATATCGCGCTGCGGAGGCTGTATGTACACTTCAGAGTCCATCACGATCTCCCGAGCAGTAAGTGGACTAGATGATCCCAAGAGAAGATATCACTGACGTTCTCCAGTCCGAGGCCAGAGACTTGAAGAGCCAGGAATCTCACGGAACGATCCAGATGTCAAGCGAGTCAAGTCGGTCACTTTGGATAGGAAGATCTCATCGACGGCTCGTCTGCCCCAGCGATCAACAGTGGTCGAGTCGCCTGCGGGCCGCATGGCCAATGCCAGCGGCCAAGTCGTTTCCGCCAGGGATTCTCAGGCTCCAGAAACTCCAATAGAACCATCGGGTCCGTCAGAGCAGTCAGCATGCGACGATTCTACTGTAAGCGTGGATGTCCTACGTCCTGCTTTCGCCCGGAACAACACTTCTGTCATGATCATCAACGAAGCTGCGACTTCCGAGGACCAACAAGTCGTCGACACTTTGACGGCGGCCAGCATCGGACCTGACGACGACGCAATCACGCTCGGTGACATCCCTCTACTCGCCGATCAGACGATACGACACGCCCAGCGACGCGACGGCAGGATCCTGCTCAGCACGCTCAACACGCTGCAGAGTTTGATTGTCAAGCATTTCTCTCTCCTCTTGCTCCAAAAATCGGCAATTGGGCACGCCATAGAGCTGGACGAAGTGTTGGAATTGCTGGACAGCAGGAAGAACCAGTGGTGGAACAAGATCTTCAAGGGTAATCAGAAGAAGGACCAAAAGAAGAAGGGTGAGTAGATCAAGCTTGCTGGGATTGCGCAGAGGCTGACCTGCCACAGGCGTGTTCGGCGTGCCGATCGAGATCCTCGTCGAGAGGACCGGGTCCGACTCGCAGATGGGCGCGTCCAACCAGTGTCTCCGAGTCCCCGAGTTCATCGAGGACATCGTTTCGACCATGCGGCAAATGGGTGAGTACCGTCAAGGCCAAGGTCGCGTATGTTGCTAACAGCAACAGACATGGCAATCGAGGGTATCTTCCGAAAGAACGGTAACATCCGTCGGCTGCAGCAAATCGCCGAGGCACTGGACAAGGATTCGACCACTGTCAACCTGTCAGAGGAGAACCCGGTGCAGCTAGCCGCTCTTCTCAAGCGATGGCTGCGGGAGATGCCGGATCCACTATTGACCTTCCGTCTGCACAAGCTGTTCTGCGCTGCTGCTTGTGAGTGATCATACGGGCGCCGAAGCTGTATAGCATATTGACCTGGTGATACAGCCCTGCAAAACAGAGAAGAACGACAACGATGCTTGCACCTCTTGATCACCTTGCTGCCGCGATACAACCGGGACACAATGGAAGTCCTCTTCGTCTTCCTCAAGTGGGTTGGCACGTTCTCGTATCGAGACGAAGAGACTGGATCTCGAATGGATTTGGCCAATCTCGCAACTGTCATCTGCCCATCGATTCTCTACGCCAAGGGTGCCAACGCGGCTCGAGACGAATCGTTTATCGCAATCTCGGTTGTACAGGACTTACTGGAAAACCAGGACGAATACTACTTCGTCCCCGCAGAGCTCGAGTTTGTCATCCACGAGAACATATTCAGCATCTTCGCTAAAGAATTGGATCTACCGCCAAAGGAGATTCACAGGCATTGCTCAAAGTACATGCAGGCTCGGGGCGGAGTGGCCGGTATGGGTCGACCCATGGGACCTGTTGGTGGGGGAATGCCAATACCCCAGACGACGATGCCCAACATGCGCGAAAGGCCTTCCGACCCTCGATTATCGGCTCACCGCTCGGAGGGCAACATCGCCGCTCAAGCTGACAACTCGAGCAACACCAGTGGAGGACATAGCGGTAGCGGCAGCGGCAGTACTGGTGGGAACGGTAATTTCAGCGGTGGTCAGAATGGTATACACCAGCCCTCACCGTCCACATTCCGGCCGAATCCCGTAGGAGGCAGTTCTTCCAGGCCAACCAGCTGGGCACAGCAACAGCCGGTCCCATCCCTCAATGTCAGTTCGCTAACCGGCACCCCCGGCTGGAGAGGCAATGGTCCGAGCGGAAACTCAAGCGGAGGTCCATTCCAGGGAAGTGCGATGAACGGATCTCGGACCTCGTCAAGGGGGTCAGCGCCGCCATCCCCGGGTCCGGGAACCGACGGTGAGAGGAGGAGCTTCCAGATGGAGAGAGATAGGAGTTGGCAATCTGTCAACCAGGAGCAAGGGGACTGGTCTGCGAATGCCGCCCGTGGACAGCAGCAGCGGTAAAGGAGAAGTGAGGGGATGAGGATATACGCGGAAGCGGCAAAGGACAATTTGAGAATCTCGCTACGACCTCAAGAAACGACAAGATATGCGACTTGCCATACCCACTACGACCAGCGGAAGCTGGTTTTGGAAGAGAAAGACGAAATGAAATACGAAAGGACACTGTTCTCGGATCTGAGGACCTCAAGGTAGGACCGATCTAGTGATTGTTAGTAGTGGTCGAGAGGACAAGCAGTAAGAATACTCTGACTCTTGTGTTGCTACTTGATGTACCAATGCATGTCGACGGCACGAGTGCTCTATCAGTACAACTATCTTAGAATCTGATACAACGGGGTCCCCAGGCGAGATCACTAGATGATGATGATCCGTCACGTCACAAGCCGTCCGAGCCAAAGTCGACTGCAGATATCATCCACACTTCCCTCTCCCCCGATTCCGCCTGTTCGTCTACCCACCCGAGGCCTTCTCTCATAACAGTATCGTTGAGCGCGGTGTTGGCTCTAACGTCTGACCACCCGGTGTCCCGCTTGATGCTGTTCACGCTGAGTTTGCCATTTGTTGGCACGGCGAGGACCAACAGTGTCGACTGATCTGTATCCAGCTCTCTGGGCACTGATCGCACGTAGATTTGGGCTCCTATTGGGTGTATGGTGTATCCGGCGTACAGTGGTCTTAGAAGATCTATCGCCCTCAGAACATCTTCTCTCGTCACTGAGCCGATGGCTTGTTGACCATTTGTCGTCGTTGAGGCTGTAGGCTTGATTCCTCTTAATTTCTCTACCCTCCTCACCAATTCGTTGACATCTATCATCCCTCCATTCCTATCCCTAGTCGAGACGCACACGTCGACGACTTGTACCGCCACCTCATACTCCCATTCTCCTACACCCAGTATCTCACTCCACCACCCCAAGCCAGCTTTGCTTGACGTGCCTTTTGATCTATCCCCACTCAGGGGATCGACGCCGATTGCCGCACACATTTTCTGGAACTGATGTCGGAATGCGGGATCACGCCGGATATCCCCTCGGTGCTCCTGGGCAAACTGCTGCAAAGCATCCTTGAATGATGATAGGGAGGATTGTAGCGAGACGAGCTGGTTGGATGATATGGTCGAGGATAGGGCGGCGTACGAGCTCGTATTGGCAGTGTGCCGAGACAAGGCGGATATACCGGCGCCTTTCCGCATGGCGAGTCGTGTCACAAGCTGTCGGGAGTCAAGGGCTGTGTCACTTCTTGCAGGCCTCCTATATAGTGTTGGATGAAGCTCGAAAGGTAGAAGAAGCTTGTCGTCCCGTTAGAGCATGCTGACGCTATTGTACCAGGCTTATACCGGAATCCGGCAGTGGTGTTGACGTCCTGTCCTTGCGCTACCGCCTAGAAGGATCTGGACCTCCGTGCACTGGCGAGCCACTGACTATGGGTGGTCGCCTGCTTGATTTCGATGTCCCTGTCGACAACTGGAAGAGGATCACAAGTCCGTGTTGTGTTGACTTCGACTATCTGACGGGGCCGCTAGCACCGTACCGTGATGATTGCCTTGAACGAGGACGCTCCGAGTCACGTGATTTACGGCGAGATCGATGTCGCCCCCTGCCGGTCGGCGAGAGACAGATCGATATGACGGTTGATGTTATGAGCTTCCTGCTTCGTATTGACATCTCTCATCCCAGCGCCGGCAGTCCGCTCACGGCGGGGGTAGAATACTTCTCGTGAAAACCCGTCTAATCGAGCGAATCCCTTCGTTTGCCCAACTCGGCGACTGCGGCTGGACACAATGATCGCATCCTCAAGTCGTACGAAATTGCCAGTATCAACCAGTCTATGCTATGCCTCGGTCTGTATCCCTATCAGAAGTCCTCGACTACAGCGTCGGCATCGATCAAGCGGAGTGGATACTACTGGTGATGTGTCCGAACAGCTAAGAGAGGTCATGCGATCAGTGCCCCAGGTAAGTACTCGTCGCATTGACAACACCGTACTCGGATATCAATGCTAACTTTTGACTTTGCTGTAGCCGGTAGCACTTGCTGTGACTCGCATACCGCCCAACGAAACGACTGGAGCTGAATCACCGCGGTATCACGGTGCTACTCTCAGCTCATTCACCTCACTCACATTACACCCGCATCCCCTGGTCGCATTCAGTTTACGGCTACCCTCCCGCCTAGCAGACTACCTCCGATCGGATGCTTCCTCATCTCCAACGACTCCTACCTCAGCTCGCATACCGAATCCGTCCAGCACCCCATTTCCGTTTACGCCTAATGGTAAATCAATAACGATATCTCTCTTGTCTCAGACCCATGCAGAGCTCGCCAATCAATTCTCCAAATTCTCGCCTGATCAATCATCCCTCTTCGACCCATCTTCCGGGCACTTTGACAACTCCAACGATGCCTCCGCTGTCAAAGACGCTATTGGAACCCTCTCATGCGAGGTCGTATCCTCACTTCCACTGAAAGATATTTGCGAAACGCCAAGCGAGGACGATGACGCCGACATCGAGTTTGATCCTGAAGTCGAAGGAGCCGGGCTGTACAACACTCGTTCACCACCTCCAGATCAATCATCCACAGGGACACGGCAGGAACCTGGGAGCATACATGGGAGCGAGCTCTTCATCTGTAAAGTAACCAAAGTCACCATGGGCACAGGACCAAATTCTCAGAATCCTATGTTGTACTGGAATCAGCAATACACCAGTGTACAGGGCGCAAAGTAGGCTTCATTCGGGGCATATGCATGTGATGGGAGATAGATTTACAACCGTGTATCCTTACCGAAGATATATATTGTGCAGCGCATGGCAAGGCTCATGAACCTGTTCCGGCGGCGCGATAAGTCGTTTCGTTTCGTGTTTCGTCAAAGGCCTGTATAGGGCTTCAGGCCCGTTTTCGTGATAGCATGCGCGAGTTGTTGACCAGCTGTCGATCCATCGACATCTGATGTGATCTGTGTCTCCTTGATCCTTCCCAAGTTGCCCCTCCACCTTCTCCGAGTCTTCAGACCTGGACTAACCGACCGGTCTCCAGGCCCCAAAATAGCCAAGCGGTCGTGATCAAAAGTAGCACGCCAACCTTCCATCCTACTTCATTTGCGATCGCGTCCCAATCCCACTTCCTATCCCAAGTGTATTCTTCCCACCAATTGAGTCCTTCTGGCGGCAAGATGCTCGTGCGGGGTTTGGCTCGCGGTGTATTTTCGCCTGACACCCCGAGAACTACGTTGCTCGTGACCCACATCTGAACCGTCCTAGACCATCCGGTAGTCACGCCGATCACCGTCCAAGCGAGTAGAGGTCGTTTGGCACCGAGGACCCAGAGGGTCAAGTAGGTCATTGGCCAGCATAGGCATTGAAGCGATAAAAGCCTGGTTAATGTCGATGGAAGGGAATAGTATGATCGCCATCGGTGGGTTAACCCCGTCGTCAGGGAGAAGCAAAAGTGGGCAGTGCAGAGAGCCTAGACCAGAATCAGCATTTCTCTTTATCCCATCTGTCACAATCGGTGCTCACCCAGGCAGTAGACAAGAGCATATCACCCCTGCTAATCTCCTTCCAGCTGCCAACCTCCCATGGACCGCCGGCAACCAATCGCTCCAGTGCTTCGCGCGAGAGATCCACTCCCCATGGCCATACGTCGACCCAAACGCCACCGCTGAAGAAGGCCTGTAGTAGGACTGTGATTCCCAGCATGCTCGGCACAATAGCTAGCAGTCTGAGCGCCAGCAAGCTGGATTGTTGAAGCTTCCGCTCCAGAATCACCGGTATTGGATCCTCCTTCTTACCCGAGTGAGGGGACAACTCGGGACTGAGCGTCAACCCCAATCCTCTAGATTTGTTCTCCATCGAGAGTTTATTCCTGAGTCTCTCTTTCCTTCTTTTGGGCGAGAAACTGAGCGATCCTGACGAAGGAGAATCGTTGCTGGTGCCCTCGTAATCGTCATCCGCATCCTCACTACCTGTCATCCCGCCAACGGGTATTCTGTCGACAGAGCTAGGAGAAGATGAAGTGTCTGAAGCTGATGAGACTGGCGTTCTGGGCGGTATGGACGCAGTGTATGCTACGGGGGAAGGCGGATCCCGTAGCGCTGTTAGGGCCGGTACTGATTTTGACGAGATTCCGTGCTTCAATTGACCATGGATTTCCGTCGGCATGGAGTGCGCCGTGAGTGGTATAGGTCTAGAGGGAGGTGTGCGTCTCCTTGCCTCTCTGGCTTTTCTTTCCTCCGCTTGACCCTTGGCCACGCCTCCCGCCCATCCCTCCAATCTAGACCGCAGAGCCGCAAGGTCGGGATGGGATAGTGATTGCTTAGAGTTCTTTGTTCGCCCTGGGACAAATGTCGAGTCCGAGTCCATCTCCGTTTCCGTGCCCGATGAAGAGCTCGCTGAATTGCTTAAAGCTTTGGCACGGGATCTCGAGCGAGACACACTGCCATCCCTGTTGGCCGGGCGGAAGGACGAGGAGGATGCTGACGCTGAAGGATAGCTGGTAACAGGAGTAGAAAGCACGGGGATGGCCTGTCCTTGTGGTCTCGGATGAGGTGGTGCAGAATACTGCTGTCCTGTGATATATCCAATGATGGCTTGGTTTGGGTACTGCTGCGCTTGCTGGGAGAACAGAGGCATCTGCAGCGGCTTGGACTGCACCATGTTGACCGGCAACGATGCTTGTCTCCTTCCTGGGGACTTCTGAACTCGCGGAATCGCCCTCGGGAGGATTGTCGGGCTCGTCGATGGATCTAGCTGAATGGGCGTTATGGCAGAAAGAGGTGCGAGACCATGATGTCCCTGCGTCCTGCTCAACGGACTGGTCGGTGCTGACTTGGCCGTCCCACCAGGCGACCGAGTTCCGTTGGGAGCCGTGTGAGATCTCGCTCGTCCCGGACTCGATTCGGGGTGAACTTGATGCGACGAGTTATTGGACGAAGGGCCAGCATGGAAGCCGAGCGAGTTTGGCGGTGTTCGTGGGTGTGGCAGGAAAGCGAGTTGGTCTGCCCGTGGGCTAAGCGGAGTTGCTAGCGACATATCGGTGACAGGCGGAGGACGACTCCCCTATTCTGATCACTCTATCCACATCGAACTGAATTCCTGCTTGTCGTCCTGTGATCCGATCACCTCAAGCAAAACCAAAGCAAAACTCAAGCAGCGAGTGAAGCGTTGAGGACGTTCAGGCAGATCTTAACGGCAAGCTCTGAAAGCCGAGAACCACGTGGGCGGAAGCAAATTGTGTTGTGACACGTAAGAGCCAGGCTGGTGTGATCGATCCGTCCAGTAGGAAGAGATGCATATCGGAGCGGGACGTACAATGATGATGTGGTTGCGAATACTGTTACATCTTGATTTATGTGTACAATGATGAGTGAAATGAAGATCGAGAAAGGCCGAAACAAGCCCGCGTATCTGATTAGCACCGGTAAGTCGCCTACCGAAGCTGAACCTCTGATGTCTCCATTCCTGCTTCCAGCCTGCCATCCCGTTGTTGATCGGCAACTTCGTCCTGAGCCCGCTTGATCGCCTTCTTTGCCACATGATGGAGGTAGACGAAGAGACCGACGCAGAGGAGTACCCCGGCCCAGGTACAGTACCTCTTCACCTCGTCCCTCTGCCTGTCGGCCGGATCGTCGTGCTGCTTGCCCGAGTGTAGTTCGGATAGATCGTGCAGACCAGCACCGAACCAGCAGTGAAGGATGACTTTGAGTAGCGACAATGCGGTGCAAGAGGTATACGTCCGTAATGACAGATTCTGCGAAGATGCCAAAATGACGTTGAGCAGGTTGTAGGGGTATGGAGCTATCCGGATGAGAAGAAGCAGGTGCGGCCTGCTAGAAACAATGTTGAGGAGTTGCACGCAGGTTGGGGACGAGGACAGACTGTCGAGAAGAAAGTCAATGTGGGCACTTATCGCTGAGTTGGGAACACTTCACTTACCTATGGGTTATGCAGTCCTTCAAAAAGTTTCTAGAGACCACAAAGACGATTACCGCGCCCAAGAGGCTGGCAACGTAGGAGATGACAAACCCGTCCGAAGCGCCGAACGTGTAACCGGCCAACACCATGAACGTCGAGTATAGTGGCAGGGGCGGGATGGTCGTGATGAAGATGAGGAATCCGAAGATAGCCTGGCCCTGATATCCCATCTCCTTCAACTCTTTCGATAGATTGTCTAGTGCTACACATGCCCAGATCAGCCAGTGTTCGACTGCCGTGCGAATGACTTCACGTACCTGTAAAGAGCTCGCCTTTCCAAAATGCGGTCGCTCCAACGAACATGACCGTGGTGATGACCCAGCCTAGGATCAATGCCCGTCCTAGTCCACTTCCCTCTCTACCGCATATCTTGGCCTTGAGATCGTTCGCCCTGCTCCTACCGGCTGAAATCGCATCATCCATTGCTGACGGGGTACGTCGGTGCCCATATATCCCCCTAGTTGGTCTGTCCTGTTGCTGATAGACCACATGATGAGGGTGATGCGTACGGTCGTCATTATGTGAGCGGTCAGAGGTTGGATAAGTCCAGGAGGACGAGCTGTCACCCGATAATTGGTGTAGATCCGCCTTTTCATTCGGGAAGTCGGTGTACGGGGCTGAGTCGTACGCAGGTAACGAAGAAGTGGACGGCGTCGACATGTGATGAAGAGCGACTTGGTTCATTGCTCGGGGCGATTGTGAGCGAGATTGATGATGCTCGTTGTAGCTGGTGGACGAGTGGACGAACGGTGGGCGATGGACAGTTTGCGATGGCTTCGACATGATCGCGGGTCTACAGTTCTAGTCGTTCAGGTGTGTTTAGGCGATTGCAGCTGCTGCGGAGTGTGACCAGATCTCGCTTGTGCACTGTCGCGAGGATACAGACGTGGTGCGAGGTGAATCGCCTTGTCGCGACGAGTGGAAAACGAGGCCCTCTGCTGCGCGTCTCCTAAGAATCGATGGTCCCTTGGAGTAGGAGATCGTTTGCGTCTGGACCGCCCGAGTAGTTGTCACCAGAGCTAATTTGCTCGACTGCTCGACTGCCCACGTTCGATCGAAGGGAGCGGTTCGAGTCGGCCCCTTTTCTGCTCGCTCCCGTCGAGTGGGGTGATCCGAATTACAAGCCGAGCGCTGATCGGACCCAACGCAGCGGGAAACGACTTGATGTTGATACAAGCAAGAGAGAATGAACGAGAGATACTTCCAACCTGTCCATTCGTATTCACTACCTATTATCCAGATCCCATACGCTCCCCATGTCTCAGTGGACAGTGAGTGCTCGGTGATAGATGTTGTTCCCCTCACTCTTCCCGCTGCTGGGCTTGTAAAAGGCGACTGCGGAATCCAATCGCACCGGGAAGATCGGCCCATAATTAACCTTTTTACCCGTAACCTCCTTGGCAGTGGAGGTTCCAGACTTGCCAGCGGCGATAAGGAGATCGTTGATGCCATATTGCATCGATGCATACTGGCTTGATCTATTCACCTCGACTGACTGTACTTATGACCTCTTTCACTTCTACTGTCACTATCCACGCGCTCTCCACCTACCCGCTACACCCTCTCATAGACGTAGAGATAGGCCAGCGAGCGCATCTCCTCTCCACCACCAGGGGGCGCCTTGACCACCTTTTCATCATTGAACAGCACCCACTGATCCTCGTCCGCACCGCCATCACGCCCCTCTTCGCCATACACCTCCGGAATATCCCTCTGGGGCTGCCTGATCGTGGTGACATAATGACCAGAATGGACAGAAGGGCCTTTATGCGAAATGAACGCTTTGAGGCGGTACTGTGCTGGCAGGGCGCTCGATCCTCCTGGTCCTGTACTTTTGCCAGCTTCGGCTGTGGAAGACGCAGCAGTGGTCGAGGTTCCAGGTTCTTCACCTTGATCATCCGGGTTGGAGAACAACCATTCGATGGCTCTCTCGGCATTACCGTCCTGTACAGGTTTCAGCACCGCGCGCAACGCCAAAAATGCAGCTGGAAGCACCGAAATACTCACTGTTTGCCTCAACGCTTTGCGAGCCTGGTTCGAGGTGAATCCCATGTCGGAGATCATGGCGATCTGGTCCGCTGATGGTTCAGGACCGGCAGCAGCCGAGGCCGCCCCGCTAGGTGGTGGGATTGGGGCATCGATATCTGAACCCGTCAGTAAAAAAGAAGTCGCTGCCGATGTGGCAAAGACGAAGCGTGGTGACTCACCGGGATCCTCCATGTGCTCGAAAAGCCAACTCATTGCAGTATCCGCGTCACTGTTTCCCGTCGCCAACAAGGCTTTCTGACACCGAATGGTGGGGAAACCCATAGACTCGAGTTGTGATAATGCAACCGAGTTGAATTCCGGTCCAGAGCTCTCGGCTAGAACGCGCCATCAGTGCCCTCATCTGAAGGCTCTTAGTTGAGACTCACCGGCCGCTTCGACATCCAGCTCCTCTTCGCCAGGTTGTCGTCCGCCACCGAGGTATTGGTCTAGCGTAAGGACATCTGGGACTTTGACCGGGATGTCTATTGTCGTGGTCAGCTCTGCGAGGAGGAAATGCATCGGGCTGCAACTCACCTAGCTTCGTCGGCATCCAGTTGATCAGCTGGAACTTCTTCATGTGGAAGACGAGAAGATCCGGGAATGTTTGGAACTTGGTCGATCTGGAACCATCAGTCAATACTGTTCTAACGATTGCTGTTCTCAACCTACTTCTGGGCATTGACCTTCTTTCCGCAGTTGCCGCAAGAGTAATCAGCCAGTTCTTCGATCGAACATAGTTGGTCAAGACACTCCAGCAGCTGAACCTCCTTCCACTGCTTCTTCCCGTCCCGATCGACTCCTAGCTCCACTGCGTCGACAGGCAAACTCGCCAAATCCACTTCTTCCGACTTGTATCCCACTCTCTTACACTGTCCACATTGTAAGCGCTGCTCCATGCCGAATCGGAAGATGTCGGTAGCCGGATTCTCAGCACGGCCCTGCCGCTTGTCCTCCTTGCGCAGCTGGGTGAGCAGATGCTGGAGGTACTCTTCGGAATCCTGTTGTCGCATGGTGGAGAACTCTTCGTGACCTTTTCCGATGAGAGCCTTGAACTGTGCCGGCTTGATGCCTTCCTGGAATTTGGATGGCTCAGGATTTGGGTCGTAGTCATTTGGCAGAGGCGGCGGGGCCAAACGGGAGTATCGGCCAGATAGCATGCCATCGGCCAGTTTGACCATTTGACATTCGAGGCAAGATGCTGGAAGGGGGTTCTCGCAGGTGTGAGGATGGGCGAGGGCGATGTCGTCGAGATAGCGTTGTCTGAAGGCAGGTAAGGTGAACAGGGTCTGCATCACGGATGCCATGTAGCAGCTAGAGCAGGGGTTAAAATGCCAAATGTAGAGTTGGGCTCAGCACCCACCTGTTGCCAAGGTTCTTCAATCCGGTCATGCCCTTTCCAAAGACTGGCTCCAGCTCTTTTCCATCTTCGCCGGTCATTGAGAAATCGAACTTGAGATTATGCTCCAGTTGCTGAACACAGATATCAGCTTGGTCACCTTTTCCAAAGCGTCTCTCACTGACCAGTTCGGTCATGGATTTCTCCGTTTTTGTCTGGCCTAGCACCTCAATACCGAAATTTGACAAGTGCGTCGCGAGGTCCGGATCCAGCTTCGCGTCGTCGCACTGGTAGCAATATATATCTGGACATGAAAAGCAGTATGAGTTTGAAGGTCATTCACAATGCAGGCATGCAACCTACCACCTGTTCCCTCTGGGGTGATTGTGCCCATCTTAACACCCACACCATGCCCCGTTTCTTTATAGTGCTGTAGGGCGTGACCATTGCCGCCTGTACCTCCGAACTGCTGACGACCACAATTCGCCAGTCCACAGGTCAAGCATAACCACAGGTTTGATGTGAGATCGCACGAAGAGCATTGTGATGGGACTATGGAGGAGTCAGACGGAGGCAGAGTGAGAGTTCACTTAGTGACTCACCATTGCCAGGAACAATGACCGGTTCTTGCTGCAAGGTCAAAGTATGTTCGCAAGCCAGAATCTCCTCCTCCCACGCTTTGACCTCCGACTGCTGTGCTGACGACAACGCTTTCATCACTCCATTCACCAAGGCTTCCACCTGAAGGAAAACGTCAGCTCGATGGAAAGACAACTGATCCCATAGCCTACCTTTGGATCGCTGGAATGCGCCACTTCTCCCACTGGAGAGCAGGTAAAGCAAAGCATCGAGGTGGAATAGATATACAGCTCGTCGTCAGAAGGCGCTGATATCGCCAGCTTCTTCGTCGGGGGTTCCAGCGAATCCTGCTTAAAGTATCAGCTATAAGGACGCTATAGCTATATAGACTGACCTACCCTCTTCTTAGGCTCCTTCCTAGCTCGCTTGATGACCACACCGAGGCCATGGCCAGTCTTCTCAAAATGGAGGTAGGCATGTCGTCTGCCTTCGCCAAAGCAGCCGCCGTTGAAGCACGACAGGCATACGAATACTCCTTCCGGATCGTCCTGGAATTCTCAACTCAGCAATTGTGACTGAGCTAACCTCCGTGGTACTCACCTGGCCATCAAAGCACAGTGTACATTCCTCCCTAAGCTTGAGTCAATGCTTGAAGCCACCCGGAAGGCGAGTCTGGTAATACATACCGGTGCACCTGCTGCGAGGGCGAAGGTGGCTTGAGCCCCGCCAGAGCTTGACTGAGGTGTTGACAAGACATACTAGGGAGCTGTAGGACTGTGAATGTAGTCGCTCATGGAGAAACGGTGAGTTGGGATACCAAGCTGGGCTCGAAGCTCGATGCCTCGCCTCGAGGGTTCGGTCAACTTCCGGTAGAATGGAGCCCCGCTGCTTCCGCCACCCGGTTCCCTCGTGGCAACTACTCGAGTACGCGATTTGATCCCGTCATCATTCCCTTCTTACCGAGCTGATAGCGGCGGCCTCTCTTTGTCCGTCGAAGAGGCAGTCAAGACCGGTGCTGGACCCATTCAACAACATTCAACCTAATATCATAGATCGGAACGCACGCTGCGAACACCGCTAAATACTCAGGATGAATTACCCTCAACAGCCGCAATCGCCTCATGGGCCTTCGAACCCGACTGGTGAGTCGAGTCCTTTTACGCGACCAACATGACGCCTAGTCAGTCGCTGATCTGAGCCTCAGACTATTACACACCAGGCCCGACCAGTCCACCAAGTGGGTAGAATTCCAGTTCACTGTTTGATCATAGGTCTACGCATCCTTGCATTCTGGATTGTAGACTGACAAGCTATCAGTCGAGGTCACTCACTCCCCTTTCGCAAGAAGTGATTCGTCACAGCGGATAACCTTCTCGGAAATGGCCCGTATGGCGGGCAGACCACAGACAGTGAGTAGTATCATCCAAGCATTCTGTTTGCCATCGAAGTTGACTTTGCCCAGTTTGACGAGATGTATGCGGTGCCAGAATCGTTCTTGGAAATCGAAGTAAGGAATCCAATGACGCACGGTCAGTAGGTCTCAGATACCTCGTCAAGGGCACTTTGCTGACATGCTCCGGACTGTTAGGCATTGGGCGGAAGATGTACACCGACTACGAGCTGGTCTGCATGGTGCGTCGACTGTCTCAAGCATCTGTACCTCGCTGACCTCGTACTGCAGACCAACATTCCCGCTTTCAAACTACGCCATTCCGTTGTGAGACGCAGATATTCGGACTTCGAAGCGTTCAGGGATATCCTCGAGAGGGAATCAACGAGAGTGAACATCCCAGCGCTACCGGGCAAGGCAAGTACCGACCCACCCATTCCGTCGGTTTTCAGGAACGTCGTTCTGACCATGCCTTATCAGATCTTCACCAACAGGTTCACCGATGATATCATCGAGCAACGGCGAGAAGGGCTACAAAGGTTTCTGGAGATTGTCGCCGGGCACCCTCTGCTCCAGACGGGGAGCAAAGTCCTTTGCGCTTTCCTACAAGGTGAGTCAGCCTTCCTAATGTAACTAGCCAGAACTGATTGCTCGCAGACCCCTCCTGGGAGAAGTCGCAGTGGCAATGAACAGATCGATGAAGGCAACTCGAGGACTGTACCCGAAGTATGTGTAGAGTGTTGTAGCAGAATTGAGGGATTGCATGCCTGGCGGGGCAGCTTCAGATATGCAGATAATGAGTAATGCCTATGGTCACCGAAGCAAGTGTGAGATAGCTGAGACAGCTGGGTCCTCGAGGGCTGCCGAGTCGTCATACTCGTTGCATGTATGCCACCTGTATGGTTGCAGGGTAGACGCCGCACTAAACTGCTTGTCGGTTTGTCTGACGACGAGTGGCTGGCCCCGACTCTACATCCGCTCAATCTTGCTCTTGATCTCACTTATCGATACTGGCAACTCGGCCTTCTCGTCATAATCGTCCCATCTGCCTTCCTCATCGACCGCGCTCCAATCGAAATCGAATTGCGTCTCACTGTCTTCGCCTTCGCACTTCCATTTCCCCCTAAAGTGGAAATTTGTGAACTCCAGACCTCGACAATCCAACGCTATTAAGGGAGCAAATCTGCCGTTGTCCTCGGCGTAGGGAATCGCCGCGGTCGACTTCGACGTGGCCGGGATGAACGACGCCGAGTGCTCCTTCTACAATGGGCTGATCAGCTGAGTTGGGCCGAGCGTAGGCACTAAAGCTGACTGCCGGGCGGAGGTTCACTTACTTTGCAGTTCCCGCATCTCCACACGAAATGAGCAGAACCTCTCGATCCCGACATCTCGTGCTCCTCCTGAAACCGCACCGGTATGAGCGTTGAGGCGTGGGCGGGGTCTGACAGGTTTTTGACCTACTTTCATGTTCATCGAGACAATCTTCGGGTGTTCCTCCCTACATGAGCTGCATAGGACCTAATCTCTGCCGTCAGTCACTTGATCGTATGCGTTGTTGGTCCAACACACGTTGAAGTAGTACTCGTGATCCTCATCTGCCGGAACGACATTCTTCACGCCTTCCAAATCCATAGCGATGGATACTCTCAGTTTCTGCAAAGACGCCGAGCGGTCAGCCAGGCGCTATTCAGGTCGCAAAGGCATTGTATAGCTTGAAGACGACCTACCACCATTTTGCCAAGGTCTACGCGGTTCCAGACGACGGATGCTAGACCATAAGTAAGTTGGAAAAGAACATCACCAATCATCCTCGCCGGCGGCCATCCTCTTGTGGTTTGCCTCCACATGACAAGTCCGCGCGTTGCCTGAGATGGATTTGTTGTTGTCAAGTTGTTGTTGCTCTTCAATCCACATCAGTAACCCTGACCAAGTCAGCGAACCCCCAGCAAGGACTGAAGGACTTCACTGCGAGACCCACTGCATACCTGTCCGACGACCTCACACCCAGCACTCGAAGATGGTTTCCTCGCTGGACGTGCCCGACGAGCTGAACGGGCTCTCGGGCCTATACAACTCGCCCGACCCCCTGCTCAGGCGGTGAGCAGCGTCTTCCCACATCCCTCTTCACACATGCTGACGATATGGCCTAGGTTGAGATTCAACGATACCAATGGTAAACCCATCTTGGACGTCGACGACTACTTTAAGAACAAGGAGGTATTGGTGTTATACGCTGGTTCAGGTTATGGCTCCAGTGGGTACTCAGCCTCCCGAGGACTCAATCGTGGTCGACTGCGGCTGACACTTTGAAGATAACCTCAAGGAGCTGCATAAAGTGGGTAGGGCTCAAAGCAGCTCTTGTACCCATACTGACAGTTCGACAGAATTTGAGTCGACTTGCCCTTCAGCAGATCAAGGTACGTTACAGCTCACACCCCATCATGAGAAGTAGGCCTGACAGAACTAGTCCTGTGCGGTGCTATATGTCTCCACGGACATGGATGCCAAAGTCCAAAAGTCAATAGTGGAGAACGTGCCCTGGCTCGCCCTGGAATTCGCAGACAACTCCGATTTCGCCAGTATCGGCAATGCCAAAGACGAGCAGTCTGTCGAAATCGAGGACATTGCGCGGGGAGAGGACTTCATCCAGGCTGGAGTGGGTATCGACCATAGAAGGGGGAACTGCAGTTGACTCTCATATCCTAGGAACTGGAGATTGGTGCCGAAAAGGTCGTTCTGGGTGTCGAGGAATATGGTACGACGTACCTCCCGAGCGATTTGGCGGCCGTTGACCCGACATCATAGCCTCAGATTACGTCCGACCATTGTCCAGAGCGGCTCTCACTGTTCTCATGAAAGTATACGCCACGCCCAGTATATCAATATAGTAAGTTCCTCACTTCATCTTCAAGGAAGTAACGCTCATGGACACCTTCGCTAGCCATATTCCCTCCCACACGATAATTCAGACAAACGTCCGGCAGACGAGCTTCTATCCCCAGAACATCGATAAGATCTACCACACTTGGAGAAACGGCGGCGAGCCGTCGATGCGGCTGAAAGGTGCGTGGACGAGGTGCTGAGCGGTCTATGACTTACCACTCTCCAGACGCCCTGATCAAGATGCGTTTCCCTTTACTTGTATTGCTTGTTGCCTTGTCGTATCGCTTGTTTGTCATCCTCTACGGCCGTAAGTGATATCAAAATCGGTCATGTCCCGAGATGAGCTGACGGGTTTGCAGAGGAATACGATGTGATTCCCAAAATTATGGAGAATCTAACGTTCAAGAAGACTGCGTGAGATGGTTCAGATGGCTACCGGGTCTGGCTTCGGTAAGAGCGGTGTAGACGAGCTAGACACAATCGAATTTGGACCTCAAATGCATGAGACAATCGTGAATTGAAACGAAGAGCAAAGACATTAACGTTAACCTGATTACTGTCAAAGACGTCAGCATGTGATCACAGACGCCATAGCTGGGTCAACCTACCAAGCTCTCCATTTGAGCGACGACCTCGTCGAGCTCCCTCTTGGACTGCTGGTACTTCTCGACGGCTTCCTGAAGGTGAAGTGTGATTAGCTTCAGAACATTGCTCAAACTTGCTTGTGACTCCACCCACCGAGTGCTTCTTCTCCCACTCGTCCCTCTCCTGCTCGGCTCGTTGAACCTGTCGCTCGAAGTGCTCAGCCTTGACGTCCACCTGTCTGAGCCTGAATGGTAGTAGTCAGTAGCAAACTCTGAGCAGTTATCGTGATGGAACTAGCACTTACTTCTCGGTAGTGTCCTTGAGGTCCTTCTCGGCTTTATCTAATTCTTCCTCTAGGAGCTGAACCTTTCTAGCGAGGTTCTCTCCTGTTGTCCTGTGCGAGTCGCCCTCTTCGGCGGCACCCTTGAGCTCTTTGACCTTGGACTCCGACTTGTCCAGTTCACTCTCGGCAAGCGACAACTTGTGCTGGAGGGAGGAGACCTCCTGGTCCCGCTCGAGCAAGGATTGGGAGAGCTGCAATGCCAAGAATCGTGATGTCAAGTTGATGGACCAGTAGAATAGAGCGATTCGATGAGGCAAGGGGCCGCATACGTCAGTAATGGGTCCCCCAAGCTCCAACCACACGCACCTTCTTGTTCTCAGCTTCAGCGGCTTCGGCTCTAGCCTCGGCGGCGTCGATCTTCTGGCCGAGAAGGGTGAATCGCTAGATAGGGAGTCAATGGGAGCTCCATTGCCACGTCGAGCGTGGACGCGTCCGATTGACGGATAGCAGTGCCTCAGTGCTCTGCCTAGGTCAGGCCGTCACTCACTTCCTTGATCTTATCCTATCGACATACGTCAGCATACCACTCTCTCTGCACACATGGCTGGGAAAGGACTTGATGATCTCCGTAACCCAATATGCCCTGACCACCTCGTTCTCTTCTACTCACCATGATGAATCGTCTCGTTAATCCGTAGTCGTGGGTCTAGAGATCACCGGGGTATGATTGAGTGAACGATGGGTATGCAGATCCGAGCTATGAGAGCAGGAGGTGGTGCATCGCAAAGCCAGCAGCACGCGTCTGTGCACGCGGCGGAGGTGGCGGAAGCGTGGGGGAATTAAAGTGGACAACCTATTTTTTGGCATTTAATCCCATGAACTGACCATCATGGCATCCTTGGATCTCCTGTAGGAGATAGGAGAAGGTTTTTCATGTCTCCCTGTCTGGCGCAGTGACCATAGACTCGATCGCATCGATACCAGTTGAGTGTTCATCGATGCAATAGGTGAGTAGACGACACGACGTCTTAGCGCGAGCTGACAAATGTGCGCGCAGTGTCCCGCAATTGCTCGATGTGAACAGTTCTAAGAGCGGCGTGATCATGATCTACGAGTGCTGGAATCTCTGACCTGGGTTCACGATACCTCAGTGCGCTCAAGCGGAGCGCAACGGCGTGCGGGTCTTCACGACTGAATGAAAGGTCTCGTTCGGAGGCGGAGCTGGGTAACTTCCCGAGCGCGCAGTTCTAAAGCTACTGCCCGATCATCCCCTTCCATTGCTCATGATCGTCTCCTGGCCTTGGTGGGCGCCTAACTCCCCATTCTCGCTTGCACCCCATTCATTAGCCACTTTATCATTCCACCGATCTTCTACACACATCGGGCGGGATAAACTAGGTGGCGACAACGACACTCGTCTCAGCCTCAGCAGAGCGGGTGGTAGGCGAACCTCATGACGTGTCGACTACGGCAACAGCCGGTCTGAAGTCGCCCTCGTCAAAGGGGATCGCAACAGATCGCAACACTCTGAACTGAGACAGCGAAGATAGCATGAAACAGATGCATCGCGATTCTTTGCTGCCGATCAAGTCAAGCACTTCAATCTCTCGAGTAAGCGTCCATGAATGAATTCGGTTGGAGTGGACAGGAGTGGACGTCGCGCATTGCACATGTACGTAGACCGAGACAACTCCGCCGGCAGATGATCTCAGATAACCCGGCAGATGTCAACAGGGCGCTCAGCAGCGCTCAGCGCTGCTCAGCGAAGCGAGTTCAGTCAGGTTCCGCCTGTTCAGCTGCTCAGCGGCACGAATCTTTACGGGAGCTGCACGCGGCACGGCAGGGCACGGCAACCTCACGGTGAAACCGTTGAGAAACAAGTAAATGCGAGACATCGCAGTAGTATTAAAACCTTGTCAATATTGCCTGTTTCGTAAGGACTGGTATCGTCGGTCCCTGGAAGTCTTTTGGACCTGCAGCCTCCTGGGGAAGCATGTACAGGAGTGTACATACGGGCCGCTGCCCTCCGCTACCTGCAGGCGTTGGGCTGCGTTGTGCTGCGTCGCGTTGCCTGCAGCTGCCTAGAGCTGCCCGCGGGCATTGCGGGCAATGACATAACCGCTCTCTGAACCTGAAAGCTCCTGTCATCGAATCACGCCTTGGAACCAAATAGAACCAAATGCCGAGATGTCGATCATCCAGCAAAATCCAACGCATCATTGGCGTCTTCAGGCATTCAGCTCTTCAGGCGTCTTCAGGCGTCCTCCTTCTTCAACAGTGACGAGAAAGCTTGGTCGGGCGTCTACATCTGCCGACATCTGCCTCTACCTGTCTGCAACAGTGCTCTGCAGTGCAGTGCTCTGGCTGTCAAGGGCTGTCAGCAATGGTAGGCAATGGTGCAGATGCCAACGCCACCAGCAATATCAGCTCCCATCGGACCCTCCTCTGCTTTTCCCCTTGTCCCGCTGTGGTGGGTCGAAGGTCGAAGCACTGGCGGCACGCCCATCCAGGGCAGACGTCAGAATTGGAGTCGGTGGGAATATTGTTTTTATTTCGGCTTCTCGGGATCCTCTGTTTCACTCGGCGAAACACCACCGCCCTCACTCTGCGGCGACGACGTTGAAGTGATGTTGACAAGGAGGGCGAGGGGCAGACCAGAGAAGCAGCGGAGAAAGCGGCAATGACTTCGACCAGGGACAAAAAAGGTCCAACGTTTGAGCACGATGACATATATAGGACCGTCGATCCTTCGCACAGCGTTACGTCGATCAGGAAGCCGTGACATCTCATTTAGTCGTCTCTTAGCGTCGAATCAAAGAAGCCTTGCTCGTCGACACGAGACGTCCCGTTGCTATCGTAAACACCCGCACTAGACCAGACTAGACCGTTCCAACAACACAACAACCAAACAGGTGGGTGGACATATGATCGGCACGACCTCGAGCTAGCGTCAATTAACGTTTAGACTAGGTACCAGGACCGCAAAAAGAACATTCGGTGATCGTCACCACAACATTTGCCCAGGCCGCTCGAGTGGCAGTAATTGCGAGAGCTAGTACGCTGGCCTCCAGCCTCGACATCTTCGTTGGATCCTCCGGCCATAGCACAGGTCGCGGCTGCCGCTCGCGAGATTCCATTCGTAAGTCGAGATCCCAGCCCGGGCGTGCCTCGCCGAGTAGTATGCTTAGCGTCACCTTAGACCCATCGCGAGGTGTAGGAAGGACACAGAGGAGGCAGCTAGCACGACGACTTCGTTTACGGCACAATCAACCAGCACGTAAGTCATGAGTCAGAGCGGACACTCCCTATCTATCCTTGTATCAGATAGCCTTCACCTACTCTTCACCCTCTCATTCTGTCATGTCAGCGCATGATCACTGTCACCGATGCTTCTCCTTCTTTTTCGGTGCCTCCGATATTGTGGTAATGATGCTGATGATGAACCCTCCGATCTTCTGGCACCCTTCCTTCCGACCTCCCCATCCATTCCCAACTGGATGCAAAACACAACCCCAAACCTTCTCTGTGCTACGCCATTCATGTCCTGCTCTCTTCGCTCGGTCCTTGCCCCTCCGTGTCCCTGTCTCTCCCATCGCGGCCTTTGCTCCGCATTGACCACATACATCCGACGTGATGAAACATCGGGGAACACACACACCCTCCTTTGGACGTTCGGATCATAAACTGGTTGAATCGCACCCCCTTCTTCCTCATCAACACCATCAACATCGATCGCGCATCACTCATATAAACAAAGCTCTGTGGCCCTTTGGACGATCTTTCTTCCCCACCCCGGTTCAATTCGCCTGTGCACTATCTCACTCTCGACAATCCTGATCACAGGTTCAACCCCGCTCTCATTCCTCGTCGATCCTCAACCCTCATCTCTCCCCGTCTCATAGCACACCCCGATGGTTCCCCGTTCCAGGCCAACGACTATAATATGAACCTAGGTACTGTCCCCCACGCGGAGCTGGGCAGGTGAGTGCCTCGAGATGGCTACCGGAAGACCGTTTTGACACCCGTCTCAGGACCTACCGTATCACACCCATACAACAGCCCGAGCGCTCGGCAGCGTTCCTTGGGTCCTACCTCTCCCGACTCCCACTGGCACCACCGTTGATCCTGCAGCTGGATTGCTGGGACGCTGATGGCCAGCTCATCATCCCGTAAGTGAGGACCTAGCAGTCCGAGCGTCGCTCGCGACAGTGTGCAGATCGTCTTCAACTTGTCCACGAGCTGACTGATGCCTTGTCTCTCCATTCCCTCCTTTTCGGGCTGGTTTCATCTTGCTTTTGTGTTCGCACTCGCATGTTGAATACCCCGCCATCCTTTCCGAATGGACTGGTCCTTTGTCGATTGCATCTCGGTGTTACTTGCCATTCCTTTCCGGACTCCCTTCTTCTCGTCCGTCTCTACGGCCTTGGTATATCCGACCGATTTTCCTTCACTCGCCCTACTTTTAACTTTGGTCGACTCGACTCGCCGTACTCCACTTGGCTTTGGTTGTCTACAGTTACGACGAGCTCTCCTTCCTAGTTTGCCACCTCTCTCTCCTGACGCCCGACGGCGAAGACGCGACGATGATGCAAACTCCTGCTGGCGAAGTGGTTTCGATGCTGTACGGCACGTTGGTCGCCGCGCCGGCCGAGATGCAAGACCAGTCAGGCGCAGCTGGGACCTATCTTTGTTTCCCAGACGTCTCGATACGGCACGTCGGCCGGTTCAAGCTGAAAGCAAGTCTGTTGCGAATAACGGGGTGAGTGGATTCATAATCGTGGGCGCCGTCGGCTAACGTGGATAGTGGTCAACCACTGGATACGGCGATAACGGGGGAATTTGAGATCGTCGAGACTGGTGGATATGTCGCACCAGGTATGTAGACTTTCGAGTCAGTACTTTCGATATGCTGGCTGACTATGCGCTCTAGCCATCACACCGTTGACCCGGCACTTTGACTCTCAAGCTGTCGTTCGGTTTGGATTGCCCCGGTCAGAATGGTGATCTCTCGAGCCGGCCCGATCTCCAACATTTCGAACATCTACAATGACTCGACATCAGATCTTCCCCATCGGTTGCGCTGCCTCGCTGTAACTCTAGGTTGTACACTAGACAGCTTCATCACATATCCAGCACAAACACGATGATCTTGGGTATAGTAAATCGAGGAAAGCCACCATCTAATGGTCTGGACTTTGGCGATTGTAACATCAGTACAAACATTATAGTCCATGCCCGGGCTGCTCCGTAGCAGAGTAGAATAGAGTGGGATGCCAACACGGACATCTTGCACATGTAATTCATACAGATAGCATCTAGCGATGCCTCGGCCGACAGTGGAGCCCGTGGCAGGGGATACGCGCGGGCAAGTTGTCTTCTCGTCTTGTCGGACATTCCAAGTCGCTTGTGGTTTGCTTGAAATTCAGCAACTACGGTGGCGGCGAGTGTTACCCGTGGCCAAGGTAGCGGGGACAAAGCCGCCAGTCTGACCATTCGACCCTTGTCGCCCCGGTTGTTGTGATAGATGGACAGTCTCAAACTCCTCCATTAGTCATCTTGGGGTCGTTTGCCATTCCGCCTGGTTGATTAATGTCCTCGCCCAGCAGCGTCTTATCCCCTTTACACCCGTCTCCCCTGTCTCGGTAACTCCTCCATGCCCAATCGCCGCCGTTGATCCATGACTTGATCGTACATCTTCTCGCGCTCAGCAACCGCGTTCCTCCTGGCACTGCCTATTGACGAGTAGATGAACGATACTATTTGAAACCTCGTCAGCACATGTAGTGAGGGGTGGCGGGAGTGAGACTAACTCAATCCGACGGCAGCGCCGAATGCGCCAACTCTGCAGCATCGATCAGCAGATAGTCACAGGATCGATTGCAGATTGGTCAGGACGTACGGCATGATGAAGTCTCGTCTGCGTATGGGAGGCATATTGGCGGCAGTGAATGGGGATTCTTGCCACAGTTTCTGTCTCTGATTGCAACACAAGCAGCAAGAGACAGTAGCAAGACCGGCGACATCGCAGGACATGGGACCGGATCGACCGGATCATCCAACTATGCATACCGTGGGAAACCCAGGGTTGAGTGATTGGCGACTGATTTTCGGTGCCTGCCTTTGGAGTTTGGATCAACTTGACAACAACAAACGCAGAGACCAAGCAACTCAACCCTCCAACATGAGATAGGATAAACACACCACTACAGTCTTGCGAACCTCTCATCACCGGTATCCATGTATAGCAGGTAGGCAAGTGAAGTATCTTGGTTCAGTATACAATGGCGGAAGAGATCCTCTACAAGTGAGTCGAGATGGCTGTTGATGTGTCTCATTTTTGTCAGCGTTGACCAACTTACAGCTCACCGGCGCTACATGCTCTGAAGCGACATCAACTAGTCTCCCTCTCGAAGCGATATGGCCTCAAGGCGAACGGCAAGGTCGGTCGTGCTGCGGACGTAGGCGAGGATTACGCTGATCGACATCATCAGAACACTGAGCTCATTGATCGTTTGAAAGAATGTAGGTACCAGAAGTGATCATCCCTTTTCTGGCCTTCCGGCAATGGTGTAGCTACGGTGCATAGCGAAATCCTATCATTAGCTAACAACTTCATCCTCCAGACGCGTCGTCTCTGACACCCTCGAAGCAAATGACTCTACCTCTCCCTACCGTCACCCCCGGTCGAGCGTTGTATGACTTTGGAATCGATTCTCCAGCTCCCTCTCGCACCCTACAGCCCAATACCCAGCTTAGGTTGAGTGACGCAGAAGCATCGACTGCCCGAGCAAGAGCGGCTGCTCGACTTAGTGACACATGGTCGGTACTTTCCGACAGCGGGGCCAGTATGATTTCGCCAGACAAGCGAGGCATGACAAAGTCCAGCAGTGTCAGCTCATGGAAGTCGGCCAACAACGGAGAATCTCTGACCGACTTTGGTGGTGAGTCCTCATCAATCCTTCTCCTGGTCATCAGCTGAGTTGATCTGATCAGTCCCGATGGGCGAAGGATCGGGGATTACACGATCAAAATCATCCTCGGTCAAATCTCTTGCTGTATCACTTTCCCGCCGTGCTTCCAAACACTTGATGCCTCGATCCACCTCGGCTTCCTCGCAGCTCAGCAAGATGTCAGAAAGCACCGCTCCCGCACGACCCATCACTCCACCTGCTGATCACGAAGAGGTCATAGCGGACAACTTTCCACCTTCCCCAGCGTCTACTGTCGGGATTCCCCGCCGACACTCCAGATTGACCTTGATGGAACGACCGAGCACTATCCGACTTTGCTCGCCTACTCCGCCAGAGTTCTCGCCTGACGTATCTATGGAAGTGGACGACTTGCCTTTCTTCAGTCCTGGGAACCCCCGGGTATCGCTGAAAGAAAGGAGATCCATGGCCCCTCTCAGCTCGCCTCACAAGTCGTCATCTGCAGCAGGGATGACTCGAAAGTCCATGCCTGCCCTCACAAGCAGGAGCTATTCTGCTAGTGTACCCACCATATACCCACCTCTTCCGGCAGCAGTACACATCACGCCCATCCCTCCCGTCCCCCCTATTCCAGGGGCATACCAGACATCGGCGCCGCCCCCCGCAATCCCGGTGTCGGGTCCAATGCAATTTAGCTCGTCTGCCAAGTCGCCAACTGGCATGCCCTTGATTAGCAACAATCAATTTGAAGAAGCCGGGAAAAGGTTGCTCGCGGAGATGGACGCCAAGTTGCGGGCGACGATGGGAGACAAGGCTGGTCAAGTGGGAAGCTTCGGTGAAGAACTGCTTAAAGGGAAAGGTGCCCAAGTCAATCGACTAGTCAGCGTCACTGAGGGCCTAGGCGAAGGTGGCTGGGGAATGAGCGGGTCTTTGGCGAAGAAGTACGCCGGTGGGGAGGACAGGTATGCCGACGCCCATCAAAAAGAGTTCGCAAGGTACGTTTGTCATTCCTGATTAGCACCGGAACTGTCACGCTGACCGTGATTAAGGATGCAATCCATCGGTCAAAGCAAGAAGACCTACGGCACGACGTCTGTCATGTCCGGAGCGACAGGCGTTACTACCACACCTGGCGGTAAACGCAAGGTTTCTGAGCGTCACCAGACCATCCCCTCGGCCCCCAATGGTGCGCCTCTGACCCCGATGGCTCCAAGGATAAGCGACACCGATGACAGAGACACCAAGCGCAAGAAGATGTCTCCAGGTCCGAACGCTCTTGGATCCCTGAGAGAGGCAGGCAAGAGCGTCATGAATCTCCTAGATGGTCAACCCAAGTCCGGATTCAAGAAGTCCCCAAAGAAGAGGCGCAACAGTGTTACTCTGAGCAGAGGTAAGCTAATATCTTTCGCTTATTGTTGCAAGTAGCTAACGTTATCATCAGGTCGAGGTCTCGCTTCCCGATTTGGGTTGTTCAACAAAAGGAAAGAGTCAATAGGACCAAGCACTCTCCCGAAGGCAGAGTCCGAGCAACAGATCCCCAGGTCGTTCACCGGTTCATCCCTCTTACAATCCTCACTGAGCACCGTGGTACGCTCTGCGGAATTCGGCGAGCCAACATCGTCTGGTGATGGCCTTGAGGGAAGTTTGAAGCCAAAAGGCAATTCGATGGCCTCCTCGGTATCCTCCTCGAACCGGACTTCGATAGCACCGAAAGCAGTACTACGTCACCCTGGTCCATCGGGACGGTCGACTTCCGCTCAGAGCGTCATGTCATCCAGCTCAAAGTCCACACCCAAACGCTCCAAGCTGCCGGACTTTGGATCTAGCTACAACCTCCAGCGATCAGGATCGATGTCGTCTTCAGCAGCGCTGGGGTCGCTCAACTCGATGGGTCTGCCGCAAGCTAGTTCAATGTCGTCTCGAGGTTCTGCCAACAGGAAAGCCAGTCAGATCGACCTTATCAAAACCGCTCGTCCGGCACCACTACCTCCAACGATCGAGAAAGCAGAGCCTCCAACCATGGCGACGAAGCCTTCTGCGGTCCAACCAGTGCCTATCGAGATGATCAGAGTGACCAGCCCGACTCTGAAAGCGTCAATATCCACCTCCTCGTTGCTCAAATTGCCCATCTCCGCCTCGACATCCATGCAGCCAATGGCGGGTTTCAAGCGGACTTCGACACTCTATCAACCTACTGCCTCCTCGCTGGCGAGGATGCAGGCTACAGTCAAACCCAACCCCTCTTCTCGACCCCTACCTGCCGCTCCCGGTGCTAGTAGTACCGTACTTGGAGCATCGTCACTCAACGTCAACCCGATTGCGATTCCTACGACTCAGGCATCCTTGCTTAAATTCCCCTCAACGCCAAATATGCACAAAGCATTTACCGTCCAATCGAGGCAACCCCTGAAATCGGCGATGAAAGGCTCTTTGGCACCTATACGAGGATCTCCGGCCAAAGCATCGTCTTCCACTGCCAACAGGAGCAAACTCAGAGCTAGTGGGTTATCGGCCGTCAAGTCAAAGAGTGCTCTTGCCGACGAAGGAGTCAGAGCGCGTCGAGAAGCCATTCGAGCGAAACAAGAGAGATTGGGCGAAGAAAAGGAGTTGAGGATGATGCTAGGATCGGACGTCGCATTGGGCACCGCCGACGTGGACATGGAATAGGCGTCTGGCAGGTTGCAATACTTCTTCGCCATATGTAAAGCAAGGGGGACACAGAGCTCTTTGGGTGTTTTGAAGCCTAGGGTACCAGGAATCGAGAGTTCCGTGTAAATAGATATCATTTGTTGTGAATATTGCATGCTGGTTTCGGTGCTAGAAGGACTACTTTTTGGTGACATGTCAATGCGATATGAATCTATACCTCGCCTTCGAGCCATAATCGTCTGAGGAGCATCACCATTACTTCTTCATGGCCATCTTTCGTCTCCTCGCCGCACCCGACTTTCCAAGGCCTTTCTTCTTCTTTCCCTTTCCATTCTCGCCGGCCTCAGTCTCAGTCCCATCGGCAAATTCGTCGTCGTCACCGTCTGTCTCGAGATCGGTCGTAGCGGGAGAGTCTTTGGGCGTATTGGGGATCGAGCGCCTGCTGGCTTTTCTATCCTTTTTGCTTAAGGGTGCCGAGGGATCGTAGCTGTCGACGGTATCGGAGACCTTCTCAGCCGGAGCAGTATTGTCCTGGTGCTCGTGCGGTCTTAGTGATTCTGGAATACTGTCCAGCACTGATGGAGGTAGGAACGGAGTGATTCGCCTCAGACCACTAAACACCGCGAGGAATGGCCATGTGCGGAAGTATGATGGTGGAGTAGCGAGATCAGATAGTGGAGTATAGTATCCTTCATCATCGTGTGGCTGGATGATTTGGTCAGTGGGAGTACAGGACAAAGTGGGCTAAGACCTCTCACCAAGAACACCTTGTCATCCACCACAACGAGTTCGAGCGTTCCAGCGCCGGTGTACTCGTGACTTCCTCCTTCAGTCATGTTGACCCTGACCCGCCTGCCGACACCACTTCCACCCATGCTCTCATCCACTTTCTCGACTTTACCGGCTTTGTTCTTGAAAAGCTTGAGTGCCTCGCGGTGGAAGTAGTCGACTCGCCTGCGGTCCTTGTTGAAGTTCAACTTGAGAACCAGCAGGTGGAACAAGGAAGTTAGGAAGACGAGGAAGAGTAGAGTGTGGGTCAAGGTGGGTCGGAAGCGGGAGTAGTAGTACCCCGTTCCTCGCCAAGTCGGTACCCCATTCTTGTAGAAGAACTAGACGGGTGCATGAGATAAGCCTGTGTCATTAGAGCTCAAGGTGTTTCGACGACTCACGTTGTATCGCTCTCTCTTCTCTGGAGACCGTAGGATCTGACTGATCACACCTAATCTCGCGAACCGAGCTTGGATGTCTTTGACGCCGGGGTTCTTGTCGGGACTGAAGAATACAGGTGGTTAGCATCCGTCTGCCTTCCGTCCAACTAGCAGGTCCAAGTGAGTGAGGACTGGGAGGACCGCCTTGGTACGCACTGCAGAGCTAGGGACTTCTTCCTGTAGGCCTTGTTGATCTCGGCGGTAGAAGCGGAAGAGTCGATGTTGAGGTGCGAGTAGAAGTTGGTACCTTTGCCTTAAAAGTTCGAGTCAGCAACGTCCTGTCATGTACAGCGAGATCCTGACTCACCCTCGGCAGCCTCTAGGTCACTGACGAGGTCAAAGATCTCATAATCATCTTTGCTCCATCTAAGAACGAGCACAGACTGTCAGCATTAAGACCCGACAGTGGTTGAGCTATACACCACTTACCCATGCACGACTGCAGATAGCACCGACACGGCGAGAAGTATCGCAAAGAGTAGTCTCATTGCGATGGCTTCTCTGTTAACAGGCGGGAGAGGGGATACGAGAAAGCTGACGCTACGAAAGAGACGTGTGGAGTGAAGACGATAGGTCGCATCTCGAATTTCGGTGTACCATTCGCGGATCGCGGTCGCGCCGACGCGCACAGTGCATTCGCGTTTCAGCACCGCCGTCATCCTCAGTCATCCTTCTATACATCCACAATGTGTAGGACAGATAGATACAACTCCACGCTGGCTCTAGCTCGCCTCTTGAAGGTCTGCAAACCTGGACCAGCGATTACGAAGTTCCTCATCCCCGGCCAGAGCTCTAATCAAAGCGTCCAAGACTTGCCTCGATCGCTCGTCCATGCTCTTCGCACCTTCGGCGCGGCGTTTCCTCTTCTGCCCTTTCGTCTCGGTCGTACCCTCAACCGGTCTCCCACGCTGGTATTCCAGCTCATCCAGTAGATGATCTGAGAGCTGATCTCCCAGTGACACGTCAGTCGAGGAGGTCAGGACCAGCGTGTACTTCAGTAGTCGAGCGATTGCAGTGGTGACGCCTGGCAAATCGGTGCTTTGGGCGCATGGCCCTTGGGCGTTGAACAACCCAGGAAGAACGGCATGTACTAGCGTGACAGCCAACGGAGGCTGTGGCTGTCGTTTGAAGGCGGATGATAAGGCTGTTATGTAAGGAAGATTGTCGCCTTGAGCAGCGAAGCCCGACCTGATGCTCTCCGACACCATAGTCAGGACAACCGCCTCCGAGCCGTCGTAAGCAATGGAAGTGTTGAGAGACTCGCTCAGAGCGCCGTAGTCGGATGCCGGAGTGGTGTTGACTCCTCGTCGATCGCTGAGCTGTGCGCGCAGGGCCACCAGGCTCGGGGGAGGTATGACTGTCATACTCAGGTAAGCGCGGAGCGATAGTCACTAGCTAGGACAACTCACCCTGCTCGACGACGATCCCAGCTTCGACCAGCTTACTGCGAATACCAACAGCGTCGAAGCCAGAGCTCTGGAACACTGGCTCAAGGCCCATGGCCGGTGACAGCAGCTTTGAAACGTCTGGACCAATCACCCTCAGAATGGTAGCGGGGATCGAGGCGCCCAAAATGAGGTTTTGAAGCACGTCGAGGTGTAAAGCCGACAGAAGCCTGTATGCGATAGTCAGATCAGTCAGATCAGTGTCTGTACCCTCCTCACGCACCCATTCCGCGCGATTTCGCTGTTCAGCCACCCTATAATGCCAACCAAACTCCAGCTGAGCAGCGGTTGTGAGAAGTAGGAGAGGCCACTGTGCAGCTGATCCTTCTCCAAGTTTCCCGATGCAGTAGCGAGGATCGATTGCTGGATCACCCCAGCTGCAAGTCGGTAGAACAGGTTTGGTGATGTGGCTAGCAGAATCTCGTCGTCGATCCCATCGGGGCCAAACTGCCAACTTGTCAGCTACTTCCCGCGCCTTCAGCGCCGGACCTACTCACCAAGGCTTTCACCCAGCCGTTAACGCAACCACGATGTGTCTGGTCAAGATCGCCAAGACTGACAGCGAGTCGTGCATTGGCGAGTAAGGGTGGTAGACGATTATTCTGTAGTTCAACCTCAGCCTTGCACCCAGGCCCACAACTCTGTGACATACCTTGCAATCGGAGACGAAAGCCTCGACAAGCAGCACGCCTTCCCCGAACCTGGTCAGGCTGCCCTGAGGGTCATCCGTTCTGGACGCCAATTCTTCTTGCTCTTGCAGAAGGTGCGACTCGAACGATCGCATCCACACTGTAGCATCGGTGACATTCCTCAGAACGCTCAACAGTGCGGGCTCGGCTGCGAGATTCGCAAAGAGATTGTCTGGAGGTGCAACCTGTGGGCATGCTCGGACAGCCTGTGCAAGGTCAGTATTGGTTGTATGCCTAGAAGCCGCAGCACTCACAGCCATGAGGTCCGAAGATAGTGACCGAGCTGCTTTGGGCGAGCACAGGACCACATGTGCAATCGATGGTAAGTGGGATTTTGATGCCGCCGATATTTTGTCCTTCAGAAGCATCCCCTTTAGCATACTGATGATAGGCGGTGTTGAATCACGACTCACCAGCAGCGGTTCACCCAATTGATGAGACAATGCGGCAGTGGGGGATAGCTTTTCGAGACCCCGGGCTTCTAACAAGCCATTCTCCGCCAGCCTCGCAAGTAATCCATCTTGAATCGACTTAATCTCCCTGCGACCCGGATCAGACATGTTGGAGACAATCGTGCGTTCATACTCACCATCCTTCAGGCGGCGAGTAGCCTCCAACTTCCTCATCCTGCTCTGCTTGCGAAAGCAATTCCACATGAGTGTTCTTGGCCCAGTCATTGATGGCCTGTATCTTCTCTTCCTCTTCCTTCAAGGTGGCAGCCAATATATCTGCAAGTGAGTTCTATACACGAATCTTGACTTAGCAGTCTTGTCATCGTGAGAAGCCACCACGACACCAGACTCACCGGACATGACCAATCAGCGGTCGGAATCGACCTCCACCATTTTAGCAATGCCGGTATATGCTCGACAAAAAATATCCAGCCCCACCTGACCTCGTCAAGTTTCTGGCTTCTCAGTGCTGTATGAACGTGTATGATTGACGCTCTAAGGATTCCAGCGGTGAAGGTCTCTGAATCTGCGGTCAGGTGAGCGCCAAGGTGGATAAGATCGCGATGAGCGTGCGGGGGCGATAGGTGGTCCTTGCTCCCAGCATCCATCCCGCTCAAGTGATAGATATGCGACAAGACGTATGCCAGACTTTCGTCCGGTGACCATGACGGGTGTATTGGCGGTAGACTTGGTGTGGATACGCCGCCGGAGGTCTCCTTACCGATCGACGGTTGATTGGGATCACTGCTCGTTTGCGTATTGGTGATAACTGAGGAAATGGTGACTTGAGTCCGGGGGACATCCTGCGAAACCGCCAGATCGGCCATCAATCCGCTTAGACAGTCTCGAAGGGGTACGGACAGCGCCTCAGGCAGGCTCTGGAACAGACCGCCGGCTTCCAATCCGATATCTAGCGGCGGAGCGGGGTATGGCTGCAGTAAGGACAGGATCCGGTTGACGAGAGCGACCAATGGGCCGGTAGGGGTTGGGATGGCGCCAAAGGAGCATAAGCGTAGGAAGGGCAGCAGCAGCCCGACCGTCGATACGCTTTCTGCATTGCCGAGGGCAGAAGCGGATGTTCCGACGTTGGGGATCTCGCGAGCTAGCGCTTGAGGCCGGGCCAATGTCGATGGGAGCGGATCACCGGCTTCGAGACCCGTTGGGTTTGACAATACGACATTGGCCAGCGACGTGAGCGTAGCGACAGACAGCGGATTCGGCTCAGATTGCAGGAAAAGAATCTGAATAGCTATCTCGCGGGCCGTGATAAGACCGGCGGCCAGGCATTGTTGGAGGTATCCCAGTAAAATCGCGGGTAAAGTTCGCGACGAGGCTACCGCTCGCAGTAGGGCAGCTGCAAGGCTCAAATCAGCTCGATGTGCGCAAGAACCGAGACAGTCCGTACCAGTGACGACCTCTCTGGCATTCCCGTTCGACTGCTCATTCTCCGATTGCCAATTCTGTATCAAGCGGACGAACTGAAGTCACAATGTCAGATCCTGGCAATTCAAGCGGTCGACCGAAGCTCACTTTTCTAGAAGGGAGAGCGCGCGAAATGGCCTTCGCGATCACTTGGGCGAGGGGAAGCTCCAGAGGTCTTGTCATATCCACCGTGTCAACCTGGCCCATCACAGCTGCCGTGGTCTTGCGGTCAAAGACTCAAATTGTCTGAAGACCTGAGACTTGACCGGCTTGACCCAAGCTTGACCTGGCTTCGCCTGGCAAGACATCGATATCGTCAGCACGTGGATGACCCGGAGCCCCAGAGTCTGCATAAGATACTTTATTTCGCCCTCCACTTCGGCCCTAGCCGGACATACACAAAACTCCGTCGTCGCCTACTGGCCATGCCGAATGACGGCATCCGCCAGATCTCTCTCGGCGGACAAGAGCAGTTCCGGGAACTTCGTGTGCAAGCCAAAGTTACGGTTTGCCCGCGGCGTACGGTGACAGGCACCTGCTCATGATCACGAAAGAGTCCGCTGCCACCGTGCCAGTAATGTGGACCTATAAGCTTACCGTGGCACGCCGCTAGCCACTGCTGCAGCCAGGTTACAGTTTGCTACAATTCAGTCGACTTTCGAGCACATCTCGTCTATCTCGTCATGCGTCAGTGATGCCTTTATCTAATTAGTCAGTGGCTTTCATTCGGTGATGAGTTGATGACAAGCTATAGCAAGCTATGACACGACAGCTGATCCCCTCGTGCCGCAGTCTGCCGCAGAGGCCAGCAGCAACGCACACAGGCAGACACAGGCGCACACAGGCGGACAGAGGCGCACAGCCGCGCACAGTCGTCACTCAATTCACTAATCAGTGGGTCCGCTGCTCTAGAGTCCAGCCCTGCAGCTTGAGCAGGGTCGACACCTGTTGACACATGTTGACACCTGTCGATAACCGAGAGAGCTGGGAGGTCTGTAATTGTATAGGTCGAGACCTGTCGAGACGCAGTGGACCAGAGTGGACCAAGAGCTTGACCGAGACAGAGTTTCAACTACCCCTGATTTTGAATCCTGTTTGGCACGGACGGACATCCATCGATCCCTTGTCGTCATCGCCCCAGGATATCGACTGGCACACACCTGCACACACACCTTGCGGAACGCCACGACAGGCCACGACTGATGTCCAGATGCATAGTTCACTAGTATCTATATCAAGTGTCAAGTGTCACACAAGCCAGCTGTCACGCACGCCAACCCCCTTGGCGTCGGGATTACCGCATAACGCGTGCACTGGTGTCCATGTCGCTGTCATAGACCAACGTACAGATCGTGAACAGACCTCTCATGATCGAAATCTGATCTTCTGACCTGTGATATGTAGCCTGTGATGATTGTGGCGAAGGCAGTGGGTCACGCTAGTGCCTTGGGCGCGAAACAGGCAGTCATTCAATTACGTGGACGATAATAAGGACCTTGCGCTAACGCTCATTCCGGTCGATCGGCCTCCTCATTGTCATTGATGCACTATTGATGCGTCCTAGTAGCTGCCGACAATTTCCTTATGCTGCTCAGTGCTCACTACCAAGACCGAGTCACTATACATGGCAAATCTAGGGCTGTCCTCCATTGAGCGTTACAGACTGACCAGGGTAGCTCGGCTCCAGAGCTTTGATCATCATCAATCACGCAGACGCGAGAGGACTGGGGCTGTGGGGAGGACACGAGTGGGGGCGTGGGTGCTCGTGGGTGTGGTCACCAGGGTCACCGGACTCATTAAGAGCGGTTTCAGGGTGAATTAGGCTTTTGTGAAGTGGCTGAACGCCTCACTGTCATTTCGCCACTGACAACGCCACCACGCGTTTAGATTGGAACTCCCGCAGATTGCCGCCAGAGGCGTGAGCGTGAGCCTGCGTGAGCTGGAGCTGCTGGAGTACTTAGCGCTGGAGTGAGCAGGAGTGAGCTCAACGGCGCAGTGCTAATCTTCAACCTGCTCTTCCGATGCCTTGGTCATCCGTGATGAACGTGCCAATAAGGTTAGACCCGCAGGCAAGTCGACCTGCTGCTGAGCGCTGCTCAGCCGCACACTGTGCAAAGGACTGATTCGATATGGAACGGACTTTGCACCGTTAGTCAAGCTAGTCAAGGTTCATCCTTACCCTCAATAGCCTTCAATGATCCTCAATCCCACAAGCACAACCCTAGACAACCCTCTACGACCCTGTACAGTGTATGCTGTGACCTGGTGTGACACGCGATTGGCTTTGCACCCGCCATACGGCAACGGGCGCGGGGGGACATATCAGGTGTCGGAGGCGCTGCGTGGAGGTCCCTGAAGTCGAAGGTATCACCAGGTATCACCACAGATCACCACCACCTCCACCACTACCACAAGCGCGAGACATTGTTAAGGACTACTGCGAAAGACATGATACATCCATGAATCTATTGTGTGGTCTGCACTCCTCTCTCAACCAACCTCCTCCGCTCTCGTCTCGAGATATACCCAGGTCTCACTCGGCCACACGATACCCCGACCGACTGACTCGACTTTCTATTGTGCACGACTTGTCCACCTTTGGCTCGTCTCAAAACTACAACAAGACGTTGGCCAGATCGGTACGGGTCACTTCGTCTAGCCCACTGGAACTTCGTCTCACCAGTACATCATTCTATCCCGACACCTTCATCGTTCGGCCGTCGCAGTCATATAGGAGCAACACGCTCTTTCCGGCTAGTCTCAGCACGACTAGAACGACAAATCGGGTCGACAGACGGGATTCCTGTCGCATTTCAATCCAGACCAACCAGAAAAACACCTGATCCCGGTGGAATCGAGCAGTGAGACACTACATCCCCACCAACGCGTCAACGAGTGCGAAGCAGTCGACCACAAGCGGCAACTCGTCCTTGCAGGCGACAAGTCAGACAGGAGCGGGTATCCTTGACTGGAAGTACCTCGCGGCGCTGGCGTCCGACCAGCTCGACGATCATATATAAGGGGGCCCTTGGAGTAAGAGCGAACTCATCCAGCCAACTCAAGCATCACCGATCATTCGACATTCGACCTTTGCTTCGTTCGCCATTGTTCATTTCGCTTTTTGCTCAACCTTTCGCTATTGTTCAAGCCATTCTACGCTAATCAATTGGACCCCTTCGCTGTTCCTTGGACTTTGACAATCGGACTTGTGCAACTTCACCTTCGCGTCATTTTCATCGCGCCCGGTCAAATTACCCAGTCATCGTCTCGACCCATACCAGTCCAGCCTCTTCCACGTAGACCATTCAGCCCTTCGCCTATCTTTGAGACCTTCGCCACATCACCTTTTTTTTCTCACTTACCCATCTTACTTTGTCGAATAATGCCTTCCAACACTTTCGCCAACTCTGGTCCATCTCTCATCGGTCACACCCTCGACAACGGTCGTCTCGAGTTCCTTTCTGTTCTCGGTCTTGGAGCTTATGGAGTTGTCTACCTCGCCATCGACCTTCATGCTCCTACTCCGGTATACCTGGCCGTCAAATGCCTTCTCCGGGCCGGCCTCGACTCGCGACAACGGCACTTCCAGCGGCGAGAGATCGCGCTTCACCAGCTCGCGTCGAGGCACCCCAACGTTGTGACCTTGCACAAGGTCATTGAGGAGGGCGACTACGTTTTTGTCATTATGGACTTTTGTGACGAGGGCGACCTGTTTGGGATGATCACCGAGAAGCAGCGGTATGTCGGCGACGACATGCTAATCAAATCAGTCTTCCTCCAAATCGTCGACGCGGTCGAGTATTGCCACTCGATGGGTATCTTCCACCGAGATCTCAAACCGGAGAACATCCTCTGTACGCGAGATGGAGAGCGGATATGTATCGCAGACTTTGGATTGGCTACATCGGAGAAGACCTCAACAGACTTTGGATGGTGAGTTGCCTTTCCTCACATCGATGATAGACACTGACATTTTCACAGCGGGTCGACGTTCTACCTATCGCCCGAGTGTCAAGGCGGACTGTTTGAGCGACTCGACAACTACAACACTGCGACCAACGATCTTTGGTCACTCGGCGTCATTCTTGTCAACTTGACCTGTGGTCGAAACCCATGGCGACAGGCTTGTCCCTCTGACGAGACTTTCCGGGCCTTTGTTCACAACCCCAACTTCCTCCGGACCATCTTGCCCATTTCCAAGGCCACCAACCGGATCCTCAAAGCCCTCTTCGCTCTGGACCCCGCTCATCGACCCAGCTTGGCTGAGCTCCGACGAGAGGTGGCTGCCGTGGACACGTTCACCATGACAGACGACGAGCTTCGTGTGGCCCACTCTGCCGCCCGTGCCGCTGCCGCCACCATCCGACCAGTGCCACCCGCTCTCCCCAAGATCGTCGTGCCGGCACCGCTGCCCGTCGAGCAGATGCAAGTCGATGCCGAAGAGGAGCGATACTACGACCCTCGCTACACTCGAGTCGGCGGTGTCGTCGCCAGTCAGGTCGTCCAAGTCATCAACAACCAGGATCAGCACTGTCAGGACTGGTCGGCAAACGTATCTGCTTCATCGGCCTTTGCCATCGATTCGGACATCATCAATCACATCGACTTCACGCACCACCAAGCCAGCGGCGCCAACCAGGCTCAGATCGTGGCTGCTCAGCACCCGATCCCGCAGCCAATCGCTATCCCAAGGGGCAAGCTCGAACAACAGCAGCAACGCCAGTCAAACGTCAACGTGGTCGATTACGACAACGACTCGTACAACATGCTCACCACCTCGTCGCAGTCGAGCTCATCGGGCGACGGTGATGTCTCTCTGCCGCCCACCCCAGAGTTCAACCCCGCCGACAAGGCCCAAGTCGCGCCCGTCTCGCCCAGATGGAATATGGCTCAAGTCGCAGGTCAGCAAGTCAAGCGACCCGATCTTCTTCATGTCAACTCTGTCCACATCAACTCTGCGCTTTCGCCCATCACAGACTTTAGCTTGATATAATCACAACGACGGCTATGACCTCGATTAATCGCCTGTACAGCATATCACCGCTTGTATCCAACCGACATGTCTTGCTCAACTATCTCACCAATATCTCATTTGTAGCATTATATCAACCACTAGCAGTTCTAGACATCTTGTAACCAGTACTAGTACATACAGTCGTACACAACCAGTGTTGTTAGAAATTAGACACGAGCATGCAACGAGCTCTCTATCAAGCTATCACACTTGCAGCTGTGGCTCAGCATAGGATTACCATGCTCTACGAGGTTCTACGAGACTACGAGTCTACTACAGACTACGACAGACTACGACCCGATGCATACAATACTGACGATCGTCATACAGGTCTCAGACACTAGCTCGATGCACTTCTAGAACCAGCTGCAACCGCATCTGTTTCGCCCGCGCCGCTCCAAGTTACGCTCGACGCCACCCCGACAATTAAAACGCAACGCCACCGAATTGAGGGATCTAGCGGTTCCTATCGTGGTGGCGTTTCCCCATTAATCATGACATTTCAATGTCGCCGTCCTCGGCCTTTTTGTTGTCGGCGTTGACGCTAGTCGTCCTGACCGTATCAACGGTCTCTACTGGCGTGTTCGCCGATATCGTATCGTTAGCGATGGCAGAAGTAATCGCAGTCCCATGTGGCGGTTGATTCAGACCGCCGGATGTCAAGGAGGGGTTGGAAATCGCTATTGTTGCGCTGGTGGCGGAGTCGGCGGCGGTGGTTGGCGGTACCACCTCGGCAGGCGTTGTGGTACCGGAAGTCCCGACGCCATTGAAAGCGCCATTAGTCCTAGTTGGCGACGCCGACCGTTTCTTCTTTGCATCTCCATTCGGCCTCTTGTGCGAACGTCGATGCCTTCGACCGCCAGTGCCTTCGTCTTCAGAATCGGACAAAGACGTTTCGTGCACCTTGTTCTTGTCCCAGAGTCGCACTGAAAGGTAAATTTCAGTCAGTTTACTGGATCACCACCATCGATAACGCCATTCTTACTTGGTTTCCTATTGTCCTTATCCTCGGTATCCTCCATCTCATCATCGTCCTCATCATCATGCGCCAGCTTTGGCGTAACTATGTCGTGTCTTAGCTAGATCTTATGACACAGTTTGGATCAGACTCACTGTGCATCTGAACACTCGGTGCGGCCGTGTTGTCCCTCATCGACTCGAAGACCGCCTCTCTGAGCTTATCCAGGTACTCCGGAGTATTGTGATCCGTCATATTCGAAGGTCTCACATCGAGTTCGTAGTCTGGGCCGTAGTACTCATAGTACTCGTTGTTCGGTATCGCTAAGAGGATGTCAGCGAGGGCTCTGTTCTGGCGATTTGCCACACTCACTGCCTTTCAGCTCCACACCGGCCGCCAAACCCGTCTCGTACGCCCATGTTCGCGAGACGCTCTTCACTGTGTAACCTCCTCCACCAAGGAGGAGCAGAGGCAGCTTGAACGATTTGACAAAGTTGACGCAAGCTGCGTGGCCTCTCATTGACAGATTGAAGGATCCGATTCTGTCACCCGATAACGAGTCTGACCCGCATTGCAGGACAATGGCTCCTGGTTGATACCAATCGATTATGCGCTTGATGACGGGTTCGAAAATGGCTTTGTAGTTCTCGTCGTTGATGCCGTCGCGCAGAGGGACGTTAATCGCGTAGCTAGAGAAGGCAAGGTGAGTACACTTCCTCAGTAAGCGATCAGACCACTCACCCTTTACCCTTGTTGATACCGTTGTCTCTCACTTCACCCGTTCCGGGGAAGAACTCTCCGTACTTGTGAAAACTGGCTGTCATGACTCTATCCGTGGTGTAAAACGCCTCCTCAACTCCATCTCCGTGATGGACGTCAATGTCGATGTACAGGACCCGTTCGTGGTATCTAAGACAGAAGGTCAGCTCAAACAGATGGCAGACCGATACACTGAGCTCACCTCAACAGTTCTAGTATACCAAGGACAATGTCTAGATCCAGGTCAGTAATCTGCCCGACGCCTACGCATCATGTCACTCACCATTGACATAACAGAAACCGCTAGCTTCGGCTTTCTTGGCATGATGCAAGCCGCCAGCCCAATTGACCGCGATGTCACACTTGTCTCTTGACAACCTCGCTGCTCCCTCTTTCCTTCTGGTCAGCCATTACCAGATCTGCTCTGGACACTTTACACACCCATTGAACCGCCGGCGGATATCGAGCAGTATTCGAATAAGCCGTCGAAGATAGGGCAGTCATCTCCGACGTTGTCTGGCGTACGGTTCAGCTGCGATCAAAAGGCCGGGGGTCAGCTGGACTCACATTTGACCTGCTCTTTAGCGTATTGATGAGCGTTATCTGGCGTTATGCGATGTAGGAAGTCGACGTATTCGTCCGTGTGGAACTGGGACATTTCTCGCTTTGTAGCGGGTTTCGCTCTCTATCGACCACGATGAGCTTCGGAGGCGGCACACATGACCGCGAGGAGCTCACAAAGATCTCCATTTTCTTGTACAACCCGTAGTTCATTACGAGCGAGTGACACATCCTGATTCTTGTCGGCTTCATAGGGTGGCCTTTAGTAACGGCGTCAGCAACGCACCCGTGTTTACGACTACCGGCCTGTGTGCATTCAGCAAGCTCTCACCTGGTCCATAGTGGTAGTTCCCAATATCCGAGTCGAAGAAGTAACACTGCATCCACATCAGTTCCGAGCTCAGCAGAATCTGCATATGCCTGCAGCTAGGCGCACAGAGATGTAAGGATGCGACAATTCCACTCACCACCCGCCGTTTGCTGTCCCCCATGATTGGCTCCATTTTGGCGAATCTGGCCCTTAACGCTGGCTAGGAAGTCTGCCAACTTTCTCGGTGTCCTTGTTGGTAGACCCTCCTACTCCTCGGCAGCTACTTGGTGTCGATGACTGGTAGCGATAGGACGTAGGCTTCAGAGACGGCTCTCTGCAGCGCATCAACTGGGTTCCCGAGGGAGATCTACCTCCACCAGCAGCTAACCGGCGAGTTGATTCAATTTGCCACTTTACGTGTAATCCCGATATCGCCGAGGATTAAGCGTTTCAGATGTCCCAGCACTCGCGAGCATGTCCAGGTCGATGCAACAACAGCGACGAGTGACCTAACGATAGCGACAAGATAAGATCGAAATCAGAGGAGCAGGACAACACGGATATACTGGCGTACCATATAATTGGAACACACGGGCCCACCAACCCAAACATCGTCCAACAAGTAACGGTGCACGACATGTCCAACATCGACGCTTTGCCGTATTTCGACAAGCAGGTCGAAGACCCAGGTGAGGCGTGTTCTGCTGAGCTTACGCATCCAACGCGTCTGCTAGAACTCCAAGCTGATACAACCCTTGCAGCTGCGAAAGCTGCCGCTCAAGCTCTGGTAGAAGCCGAGCTGAAGAGCACACCAAAGCCAGCTTCGGATGACCCTAGGATACCAGCCGAAGCGGAGATCTTCTCAGTGAGTGTCTGCAGGAGCTGAAATTGTAAAGTCTTCGGCTGAACAATTTGTTCGCCGTCCAGAAGTCGTCACAGCTGGCTGAGCTACTAGCCAATTACGCCAACAACCCCATAAAAGCTATAGATCCCAGCAAGTACGCTCCACCTTCGTTCACGGAAGACGACGATTTGGAGCGTCTAAAGGAGATTGAAGCAAGAGGCCGGATTGGAGAAGGTCATATGGCTCTGAGGTGTGTACATGTTTAATTGCTAGTGCTGGCCACCAGGATCCCCTATCAGCATCAGGCTGATTTTGGTCGGCGTTTAGGGTGGAGAACACCAATGTCATCTCGTCATACGGACCCAACGCATGGTTGATACGGAACTACCAGCTCAACTCCCAAGTCACCGAACTGGAGCAAGCTCTCACCGAGCTCAAGGAGAAGGTGACGGATGTGAACAGGTCAAGAAGGGTGTATCAGGAGGAGACGGGCCAGCATCTTACGCGACTAGAAGGCCGGTGGCAGGACTTGATAGGAAGCACGGTCCAGCTGGAGATGGCCTGCATGGCAATGGAGGGTGAAGTGGGCGGTCTGAGGCGGAAAGAGGAGGATCTGAGAAGGGAAGTTAAAGAGTTGGAAGCCGTGGAGAACCTATAGTCCAGGCTTGGCTCGGATTGGTTCTACAATCATTAGACGGACAGCAGGTCCATATATGCGCTACATTGCGCTGCATTGTCAACGAACAGATTGTATCATACGCATAATGCATCGTTGTTGTACAAGTAATATCTCTCGATCAGTCACGCTTCGTACATCCGCATCGCTCCATTATGAGTTTAATCTCCTCGCAGTTTCTGGACTCGCTTGAGCACAGAGTCTTTGGCGGGATCTGCGAGGGGTTAGGCGTGTTCAATGGCAGGGACAGGTGACGCACCGTATGGATGCTCTTTGCTGGGAATCTCGAGCAAGGCGGGGAAAGCAGCTTGGTACTTGTCCACCGTGGGACGAATCTTCTCTGCGACCTGTGAGGTGATTCGCGTCAGCATGAATAGAGACCACATACGCGATGTCCAGACTCCTGGACCGAATGGCGGCCCAACGAGCTTCATCGAGATCTTCGGGCCACGGCACCAGGTTCGACTTCACTCACATGCTGATTGATCAGTAAGATCGCTATGTCCTTCCTCTCCGTGTACTCCTGGAACGCAGCCTCGATTGTGCTCGTTTGCGTCTCTACAATTAGCATCAGTGTGGCTCCTTCGGGGTCGGTCTGCCCGAGCGGTTGCTATAGCAGAGGTATGGAACGTGGACGTGTCCACAAATGACCTCCGTTATTCCGTCGCAAGATGCAAGGGTTGATGTTTGAGGGCGGACGGCTCATTTACTCACTCGAGTCCACTATCAGAAAGTTTTTCTGTTGATTCTGGTCTACATGTCCGATTCCAGCGAGCAGCAAGCCCGTGACTGAGTCCTAAGCAGAATCATTATCAGCACCGTGCTAGCGCTTGCAGGCCAGACAATGTCGATCGCCTCGTGTAGTTGAGCGGCCAACAACTTTCAACGGTAATATCCCACTGCTCTTCGATAGAAGTACGCCCCCAGATGGAGGACAGCGAGCAAGCCCAGGATGAACTTAGAACCAACTCACTTCATCTCCGATCACAGCGAGAAGCGTCCTGTCCTTTGGATTATTCGACGCGGTTGTCATTATGCCTTGGTGTTGTTGCCTTATTTAGTCTTGTGTGAGGATACGGGCTTGAGACCGTCGAGTGATCGATCAGGAGAATGGCGCAGTAGAGTAGCGGTAGTCACTAGTCAACGCTGGAGTCAATCATCAAGAGGCGAACGCATGACGGCGGACAGACGATCCGAAACGCTGGCCCGGTCACGGTGAGCCCCGATGCCGGCATGACCACGTGGTCATGGGATCGCCGCTACTGTATGGTGAAGCTCCTCCCAGGCTCCCGCTATCGCGAACCATCACTGTAGCTTCTGCTTTGCTGTTGCGGCGTCGATCTCATCCCGGTCACCACCACAAAATCATCATGTTGAGATAGCCCATCGCATACATGGGCGGAAGAGTAGACCAAATGGATCATAACATATGTACAAGAAGTGAGCCGGCCGCTTGGAAATTCTTCATGTATTGACATGATACTACTTGCTCGTCAAAGTGAGATCAAACAGGTGATGAGACCGAGACACCACCTGGCGTTCGATAACACTCAGAGCCCTCACATGCGATGCTTGGCTTCGTGCTCGGGGAAGCTGCTGACAGAGGGGTTCGGCCCAGTGAGGCGGGCAGTGCTGTTGTTGTAAGGCACACTTCCTTTGTCCTCCTCGATGTCCGATAGCGAGTCGCCCTTCTTGCCGAGATCATATGCGCCCTGCCATCGACGTCAGTCACTCAATCGACAAAGCAAGTAGGCGACTCACCGTCACATAAGTCTCAGTCTCGACCTCAATCTGGATCTGGTTGGTAGCGTGTCGAGACGACATGCCGAACACCTGAGGCTAGAGAACAGTGAGTAAGCACAATTGACTGGACGATTGCCGTGGATTGCTTACCTGATGGGTCGTGGCTTTCTCATTGTTGTGGGCGAGGTAGGAGATACGAGCGTTGAGCGAGAAGAGGAGACCGATGGTGTATGCCTTGCATTGAATGGCCTAAGAGGGGATGAGTGCCAAGCTCCACCGGATCGGACGGGAACACTGACCTGGAAGACGGCTCCCAGAAGAGAAGATGGCTGAACAGCTGTAGATGAAGAGCTTCAGCATGATCACATGACCATCATGGCGCTACTCACACCACTCGGCGACGTAGGCGATGGAGAGGAAGGTGGGTGGGAGCTGGGCTTCGAAGGTCATTCGGACAAGACGGGTGATGAGCTGGGGATTAACCGTCAGTGAGTTTGCAACTGGACAAGACTGATCTGAGCTTACCTTGTCCGTGTGAGCCCAACTTCACAAGAAGCCAACGTCAGCTTTGCTTTACTGACAACAGGTAGGACATACCCCGACTTCGACTTGTAGAGACCCCAGAGGATACCGCCGGCGATAAGGATATCGGCCGCTGTAGTGCAAGCGGTCCAAGCTGAACCAAGCATCAGCATCACACTCAGGAGCGTGGTTCCCGACCTTGACTCACTGATAAGAGTAGGTCCCGACTTGTCGGCACCGAGCAGACTCTCCTGACTACCGAAGACGATCTGTCGAGGGTCAGTCGGCTGGTACCTCAGCCACACTACGTTCAACTCACTGTGACTCCTAGACCTCCTCCGCAGCTACGTGGAACGGTTCACATCAGCCTCGCCCATCGGTGTCAGCCTGACGATACTTACGCAGCCAGGATCAAAGCCTAAGAGACCCTATTAGCGTGATACAACGAGAAGTGGTCCAAAGGCCGATACGTACAACGATGAGACCCAGCAGGTACCAGTTTCGCTTGGTGAGGAGGAAGGCTCGGTACGCGAAGAACCCTTGGACGACAGAGACACACATGACTACCTGGTGTCAGCGATGCGAAAGCAAGGCGTCGTCACGAAGTGGACATACTATCGAAAGTAGGCATCAACATGAGCCATCTGCAACAGGTCAGTCGATATGGTATGGCAGGGGTGGAGGGTGATACTGACCTGACTTCCAGCCATGGCCTGAGCGAAGAGTAGAATCAGTAAACACCAATCACGGACGAACCACCATACTCACAGCCATTCTCCGAAGTGGTCGACGAAGAGGTACGAGATGTACGCCCCTGGAATGGTGAGTCCAGATCGAGGCCGATTGGGAGATGATGCTCTCACAGTAGTAGAAGGTGACAAGACAATTCATCATCTGGAGCTGGTCAGCCATGATCGACTTGCGATGTCGTCACAGGACACTCACCAGACACCAGAGCACGACACATCTCGTCCACAGCTTATCGTCCCATTGGTACCTGCACGCGTCGCTCAGCAACGGCAAACGGGGAAGATCGATTCTCAAGGCGAAGCGACCACTTACGACAAGTAGTGGTACGCCTGCATCATCAGGACACCGCTGTGACGTATCAGCGGACGGCCTCGCTCATCCCGACGCGTCGTCACTCACGCGAGGAAGGTGTCCAGGACCAAAGACGCGAACTGACATCCTGTAGGATGGGGAGTTAGTCAGTAATGGCATGAGACGGGCGCATATTGGCTGGAACCATCACATACCCAGCATGAAGTGCTGCATCTTATCAGCTCACGTCATCTCAGCCGCAAGCTCTACTCACAGCCTGGGGGGCGAAGAGGGCCGCAGCCTGCGTCTCGTTGAAGCCGCCGATGAGGTCGGGCATGGTATCGGATATCGGAAGACGGGTGGTAGAAAAGACTGTAGGAGAGCGGAGAGGGATCACACAGCCGGTGAGTGCGGTGTGGACGAGTGTTGAGTGGTAGAGTTCAGATGTAAGAGGGGGATGAGAGGATTTCGACGCGGACGGGGAACACAGTCAAGCCGTGAGTTTGTGTGTTGTGCTTCTTATACCCAGCTCCCAGCTTGTCGCCGAGTTGATTTTCACCGCCGGAGTACGACGATGAGAAGGACTAGCTTGCGCGGTCGTCAGGGTGTGAGCGGAGGTCGAGGACCGAGCGACGTCAAGGGCGTAAGAAGAAGGTGGGGTCGTTTTCGGAGGATTCGACAGAGCGAAGCTAGCAACGAGGCGAGCCGAGTTGGGCGATGGAGGGCGATGGACCACCGGTCTGTGGGCGGAACTTGAAATTCGGGAGTGGGATGGGGACAGGATCTGTTCCTTGATGAGTCAAAGGAGGGCTATTTAGGAGGGAGGAGAAGAAGCCAGAGCACGCCCACATCCACTCTTAAAGGAGGGTCGACTCATCGGAGACTTTTCCTCTTTCTCATGGACAACTCTCATCGTGGTGACCGAGTTTCGACGCTAGTCTGGCTGTCGTCGTGACTCGTGAGTATGGTCAGTATGTCTTGTCAAGCACTATATTCGAATGTCAACCGGGACACGGGTCATGTGTCAAGGGGTTGGGGTGCAGATCTAGAGCTTGGCTCGGATCGAGATCTATCGAGACTCGAGAGGAGGTGGGGGGGTTCGGTCGCAATGGTGCGCACACGCTTCAGCCAGATCTCTCTAGCCTTTTCTCCGCTCGACTCCATCCGCTCCCCCCGTCCAATCTGCCCTGAGTCACCCTTCAATCATTAATCAATCATCACCTCATCACCTCTCATCACTCGACCACATCAGGAACGCGGCACATGCTCGCGCCACCAGCCAAAACCTTGCACCCAACACGGGATCGTGGAGCATGTACTGTATACCGTATCCTGCTCCCACTGTACCAGCTCTGAGATATGAGCTACGAGACTTTGGTAACAGTCATGTATCTCATCGCTTGTCACGGAGCGAAACAAGTGTTCACTCTACTTTACCCACCATATTAATGGTGGTCCACTTCGTTAGCTTCTTCGAGCAACGGGATACACACCCAAATCACTCTACTTTGCGGGCCGTTCCTGGATGGTTCATCAAGCGGCCGCTGGACTGGACAACACGATGCATACCATGCTTAGACCCCTATATCCCAAAACCGAGAGCAGGCTCGAGAAGGCTGAAGAGCCATGGTAGGACTGTCGTGGCGAGGAATGCGATACCAGTGTACACACCGACCTTCGTGAGCACTTCATGTTTGCCTTATCAGCCACAGGGACACAAGACCACGGGCCTGACTCACCTTCTGCATCGTATTTCGCTCGCTCCTCCGCGTTCTTCCTCTTCCGCCTAGGAACCCACTGTATCTCCTTTTCTACCCCGCTCCCATCTAGCTGTCGTCTAGAGGCTCCATCTGAACCACCGTGTCGCCTCCTCAGGTCTGAGGGGGGTTTCAGCGAGATGGGTGAAGTGCTCAATTTCCCATCTTTCGTGAAAGACAATTGCTGGGGGTCGGCACCAAATACTGGTGTCTCGGAACCGCTGACACCGGGTGTGACGTCTGTCGAGTTGGAGGGCGACGGCTGATCATCAGGTCGAAGGTCCAGCATCGAAGGGATGGTACGCAGTGGTGCTGGAGGCACTTCTTGGTAGTCTCTGCGAGGTGTCAGTGGTGAACGTACGTTCGCTCGCTTGGGAAGACTCACGCCGCGGATTTGTAGAACCGCCTTGTGGGCAACTCAAAGTCGAACAAGGTGGATGTGTATCGGAAGACTGGCGGGAGGATCTGCAACAGAATCGACTTTGCTACCAGTCGGAATGCTATCATGCAGCCGATGCCTGTCAAATCGTCAGCTGACTTTACCTATACATCGGCCAGCTGGTGCCAGTCGACTTACCAAAAACGATACGATAAGCACTTAGGAAAGCCACCGAGAGGGGACTTCTGCCCATACCCAAAAGCGTAGTGTCCACGGATGGTACGAAGACCCCTTTTGCGACGGTCCACTGGCCCATCAGACCGCCCAGAGTCACGCCCAAGACTGCGATGGCGTCTTCGAAACAAGGGCAATCGTCCACTGGCTCCGGGTGATAATGCACAAGCGCTAATATCAGGGGTATCGAAATGAGTGGTACTGGCGATGAGGGCATCAGTCCAAGTCACAAGCTATCCAGTCCTGACAATGCTGAAGAACGCAGCTCACCCGATGACTTAGCCGAAGCCGCCCATACTTCCACCTGAGACTTGAACAGAACTACGACGGCCCAACATCCGAACCCCATCAAACTTCCACAGATAATGTCAGCTGAAGCAGAGTCAGCTCTGTGTCATCAAGCTCATACTTTAGGTCGAGCTCACCACTCGAGTGCATTCCTGTATACAGTCTCCCTGCCACGACACTGGACGCGTAGAGGAATAGGACTGGAGTTGTTCAGCTGACTGCGCTTGACAAGCGATATCAGCTACCCACCTGTCCATAGCGCCATCACGGGCATTGCTCCAAAAACGCTCCTCGTTTGCCACGCCCAATCCGCTAGGAACAAGGCTATGCTGACAGAATTCGTCGAATGCGATGATGGAAAGCCTGTGTCGAGAGTCAGTCTTGTCATAGTCCATTTACGAATGCGTATACTTGCCGTATTCGTGATGGTGATTCGACATGCCTGAGCGGGAGGAATCGGCGTCAACGGTGGACGAACATCGCCTCCTGGACGCTTTGACTCACTGATTCTGATGACCGGCGGGGAGTACGGTCTCGGTGTACAGACCACGTCCTTTGCGAAAGACGAGACGTAAACGCCCAGACTGACATTATAGATCATCCTAGAGGCGAGATGGTCAGTCCACTACTCTCCTAGGCTGTGGGATTGATGGGTCTCACTCTCTGCCTCGTTCCGGGAAGCCAAAGAAGAAGGAAAGGGGGAGACAAGTTGCCAGGAATGCGTGTGCTAAGATTGGTCGAGCCAATTGATCAGTTCTTCCTATCCTTCATCATTACCTCTCGTCTATCCCGAGAGGAGGGCAGGACCAAGGTCAATGGCTGAGTCTGAACTCACTGCCGAAGATAGCTGTCCAGTAGAAGAATGTATCCCTCATTGGCGTCCTAACTCGTTTCTGCCATTCTGCCATCCAGTCCTTCTCGTCTCGTAGCCTTTGTACCAAGTATCTGCGCATCCCAGCTCTCCAGGGACTTAGCAGCTTGTCATATACCTCGTCTGGCTGACATCCGGGCTCGTAGGACACTTTGCCATGTAGCGGGGGTGATGGCAGTGGAGCATCAGTCTGAATGACCAAGGAGGGCGGTTTCAAGCCACTAGACGAGCTCGCGCCGGACATGGCGGGAGTGTGCTGGAGTAGGGAGTTTCCCTGAAGTGATGATCGTTCTCCTCGTTGCTGGCCTGCTACTGCTGTCGAAGAGTTGACGGTTGATTCTGAACGTTGAACGTTGTCTCTTGGTCCCGTATCTTCTTATACTACCCCGACTTGTCAAACGCGGTCAAGCTGAAACACCGAGATCCAACATCACATTCGCGCTCAAACGTCTTCAAACACGGCTATTTCGAGGCCGCCAGGCACGATTCTGGTAAGTTAACTATATCGAGGGCGAGGATCCAGGTGACTCGCTGTGCATCTATCGTGCCGTCGACTCCGATTGAGATACTCTGGACAATGGAGCATATGCATAGCCATCCCGACATATCCCCTACGAGCACATTCCGGAGCAGTATCCTCCTCCACCTCTATCGCAGCCCCAACAGCTGACCGCTCCGTAGCCCGCCGATGTCAGTCCTAGGGTTACTATGCTCAACACCCCTTCACCCAACACGAACCCAGATGCCACTACAATCGCATACAGTGGCGTCTCTCCATTGTGACTCCTTTTGGCGCTCGCGTAGGCGATATACCCCCCGATCAGCCGAGCGAGGGAGAAGGACGGGGCGTTGAGGAATCCTACGGCGAAGGCGATCCCAGAGGGTAGGTAGGGAATCAACCGGCTGAGCGAGGGATATCGAGCTGAGAGGGGCTGTTTGAAGGATTTCACGGCGGAGACGAAAGCGAAGATCATTCCGAAGATCACCATGAATGGGACTACGTGTGCGGGCAGCGATCCGTTATTGAGTAGACGAGCGAGGTTGAGCCTGAGTAACAATGAAGGCTTCAGTACAGTAGCCAGTTCCTATGATAGCCTACGACTCACCATATTCCAGCGGAAGGTACAGCAAATTGAGGCCCCGGTATCGTGTAGACCGAAGTGTAAAACTTGTACCCGGCGGTAGAGACGAACACACTGGCGAGACTGCCAATAATCTGGCCGTAGAACTGCGATCGAGGCGAGGCATGCAGCAGATGTCCAGTTTTGAGGTCCTGCATCAAGTCTCCAGCTCTGAAAGATTGTCAGTCCCAAGCGTTCACACCATCAGGTCCTGTACTCACTGTTGAGCTCCAGCCTGAAGGTTGCAGCGATCCCATCAGCCTCCGCCCCAATCTGCAAATTCGGCACTGACCTCGGCAACTCCACCTGCTATCACATTTGCAACCACATTTCCAGGCTGCAGCACTGCAAAGAGAAGCTGGCTGATCTTTCCAATACCAGATACCTACAGCGCGTCGTCAGTCAAGTCGCCGCAGATGGCGTCCAGGCCCTCTACTCACCGGATTGATATCCGTTTCTCCCAGTGCTCTCACTCCGATCAGACTGAGCACACTTGCCAATACCAGCCCGACGGCCGTAGCCCACGGATGTATACCATCACTGCCAAAGACCATCCAAACGAGTACCACTCCCAAAACACCGCTTAGGACCAATCCGCCCTTGACCCAACTCAGGGGGACGAGCCTCTCTGGCGGCTCGTGTTCCGGATCCGTGTTCTCATCTTCTTCCGGTTCAGGATCGAAATAGTCGTCGTCCCGGGCAAGTCTGGATTCTTCGGGCGAAGAAGGCGCTTGGAAGACTCTTGATCCGGATGACCGCTGTCGATGGTGCGAGACCGCTTTGTTGATGTACCCTAATGTGATGGGGAGTAAGGAGATGATAGACTCGGCAATCATGATAGCCAACGCGACCCAGAGCTATGAACGGGCTGTCAACGAAGATCGATCGATCGTCAGAGCGGCTTAGCTCACGATCCAGCCTCGGGAGCCGTCAGTCGTCGATCCGACCTTGCCTGGAGCCCAGCCGGAATGCTTTGCCAGAGGTGACAAAATAGCCCAGCCGACGATCATACCGGCATTCATCGACAACGTGACGGGAAAGCCCATAATGATGCCTAACACATATCAGCATGGATTCAACTCATCAACTTCTAGAGCTTACCTTGACCGACGTATGAGAGGGACGGTGTGAAGCTGTACCCTCGAGTCAGACAACTGGTAAAAGGGTCTGCCAAGATTTGCTCACTACCACACCCAATTGGCTGCCAAACTCGTTCCTGCCACCGCACTGGAGATGTCGAAGATGGGTATAGCGAACAATATCGGGAAGAGAAAGCTGAGCACCTTTCGACCATATCAGCACTCAAGACCATCGCTCCGTCTCAGATAGGAATCCCAGTTACAGTCATGGCACCACTAGCTGCAAAACTCCAGCCGAGAGCCCACCATCCAGAGCCATTCATCTCATCCGCGCTCTTCCCCCTCTTATCCCTCACTGAGTCAAATGACTCTCCCCTCACATCCTCACCGTCCGAGAAGCCTGGAGGCGACAACGATCGGGAAGTCCTGGCGAGCGGTCGATAATCACCAGCTGCATTTGGCTTTAGGGTCTGTGATGGAGGTGGAATCTTGTGCAGCAAGGCAATCAGCTGTGCCGTGGCAGCTGACGTACTGTATTAGCTTATACACTGGCGCAAAGAGAGTCTAGCTAGACGTACTGCCTGAGGGGAAGACCAGCTTCTCTTTGACAATGACCTGTCGCCGTAATGGAGCGGCTAGGAATACTCTTTGCCAGATTCTATCAGCTACAACGCCTAAGGACGAGCATCGATTGTTCACTCACCCGAAGAAAGCGACAGCGAGACACCATAGTACCAAACTCCCATAACTCAAGACTACGGGATCCCTCCCGTCTTCCTTCTGAGTTAGCATCTCAAGAGCGGGTATGATCCCGACCAATCCCGCTGCCAGGGGCATAGTCCCCGTCGCCACAGCGACCGTCTGCAAAATGACATTCTCCTGCGGTGTGAATGGCTTCGATACGAGGGTCGGTAAGACTCGTGGGATGAATTTGAAGATGGCGAAACCAAGTAGAGCAGATTGTAGCGACATCATAGACACCCATCCTGGCAATATGTCAGCTAGACTGCCAATGACAGAGAAGGTGCTGTTTTATCCAGAGGTACCTGTTTGCAAGCCAAAATAGATATTCGTCATACACAGGACCACCCTACCATCCAGTCAGCTGCGACACGGAGCGAATTTCTGGATTTCTCGGCTCACCCAACCAGTAGCCCAACAATGACGGCCCTCAGAGTAAAGTCGTTCTGCAGGGGCGCCATCTGTTCCAGCTCGAAATCCAGATCGTCATCCAGGTCAATGCCGCTCGATCTCCCTCGTTCCGGCGAACCAGGACTATCGACGGCGAGGTTTGTCAGTAGAGCCCTTCTCGATGGATCGTCCAGCCCTCCTGCTCACATGGGGTCCATTTTGCGAGTGTTTGGTTCGAAAGGACGAGGTGAGGAGTCAAGGAGATGTGTGATGACAGAGCTTTGACGACCGTCAGTCAAACATACTTCGGCCAAATCCGAATTCCGAAGGGACGTGCGGCTGGTTGACCGTGCTCCTGTAAACGTCTTCCGCAATCTTCCTCCTTCTCTTCCTCTCTTCCTCTCTTTCCCTGCTCCTTCTGTCCCTTCCTTCCTCCCACGCAGCCTGCCACCTTAGCTTGAGTCATTCTTGTATCTGCGATCCAGTGGGTGATTGCGACTTCGCGATGAGCTTGTTCGAGACCAAACGCAAGAGGTCTTGGACCGAAGAGACTCAAGCGACCCCGGAGAAAGATAGCTTTCTCGAGCTAGACTTGTCGCCCCTGCCGAAGGTAATCCATCTGACAGTCCATTTAAGAGACTGCTGACAGATTCCCACGCAAGAGACTAATGCCAATCGATAAAGAAGGCATCGATGGATCGATGCCGACCTCATCTTATCCTTCCAGCTCGAGCTCGATCGCGCGACTCATGGACGACACACCTTCACCGCCGACCAGTCCTGCCTTCAGAATCGCATGGACCTCGGAAGATCTCAAGCCTGCTCCCCACTCATCTCCACTGACTCCATGTCCCATCAGAGGCACAAGGTCAAATATTCCACTCCTTTCCTGACAAGTACACAACACCTCCAGTCGTCACAATACCCTTCCTCGCTGCAAGACGGACATATCGCCCCTCTCACACCCCCATTCCTTCTATCCGATCAGACTACATTCGCTTCAAAGCTCTTTGGCTATCAACTTCCGCCCAGGCGATCAAGATCCGACGTCCACCTACCTTCCGCCAAAGTCTCTAACTTTCCTCAGCCTAACCCCTTTGTCGTCGCCCATTCATACTGGACCTCAACGCCCTCCAACCGCGAGCTCAGACGCTCAAGCTCGTACGAAGAGTCCTCCGAAGGCAACATTATTGCAGTATGCGACTGGCGAGACTGTTCCGACTCAGACGGTGACAGCGACGATACACTGGCCGAGGATGACGAACAAACGGCTTGGTCGAGCGATATCGACTTGGAAAACACATCTGGCTTCAACAACGATGATAACATCGCGCACTTTGGCGTGAGTCCTCATACTGCCTCTTGGGTCAAAGCCCCGAATCTAACGTCTACTAGGTACATGGCAATGAAGCTCAGATCCGTCTTTATGGGCCCACGATCCCAATGACTCCAGACTCCTCTCCCCTTCTCAATGGCATCAGCAGCCTGAGCGTATCGTCTCCCATATCTGCAGACTCCAGTCCCATCCGTCCAGCACACTACAAACTCAAGCGTCGACGATCAGAGGCAGGACTCGACGACATCGAAACCGACTTTCAGCTCGACTTGGGATGTGCCTCTGATCCAGCTTCCCCTTCCTCCGACATCTCAACGGCGCTCACTACCCCGCCAAGCTTCACCCCAGGTTTGCGCATACGTCCGGCGGAAGCGCAGAGCAAGCCTTTCGAAAAGTGGTGAGTGATTCCTAAATATACACTTAGGCGGTTCTGATCGTCGCAATAGCGGATACGACGATCCTGCCGCATCAGCAGATCCATCATCTTCGATCGGTTCCACTGACTTTGACGGGCTAATCTTCAAGTCGTCACATGGTCAAGCACAGCAAGCCCTCTCTCCAGTCGTAGCTACAGTCGCGCCGCAAAATCATCTTCGACTGATTCAAGACGATCCAATGCAAGCATTTCGGACCCCCAACATCGTCATGAGCCCTCGAGACCAAGAGCGAGCAGCAAAACCAAGACAACCACTACATCCTCTACGAGCCTACAGAGACAGGCAGTGCCCGTACTGACAAGCTGGCTCGCGATTCTTAGCAGAGATACAAGCGCTACCTACAGACAGACAAGGCCAGCAGGTCGGAGAAATGAGTTCCCGAGACACCACATGTAACCATGCAATAGTCGAAACACTCGTTGCATGAGATCTACCCGCTCGATACGGAAACACCTAGTCAGACAAGGCCTATACCCTTCATCAAGACCTATCCCGACCTATCCCCTTCGACATTCTTACAGCCTGAGCCCCTTTTACAACCGGTATATCTCCCACCACCTAATTCCCACCACCCTGACTAGCGGTATCCCTGGGGATACTGCTGACCCATGTATCCCATCTGTCCACCCATGCCGGTCTGGTTCATTGGCATTTGACCCATCTGCTGGGGATTAAATCCCGTCATCTGGTTCATCATCGACCCATTTTGACCGTAACCCGTTGGCTGCATCATCATGTTTCCGCCCATACCCATGCCCATTCCCATACCCATACCGGTCTGCTGGGGCATCATGCCAGTTTGCTGTGGCATCATGCCCTGCATCCCAGGAGCGCCATTGTATCCCGTCGTCAAGGGGCGCAGAGCGTCATACTTGTCTGTAAAAGAAGCCACACGTCAGATTCGCTTCGTGAAAAGTAGGTAAGGTTGACGTACTAGAATCCTGGGGTCTTTGCTCCTCGGGCTTGCCAAAGTCCTGTTTCTTCATAGCAGCAAAGATGTTCGTTGGCGCAAATTTGTCAGGATTTGAGGCTTGCTGTGGTGGACCGATACTGGCAATGGCGTTGAAGGACGATTGCTGAGATTGTTGACCATAGTTGCCTGGGTATCCTGTCATGTCTGCAGTGAACTGTCAGTACTACTCACGTTCACATATAAGGAGATTCTTGGACTTACTCGGCTGGATCTGAGGCTGCTGTCCTCCATAAGCGGACTGGAAACCTTGAGCGTAACCTGTCGGCTGCGACATCATAGGCTGTTGCTGCTGCTGTTGTTGCTGGAAGCCGGTTTGTTGAGGCTGGAAACCAGTTTGCTGCATCATCATTCCTGTGGCGTTCGGACTGACTCGTGTCGGGACGAAACCCGTCGCGGCCGGCTGTAGGGGATTGAGCAGACCTTGATTCGCCGGTACTGGAGCCAATGGGCCTCGAGCACCATTCGCGTTCAAATACCCCATGGGCTGATTCGAACCTTGGACACCGAGACCGTAGCCATTGACACCCGTTTGGTTCTGCTGCAGTGGAGCCGAATCCGCTCTGGGCTGCTGCTGACCGGCGCTGGCGAACGCGGCGAATCTATCGGCAGAGGCTGAGCCTCCGGTGTTGTTGCTGGCCACACCGGTGGATTGCGGTCTCATCGACTGGATCTGCGCGAGGAGGGATTCGGTCGTGTTGGCGACTGGAGGTGGAGCTGCCTTTTGCTGCGTGGCCTGTGGAGCTGGAGACGCCGGTTTCGTGGCTGATGGCTTGATTGTCCATGCGTCGTCGTCAAAGCCCGGTATGAGCGACTTTGGCTGTTCCTTCTCCACAGGAGGAGGCGATGGGGCCGCAGGAGGGGACGGCGTCGAAATCTTTGTATTGGACAATTGGTCCGATACGCCAATGAGGGCGGCAGCGTCAATCGACTCGGGTCCGGTCGACTTCTTCTCCGGTCGTCCTCGTCGAGTGTTGTTGGCCAATTTGCCGTTGGCGCCCGTGAAGAGGGATGGAGGGGGCTGTGGAATCGGTCCCTTGGATCCAGAATTTTCGTGCTCTTGCAATTGCCTGGCGTAATCCTCATCTTGTTTGATTTGGGCCTCCTGCTCTGGCGTCTTTTTGGCAAATCTGGCGTTGATCGCTTTCCGCACTCTGATCACATCGCCCTCTTTGAGGCCCAAAGCGCGCAAGGTCGAAGCGTCGAGCTCGGGCATGATCTCCTCGTCGACCCGATCTCGCTCAAAGTTTGCAGCGTACCTCGTGCAGTCATCGATACCACAGCCGGACTCGAGGAAGAATGCAAACCAGTCGAATCTCGGTTTACGCGGCTTCGGCTGTTCCATTGCCTCCTTGGGGATCGGCTGGAACTGCTCGGTTCGGCCTTTGGTCTCTTCCGATCGTGAACGAGAAGGTTCGCCTCTTGACCTGGCCAAAGGTTGGTCATCCGGATCCTGAGCTGCTCTAGCCTTTCGCTGCTCATGTCTCCTGATCATTTGGACGTCTTCCTGGGCCATTTTGTCTAGCGGGACCTCGATGATGACTCCGTTGATCTTGTGTAGACGGATCTTGTTGCCGTTGAGACCGAGATACTCCGCTTCGACCTTGAATTGGCCGGTCTTGTCGCTCCAGACACGAGTACGTCCTGGGGTGGGTTCTGGGGATTGATCAGACAAATGTCGCTTGAATCTCACATGCGATCTGACTCACTAGGACGGTCATTCTCGGGCGGCTTGATGGGCGCTTGCTTGCCTCTGGTGGGCAAGCTTCGGGCGACTTCATGAACGTCCTGAGCCGAAGGCCGCTTGGAGATCTTTGGTGGCTCCATACTTCTAGCTTGCTCTCGTCTGTTCGGACAGTCAGCGTCCGACCACACTGTCATTCATCGCCTTGCTCACCTCCTGGCCGATTCGAGCTCTCTTTCCGATCTCTGCTCCTCTGCTTGACGTCTAGCCCGACGTTCTGCCTTGGCAGCCTCTTTCGCCTCCAGCTCCTCCGCATATCTCCTATCCTCCTCTTCCTGCTTCTGCCTCTCGCGTGCTGCTTTTTCGATCGCCCGCCTTTGTTCGGCCTTCTTTGACGATTCGCGCTGCCTTTCCGCCTCGAGAGCAGCGGCAGCAGCGGCTTCCTCCTCCTCGTGATGTCGTCGGTCGTCCTCGTCGTCTTGAGCACTTGCGTAGCCTTGTTCTGCAGGCTGGGCCGAACCATCGTTCAGCTGAAGGTATTGTGCTGGAACAACACCTTCCCGACCGCTGGAATTTCGCACCGACCACCATTCATCGTTCTCCTTGTCTATGACAGTGACTGTTTCGTTCTCCTTCACCGTTAATTCGTCATCGCCCTGTGCGTCAAACTCGTATAGCACAGTTGCTGTCTCGGCACCACCACTAGCATAGGCGGACGATTGAGTCTCCTCGGCTGCCCATCTGACGGTCTTTGGCTCGCTGGCAGGCGTTCCAGCGGGGGATGCTCCGTACCCAGCGTCATGACCCTCGTCGTCCGATTGACCAGCTACGGCGGCGGAAGCGGTCATCTCTAGAGCCTCACCAGCAGCGGCTTTACTCGTCTCGAGTTTGGCCAGGATGGCTTTGGCATTGTCTGAGCTGCCGCAGTGGAAGATTAGTGGTGTAGAAACGGAGGCAAAGGTGAGCTCGAGGTTCTTTGACGATGGGTGAGAGACCAAGTTGAGCTCCGTGATGTTGTATTGCTTCACTCCGCTCATCTGAGAAGTCGTCAGCGTATCCTAGCCAATCGATGAGACACTACCCACCTTGTCAGTGTCTGAAGCGAAGAAGACAGCTCCGTTGCCGACTCCTAGAGTACCCTTGTTCTTCTTCTTTCCCTCCATCTCACTGACATTCCACGTTTCGACCTTGTCTTTGAGTTTCAGCAACCTCTGCTGCTCGGCCAACTGCCTCCTCTCCTCTGCTTCCGCTTCTTCCTGTCGGTGCTCCTCCAAGTCAGCCTCGGCTTCGTCGGCATCGGCAACAGCCACGCCGGCAGATTCGTCCATCTTGTCGCAGTAGTTACGGGGTACGAATCCCAAAGGGGAGGAAGGGTCGTTTTCCGGCCGAACCAAGAGCCAGTCCTCCTCGATCGAGTACACGTATAGCACTTGGTCCTCCGCCATGGAAAGCTCCTCCGGTGAGGTAGACTCATATTCGTACAGCGCTCGGGTGTTGCTCGAAGGTGGCAGCTGGGGACAGTCTTAGCAAGATCCAGTGCGGGTGTATCGGCTGAAGACAAAGCACTGACCTCTTCAACATAGGCAGCTGGAACGAGTCCAATGGCACCCTCTGAGTCGCCCGCATCATCTTTCAATTTCCCCTTCCACCAGCTGAGATCGACAACAGAGTGTAGGAACGACAGGGATTACGGTGACCGAAGATACCGGAAGGGGAAAGGAGCAGGTAGCTTGGGTCAGTGCATGTTCACATCATCGACGGGGTGTCGCCGACTGGCACTCACTCGTCATCCTCCTTCTCGATGATATACACCAGCTGATCCTCTTTCAACGAGAGCTCAGTCTCCGGATCTTGAGCGGCATAATCGTAGAGTGCCTTTGCGACGGCGACGTACGCCATGATAATGACTGAGTCGCTGAGCCGTTGGGTTTTGGTATTTTATGTGGGCTTCACGTACCGCTGAATGCACCCTGCTGCTAGCTCTTTGCTTAATTGGGCTTCAGAGTGCGCTGTACTTGTATGTGGTAGTGGTTGTGTATACCGGACCGAGAGCAATGACGATGACCAAACGATGACCCTCTCCTGGGTTGCCCGGTGAGCCAGATACGCCCTACAATCAAGCTTATCTCGTCCCCCTTTATAACATGGGGGCCCGCTCGGACAGATGCTGCCAGCACCGGATGGGATTTTGGGCGGACAGTCTGCGTGCACGAAGAGTACGCTGCATCCATATCTAATCTACAACGGTCTAGTACGACAATCCCTGCCTCAGTACAAACGACTCGGTAGCAGTACAATCGCCGAACAGCGAGGGAACGAAGTCGCGAGACCACAGGAGGACTCACCCGACCGCGCACCTTCTCACCATGTCGCGACCAACGGCAGGACCTTCGAGACCTCTTGGCACGAATGCGCCAAAGTCGAATCAACCGGCGCAGACATCAGGAGGTGGTCCAAGGAGATCCGCAGGTGCCGTTCCAGGTGAGCTGCTCGTTCTTCATGCTGTGGCTATACTGTCGCGGACCCATACTAACGCTGTCGCGTAATTAGGTATCGCTCGAACCGCCTCGTCGCTCCGACAATCGTCTCCGCTCAACCCATCCTCATCGATAGGTTCGATACCTGCACACCTGAGAAATCTTTCCACTCCGAGGATACCCTCTCCCTTGGGTAAGGGTACGCCTGCGAGACAGACCAAACAGTCATTACCGGTCCGTACCTCTAAAACGACGGAGAGACACGTTCTTCTACCCGAAGATCCGCAACTGGCGCCTATACCGGAAGGTTCACCGAGATTGCGACCCAAAGGCTCTGCACCACCCCCGAGGTCTCGCGATTATGCCTCGGGTCAAGGTCCATCGCGACCCGGTCCCGATGAGAGAAGTGAAGCGGAGAAGATGACAAAACGAGAAAGGCAAGAGAATCGATTACCCCGACTCACGGCATACGCCACTGCCGAAGGGTACAGGTTGAAGCTGCTCCAAGCGTTCTTGAAGCGAGAACACGGAGTCGGTGTTGTGAGAGTTTTTGACGATTGCGTCTATGCGGTATGTCCAAGCGGCCTTGCCTAATCGAGCACAACTAAATGGTCCTGTTCGTAGATTTACACACTCCCTCTGCTACCCGGCTACGGAGCCAGTACGAAAACGCGATCATCGCCTCACGTCAAGTCACCCGGAGGCGTCTCGCTGCTCGAACGAATGACCATGGCAGAAGACATGGGTTATGACGACACGTATTTCCCCTCGACGAATCTCGACGAGACCGATCCGCATCTACATTCATCATCGCATCCTGATCCATCCGAGTACATTTTATCGCATTCGCCTCCGTCGTCCCTCCTCCCGACAGATCTGATCTCGACTTCGCTCGATATCGCCGCTGGTCATGAGGCAGAGCGGGAGCAGGAGATTGAAGCGGTACAAGAGCGCCTTGAACTTGGCGATGGCTTCCAGAACAGCGCCCTGGGCTTACTGCAGGCAGAGGACGATGTCGGTGTGCGATCCGCTACGGAACATACAAATCATCATGGCGAGAGGATAATCCAGAGTCTGGGTACGCATGTGGATCCCAATCATCCGGGACATTTGGAACACATTCCGGCACTCGCCACATCGCCTAGTGATCTGCCCGACGGTCCTACCCCGACGAAACATTACCAGCGTTCACCCAGAACGTCGAGTCATGAAATGTCGCCAGAGAGTGAACGCAGGTCAGAGACCTCGAGCGAAGGTGCACATTCGCCAATGTTGCCCATCGACATCTCGACGCCGTCGACTATCAGCTCGACTATGAATCACAATTCCATCAGGAGGATGCCGAGAATGAGGCGAAAGTCGACCGTCAATCTCACAGGTAAAGTCGCCGAGGCCGTGTTCTTCAATTATGGCGTCTCTGTCTTCTTTGGCTTTGATGAGAGCGAGGAGAGGGACATTATGGAGGATTGTGAGGGTGCCGGAGTATGGATGAGACCTCAGCAGGAGGACGATTGGGATATCGAAGAGTTCCACTATGTCGTGAGTGCTCGTTGAGATAGCGCTGAGCACTCTGCTGAATTACTTGACTTGTCGCAGTACGATCCCGATGCCGAATACCCTCGGATCTACAATGACATGTTCAGTAAGTTCTGTACGACAACTTCTCAAGAAGCCCGGCTGATGCTTGCATTGTGTAGCATTCAAGTCCCACTCTCACCTGTTCAAGCTCTCACTCGCCCACGCCATTGCCCAATCGACCAAGCTGTCCATCTTTGAGCAAGTCATGCAGGACACTCTAGCACTTACCTCCTCTTTCCCGAAAGAACTGGCCGTTACGGGACACCTTCAATTGACAAGAAGGCAAGCGCTCAAGATGACGGGAAGGCTGTTCAAGTTGAGGATGGATGTCAACCTCATCGGTGGTATCTTGGGTATGTCTCATGTCATGGTACTAGCAGGGCTCGCTGACCGGACTTTCCAGATACGCCCGAGCTATTCTGGTCCGAGGCTTCGCTGTACCCCCTCTACGAAGCGATCAGGGAGTATCTCGAGATCGGACCACGAGCCCAAGTTCTCAGCGACAGACTCGCCGTCGCCGGAGATCTGGTGAGTGGTTTCTGGGATCAAGAGTCGCTGTGCTGACCATACAAAGCTTGAAATCATTCACGAGTATATTGGCGAAAGGGGCACGGACAGGGTGACTTGGATCGTCATCTGGTTGATTGTCATAGCGTGCCTGGTTGAGTTTGTGAGTGGACCATCACATCGAATCGGATAACAACTGACTCCCACAGGGTGAGGTGATTGCGAGACTGGTGTTCCATGCCATCCCGAGGGATGAGGGCGAGTTCCTGTTAGTCAAAGGGACCAAAGCGGTCGTGGAGACGATTTTGCGATGAGAGGGCGCAGCGGTTGGTTGTATGCGTAGACCACATTATAGACAGACACCTCGTTGTGCACCATACGAACTCGTATGATTATGTATGTGCATGGTAATAGCTTCGATTATAGGATGTGCCGGGCACGTACTTTATTTTACATGGTACTTCTTTCTTCTTTCCCCGTCCTTCTACTCGGCGTATAGAGTACCCTTCCTGAAGCCGGAAATGGCCCTCTTGTGAGCCACGACGGCCAGGAAGCCGACGAAGATCAGGGTAATGAAGAGGAAGATCCTGCATGTCGAGCGTCAGTGTCGAGGTCGATCGCACAAGCTTCTCCACTCACGTATCGATCCAACTGATGATGACGAGACCTTTGACGATGTTGCATCGGTCAAATCTACCCTCGGCTCGTCCACAGTCGAGACCGTTGGTGAGAGCGGTCAGCGAGGCGGAACCTGAGAGCCGTCGTCAACCTCATTCGTACATCTAACACAACCTGGCTGATAGGCACTCACCGATGATGAACAGGATGAAGCCAATTGCCACGGGGACAATGTGGGACAGCAATCCGAAGATTGGGTTGTGGCCGAGGAACAAGAACCCGGGAATCAGAATCACTACGGCGGTATCAGCAACCAACAATGGTCATCGTGACACTATTCTACTCACGAGCTATCGCAGTCGACCATACTCCTGCTGTGAGCAGAATCCTGATTCTGTCCCTGTATGCACCAGTGTGGACCGCTGGGTAACCCGTGTTGTTGTAGTGCGACACTAATGAGGCCGAGATTGCTAACGCCACTATAGACGACAGTAGCACCAGGGTGAACAGGACCGTGTGGGAGAGTCGGACTAATCTGTCAGAAACCATGATGTTGATGTGTATGGGTTGGATGAGAGGAGTTGGTTGCTTGACAGCGATGCGAGTTGTGATGGGTGGCGAGAAGGGCTGAGGTTGAGAGTGGAAAGGAGAGGACGGTTTATATAATGGGTTGGATCTGTCGATCAGCTGGCCAAGCTAACTGCCGGAGCAGAGAGATCTGTGCGTTGAGCACCACCACCCCAGTCGCCGTTAATGCAACGCTCGCTGGGTGGGGTAAATTGCGGCAATGACGCCATAGTACCGGCGGGAACAAATTTAGCCTAATTTATTAGCGCATGGTGAGGTCACCCTGATACTGCCTGTAACGACTCGGTGCCGTGTTTCAGATCTTGGGTTGTCACCCCTCGCAATATCAGGCTCGCAGTTTTGCCCGGCGTCGTCCGGCAGTCTATTTCCGTCTGTTTGTGATACGCGAGCGAACTCGAGAGCCTGAAGGCGATGTCGGGTTTTCCAGGTGACTGTCATAAGGACACTTTCGACAATACTCACGCTCAGAGCTCGTCGACTTTGTGCAACTTGACTGTGAACGACTCATTCGGCCAGTCTCCCACTTCGAACGATTGGCGCGGCTCTCTGCATCAACAAACCTCGTCTTCTCGATCGAACCGTCGCGTCGAGCTGAACATTACTCGCGATGCCCTCCACTTCGACCGTACTACATGTGCTGTCGCTGGCGGCACTGTCTCTCACACCGCCCAGCGAAGCACAGCTAGCCAACACGATCCAATATGTGGGCTTGTCCGGAGTCTCGGCTCAGCAGCTGTTCCTAGGCACCATGAACAAAGTGTACATTGTGGACAAGACAGGTGTGTTGGCCATCATACTTTCTGATGTCGCCTTGCTGAATTCTCAGAACGCAACAATATGACGATCAATGGTCATCCTGCTTGGGCATCAGAGTATGACCTCACAAAGAACACACCACGAGCTATGGATGTCTTGTCGAATTCTTTCTGTGCCGGTGGTACAGTCTTGGGCAACGGGACATGGTTAAATGTCGGCGGTAATCAAGCCATCACATGGGGCGGTCTATCCGCCGGACCTCAGGGTAGCGCCGCTCAGCAAGGTGCAGGTCCATATCAAGACTGGGATGGGGGCAAGGCCATCCGATTTCTCGATCCTTGCGATGACGAGAGCTGCAATTGGGTGGACGACCCGAACATGTATATGACGAGTAGGCGGTGGTACCCCACATTGGAGACCTTGGAGGACGGATCTGCTATCATCTTTGGAGGTTGTGAATGGGGTGGCTATGTTAATGATGGAACGACCCAGAACAACCCAACTGTAGAGGTGAGTACATCGCCCTTGTCTCAGTGCATATTCACTGACACTACGAGCAGTACTGGCCGTCCAAGGGGGCGCCGTTCACATTGCAGTTTCTCCTTGACACAATGCCGGTCAACCTCTTCCCGCTGGTCTGGCTTTTACCCTCTGGCAACATCCTTATCCAGGCAGAACGCCAGGCCGCCATCTTCGACTACAAGAATAACATCGAGTACAAAATCGGAAACATACCTCACGCAGTGCGGGTCTACCCAGCCTCGGCGGGAACGGCAATGTTCCCATTGACCCCGTTGAACAATTGGACATCCACAGTGATCTTCTGTGGGGGTACGTTCCTGGCCGCGGATCAATGGATTGTTAACTGGGATATACCCAACTACCCCACCGATACAAGCTGTGTGACAATTACTCCGGATGTCGATCTGAATTGGGTCGAAGATGATCCGCTGGAGTCGGGACGATCCATGGGAAACGTGCGTGCAAGGATTGATTGTCATTAGATAACCGCTGATGATCGGTCATAGATGATCAACTTGCCCGACGGCAGGATCTGGTTCGGTAATGGCGCACATACCGGTACCGCAGGTTACGACAACATCAGTTATGCGATTGGTCAGTCACTGGCGGACAACCCGCAGCTGCAGTCGTGGTGAGTATTACGAGCAACCTCTCGCTTCTCGGTGAACGAGCTAAAGCTCTGCTTCTAGGTACTTTGACCCCGCACAGCCGGCCGGTTCGAGATGGGCTAAAGCGGCGACTACCACCATCCCCCGGATGTATCACTCGACCGCTTCGTTGCTGCCCGATGGTTCGATCATTATCTCGGGCTCGAACCCCAACGCGGACTTCATGGACCACACGATCGACCCCACTGCGAAATACGTAACGCAGTACCAGGTCGAGATATTCTACCCCGACTACTGGGAAAAGCAGAGACCTGCACCAGCAGCTGCTTCCATGCCATCTAAATTCACCTATGGCGGTAACGCATTCGATATTCCCCTCACTCTGGCCGATCTCGCCGACAATGCGCTGAATATCAACAAGACTAAAGCGGTCATCATAAGAACTGGCTTCTCGACGCATACCATGAATATGGGCCAAAGGCACGTCGAGCTAGCCACCAGCTTCACCGGTAACGAAGACGGAAGTGCAGTATTGCACGTCGCACAGCTGCCACCGAATCCAGCAATTCTCGTCCCTGGTCCAGCATTGTTCTTTGTTGTGGTGAACGGCGTCCCGTCGACAGCGTCCTGGGTCATGGTCGGAGATGGCATAATCGGAAAGCACGCCGTCTATCCCGAGTCGGTACTGCCCCAGAGTACAATCTCGGCGCAGATGGTCGCTCAGTATGGCGGCAACAATCAAAAGAGGAGTGAAGGCGGCGAGTGGTCCTGGAAGGATAGCTGGAGCTTGTTGTGGACTTGGGAAAGGGATTAAACGCTCTTTGGGACACTGATGCATCTTATGTATGACGCGCCGATGACCTTGCTTCTCGGTTCCACCTCGATGACGGGCTTGAGCTCCGCTCATAGCTGTCCCTTGGACCACTCGCTCGTGAGCGACGATAGTTCGACAGCGGCCAAAGCCCAATCCTCTCCGTGGTCTGACAGAGGGCGTCAGCATGACATTTGCGGTACACTATGTTGATACTCACTGTGACCCTTCTTCTCTCCTCTGCCCAGTCCCGCTCGCTCCAAAGCCTGGTCGTCGGTCAAAGCAGTCAAAACACCAAAGATGACCGGTGTTCCGGTATCCAGCTGGACTCGCATCAAGCCGTGAGACACTGCATCACAGATGTACTCGAAGTGCATTGTTGATCCCTTGATCAGACATCCAATAGCGATGACGGCGTTGAAAGGTCCGGTTGAGGGTCCGGCCGGCTGAGCAGGTTTGGCGGATGACGAAGACGTGGTGGTGGGAGAAGCCGAGTCGATGAGGGAGAGGAGATTCGTGGTCGAGCTCAACATGGACGGAGCGGCATTTGATGATTGGACCTTGCCGCCCTCGATCAGCTTCTGGCAAGCGAACGGCAGCTCGTAAGATCCTGGAACCGTCTTGACCACGATGTTCTCCTGCTTGACACCTTGCTCCTTCAACTTGGCAATCGTGCCGTCCACCAGGGATCTGATCACGGCGTCATTCCATCGCGCGTGTACGATGGCGATACGTAGACCGGATCCATCGTATGACTTTGGTGGGGGTGGTAGACCTTTGATCGTTGGGTCGGACATGATGTTGGAATATAAGTGAGCCGAGGCGCCCTGCGCCGAGGCTAGTACTTAACTAGACGTCCAACTAGTAACCTTATGGTGCGAGCGTGGACTTCACTTTTTGATTCCGCTACTCAAATTCGGTTTATTGTGGCCAATCGTTAACCAGGTGGAAGGAATAAAGGATTCCACAGTACTCCACGTGGAGTGCTTGGAGCCCAGCCATTAATTGGTCCCACTTTTTCGGCCGACCCCACCAGGCAGGGGGAAATTTCGTCGGGTGAATTCAGCCGAACGAGTCGAAAAAACGATAGACTCTATCCAAACAGCTTTGAGCGATATCAACCCATATCCAGTAGATTACTCCTTGGATCAGTCTATACATCCTATCTCTATAACTACACACAACGCGAGTCATCACAATGTCTTTCGCCAGATCCACCGCTACCGCCGCCCGAGCCGCTACAAAGGCCGCCGCCCCAGCGAAGAGGAACCTCTCCCTCCTCGCTAAAGCCGCCCCAAGGTCCGTTGCCCTTAACAACGCCGTCCGAGCTGCCGGTGTCCGAGGTGTCAAGACGCTCGACTTTGCCGGTACCAAGGAGGTCGTCTACGAGCGAGCCGACTGGCCAAACTCGAAGCTGCAAGAGTGAGTACGCGTCCTGGAGTAGCCTGGGAATCGTGGAGCGCGTGAGAACGTGGCTGTCTGGGATTCCGGAGCCGTACCCTGATTTGGCCTACCGTATGTTGGTGACCTTGGCTAACTCACCTTCCATAGGTACTTCAAGGATGACACTCTTGCCATGATCGGCTACGGCTCCCAGGGTCACGGCCAATCCCTCAACGCCCGAGACAACGGTGTCAAAGTCATCGTCGGTGTCCGAAAGGGCGGTGAGTCCTGGAAGCAGGCTCAGGAGGACGGATGGGTCCCAGGAGAGACCCTCTTCGACATCCCAGAGGCCATCAACAGGGGCACCATCATCATGAACCTGCTCTCCGACGCCGCCCAGTCGCAGACCTGGTCCGAGATCGCTCCTTTGATCACCAAGGGCAAGACCCTCTACTTCGCCCACGGTTTCTCCGTCGTCTACGCCGAGGACGTGAGTTGTCCCGTTCTTGACAACAGTGACATTGCTGACTGGTCCTCCAGACCAAGGTCGTCCCACCCAAGGACGTTGACGTCATCCTCGTCGCCCCCAAGGGTTCCGGACGAACCGTCCGAACCCTTTTCCTCGAGGGCCGAGGTATCAACTCGTCCATCGCCGTCTACCAGGACGTCACCGGCAAGGCCAAGGAGAAGGCCGTCGCTCTCGGTATCGCCGTCGGTTCCGGTTACGTCTACGAGACCACCTTCGAGAAGGAGGTCTTCTCTGACCTTTACGGAGAGAGAGGTGTCCTCATGGGTGGTATCCAGGGAATGTTCCTCGCTCAGGTTGGTCAGACTTGGTGGACACGTGGAATGTGTCGCTGACCTTGGATCCAGTACGAGGTCCTCCGAAAGAACGGCCACTCCCCGTCCGAGGCCTTCAACGAGACCGTTGAGGAGGCTACTCAGTCTCTGTTCCCTCTGATCGGCAAATACGGTATGGACTACATGTACAACGCGTGCTCCACCACCGCCCGACGAGGTGCTCTTGACTGGGCCCCCAAGTTCAAGGAGTGAGTGCTCTAGTGGTCTGGAAATAAGGGCAGCATGTTGACTCGTACAGGGCCAACCTTCCCGTGTTCGAGGCCCTTTACAAGTCCGTCAAGGACGGTTCCGAGACCCGACGATCGCTCGAGTTCAACTCGAGAAAGACGTACCGAGAGGACCTCCAGAAGGAGCTCGACGAGATCGACAACCAGGAGATCTGGAGAGCAGGCAAGACCGTTCGAGGTCTCAGGGTGAGTTTACCTAATGCTGCAACATACTATTGCGGAAGCTGACCTTTGCAACCTAGCCCGACGCCAACAAAGACGACCTCTAAACAGACTCTTTTATCCGTTGTCTAGTCATTGCTCGTTGTTTCCACTACCATCAATCCCTTTCCTTACCCCAAACCCCGCCTGAAAAGACAAAAAGCTTCGATGAAGCGTACAGTAACGATCAGCCTTACCTTTCATTGTCAGACACTCTGCCATTCTGGAGATTATGCATGTGCTATCGGGATCACATTGGGGGATGGAGGCGCTGCCGGAGGTTGCCTGAGTTTCATAATTGTGCTAGTAGTGGCTTCACCCTGCTTCACCCTGGCTCTCCCTGGTTTACACAGCTTCGCACGCTCTCACCCGCCCGCCGCCGGACTCCACCAACTCGCTTGGGCACTGGCACCCCGGGACTACAGAGGACTACCCACTGACTACCCCAGTGGTCGCGCTGACATGATCAGGTGGTACTAGCTGGCGCAGGGAGGCGCTGATCTAGATGGATCTAACTCTCTCGCACATCTCGCCTACAACACAGAGACGCGACTTCTCTCCAACTCAATGACCTTTGAAAGAGTGCTACAAGCAAGTGCATGTGGGTCGTCGAGAATTATAAGTAGTACAAAGCGATACATATATATCAGGTAGTCAGGCGTCTTCCCCAACGAGACCACGAATCTATCCTCTACAAAGCGACTTGAGGTCACCCGATGCCCCATGTAGTTATCGAGGCGCCGCTCCAGGCGGCAGCCTTGACGACATTCCCAGCGACGCTGTGCTGCCTGTCGTGCCCAGGCCGAGACCGCTGTTCCTGCCATTACTCTCCGATTCCCACTCCGGTTTATACAGCGGAGGCAGCTCTTCCACCTCTGGAGGTGGTTCTCGATCCTGTGGTGAATCCTCGTCGTCCTCGTCATCCAGAGGGATCCGGCCGGCATCTTCATGTCGCCTGAATCCGCCAGAGGGCGCTTCGTGTCGAGGCAACCGGGATCCAAAACCCGCAGCCTGGTTGTTCCGTGGTTGCGATGATCCAGGTGAGGGCACTCTGTCAGGATTGGCGGTAGACAAGGCTGCTGCCATTTGCGCTTTGGTCTGGGGCTGATTCCCAATACCGGGCAAACGAGGGTGTGAGGTGTTGTTGACTTGCAAAGTGGCCAAATCGGGCGACACGGGCGAAAAGTTCATAGAGGGGAAAGGCGAGACATCTGTCGATAGTGTCAATGGTTGATTCGATGAGATCGAATATGTGCCCAATGAGGAGTCTCGACTGTGACCTCGATCTTGTCGACCGAATGGCGCTACGGGCGGCAGTGCTAGATCGGCGTCTTCGGGAGGAAACTCGAAGGGACCATTGCCAAGACCACTGTTTCGAGTGACGGGCGAGTGTGTGTCCCAGAACGGCGATATCGATTGCATGTCGAGCGTGTCGTCTGTACTTGAGCGATTGGCCAATGTCTCACCCCCACGAGACCTGGACGTCAGGCTGAGTCGGTTGGCGAGTGAGTTCCTGCGCTGGGCTTCGTGTAGGGAGGTCGGATGATCACCACCCTCGTGCTCCGGGTCGGCAAGTAGGTCCACGCTGCCGGGTTTCACCTGGCGCTCCTCCTTCATCTGTCTTCGGTGCGAGATCAACGCCATCAACTGTCGTCGGCAGCAGAACCACAGCAGAGCGGCTTGTAAGGCTAAAACCACGACGACAGCTGATATGGCAATGCCGACGATGGCTCCAGTAGATAGTCTGAAAGAGCGCTGATTAGCAGTAGATCTCGACATTAAGTGAGATGTTACCTACCCAGCAGCGCCCGCAGGTCGGGCTGTGGTGATCGCTGTAATGGTCCTCACTGCGCCTGTATTCGTCCCCGTGCGCGTGCTCGTACGTGTTCCGGTGGTCGAGCTTGGGCTGTCTTCGCTCAGACAATAGTTGTTCCCGGGCCCAACGGTGAATAGTTGTGAGGAACCTCCGGTACCTCGGGGTCCGTTGTTGAACGCAGCCAGGATGAATTCGGTGCCAGCGGCGATATTGGTGTTCCACACTGAAGCTCGCGATCAGTCTGGGTCTCCCTCTATGTCCCTTATGAGCGACTCACGCAGGGAATTCGAATCGGTTGCGGACCAGAGTTGGAAGATCTGCCCTCCGGGAATGACCCCGAGGATGACTACAGGGTCGACTGCGGTGTCGTCCCAGTACACATTCACCATATCACATTGCTGTCAAGGCGGGATCAGCTTGACTCAAGTTGGATAGTGCGATACTCACGTTGACGGATGTTGCATTCAGGTAGAAGCTGCGCAACACTTGTCAGCTCGAGCTGCATGATCTTGGTCTGGGGACTCACAGGAAGTCATTCTCCTCAGCTCTGAGTGTGCACGCGGACGATCCTTCCGCCGCAGCCACGCGATACAGAGGGGAAACGCCACCAGTCTGTGCTCTATCAGTACACAATGTAACCTGAGGAAGGTGACAGTGCTCACTCCTGTTCCCGTGGAATCAGACATCAAGGCGGTGAACTGAGTGCCGGCGGGGTCTGATGCCTCTGTCAGCGAATTACCACCTTGTGCCCTCTGCGGCTTCGCTCACAATTGACTGTCCAGGCATACGAGCCAGACTGCGAGGACACTGTCCAGGTCGACTCTGGCAGTGTGATGTTCGCGGGGTAATCGAAAGCCGGCTAGGAGTGAAGACCATGTCAGTCGTTTGCGCGATCTCGATCCGCTTATCAACTCACGATGATGGTGAGCCGGAAGGGCGGACTGCCTCCCTCCCATCTAACGTTGACAACGCCGCATTGCGTAGGGTCCCGGTCGAAAGTGAAGCTGAAGCCAAGGGCAGCGGGTACGCATAGCGCCCCGATCAACAAGGACAGCAGCATCGGTGTGCGACTGTGTGCGATCAAATGTATGGGTTTCGATGATCGAGGTCTTCCTCAAAACAGCATCTAGCGGTTGATCGAAAGGGAACTTGTTGCGACTTGCGATCGTTGAGGTCTTGCGGCGCGTGCAGACTCCGGCCTCCACAGAGAGAGATGGATGGACAACTCGAGTACGGTAGTCGCTATCGCGCTATCGTCGGTCAACGGTACGCCGGTCGTCGTACGTCGTTATGGGTTGATGTCGACGTTGCCGCGGGCCGTGTATCCTCCTTCTCCTTTGTGCGTCGTAGTAGTTTCTGATTTACCAGACTTTACTCCCTTTGCGGTTGTTATGCTGTCATCTAATGAGGTGATCCGGGACAGATGCGATCGACAAGGTCGCCAAGCCCGCCGAGCTTAATTGTCCGTACGTGCCGGTCAGCAGTTGATACGAGCGGCAATGGTGGAACGATGGGCAGCTCGATGTGAAAGCTGACCTCGATGGTGAAGTGGAAGAAGAAGACGCATCCATCACCTGTTAATAAGTATCCTCACCGAGACTAGGACGGGACGAGTGTGCACAGCAAGAGCGAAAACCAAAAGTCAAGGGACTTTGTTTGAGATGCATCGTGCCTTGCCGCTAGTCCGTCCGGTGACTAAAGGGGGAACAATCTGAAACGAGGCCAAAAGGCATGGCGCAACGCGGATGGACTCGGATCTGGTGGAGGTCATCCGCGCGGGTAAGCTGATTGAATGTGGATGTGGCGGAGTAGTTCATCATCGCCACGTTCATACTGAGACCAGGGAGGGGTCTCCTCAACTGAGCTTGAGAAGGCTTGGGACTTGTGCACATGATGGCCCGGTGCAGGAGACCCGGCTGCCAGCTTTGGCAGCCAGGTGAGACAGGTGCCACAGGAACCAGCTTTAAGGGTATATAGTCAACAAAAATCCGTTCTAACATCAATTACAACACCGTTGGTGAAACGGTATCATGCATCGTTGCCACTAGCACTCCTCCAAGAGTGTCGGATTCGATGCGGCAAGGGTTCGACTCCCTTACGGTGTAATTCTTTTTGTCTTTTTGGTCTCTGTGTCGATACCTGACCATTGGGCTTGTCTGCGCTGCGATAGGACGACTGTGGCGACCGCTAGAGGGTTTTGAGTGCAGGGGCGGGAGGAGGTTTTTCCGTTTGTGCGGGTGGCAAATTGGGCGCGGGAATTTGTTTTTGGGAATTTGATCCCGCGGCGGATGTCACGGTGAGCGCGAGTGGGGGAAGGTGGGGTAGGTGCGCAGGGCTGGCCGTGCAAGATGCTGGTTGGCGGTAGTCCTGCTGGCTGTACATCTTCACTTCACCTCGGAAGCCACACCCGAGGGGGTTCGTTCCTGCGCACATATGTCATGTTCTTGGCTGTACGAACGGGAGCGGTGGATCGTGACCGCATCCCGAAAGCTCGAGCGCTGCGTATAAGTATTAATATTTGCCACTCGTCCTCTAAGTCCAGCGTACTCGTATTGCCCTCTGGACAGTCCCTGCTATTGTGTGTGACAGCTATGAAGGGAATTGGCCGGAGCACGACCAGAATACGAGTAGCAGTGTAGGCTCAATCGTTGTGTGATGGCCATGCTCCCTGTTATTTGTCGGCGGCAAGCAATTAGCACTTAGCAGCCAGGAGGCTCTGTGACTGCACTCCAAGGGGTTCCCGTCCCGAGCTCCTTTAGCCGCAAGTCGGAGTTCCACTTCGAACAGTAAACGGCCGCTGAGTCCTAGCCGAGCGTACAGTCACAAATCGATCTCGCGAGCGCCTCGTACGTGAGTATCGTGCGTCTCAATTTCACAAGAGATGTCTCCCGCTTTCTTCAGCTCATGTCACCATGTGCAATCGAGTGTGCGCAACTGCTGGCCAACAGGTCGTAATGACTGTGATGTCTCATCGTCGCTTCGGCATCCTGGTATGTACATGCAGATACTTATAAGTCACGGCAGCACTCGTCACTCAAGCTAAGTCCGAAACCTCGATGGCGACGTCACCACTCCTGATTGACTCTCTTAAGCGCCCTCAACCTTAGTCTTGTACACGCTCCTGGCGATCTCCATGGCTTCCTGGATCTTGTCCACCTCGGATCCGACTCCCATGGCACTGTCATCCTTGCCTCCGCCCTGACATCACGTTAGCCCAAGTTGGTCGCACAGAGATCTGACACTCACTTTGCCCCCGATCACCTTGCTGACCTCGCCTAGCCACGACTTGGCGTCGAGTACCTTGCGCTCCAAGACCTCCTTCGGGAGGTAGTTGACGTGCGCTACCTTGCCGGTCTCAACGTCTGGGCTGAACACGTACACGGCCTTTGACAGGGCTTTGGCAGTAGACGCGGCAAACGAGAGGACCTGGAGAGGTCAGCAAGTGTTGGCTCGCGGTTCCGCCTTGAGATCCTGACTCACCTTGGGGTTGCCGCCGATGCCAAAGTTGCCGACATACACAGACTCGTTAGGGTTCTCGGCGAAGAACTTCTTGATCTCGTCGACGACCTGGCGATATCGTCAGTCGACGTACCACGCCACTACAAGTCACTCACAATCTTCTGGTCAGCACCGGCCTTGGCCTTGAGGACCGCGGCATAGTCGGACGAGATCTTGTCAAACTTCTCCTTGAGCTGCTGCTTCTTCACAAGCGACACTCCGCTCTGAGCGAGCTCCTACACGATATCTCAGCACGGCTATTCCCGCGTCAATGGGTCACTCACAATACCGTAGCCCTTCAACGCGGTCTCCTTGTCTTTGCCCTCGAGCGACTCAATCCGCTCGAGCTTCCTCTGCAGGTCGGCGGCCTTTCTCGACACGTCGTGGGCCTCGTGACCAGTGACGGCGATGACTCGTCGGATTCCCTTGGCAATGGACGACTCCTCGACGATCACAAAGTCCTTGATCTCGTCGGTCTTGGCAACGTGTCTATCCCCAGTCAGCACCCATAGCCACTTTGACAACTCACGTTCCACCACAAAACTCGATACTGGCGTTCCTCCACTCGGTACTCTCAATGTTCTTGGCAATCTCCTCCAACGGGTAGCCGATAGAGACGACCCTGACTGGGTCGGGGTATGCCTCGCCGAAGACGGCTCGCAGTCCGGGGATCTTGTAAGCCTCCTGCAGGGACATCTCCTTCGAGTAGACCGGAGCGGCCTTCTTGATCCAGTCGTTCGAGATCGACTCGATCTTGATCAGATCGGCCTGAGTGATCGATTTGCCGTGCGAAAAGTCGAACCGCAACTTGGTAGGGGCGACCAGAGAACCCTTTTGATCAATGTGATCGCCGAGAACTTCACGCAGGGCGTAGTTGAGGATGTGGGTACCAGTGTGGTTGTTCCTGATAGGCCATCTTCGCAGCTCGTCGTAGGTGCAGGTGACCTCGTCGCCGACCTTGATCTCGCCTTCCTCCATTTGTCCGACGTGCATGACGTATCCGTTGTACACCTGCACATCGCCGACCTTGAACTCGGCCTGGCCGTCGATGACAATCACACCAGTGTCGTACTCCTGACCACCCTGCTCGGCGTAAAAGTTGGTCTTGTCGAGGATTACACCAAAAGGCGTACCGGTGGCGATCTCAGAGGTGGAAGAGTAGAACTTGGAGGATTGGTAGATGGTCTTGACAGTAGATCTGATGTCGTCCATCTCTGCAGCGTATCAGCAGAGCCCCCCCTCGCGATGACTCACGGAATTTGAACGAGTCGTCGGTCTTTGGCACCGCGTCGTTGGCCTCGAGAGCGGCGAGGTCGTGCACGTCTAGCTTGACACCGGCTCCGACCGTAGTCTTTCCACCAGCCTTACTAGCTTCCAAACTCTCCAACCTGGCCTTTTCGACTGCAGCCTCGTCGATCGACAGTCCTCTCTCCTCGGCCATGATCTGCGTCAGGTCGACGGGGAAACCATACGTGTCGTACAGCCTCCACACGTCCTTGCCGGAGAGCGTTGTCCTCTTCTCCTTGGCAGCAGTGTCGGCGTACTTGCTGAATAGAGCTTCACCTCGGAGAAGGGTCCGAGCAAACGAAGCCTCCTCCTCGTTCAGAATCTCCTTCAGCTCTGGCACCCTCTTGGCCACTTCGGGGAAGATGACACTCTACCAGAAGTTAGTATACAGCCGGCGTGGACACCTATTCACATACCAGCGAGTCGACCACCGTCGGCAGCAGAGACGAGAAGAAACTGCCCATCTCGACGTTCATCTTGCTGTTGGCGTATCGGACACCTCTTCTCAAGATTCGTCGCAAGACATAGCCTCTACCGTCCTTGTCGGGCACACCTCCATCGGTAATGGCGATAGTAAGAGTTCTGATGTGATCGGCGATGACTCGGTAGGCAGTGTCGACGCCGTCCACATCCTCGTCTCCCAGCTTTCCGGTGTAAGGTCGGGCTCCGGTCAATTCCCTGATCTTGTCAAAGATGGGAGTGAAGAGATCGGTGTCGTAATTCGACCTGACGTCGTGGAGGACCGACACTAATCGCTCAAAGCCCATTCCCGTGTCAACGTGCTTGGAAGGTAGTGAACGGAGAGAGCCGTCCTGTTCTCTGTTGTATTGGATGAAGACGTTGTTCCAGATCTCGAGCACGTCTGGATCATCGGCATTGACCAAGTGAGCGGCTTCTCGTCCGCCGATTCGATCAAAGTGGATTTCACTGATGTCGGTCAGTGAACGGACAAGACACTACTGGGCTATACTCACCTGCAAGGGCCACAAGGTCCAGTGGCGCCCATCTCTGTGAAGCGTCAGCTTTGCGAGGCCTCTTCGTGCAACTCGACTCACCCCAGAAGTTGTCTTTGGCATTTCCAGGCAGAATGTGGCTTTCTGGGACACCGAGATCTCGCCACAGTTGCCTAGAGAATGATCAGTCCACTGACCGCCATCTTATCGCACGACGACATACTGAGCCTCGCTATCTGGTTCCAGTCCCTGCTTTGCATCTCCCTCAAAATACGTGACATACAGCCTGTCCTTTGGCAGACCATACACTCTCGTCAACAGGTCCCAAGCCATCGTCAGGGCACCCAGCTACAGTTCCGTCAGTCATAGCCTGAATGTCTCTCGCAGATATCTCACTTTGAAGTAGTTTCCAAACGACCAGTTACCCAGCATCTCGAAGAAGGTGTGGTGGTACGTGTCCTTGCCGACATCGTCGAGATCTGGGACAAGTGTCAGCTGGATGGCATGATCGAACCGACAATTGCCTAACCGTTGTGTTTACCACCGGCTCGGATACACTTTTGCGAGTTGACAGCTCGGACCAACTTGGACAGGTCCGACTTTGGGTCGGCGGTTCCCAAGAACAGAGGTTTGTACTGGTTCATACCCTATACCATGCGATTAGGAGGACTCACTCTCCAGCCTACAATCCACTCACAGCATTGGCGAAGAGCAAAGTATCATCGTCAAAGGGGATGACGCCGCTGGAGGGCCAGAAGGTGTGCTCGAACCCCGGCTGCTTTGCAAAGTAGTCGATGAATGTCTGTCGGACTTTGCTAGCGGGCCAGTCTTGGGGGGATGGCCAGGGCGCCGGGGCCGTCTTTGGCACCTGAGGTGCGGATTGAGCAGCAGACATCTTGTTGGTGGTTGCGAGTGTGTGCTGACGTGCTAGTATCGTCAAGGGCTTGTGCAGTTGAGCTCTGAGTAGAGTTCGGCCAAAAGGCATATACCGGTGTGATGAGGGATTGTTGCTGTAGATCCAGCTTCAAGGCTTTATACTTTCCCCTTTTTCTTGGCCGATCCGACTGGTGAGATCGAGTCGATTTATGAAAGGAGGTGGACAGCGTGCTAGTAGTCGTTGTCAACGTTGAATGGATCGTCGTCAACGGTGCGAGTCGGTCAGAAATTCGGCTCTACGCGAACTCGGTTGGTGCATCGATTTGATCCCGTCGACATGGAGGGACATCGATCTAGCGCCCTGACTTTAACATGACTCCTACCTTCATGCTTCTTGTACCAGCTACCGAGACTGCCGACGCGGCACCGCATGGAGCGACAGGCCATATCCCGCGATCCGACTGATCCAGGACTGATGGCAATACCGGTAGCGCCTCACTTGCAATCTGGCCCGCTCGAACCGAATCTGAAACGAGTTGTCAGACGAGACTGCGATATGCGATCTATACCGTACTAACGAGCTCTAGAGCCGCAAGTAAAGGTGTCACGTTCGGTCACGTAGGATGAGCTGCATGTATTGACTGCAGAATCGTCTTCTTTATATAGCAGACCACCAGATCACCAAACAGTCGACAGAGATCAACATCATCCGCCTCACCATGCTACAGATCTTGCATCAGTTCCTACCTGGGTCGCTTACATCGGCAGTGAGTACCAGGTCCGTTCGATTTTGAGCGCGCTGAAATTCTGTAAAGGTGGTCAATGCCACCCTCGCCATTGGGACCTGTTGCCTAGTCATGGTAGCACAGCCGGGCAGCTTTGTGTCACTCTTCATCCTATCTTTCGCCTCGTTTAGCGCATATCTTCCGGTAATAGGACTGCTGGCAGACAAGGAGAGAAGAAAGTACGCGTCTTCAGTGTCATATCTCGCTGACCATCGTCAGGTCCGACAAAACGCGGCATGTAAAGTGTAGAGGGATCGACTTGGCCAAGAACCAGTTCATCTTGACTTTTCTGCATGGGATCATCTGGACTGGTGAGGCCTCAGCTCCTTTATACCGATGTGCTTGTGGAGCTGACTCTTCCTAAAGTGTTCATAGGCGTCTTCATGGCGGACCTGGTCAAACTCCCGATGTCCTTCACGTGCCCCTCTAAGCAATGTGTCACCTATACCCTTGCCATGACGGTTGCCTACTTCAACCTATTCGTCATCTGCGCACAGCTGGCCGCGCTCACCGAGATTGTGTGCCAAGTTCAGTCCTGTCCGGCACGCGTCCTGGCAGATCGGACTTTGGGTCATATCCTCCGCAAGTCGATCTCTCAGCTCATCTCCCTGCGACAAGAAGGCAAACGGGTCAAGGCGATGGGCATGGAGACTCAGAGTCCAGAGCGGGGCGAAGTGAGGCACATGACCGAGACGACACGGGATCTCGTTCTAGCGGATATCAACCTTGCCGAGCCGAGGGACGAGGATAGAAATAGGAGACGAAGGACTAGGACGACTTCGGGCAACGGCACCATTACCAACAAAAGCAGACACCATAGGAGCATTACCCTTGGCGATCTGGCAGCGGTCGTGCAATATGATTCCCAGGGCGGAGCTCGGAATCCATTCAGTGGGACTCGAAATCCATTCAGTGATTCCGAAAAGGTACACCAGCAGGAAGATCATTCGGCCGATCTATATGGAATGATACCAACGGCGAGGAGGGTAGCCGCACTCAAATCAGGTCAACCCAAAACACCTCCCAACTTCAGTCGACCCACTTCGCCTTACAGCACCTACTCGTACAACTCGGGCTTGCGAGCCATCTCTCCCGCCCAACCGGAATCATTCATCATGCCATACACTCCGATGTCCATTCTTCAATCTCCTGAATCCAGGTACTCGACCTACTCCCGATGGTCGGCGGACGTCACCCCGACATCGAGGCATAGCAAGGTTGAGATGGAAGGGTCTCCGGATTCCCTCGTGGGCGAGACGGTCAAGACGCCAACGGGCTAGACCGACAGGGCTGCACCTGGGCATGGATTACAATCGGCTGTATCAACGTCTCGACCCATTGTTATAACCGAATACGTGTCTTTCAGCTTCTTTCTTTGGCTCTATGGATGCACTGGTATGGTAGTACTATAAGACAACTTTGGCCGACACGCCCAACTCTCACTGACCGACGAGGGAGAGAAGGAGGGAAAAGATGTCCGCGCCAAGCTTGTTGACTAGTATGCCAATTGATCAGTACCTTTTACCCCACTCTCAGCCATCCTGCTCACCGATATCAAGAACTGGATCAAGGAAGGACGTATCGATGCCGAGATCTGCTAGGATCTGCAAAGCGGCGTCGGTGAGCTCGCCGTCGATGGTCTGGATGCTCTTGATGAGCGTCGCGAGGGCTTTGTCCAGGGAGGCCAATTCGTCGGAGACGAGATCGGCGAGGGAGGGGTCGATAGAGCGGATGACAGAGTCAACAGAGGCGAGGACGTCGGCGAGCAGGGTAGCGAGCTCGTTGTCTCGCTGGGATAGTGCTCTGCTCAACATGTCAGCAGACGTATGGAATGAGGACCTGGGAATCACTCGCCTCTTTTCCTCGGCCAAAGATCGCTTCCTACCGGTGAGTGTGGCCTTGGCAGCGGTGACGATATCCTTGGTCAACGGGTCCACGGTCGCCTTGACCTCGTCTACGGTAGTGAATACCGTCGAAGTAGCTGGGACAAGGGTAGTCTTGCAGACTGTTAACTTGAAACCACTATTGCCTACTACGATCACTCACCACTTTGGCGCTGAGGTCCGACAGGATGCTATCGAGATCGACCCTCCTCTCCACGGATGCTCGTCTGACTTCAGTTGACCCCTTGGCTTGGATGATAGGCGCTGGCGCAGCGAGAGCGGCACCAATGAAGGGGACAAGGCAGATGAGGCTGGAGAAGCGCATTGTTTGTGAGACGTCGTGATTCTTTGAGGAAGCTGTTCTGAGTGGTAGGCGTTGGTTATTGGCAGTGGACTTGGTGAGAGAAATTAGACACCGGACTTGGTCAGCTTTATACCCTTCGTCTGGGCTGTGCGATCGAACTTGGGGAGCTCGTCCTCAACTAGTCCCAACCCGGCGATTGCTGTAGCTCTTGTCACTAGGTGAGCACTTCAGCGCTAGAGATCAATAAATTCTATCCATTCATGAACGAGCTCGATCGATGAGCGCCAGTCCCCAGTCCCAGCCAGGCCAGCGCTAGACCTACCGTGAAGCCCTTCCTTGTCTGCCTTGGACTTTTCTCACGCAGCCGGGACGGATGTATAGACCGTGACAAGCGTGTTTCGACTAGCATCAAGTATGAGTGGAGTTGCGTAGATAGCCATGGATTGGTGGTGCTTGGGCAAGCAGGGAGCCGTGAGCGGTCGTTCAGGAGGTAAGGTGTCCCGCTAGTGTTGATGAAGGAGGGAACCATTGACCATAGCGCCCATCTCCAAACACCGTCATGCTAGCACCTGAACGTTTTCAACGATTCGATTCGTCAAGATAAGTACCGCAGTCCGCAACACCAATGAGATGGCCAGTGAGTCGACGTCAACAAGATAAGAAGAGGTTGAAACCGTCGAAGATAAGAAACCCGATAGCGAGATAGCAGATTATAGCTCTTTCCAGATCACTAGCTCGATGCCAAGTTGCACTAAAAAACCCATTTTAGCACGTCATGACTCTTCAGCTTATCAGACCTGCCGCTTGCTGGAACTCCTCGTCTATGACAGTCTTGCTTCGGCACAGTGAGAGCTATCTGGATGCACATGGTCGTCGCGGGTAGTCACCGGTAGTCACCGGAACTTGAGATAAGACTACGGGACTAGCGACTCGAAGATTCACACCATCAAGTCTAGTGCATCCGCACATACCGGACGTTACATACGAGATCCTCCGCTTGCGCCATACCTGAACCTCTCGGCGCCTTTCCAATTCTCCCCTAGGATCTTGCGGACCTCCGAGTCGGGACCGAAATCGACTGTGTACAGGTCGCCAGAATGAGGCATATCTTTCTGTATGTCGCCGTTGAGTCCCGCCATCTTAGAATGCGCTGTGGCGATGTACATGACGTCGAGGTTGGGTCCTACGGCTCGACATCAGCGTATGCCGCACTAACCTAGTTCATACCGTCTTTAAACTCACCGCCGAAACAAGGGATTGTGGGGCTGAGGGCTTCTTTGCACCGGATGAAGCAGATGATACTGCCGTCTGGCCTGTATCCGATAACCCGACTATCCATCCATCTAGCCACCCAGATATTGCCGTTGCCGTCCATGCTGAGACCATCTGGCACACCACGAGTAGGCGTCTTGTCGTCGGTGGGAGGTGGTGAAACGGCAAATTGACGACGGTTCGAGATCTCTCCTGTCGAGATGTCGTAGTCGAACTGGTCTATCCTGTCGGCATGCGAGTCGATGAAGTCTGGAAAGATAAGTCAGTCCTTTCAAGTGTCACATCTTCACCTTGAGGAACTCACACATTGTCTTGTGGTCTAGCGACCATCCTATACCGTTCGAAGTCCCGACTTCTGAGAGGACCTTGGTCATCTTGCCATCTGTATCCAGCCTATAGATCCTGATCAGTACCGTTGGAGATCGTGCCGCACCCGACTAACCTCCAGAGTTCGCCCTCCCTTGCTTTACCCCTGTGCTCAGGCAGAGCCATAGAACCCGCAAAGTACCTCCCGTCTGGACTGGCGGCGCCGTCATTGAATCTGACGAGCTTGCCTGGCGCGTTCCCGAATTGCGGCTTCTGCAAGGTTTCTGAGGACTTCTGTTCCGTTTTCTTAAACGTTTTGGCAAACGGCTCTGTTGGTTCTGTCTGCGGTAGGATCACCACAGAGTCTTGGATTAGAGCGAGGAACTGCACGCCGGATCAGCGCTGCTTTGCAGGATAGCCCGGAGGCGTTTTGCTCACCCCTGGCTGGCCCTTTCGTAGAGCTATAGCTGTGACGAACCTGCTCTCAGGATACTTATCCACACTGTACTTCTTCGAAGATGGCTCAAGACTATACCGCATCAGGTCTTTATCTGACATACGTCACATATTGCTCACCTGTGGACTTCGGCCTGAGTCAAGTCGACCCAGTGTAAAAGCTGCTTCTTGGAGTCCCACAGGATGCCTGATCATAGTCAGTCGGACCGTTCATTGTCAAGATGCCTGTATGATCTTTGCGTACCTTCTCCCAACTCGTTCTGACATTCTAGGAACACTTCAGCGTCAATGATGGGGATGGACATGATGGCTTGGTGGTGAGATTCCCGGTAGGTATATTCAGCTTATATGTATTGCCTGAGATCCACAGGGTCCTGGTACCGAGGCAAGGTTGAAAGGATCCAAAAAGGGGTCGTCAAGTTGATCAACTATCAACGAGTGGGCGAGCGTGTGTGTAACGGATTGTCGCAGCTGTGTGTCAACGGTAGACAACGGTTGACCCACCTCCGCGCCCACCACAATCTCACTGAAGATGGACCGGCACCCGCTCGGGCCGAAGCCCGATATTTGCCGCAAATCTCCCGAACAGCGAGCAGCGCTGTTGTCGCGTCTTGCATAGTGAGGTACATTCAAGGATACACCTCCCGTCCTGCTTCCTCCAAGCACTGAACCAAACGATCCACAGTGTCCTCTTCTGTATTTATACTGAGAACTACCCTGAAGAACTTGCCCTTCTCGCCAGGGGCATAATCGATCATGAAGCCCTTTCCGACCAACAGCCTGACCATCTCCGCTGTTGTCCGACTGACCTCCTCTGCATCCCCCTTGATCTGCCCACTGGGCGAGTAGTAGAAGCACACCTGCAGACACGGTAACGGCCGAGTGGACACCATTGTGAAGTTTCCCGTGGCCTCCAGGGCGCTATACAGTTTGTCGGCTCGACGGAATGCTGTGCCAATCTTCGACGAGTACCCCTCAGAACCATAATACAGCCACGATAGATGCAGTTTGAGAGCATCACCGCGTCGTCCACACTGAGGTGTGAGATCGGCCAGGTCGTAGATCTCGTCGGAGCCGTCGTTATGAAACAGGCTACATAAGTCAGCCCGATTCCAGCCATATACAGATCTACTCACTACCCCGCCGGCAGCGTCATCGCCTTCCAGAATTGCCGCATGTCCTTTCCCAACAAGAAACTGCAGGTGACGGGAGTTCCAAGCATTTTGTGTGGATTGACAGCTATACTGTCGGCCAGTTCGGCCCCGCGTAATCGAGTCTCCCTCAGCTCCTCGTTGAACACCACTGAGCCTCCCCAGGACCCATCCACGTGCATCCAGAGGCCAAACTCCTTGCAGACCGCGCTGATCTCGTCGAAGGGGTCATACGATCCGAGTACCGTGGTCCCGGCAGTCGCGTTGACGTAGAATGGTGTTTCTCCATCATTCCTAGCTGCGATGACCATACTCCTCAGAGCTGCTGGATCCATTCGTCCTTCCTTGTCAACGGGGACAGACTTGACAGCGTCCGAGCCGAAACCATAAAGCTGGGCTGCCTTCTCCAGAGAATAGTGACCGTGAGCAGAGGTGAACAGAACAAAATGTTTGCCCTGGATACCTTTCGATTTGGTCTCGGGAAATAGCGTGTTGCGCGCGATAATGACAGACGAAGCGTTGGAAGCAGATCCACCAGGCTGGGTCATGCCGCCGGCGTGCTGCCCTTGGAAACCGAACATATTGGCCAGGGATTGAGACACGCTTTTCTCGATCAGGGTGAGGACGGGCGAAACCTGATAGACGTGGACCTGTCGATATGTCAACACTATACATCTCGCGGATGACCTACGTTTGTGTTCAACACGGCGAGGATCAACTCAGAGACGACTCCGACCTATACCATTACCCAGTCAGCTCGGACAGCAAGTTATTCGACGCAAGCACTCACGGCATTCGTCGAGGCATATAGCTTGTCCATGAATCCCTGATCCCAGGTGTTCACCGAAAACTTGAGTACCTTCTTTACAAGGTCCAGAAGCCCATCTTTCCCTCGACCGCTTGCGGGAAGCGCCAGATCCAGGATCGAGGAGAGCTCTTGCGGCGACTTGTAGTCGACGACATTTGCCTTACGCCCCTCACCATGCCTATCTATACCTTTACCGTTAGGAGAAGCATGTGCTGGAGACGTAGATGGCTGAGGATCTGCTGAGCGGATGAATGGAATTATCAGCTCCTTGACCGAGTCGAGCAACTACACGAGTGTTGTAATTTGTCAGCCGGATTCGTGATGCTCATGAGCGAATGACGTTTCGGACTCACGTCTGAGACCTCATCTGCTCTGGATGATTGAGCTGCCTCAGAAAGTGACTGGGTTGCAGTCATTTTGTGTGGATGAAGGTAGGTCGTTCAGGACTGTAAAGGATGTGAAGAGGTTGCTTGAGAGGATCCAGATCTTTGGAGTCTGGCGATCGGCCGGATCACTGTTTCATATCCGATCCGAAACCGGAACCTCCACAATTTAGTTCCGTTCACGTGAGCCACGGGCCACGTGTTCGAGTGAATGTCGGCGGGCGATCTGCTGGCATCAACGGCCTGACCATGACAGTCACTCCAAAAGTATCACCGTCGTCCTCGCCCGGATGGTCCGCCTCGGATAGATGTCAGAGGTCCTGCTACCTCTGGCCTTGCTGGGGGCCCTGATTGTCTCTCTTGATCGGCTGGTCAGACGCGGTCAAACGTCCTCGCACCTGCCATCTCATCGGCTATCCAGACCGGTCTTCACCAAACCCGGCTGGAGCGTGGAACTGAATAGACTTTCGATCTCGATATACACAAAAGCGCTGAATGATCTGCCATCGCAAATAACGAGGACACTGCCACGCCATGTTACGAGACTGTACGATATAGGAGCGATAGTGGGGATAGTAGGGGTCGCAGGGGCCGTCTTCAGTGGACTGTGGGCCGTGAAGGATGTTTGGGCCACTGTATGGCTCGAAGCGGGTCTTCATGCCGGAGAGACCATCATCAAAGGGGATGAAAAAGCTGTCAATCTACTGAGGAGAGCGATGAACAATATAGCACCGGTCGGGGACAACGGCGAGCAATCTGGACTCGCACCGCTGGTAAGTTGGGGTATCTCAGCGCAGGGAACCAAGCTGACTTGTCTAAAAGATTCCCGGAGTCACTGTACCTCTGTCACATTTTCCGACCATAGTGCTAGCTCTTGTTGCCAACCAGCTCTTCCACGAGCTAGGCCATGCGCTGTCTGCAAGCTAGTAAGAAACCCCTCCATCTGCTCTCGCCAGCACTCTCGCTAATCCACCCGCAGTGACGGTATGAGCCCATCTCGACTCAGCTTTAGCCTTCACTATCTTCTTCCATCGATGATAGTTTCGTTCCCGAAGTCGGTAGACAGGGCTGCCGTGTAGGTGATACCTTTGAGCGCAAGAATATCCAACTGAGCTGATACAACTTTAACAGTAAGGTCAGATTGCGTCTCGCTTCAGCGGGATCCTGGCACAATCTCATCACATACATCAGTATCTGGTCTCTGGCTCTGGGTGGACTGGGCAGCATATGGTGGTCAGATCTCAGCGATGTTGGCCGAGTGGTTTTGTCTGTTGATCCTGTAAGCAGGCTCGATGTCCATCAACCGATTATCAAGCTGATATGCTTCAAGGCATCACCGCTACACGGACATCTAAAGCCTGGCCAGCTCATCACACATTTGGATGAGGTACCGATTGGCAATCGAGGGGAGGACATCTGGTCTGGGTATCTTCGGAGCTCAGAATCTCCTGATCCTGATAGGGGATGGTGTATTTTGTCAAAGTCGTTCGAAGGTGAGCCCTCACTCCGTTATCCGCAGAGAAGAAGTCCGTGTTGAGTCTCGAAATCTTCAGGACTGCCTCTTGCGCCTTGTGCCGACCACGCCGGTATTGCTTTCGTACCCATCAACCCGGAACCTCCGGTCACAGACCAGAGCCATTGCCTTAACCCGCATCTGGTGCTAGAGATTCCATCAGCTCAGTGCCCCTGCCCCGGAGACAAATGGACCTGTGTGCGACCACATGCCGACGAGAACGTGCTTCGGATTCAGCTAGAAGGGAGCAAGAACGGCCGCGGCAACTTTGTCCTGTGGTCTGGCGACAGGCAGACAGTCCTGGAGGATGTCGTGGTCGGTACAACCAAGCCGATCATCTTCGATTCGCTAGTTCGTTGGGTCGCTTTGTTCATCCAGTGAGTCTCAGCCATCAATTGAATGGACGCGAGCCCTGATAGTCTGAACAGGTACATGTCGACAATAGCATTCTCATTGTTCATCTTCAATCTACTACCACTACCTTCCGCGGACGGATCTCACGTGTTCCGTGCCGTACTTGATTTGATGCCCTCACGAACGCCTTCCCCACGAACCACTCCTGTACCCACGCAGAAGCCGTTCCAAGCGACTTTGTCATCGGTCACAACGGCCGCTTCACCTGTATACACATCGTCATCGCGGCTCAACTCGCCAAACGTTCCCACGTCCTCGAGGCTCAACACACCTACTATTAGCATGTTCCGACAATTCGAGCTGCACAGCGATGATGACGACTCTGATGACGGCGATGGAGATTACGAGTCTGACGAAGAGAATACTGGGGGAAGGGGGATTGGCAGAAGGTCGAAGGAGGGGGCTTGGAAATCGAAGCTGAGGAGGGGAGTAGAGATGGGTACTATGGGTATAGCAGGGGCATGGGCGGCGGGCTGGGCGATGTTGGCTTTACTGCGCTCGAGCTAATCATGGGGGTCGTCTTTGCTTGGGTCATTTTGGGCTTTTCTGGGGTACGGTATGTCGTATGCAATGGTGCATCACGCAAGCATTCAAACATCCAGATGGGCTAGAACGCGCAAGTACTGAAGCTTTGTGGGTGAAATTCCATAGTGTAACCCGTTGACTGATCGACCGTGCTGGCTAGGACGCCTTTCACTACAGTACTCGTACCTTACACCACTTGGAACCTTCTCCTCTTGCCATCACTAGCCTCAAACATATAGCTCACCCCGGCCTCGTTGTCGTGAGGCACGACCTGATCCGGTTATCCCCGACGGCTGACGGGATGTCAGGCTGTATATACTCGTACTTACAACTCCAAGACCCATAGCCTACCTGCTCTTCTCATCCATACCGCTCACAGCACACCCATCATCAACAAACCAACATGGCAAAGTTGAAGCAGGCTCGAGTGACTGAGGCTAGGGCCGGTCTATCCGCCCTACTGCCTGCCCAGCTTCGCCCATTGGTCGTTCAGTTCGACCTACCATCAGCAACAATCCTCGGCCACCAAGAGCGTCGTCTGGCGGAGCTGGAGGCCGCTGTCGCCAACATTCTCCTCTTGATAGCCGGTCCTGCTGAGGCGGCTGACGACAACACGACCTCGGCGGAACACAATACAGATGCCCAGTCCACCACCACTGCTACATACGGCATTACTACACCCAAGGTTGTCTCACCTCAGCCTCTAGGTCATGGTGACCTGTGCAACATTGTGAAGCAGGAGGTGAAAACGAAGGTGTCCGAAATCGATGTGCAGTTGCAAAAGAACCTGAAGAATTTTCACAGCGACTATTGATACGGCCAAAATCAGTAACCTCCTACACAGCAAGAAGACGTTCAAAAAGGAGATTGTTGAGGAGTTACACCGTGCGGGACATCGAGTATGCACCGGTGCGCCTGAAAACTGGGAGAAGAGGCTGGAGGTCATGAGTGAGAGGGCCTACCGGGATGGATTCCGAGATGGCTTGAGGGAATTGGTCAGCCAAGAGGTTCGAAAGCACCTGACACCGGCCCTCGAAAGCATTATCCATGATAGAATCACATCAGAGACGGCCATGGCGGGGAAGCCACTACGAGAATTGGCAAGTCAAACTCAGAGAGCTCTAGAGGAAGGCCGATCTGTTCGAGACGATCTGAGGAACGAGAAAGTCATTATCACCAAGTTGGTGAAGTACATCAAAGACTATGACCAGCGAGTCAAGGAGGAGACGGCAGCTCTCAAGGATGTTCCGAAGGCGATCGAAAGTGCCAAGGCGGAGATCAAGGCTATGGTCAGCCGAAACACAAAAGTGATAGAGAAGGCAATCAAAGACCTCGAGAAAGCCGCCAAAAAGCCCTCGACCCAGATCGCCAAACTCGAGACCAAAGCCTTCGACGAGGCTGTACTGCGACTCGACGAAAAGGTCGCGGATGCCGTAGCAAACATCAAGCAGGCCGAGGTGGCTAGTGTCGAGGTTCTCGCCGTCGCTTCCGCCTCCGTGCAGCAGTCTATCGACCGACTGAAGCTCGCAACCGCCGACGCCGAGGTCACCGCAGCGACGTTCGAAACGGGGCTCAAGGAGACCGTCGAGCATGGTCGACTAGTGGACACCCGACTCCAGAACTCAATCGAAATGCTTGCCGCCAAGGAGGAGGAAGTGAAGGAAGCCCAGACGGTGATTGTGTCAGCAAGAGACTTGGAGCAGACTTCCATCGACACGCGAGCCAAGGTGGAGAGACAGGTCGACTTGGCTAGAGACGAGATCATGAAGGAGATGGTGAGGAGCATCAAGGCGGTCTTCCTCGCCGGTCAGATGACCACTTCACCGGCCAACGACAGGCCCGTTGGTGTACCGGACTTCAAAAGCCAACTCAGCACCACTTTAGCTGAAAGGATTGCCAACACGCCACCAGCTCAAGCCGCCCAAGACGGTGTCAGAATCGACGACGGCTTTTCAGGAATGGTGAAGCTGCAGGACGAAAGAAAGTCCAGAGCTCATGATGGCAAACAATCCGATTGGAAGATCAAGGACAGGAAGGAGAAAGGAAAGGGGAGGGAGGCTCCGGGAGTAGATCAGCACCCTCCCGTGAAGACGTGGTCCGCCGAGTGGAAGGCTTCCACAGGTGAGCGAAGACCTGGCCGCTCGACAAAGATTCCGTCAAACACGTGTTCATCGAACGCAGTACTGACGGAATTGAAGCTGTAGATCAGACCCAAACGCACCGATACAAGCGATCTGCAAGCAGTGGGCCTTCCGGCGGCGTTGTGTATTACCCTCCCGGCAGCGGCCCCGATTCAGATTCGATGGTATGACCCCGGTTCAGATTCGATGCTCAAACGACGTTGGGGTGAGTGATTGGTCCAATTCTGCAGCGAGTAAACCTTTAACCATTGCGATTGGATAGATCATTGCAAGATGGAGCGCTTCAGCTTAACAAGCCAACTGGTTTGTCGAGATGACACGGTGGACGGAGATCGAGAGATATGACGAGCGATCAATACTATAGCTACGCGAAAGACGTCATTCATGCATACGATGGCTGCCTGATGCTAGATCCCAAGTAGTCACTGATGTCGCGTCGGATTGAACAAGGGGTGGACGAGAGAAAGTAGAGTGGGAAAAATAGCTAAAACTGGATAAGCGAAACCGAAGTGTTTGAAAGTATGACCGAAGGATGAAAAGGAGACACAAGAGGCTAGTCGAAATCAAAGGCCGAGAAAGGGAAGCCAGGACAGGTTGAGCGCTATATTTCCAAGAAATGATCCGTTGAAATACCGAAACTGTTTGATGCGATGTTTGATTGGGTTGGTTGCTTGATATGATGCTAATGCGGGCTTTATGCCGAGCTGATTCTCGGGGTGCCGGTTCGTGGGATGGGTGGTGGGGCCATTCCGACACCGACGCCAGGCCATGTTGGTGGGTTGCCGCCATAGACTGGGCCAGAGGGCTGAAGGCTGCCGAAGGGACCCATGATGGGTCCTCCGACTCCCGGCTGGCCAAGGTGTCCGAGGTATGTGGGCATAATCCTTCGTCTGGTTCGCACCTTTCGAGCACCACCGTTGGCATTGGGTCCAAGTGCCGAAGTCAGAGCTCGTGACGCGAGAGAGATCGATGGTGACCGCGACCTATCATAGGTTTGACGATTTTGCGACATGACAGAGCTAGGTCTGGAAGCTCCTCCTCCTCCACCTAGCTTCACTCCACCGCCCATCACGGTGACGTTACCGCCGTCGTATGGAGTGACAGTCGGCGTTGTGGAAGTAGCGCCGCCGGGGGTGGTGGAGTCTCGTGGTCCACTAGGTGATGGAGTCCTGCCACGTAGAGGTGGCGCGGTCTGGCTTCCAGGGTGGGTCTGGGTCGGAGTCGGTGATTTGCTCGAGATCGGGCCACCGAAGGGGTCTGCCGATGGTGGACGCGACCCTGGTGTAAGGAGCTGCGCCGCACTGGCTTCAGATACCGACGAAGCAACTGAGCTAGTCGATCCAGTACCAGAACCCCGGTGGGACGCGTTGATTGGCTTGGAAGTGGACATCATCGGTGTGGAGGAGCCGCGCGGCTGATTTTCGTCGTTTTCTGCGCAGGAACTGAAGTATGCTGAATCTCGGCTCCACGAAAGGTCTGAATGTGCCGGGGATGGCGTCCTGGCGAGCGCGAAGGAAGGCAACAGTGTGGCGGACGAAGATGAGTCGTGGTCTGGCACCGTGCTCGGGTGGTGATTCGCGGGTGTAGGGGGTATGGCGAACACAGCTGGAAGTGGAATAGGTGCTCTGATAGGAATTGCGCGAGACGCACGCGCCGGAGTGGTGCCGACTCCGGGAGACGTGACGTTGTCGCCCGAAGTGGTGGTCGACGTAGACGGCACGGCAAGTCTAGGAGATGATGATGATTGCCAAACGAGAGTGAACGGTTCTAATCACGGATGGTCAGTATTTGTAAGCGTAATGGAACGCGATTTTGGTCGACCTACCTCTGATGACTTTGGTCACCTCGAATCCATGATCCTCCCATTCCCAAGCACCATATCTCCAGATCACTGTTCCAGGATCACACCAAGCCTCCCACAAGTCTCTTCTGCCTCGTCCTTCCTCGTCCGCGTCGTTTCCCACAGGTCTCGCCAAAGCTTTCCGCCAAACTGCCTCCTTCACTCCCGCGGCCTGTGCGCATTTCCTCAACGGCCTGGGAAGGCCTCTGTCCGCGTCACATATGAGAGACCTGAATCCAGAGCCGTGCTGAGGGTGTTCAACGTCCCACGAGGGAGTGTACAGCTCGGTCAAAGTGGAGTCCAGGTATACCCGAAGAGCTGCTAGTGTCTCTGGCGGATACAGTTTGGCCAGCGGGGCGAGAAGATGATTGATAAGGCTGGACAATGCAGTTGGTAGAGTCAGGTCGAGATCGAGACCGTTCAGACCCTGCACTGTCTGAGGTGGAAGCGCTGGAGACGGGATCGGCGAGGTGATATCCAGCGTTTGGAGCTTATTCGCCACGTCATCCGACATCGCGAATGATGAGAATTGTATGGGAATTGGTGTTTATGATCTTTCAAGCATTACGCTGGCTGCTGATATCGCGTCGACAAGCGACTTGTGGTTTGCAGTCGATTTGCCAGAGGGGCGGATGATAGTTGACAAAGCGAACAGGAATCAGTCTGTGAGAGGGGTCTTTAGCCCGTAATGAGCATTTTTTCTCTCACACAAGAAGCGGCAGGTCTAAAGATCACTTACGCTGCAAGACGGTGGGTATGATGATGAGGCGAGACGAGAGAAGGTAGTGAAAGGATCGAGTATGCCGTATGATAGAGGTGGTTATCCAAAGGATTGCATCGACTTGGATGCTCGTTTGGGAAAGGGCTTTGGCGGTGTCAGACACAAACACACTGAAAACATTACGTAATCTGGTTTTTACCCTGGCCTCGGCGAATCCATGTCACGTGGCTCAGCGTGGCACCCTGAGCCTGGGCGAGACTGGAGCTTTCCACAACACGCCCGATGCACGATGCATTGCACTGCCACATCAGTGGAGAGCGCATGATATGATGCATGTAGTGTAGACCGACAAGGCTGCGCGCAAGCCATGAACATATGTTGCATGTCACATAGGCCTTTTACTCAACTTTCACTCGTTCATCATGCCTTGCCGGAGTGGAGGACGCCAAACCGAGCAAACCCACCACCCCTTCATTGCTGATGGTAGTGGTGACCTCTCGACCCATTTGATGCGCCAGTACAACCGCCAACAGATGTTTGCACTGATCCTGGATCAGCCAAATCTGCTTGTATCATGTGATGTGATGCGCGGAGGAGAACGCAGGGTAACTCACAAAGACGTTCCTCTCGCCAGACAGCGAGTTGTAGGCAAAACCCGGACAGGGACAATACATGCCTTGAAATGCCTGAACGTAAGATAGAGGGTCACCTTGAGGATTTTCATTTCCGCCAGCGGTCGGATCGGATGGCTTCTGAGCTGTGTCATGCTCAGTCGAGTTCTCCGGGGATGCTGGATCCATAGTAGCATCCATATGATGTTCGGCCGCGTTCATTGCCCCTCGTGTAGGAGATTGTGCATTCGCAGTAGGTGAGAATGATCGAGGGGGGTTGAGGTAGAGGGTGTAAGGTAGTCCCGTTGACGAGGTGACCTGGAGGTTTGGTCAGTACTCGATCAGACGTGACAGAAGACTTTGGATAGCATGAAGGATAGTGGATGAGGATAGATCAGCTGAGAGGCTCACTTGAAAGACTGTTCGTCCATTATTAAGGTTCACCTTGACCACTTCCAGCCAGTCAGTACAACTTCCGCGTAGATCCTCCAATCAAAAATCGCACCTTCTCTTCTGTCTAGAAGCTGAAGGGCGGAAGTCAACATGGATCCGAAAACCGCCTCCAGCTGGAGGAGTAACGTGGTGTCGACTAGAGCCATGGTCAGTTCGATGATGAGATTTGATAGAAGACTCCATGAGCATGCCTGAGCAAAGATGTACAGTTGTGCAGTTGTGAGAAGAAGGCATACGCACCATCTGTCGGTGTCGATGGGAGAGATGATATGAGTGTGGAGGCCAGGTGAAGGAAGTCGATTGATGGCGCTATCATCGCTCCTCTCGCGCTTCTGACCACGTCAGGTGGAGGGCATTTCTTGCAGTCTCTTAATACAGAGGTCCGGGCAGCTGTGTAGCTGGCAGGAGTTTTACTTGTCTTGAGCGACTGCAGGCGGACGATAGGCAAGTCAGACCAAGTCCGGTCCAGGACTCCAGAGTGATATCTGGCTTGCAGCTGCGATCCCCCGGACCGGTCAGATCTCTCCCGATCTACCACGTGGTCTTGATTTGCCACCCGCCACCCTGCTGCCACGAGGTAAACGTTAGCTCCGTTGTACGAGGCGAGAGAAGAGAGTACCCGGTGGTGACCTGCTCGAAGCTAACATCGACTGCGCTCAAGACACCTTGACCGACTACGTATCTTGGACCAAACACAGCACGCCGTCTTCATCCTATCGCACAAGCAAGCTACCTCGGAAGTCCAGCAGGCCAACGGACTGTGCGACCTTGCAACTCGACCTCGTCACGAATCGAAGTCCCAGTACCATCGTATAGTCTTCTTTCGGACGACAGCTGCAACCTCACTTACCACTATGAACAGAGTGATCTTGTTGTCGCTCCCAAAGCTTGAAGTAAGCTGACTCTTCGATAGATCTTCGGCTCCGGCAAAGCAAAGCCCAAGCCCAGTCTGACAGACGCAATCTCGTCCGTGAGTTCAGCGTATCCTGGCGATAGAGAAGATCACTAAGTCGGCTCCCGGCAACTATAGACCGACACGCGTATCGGATCGATAGAAGTCAAGATCAAGAAGCTAGATGCAGAGCTATCGGCATTCAAGGCGCAAATGGCCAAATTGCGAGATGGCCCAGGAAAGGTGAGTGAGCCGTAGAACTAGATGCGGTCCTTTGCTCTCGGGAAGCTGATGAATATGCTCAGAATGCCGTCCAGCAAAGAGCGCTCAGGACTCTCAAGCAGAAGAGGATGTACGAGAACCAGCTATTGCAGCTTCAGCAACAGACGTGGAACATGGAGCAAGCCGCTATGACTACGGAAAACCTGAAGAACACCGTGAGTAGCGCTTAGCACATGTCAAGCCTCTGTCCAACCGAGAGGCTTGTACCTCTGCCTTGTCGGCCACTTCTGCCCATCCAAACCCATGTCTCATGCACAGACACCGCTGACATACTTCGGCCGAAGATGGCGACTGTAGATGCAATGAAGGTCGCCAATAAGGAGATGAAGAAGCAGTACAAGGGGATTGATATCGACAAGATCGAAGTGAGTGGCATCGGAATCTTGCGAGCAGATCTTGTACTGATCATCTTTCAGAGCATCCACTATGACATGGAAGACCTAATCGAGCAGGCCAACGAGATTCAGGAATCGTTAGGCAGGAGCTATGGTGTGCCAGATGAGGTTGATGAGGCGGATCTGCAAGCAGGTCAGTTTGCGTGCTCCGATTGCATCATTGCGTTCATCACTGAATCGAGGTCCCAGAGCTCGACGCTCTTGGTATGGATGACGAGCTAGTTGGCGAGGGCGAAACACCGAGTTATCTCCAAGATGCAACGGCCTTGCCCGACTTTGTGGACACGGCACCTCTGGAGGCCAGCCATGTGAGTGGGCAGCTGGCTTTTTGACCTTCATGGTACTGAAGCTGACATTGTTCGAAGGAGACCAATGGCCTGACCGCAGAAGTCGCCCGCTGATCATCGACTTCGATACCCAAGCCGCGAGCCCGTGCCGCACGCGAGGCTGTATGCCCCCGCAACGTCATGAGCAGGCTGCGACAGTGACCGTGTGCGATATAGTAATGATCACAGAGGCAAAGAAGTCATATTGGACATTGTCCAAACGAGAGCTTGGAGGAGTGACATGGAGATATCAAATATCGAGGTTGTACACTACGATTATGTACCAAAGATCCACCATCGCGGGCGTTGTTCGCCTTGCGTACATGAAGACTATACTATTGCATCAGTATCGTATCGCAGGACGCCGGTGAAAGGGATGCTCACCATGTGCAGGCTCAATAGAAATTTGGGCCGATGTCTCATCGATATCTGAGCTGTGCTCTGAAGGGCGCCGTAGGCCATTTGACTGTCCCACTGTGAGAGCCGCCATAGGCAGAGCAGACTGGCAGCAGGCCGTGCTTGGCAGAGCGGGATGCGATGGAGCGTAGTCGGGGCGATGATCGCCTTCAGAAACGTAGTCGCCTGGTATCCACGCCTTTCATTGGACCTTCAATACCTTCAACCACACCACTGTTGCTGGAATCGTCTTGGTCGTTCGCGGCGTCCATACCCAACTTGTCCGAGGCGACGAGCCGGGGGCGGACATTGACCGAGGTACATAGCAAACGATATCGCGCCCGGATCGATGACATGAGGTTGGAGAGGTCTGGCTCTGCGGCCGATTTGTCTTCCACCTGGACAACGATCTCTTCTTCGACGGTCGCTTTGCCCGGAGTTGTGGTTGGTGTCGGATTAGTCGTGGGGAAAGTTGCTATCAGATTTAGCAGTATCAAAGCATGTCCTAGAGCTCTGTAATGACAAGGTCAGTACAGTAGGCGGGTTCCTCATTATAGCCAGCCGGCATGATGACTTACCTAGAGTCCTTCCCTCTTCCACCCTCTTTCACACCCTTGGCTTCCTGTACATCCCGCCAAAACTCGCCAAAGCCCTCATAGAAGCCTACTTCCTCCCAGATCTCAAAAGCCTTCTCCCGTCCCAGCTCCCTGCCTTCGAATGTACCGTGTAGTTGCCCATGGTCAAAGCCTTCCCGATACCCCTGCTCGTAAAACCTAACGCAGTGAGCGAATATCGCAACGCAGGGCCGGAGGATCACTCACCGTCCCTCCGCGTTGTTCAGATCGTCGAAGAGATCCTCGCTCATCACGACTAGGGTACAAGAACTGCTGTGTTTAGGTGTCGGTGGCTGCTGATGCGCATGTACGGGACCAATGAGGCGCAGTGGACGGAGTAGATCAAGGTCAGGAGCTAGAGGTGCCGTCGAGCGATCGAATGCCAACTTTTCGACGATGTTTCAATAATACGTTCGCGCGTGCAAGGGCTTTTGGCTCTGTCTCGCTCTAGCGGTTCCGGACAGGTCTATAGATTAGATCACTGCACAAAAGTGCTCTAGTTCGACGCTAAGTTAGCCATACCTCAGAACTCTGACCGCTGAAACAAAAGGATAACTCTAATGCATCATCTGGAAGAGTTGAGCTCCTCTCGCCCCCCAGCGAGACCTGGTTCGGGATTTCCATGTCTCGTCGGGAACCGTTACTAGCTACTTCCTATGACTGCTTCCTACCTCCTCATTCCTCTCTGGCATAGCGATCACACTCACCCATACACGTCTTTCCCGCGCCAGTCTGGTAAGCAGTAGTGTATAAGGCAGAAAGAATACTGGGGAAAGGTCTGAAGCCAATCACTCACTGTGGCTCGTCCCTAGAACACAGAAGAAACACGCTGAACTCGCATCCAGTACACAATCCACGCAAGACTACTCCATGACCTTGTACCATCGGATACAGGCTTGCCAAACGGATATGACCAAGTGATAGATCGTGTCGAGCGCCGCGTATCATATGATGCAAGGTCATAAAGTAGGCTTACAGAGAGCCGGGGGCCTTCGCGACCGTCAACGGGTGTTTGATGACGCTGAGACTGGTCAGAATCATTACCTGATAGTGTTGATCGGTCATACGAAAGGCGATATGATGGAAGCCCCGATGACAACGCCCAAGAAGATGAAAAGCTTCTAGGTAGCGCTAGAACGAGTGTGACAATATGCCAAGTGATTGGGTCGTTACCGTCCGCGCGAACCCGCTTCACACATTGGGGTCTACCGAGTAGTGATAGAGCGCTCGAATAGCGGGCTACCGTCGTTGAAAGGCCCGATCTCGGCGCCACCCTTTTTGATACTCCATGCAGGATCGGCGACTCGGACTGAGAGAAGCCAGCCCTGGCCAGCCAAAGTCCGTGAGGTCTCTGATGCTGAAAGGACAGAACAAGACAAAGTCAAAGATGTCGTGCGACTCTTCTTGACCGAATCGACAATCGGGGCATATCGATCAACCGAGATGCCTGGAAAAATCATAGCGATGACCTGTGAATGATGCCGTCGTGAACGCTTGACCGTGGGTACTGCAGCCGAGCTGAATCCAAAAGTCCATATCGTCTTACATCTGGAAAGATGCACTCGTTTCGACCCTTCGTTGGTCCCCAGGCGAGGACGACCAATAGGGATACTGCCGACCGGGGTAGACGTGGTCGAACGGAAGCTGCTGGGTAGAAGGGTTTTCGTCCACCATTGCAATCACCGGGTCGACAAATCCAGGTAGGGAATGGTAAGCCGTGTCCTGTTGGAACCAGATTTCGGAGTCCCAGTCAGGTGTTCCTCCCACCCCTCCGCCATTGACACAGTCACCGACAGTGGGCTGAAAGCCGGATCCAGCTATGTCGAGCACGCCATCGCTGTAGCTCTCACCGGGCTGAGTACCGAAATCAGAGGTGTAGGCGGCGATCATGGCGTGGAAGTCCGATGGGAGGTCTGGTGGATTGACCGTTGCACCAGTGGAGGAAGCACCAATGTTGGTATCAATGGGGCCGGCTTGAACCTAATGTTGGTATCAATGGGGAGCACCAATGTTAGTATCAATGGGGCCGGCTTGAACTCCAGTTTGACCAGGGACACCAAAGAACTCTTGTACGATCGCCTCGAGCTCATCAAAATCCACCGAATCGGTAGAACTGCCGCCGTGCTGAGCTCCGGAAGACCAGTCGACCTCGTACCGATGGCCGTCGTTGACACTACCGCTGATACCAGTCTCTCCTCCAGCGCCATGAACTCCTCCTCCAGCGCCGTTGAATCCGCCAAGATCGGGACCGACTTGAGCTCCAACTCCGTATTGACCCGAGGCTGAACCAGTCGCTTGACCGCCAGGAATGTGCTCCAACTCCGTATTGACCCGAGGCTGAACCAGTCGCTTGACCGCCAGGAATGTGTGCCGAACCGCCAAGGTCGTCAATCGATCTGTTCATGTCGAGATACGGCCAGTTGCTGACAGAGTGACCGGAGCTGTGGTTGTGAGAGCTCTGGGGTCCATGATGAGAAGGTCGTTGGGATTAAGAGAGTCGGCTTGATATCCACGATCATACCGGGGTTGAGGGTCGCTGAAATCACCCTGATCACCCATGCCCAAGCCGCTGTACCCATCCTCGCTTGTCTCCATGTCGTCCACCCCTCCTTGCCCTTGGGAAGCACCGACATCGCCAAGATCCGCCTGATGGCCGAGTCCAAAGCTGTGTGTAGCGTCACTGGAAGAGGTAGAGCCGTTGTCGGTGTGGTGAGGAGAGTCGAACTGTCGACCACGCCAGTGTCCACCCATTCGAACCCAATCGACGTCGCGCTCGGCCCAGTAGTGACAGAGGGCTCGAACGTCGGGATGCCTCGACTCAATGACCCGAGTCTTTCCGCCGTACCCTTTGAGATGCTCGTTGAACCAATCCAAATACACATGGGCAACCCTCTCCTCGCTGAGACCATAGGCAGGATCGGTGTCTTGGCTGAGAGAGGCCAGCCAAAGTCACCGAGCTGATCCCAGATCGGAGCAGTCGTGTCGGAGAAGATGTCGACGAGGAGCTCCAAGTGGTTTGGGGAGAGGTCGCAGACGGTGAAGATCCGGTGAAACGCCCAGCGAACACGGTTGAGATTGGCCTCGTGTCGGACATGAGTCTCCCACTCGGCCTTATTGATGCGGAGGGGGGATATAATCGCTTGTCGGATGGATCTCGGCGAACTGTTGGTAGCCGAGTCGAGGGACACGTCCAGGTCGTCGCCGGGTCGTGGCGAATGTAGGTTCGGAGAACGGGCTCCCACTTGAACCTGGCGGCAAGGGTGAGTCGAAGCTGCTTGGCGAGCAGACGGCAATCCCGGTTGGGAGCTTCCTTCGGGCAAGTTTTGCGCTAGCCAGTCCTTGAGCTCGGGCTCCGAGAGGTGAATCGGTGTGTTCTCTGGATAGTACCGACAGAAGAACGTGACAGCGCGGAGCTTCTTGGAGAAGGCTTCAAGGCCAGGGATGACGAGCTGCGGGATTCGCCATGTGTCCTTAACAATGGTGAGGGCGAGGGAGTCGTCTTCGTCTTCCGGGGTGGGCGGAGAGGTCTGTCGTGGGTGAAGAAGCCGTCAGCAGCTGCAGACTTGAGACAAGCAGAAACTCACTAGGGTCGGATCGCGAGAAGCAGTCTGACGCTAGGAGAGAAGCCGCCAGCAAATGAAGAGAGACTCGCGGAACGGACTCGAGACTCACAAGAGTTGCATCAGGCTGGGGAGCGGACCAGGTTGATGGAAGATTTTCGGAGGTGCTAGTCTCCTTGGTAGAGCAAGTGGTGGCGCGAAGACGGGCTGGTTGAGGGCGTCGGTGTACGTCTTTTTGGCTTCCTGTCGAGCCACAATGTACGGGTCCAGAGTGTTGGCGGCGACGAGGGCGTAGACGTGAACGGGGCGAGTCTAACCGATGCGCCAGACATGACCAATGAGCTGCCTTCGGAGGCCATCTGTCCATGGCGAGTCGAGGAGGAACAAGTGGTTTGCTCGCTGGAGATTGACCCCAGCACTCGCGACGTCGGTCATGAGCATGATGCGACATGGCTCCGAGAAATAGACCTTTGTGTCTATAGTCGCGTTCTGGTGGAGCTCGAACCCGGACTTGGGAGCGACAATGGACTCGGACGGGTGGCCTTTCTCTAGGTTGAACTTTCGGAAGCGGATATTTCGTTCTGTCGCGCTGGTCGAATCGGTGACTGCCGAGGCTCTGATACCGCTCCGGAACAAGTGGGCGAGGATGATGGGTACCATCTTTGCCCACTTGGTGTAGATCAAGATCTTGGCGTGTTTCTCCCCCTCCTCCTGCACAATCCGATGAATCTCCTCGATGACGCGTTGGATCTTTGGCGGAGGATTGGCATTGAAGTTGCCAACGCCGTACATCGCAAAATGGGTGTCGAGCGACGATATCCTAGCTTCATTGTCGAAGTCGGTCGGAATTTGCAAGTCGACACCCGAACCGCCGAGGAGGATCCGATGGGCGCGTAAGTCCTCCTGCCCAAGGGTGACATCTAGCTGATATTCGTGGAGTTCCGTTGAGTTGATGATGGGCACGCCAAGGTGAGGTACCAGCTCATCTCTCGAGTCCGCCTCCGGAAGCAGGCCGCGGTCAGCGATTGGAGGGGTCGTAGACGATATGCTGACAGCACACTTCGCACTCAGTGAAACCGTTTAAAATGTCGCCGGTCGAGTCGCACCCTGACCCCTCAAGGTCCTGCGAGAGGTCGGGCTCGCTATCCATTGGATCAACGAGAACTTGATCAGAGGCGACAGCGATAGGAGGGACAGAGGCGGACACATAAGGTTGTACCATTCCATGAACGGCAGTGATGACGCCTTTGAGAGGTAGATGAGACCTGTTGGGCCCAGAATTCAGGCTCAAACGGAAGACTATTGGATGGCGATGGACTAGTGCTGCCCTCTGCGCGGGGCTGGGACGCGTCGTTGAGATGAGAAACGGTTTTTGCTGCAAGTCGAAAGTGGGGCTGGAGATAACCGGCACGAGATCGGAATTCGGAATACCAGCGCGTTTCCCTGATTTCCCGCGCATGATCCAATTGCTTTTTCGATCCCACTCAGATCTTCGTGCCAAGGTGACGTGTCGGTCACTCGCTGTACCTCTTGAGCACGGACTTGCCTTAGACGGGAGGTCTGTCAATCGAGCCCGAGGTAAGGCAACGAGGAGAGGCGGAATGAATGCCGCAGGGATGCCCGTCGGCCCCGGCGATGTTGACAGACCGGTAAGTTCATCACCGGAGTCGCTGATGCAAATAGGCTGGCGCAGAGTCGATGAGATAGGTTCACCATGGCCTGGAATAGGACGCTTGACGGGTCCTTTGCTTCTGGATCTTCGTCAAGGCACACCATACATCGATCACCGCCGGTTGTCGTCAAAAATCGTTCGTGGCACGTTGGTCGCCGGAGACGGTTGAGCAGCCTGCTTGAACCGGCGGACGATCAGTTCATGGTGAGTGCCAATGTTGACGGGCACAAAGCTGTCGTCGTTTGGATGCTTTCTCAGGCCCTGGAAGACCGTCGCTATGTGGGTGGTCGCCTCGTTCATGGTGTGAATGGTGAAGACCCCAAGGTCGAGGATCGTACGAAGCTCGGCGAAGAGCTGCTTGGTGAGAGAACTGCCCGTCACGAAGAGATGTGCTCGAGTCGAGCGATCGCGTCCAAAGGTGAGAATCCGTATGGAATACCAGGGATGATGCTGCGCCTCGAGGCTCGTGGGCTCTGCGATCTGGTAAGCTCAATGTCTCAGGATGATGATCAAAGACTTACTCTGCAGATTCTCCAGTGAGTTTGTCCGGCTTGAACCTCATCATCGTCGGCGAGATGGCCTCAGAGGACTGTGGTGCAGAGGTAATTATCGGGTTTTGCCGATCGGTAGGTCCACGCGAGTTTTGCTGTCGATGTTTGTCGCAGTGTTATCCTTTGAAGTCACTTAGGACACGTGAAGAGGGCGCTCAGACGCCGAGATAAACCCAGATGATGTCGGCGAAACGTGCGCTTCACCACACGCTTCGAGAGTCTGGTTGGAGTAGAACGCCAGGATCGTGATGTGGAGGACCGCGGTCCATGTCTTGCCTAGACCGGCCCGGGTTGCGAGGATGATCGCCTCCACTCGGTTGAGTTCCGGATCTCCGCTGAAGGCTCTGGACCGTGCAGAGGGCTGGGTGATATCTTGCCTTTTGGTATGCAAGCTGTACTCCTCTGGCTTTGGAAAGCCGGCTCTTGATATCGAGTAGTCCGGGTGAAGGGGATGTTGCGTACTTGTGGTGCATTGTCAAAAGCATCGAGGCCAAATTCCGTGTCTGTCGACCTTTGGCGAAGGTGAGAGTGTCTCGGAGAAGTCGCTCTTCAACCTGGTGGGCTGGCTCGTCTTGAAGGCCGAAGAACTTGATGGAGCGGTTGATGTAATTGTCTGAAGAGAAGGAAAAGCACCACATCCCGGCGCAATCGGATGCATGCTTGACTACTGTAGAGCCGAGCGGACAGGCCAAATAACTGAAGACCATGAAAAGGTGCTATGCACAATGTCAACGAGGATATTGTTGTGACGTGGTTTTGAAAGTTGTCGTTGACTATTACATGTCGTTTCGGGTCGTCTGTGTCGTCTATGTCGTCTATGCACATGATGAAGTCGTCGAACTCCCGCGGCCGCCATTGCAGGACTGGTTCTCTTCTGCTGTGTTCTCGAGACGCCTTGCAACGCGAGGGCAGGTGTTGAATATGATAGGTGTGGCGTGTGTGATCAAGGATCGCCGAGGCGTATGCAAGCGTAAGCATGACATGTATTTGGCGTACTGACGACCGAAGTGGCCCGCAATCGATGTCCTAGCTGCCACTGGTCTTGAGATCCGCAATGGCCGATGCTGCCGTAGATCGCTCTAGTTTCTCCGAGCGGCGATATCGACTTGCGAACCGAGAAATGTCCCCATGAGTTATGAGGAGATCGGGGAATTGCTTCTTGATCTCCACCAGCATTGTTCGGGGTTTGGTCTCTGCCGCACATGCCGCTTCCAACCACTGTTGAGCGGCCGGCGTCATTGATGCTTGTCGTTGACGGACGAGGTCGATGCTGGCGGCAGGAGGGTGGTTGTGAACCATGCCAGCGGTAGCAGGGTGTGCTCTCCACTGGGTCTGGCCGTCGACGATGGTACTCGTGCAGTAGACCCGGTAGGCGCAATTGGTTCGCTGAGTGGTTGAGCGTTTGGTCCTGGCATTCAGACGAGAACCATTCTTGGGCTCATACACCCCGGCCTTGGAGCATCTGAGATACCCATGGCCTTTGATGGGGTGGAAGGCGTGTTTGACCACCGCGAAGCCATGTTGTGCAGCGAAAGCGAGAAACGCCGTGAGGAGCGCTTTGTCGCTGGGGAAGTGTTCCGCATAGTATTCGGACTCCTCGAATGGAGGGTGATGCACGACGGATTGTGCTGCATTCTCCTCCTCGGCACCTGTTCCTGCTTCAGTGCTCGGTATTCTGGAAGCGGCGGCGTCTTCGAGGTCGTTGAAGGTCATCGGATTCGACGAAGGTTTCCTGAGCGAAGATTCGTTCTTCTCGAGAGGAAGTGGAGCCGCTACCGCCTCGGCTTCCGATATTGAAGTGGAAGCGCCTTGAAGAGTCGAGGCCGATGGCTCGAGAACTGCGTGAAGGCACTCCGGAGTCGACATGTCGAGCGGAGCGGAGATGATAAGTTGACCTCTGGCGTTTTAAGCGGATCTAATTCGATATCTGTCGAGGAGGTGGAATCGTCAAGATCGAGGTATCCCGAAGTCGTAGATCATGCGTATAGTACAGCTATGGACCAGGGAGACTAGCCAATCGTTAGATGAAGTCGAAATGAAGTGTCGAGTAAGGTATATATACCTCGGACTGCATGTCCACGTCTTCGCCAGGCCTGCGCGCTGCACTCCGCCGTTTCCAGAAGCGGTTTGGTGGGACGCGGAAGCATTGATATCGAGCGATGTCTAATTGCCACGTCAGATAGCTTTGGGGTTGTGGCGCTAGTTGCTGGCTTGCCTATAAGCAAGGCAAGAAACAAGGGTATGGGTTCGATGTTGTGCTCATGCGTATCCGTCCATCACTTGGCAGCTGGCACACACAAGCGCATTTTTGATCGACCCGGAATGGAGAGGTTCAAGACACGCCGCGGAGCGCGCACATTGCACACGCGACAGTCGAGACCGAGCTGACACCGTCTGCAGTTGCATCACTTCCACTGACACGCTTCACTCCTTTGACCTTTCTACCCTACGCCCCGTCTCAATCGGCTCTCATGCAGACTGACATCCATTCCTAGCATTTGTCGATGTGGGGTATATCTCAACTTACCTTGCAAGTCTATTGACGAAACTGTAGCTGGAGTGCGTAGTCGTGCCAAGCCAATCGTGTTCCACAGTATCACTGCACATTCACAAATCTCAATGCCTACAATCATCGCTTCAACCACCAGTGCGGAGGACACTCAAGATCGCGCTCGCTCTCAGCAGCCTTTTGGGACAGATATGGTGAAGAGACAAGCCTTCAAAAGAAAAGCCAAGAGAGGCAAGCCGAAATCGTATTATGGGATGAATCAGCTCAAATCGGATATCAGCTCCACCATCTCTTCCTTATGGTCATGGGCAACAGGATCAATCACACCCGGGGACGAACATCAAGTCACAGTCCAGTCCGCATTGGCAAATTATCTCCTCGAGACCGCTCTCAGCGCCATCAAGGAAGCCGAGGAAAGGCCAGACTGCGCCGGCAGCCCATGGAAACGCAAGCACACTCACGATGTTGATGCCTTGAAGAGCGAACGCGAGGTGTATCTAAAGGAAGTGGCGCTATTCGATCAGGACGCACCCCTGTCAGAACAGAGCCAATGCCTCATAAAGAGAGCAAGAAGCTTTTTGACAGATTCGGACTATTGCCTGACATCCGAAAGACTGTCATTCCCGCTACCGCCGTGCACAAGGTAAGCAAGACTTCCGCTGATTGGATTTACCTAACAGGTGCATCCAACTGGAACAGGGGTCACGCAAGACTGATAGATCCAAGTACAGAAGAATTGTAAGTGATCGTTGCGCAACTTCATATACTCCTTGTCTCGGAGTTCATCTGACCTCATCACCATAGTCGTTCGGCAGTCAAGAAAGAGCTGGATCATTTCTCATTCAAGCCATCCGACTTCCTTGATTTCATAAGATCGCTGCCCGACTCACAGAAACAGGGGGTCCTTTACTATACCGACATTCTCAGCCGACAAGACCTGGAAAAGCTGGGATCGGGACAAGGCATAATCAGCACCCTGGGGCCGGTCGGCAAGACGATAGGCAGAACTGCCAGTCTCATCACTTGGCCCGGTCGAAAGGCATTGTCGGCCGCGGGCTCTGTCGCCAGGTCACTCGGCTCGACCGGCGGCATCGTCGGTCTGAGTGCGGCTGCGGCATCGTACTTGTGGCTTGGACGGGATGTGTTCGGAGAAAGGCAGATGCTGGAGAATGTGATATACGGGCGACCCTTGTTGTCAGGGCCTCTCGACGCTGGAAGCCTCGACACAGCCTATTCAGCCAGTTCACATCCGCGCCACTTAGACCCATACTATTACCACGCGTAGCTCATGTCATACCATGTACGCGAGCACTCGCACCGTGCCATCGTATGCATTCGATGGATGTTCGACGCACGCCTCTCTGCCAGGGGATGGTATACTTGTGCCTGCACTAGCTCAGTACGCCAAGACCTGACCACGCGCTGACAGTCGCCGGCACCGCCTCTTGGGCTTTCTGCAGCCCCGCTCCGCCTTCTAAACCCATTCCACCGGACTCGGTAACTCCATCCAAGACCTCGGTCCTATCCGACCATGCGTCCTCAAGCCCCTTGGACAACTTCATCCGGAGCGCTTTAACCTTTTCCTGCAGCTCCCGACCAAGTTCGCGGTGTTCTGGAGATGCCAGGAGTAGGTGTCGAAGTAGTGTTGTCACCTCAGCTATATGGATGTCAGCTGGAGTCCACTTCGCCAGGATAGGGAATACGTACCACTCTTCTCGTCCACCCTAATGACCAGACGACCCAGACTTGCAAGAAGATACTCGTATTCGTCCACCGTGCCCTTCCGTCCCGCCGCTCGCTTTCTGGAGGGCTTATGTCTCGACTTGTTCGTTTGTCTGTAGCACGTATCAGCTTGTTGGCCACGCTACACTGCTTGGCCATCTTCAACTCACCCAGTCATCTTGGTCGTTTGGGAGAATGCGGTAGTGGGTGCCACAGTGTACCTCGTGAATGCACTCGCTTGCGTCGTAGCATTGGTCGCCACGTCCACGCCCTCGTACGCAGGCTCATTATCCACAATGTAGAAAGTGTCTAGACTGCGTTAGCGATTTGTCGAGGGGTATCACCATTTGCTGTCACCCACCAGGATCATTTATTCTGATTCCACGCAGGTCTTCCAATCTCGCCAACTCCTTATCGAGCTGACCCTCCATCTCGTCAAACACCTCGGCGAGACCCTCATGTGCATCCTCGAGACCTGGTAGGACTGTCTGCTCCAGCAAGTCCTCTCGGGAGTGAAGAGAGACCTAACAAGCAAATCAGCCGATGGTCAGAGAAGATGGGGAGTGGCTTACGATTCTGAACGCTTCGGCAAAGTCGTGTCCTTGGCATAAGATGGTCACAGCTGAATCGACATCCGATGTGTAGTCCAGATATATCTGCGATGCCTCGAGATGTCTTCCGCGAGAGCTCAAGTGATCTACACCTTGATCAGCTTTGACCTTTGTTATAATTGCGGGGAATGAAGCTGACCCGTGACCCGCTCGACCATCTCCGAAATGGCCTCCTGCGACAGCTCCTGCTTCTTGGCCGCAGCAAACAGCTCACGCCAGGCATGTGCCTTCTCGTACGCTTTTAGTGTCTTTTGCGGCTGAGACGCCAGTGCATACGCTGAAGAGAGTGTCAGCTTCGTGCAATGACGCCGCCCCACAAAACAGCTTACCAAGAGCAGCATCGTTGAAGTCTCGACGGTCATATAGGTAGTCGCCATACAAATTGTAAATCGTCTGCGACAGATGAGCCCTCGGCCATACAGGAAGAGCATAAATGACTTACAGGTAGCTTCTCTTGATCGTCCGAGTAAAGCCTGAAGGCATCGTCGTACAGCTCATATCGGGCTAGATAGCTTGCAGTATCCACGAACCGACTCGGACCTTCTCGACGTCAGCCATTTCGCACTGTCAAAAGCCGGGGGAACACCTACCAGCTTGCCGAAGACTCGTGAGAGCCTTTGATCGTCGACCGAGATGATCATCAATACGGAATCTCTGCTCGAAACGATCCAAAGCCCGTAGCTCCCGCAAGAAGGGAAGGTATTCTTTCGGGTCCTATGATGATGTCAGACAGCTGAGTCGAGCTGTTTGGAAGCCGACCGACCTTTTGCGAGTATTGAGCAATCATGAGCACAAGCTGGAAGTCGTACATCCCCAGTGCGACGTCGTACAGCTTGTCGACCTCGGACAAGAAGATGATATACTTGATCGCATCTTCCACGACATCCGGATGATCTTCTGTGGCCACACAGTCAGTTAGACCAAGCTTCGTCCGGCTTCTCTTCAAGCTTACTCTGAAGTTGCAACAGGAGACCAAGACCCGCTTCGTAGTCTGGTGGAGACTTGCAGACATGGGTGGTGAGGATGGTCTCGGTGTACTTGAGCAAATCACGCTGCTCCAAGCTGGTTCGGATCGCGTCGCAGATGGTGTTGACTTTGTCCTGCCTAAGTTTGCTGGTGGCAGAGTCAGCTAGGTAATCATGACCCGATGCGAAAGAGCTGATCCGCGCACCTGGACGAGGCTGCTCGCTTTAGATCCTGATACAAGACTCTGGACGAGTCCTCCGCGCTACGCGAGCACAATCAGCTCGGCAATCATAGCAGCAGCGTCAGGAACTCACGTCAATGCCGAGACGAACAAGTTGAGATAATCGACTTCGGGGACCTGGTCGATGAAATCCTCCAGGTTATCCAAGAACGCTTTGGGGTCGAGGTCGTGGATGATGTTGAGGTCCAAGCGATTCTTTCGGCAGTTGACAAATGCGTCCCGGTATGAGCCACTAGAAGGAGGTCAGTCCTCCTCCCTTCAGGTCTAAGGATTGGACTCACGCTAAGACATCTCGTCTGACAACTGCCAGGACCAATGGTCTTGGGTAAACAGTCTCCAAATTGCCCCTCGGCATCTGGAGCACCAAACTCATACTGCTCGGACAGGCAGTCACCGCTAGCGCTCCCCTCTCGATTCGTCTCGTCTCCCATTCCGATTCCCAGTTCTCCACCACATCGCCAGAGATCGTCTTCTGCAGAACGGGTATCGATGCGTAATGTGACATTTGGGCCGTAGTGGTGTAAATAACGAAGTCCGATGTGAGGGTGTAAGACGTGACCAGAGAGGACAAAGTTTGGAAAGGCGCATTTGGCTCGAGCAGAGAAGCGTAGTAGAGCTTGCCTGAAGGTGAGAGCGCAAAGACCAGACCGGACTGAACGTCGAGCATCATCGGCTCTTTGCAAAGTGGGATCTCAATGTCACCCTCGTCGACTACGTATCATCAGCGATTGGCTCAAAACGCGGCGAGATCTTGCTTACCAGATAGCAGGGTGCCGTCCTGATCCAAAGCCAACCATCCGGCTTGTTCGCCCCATAGCAGTCTGTCAAAGTGTCCTTCCAAAGCGATGGCTCGCGCCTCCGAGCCGTCCTGCAGAATCGTGACGACGTCTTTGTCGGCCTGCCGCGACAAGACAGCCAGCTCGTCATTTCCAGCGGCAACCTGCCGAACGATTGCGTTATCGGGCAAATCCAACTTGTACTCGTAATCGAGCACCGGTGCAGCGACTTTGCCTCCTCCACGCAGCTTCGATCCCGACTTGGCTTCGGGTATGCGAGTATTGAGGTTCCAGCCCTGCACCATTCCATCAGGGAAGACAAGTGCTACTGAATCGGTTGTCGAGGAGCAGGCGACATGTATCGGTGTCGAAGGCAGATCAAGATGATAAGATGACATTGGCGGTGGGACGTTCTGTGTCCTGAAAGGCGTGACCAGTAGTCTCCCTATATTTTTAATGAGCGAGACAAGCAGGACAATGGTCAAACTACTCACGTCCATCAACAACGGCTACGGAAGCGGTGTCCTTGGGCATGGAAAGTCTGGAGGAGTACGTGTCCCAGACAAAATGCCTGACTTGAACAAAGTCTAACGTATTAGCAGTGTTAATTACTTCAGACTCACCTTGCCCGAAGATATGCAGGATGAGTGGCTGCTCGGGATGCCATTGAATTCCGTTGAACCGTGCTGAACCTTCCTTGTGACTGTAGATCTCTTGCTTGAGATAGTAGTGATAGTTCTTCATGGACCAGAGTTGAACTGGACAAGCCAAGCGTTAAATACCGCGAGAGCCCCTCATGATCATCACTTACCAACATCCTTCTCGACTCTTTCGATCCATACGGCCAAGATCTCCGAATCCGAGTTCCAACTCATTCCCCGGACTCTTCCTGTCTTCCAGTCCTCCATCCCCTCTCGAAGTTCAAATCCACCATGTCTGAGACCGTTCCTCTCCAGCATTGCGACATCCCATTTGCCCTGTCTCCCTACGCCTCCACCTTCATATCCGTACCGAACGAGACCGCTGAGCAGATTTCCGCTAGGTCTCCAGCTCAAAGGTCCCTCCAAGCCAGGCAAACTTTCTGATGTGGCGGACAACTTTGGCGCTGAACCTGGGGACTGGGAGTATATCCTGACTTGGCGTCGAGCAATGTCTGAGCCGGAATATGGATCCAGTGAGGAGACAGCGAAGAATGCCGCGTCCCCGCGAAAGGTGATGGCAGGTAGGCCATCGTCCGTCGGGTGCGATATCGAATTCGGCTTTGACGATGAGCTGGAAGGAGTCTCCACTTTGGCCGCAGCCTTGCCCAAAGATCCATGGAATTGGGTTGACTTCTTTCCCCATCCAACGTTGATGAACCCATCTGCCAAGTTCAGCACCGTTTGTCGGTCTTACTTGACTCACCTTCTCCGAACTCTTCAGTGCGTAGAGGCTCTTCATGGATCAAGTCAAATAGTCTGGACATGCAGACAAGATTGTCCTCGCCTACATACTTCCATCAGCGGCAGTAGGCAAGGGCCAGAGGCGTTCAGCTATACGAACCGGTGACTAGAATCAATTGCTCTTCGTCGGGCGACCACGCAGCGGCTTTGATCCCACTATCCACACTTCCAACGATCTCAACCTGTACTGATCAGCATTGCACCCTGTTGCCCTGACGCACCTCTCCGGCATTCTCAAGCTGAATAGTCGCTATGTCTCCGCCAGCCAGGAGCAAGACTAACGAGCGGTCATTTGCGAAGTAATGCAGATCCAGCGTTTCATGTCGATGGCTAGGTAGTAAGAAAGGTGCAGCGACAGGGGTAGCTACTGTCGCGACCACCTGCGAAAGGTATCAGCAGAGGCCGCAGTCATGGTGTATTTGCCTCACATCTGGAAAGTCTGTTGGAGCTCTGGGGTCTATCCTGATGATGTCCACTTCCACTCCTTCATTCATTCGCTCGACTGCGACATAGTACGATCCTGTCTCGGGGTCGATAGCTACCGCAGCGGCTTTCGAGGAGGCGCCGATACTGGACAGCTCCGATACGCCGAGTCGAGTCGGGGTTAAGCTTCTCATCCTGTCAATGCTGTTGTCGTTCTGACCATTACAGTGTATAGCAAGACTCGAGCTTGTCCAGACTTTGCGATGGCATCTTCGGACTTCGAAATCTTGTCGAACGCAGGTGCAACAACATGCGGCGACCGCCGCCAGCTGTCGAAGCTAGCTTCACTGTCGCGGTGGTTGGCCTCGGTGTGCCGGACGCTCACCTATACTGAAGGTACTCAAAGAAGCCTGCATGGCGTGTACAGCATAGCTTGAAGTACTCCCAACCTCTAGCCCAGATCCTAACCAGTTGATCAATCGATCTCCTGCTTAAGATGGGTGTGAAGACAGCGTGAGTGTGACCTTGCGGACGGAACTCTAGCAAAGTCTGACTCCTCTTACAGACAAGATCTCTATCTGGACCCGTCCATAAGGGTGAGCATGCGGTCCCTTCGCAACTGTGAGATAGCCACTGACTAGACTCAGGACTGGGTCCTGATTCCCATCACCCTAGTCATGGTCAGTCTCAGCTCACGATCTCACATTCTGCATCTTCCGACAAGCGCTGACACAGATACAGGTGTTGGTTGGATTGTTGCGACATTATGTGACCCTGCTGCTCAACTCGGCACCGAAGAAACAGCAAGCTGCAGCCGTCCGAGAGCAGTCAGTCTTCTACGCTCAGATGAGTTTCCAGCGCTAATCATTGTGTCACATTTCTTCCCTCACCTCTCGTTAACACCGCGGCTGAACAATTCTGTACGGACAGACGAGCCTTGGGAAGGTCGATTCTACTGCGGTCAACGGCTCCTTTATCACCTCTACCTCCAAAAGCCTATCTCGCTCTCTCCGCACAGAATGCGTCGAACCTATCATCTGGGGCCTATGTCAAACCCAAGGAGCAGCCCAAAGAAGGAGAAGCCCCTAATCCGTTCGAGGGAGCCAATATGGAGGGAGCCATGGACGGGATCAAGAAACAGGGCATGATGATGTAAGTGATTCTTCCGCGATATGCCAACGCTCTGAAAGCTGACGATTTGCAGGGTGCCCAATATGGTCATCATGCAGTACATCTCATTGTTCTTCTCCGGCTTTGTCCTCAGTGGGTCCAAGTCAAGATGACTTATAGCTCTCACCGAAGGGGCTTGAGCTGACAGCGTAACGTACAGTCAAGTTGCCTTTCCCTCTAACACTCGGCTTCAAGTCCTTGCTATCTCGAGACATCGCCATGCCAGACCTCGACGTCCGATGGGTCTCGTAAGTGCTCCGCAGATATGGCTCTACGCCAGCATGCTCACCTATGACAGTGCACTCTCATGGTACTTTCTCAATCTTTTCGGCCTAAACGGGGTGTTCAAGTTGATTCTAGGCTCGGAGAACGGTCAGTTGCCTCATATTCCGGGACAAACTTGAGCCGACTAACATCCTCCTCAGTGGCCATGGACACTAGAGACCAGACTGCCTTATACTCCCTTACTGGCGCTGGCGCTGGCGCTCAGGCCGGACCGGGTGCACCCGACATCGAGAAGATCTTCAAGGGTGAAGTCGAAAACTTGCTCTTGGCCGAGGGCATGTACAAGTGGGTGGGAGATGGAATTGAAGATAGAGTGCTGGGATTGTTTGGAAAACCTGTCGCTTCGGGCAGATAGACGAGGCAGTATAAAGGTGCGATGTACGCATTCTCGACATCAGGTATTAAATCATGGGTACATGGAAATACAACATAGTGTCCAGAACTGTCGCGGCGAACCTGCCGTCCGACCCCGCTGGTGTCCGCTATTCTCTCCTGCTGTCCTCTGTCGGCCACCGTGGCTATGCCTTTTTCTGTTTCTTCGGAGGCGTCGGCGGCACGATTCGCTTGACCAGCCTGCCACTGTTTGACAGGACACTCTTGCCCTCGGCAAGAATGGCGTCGTACTGCTTGGCTGCCAGAGCCGTCTTTTCGACTTCTCCCATTCTATCCGAAACTACTTTGTACTTGGCGTACGCTTTCTCCCTCGCCCCGAGCATCTCCGAGGCACAATAAACCCAGTGCTTGTTGATGTCTTTGGCGGCTAGCTCCTCCAACTCGGCACAGGCTTTGAGGTATGCTTCCTGCTCATCTGCTGGTACCTCCTCAGTGCACCGAATGCAGAGGGCGATGACAAACTCCGGAAGAAGGATGTCGACCACGAACATGCGCCGATAATCCGCGGAGAGCGCCTCGTATCGTTCCGAGCCAGTCGGTCGAGGACACTCCCTCTGTTCTTCCGGCCGCGTTTGTGTGAATCGCTCTTCCCGCAAAGCCCATCGTTCCAGCTCCGGAACGATGACCTGGTTCATTTCGGCGTCGGAAATATCACCACATCGGGAGAGTGCACTGAGCTGATGTCGCGATCGCGGGTCATAGAACAAGTCGATCCGTTTCTGAGCCGGCTTGTAATCCTCCAGCAGGATCCGCTGGAGATGCGGTCTCAGATGCAACACTTGGGTTTTTCGATCCATGTCGTCCCATTCGTCCGGCGATTTGGCAACGTCGTCGACAACGGTATCAGATTGAGGTGCTGGGGGAGGGGGTGTCGGTGGTCGCGTTTCTGCATCAGAAACGAACTTTTTGTTGGTGATCTTCGTATCCTGGAACTATCGCAAATCAGCAGGGAAGCGTCATTTCTTACTCACGTTCCACGTTGCGAGCCGCCTCATCTGCTCCGGATCCTCGGAGTCGAACGCGACCAGACCCATCTTCACAGTCTTCTCCTTGCCAGTGTGCTGAATTACTACTATGCAGCGGTCGCCCATTTTGGCCCTCTCTTCCTCATTCATCGCGGGGAGGTACTCTTTCAAGTAACCCAGGTGTGCGAATGCACCGTGCTTCACCCAGCAGCCCGCGCCATCTCGAACACTGAGAAATTGATTAGCTGATCATCACGTCTTGCAAGCCTACTACTAACCCTATTGGCAGAGATGTAGGAATGAAAGCTTTGCGCAGTGTACTATCGTCCCACAGAGCCGCTGCCGCTTTCTCCTCTTCTGTCCGCTCTTCCTCCTCCTCCACGGGCTTCTCTTTCTTCCCGCTCCGCCTGTCCACTAAGGTGCCCTTGATGAAGGTGCGCAAATCAAATCCGGCATCTTCATCATCGTCTTCGTCCTCGTCCACCTCGTCTAATGCTTCCTCAGCTTCAGCAGGCGAGAGGACATGATCGGTTTCGGAGCGTTGCGCTTGATCAGCGACTATCTCCGCCGCTGAATTGAAGGACGAGGATGGCGGAGGTGTCTGTGTGGGCTCTGCGGGAGCCTTTCCTTTCCCCTTTCCTTTCCCCTTGTCCTTCGCTGGTTGAGCTCGCTTCCTCTTCAAAGGTGATGTAGTTTCGTCTGTGGTCGCAGCCGCTTTCGATGTCCCTGCCGTTGTCTTCTTGGTGGTACGTTTAGGAGGCATTGCGTCACTATTTAGCGTGTCACAGATGACTATCTTGGTGGCAGGGTTATGTGAAGGATACGGGGGGTTGGCTGTCGAACGTCGAACATTGATGGATCGCGTGCAGGCGAGGTCCTGCTCCAGGGTGAGAGACCGACACGTGATTGACTGAAACGGGACCGGCGGGCGCGCGTCAAAGACCGTTACGCCAGCAGCGCGGCTATTTCTGTGGATTGTTGACGGTCGCGCCGGCCAGCGTGATGTCCATCCAAAGCTAGATCTTTACAGCTAGTCTCATGTTATAGCATCAAGAGGAGTGGTGACCGCTGAGATCGAGGAATCAGAGAGTCCAGTCGAGGAAATAGAGAGTAGTCGTGGCGCAGAGAGAGACAGGAGGCAAGATGCCGGTCCTAGAGTCCACCTCGGACCAAAAGTACCAACATCAGCTGCCGACGGTTTCCTTCAGAGTGGTTGGAGATGAGAAGACGTATTTATCGGCTGTCGGAGTATCAAGTGTGAGTCGATCATAGGACAGAACTCGGGCATTCATTCTTGCTGATGCCTCTGCGCAGGAACAAAGCAGGTCGTATGGTTGTGAGCGACTGTCTTCCATTCTCGGTCTGCAGTATCGACTGACGGAGCAGACTCTGATATGGCGGACTTTGAGCGACCGGATTACTATATCAGATATATAGGTGAGAAGGAATCCATGAACATACGACGCTCTAGTATACTGATTCTGGGCTTCAGAGCCAATCGAGTCTGAGCTCAAAGTGCAGGTGGAATATGACATGGATGAGCAGGGTGAGTCAAAGTCCAGGGGGATAGCCGTTGCTGAGCGCAGCATAGACCAGGCATGGCTGGACGCAATCAATGCTGAGAGGGTCAAAGAGCAATCGGGTCCAATTCCTTACGAAGTGTTCGAAATCATCATCGACAAGCTGGAGAAGGAGTGGTTCGAACTGGTAAGTCGTAACGACCAATGTCAACCTGACCGGTCTTAGGTCAAGAGGATACCTCAGAAAGCATCCAATCTCCCGGTGGAAGATTCCAAGTGCGCGATATGCGATGATGGCGAGGGGGAGAATTCAAACGCAATCGTCTTCTGTGATGGCTGCAACTTGGCCGTTCATCAAGGTGAGCATCCCGATTTGGACACAGCTGATCAGTAGATTGCTATGGAGTGCCCTATATTCCGGAAGGGCAGTGGCTGTGTAGGAAATGCACAGTATCCCCAGAGAACCCTGTGGTGAGTGTCATTACGCGATGTTCGCTGATGAGTAGTCTTGTTTGTTTTGCCCCAACGAAGGAGGAGCTTTCAAGCAAACGTCCACCGGTCACTGGTCGCACTTGCTGTGTGCAATATGGATACCCGAGCTGGGGGTGGGAAATGCGATCTACATGGAGCCCGTCGACGGCGTGGAATCGATACCAAAGAACCGATGGAAGCTCGTGAGTCAGTCTGTCCTGTTCAAAGCTGATTGCGCCAGATATGCTCCCTTTGCCGAGACAAATCCGGGGCGTGTATCCAATGCGACAACAAGAGCTGCTTTACGGCTTTCCACGTCACATGCGCCCGTCAAGCTGGGTTCCTCATGAGCATGAAGGCTTTAGGGGCCGATACCCAACTGAGGGCATTTTGCGAGAAGCACCTGCCGGTAGGTCCACCACTCCACAGTTCTCACTGACGGGTAGTTCGACGCGAGAAGTGAAGTTGCAGAAGATGAATCCACTTTCTCCGGCACTCCAGCGCCATCCCGTTCCAGAGGTCGAAGGGCTTCTCACAACGGAGCGGCGGTGACGACAAAGTCGGCCCGAGCCCACGCCAAGTCGTACACGCCCGGACCACCGATCGTCCCGAACGTCATCGTGCAGAGCCTGCTCGACTATGTCGCCAAGATCAATGTCAGGAAGAAACAACCATTTATCGAGCGGTTATGCCGATATTGGAGTTTGAAGCGGGAAGCTAGGCGAGGTGCACCCTTGCTCAAGCGGTTACACCTGGAAGTAAGTGACGGAATCCGAGCACGAGCTGACTTGGAAGCCTTGGACAGCTTCGTCTGCAGCAAAGCAACAGACCGATGAGGAGAAGGCGTTGAAGCTGAAAGTGAGTGTATAGTGGATTCGGAGCTGATACCAGTTCCTCACTAAGCTGCGAAATGACCTGGAGAAGGTACGGCTCCTTGCTGAGCTGGTGCGAAAGCGGGAGAAGGAGAAGCTGCGGCAAGCTCAAGTGGTAAAGGAGGTCGTGGACTCCTTCCTCTTCCCTGCATCGTCCAAATTGAGACTAATACTGGAGAAGATCTCTGCGTGAGTAGTGACGGATCGAGCACGGCTGACAAATAGCATGGACCGGACAGAGCTGTTCCACCATCCCGTTAATAGGCTAGAAGTGCCGGACTACTTCGAGGTCATCAAGGAGCCAATGTGCTGGCTGTGGATAGACGAGAAGCTAGAGGAGAACAAATATCGAGACGCACAGGAGTTCGTCGTGAGTGTCCACCTGGTAACATCGCTGATGACAGCGCGACATCAATTTGGTCTTAGACAACGCCATGATCTACAACAAGGGAGACACACCTTTCAATAGAATCGCAAAGCGAATCAAGAGCAACGCCGCACCACTATTAGCAGAGCTCAACATCCAATCTGAGGGTATCGATCAATCCGACGTGGGAGACCTGGAGCCACACATTGAGGTCCTGGAGGCTCTCGCTGCACAAGATTCCGAGGCGGAAGATCGCGATAATCTCGCATCCCTATTCGCGTTTGAGCTTGAGAAACCTAGACCACCAACTCCACCACCGCCATCGCCTAAAGTCCGCAAGACCTTGTCGGCGGCCGAGCGAAAGGCGAAATGGGAAGAACGAGAAGCGAGGGCGAAGGAGAGGGCGGCAATGACTGGCAAACCGACCAGAGCGGCCCACGCCCTCGCCAAGGCTTTCACTGAAGAAGCTGGACTGGTGGCTTCTTCAGACACCGAACCAGGACCTTCCACGCGGCGGCGAAGGGACCCGAGTACTGTCGACACAGAGTCAAGAAGTCGACGACCTCAGAGGGGTGTCGTTGGCACGGAGTACTTCGCCGTGGTTAGCGACAAGGAGCGCAGAGAGAAAGAACGGGCGTTGGATCTGGTTACGGAGAGCGTCGCGCCGCAAGACCAATTTGCGAGGTTCAACGTCGGTTGGGTGCTGCCAGAGGGATCGAAACGAAGGCGATCTGAAAGACCTCCTGATCTCAAGCCCGTGCAACGTGAGTAGCATGAAGGTAGCGAATGCTGACAGAGAAAGCTCGTGCAAGAAAGAGCAGGAATTCTATCGTTTCCCCTGAAAAGACGGACAATCAGACTAGTCCGACTAGATCCGTCAGCTCGCTCTCGACTCTATCGTCACAAGGCGAGGAAGAGGAAGGTGGATTGCCTTCGCGCAGGGGACAGTCTTCAAGAGGGACGAGGTCTGCTCAGCAGAAGCGTAAGCGCGAGACCGCATCAGCAAGCGCTAGTGCTCTGCCACCATCTGCGACAAAGCGGAGCCGGCGAGTCCAAGCGGTCATTATCTCTGATGACGAGATGACACCTCTCCCATCGTCACCGGTCCGCGGCAGGAATGCGGCGAAGACGAGAGCGGAACCTGAGCTCTCGGAGGAGGAGGAGGATATGGACGATGACGCAGACGAGGAAGCGGAAGACGAGCAAGAGCCGGAGGTGGACAAAAGGAGGTCGAAGAGATCTACAGGTAGACCAAGCTTGAGGTCGGCACCTCGCAGGGCGGTCACCGCGACAACGGAGGAGAGAGAGGTCGAACCAGAAGATGATCCATATACCCCAGGAACACTCGGTGAGCTCTTTCCTTTATACGGAGTTCGAACTTTTGCTGATCTGACTTCTCCTAGTATGGGCTAAACGTAGGTCGATCCTCTTGTCTGATTGGCTAACGTTGCAGTGTTCTCCTTCCCCTTCTTCCCTGCGGAAGTCATCGACGAAGCCGACGATTCAGATGATGAGATTCCTCCTGCCGTCTTTGAGAACAGGGAGGACTCGGAAGCGAAGAACGGTGCCAAGGGCCAGAAAACCTGGTTAGTCAGGTTCTTCGACGCACAAGCCAGTTATGGCTGGATACCGGCGTCCAAGCTCGATATGCTGGGAGAGAGCGATAGTGAGTCTACCTCGGCCACCTGATATTGCGCGTCATAGGCTTGACGGCTGAACATACTTGATAGCCATCGACGCAATGTATCTAGCAGTGAGTTTGCTGTGTTTTCTGGACACGCGGAGGAGATAGTTATTGACGATAATTAGGGCAAGGAGAAGGGCAGGTCGAAAGGGTTCAAGACGCCACACCTGCGAACTGCCTGTCGCAAAGCTTATCGGTGAGCCAGCCCGAACTGCCGGGACTCGAAGAATCAAACGCTGATCGTGCCTAGTGAGGCGATGGCGCAGATGGCCATCGAAGGGGAAGAGGACGAGTGAAGGTGGAAAAGTTCTAGCGTGTCTGATGGGTCATGGGAGGACGTGAAACTCGCAGGTCACACCAGTGTCAGTCCTCGGACTTCGCTCTGTAGAACACACACTTTGTTGTGTGCTGACACCGAGAGCCCAAGGTCCGGTATAACAGAGTTGTTCGGATGATCGAGTCGTCAGTAGGAGTCGTAGCCGGAGGACAGGTCCGGTCATATGTATGCCACATGTGCTCTGCTGTGCTTCTAGGTTGGTACCTCATGCTTCCTAAATCCCTCGTCATCCGGGCTAGAGAGATCATCACCATCACCTCCTTTCTCACCGGTGGGTTTGGTGAGATTGTCAGAGTCGTTGCCACCGGGAATTCGGATTTGTTGTTTCAGCCATAAGCACTCGCTGGTGGATCACTCTCCACGTCATCCTCTCTATCTCAACCCAGCTTCTATACAGACACATTATACCACATCAAGCGATACACACGCTACCTGACCGCCATGGACACCGTCATGATTCCATCTGAGAACGTGCCGGCGGAGTTCAAAACGCCCTGTGAACAGATTCTCAAAAGAGCTAGGGAACTGAAAGGACCGGAGCCCGTTGTTGCATATTGGGGTGAGACTGCCTCACAACCTACGACTCCGACGACGGGACGGCTACTGACGTTGACTGTAGCATCCTACTCTGCAGCTCAGCGGGCTATCAAAGTGCCCAATAGGTCGAACGAAGGGACAAAATGGCTCATGAGCCTTTTAGACGCTTTGGAAGAGGTACGAACCCGTCTCCTTGTCTACCATACCAACGGTGATTGTGCAGTACTGATAAAGAATTAGATGAAGGCCGCTTTGAGCTCGAACGAGGCTGTGACTAGTGAAGCGGCAGGATCGGCCTATGTGGAGAACTTTGCGCTCAAGGTGTTCCTCTCTGCCGACAATGACGACAGGAATGGTAATACCGGCAAGTGAGTGATGCTAGGTCTGGGGCTCAGTCATTCGACCCAGGCAATCTCAAGCCAATATGAGGCATCCGCTGACATCCAACAGAGCGACTATCCGCAAGTTTGTCGTTGCAGGCCAGTTCATCGAGATCCTAAGGTGTTTTGAGAATGGAATGACCGAAGAGGTGAGCGAGGCACAAGATAGGATCTGCCTGTCCTCCAACACCATCAACGTGGTATTCACTGATCAATTTCAGATGGAGCAAAAGCTACAATACGCGCGATGGAAGGCGGCAGATGGAGCCAAGGCGCTGCGGGAGGGCAGGACACCGAGTTCGGGACCTCGTGAGTGGGCTACCGATGTATGATGTCCTGTTGCTGATACCTGTCCAGCCATACCCGAGGAGACGGACGACCCATTCCCTTCGATCCCCTCAGAGCCTCCCTCCACGAGCTCCTCGTCACCCCCTAAAGATAGCCGAGGATCTTTCTCTTCATCTACGCGACCCGCCATCCCTCCCCAACCCTCACCCAATGGATCTGGATCTGCTTCCATGCCATCACCACGTCCCTCGCCGGCTCACGTCCCTCAGAGAACAAATCTTCCAAGCATCGACACCACGCCTCGGCCCGAGGCTCGAACACCAAAACGAACACACTCCTCGACCAGTGTGGCCTGGTCGACCGTCGCCACGCCAGGGCTTGCCGACGACGATGATGATAGGCAGTTCCATCTGCCGCCAAGCAAGGTGACTCCATCAGCACCTGTCGAGTACGATCTCACACCTACCGGAAGTCGGTCACCCGGGGAGACGAAAAACGTCAGGTTCATGGGTCCAGATGGAGCACCACTCTCGCCTGCTCAAACAGTCTTAACGGTGGACTCTTACGATACACCCGACGCACCACCTCCATCCACCTTTTCTCCAGCCGCCGATTCGCCAAAACGTGCGCCTGTGGGTGTTCCCAGAGCGACGGACAGTACACCGGCCAACGGGCGACCTCGAGGCGATAGCAGCTCTAGCATGACTCGTCCGTCTGTTCCTCCAGCAAGTGGTCAGCCCAGCACTCTACGGCCTCAGGGCAATGGACGATCACGAGGGGATTCTATATCTCGTAACACCAACCCTGTACCACCCCCGCCACCACCTTCCCTGGCGTCATACCCGTCACAACCACCCTCGCAGCCCAATAGCAATGGTCTCGGTCTTAGCTCACCTCCCCCATCGGCTCCTCCGGCGGTGCCAACGAGAAAGCAAGTCGAGCAAACGCAGAAACATGCCAGGTGGGCGGTATCCGCCCTCGACTTTGACGACTATGAGACCGCCAGAGCGGAATTGAGAAGAGCTCTGGCCGTCCTGGGCGGCTAGGATTGTGCATGAGATGATCGCCCCCAATATTCAAGAGAAATCAAGTGAGGTCAAGCGTCGGCTCGCGAGAACCGCCCCGACGCGACAGTCACACCGATCGCTGGTTTGACGTTGCAGCCAAGCCGGACTGAAGTCATCTTTGTCGACATATACAATCAGTTGTCCACCGTATAGATAGTATTATGATGTGACGCGCACCGTAACGAGAGTATAGAATAGAAATGCCTGTATGCAAGTGTTACGCGGACCCGAGTATGATACGGTGGTGCGCCAGACAGCGATTGTGCGAGGTGGAGGTGAGTCACTCTGAAACAGAGCGACCATCGACTTTTCGTGGTTTCGAGACCCGTCCTCTTGTTCATGTTCACCTCAGCACGACATTACAGTCCCTTGATAAGTCGAGAGGTGTCATGGCAAGATGCGGGTCGGGTGAGCTAGCTCGAAGTCCAGTTTTGTGAATCCAGCTCACGTGTAGTGTAGGTGGAACAACGAATATATCCTCAAAGTACTCTCGGTGATCGAAACGACCCCGGCGTGGCGGTATGCCTTGTTCACTCGATCCGTGATCAAGCCGACGATCTGGACTGTGACGCGGGAGATCAACCTCAAGATCTTCGAGGATGATGTTGGGTGGTACGAGGAGATGAAGGCGAGGGGACTGGTGAAACGCTCCAAGGGGAAGATCGTACCGACAGATCAATGGACCAGCGCAACTAGCGATCCGGTCTATTCTCTCATCACGAGGTGGGTCCCAGAGTCTACAATACAGACAGGAGTGAAGGGAAGGGTGGATTAAGGAAGGATAGGGTGGGCTGACTTATTACAGGCTGAAGAAGTGGATACGGGAAGGCAAGATCAGAGATGAAATTGGGATAGAGCTCGATCCGACCTGGAAAGACTTTTCAGACCTACCAAAGCACATCAGAGGTGGGTAACAGCGACACATCAACTGAAAGAGGTATATACTGACGAACTCTGCACAGCTAGCTTCAAGTCTGCTTACCCATACTACTTCCTTCTCAATCGGTTGATGACGGAACATGCGCCATATGCTACCAACGAGGTCCGAGCCACAAAGAAAGCTTCAAGGTCGAATTCAACAACAACCAATGCAGCAGCAAACACTGGCACAAATAAGCCTCCAGCCACCAAACCTTTATCGAAGGGGTCGAAGGCTCTGAAGCCCCCGGAAGTGGTGCAGGTCAAGCAGGAGGTCATTGATCTCGTCTCCCCAGAACCGGTCGCTGGACCATCTAGACTGCCTTACAGCCCCGTACCGTCTTCGCGCCAATCGAGATCGCGATCCGCTTCATCCTCGAGCTCGTCTTCGTCATCATCGATCATCTCATCTTCGTCCTCCTCTACGATCTACTCATCGCGCTCCGTCTCTAGCGGGAACGACCGCTCCTCCTCTTCATCTCCACCTCCTCACAGTTTAAACACCGCCGGGCAAGCCCAGAAGAGGAGACGGCTGTGGACTGGCTCAGAATCAGGATCACCACCGCCACCAACTACACAGCCGCCGGTGCCGCCTGGTAAAAGACCTCGGCAGCCTCGTATAGTCAGTGCCAGGCAGCTCGACAGAATCCCCCAAATCAGGCTCCTCCCGGAAGACCCGCCGATTCGATACCCACTACCGCCTCGTCCCAAATCGCCGGATATACCTGTTGCACCCCTTCCGCCTTCCACAACTACCACCACGACACGCCGAGTGTCCGAGCCGCTGGCACACCAGAGAGCGGAGCATACGCATTCTGCCAAGAACCCACATCCGCCAGTCATCGACTCTTCACAGTATGCCCTGCCCCGTTCCAGCAATGCTTCTAACACTCAGCCATCACACTCGATCGATGACAGACTGCGCGCCGCTCGAGGCGAGTTGGACACCGAGACACATTTCAACGAGCATGAGAAGAGGCGGTTGGCACGCAGTACAGACGACTTAGGGGTCAAAGGTGTCAAGGACGAGGCCAAATTGCGCTTGTACCTCGAGACGTACACTTCGATGCTGCGATCCAACCCACGGCGAGTCATCGGTCACATGAGCGTCGTCTGGGCGACTTTGCCATGCCGTTTCACTCCCTGGCTCGAGAGGATGGTCAACCAGAGTCTGGAGCTGGCTCGACTTGCTGGAGCGTGAGTCGACATCGGCTACCGAGGCTATGTGGGTTTGTCTTGCTGACTGATGGCCGTTTAGAAAAGTATCCTCTCGCCCTATTCGTATGACCGACCCAGGCGTGGACATGCGCGTGATGCTGTGTGGTTTCTCACGGTATGAGATTGCAGAGTCTGAGCTGGGCGAGTTGAAGCAGATTGCGGATCACCAGGTGACCCTCTTGGGCTTCTTGCAGATATTCGACAAGCTATACAGAGAGGAGGTGACCGGAGGCGGCTAGCTACGGCATGTGCATGTATCCTTCTTGCATTCACTATCGAGTACGACCACAGTTCAGTCCCTCAACCGCCCTGCTCCTATCCCCAGTCTGATGCTGCAAGCTAGAAGTAGTACTTCTCCAAATCCTCAAACAACCCGGGGTGCTCAATCTTCCATCCTGTGAGTTTCTCGGTATCGGCCTTGCTGACACGGAGGTCGGTTCCAATAGCGAGACCGATAAAGCCCAATCGCTTGATAGCCTCTTCCTTGGACACCGCCTTGAGTGGGACGTCGAGCTTGTTGGCGATGAGTTGAGCAACGTCCTTGACCGTGTGGGATTTATCCTCGATAGCATGGAGGACTTGACCTTTGGGAAGGGGTTTCTCCACAGCCAATCGATATAGCACCGCGGCGTCGAGGACCGATACAGCTGGCCATTTGTACGAGTCGTCGACGTAGATCGATTCACCGGTCCGCTTGGCACCATTGATCATGATGGGGATAAAGGCGTAGTCGCCCTGACCGTGGACGGTGGGCGAGAGTCGGATGGTGACGGTGGAAACACCTTCCTTGGCGAGCTGCTTGGTCAAGTACTCTGAATCTGCTCTAAATCCAGGGTTCTTCTCTCCTTCCTCCGTCAGAGTACCGGGTTCCTTCTGGTGCAGTAGGCCGTGGGTGTTTACCAGGACCTTGTTGGTACCCATGAGACCGTCGGCGAGGGCTTTGATGGCATCCAGGTCCTTGCGGCAGTTTCGCGCCATGTCGTGGTCTGGAGAGGTAAAGTCGTGGATGAATGCAGTGTGGATGACGGCGTCGGCGGATCGGGCACCTTGGGTCAAAGTGGATAAATCGTCCAAAGAGCCTTTGAGGGCGGTAGCACCAAGAGCTTCGACCTTCTTGACCGAGTCGTTGGATCGAGCGAGGCCGAGGACTTTGTGGCCGTGTTTGATCAGCTCGCGAGTGACAGCAGAGCCGACAAAGCCAGAGGCGCCAGTGATGAAGACGAGCATGACTGTATGTGCTTAGTGATGAGGGTATGGAGTGGTGGGAGCTGGATATGGCAGTGATTGAGACTGTTGTAAGGCTAGTGAGTGCGTTGGAATAGTTGGAGCTTGGGAGCAGGTCAGTCCACCTCTCATCGCAGCTTTATATATCTTGTCAGATCCTGTCCAAGACAAGAGCTCAGTCAGCAATATCACGGTCACCGAAGATGCACAACCAAGCGGAGATCCAAGCGGACATCTCGGGGATGTTACAAAGAGGTGCTAACGTACTGATAGAGATCCGACATGCACAAGCCGGCCAACAGGTTACAGCTGGTTACAGGATCGATCTCGGGCAAGTGCTAAAAACAGCTACGCAGGTGAGACGGAGATCGACAACGGAGATGCACGGAGTTGTAATCCATCTCCATATCAGCCTCGGCCATCCAGGCGGTCCGAGCATATTGCATGTTCAGCTCAAGCTCGGGTAAGACCTGGAGTAGAGTAACGGCCTACACGCACACATCTGTTGCAGTGGCGCTCGGCCATGGAGATCAAACGCCCCAGGAAGCCACATCTCCGTTATCCTCGAGTGCAGATGACAAGCATCAGGAGCAGAAGAGACTGACCGACGAGACGGACCACGCGGAAACACATCGATGGATTGATAATCAAACGACGGATGATCAATCCCGCCAAGATGTTCCGTTCAGTCATCGCCTGAGGCCACTGCTTGAGGGTTCGACATCACCCGTTCTTGTCCTTTATCGATGCATTTTAGGTTTTGGTACCAGAAGTCTCAAACACTTTGTATCATCAACTCTCGTCTCTCGCTTCCCGTTATTACTCTATTTAAGCAGTGAAGTCGGCAACGTGAGCGGTGATGATCTTCTTCATCTCCTCCTCAATCTCCTTGGTGAGGACACCACCGCCGAGCTTCTCGAGGAGGGCAGTGTGCTGGGTCTTCAATTGCTCAGTGCTGAAAGAGGAGAAATTAGCTGTTGCTCATGTCCATTAGGGTGCACACTCACAAAGACTTCTCCCAAGCGGTGATCTGGTTGACCTCAACCTTGTCGAGGAGACCGTTGACACCGGCGTAGATAAGAGGAGCCATGACCTCAGTGGCCATTCTATAATGAGGTTTAGCTTGGCGGTCGCAGGGCATGACTTGTCACTCACGGGGTGTACTGGGGCTGCTTGAGCAGCTCAGTGAGACGGGCACCTCGGTTGAGGAGGTATCGGGTGGAGGCATCACTGCAGGCGTCAGCACTTGATCCGGAATGCTTATGCGCAGTATGACTCACAGATCGGAACCGAATTGGGCGAACGCGGCGACTTCTCGGTACTGGGCAAGGTACAGCTTGAGCGAACCGGCGACCGACTTCATGAGTTTGGTCTGGGCGGCGGAACCGACTCGAGACACAGAGAGACCGACGTTGATAGCTGGTCGGACACCCTTGAAGAAGAGCTCGGCCTCCAAGAAGATCTGACCATCGGTGATGGAGATAACGTTGGTTGGGATATAAGCGGACACATCACCACCTTGCGTCTCGATGATGGGCAGGGCGGTGAGGGAACCAGCTCCGTAGTCCTTGTTCAATTTGGCAGCTCGCTCGAGGAGACGAGAGTGGAGGTAGAAGACCTGTTTGTCAGCATAATGCTACGCTGGGATCGACTCACATCTCCTGGGTAGGCCTCTCGACCAGGAGGTCGTCGGAGCAGCAGAGACATTTGTCGGTAAGCAACGGCCTGCTTGGACAGATCGTCGTAGATGATCAGGGCGTGCTTGCCGTTGTCTCGGAACCACTCTCCCATGGCGCAACCGGCGAAAGGAGCAAGGTACTGCAGAGGAGCGGCCTCGGAAGCAGTGGCGGCGACGATGATGGTGTACTTCATGGCGTCGTTCTGCTCGAGCGTCTGGACGAGCTGGGCGACGGTAGATCGCTTGAGACCGACGGCAACGTAGACACAGTAGAGCTTCTTGGACTCATCGGCACCGTCGTTCCACTTCTTCTGGTTCAAGATGGCGTCGATAGCGACAGCGGATTTACCGGTCTGTCGGTCACCAATGATAAGCTCTCGCTGTCCTCGGCCGATCTGTATGATGTCAGCTTGGTTCGACCACCAACTTGCGAGGCGCGGCAACTCACTGGGACCAGGGAGTCGACAGACTTGAGACCAGTCTGCATTGGCTCGTGGACGGATCGTCGTGGCAGAATACCTGGGGCCTTCAACTGGGCCTGGGTTCGGCCAACAGAGTCGATTGGGCCTTTTCCGTCGATTGGGTTACCGAGAGCGTCAACAACTCGGCCAAGGAGACCCGGGCCGACTGGGACATCGACAATCTGTCCGGTTCGCTTGACAGTGTCACCCTCCTTGATGAGACGATCGTTACCGAAGATGGTGACACCGACGTTGTCGGCTTCCAAGTTGAGGCACATTCCTCGGACACCGGAAGAGAACTCAACCATTTCCTCGGCCTGGACATTTCGGAGACCGTAGACTCGAGCGATACCATCACCGATGGCTAAGGAGAAAGTTAGAGAAAGTACCAAATTCGGATTCACCATGCACTCACTCAAAACTCGACCGGTCTCCTGGACATCACCACCGACGTTGGTGCCGGCGATTCGGCCCTCGAGGATGGAAGAGACCTCGGAAGCGGCTGTGAGATGTGACGGAGTGGGGACGATTGAGCGTGGATCGAGACAATTTCGGCCGAGGAACGTGGGAGGATGGAGAAGGTTCAGGCATCTATGATCAGCTTTGTTTTGATCAGGTGTCACGACTCCACTAACCTGGCTTAGCAGTGGCGTATGTTCGGGCAGCGTTGGCAGCGACTGGGGCGAATCGTCGAGCCTGGACACAAGTCAGCATTTTGTCCAATTCGTCGATTATTCCCTTGGCTTCGTGGGATTTGCTGGTGTCCAGGTTCGTGACGAAGCATAGTTCCCTGCGCCATGTACGATCCAGCATCCTGCCTCCATCTCCCGATCCAGCTCGATGGTACGCCAGAGCCTCCCAGAGTTGACCCGTTGACGTCTCCGTGTGGTTCCGAGACTATCCCCCAAACTGTTCTCCCAAACTCCTCCGACAAGACTTACGCTCTGGGAGGCAGCGACTCGGCCAGCGGACCTGAATCCTCGGACGGCAGAGTGCATCTTGATCTGAAGATGAACTGTGAGGGGGAGGGGTGAGTGGTGAATGTAGTGAGTTGGGTTTTGGGAGGAGGAAAGAGGTTACGAGGACGAGGAGCGAGTTTTACTGGTTGGCTGGGTTCCCACCCTGCCCGCCCTGAGAGCCTGCCAACGTCCCCCTCCTCCGCCCCGGAGTCCACCCAGGCAGGCTTCTCGGCGTTTCGGAGTTTCAATTGGTGAGGCACACGCGCAAACGAGGCAGCCCGGAGTTGGGAGTGAGCGGAATCAAAATGTTGAAACACTGATCGCAGCTAACTACGATGCAGATGCATGAGCAAGAGTGAAGCAGCAACACAAGCATTGTCAATAGAGCAGCAACAACAACACATATAGTCATTGCAATGTCGTTCAGGTCAGCAGCCTCTGCGGGTAAGTATAGCTCTGCGCTGTGCAGATCGACCAATACTAATTGTTCGTAGCAACACCGCTGAGAGCGCTTTCTCGCCGAACACTTCAAACGACAGCACCCCTTCCTCCGGCCGCTGAGCCGTCCACCCTACCGACACCTATAAAGTCCACAATGGCATCAAGACGAGCGACCGGGAAACGATCCAAGACACCTGCTCGGGTGATACCTGCCACGGGGACGATATCGTTTGGCGGAGTCGAAGTCCCAGTCGTCAAGAACCCACAACCAGTCCTTCCCGCCCATTTACCGCCTCTACTGCCCTCAACAGCGTCTACACCTCTCCCCACCACAGTATCATCCGCCATCTCTCTGCTCAAGACGAATTCGACACCTTCAACGGGTATCTACGTCTTGGCCCGATTGCACGCTCGAACATACCTCCTCCACCCACGGGATATCCTCACTCTGCCTAGACTGAAACCGCTACAAAGTCCAGGAACAAAGCTAGCCCTCACGCGTATCCTAGAGGTCGGATGCAGGGAATACGCTATTAGATCGCCCGCCGCGGACGGTAAAGAGCTGAGAAAGTCAATGGACTGGGACGCAAGGAGTTTACCAACTATTCCAAGCGATATCGTCACGTGCGACTTGACCGTGCTGGAACACACCACTAGTCCGGTAGAGACAAGAATGAAGAAGAAGAGGAGAAAGGGATACCAGAAGACTATCAAGCTGAAGAACGGATGGACGAGGTTGAGAGTTGGGGATATTATCTTGAAGAGCAGTTCGGCAAAGACTGCTGGTATGACGGTCGAGAAACCATCGACGACGACTCAGTAGGGCGAGTGTGTACTGTCTACCTCAGGATACCGCACCATGCAATTTTGTATACAGTAGCATACACACATATGATCACCCAGAAAGCAAGACGAGTATCGTATTGCAATGGCAAATGTCCGGCGAACTGCCTCACTGTAACTGTACGTCTAGCACCACACTCTCACGCCTTGTTCTTCTGCACTTTGCCGACAACAGTGCTGTTGACTTTTGTCGCGAACCGCAGACTGCACAACGTCTCGCCCAGATGGGCCGCCAGGGGCGAAAGATTACACAACATGAGGGTTTTGCTTGAACCTGATGATAGCCATCAGTGAGCCTTCCCGACGGATGTATTGCGATTCCGTTCCTGCTCACCCGATAGACCCGTTTGGAGAAGCCTTGTCAGCGTCGAGTTCCTATATGGCACATGACCACCCTGCTGGCCTTGGCCCAAAGCTCCGATAACGTCCGCGAGCGCTGATAGCGATTTGTTGATGTTGATAGTCTCCCTCAACCTGTCCTTGTTCTCGCCAGCACCGGAAGTAGCCAGTCTCTCACTACCAGCCAAGTCCACTGTACCTCGTAAGCCCAACGTACGTTGACCTTGAATTCAGACTTACCCAGGTTCAACATTGCCTCGCACTTCTCCTCAGTGAGGGGATTGAATCCCTTGACTTTGAGGGTAAAGACTGAGTGGGATCGAGATGACCGCTCGTTCATCAGCGTCGCAGCGACTGCGCGCCGACTTCGAGCTCTGTCCAGTAACGTCGACACCTGCCTGGCGTTGTTAAGCGGCACTGCACACTGGGTCAGCTTGGCCCGTCAGGTGGAGCGAAGGCTAGCTGACTCACCAACAACGGCATCTGTCACGCTCATTCGACCCTCTTTGTCGAGCTTGATCTCGTGCTTCTTGGTATCGAATTGACCGCTTCCCAGCAGATCGTTGATCTAGTCCGCGTGTGAGTATGACGCCGGTGAAGCGGACCGTGGCTACCTACCACCTCATTGTACACCTCTAAGAACTGTCCTTCCATGACATACTTCCATCCCCTGTCTTTGAGCTGATTTGATACGGAGAATATCATGTCGATAGCCCGAGGGATCATTCCCATGTCCTCTTCGCTCTGAGTGAGAGTCTCAGCTGGCTGATATGATGGACGTATCTGGAATACCTACCTGGCCACCCTCCATCGTCCAAGACTTTCCGGACCCAGTCTGGCCATAAGCGAATATGCAAACCTGCCCACGCTCGGCTCAGCACGGGCATCTAAGTTTTATGCACACGATGAACTCACGTTGTAACCGTCCAGGACGCTTTGTGCCAACATGGAGATCTCCTCAAATACGCCTTTCTGCCCGACATGCGGTTGAAACACCTGACAATCGAGTCAGCTCCGCTCATTTTCGGTTTCTTGTTCTGTAGCTGACCTTGTCGAAGCAAAAGTTGGTGATTTGCTCTCTGCCTTTACCAGTCGCCGACTCTGATTTTGCCGTGACTACCAGGTGGGACTGACCCGTCTCTTGGTCTACCCGCTCGTCACTGAAGGCAATGTCCGCCAGGGCCTCGGGGTCGGAAGATTCGTGCGCTGTACTCGCGGTCAGTTTCGCCCATCGACACTCGGGGTGTCATACTCACGTAGAGCCGGCCTGACTCGGGCAAAGACTCTTATGTTGCCTGTAGGGCGATCAGCTCACTCTCTCTCACTCTACTCCTTGTAGCCCACTCACCCTTAAGCTCCTGCACTTGGTTGTGCAGCTTCCTCCGTATAGTCTCCGCTTGCCGTAACTCCTCTTCCACCTCTTGTATCCTGTTGGTCGCATGCTCATCCGCCAGTCGAGCTCTCTCATCTGCCCTCTCTTCTGCCTCTCGAGCAGCTTGCCTTCCGACCTCCAGCTCTGCTCTCATCGCAGACACATTCAGCACCGCTCTTTCGACTTCGGCTTGGAGCGCTTTCTGTTGAGCTTGCGATGCCGCCAACTGGGCATTGAGCGTGAGATGCTGTGTGGACTGTTCTGCCAAAGTCCTCTGTAATCATACATCAGCTCATGTGCTTCCCAGATGAAGAGGAACGAGGAGTGAGCTACCTTCAGCTCTCGGACATTCTCCTTTTCTCTACTCAGATCCTCTCGACTATCCCTCAGCTCATCCTCCAGAGCTCGATTCTCCCTCTCCTTCTTGCGTATCTGCGAGTCTAGCTCTTCCACCTCTCTCGCATGTCTGGCGGATAAGGCGGAGATCTCCTCTGAAGCGCTTGAAAGCTCTTTCCGGGCCTCCCGTTCGGTGTTTTGCACATTCATCAGTAACGTCTGCAGCTCCGCTTGTGACATTTGTAGCGAGTCGACTAAAGTTTTGGTCAGCTAAGCTCCAGGTGGGACTGCAGCATACAGCTCACTCTTGCTCTTCCTGTTATGAAAGAATCAGCATCGGCCAAGTTGTAACGAGCTTAGTTCAACTCACTCTTTCGCCCACATCTCATGTAGCCCTCCGACCATCTTTTCCATGTTCTCCAGACGGCCGTCGTGGACCTAGACGGGAGTCAACATGTGCTTTGTGATCACAATCTCCGTACTCACCTTCATCTGCGCTGCGCTGGCCACCCCTGTTCCAATCGCACTGGAACCCGCCATACCCGGAGAGACACCCCTTGTCATTGCTGGGCTTACACCTCTACTTCCAGCCATCGTACTCCTTCCGAGAGTCGATGTGGTTGCCGAGCGTGTACCGGATGCGACCGCAGACACAGGTGGTCTAGGTCTTGCTGCTCCGACCCTACCTCCTGGCGCTGTGGTGCCAGCTCTGACTCGGGCCGCACCTAGCGTAGATGTCGAAGCAGCACTGCTCGTCGAGCCCGTACTGTTGGTTGCCCTCCTCGTGCTCTGTCCCAAGAGTGATGCCCCAGCTGCACGGGTGGTAGCCGATGTCTTCCTGGTAGTTGAGGGGACGAAGCCGCCGGATGTCTTTCTGGTAGTTGAAGTGGAAGCAGACAACGAGGATGAAGGGATGCGCTTGGCAGAAGGAATAGCCGGGGACGAGGGCTCCTTGCGCTTGTTCACATTGATGGAGGATGAGGCAATAGTGAGTGGGATCCCGGGGTATGGCTTGGAGACCTTCGGTGATGCCAATCTCGGCAGGCGAGACACCGGAGCCGTCTGAAAGCATGCCTTAGCTAGTGCTGCGGTCCCGGAGAGCGGTCAGACTCCTCGATCACTCACTGTGTTCTCCATGTTTTCCGACATGATGCTGATCCTGCGGCTCTAAGCTATGCTATCCTCACAATGTTGCGACGCTGGACACCCCACCTTGATCTCAGGTCATCAGCAGCCAGCGGTTTGTTTACAAAGATCAGTCGCGGGTTGAGTGAAAGGTGGACGCTGTATAAGTTTGATCCCGTCCTCTCCAGTCATGACGTGTCAGCTCGGGGTCGTATTGAAGCGGAATCAAATCCCCCCTTACCTTTTCCTTATCTAACTCTGGATATCAGCGAAGAGCCGCAGATTAGCGAATTGGACCAATTCCATCAAAACGAGTCGGCAGTAGATAGAGCACACGATAGGACAACCTGCTTGAGAATCGCAAGTCTCTCCTATACTTGCACTATCCCAATCACACACATAGCCTACTAAGAAACACCCGACATGATCCCCAGAGCAGCCGCCCTCTCTAGGCCAGCTGCCTCTGCGGCCAGGAGGACTGCCGCTGCCGCTGCCACCACTCCCGCACGACACTTCTCCGCCAATGCCGCAGCGTCCCAGCTCAACAAGTCGAATGTCGTACTGGAGCTAGATGCCAAGAAGGTCGGAACTGAGATCAGGAAGCGAGGACTCGCCAATGTCGTCAGTAGCAGCACCCGTGATGGAGGTATGGACAGAGTGAGTGAGGACAGTTGATTTGATGGGCACAATCCCAAAGCATCAACGACTGCTTCAGCTGCCGACCTCATCATCATGCTAGGGGGCGAGAGCTGATTCGCATTACCAGGACACCATCATCAGACTGCTATACTCCCTTGGATCTCGACACGAAGTCGAGCGATACCTCCGAATCTTCACCTCGTCCTCCAAGAACGCTTCGGGAGGTGTCCTGCCAGAGGCTAAATTCGCTGTGCTGAAGTGAGCCAGCTATCAAGTGAATCCCTAAGATCCTATCTGACAGAGTATCAGGATTGGAGGAGCTATTCTTACGAACGAGCTTGACGACCTTGCTCTGTCGCTGTCCTTCTTGAACAGGCTGGGTCTTTTCCCAATCGTTCTCCACGGTGCTGGCCCACAGCTGTAAGTCAGCCCACCCCTGAGGATAACAGTATTGACGGTTCCCTAGCAACGAGATCCTCGAGCAGGAAGGTGTTGTTCCAGACTACGAGGACGGTATTCGAATCACAGGTGAGTAGGGATGTTTCAGGTGCTTTGTAATAAGCTAACCACTTCTCCTTTGTCAGACGCAAAGACTCTCTCCATCGCCCGAGTACGTCCACAGGATATCGAGACGAGCTCTACGACCCAACGCTGACCTGACCAATAGCGAGTCTTCCTGCAAGAGAACCTCAAACTCACCAGCGCCCTCGAGAAGCTTGGCACGCGAGCGCGACCCATCCCCACCGGTGTCTTCACCGCCGACTTCCTGGACAAGGAGAAGTACGGCCTGGTCGGAAAGATCACTCGAGTCGACAAAGCTCCCATCGAGGCCGCCATCAAGGCCGGATGTCTGCCCATCCTCACCAGTTTGGCCGAGAACGCCGAGGGTCAGATCCTCAACGTCAACGCCGATGTTGCCGCCGGAGAGCTGGCCAAGGTTCTTGAGGTAAGATCAAGCGCGATGTGATACGGCAGTACCCAGCTGACTCTCCCCAGCCAATGAAAATCGTCTACTTGAACGAGAAAGGCGGTCTCTTCCACGGTGTCACTGGCAAGAAGCTCTCGACCATCAACCTCGATGAAGAGTACGACGCGCTCATGAAGGAGTCCTGGGTGAAATACGGTACCAAGCTCAAGCTGAGAGAGATCAAGGAGCTGCTCGACACCCTTCCTCGAACATCCTCGGTCGCCATCATCTCCACCGACATGCTGCAAAAGGAGCTGTTCACCGACGCTGGTGCTGGAACCCTGATCCGAAGGGGATACAAGCTCTACAAGCAGGACTCTATCGAGGCTGTGGGATCTACCCAGCTCCGAACTATTTTCACCGAGCGGGACCCAGACGTGACCTCTGGCAAGAAGTCTGTCGCCGAGATCTTCTCCGACTTCAAGAACGGCCCCCACACCATCTACGGAGACGAGCCTTTCGACGTTGTCGCCGTTGTGTCGCACCCTGAAGGCGAGACGCCAGTGATGACCAAGTTCCTTCCCTCGCGAAATGGTATCCTGAACAAGATCGTCGACAACGTCTTTGACGCGATCAAGAAGGACCACAAGAGGTTGTTCTGGACTGCCAAGGCCGACGACGAGAACCGAGCGTGGCACTTTGAGCGAGCGGACGGAAGCTTCACTCGAGCTGGAAGGAGTCTGTTCTGGTATGGTGTTGCCGATGTGAAGGAGGTCGAGAAGATTATCGAGGGATTCGAGTCGAGTGGTAGAATCGAGAGGGTGTTCTTGCCCGTGGGGCCAAGCACCCCACCTCACCGATTGAGCGGCGTCCGATCGTTCTCGACTTCGTCCCGGCCATCCATCTCGAGCTCGATCAACTCTCGGAGGGGATACGCCACCGCCGCCGAGGTGCCAAGGAAGAAGGTCGCTCTGATCGGCGCCAGAGGATACACTGGTCAAAACCTCGTCACTCTGATCGACTCGCACCCACACCTCGACCTGACCCACGTCTCGTCCCGACAACTCGCTGGTCTGCCATTGGAGGGATACTCCAAATCCAAGATCACCTACTCGAACCTGTCGGTGCAAGACGTCAAGAAGATGGAAGAGGACGGTGAAGTCGACGCATGGATCATGGCCCTGCCCAATGGTATTTGCAAGCCTTTCGTCGACGCCATCGACAGCGCCAAAGGCGGTAACGGTGTCATTGTGGACCTGAGCGCAGACTACCGATTCGAGAAGGACTGGACATATGGACTACCTGGTGCGCAATAGGCGGGTTCTCTCTCCCTCCCTTCCCGTCACACAAGCGTACCCCGGATATCCTCTTTTACAGTGGATAGATCCATCATGGGCGGTGCTTCCCCCATTTACAGCTATGTACCAAGACGCGCGAATCAAATGTAAAGAGAAACAAAGCTGAATGCATGACTTTTTTGTCCTTTTTCGTATAGAGCTTTACTCGAGAGAAGCGACGAAATCGTCAAAGAGGATCTCCAACCCGGGATGCTATGCCACCAACAGCCAATTGCTCCTGGCGCCTTTGATGCCATACCTCGACCCAGTTCAGATGCCCACTGTCTTCGGCGTGTCTGGCTACTCTGGCGCGGGAACGAAGAGCGGGGAGAATGACTCTGAGGGCAGACCACAAACGGTGCCAAAGATCGTGAGTGCCTATCTCAGCTGTACCGTTCGCGTATCTCGGAGGCAGCTGGGACAGGTAAGAAAGTCTTAGGTGCGTTCTGACGCTCGCCATAGGGTCCCAACGACTTGAAAGGCGGAATCCGACCTTACGCCCTCACGGACCACATTCACGAGCGAGAATCGTCCAACCACCTGGGATCACTCACTTCGGCCTCGGGATTCAGTCTCAACTTTATCCCCAACGTCGCGCCCTGGTTCTCCGGCATTATCTCGGTCCTGAACGCTCCCCTGAAGCAGTCGATCCGGGCGAGCGAGGTGTCTGAGCTTTACGAGCAGAAATACGCTGAGGAGCGGTTGTGCTTGGTCGGCAAGGCCGTGCCAGACGTCACGGAGGCAGAGGGTAAACACGGCTGGAGAATGGGTGGTGTCCAGGTTCATAGTGGCGGCAAGAGAGTCGTCGTCGTTGTGAGTACCAATCGGCAAGATCCGGTATAATCTCGGACACTAGCTGACTCGAGGTATAGGGCGCTCTGGACAACTTGCTCAAAGGAGCTGCAACGCAATGTATGCAGGTGAGCAACTTCCCCCCGTGCATGCGTCTATTGCTGACGTGGAGAAGAACCTCAACTTGGCCCTCGGGTACGATGAGCTAGCTGGAATCCCAGCGGACAAGATCTAGATGGGAAATACAATAACAGGGAGTACAATGTGTCAGTGTTCGGGATATAGCATCATGCATCTATAAGTTTCGGAACACATTGCACGAGCCCAGAGTATCTTCTGCGCATCTCCCCGATGCTACTGCATGCCACCTGCCATTGAGTTCTGAGATACGATGGACTCTGATATGCGATACTGACAAATGATCGACCCTCGCGTTCCGGAACCCCATATAACCCTCCTCACGGCATCACGACTCCTGCCCGTAGAAGTAGTTGATGAATGGGGCCAGTCTGCTCAGACCGATATTGAACACCGGCGTGGTAGGGTTCTATGACACGCAATACACAGTCAGCTTCTGAGAGACCGAAGTTGCATCTAAGCCCACCAAACGGTTTTCCTTGTCCCCGATGACTTCCTCCCTGAGAACCTTCCAGCCCAGAGCGTTGGACCAGACTTCCCGCCTGACCGCCTGTCTCTCCTCTTCGCTCTTCCACCCTCCTTCGGGGGTAGTAGGCTTAACGGCCGGCAAGCCCTTGCTGGGGTCGAACTTCTTCCTGTTAGATTCGACGAGTGTAGGTGTGTGAACAGTGTGATGTTGAGCGACGGACAGACCCGATAGGTTGTTACACGTATGATACAGGTCTGGGTGTTTACCGGGTTTGTCACGGAGTCCACCTCGTCCACCTGCTTCATTCTGCGCTGCGACCAGTGCAAACTCTTGTAATGCGACTGAGAAATGAGGTTATCAGCTGTACGTACATACACTTGATGGAGATAGCTCACCATTGTTGAATAGCTGATGCGAGGGCTCGACTTCCTGCTCCTCGGCCGGCCCTTCCTTCCGTAATAGGGCCTCCAGGACTGGTATCCCTCCGCCCACCCACCACGAATAACACCCATCCACGAGTTTATTCGACCTTCCACGGAATCCGCCCGCCTCAATAGCCTCGCCCTGCATCATCACGCTCCAGCGTAGGGCTTCCTCAGAGTCGATCTTCTTGGGGAATTCAGTACCTAGTGACGATTCCCCGGTGGAGGGCTTGATGCTGTTCAAGAGAAAGTGGGAGTTGATAGCACATGAGGTGTAGCCCCCGTGAGCCTCGGCCATCGATGGGGACAAGTCTTCACTGGACGATAAGGGGAAAGTTGAGCAGGCGAAACCACCTTCATAGGTCTGACAAGCGGCGATGAAGCTGTCAACGTTGTGGAGTAGCTCAGGAGTGAGGAGGTCCAGTAGCGTAGCCACCACGAGCAGGCAGTATGTTCCTCTGTCAACTAGTCAGCTTGAAGCGTTGTTGATGCTGTGATAGTACTTACCTTACGTCCAGTTCTCCGCCTTGACAAACGACAAACCCGCCGTCGGGCCGCTTACACCTCATGAAGAAGTCGTAAGTCGCTTGTCTATGTTTCGCTAGGTCCTCCCATCCACCATCGGGACCGGAGTTTCCTACTATTGCCAACGAACATGTCGAGGCGTAAGTGGGCAGGAGGTGGGGTAACTGGGAGTTCGAGGCGCCGCCTGAAAAGCCGCCTGTCGGGTGTAAGAAAGCCTTGACCGTAGAGACGGCGCTGAAAGGGAAGGTTAGCTCAGATTGTCAAAAGAGAGACTAGCTTACCGAGTTCTGGTCTCCGGATCCACCGTCACTCCCAGAAGGTCCAAAGAGTGGAAGGACCAGAACACTAGCCATGGTTTACTGGCATCTAGCATGACATACCCACCGGGTAGCTTGAACAGAGATGACGATATGAAAGCATTATGCTCTCCCCGTCTTAGCACCGTTGGATTGACTGGACTGTCTATAGGAGTAGCCGTGGCGAGTAGAGCCGAGATGACTTGCTCTGTTTCTGCCTGCTCTTCGGAGGTCGGTGTTGGGTGAGAGTCGGTCGACGCTGCCTCATGCGGTAGGGAGAAGATCGAGGGGTGGAGCGTTGAAGTCATTTTCAGTGAGGTGTGCGATGGAGGTTGGATTGAAGAACTGATAACGATGTTCTACGTCGAGATGTTCAGGTCATCACCATCCCTCCTGAAGTCGACCTGTGGTTGACCTGTGAGTGTGGACCCGGATTTGAGGAACAATAAGGACTCGAAGGACAACCAAGTTGACCGACCTCCACCTCGTGTTTCAGATAAAGTAGGCCCCCGTGAGGCAGATTTAGGTGCCTCAAGCGTGCAGCAAGCCTGCAAGCTGCACGGCCTCAGTGTCTCGGATCCGGCTTACCGATTTAACCGGATTCGAGGCACGGAACCAAATATCTTCTCTCGGCCTTGCTGTTGTGACGTTGTCCATGTCGAATCCACTATACAACTGCAGTTCTTGGGACAGCTTTGGGACTGGCTTGGACACTACAGACTCGCTTGTAGCCATCCAGCATCCGTGGACCGGTGATAGTGAGCACTCGTATAGAACGAGACAGAACGACAAGGTCGGAAGGATCAGCCTGTCCTCCGCAAAGAGCTCGACTTCTAGACGAATTAGTACAGGTCGACCTTAAGCGATACAGCGAGGGACCCCACATATCGAAAATGTCTGTCGCTAGAAACGTATCCCGGCCGGCGGGTCAGCGAAGTGTGAGTCACAAGCGATAACAGATAAAACGTTGGTGGCGTGGACGGTGTCTGGAGAGTCGGGTGTGAAGGATTTGAGAAGCCGATGGGGGTGGTAGGAGATGTACATAAGGACGCGAGGGTAATATTGGTCCAAGCCAACTTCATCATCGTGTCCAGGCAGTTTCGTCAGCCATGTCAATCATTGACGCTCTTGTCCAGATACCCACTGTGGTCATTTACGCGCTCAAGAGGACACTGGCGAGTGTGACTGATTCCTCGACGCCCCTGCTGCCCTTTGTGCCAAAGTCGAGTGAGTTTGGCAGACCAAGGGCGTGAGGCAAGCCACGACTGACTCCTGCTCCTAGTCAAGTTGTTCGTGCTCATCCTGCTCATCTTGCAATCGCCCTCATTCCCCTTCGCGTGGCATCTGCGAGTATGGAAGCTACCTCTGATAGCGTACTACAACGTCTGGACCAAAGGACCCAAAAAGTATCTCCAGAACTTTGAGAAGAGCAGTCAGAAGACGGGTGGTATTGCAACAGTGTCAAAGTTGAAGCGAATAGCATTCTTCGATGACTGCGATTACAATCTCCACCTTTCGAACTCGTGAGTGCGCTCATCCCTACTCGAGGTGCTCATACTGATATACGTTCGCTACAGGGCATATGCCAAGAACTTAGATGCCTCGAGAATGCAATGGTGCATGGAGGCCATGGCGCCAGCTTGGACATTGATGAACCTCGCTCTTGGGGGTAGTCACTATGTTTTCATCAAGGAGATCCCCATCTTATCGGAGTACACCATCGAGACGAGGATTGTCGGATGGGGCGAAAAGTGGTAGGTCTCACAGACGAAGTGTGTCCTTGGTATAATCTGACTGTCTCGTCATAGGCTATACCTCGCCTCGGAGTACATCATCTACCCCAAGAAGAAGTCTGGAGGCAAGGGCAAAGGCAAAGGAAAGGAAGAGCCCATTACCGCTATCCCGTCTCGAGTTGTTGAGTCGCAAACCATAATACCCTCCATATCCACCTCTGCCTCTGGATCCAACACCCCCGACAACATGGAAGACGCCAAGACTGTCGCCAACATCCGTTCGCGAGCGCCCAGGGATGACGGCGGCGTGGTTTGCGCTGTTGCTATCACGGAATACTGCTTCAAATTGGGTCGACAGACGATCCCGCCCAGAATAGCAATGCACTACTCAATGGTCTCGCAGGACCAGGCCAAGCGGGATCATGCGCTGAACCTGATCGTTGGAACCAAGGACAAGGGTCGAAAATGGCTCAAGTCGGGCTGGAAGGACGAGGACAATGCTGATCTGATTGGAATGGAGATTGGCAAGACACCAGGGTCGGGAGAGGAGGAGCACCAAGTGGCGTCGTGGGTGGAGAAGACGATGAAGGGGATGGACAAGATGACAGAGGGTATTTCTGTATTGTAGGCTGTGGCTAGATGCATGTGGATCAGGCTGAGCTAGAGCATACATTGTCACGAGCAGGAGAGAGTGCGGCGAGTTACCGGTCACCGCTCGCAGGGTGGTGTTTCAGGTTGAACGTTGCCAGGGGGCATTCTCGGCTGAAACGGTTGACTGGACTGCACGTGGACAGGGTGGGGGGCGAGCACGATGACTTACCATCTCTCCAACATCTCTCGATCCTCTTCATCTGTATCTGTTCTTTCTACCTCATAGACCTGGGACAGAGCATATATGATGGACTTGACGCACTCATCTCCGGCGTCCCCTAACCCTCCTTGCACTGCGGTGTACCTCATCCTGACAACTTTCCAACCGTGGTCATGGCTTCGATACGAGGTATGCCCCTTCCTTCCTTCCTTCCTTCCTCACATACTATGGGTCGGGCATGGGATCGACTGACCTGGAATACAGATACCTCAAGATACCCACGTATCTACCACGAGCAACTATCCCCTCTTCGACATCAACAGCGTGTTCCTCCGCGCTGTCCATCAAGAAACCTACACTGCAATCCCACACGGTCCGAGCGCCCTGTCGGATCTTGTACTGGGCGGGACGGCCCCGAAGATCACTTACACCCTTCAACTCAGCTTCATCAACTCGAATACTGTACTACCTACAAGCACCGGTGACCTGCAAATGGGGGCTAGGGAAGAGCTGGAACCGTACAATCCTTCCACATCTCTAGCCTACGATCAGATTATCCATCAAGCGGAGGAAGAAGTCCAAGAGGAGCCAGAAGTCGACATCCCTCAAGACGAGTCTGTCCCAGAAGACCCATCGACTGCAATGATAGTCTACGGACCACCTCTATCACCTCTGATGACAAACTTTATGCCGCAGGTCTCTCGACAACCCAATCAAGACAGCCAAGCAGAAACCGAACTTCATCGCTTCCTTCAGAACTCAAGCAGTGTCAATTCTCCACTCTCGCCGGTGGATATATCTGAGATGGAAAGCAAGATAGGAACGCCGGTGCCAATGGAGATTGATGACGGTCTACTTCAGACTTTCGATTCCTCATTGTCACCTCTTGGTGATGGAGTACCTTACGGCGAACACATAGACCAAGCTGTATCACCATTCAGTACCTCAACCATACAATCAATCATCTCTTCGTCTCAACACCCCACTTCTTCCCCTGAATCAACCAGTACACTCACTCCCACGACGCCACAAGTCTCATCGCCTACATCACAGTCTCCCTTGCCGATTGATCTCACCTCTCCATCCTCCATCAGCAAGACCATCAAGCGCAAGGCATCTCAAGAATTGACACCGGACGTGATAGTCGATACATGCCCCAAGCCACCCCATCGACAGGTTGGACGAGTCGTCAAGTTCATCTTCCCTGACTCGTCGTATCCGCGATCCAAGAAGCGCAAGGAAGATTCAACGTACGAACAAACGACCACATCCATACCTTCCGCGGTTTTAGAAGAGCATCGACAACGGATGCCTGGAGCAAGTCAGGCTTCAGATGATGGAGCAGAGTGTTTACAGCCATTTGAGGAACCTCCATCACTTGCCAATATCGGCGACAAAGGCATAGACTCACAGTTGGATCAGGTGCGAGTGCCTAGGAAGCGAACATTGCATGAAGTGAGCTTGCAACTCTGTCGCTAATTTTATCGAAGCTCACACTTCGCATAGAGCATCGATTCCTCTGCGCATCGAGTCTTGAAGCGACCTTTCCGACAGCCCAAAGTCGTTCTCAAACCCGCACCCTCGAGCCACGAACACCGACACAGCAGCCCTCCTAGCCTGTCGTCAAGTTATGGTAGCACCCACTCGAGGTCACCTTCCCCCGATCTCTCCCAGTCCCCTGCCAAGCGATCCAAGACAGTTCCGCAATCGTCGCCATCGTCATCGTCAATCAAAAAGAGTCCACTTCACACCCTCCGCAAGCCGTTCAAGACGCCAACAAGGACGCCCAAGGCCAGCCAGCCCCTCCATCAGAGTTCTTCGCCTAGCTCAAGCCAAACTGCCTTCAGTCTATCTTCACCGCACATCCATTCTGATGTACCAACGACTCCTTCCAGCTCCGTCTACCGCCCTTCGAGGCAGACTTCCGCTCCGACGAGACATCAAGTCAAGCTGAACAAGGTCAAGACCAGTACCCCGTTCGCCAAACAGACTGAGATAGCGGCGCTCGAAGCTCGAGTCCAGCTTCTCAAGGACGATACAGAGTGTTTGGCCAACGCATGGAAGGACGACGAGATCAGGGACATCACGGAAACTTGGCTCTCTGCCGGTCGTGAAGTCGTCGAGAGGATCTACAAAGTCATGCCAGAGCCTGAACCGGCGGTACTCGCAGTGCAAATCGCTTTATCGGGTATCCACTCCCAAGGTCCCTCCGCGCTTCATGGCTCAGCTTTGAGGACCGGTGGGAGATTCTGGGAAGACGAGGCTGGTGAACTTAGTACCGAGCAGAAGGAATGGTTGGCCGCGGTGGAGAGAGACGACGAGGGACGTCCGATCGATCACCGAGGAGAGCTTTTGATCCATGAGGATGAGGATGATGATAGTGGAGACGATGTCCTGCAGGAGATCCTGAGAAAGGAAATGCGACTGGCGGTTCAGAGGGCGAAGAGCTCGAGTGGAAGATTGAGATCGGTGGTTGATACAGATGGGTGAGATCGTGCTTCCCTAGAGAACGGCTGAGAGGAAGTTCCACTGACTCTGACCACAGGAACTACAACTCTCAAGTTGAATCACCACGAGAGTGAGCTCTATAATCTCCAGGAGGCTTTCATAAGCTGACATATCATTCTCAGATCCGAGTCTCCGGAAGACAGCGACCGTCGTGCCGATACCCCGGACATGACGGCGTGGAATTACGGAACGATGATGTTGCTACTGGGCACTGACCCCGCGATCCTCGGGTGGAGCATTGTCGACGAGGAGTGGGCATGATCCGGCGGGCCGGTGTTGGGCAGAATGGCTGATCGATAGAGGCGGCAAGCATTGAAGAGGATTGTATTCGGACAGAAATCGTCGCATTATCATAGATCGATGCGATGCATCATATGCAGTATAGAGAAAGCATGGCTTGCCCTGATGTACCATCGCAGTACCCAACCCAGGTCAAGCTCGAAGCTAGTCAAACCTTTGGCAAGTACCGTCTTAACTGTCTGTCACAAGCCTCGACTCCACGCTCTACGTGGTCTTCTTCTTTCCCTTGGCCTTGACGACCCTGAACCCGGCATCCTCGCTCTTCTTGGGGACGCTCTTGACCACGTCGGCCAGACTGCCACTGGTCTTACTTCCCCAAGAGGCGTTACCTCCGCTAGCACCCTTTGGCCTGGCCGCATCTGCTTTACGCTTGGTGAAGAAGTCTTGGGCGAATCGCCTTCCGTCTAGGGTGGACGAGTTGGCGTAAACCGAGTCGGAGATGATTTCCAGGACTTCAGGCCTGGATGACGCCGGGGGGTCAATGGGGAATGTGAGCAGCATCTGGATGAAATCGTCGACTGGAGCGATAGATGTCAGGGGTGATGTGCCAAAATGCTAGACAAACGAACGAGCTGACTCACCATTCACGTTGAGACCAGTGAGGGCACCCTTGGTCCACTTGATGAACTCGACAGAAGGTCCGGACTCTTCTGAGCCGTTCGATTTGCTGACGACTTTTGCGGCCGAAGGCGACGAGGCGGTGGAGGGTCGAGAACCCGTGATGATCGAAGAGAGGGGTTTGGCAACCGGCGTAGAAACTGCTCGGGGAGTGGCTGTCGCCGCGGCCGCGGGGGAGGGCTTGGCTCCGACGGTGGTCCAGCCTGCTCCAGGAGGTGGCTGCGAGATCTATATACACAATCAGCTGGACCCTAACAAACACGCTCCCACCGGCACTTACCGCTGCGAGATCGGCATAACCTCGCTTGGACTGGCCGACAGCAGAAGCAGCGGGTCCAGCAGCCGCTTTTGCTGCTGCAGCAGCCTTCAGTCTCCTCTTCTCTTCCTCCTCCTGAATCTGCTTCATCGTCTTCTTTGGCGCGGCGGCATCGCCTCCTCCCCACACTGGAGCGGCAGGGCTCGAAATGGAGGGCGAGCTGACAGCGGTGTTTCGCGTACCGGAAGACGGCAATCCCCACGACATGCTAGTCGGAATTGACTCTTCCTTCTCGCTGGCGGGAACCAGGCTGGGCGATGGAGCGGCAGCTCGGGCCAGAGCCGCTTTCCTCTGCTCGGCGCGCTTGGCCTCGGCTTCTTGGATCTCTCGGAGAGATGGGCCAGCGGACGCAGTTCGGCCGTCTTTGTCGCCTTGCGCCCATGGAGCGGGTCGTGGCGTGGTCGTCGCTTTCTCAGGAGTGGCCACCGGAGTGGACTCTGCGGCAACGGAGACTGCCTGCTTGGCGGGCGCGGAGGTTAGGGCCGTGGGCGCTTTGGCTGCGGCGGCAGGGGTAGGACCGGCAATCGACGACTTGCGGCTGGGAGGGTTGGAAGACACTGGCGTGGCAAGAGAAGGGACCTGTCCCCAAGCAGATACTGGCGCCTTGCTTGGTGTTGGGGTGGGAGCAGGAGATGGAGATCGTGGGGCCTCCTCCTCTTCTTCTTCCACCTCAGGTTCAGCTTCAGCTGTCACCTCGTCCTCATACTCCTGCTCGTAGCTGTTCTCAGCGTAATGCTCCTCCTCTGCCACCTCGTTGACAGCCTCTGCGACGTGTGGCTCCTGAGTGTGCTCGAACTCCTCGACTCCACTGTGGGTACCGTCAACAGCTTGTTCGATCTGGCTCTCCTCCTGGGGAACGGAAGAGGGGAAGTAGCTCTGGCCGGCCTGAGAAGCGTTTGTTGGCTCGAGCATCTGCTCGTATTGCTGGAACGATTGTTGTTGCTGCTGCTGCTGTTGTTGTTGCTGCTGCTGCTCGTAGTACTGCGTTGGCGGCTGGATAGGCTGCTGCTGTTGCATTGGAACTTGACCCCATGGCTGTTGGTGCTGTTGCTGGGGTGGTTGACTCGGTTGAACACCCCATGGCGAAGGTGGGATGGCTCCAACTCCAACAGAAGGCGAGAAGAAGTCGTTTCGAGGGTCCCGCGGGATATGGTTTCCGACCGCGGGGGAGTAGAGGGGTTGCTGGGGTGGACCCTGGCTGTGGGCGTAGTTGAGAGGTGCAGAGCCAATAGGCGAAGGCAGGCCAACAGATCCGAAGGAGGTGAGACGAGAGGTGATGTTTTGAGGACCTGGCGATGCCCATGCCTGGGAAGGCGAGGCCATGTAAGATCCAGCGGGGGAAGGGATTTGACCCAAGAAGGGGTGAGCGGCTTGGAATTGGTTAGGAATTCCAGCTCGATCCGGCAAGTATTGGTTGAACATCGGTTGCAGCGGTTGAGGGGTGATTCGCTGGTCGGCGGCCGAGGGAGTGCCGAGACCGACATCGCGGAAGTTGTCGTTCAGAAGATTTACGTTGGGCTGGGGGACGGATTGCTGCAATGCAGCCATGGGGATTGGCAAGTTGGGAGGAAGGGTACGAGGTCGGACATGAGACAAGAATGGCTGCACACCATTACCCGTCGCGGTCTTGAGTTCGGCGAGGGTGTGGAACGATGACTCGGAGGCTCGTCGGAGAGGCAGATCGTCGGTGAAGTAGGCGTGGGAGTACCAATCGTGCATTTGCTTTCCGGTGAATGGTCCTATGGACCAGTCAGCTTGTACCCATCATGGGATTAGACCAGCTCACCTTGCTCCTGACTATTTGGGTCACGGTAGTACCACTCGACCTCGGATAGATCTTCCTTCTCCTGGGACTGCGCTGGTGTCTGCGGTGCCTCCTGCAAGGGCGCAGCGAGCTGAGGTACGTCGCCAGTGACATCATCCACAGTGGCATCACGCTCTGGGACCGGAGTGTCGGGCGCAACAGGTGCGACAGACTCGGTGCGATTCTCAGCCAGATTGACGGGGAGACTGATGCTGGTAGGCTACATCACGTTATCAGCTGGAGCTCAAACTTCGAGTGAGAGATACACTCACCCTATCCTGCTCGGACCCGACATTCGCCGCCATTCTCCACTTCTTCTGACCTGTTCCCCAACCGGGTCCACCTCCATTGCCATACACCTCCTTTTCCTTCTCCTTCACTTCCCCCTTCTCGTTCCACCCATTGGACTGGGCTGCGATAGCTGGGTCGAGGGGAGATAGCTGGGGTTGAGCGGCATTGATTTGAGAGGTCGGGATGGTCAGAGCGGAGCTCGCAGGAGCGGCAGGGCCGCCTCCGAAACCAAGAACGCCCTCAAAATTGCCAGAAGCCGTCTTGCTAGATCGCCAGGCTAATGAAGAGGAACGTTAGCCCATTATTAGATGTGATGTGTCCCGGAGCGCACCTGTGGGATCTCCGCTTTCCGTCCTTCGACCGCCGATTCGCCTGCCAACACCGCCAAAGCCACCGCCGAGAGCGCCTGGAGCTCTCCCCTCGCCGATAGGCCCAGAGCCAATCACTCCACTGCCAATGGAGCCGATCTTTCCGCTGCCAACGCTGCCAAAAGCGCCTCCTTCTCCTCTTCCAAAGCCGCCAAATGCCCCAGCTCCACTTCGTGTTCCGACCGGCGCCACGGAGTCTTTGATCCCAGTTGAGTTGCCAAGGGTTCTTCGAGGCGCGGAACTCGTCACCACGACCGGATCGTTGGGCGTCGCGATAGCTCCGGGTCGTCGAACAGGAGCTGGCGGGTGGATCGATGTGCTGAGAAGCTAAAAAGAGGGTCATAGCGTCAGCCATCATCACAGTCTATAGTCATTAGGACTCACCTTCTTCTCGATCTCATTCAGATCCCTCAACCCTATAGGCTTGACAAGAGTCTTGCTGACGAGAACACCTGCATCGACAAGATCGACAAACTCGATTGGCAGCTTTTTGACCTTGTCCTCATCCCACAAGCCCAAGATCTGCTCCCTGCTGTATCTGAACGGGTGAGGCTTTTGCTCCGACGACCCGTTGGCCTCCTGATAGGGGAAGTAGGACGAGTCGTTGGTGACGCCCGGGGATGCAGGAGTATGCGTCGCACGGGAGTAGCTCAGAGTGTGCGAGGGTGCTGAACCGTAGGTGTTGTTCGAGCCGTTCAGGTTTGACAATGCCGGGAACGGTTGACTGGCCTGTTGGTTGGCGACCGTGTTGCCCGAAGTCTGGTTGGACTTGGTGTTCGGTGCTGTCTCCGTCGTAGGCGTGAGCGATGTGCCGGATGGCTTGATCGGCTTGACCCATTGAGGTGCAAAGTGGATAGACATCTGAGCACAAGTCAGCGAAACGGTCTACATTACGCGGTATGGCGTTTCAAAAAAGTTTGAACAACGCGACGAGATGTGGTCGTTGGACCGAGATTAACTGACCTTGTGATGATGGTTGGAGTAGTCTCAAATGTGCGTTCGTGTGTTGTGAGGGTTGCTGCTGATGACTGTGAATGCCTTGATGCTGAATGCGTTGAAGTATGCGCTATGTGGATGTCCTACACTACAGTTGAGCATCCGGCTCGGAGGTGCAGTGAAACCGCGACATTAGCTGGGTGGCAGCACTGAGTGAGAGGAGGAGGCGCGGAATCAAAAAACCTTGTAATGTGACGGTGTTATTCGGGATTTGATCATTCGAGGCGGAGGCGGAGATGGCCGCACTCGATCGCACCCAGTCCCAAGATTTCGCTGCAAGCTCTGTTCTACATCCTCGGTCACCATCTAACCGCATCATCGATCGTCAACAAACTCGATCGGCCTCATCCACACACTTCAGAGGCGCATCAGCATACATCCTAGGCAGGCTTATCCATAGTGTATCGGGAAGCCACGGCCGGACACCGATGGTATACCGCTCGAGCTAGGCAATGCGGCTTCATGTGGTGAGTCGCGCGAGCGCATCAAGCAGCGTCCGATGCGTGGGATTGCCGCTCATCCGATCGCTTCCACTCTAGCTCGGCATTGGATCCATAGGGACGCTCGTCACTCACCACATACGGAAAGCCAACCCTACGCTGCCGATCTCATGGATAGTCAAAACAGCTAGGAAAGATCCCAATACGAGACTCTACCCGTTCGGAAAGGAAGGTCATGCTGTCAATACGTTGACAGTGGAACAAGATGGAGAGACGTCAACAAGCTCCTCCTATGAGAAAGAAGTATGGCATGACGGAAATGCGGAGAAGATCGCCGTGGAGGAGCACAATCGGGGGCCGATGGGCCTCCCTCACCCGGACGATCCGAATAGAGATATCAACAGTCTCGTAGTTTGTCTGAAGACGCCAGCAACGTTGCCAGCGCTTTCGAAACTCAAGCCGAGGTTATCGCCCAGCTCGGTAATCACCCTGATCCAAAATGGAATGGGAGTCTACGATGAGTTGTGCGCCAACCTCTGGCCAAATCCCGCGACAAGACCCTTCTTCATACTCGGCACGACGACGCACGGCGCAAAGTTTGTCGATTTTGGCTCTGTCTCTCATGCCAACAAGCGCGGAGAGGGTGAAATCAAGTTTGGTGTCGTCGATGACCCTAGGAGAGAAGTCGACTTCAATCAGTGGTTGTGGAGGGCTCCAGTCGCCGATCTGCCTATACTCGCACCTCCACCATCGCCCTCTTTCCCCCTCGATCCGCCTCCTCCCAATGCCTCGGTCGATCTCGATTACATCACAGAGACTCTAGGCATTCTCATGTCGATCTCTCACCTCTCACCCTCAATATTGCCCATGCCACATTTACATCATCAACTACTCTTGAAGCTAGCCATCAACAGTGTCATCAACCCCCTTACCGCCGTCCTCGGAGCCGGTGCGATTCCAAATGGAGCGCTGTACAACTCGGCACCGGCGGCAAATCTGGTCGACTATCTCACCGCCGAGGTATCTGCTGTACTCGCCGCATACTCGGTTTCCAACTTTTCACCCCACGCCCCTCCTCCCGATGTCGTCAGGCTTTTCTCCATTGACAGTATCCGGCGGCGAATCCTAGCGACGATTCGAGCTACCGCCAGCAACACCTCTTCCATGGCTGCCGATGTCAGTGTTGGCAGGCTGAACGAATTGAAGTACATCAACGGCTACGTCATCTCCATGGCCAAACGACTCCGCGTACCGGTCCCAAGTCACCGTATGGTCTCCGCCATGGTCAAGTTCACCGCAGAGTTGAATAGAGTGAAAAACACTGCCGATGCGGAAATACCACTTCGCATCGCGGAGAGGCAGAAGGAAATCAAGACTGCGCTGGGTCTACCACGAGTCAAGACGGCACAGGAGGCGGAGAATGAGAACCAGAGGCTGGACCTCCATCTGAGATATGTGAATCTCAGGGAGGAAGAATTGGCGTACAAGCAGAAGCAAATGGCAAGATTCCAGGGCGAATCGGAAGCGCGATTTCGTCGGGTCAATATGCTCCAGTCGCCCGATCAGATCCAGTTCACCAAGGAGGAATGGGTCTTGTTGCCAAGGTTGACACAGGACAATATCCTTACGTCGCTCGAGACTCAGGTCGCCAAACGCCACGCCGAAGCGAGTAAGGCGTCCGACGCCCCCGTTCCGACACGCGATGCCATTTCCACATCTTTATACGTGCCTGAAGGCGAAGAGGGATTCTCCACGCCGCCTACTCGGTCGACCACCGCGGATACTCCTCCCCCCATTCGACAGAAAGCTGAGACGATGTCTGAACGCATGACTCGGCAGATCGAGTCGGCTGCCAGGCAGACGACCAGCGAGTCTGGAGCGACAACGATCCAAGGCACCCCCTCCGTTCCTTCAACAGCGCAGGCTGCCACCCAAACCAGCAATGTCACTGCGCAGTTCTCATCGGCGCCCGCCAAACGATTCAATCTCGACTCGATGATATCCTCAGCACCTAGAGCCCAGCGATCGTGGGGCGTGGATGGCGGCAAGATCGAGGGATATACCAGCTCGACTAGTACGACCAGTGAAGGAGAAGGGGTTGCTGGCAGCCATACAACGTTGTCCGGTACGGAGAAGCACCTATCGAAAGGCGGAATAGGAAGTAGCCTGGATCGATTGATCGCTGGCTCGCCGAGGCAGGAACGGACCTGGGCACCGGATAGGAGTGATGTGGGCTCCAAAGCCAGTGGAAAATTCACCACCAGCAGGAGCAGCGGTAGCTGAGCCTGCTGAGATTTGAAGAGGATGAGGGAACGGCGGATTCGCAAGGATATCTAATCAAAGCATGGCGATCGATTGTTTGTAACAACATAGAGGGTTTGTCCATCGTTAGAAAAAAGTGACTGCACCCCTGTATAGTATAGCACGGAGTGTGGTTTTACATATGGCATACAACATTTGCATGGACGCTGCGCCAGAGCCCAAGCTTTCCGATGAACAGATCGCAGTCCTGGTCTGTCGAGAGTATCACCTGACGTGCTCGTGCATCTTGAATGTTTGGCTGGTGTAATCACTCAGGCCATCGTGACCGAGCTCTAGGAGTCTTTTGCCGGCCGTCTTTGATGATTTGCCTGAAATGGATGTGTCGCTGTAGCCAGGTGAAGGAGGTTCTGCGCGTCTAATCGATCATCGCAGCGTCAGTCAGTCCGAGTACCCTTGTTTCCCATCTGCTAGGCGATACACTCACGTTGGGGCTCCAAAGATTCTGATGCCTCGTACATGAGTGTCCTTACCATTTTGATGATTTGCAACGATCAACACTCGAACATGATGACATGGTATGGGGGGTCTAGGCGGGAATTAGTTGTGTCTTGCCGAACAGGAGCGGACTGCCCACCCTTCCGTGTCCTGTCCTTCTTCCGTAGTGTCCTCCGGTCTGAGAGGTATCGACGTCCATCCGTCCGGTTTGCTGAACTCGCAAAACCGCACCTGAGGCTCATCAGCACCAAGACCTGTTGAAATGCGTCCGGCCTACCTCTTGCAGGTCGTGAACTCCGGTTCCGGCCATGATAGAGATTTTGGACGGGGTATACGAATCGTCCCGGGGATTTGACATGTGTATGCCTATCGCCTATATCGACGTCAGAAGGTCGATCACCTAGTAAGCCACTGGACACACCGAGACGAAAACCCTCCTCGGGAATAGGAGATCAATTGCATGTGGTTGGGGACCCTCTGACCTGTGAAGCAATTGTCTAGTCAGCTACAAAGGCGGAGATGTTGTAGCTGAGAGCATACACTCACTGCCAGAAGGTATGTTCATTCCCGTCTCTCAAGTTGTCTACTCCAAAGCCGTATTTGTGACTAGAGACCGACCACTCTGCCAGGTGTCCCAATTCTGGCCGAGCTGAAGAGAGTCAGGACACGCCGATTGGAGTCATCGTCCAGTGTACTCACCATGCGCCTCAGCTTTATAGCTCGGACCAGCGCGCGAGTTCTCGGACATGGTAGCGAAAGAGTGTGACAGAGGTGGCGGCTGAGCGAAGTTGGCCGTTGAAACAAGATTGAGATGTCGAAATGGACCATCGTCGCGTCGTGACCCGTGTTTCAGATCCTCGGTGCAAGCTTCAGCTTCGCACGGTAGCGATGGCAACCAACACGACTGAATCTTGAGATGCGTACAAATACGTCGTGATCGTCAGGTTGACGAAGGTACCGACTCTGACAGAAATATATACATGGTACGAGACGGGCGAACAATATGACACAAGATGCAGAAACAGTATATGCAAGGTATCCTCCGCCTTCTCTATTTTCCATTTCCCTCTCATTGCGCCTTATGCCATCTCAAGCCCTAATCCCGTTCTCGCCGGTGCTTACTGGCACATTCTTCGCCTTTCCAGCCGCCTCCGTTGCATTCCTCTTCGCCTTCTTACATGCTCCGCAGTGATGGATCTCACAGTAGACCAACTGCGCGCAGCTCCTCTTCTTTCGGGTGACGTCGCACTTGACCGAAAGGTATTCCGGCGCCTTGACGGGGTGCGGGCACGGAATGACATTGTATGGATCGGAAGGGGCACCAGGCTTTTGGATCTGACTGGCGAGGATGTATCCCCTGCAGGAAGGAGTTGCGACGGGCATGTCGTATGAGTGTAGAGGAGAAGTGTTGGAGAGTCGAGGTGGTGGAGTTGTGGGGATGATGATGAGTCGAGAGGGATGGCGATAGAGCTTGCTTATATAGCGAGTCGACTCTAACCCATGACGGGCGACTTGAAAGGAGAGACGAGATGTTCCGACATGCGAACGATAAAGGACCGCAATGATGCTTCACGTCGCAGACTCCAGAAAAGTCGCCTTCTCCTCCCAACCTCCTAGCACTCCTCTCTTCTTTCTCGACTGAACAAAGGCGACAGCCTAGCTCAAGCCAATCGGTCGCGCAAAGATCGACCCGATGGCGCCCTCTCCTGTCCCACTGACGAAAGTGGATTTCGCTCTCTCGACGTCGGCCTCTCACGCTCCCTATCCACCCGCTCTCCAGGCTCGGACTCTCTCCTCGACGATAGCGAGGGCTTTGGCCAGTTTCTTGGCGCAGAGGAACTCGACGGTGGGTGTCTCTGACCATTGTTGGGCGAGAAGCCAGGCAGCGACTTGAGCGGGCTCGGGCTCGGCCCTCCATGACCAGAGAGACCGTTGCCGTTGCTCAACCCGCTGAGACCGTGTCGTTCCGAGTGACCATTGGACCCTATCGAGATCGAGACCGGCTTGGACAGGGAAAAAATTGGGTTACTCCTTCCCTCGTTGCCGTTTTGTCGGGACAGAGAACTTGCAGCCTGCCTGTCGTCGGGTCGGAATTCAGGCATCGGGGGGACCGATTCCTGAGCCACAATTCGCCGCGAGACCGCCGTCAATGGGTTCCCCGCACGACGTTCGGCAGCCTCCTTTGCCTTTGCGAGCTCGAAATGCGTTTCCGACATTTCCTTGATTTTGACGTTCAGACGGTCAATCTCGATCCGCGCCTTCTCTCGGATGCCGTCGATCCTCGCGTTAGAGGACTGAGTCTCACGCGAGCGCGCGTCTCCAAGCTCCACCAGTCGCGTACTGAGGTCGTCGACGCTCGTTTGAAGCTCGGCAATACGGTGTCGGTCGGCTTTGGCTTGGCTGTCCGAGGCTTGTCGAAGCTTGTCCTTGGACGCCTTCTCCGCGGCGAGGTTGAGTCTGTATTCATCGCGAGCGCCGTCGGCGGTGACCAGTCTTGCTTGAACCTCTTCGAGCTGCGATTGGAGTTTGGTCACCGCGTTCGACATTTTGGTTTCGTTGGCTTGGACATCCAATCGCTGCTTGTCGCGCTCTTCTCCCCGTAGCTTGATCACCATTTCAAGAAAGTGGACGACGTCGAGGTGGCCGGTTGGGATGTGTCGATCAAACACCTCATCGTCGACTCGATGGGTGGTGGGAAAGATGATATATCGACGATCTGGAACCGATGCCACTTGCTCAAATACAGGCGAGGTGACTGAGAGGAGAGTCCCGCCAAGCTCCATGATCACCCTCTCAATCTCATGCTTGAACGGAATCAAGCCATGCGCTATGGCAAGCTCGTATCCCCTGAGACAGGCATTCTGGACATTGCTCGATATCTCCACCAGGAGCAAGTTGATCATGCGAGACGACACGGCAAGAGTGGCCTCGTGCGTCGTTTTGAGAGGATTGGGGAAATGGGCCGCGCTGGATGTAACCTCTTTGGTCGGGGTGTCTGACTTGCTCTCTGCCGCGGGAGATAGCGGCGGCGAGATGGGTTTTAGAACGCCAATACGGGCCGAAAGCTGTTTCAGCGCGTTGCTGGAAGAGTAGGTGACACTCGCGACGGCCGCCGGGCGAGCGGGCAAAGCGGCCGACTTGATCATCTCCGTCTTCGCAATATCCAGCCTTGCCTGGAGAGCCGTTCTGCTGAGGGCGGTGGAGCTCGACGGTGAATCGCTGCTCGCCAGTGGAATTGCCTTCTTCAGAGACGCAGACCGAGTGTTGCTGCTGACGGCATTGACGTGTCCGTTCGACGCGGAGACGTCGATGGCGGAATTCCACTTGCGGATGACCGGCGTGTGAGGGGGAGATGGTTGCGCCAGTAAGGGGACCGGCATTGTACTGCCCCTTGCTCTGGCATCACCCAGAGTTGCGGCAGGTGTTTCAAGCGGTGGAGTGGCAGGTCGGCGGGAGGGTTCTTGGGGAGCTTGGAGAGGCGGTGTGGTCGGGCGAACGTGGGTGGCAGATGCAGGCGCGGGAGTCAAGATAGGAGGCTGGATTGTCTCTTGACCTTTTGAGTTGTTACCGTCGCTCAGACCCGAGCCAGTTCGATGCACCGCAGGGGGACCTTCGATGTGGAAGACTGTCTGCTCGACCGCTCGAGTTCCGCCGAGTTCTATGCGGGAAGAATCTTGATCTGCACCACCGTCACCGTCGGTCCGTTGCTTGTCGAGCGCTTCAATAGATGACTCGACCAGAGCGTGTATTGAGGCGTCCGTGGACTCGATTATCCCGGTACTTGAAGATTCCCCAATCTCCATATCCTTCTCCCTAGGCTCTATGAACGACTCCAGTCCAGGTCCGAGATCAGCGGGGGGCCAGAAAGGTAACTCGGATAAGCCAAAGCTGAGGATAGGGCTATTTCCCGTGAGGATGATGTCTTCTTCATCCTGGACGACTGGGTCTGCCCGCGGCCCTAGCCTTGCCTGCAGACTCGACTCTGGCGCTTGATTTGGGGTACGTGGCGCAGCGCGAGCCCTGGTATAGGGCCGTTCGCGTTGTCGAGGGCCTACGGGTATGACGCCGCGTCTCGGCGGTGTAGGTGCTGTTCGGTTACCTCGAGCATCTCTGGGAGTGACTAAAGTGACCGGTGGCGGTGTGGCAGTCCTGAGCGGGATGGGTGACGGTGATCGAATATCACGGGCGGTAGTGAAGGAGGTTGCAGACTCGGCGTCCGAGTCTGAGTCGTCGGCGACCATGATAGCGGTGGAGTTTTGAGAGCCGGATACACGCTGCCTTTTTTCGGGTCGTGGCGTGTGAGAGTGTTCGAGGTCTGACCGAGCTCTGGACGTTGAGCGCTTAGCTGGCGAGCGAACTGGTCGTGATGGGAGGGTTGAACCGGACATGTCGTACCAATGTAAGAGGATTAGGCGACAATTCAGAGGTGTCCGGGGGTATACGGGGCCTTTTACAAGGACGCGAGAATCTATGACAAGATGTACGATAGTTGGGGTTTAGTTGTTGAGAATGATAGATTGAGATGAAGACCTGGCAGGGTGATGAGTCCGGTTCAGATTCGTATAGTGGCATGCGATTTGACGGCTGAAACTTCTCCCGTTATCGGAGATCCCACACATCCACGTGGCGTCACACGGCCCGTGTTTCAGGTTGGCCAGCTGAGCAGCTCGGCCGACGGTTCGCAACACTCATCAGTCCTTTTGTGCTCACGACGTCTCATGTCATCATGTCATCTATCAGCTGGACGACGAGGTGAGTGGACGGTCGCAGAGCAGTGACTCGACCAGGTCAGAGGCAGACGCGAGGATGCACAGGAAAAATGACGCTTCTTTCGCATGGTGAGATGTGAGTAGCAGCACGACCTCACGTCCACGATGGCGAAGCATCGAGGATTCGAGAACCTCCGAAAGAGATGTCGTTTCGCAAGTCGCACCGATCCTTTGACGCATTCTGGCGAACGATGCCGCCTCATACCTCCTGGTCGACGTTTCAACCCAACATCTAGTGTTCGTCCTTTCGCAAGCTCGGCGGATTGCCTTTGTCCATGACGTCTGATAGCAAAAACAGCCGCTTATCCTTTCACATTCAGTTTTGGAATTCTAGCAAATCTCCAAGAGGGTTTGGCCACTTCGAGGAGAACTCGGAATGCACGGAGATAGCTCTCATAGGATGATTGAACCCCTCTTCGCGTGTGAGCACTAATTCGAGCGTCTGACACTCGAACCATTATATTACTCTCAAAAAGCTTCGACAATCAACCGAATTATCGAAAGGATCGCGAATCCTTGGGGGTTCGAGAACGTTCTGAGTTCTCACTCATCGATCACCAAATTCGTATAAATCGCGCGATATCTGTCCCTACAAGATGCAAACAACTACTTGCTGACTATCATCAGGACCAATCACATTACCGACAGCTAGCATGAGCACCAGTTCGTCTTCCCCAACCGTTTGGCCTACCGACTTCGCTTACAAGAAAGCGCTTCGAAGTTGTGAGCAGAACTACATACACCGTCACCGCACATCGTATGACAAAGCTGTGGGGAGCGTGATCGTCTTTCGACCGAAGATCCGAGAAGTAGAGAATAGTAAAGTCGAAATCGAGGCCTTCGACTTCGAGGACTACAAGGACGGAAAGACCAAATTGGGCGTCACCACCAAGTTCCATCAGAATGATCCCCCCCTCGGAACAGAGCTGGATCCAGATGCGTGACGCTTTGCCGCCGGTCCAGCGCTCACGCTAGTCAGCTGAGGACGTGGGTGATGCAGATGAGCGCAAGTTCTCGCTGCGATTCAAGGGGGATATCGACCAGTCCGTGGGTGTGGAAGGGGTAGGGCCGGCGCAGGTCAGGTCGAATGCATATTGGGGTAGATGTGGGTAATGGTAGCTTGAAAAGTCGAAACACGGCTGAAGGTTGAACGTTGAGAGCTGAGGCTTGACAAGTTCACATCAGAGTATGTTAATATCGAGCTCGAGGCTCAGCGCTCACGGCGTAGACACAGTGACACACGACCGAGTGTATAACATCAGTAACTCACTGAGAAAACCCTGATCATGCGTGTTTCAGGCCGAGGATGGTGTCTCGCAGTCGATATTGACCTTGGATCTCGAATCTCGATATCGGCTTCGGTCATTGCAAGAACGAGGGGTGCGCGCCGGTGTGCCGACTCACTGCACGAAGACGTAAGTCACTGACATTTGAACTTGGATTTTAAGAGGTGAAAGAAAAGGGAGAGGACTGCAAGTCGTAAGATCGAGGCAGATGCTAGAACGAGAAGCAGAGAAGCACGATGCTGAAACGCCGTGAGCAGCAGTACGAAATCGCGGATGCGAAGTATCGAGAACTCCCAAGCAGATGCGTCGCCTCCCCAAACCTTTCACGTTCTCGGGCGGGCCTACTGCCTAGCACCGTACGCTATGAGATGGACGTCGCAAGCCAACATCCGTGTTTTCTATGGAGTATCCAGGTGTACTACAAACGCTCGATCGCTCGACACTAGTCATACGTCTCATGACTTCCGATCACGGATGCCAACTGCTCTTCCTTTCCAGTTTTGGTTCGGCTCTCTGCTGAAACCTGCGACTCACAGCAGAGCTGAAAGGTTAGCCGTCAGAGCACGGAGGTGGTGCATACGAGAGGCCAAAACTTCGCTTGCATGCGCTGCTTCTGGCGTGCTGCTGCATCTTTCCAGCGGCTACATCAGAACCATCCGTAGGCTCATCTTCTACCCTTACATCGAAAGGAAATGCCAGGTTCTCAGGTTTCACTGCTGACTACCGAGTGCTCACTCGTAGTCACCGACGTATAAATGCCGGATGAAGTCCCTGTATTCCTGCTCTACTGACATCACAACCGCTACTCATTACCCACTCAGTCGGAACTCGGAACACTCCATACGCAGACAATCACCAACATGAATACCAACACATCTTCTGTGACGACCTGGCCCACCGACTTCGCTTACAAGAAAGCATTGAAATGTTGTGAGCAGAACAAAACAACCACTGCGTCATGTGATACTGCCATGGGCAGCGTACTCATCATTCGACCAGAGGTTCAGGCGGATGGGACTGTCAAAGCTCTAGTCTCGGAAAGCGTCACGTTCGAGGACTACCAGACTAGGAAGACTGGTCTAGGTGTGACCATGGAGTTCCATCAGAACAATCCCCTCACTGGACTAGAGCAAGAATCCGATTATCCCGGTGTGTGATGCGTATCCCCCTATCCAGCACCGACGTTGGTCTGCCGAGGATGATTGGAACAATCGAGTGTGGACACTGAAGATGCAGAGTAGCGCACCAGGGAGACTGCGAGCGAAGCGGGATGTCGACTGGTCGAGAGAGCGAGCGGTAATAGGAGTAATTGGCGAAAACGAATGCATACGAGGATGTTGATGATTGTCGTGTGCCACTGTGCCAGTGCGAAAGCTTGAAGCAGCCTGAGGTTGTATCGTTCGGATTTCCAAACGACCACGCTCATGGCTCCAGGCCAGTGAGTAGTAGTGGTCACTAGTGACCCAGCCAAGTTTGAGCCAAGTCAATAGAGCTTTGATAGAGCTCTCCAAGTGCAAGTGCGCTCTGATCGTCTTCGCCTGATCACTGCGGTATTGGAGAAACCCACGTCATGAATATGGAGGCTTCACTTTTGGTTGCTGATAGTAGCAGCTTGCGATGTTCGCAGGCGGCGGCCGGAGACTCGGAGTGTACTGGGTACTGATGTTTGATCTTGAATGACGACCGCAACCCCCATTAGTATCTGCCGTTGGCGTTGGTTAACTTCTCATTTACCGATCATATCGCTCACTTCGTGCCCCTCCAAGTTTTCAACCATCTCCTAAGACTTGGTTATAGTGACGGTTACGCACCCCAGCTGCACTGCTGACCTACGACTATGTAGCCGTACTCGAGAGTTGCTCCTTTCACGCATCATGGACAGCCCAATGACCCAGCCCCAAAACACGATCTGAATTATTCTGATCATAGCTTATACAACGGGGATGACAGTTGGACTTGGCGGAGTCGCTAGGTGCTCCGACACATTCGATCGCGCCAGCCCGTGTCGCATATCAGCCCTTTTGCGCATCATGAGTAGGCGAGAGATCGCCGCATAGGATTGCACTCCGCCTTTACAGAGTGGATTTCAAGTGCGGCATGCTACATCACTCTACCACAGGATGATACGCTGCGAAAGTGCGGGTTTGAGATCAGCGCAAAGGAGGAGCCGTTGAGGAGCCGAAAGGAGGCGATATTCTCGTGCTTCACAGGACTCGTTCTAGCGCGGTACGACTTCCTATATAGCGTACAGGTCTCAGTCAGCCTTTTGACTTATCTCCCTCCAACGCCCCCTCGCCACTGCATACTGATAATCCCATCCAACCGCAGAACTCGACAACTCGTACTCGTGCAACATTGACAATGCTGAAAATTCAACATGAGTGCCAAATCATCTGCTCCATCCGCTTGGCCAACCGACTTCTCATGCGAAAAGGCCAGTACTTACTGTCGACAGCTACAGCACAAGGGAAAGGTTGCCGCATCGATCTTGAGGTCCAACGATACAATCATCGGTAGCGTTGTCGTCTTCAGCTCTGAAAAGCAGGATGACGGCAGTTACGATGTTACATCGGAGTTCATGACCGTCGAGGACTATGAAGCCAAGAAGGAAAAGTTGGGAGTGTCCGCCGAGTTCTACCAGAACGATCCGCGTCTGGGTCTAGAGGAGGACCCGGCAAGGTTGAGGGCATTGAATAGTCTTCGTGCCGCTGAGGTGAGCTCGTGGGGACAAGGTAGTCTAGGGTAGTCTCGAGTAGTTGGCGAAAGGGGCCTGGTGAAAACTGAAATAACAGAGCTAATCATGTGGCGTCTGCAAGGTCGGAGTTGAGTCAGTATCGTCCGGGCCGTATGCATCAGATTGAGTGAGCTTGAGCCGATGCAGACTCCGAAGAGACGCCTGTCCTCGTGGTACAGTGGGCGATGTCTCGACTATTTTGTGCCGAAGCACGAAGCAGTATAACACGTGGTTATCGTAGACAACGTGCGTAGTCATGAGAGGTCATGAGGCGGAACTTGTGGTCAGTCATTCGACCGATAAGGGTGAAGTTACATTGCATGGTCGGATATCTATTATTCACTCGGTCGCTCGAACCTGTACTTCCCTCTATCGAAGACGTCGCCCGGCAGGCCTTGATATAGTCTGTCATAATCTTCAAGTAAGGCGAACGCGCTTAGCTTGATGGGGACGGGTCCTTGTGCGATGGAGCCAACCTTGGTATCGGCAGCAAATGAATCAAGACAGAAACGCAAAGGTTTGACCTTGGTAGCCGATGTTGTCATGAATCTGAGCGTAAGCAAATCAGTTGGTTGTTCACTAGATGATCTTGCACAATCGCTGTCGCAAGCAACCGGACTTCAGTCTACCGACTCACTCTGGATGAAACATGGCGAACTGTTTCAACAAGGTGGATAGGCTTTCTTGTCCTGTCCATTGTTGGTTCTTGACATCCACTGCCACCGATATCACCATCGGCGGGCCCATAAGCGCGAGGCTACAGTGATGACGGTTTAGCTCCGAATTCCGATGTCACCACACGACATGCAATGGAAGCCAAGCTCACCCTCTGTCTCGAAGGGCGATGAATGCTCTCAGATACTTGCGCAGACGCATAGTGCGGATCCGAAGCAGTTTCTCCTCCGTGCTGATAGACTCCGGTGCTCCGGCCTCGTCCTTGCTGTTCCTGCCGACCCCACGCCATTGCTTGTGCTTTGACGGACGACGGGCGGCCTGCAACCAAAGCCTTATCTTCCTGTTCTCGGGGATTGTGGATGCTGGGGGCGTAGTGGAGACCACGGGCCTGGCGCCGTCACCGGGGTCGTTTGATTCGTGTCGATCTGCAGTCTCGTCACTTTCAGAGCCGGGCTCGTCCGCCTCTGACCCACTCGAGGCGTCCTCTTCCCCACTGTCACTGTCTGGATCCATCGCAGTGCGACGACGGCCCATGTACCTTGACCGCCATTGATAGCCGAGTCCGTGTGGAACTCCTCCTGTTGCACTTTTCGATTGGCGGCAGCCGGTAGCTGCAGGCTTTTGGCGGTCCGACACGTGCCGTGAGCTGTGCCAGCGGATTGCGACAGCTTGACTGTCGTGTGTGCTGAGGAGGCTGATGGAACCAGCATCTGAGCCTGTCTTACGACAGGCTTGATGGGTACAAGAATGGCTGACCCGTCATCTTTGTCGATGGCCGATGCAGATTCGGTCTCGTCGGACTCTGAATCAGACGTATCGTTGACGACTATTGGGGAGGATTTCCTGCCTCTGATGACTCTTGGCGCGTCCTCGTCTTCGCTACTATCACCAGGGGTAGCAAGCTGCCTCGGCCTTTTGTTCGGTCGACGAGCGGACGGGGGTACAGCTGGAGGCGGTGGTACCGGAGCGGGGGGGATATACGCTGGCTTGCCGTCATGAAGCTCGTGGAGGATAAAATAGTAAGGACACGCTGCACGAAGCTTGTTTCCTGTGGTATGAGTCAGCTCTCACTGTACCTCTCGAATGAATCACAGCAAGACACGCTGCACTCACTCTGCACTGAGTCCGGGATATCGCTCCATTGCTTCCACCGCTTTGAGAATCCATGCTTCCTCTTTAGGCTCTTGCTGGTCACGGCTCTGTTCAGACTGAAAACAAACGAGAGTCAGCTATTACCACTTCCATTACAAAAAAGTGGCTCGCTGGTACGCTCACTTCTCCAATTTCGTTCGGACTGGGTCCTTGTACTTAGAGCCCCATTGGCCAGTTGGCATCACATCTCCTTGGTCGTTTCTTCCCACGAACCCCTTGCCGTGCATGAATGTGTACCATGCCTCGTCCTTGCCAAACAGGACAAGACATATATCCCTAGTCGCTTTCCAGATGTCGTTCGTCTTGACAATTGACTTGCCGAAGAGGGATCGATTCCAGGCATCATTCCCTTGGATCGCCTCGAGTAACTTAAGAGTCCAGTGATTGTCCCACTTTATGGCTGTATGATTGATCAGTACAGGTATCGAAACTGATCTGTGCTCAAGGCAGAAGGACTCACAGTAGGTTCCACTCGGCATGATGAGGATATACGAGCCTTTACCTAGCTGCCTGCTGCTTTGACACTTGACGAATGGGTGGGCGAATCAGTCGTTCGCATCAGTCTGAATGTGAACAATCTTCAAGAACCCCAAGAAGCATCGAACGGGGACCGTTGTTGTGATGATCACTGCGCTCAGGGATACTGGTGCCGCTCGAGCCTAGAGGACGCGTGATATTCTCCGACTAGACAACGGGCTCGGCCCTGCTCGGCCTAGACAGAACTGGCCTTCGCCGGCCTGCATCGCTCTAGACCAGTAACTTACTCGCCCAAAACTTGATCACCAGTCGAAGCCGGCGGGACTTGCTGATCGATGATCCTATAATTCGGGGTCCCTAGACTGGCTGCGAGTGACTAGGACTATCAGCGCCAGCTCATATGGGACTCAAGCGGACCAGAACCCCCTCATCGAGATACTGTGGCTCGCCGTTGCGAGAGCCAGTCAGCTGCTGCCACTTGCTGGCCTGGTAGCGGCTGTTGCGACAGTGCGAAAACCGCTGCCAAAATGAGTTTCGGAGGTGCCTTGAGAAGTGAGGCTGAGCGCTGAGCGCTGACGTTTGACTCAGATTGAAGAGGACAGGATTGGATTGTGAGAGTGCAGCTCACATCTGACAAGCATGGAGACAGGTTCAAGCCATCGACTTCTCAAAATTCTCAAGCATCAAGCCTCAACAGGTCGGAGACGGTTGGAGGCCACGGTAGTTTCCGTAAGTCAATAATGTAACAAGGCTTTGAAACGCTCATTACCCTGCTGCCGAAGTGAGATAATCAAGCGGGAAAAGCCGCTCTTGTTTCCTAATGCGCTCCGGTCGACGACGCGACGTCGTCGCCGCTATCGATTAACGACTCAGTACTCAAAGCTTCAAGCTTCAAGCTTCAAGTCTAAACATCCAGCACTGCGTTTGCAGTGTGCACAAAAGGCTGTACCGACTCTCCTGTACAGTAGCTGAAGCTACTGGGAAGAATGCCTGAGTTGTGGAGTTCGCTTATCGCGAACCGGTCGGTGGGAAACTCATAGTCGCGATCATCCACTGCATGCAGAAGTGGGCTGCGAGTATCATATATCACGGCGCGTCACTCCCTTGATGAGCTGCTTGACTCGGTGGATATATTAGGGTTAGTGACCAACCAATTATAAACGCGTGCCTGAGGCAGCCTGACTCACTCGTGCAATTGTCCTTATTGTTCCGCAAAATCCGTTCTTGCCTTCTACCACTTCTAGTAGTCTTGATCGATGTCACCGAGGAGAACAATAGAACAACTCATGGAAATGCAAGTGAGTCGTGAGTGCTGTAGATTGGGCGCGAGCCGGCGGAGCAATAGCAGAGCACGATGTGACGAGGACGTGGGTATACGGGGCTATGGATATGAGCCGATGAGGGGAGTGAGTAGGACGATCTCGTCCACAGGATTGTCAAGAGGGTACGTTTCATCTCGAGAGAGACGAACCATTGTCCAGTGATAGAAAGAGAGAGGCTAGTGTGGAAGCCTTCTCGTGATCAGGCGGTATGTGCAGGACCTCTCACTGCCTTGCGCCATGGCCCACAGACACGGTCCCTCGCTCGCCCTCCCCGTCTCCCAGCGCCTCGCCATGTCTGAATGGGCCCTTGGCGCATCTAGTCAACGAAGAGAAGACGAGGAAGGAGGACGAAGAGGATGTGCCGTTCGAGTTCCGCCTAGATGGACCGTCCATGGTGCCGCAGGATGCGAGACAAGGTCCCATTGAGCGTATCATGTGAGTTCTCGTACTTTGTTTCAGGCGGTACCTGTGAGATGGAGCGACTGACGAATATGCCTTCTTTTCACTCGATGTCTTGTTTCTATTGTCCATTTGTGCTGGGTCATCTGGTCGCGTAGGATCTGTAGCGCGGATTTCAATGTCGACGAAGGAGTCGAAACGGGACCACAGGCGTTGTCAGCTGGCGAAGCAGAACCGGTCACATCCTCGCACGGTCCCACTACTTGTGATCACTCACTCACTCCCCTCACCAAAGAAGAGATCGAAGGCGAAGACATCCTGAAGTCGAGTTTCATCTGCTTGACTACATCTTTGGACCACCAGCCGCCTGATAGCAACAGCGTGTCAACATTCATCCCCTTGCTATTGTCCTCTGAAGGAGATCAGTCAGTGCTCAGAGCTACAAAGCGTGCGTCAGCTCCTGGTAGAATCGAGAAGATGGAGGGAATCTACACCCACAGGTCATCCATCGATAGACGGCTTAGCGTCCGAGCGCGTCAAACGGGATCGTTGGGGCGTTCTCTCTCTGCATCCGGGTCAGCAACCACATCGAATCAAGAGGCATCCCGGCCAAAGCGCACACTTTCAAATAGAGTGGTCCGTGCGCATCACGAACAAATCATGCCCATCAACATCCACTCCCGCCGTCCCGCCCATCCATCATCAACCTGCTCTTCCCCTGGGCCCTCCCCGACTCCGATCATGTTCAATTACGAAAGTCGATCGCTCAGTCTGGGCAATGGAGACGGGACTCATTGGGATCATCATCCAGGGCCGGTGCCGAGTGGTCCGAGCTCACCTTCCAGTCCGAGTGACCTTCACCATCGCCGTCAATCCCTCCTCCACCACTCTCTCCATCATGACCCTATTCTCCATCACCGTCGGACAATTTCTCTCGGGATGGACGAAATGAGTGACATGGCGTTCGAGTCGTTTGCGGCGATGTTCCCTAGGCCGCCGACCGATGCAGATCACCATCAGATCGATGGCCGGAGTCAAAGGAAGGGCCCACAATGCCCATCAGGCACCCTCTCCGCTGGTCTGGCCAAGGTCAGCGCGTTGCCGACGAGACTAGACACGTCCCCGACTTTGCCAGTCCTGACGACGGATTGGTACAGCGTTACTCCACTCCCAAACTGTCCTCGAAACGAAGGAGAAGAAGAGTTTGAGACCTCAGCATCCGCAAACACAGATATACACACCTATAGCCCTCCCTCTCCGGCCTTGACGCCGTCTTCACTGTCATTCACACACCAGACACCGATTCTATCCACACCGGGTTCGCCGAACCAAAGGGATCATCGATCCTTTTCCTCGTCTGGCTCCTCGTCATCCTCAGCATCGGCCCAAACACAGGCGATCAATGGACAGCGCCCTTTGGACGACGACGACAGCTCACTACCGTCTCCTGGCGGAATCACAAAAAGCGACGACATCAGTATCACAAAAGACAGCCAGCGCTCTCTTCCAGAAGACTCGTCAGACATGTCTTTACAGACTGTATCGCGCACTCGAGGCAATTGGGCATTTGAGGACGGTATGTTGGACTGTTTCACCTAATTTGTGTACTCGTCCATGTTCTTTTGTTTTCACTTTTCAACCACCTCTTCACCTCTTCATCATTCCATCACTCGACTCGTGTCACTGTCACTCATTACGCCGCCTCCCAAGTGCTGTGCTTACAACGTTGCAGGCGCCGCCCATTCCGTCCCGTCAGTGCATCCCTTCCATCACAAGCATACTCCGTCCGTGCCCTCCTCCACTCGGACCGCTTCGACCCTGTCACAGTCTGCTCAACTACTCGACAGCATCGCTTCTCCCCCTCCATCGTATGTTCAAGTGAACAACCCGCCCAGCACCGTTTCCAGTCGACGACAATCTCGCTACATTGGTGCCTCGGGCAATTCTTCGTCAGCCTCGAGCTTGTATTCCACTTCAGACACTTCGTCCTTGCGATACGGTGGCGGGAACCACCACTGGGGGCTGGGAGAAAAGCCAGATATATCTACAGTCTTCGAGGAGGAATCGACTGAGAGCATCGGATTGGAGATCGACTGGACCAAACAACGCAGCGGGCAAGCCGAGGCGATTGTCCAAAGGAACCTCGCAGCCGACCTTCGTGCGCCAAAGGATACCTCGCCCAGGGCGCCACAGGGTCAACAGCGAGCTCCGTCATCGGATCACTACCCTGCCCCTCCTTCTTCTTCTTCTCGATATCCCAATCTCCACAATCAACCTTCCATTGCATCGCTAGATAGGGCACATTCCACTCAGCAAAACCGATCTCGTCGATCCGGCACCGTCTCATCACAGTCTGAGAGTGTGAGATCGGGCAAATCTGTTCACCCATTCGCTTCGGCGGTCATCAGATCCTCATCGCCACCGCCTTTGCCCAGTGCTGGAAGGGCGACAATAGCCAACTCTCGATCCCATCCCAATCTGGTGGAGGCATACACAATGTCGTCAGCGCCAGCGCATCAAGTCACACTCGCATCAACCGAGAACAAGGATGACGAAGACTCGTGTCCTATTTGCTGTGAAAGCTTGAGCTTCACATTTAGATTGCCTGGGGAGAAGCCGCATGTGGTACCAGAGTGCGGACATGCGCTTCACGAGGTGAGCAAATCGCGACATCCACCCATCATACCCTGTTCTCCAGACTCCCCTCAGATCTTGCTGACATCCGCTTAGGAATGCTTCGGAGTGGTGTACGGCCCAGTACCAGCACCAGGATCCAGGCGCAACATCGGGGTATGTGGTGTCTGCAGACAGCCCATGCGCATCGTTGAAGGAGGAATGCCGAGGAGAAAAGGAGGAAACAGTGAATACTTTCTGCACATCCAGCGATCATCCTTTGTGAGGTGTCGGAGCTGATCAGTCGCCACTTCTTCTAGAACTGGCCTCTCTCACTGGACAAGCTTCGTCCTCTACCAGCGGTCGTGGTGGCGCCAGTTCGGGTGCATCTACCGCCGACACAGCTTATCCTTCATCTCCTCCGGGACCCACCGATCCAAACGCCGACGACCCTCTTGAAGCGTTGAGCGGTATGACGGGTTCATCGTCTTCGAGGTCATTGACCCTCGATACCAGAGGTGGCCAAGGTGTTGTTGTGCCACAAATCACGATCAAGCCTGAATTCACCTCGATATCCCGAATCAAACCCCAGGGCAAGCAACAGCTCCTCACGGCAATGATCACTGTCGCCGTGCCATCCGCTGGAGATCGTGGTAAATACCCTGCACGACCTCGTCCATTGTTAAACGCAGCCGAAACTGCTTCGCCTCAACTTCCACCTTCCCCTCGGTCAGCAGAAGGGCCTCCACCATCCTCTGCAAAATCTGCGCCTCCACTGTCCTCCTCCGATCCTTTCGCCCACGTCGTCCGAGACCTTCAGAACCGCGTTGTCGAGTACAAATCGTCAGGTCTCGAAACGCTTGGTCCATTACGACTCTTCGATCTTTTGTCCGTGCGAAAAGGAACCTTGATAAGAGAGTTCCACGTCTACCTCTTCGAAGACGCCTTGATCTGCATCACAGAGGAGAAAAAGTCGACGATCCGAAACATCTTCTCCTCGGCATCCAGTGTTCGATCCGCTCATTCCAACGCATCGAAGCACGGCCAAGGTGAATTGAAGCTCAAGGGCAGGATCTATCTTCGTCATGTCAAGAAGATTGTCGACTCCAGTGTTTCCGGCGAACTCAGCTTGACGATCGTCATGGTGGACGAGAACATGGACTCTTTCATCCTCACCTTCAAGGATAGAGGGGCGCATGAAACTTGGAGGCGGACTCTCAGCGCCATTGTGGAAGAGGCCCGCGATGGTCACAGCGGGTACAGACCGGAAAGTTCGAGCAAGATCGCCAAACTCATGGGTGATGGCGCACCGATGCCTCGATCCGCATCTGGACCTCTCTCGGCCGCCAGTATCAACATGATGTCGCCGACGTCGACTTTCTCCGGCCCACCAGACTCTGCGGTCTCCTCAACTTTCACCTCGCCGATGGCCAGAGGCGAGAGTTCACCTGGGGATCTCGCATATGTCGCACCCCTAGCCCCTCAGCATACTCCAGTCGATTTGGTCATCATTCTGTCCCTGCCAGCGCCCAACCCTAACCAAGGATCAGCGCTACCACTCAAGACCAAGCTAATCAAGTCGTCGATGGCGTTCTTGCTCGCCTTGATGGGTCCCAAAGATCGGATCGCGTTGGTTTCCTGCGAGATGGGCGTCAACGGTGCCGTGCGTAAAACACCTTTCCTCAACACCACTCGACCCGAGTCACGTCGACGACTGGAGAACTTTGTCGAACAGCTTGGCACCGGCAATCAAGATGATGTCGAGAATCAGGTTCCAGTCGGCCCAGAAGAGAAGATGGACGTTGTCACCGCCGTCAATGTGGCATTAGATGTGGTCTTGCAGCGAAAGCAAAAGAACCCTCTCGGCGGTATGATCTTGATCAGCGATACCTCGGACTCGATCAAGCGGGCTCAGATGGAATTGGTCACTGCTCGACTTGACGCTGCGAATCTCCCGGTTCACGCGCTCGGCTACGGCAAGGGACACGACCCGTCTCCACTATGGATGATCTCGAACCACACCAACGGGACATACACCTTTATCAAAGAGTGGTACCACCTCAGGGATACTCTAGCAGGTGTCGTCGGTGGCATGATGTCGGTAGCAGTGACCAACATGAAACTGCATCTCAACTGCCAGGATAACGAGTTCAAGATCCTCAAGGTCGCTGGATCGGCTTCGGCTATCGTTCATCAGGGAGGAAAAGAGGTCGACGTGGAGCTAAAGGAATTGAAGTTCGGAGAGACAAGGGAACTCCTGGTGGAACTCGATCTCGCCGATTCGCCTTCCCCCCGTGGCTCGAGGCTATCCGGGGAAACTCAAGGATCTGCTGATGGGCAAGACTTACCCCGTTCCAGCAGTAATGCCGGTCTGGCGGACGCCGCTGCTGCCTCCCGTCGAGCTCCAAGCGCAGCAGGTTCCGTCATCAACTCGTCGACTGAGCTATCCCCCGACCCAAGAGGTCTCGGCTTTGAGACTCTCGCCTTGAACGAGGGCAGCCCGGGTCAGATCTACGATGACGCCCTTATCGACGAGTGGCCCGTGACCGAGGTCGACTGCTCGTGGCACGATCCTGCGTCTTGTCGATCTGTAGCCAAGCTCGCCCATCCGGTGCTACTCACGGTCGCCAGTCTACCGAATTCGGCAAACGTGCAGAACATGCTCGCCGACCCGATCCTGGTACGAAGGCGAATGGAGGTTCTGGCGTCGGACATGATCACCAGGGCACTCCTGATCGCCTCAAGGAAGAACCACTCGCATGCCGCCAGGATTCTGAGTGAGACGAGGAAGATCATCGAAACGGTCAGCGAGGGCCTGGAGAAGAACTTGATGACCGAGAGGGAACGCAGTGGAGGTGCTCGAACTCGACGAGAGGTCCTATTCATGGCGGCGGTCGAGGGCTTGATAAACGTGATCAACGATCTGGAGACCTTGGTCGAGGGGCTGGACGAGTCCAATCGGGGAATGTTCGAGCGAGACGCTCGGAACTTTGCCGCGCAGCAGGTAAGTCACATGGTCTGAACTCTGATAAATCTCACATACTGACATTCTCTGCTCAGGCCGTCGTGCTGCGCTCCCAGAAGAGCTGGACGATCAGAACTGGTTCCGAGAGCCGCTACGTGACGCCGGAGATGATGCACTTCATCAATCTGAGCTCGCAGTGGACACCTGGAAGGTGATAGGAGGATCAAGTTGACGGTCAGTCTGGGACGCAACTGTTTGGGTGTACGGCTTGAGAGAGGGGCCCATTGGGCCGTATGATACAAAATTTTGGTATTCTGCTTTCGGTTCTTTCTGTCTATCCGGGGTGGTTGTCAATATATTCAGTCTTAGTCAATCTCGATCTATGTGTAGAATGAGAACATGCACAGAGTGGTTTGACGCTGGGCGCCGGTGAAGTCGGGTCCGAGAAGGGAATTGCCAAAAGCGAAAAACGAAGGTCGAAACTGATGTTCGAAACGCGACTGATCCAAACGTGTCTCTTGCAATCTGGACCAGGCGCGAACTTATCCCTCAATACCTCTCACGCTAGGGAACTGACCGCTTGGGGGAAGACGGTGTTGACGCTGACCCTAGTCCGGAATGCAACGTGTCGCGACGGATACAGGATGTCGAATGTCACTGTCGAACACTGATCTGCGGCCATACTGATACTCGAATAGCCTCCTCGATTTTGCACCCCCATTGCGGCGAAGGACATTGGAGAAGTTCAGTGGAAGTGTCAGTCCATCGTTACATGTGACAGGCCGTAGCACGAGTTCTTGGAAGGTATTATATGGAGCAACGACGACGTACCCTCGACCATCGGCTCTGGGCCAAACGTTTACACGTGAGCATCCTCCATGTATTGTTTCAGACCGAAGTAGACCCGGCGACTGACGTTGGTCTTCCTTCTAGCATCCTCTCTCGCCCTGACTAGTGGTCCCTGTGGTTGAGTGATATCCATCTTCTCGACTAATCATACAATATCCCATCAATCATCACCAGTACCATCTCTTCCACCTACACATACCCTATACACCCTGGATCGACTATACAAGCTGGTCTTTGTGCAATTCCACCCTACTAGAACTCCTACATAGCTAGCCTATCTACTCCCTGAGCTCGCCATGTCGAACCCGGCCAGTCTCTCCGTCCACTACAAGCCCCCACCTCGGTCGACATACCTCAACCTACCGACACCTTCGCTCACCCCGAATGTCTCTTCGTCCTCCAACTCTTCTTCCTCCACCTTCTCATACCCTCTGTCACAGTCTCAATCGCTATCATACACCAGCTCTCTCACCTCAGACGTGTCCTCCAACTCTCCCTTCTCGTCTCCCGACGATGTGGCTCCATTGGCAACTGCCATGCCAATCGGCATGGGCAAAGGCGATGTGATGCTTGGGGAGTCAGCGCCCATTGGGAAGGGCCTGAACCACCAATCATCAAGGCCGAGTCTTCGACACATGCCATCGTGGACTTCCTTTTCGTCCTACCGGTCTAAGGGCAGTCTGGCGAGTAAAGCAAGTCAAATCTCGCTTCATCACCCTAGGCCCACGCTCAAGCGGAGCGATGGAACCCTCTCTCATCAACTCAGTCAGGACAGCGATGATCATATCCTGGACGGTGTCTTTGAAGATGCTCTGGAGGACAATGGCCAGGCGGAATTCGGAGCTTGGCTCGGGGAAAGTGATATGAGAGGACGTAGAAGGGAGAAATCGACGTCCGGGATCAGCGTTAGCTCACGGAAGAGTGGAAAGGGAATGACCCAATTCGCCGGACGAATCAAGAAACTCAGCATCTCGTCCATCACCCAGCGAAGTCGTCCACCCATACCTAGCTTTTCGATTGATCAGGATGCGCAGCTCGCTTGGCAGGAGGATTCACCAGAGGAGATCAACGGGGCCCTACAACGCGCTGGCACGCCTTTCGAGCATCCGACCAACTCGCCTCGTCGATCATCAGGTCGTGCGTCGGGGCAGACGACAATGGCGCTGCCGACAATGGTGGAAATGTCGCCTCCAGTGTCCCCCTCGCAAGACTACTTCACTCCCCCTACAATTCCGACTTCGCTTATGGCTGCCGTTGCTCAACTCCCAGTCAACCCCAGCCTGCCCACTAGATCGACACCTGCCTCTCGATCAGCGTTCTCAGCATCACTGCGTCAGCGTCTGACAGAAAGTGCGATCATCCTGGATCCAGCATCGGATATTGGAGAGATTTCCGCACCTTTCCCAACCCCGGTCGAGAAGGTCGGATCGGTCTCCGCAACTGGACCTACTGCTTCGCCTTCATGGAACGACCGCATCGCCGATGCAGAGGACGACGTCAGCTCGGTCGACTTTAACCTCGACATCTTCTCGCCTCGCGCTCCCCAACAGCCCGTCCTGAAGGGTGTTGTCAACACGAATCCGATATCCCCGCTCGAGCTGCCAGTCTCGCAATTCTCCACAATGGATTCGAGACCGTCCATAATGGCCGTCTTGTCGTCGAGCGATGGTGCGATTCCTACTTTGGAGGAGCAAGAGCCAAGGGGACCCAGGGAGTCGATCATGTCACCAAGTCTACCCGATATCGATGGTATGCCAAATGCTCAACACAATTTGGGTCACATGGTCAATAACTCCTATGCACGGCGACCTCTGGCGCAACACAGCTCGTCGAACCCGACCTCCTTGTCTCGCTCGACTGGCAGAGTGCCCTCGGGGGGAACACCTCCAAGGTCCGGCTTGATACCGAGTTCAATCTCGGCGTCTTCAGTCTATCGGCTTCCCAGAGCATCTGTTCCCTCCCCCACGACCCGTTCGCCAGCATCGCCCTTTGCGGCGACATCATCGATTGTACCCTCGCTCCCGTACTCTCGTCGACATTCGGCCATCATTCGGCCCCCCATCCTCCCCACGCCCACACCTCCCAGCCTCATCACCACTCCCAAATCGCTGGGAAATCCTATCGTCATTCCCACAACCTACTCCGCCGGCCAGCTCTCCGGTGACGGGGGGTCTGTTTCGCCCATCAGCCTAGCCGAGGTCATTGCAAAGATCGGCAAAGCCCCACCGATGCCACTGGACGACAATGAGGGAATCGCTGGCAGTCTTCCCAGCTCTCGGATTAGGAAGACCAGCGCTGTCGTTCGGCTCGGCGTCTTGTCACCGACAGGGGGGCTCGGCGTGTCTGGCCTTGCCGTAGCCTCCGATATCTTGGATAGAAGTCAGAGCCCTGTGGATACGAAGGAGGAGAACTCGAAGCATCGCGATACGCCAGGAGGAGTCGATCTAGCTTCGGAGTATGAGAAACGATTGGTGGATCAGGGTCTGAATCCATACTTTGCTTGATGCGCAGTTTCCGGGAATTGTAATATACCTCTACGATCCGATAGACCCAAAAGTACGCTATGCACATAGATGTCGATCAGCCAGTACGTCCGAGTAAGCTAGTCAGCTGCTCAATACAATCCTCGACATCGTAGAAATACATAGCGTCAAGCGCAGATGAGATAGCCTGCTCTCTCTATGATCCGTTTACCAGCGGCTGAGTCTCACCTGAGACAGATTGGTCGTCGGCACCTACTGGTAGGCCAAAGTCGTCGATGCCAAGCTGCTTCTGCCTCCTCTTCCAGAGGATGCAAATGACCTATTACAGCGCCTTGTCAGCGAACGTGTCCTGGTGGTCCGCTGCAGACCTACGAGCAAGGCACCCTGCATCCCACCTGTCACCGCGTATGCAAGCCAGCTTGTCCAATTTGTGCCGGGGCTCAGTAACAGACTGATCACGAAGAGGACGCTGCCGGGTACTTGAATAGCCATGGTGCCTAGACTGAGGGCGCCGACGAGCCTGGACTTGTACGTCTTGTATATCTGAGGAGCGTACTGGAGTATCGCGAGCAAGGTCGCCGTCACTCCCAGAAATGTGGCTAGATATTGTAGCAGTGGGTGCTGAGGGTCTCTCGAGGGAAGCACTAAGAGCAATGCCAGTGATAACAGCAGTAGAAGTCCCCTATCACAGAGGATAAGCTCGTTGTCTGTGCGAGCGCTGCCGTAGTGTTCTCACAGATGAAGCGCGACGACGAAAGCCAATGTCACGGCAAGTCTCCATTCGGGTGTCGTTGTCAACTTCGCATCGGGTCCGGAGTTAGGGTCTTGGCCATTGGGGAGTGTCGGACCAGTGGACCCATACTGTGTTCGCGGAGAAGGAATCGAGATGGTCTTTTGATACTTGAGATGGAATGGGAAGTAGACCATGTACAGGACCAGGCTGAGACCTATCAGCGCGATCTAGCGTTCGCACTCACATTAAGCTGAACAGTATCCATTGTAATGTAACTTGAGTGAAGCCTAAGAGACTCAGGAAACACCTCCATGCCCCCTAGCGCAGTTGGTCAGAGTTACTCCAAGCACGATATGGCTACGTACGAGATATTGACAATGAGTGAACAAGGGCCATTGTAGGATCAGCATGTTGAGCATCCCGGAAGCGGATGAGGTAGCACCCAATAAGAGGTACCACTGATCTTGTCAGTATGGTCTTTACACATGATCGCGGTAGACTGACTGGAGAGAAGCCCTCGGATGACTTGGACCTGATGATACGGAGATGCTACGTCCATTAGCGAAGGCTCAAGACGAATCAAGAGGCAGCTTACTTGAGGAAGATAGCTGATGACCAAGCCGAAGCACATTCCAAGAGGGAGAATCAAAGCCCAGACATTGGACTGACGGACATTCCGAGTCAGCGAGGGTTGAGGCTGGGGGAAGAACACCCTTATGAAGCTTACTTCTGGTACATTTGGAGGTGAACTCGGCGGCGATGGCTGACTTGGAGAGCTCATCGCACAGTCTGTTCTTGCAATCAACTTGTGATTCGGTGGAGTCAAAGCACCCTCTGAGTTGCCTTTGAGGGGCACACGCTGTGAAGGGATAAGATTTCGCACCTGCTACATCCCCGGGGACAACTCACCGATATTACGAGGCTAGAGAGGCAGCTCTTACCTCATTCGTATCCATGTGGACTGCAGACGGACTCCAGAGGATGCGCTGTAGAGTGTAGAGCACGGTGTTGTACGCGTGCTCTGCTCAGGACGCTCGAGCCCAAGCAGGACAGCCTCCACCGGGTCTGGAGAGAGTTGCCACCCGGCGGTGATGACCGCTGTCCGGGGTGCCACATCTGGTCATGGGGGAAATTCCGCCAAATTCCGCACACCACTGGGCGAAATTTGTTTCCGTTGCTCGCATGGCCAATCCTCTTAGCAAAATTCAACAAAGTTGATAGCTCTATCCATCCATCAAATCTATCCAAAATGGCTCCCAAGAAAGGTGGTGCGCCCAAAGAGACTGCTGCTGTGTCCCTCGGACCTCAGGTCGCCGACGGAGAGAACGTGTTCGGTGTTGCCCACATCTTCGCTTCGTGAGTTGCGGAGAGAGCAGATTAGGGGGTCTTCAATACTGACCAACCGTGAAACAGTTTCAACGACACTTTCGTCCATGTCACTGATCTCTCCGGCAAAGAGACCATCTCTCGAGTCACCGGTGGAATGAAGGTCAAGGCCGACAGAGACGAGTCCTCTGTGAGTGGAGAAGAACGGGGACAATCGCAGGAGCTGATTCCCTTTCCAGCCTTACGCTGCCATGTTGGCTGCCCAGGACTGCGCTGCCAAGTGCAAGGAGGTCGGAATCACCGCTCTCCACGTCAAGCTGAGGGCCACCGGTGGAACCGGAACCAAGCAGCCAGGTCCCGGAGGACAGGCCGCTCTCCGAGCTCTCGCCCGTGCCGGTATGCGAATTGGCCGAATCGAGGACGTCACCCCAACCCCATCCGACTCTACCAGGAGAAAGGGTGGTCGACGAGGTCGACGACTATAAGCGTCCACCTGTCTTTCCGAAGTATCCGGTTGGAGTATGGAGGAGGATTACATTGTCGCCGGACATAGCACGCGTTTTGGCTGTCTAGTATATTCTGTATGCGAGATGACAATTCCCGTGGCTCGTCATGTTTACAGGCAGTGCGGATGGTGCAATCAAGCTGTGCATCAAGAAATTTCGACTCTACTGACGACCAACTATCACCTCTGCCTTCAAATGCTCACTTGGCGTTCGACTTCCATCCGCCCTCTGCAAATACCGCCGACACCGCCTTGACTGTTCTCACGAGGCTCTGTTCGCTATATCTGGGTCCAACCAGGGAGAGACCGACTGGCATGCCATTCGGACCAACGAAACCAGGAACATTGATCACCGGGGTATGCAAGACGGTCCACATGAGGTTGAAGGAGGCATCACCTGTGAACCTCAATGGCTCTTCCAGCACTGGTGCTTCGTCGGTGACTGACGGTGTGATCAATGCGGTGTATTGGGCGGCGATGGAGTCGATGACCGGTCGAAGTCTAGCAATGTTGTCGTAAGAATCGAGCTGCTCTCGACGCGTGGTCTTGGTGTCGTTCACCACATGCTTGGTGACCCAAGGGTCAAGCTGGTCGGGGGACTGGAGGTAGTCGCCCAGGAAAGACGATTGCCCCTCCATGTGGAGAATGTTTCGATGCCAGACACCGAGATTGTCGAAATCGGATGGCAGAGTAACCTCTTCAACCTCGGCCCCTTGTGCCGTCAACAACTCTTTGGCCTTGTCCCAAGCGGAGGTCACGGCTGGTTGCGCTTTAGGCCAGACGTAGGTTCGAACGAAACCGAATTTGGCGCCGGCCAATGGCAAGGGCAGGGGTTCGGGAACTTGGTCGTCTTGGAGCTTGAACACGTCGCAAAGCAGCTCGAGGTCGTCTGGAGAACGGGCATACAAGCCAACAGTGTCGCAGGTGATCGAGTCTACAGCTCTTAGCTCTTGCGCAAGGAGCTAAGACTTACACATCTTAAGACCTTCTCTGGAGATGGCGTTCCAAGTCGGCTTCAGAGCGTAAACGCCATTGTAGGAGGCAGGTCGGATTGTACTGCCGCCTGTCTGCGTGCCCAAAGACAAGGGGACCTGGAAGTCTCCGACGACGGCTCCGGAGCCCGATGAACTGCCACCAGGCGAGCGCGTGTGATCGTGTGGGTTGCATGTAGGAGGACCTTTTTGACATCTGATAGCACATTAGCCTCATGACCACTCGGATTGCTACTCACGTTGCGAACTCGGTCGTGTGGGTTTTGCCGAAGATCAGCGCTCCAGAAGCTCTCAGGGTGTGAACCACCGCCGCATCCAGCTGTGGGTGGTCATCCTTGTAGATGGGCGAGAAGTGCTGAGTAGGCATGTCCTTGGTGAAGATGACATCCTTGACGCCTACGGCGACACCATGAAGTGGACCTCGCTTATCAGCGGGAGTGGCATCGAGCTTTTTGGCGGACTCCAAGATGAGCTCTGGATTGAAGTATGCCCAGCCATGGACCAATTGATCTCGCTTCTGCACTCGAGCGATCAGTGCTTGGGCACTGATAAAGTCAGCCCAGCACGATGATAGGGTGTTTGAAATCTTGTGGGCAGGACTCACTACTCTACAACCGTGATCTTGCCAGAGCGTGTGAGAGCAGCAACTTCCGAAGCGGACAGTTCGTAGAGTGGTCGGGTGTGGGTCATTCTGCTTTTGTTGTGTGTTTCTGTCGACAGCGATGCGAGTCTTGTCTTCGTGAGTCAGTTGAAGGATAGATGGCTACCAGACTTGGCTCGATAGCTATTTGTACACGCATGCTCTGGGACCTGGACTGTAAGGACGAAGATGAGTCCTAGTTCCGGGGCCGAGTCGAGCCGCCAATGAGGCTTCCGAAATTTCGGAATCTGTTATCTTCGACCCGAACGGCTTCGGAAGCAGCAGCGAGATAAGCAACTCGTGAGTGAATTCCCTGATTGGCCTGGTCATTGCGAGACATGTGGGATCGATGCGTATTGCATAAGATGTTCAGCAGCCTCTGTGACAGACTCTCACTCGCCAGCTCGCTCCAGGTAACAGACAACGGCTAAGATGACTGTAATTACGCCATGGTCCCCTGTCAAGATCGGTGCTTGCACCCTCGACCACCGAGTCGTCCTTGCCCCATTGTAGGTTGAGCGGCCTCCATAGTCATATTCGATGCTAATAGGGCTCTCAAAGAACTCGAGGACGAGCCTCACCTTCCGAAAGGACAGAGAAGACATGGGTACCAAACGACCTGATGAATGAGTATTATACGTGAGCGTGGGCGTTCCAAGTGCGTTGGTACCATAGCTGACGCCAGATGTAGGGAGCGGGCTACGCAAGGAGGTCTCCTGATCACTGAGGCAACGTGAGTACCGAAGCTCGGGCGGTGAGGCTGACATTTACAGCCCCGTATCACTTGAGGCGTCCTCGAAACCTGGCATCCCAGGAATGTTCACTCAGGAACAACGGGATGGATGGGCCAAGATCGTCGATTCTGTCCATGCCAAAGGTGCTTCCATCTTCTCGCAGGCATGGCACCAAGGCCGATCCGCACATTCTTACTTTCTGGGCACTCAACCAGTCAGCAGCTCGGACGTGGCTGCTGATGGAAACGTCATGTGGGGAGGGGTATCGATGCCGTGCGAAAAGCCAAGGAGTATGACTGTGGTGGATATCGAGAGGACACAGTCGGATTTTGTCAATGCGGCCAAGAATGCCAGATCCATCGGCTTTGATGGCGTGGAGATTCATGCTGGCAACGGGTACCTATTTGACCAATTCCATCACAGTAATGGTGAGTCTGATCTTTCAGGGGGACCAGAACAGCTGACCCGGACTATCAGTGAACCTCCGAACCGACTCTTACGGCGGTGACATGTTCAAGAGGTGCAAATTCACCCTGGAGACCATCGACAAGATGATCGCCGCCATTGGTTCGGATAGACTGGCTGTTCGACTCACGCCGTTTGGCTTGTTCAATGACTGCCGAGGAGAGCAGCGGATGGAACAGTGGCTGTACCTATGCTCAGAGCTTAGCAAGCGGAATCTCGCTTATGTGTGAGCAAAAGACCTGAGCGATATCCCTCGATAACTGACATATCCCAGCCATTTGATCGAGCCCAGATTCGATGAATTCCGCAGTGCCAGCGAGAAGGCCTCGGTCCTCGGCGGTCTGACCTCTACACAACTTTCTCTAGCCCCCTTCCGACAGGCGCTTGGGTCTACACCGATGATCGCTGCTGGCGGATTTGGCCCCAACAATCTGAATGAGGGATTAGCAAGAGGGGACCATGATCTCGTGGCTTTTGGAAGATTCTTCTGGTAAGCGCCATCCAGACTACCACCTCAATCGCTGACTGATCACCAGCGCCAATCCGGACCTGGTCGAACGATTGAAGAACAATCAGCCTCTGTACAAGTGGGATCGGTCGCGCTTCTATGGGCCGTTTGAGGACAATAAGATTGGGTACACCGTACATGTCAAGCGAGAGATAGCGGGTTCAGGTGAAGGGCTGAAGGCGCAATTCGCGGATTAGACGGTCGATGGGTGAACAGGGGACATTGGGCGATGTAGACGCATAGATGGCGATTAGGGCTTGAGCACATTCCGCACGTATCGGTCTTTTTATCGCGTGTGAATGTCAAGCTTGATCCACCGCCTCCGAAGTAATGAAGAATCTAAGATTCGGGAGCATACGTATGCCAGTGATGCGTATGCCCATACTTCAGCGTTCAACATTATACGCACTGGGAGCAGCCGTACAGTCGCAGAAGAGACAAGCCTGGTGGACTCTGGTCTCGATACGCGCCACGTGGCGGCCTGCACGTGTGACCCCATCACACGCCTAATCGTCTGACCTTGGAAGCCTAATCAGTGTAGCCAGCGGGCCGCTGTTCGGAAGCTGGGTGCACGCGCGGATATCTGCTTACCTCACTTCTGCTCCTCACGAGATATCATGATCCTCTGCATGCAGATTCGTGCATACCGTACCCATCGGTTGCAATCGGCAAGTTGCATCCTTATCGTCTCCTCCTGGTCAGCTCCCTGCGACATGACGGACGAGCCCCGCGGCAAGTCATCTGGGCAGCGAAAGCCTAGAGCCAACTTGTACGCAGCTCAGGCATGCGTGCGATGTCGGACGAGGAAGCAGGTAGGTAATCGGAACAGTCGGAAACCCGCGGGTCGACGTCACAAGAGTACAAGCTGATGTTCTGACAGCGATGCATCACCGAGCCCGGAGAGGAGAAAGTGAGTCGCGAAGAGTTCCATGACATGAAACCTCACTGACAAGCCTGTGATCAGACATGTGTGAGTTCACTCGTTCACGTCTGGATATCCGCCTGAACCACTCTCCAATCGTTCAGCGGAACTGCCTTGCCAGCGGCTCTGTATGTGTGTACCGATCTGCCACAGACGACAAAGAGCCTCCTAGCAAACGCAGCAGACAAGAATCGTGCGTACATCAAAGTAAGCGGTAGTGACTGACACACGACAGTTCTCCTCGACAACAGGACAAGACCCCGACATCCGGATCGCAATCCGCCTCACCAGAGTTCAACGATGCGTCTACCCAAAGTCAGACAGTCTACCAACCGTCCAGTCTACAATTTGGACAGCACAACTCTTCGTCGATGGTCGACCCATTTCATCACAACACCATACCTCATCTAGACCCCGAACTCACGTCCAATCCTCAACAGCGGTATCCGCCACAGGTGGCTGGGCCTTCCAACATACCTCAAGGATCAGCTGGCTGGCCGACTTGGTTCCCTGGACCTCATACTGCGATGAGTAATGCTGGACAGGTCACACAGCCCGCTCCCACGTCTACTGCTCCCCACGATTTGAGCGCTTTCGCCCCAAATGATACAACCCCAAGCCGAACACGGACCACTGACAGATCGACGTATGACGCGGCGAAAGGTCTTGCCATGATATCGCTGGAGGCGGCTGCAGAACCTCATTACGTTGGCGAATCGTCGGGTTTCATCTGGACGGCAGTGTTGGGACAAGGCATGACGGCTAGGTCGAGCAGTAATTCAGTCGGTGACGAGTCAGATGAGACGGCTAGGAGAGGCTCCGTCACCCCTAAGAGCCTATCAGCTTACCGCTCAAGACTCAAAGCGGGCCTGTCGGACGACGTCGCCGCCGAGGTCTTGCGAGTCGTGTACGAGCACGTACAGCCAAGGGTGCGTGCCCCTGAAAGGACTCGAGCTGATAATCACAGTATCCATTCATGGACTGGCTAGCATTCGAGAAGCAATGGAGCACTCGACACGAGATATTCCAAGCAGTCGGCCACCGACAAGAGCTGGACAAGCAAGCGTCCGTCTCCGCCTTTTTCGTCCTTATGATCCTTGCCGTAGGCAGTCAATTGTGCAAAGACAAGTCTCTACACGGGATGCAGCCAGCCGAGGAGTATTACGCGCTTGCCTTACCTTTCCTGAGTGTGATCGTCCAGCTTCACAACCTGGCGAATGTTCAAGGTGAGTAAAAAGTCCACAAGCTGAATGCTCACTACTAGGTCTCCTGCTACTGGCAGTCTACTCTCTCCGCGACAGTAGAGGCCCTTCCGTCTGGTATCTCTCTGGAGTAGCGATTAGGTTGTGAGTACGACACAGGACCACTGTCGCTGACGTGTCAGATGCGTAGGACTAGGATTGCACAGGAGAACAAGCCAGCGCCAGATCCGTATGATGACGGAACATCAAGTCGAGATGCGCAAAAGGGTGTTTTGGGCGACGTAAGTGGCCTCTTGGTCGACTTTTGCTGAGCTTTCAGATACATTCTCGACCGGATGATGGCGATGATACTTGGTCGACCTCTTGGTATCAGTGACGATGACATCGATGCCGAGCTGCCTGCGACCAACGCCATTTCGCCAGAGCTGTCGCCTCCGGCCAATCCATTGGACGCCAGCGCTATGGATTCGTCAGTTCATTACATCAAGTTGATGCAGATCGAGAGTCGGATCCAAAAGGCAGTGTATGCTCTGGGAGTCAGGAGCTCTATAGACTATTACGCTTTGTTATCCCAACTCGACGAATGGGAAGCCAACATTCCTTCTGGTGTCTACCGAGCCGACCGATCAAGCATACCTTCCTGCTCAGCCGATTGGTTCCGGCTGAAAGGGGTGGAAGCTAGACTACACTTACTCCGACCGCTATGTGCTGAGCAGGGCACCGGGTCAGATTTTGTTCCGCTCCTGGCTCAGAATGCGGCGCGTGGCTGTGACCTACAGTGAGTGGAAGCTCAAAGAGTAGTGAAACTAATATCGACCGTGCAGGAAACGAACCCATCATTCTGGCCAGCCGCTGTCCAGCGCTTCCGTTCATTCCACCTTCATCTGTGGTCTGGCTCTTCTCTACGCCGTCTTCCTCCGACCGGCCGTGCTCCCGCTTACCCAGGTCTTTGGAGCTGTCAAAGCAGCCTCGAATACTCTCTTTGCATATTCGCAACGAGACGGTGTATCTATGGCGCTGTTCAACGTGTTTGAAGATCTTTCCACCGTGTGTATCGAAAGAGCAAGCAAGGATCAGTCTGGGATCTCGCCCTTGGGAGACAGCACTCAATGGCAAAAGGCCTCGGCTGAAGCTACGAGCAACATAGGTAAGTCAGAAAGTCTCCCTCATACCGATCGCTGATGAGCTCGCAGATACCACAACTGCTATGGAGTATCTCGATTTCCTCGGCTCTTTGGGTATCGATATCGGACCGGACAAGGATCCGTTCATGGGCGAGGCTTCGGACACGCTCTGGAACCTCGCTGCTTTCTCGCCGGGCAACATGGGGAATCAGACACTTTAGGCCTCTCAGCAGTTGTACATCTATGTCCTATCTCTATGTTGGCTCATGCTTTGGGCTCGTAGGGGTACGTTTCCTTCCAGTGTCTAGCGATATCCTCCCTGGTCGCAAACCAAACATCATCAAAGGACGAAAAGTGCTCCACCATCCTCTTCAAAGCCTGGAATCGACCTGGCCGTCCGATCCACCGCGAATGAAGGGCAACGGTGATGTATGCTGATTTTCCCTCGAGTCCCTCCTCTCTGATCGTGCTGTATAGGATCATCAGACTCTGTCGGCCTAAGTGCTTTGAGCAACCTACGTGAAAGCGTCGATACAGTGCTGGGCGAAAGCATCATCTGATCCAACTTGTCCTTGCCAGAACTTGAAGTCGTTCTGCAGAACGCTGTCAGCTGCAAGACTCTATTCGACTCATAACCACTCACACAGTCTAGGGAGTAAGGCATCATGACCAGGCCCTCCTCCTTCTCGCCCCCGGGCATGGTGGTCCAGTAAGGCAGATCATCGGCATAGGTGTCGGCCCAGTAAAGAAGCTCGTGACCGAGCTCTCTGTACACTTTGGCGACCAAGGGGGCAGACCTATCGGATGGTCTACCATAGAACCACTGATCTCAGGTCAGTCCAGTGTTAGAGTTGGCTGCGAAGATCGCTTACCCCGACAGGAACTTTGCCTGTTGGTGAGGTCGTCTTGAACGCTTGGACCGCTTTGCGGATGTATTCCTCTTCTTCTTCGGCCGTCATGCCGGTGTAAGGTTTCCACTGAGGAGGAATCATATCAGTGTCTTTCTCGAGAAGAATGAAGCTCGGTTCGGTACTCACCTTGTAGCAATGCGAGGCTACTTCGTGCCCGTTCTTTTCAGCGTACTCCGCTACAGCGGGGTTCCTCTCGAATGCCCTACCGACAGCGTAGAAGGTGATTGGGATGTCGTGCTTCTTGAAAAGCCTCATGATTCTCCATACCGCTGCCCGGGATCCGTAGTCAAACTGAGACTCAGTGGCTGGGTCTCGTTTACCCATCTCCACAGCAAGCACGGTGCCGAATTCGTGCAGAACCGTTTCGGCGTGTTCATCACCATCTTCCGGACTTCTCTCTCCTCCTTCCTCATAGTTGAGGACAACTTACAGCCCAGTCAGTGCTGCGATTCCCGGCTACTCTCCTCTGCACTCACAGTTGACAGCGATTTTGGCGCCCTTCGGCCATTTGGCATCAGGTCGGTCGGGGCCGTAGCCGAAAAGGTCTCTGTCCATCCAGGCGACGTCGGTCATTTTGGCAGGGGAGGTCGTCGAGGTTGAAGTGCTTAGGTGGGGTGTGTTTAACAGAATTTGGAGTGTGTGTTGGGTCCGTCATCTCAGCATGCACTGAGGACTGTTATAGCTGGAGGAGTTGCTGCTTGCTGGAGTCTCGAAGATCCTTATCTTTTCCGGAGGGGCCGTCGTTCGGAAAGCTGATCGGGCTAGATTGCGAATTTGCGAGTTCCGAGCGGAATGCCTCGGCCAAGATCCAGGACTTGCAGTCTTTGTCTATGCGTTTTCAGTACTGACAAGCTCCTCCTGTGTGGTCGCTCGAGCACCGGGGGTATGTATAGAGTGCTTCAAAGACTTGAGGTATGAAAGGAAACCAGAACTCAAGTCTGAGAGCTTCAAGTCGAGATCACCGCCATGGCCGAATTGCCAAAAATCGTTCTACAGGAACAGACAAATACGCTCTCCCGGCCGAAGCTGCTTCTTCTGTTTTTGGGCTTGCAGACCGCCTTGTTCATCTCGTTCATCGACTCCACCAGTGTCAGTACGGTACTACCCATTATAGCAAGAGATCTGGATGCTGCAGACTCCATCACATGGGCTGGAACGGCGTTCTTGGTCGCCAACACTAGTTTTCAGGTCATCACTTCGAGACTATCGGATTGTCTCGGTCGGAAAGTTGTCTTGCTCGGATCCCTGTGAGCGGAGTCGATTCTCGGTAACACTCGCGTAGAGCTAACGCGAGCTGTAGGGCGCTCTTCGGCTTTGGAGACTTGATTGCTGGTTTCGCAAAGAATGCTGTCTGGCTGTACTGCGGTAGAGCGGTTGCGGGCATCGGAGGAGGCGGGATCAACTCTTTATCCATGATCATCGTGTCCGATGTGGTCACCGTGAGAGAAAGAGGAAAATATCTCACACTATTGGGCATCGGGATCGCTGGAGGATCGGGTGAGCCGAGGACTGTTTCTATTGGCTCAGCTGCCAAGCTGACTTCAGATTCAGGCGTCGGACCTTTCATTGGAGCGATCCTAGCTGAGAAGGCCAAATGGAACTGGGTCTTCTGGATGATGGCTCCAAGTAGGTCACGCGTCACATCTCGGAGCTGTCTCACGACTGACCGCCTAATTTACAGTGGCCGCTCTGACCATGGCGCTTATACAGTTCACTCTACCTCAAAAGCCGTTAACGGGTAATCTGAAGGAGAAGCTGCAACACATGGATTGGCTCGGCAGCCTCCTGAGCTTGACCATGATCGTCTGCATTCTGGCAAGTACACTTGTAACGAATGACGCTTACCTCCGTTTCCCAGGTCCCACTCAGTGGTGGGGGATCAACCTTTGCTTGGCAATCTCCTGTTGTTATCGTCTTGTTCATCGTTGGAGGATTGGCTTCGGCGGCATTTGTATGGGTGGAAGCCAAGGTTGCCGGGCTGCCCCTAATTCCTGGTAGACTGTGAGTCGATACTAGTAAAGACTGCCGTTGCTGATCAGTGCACCTGTGTTAGTCTGAAGAACCGCAATATCGCCTTGCTCCTCTTCCAGACGTGGCTAGTTGGCATGGTCTTCTACGGGGGCAGTGAGTTTGACTCTCCAGTACGCGAACAAAACTGACTGCCGATCTCACATAGTCTACTTCACCCCTCTGTACCTTCAAAACGTCCTGGAGTATGATGCGATCACCTCCGCGGCTTTGCTCCTCCCCCTCGTTTTGAGTCAAGTTCTCACGACGACCATTTCGGGTTTCGTGGTCAAGTACACGAATCGGACTTGGGCTTCCTTCTTCTTCGGCTTTGTCCTCTGGACGGCAGGCCAGGGCGCTCAGTTGTGTTTCGGCCCAGACACGCACAAGGGTGTGGTCGTAGGGGTGTTGTTGCTACAAGGATTGGGCATCGGCTCGACTATTCAAAGTAGTAAGTGATACCAGGTCGATCTCCCCGTTGGCACCGAAGCTCACCGTCGCAGCCCTTGTCCTTGCTCAAGTCTCTGGGCCGAACTCGGACCGAGCTGCAGTCACGGGAGTGAGAAAGTGAGTTGATTTGTCTCTTCGGTCCACTTGAGATGGGCTGACTGTGCGATAGTTTTGCCAGAACAGTGAGTGCTTGAGGGATATACATCGCTAAACCAGTAGAGCGGAGGAGCGATCGGACTCGCTATGAGCAACGTCATCCTGCAGAACGTCTTCATACAGCGACTTCCGACAGATCTACCCAAGGACCTCCGGGAGTCTCTGCAAAAGAGCTTTGACATACCGCAATCCATCGATCAGGGTGTGGAACGAGGCATCCGACTCGCCTGTGAGTACATGTTTGGCAACACACAGGGAACTCATTGATTGCAGATATGGCGGGTCTCAAGAACGTATTCATCCTCTTCGTGCCCGTGGTCGGAGTATGTTTGTTGCTCTGCTTCTTGGTCAAGGTGCGTCTCTGGTCTCTTCGTCGAGGTGCTACAGCACACTCTGATTGCAAATTAGGATCTGCCGCTGGAAACGCCGAAAAAGCCGGACTCCGAGGAACTGGCAGACTCGCCGGCAGAATCAGAATCGACCATCAGTGTCGATGCAGTGACTTTGCCCTCTGACGGCCGAGAGTCCTTCCTAGACGCCGATAAGGAGAAGACCAACTCGTAGATAGACCATAGCATGCACCGTATCTTGACCGATGACCGGGACAGTCAGAGACAAGAGTCCAAGGTCATCTGGCTGATCAAGCCGATTCCGACGCTTCCGATACAGCTTCGCGCCGGGCCGAGTGGTCTACTGGGCTCTTCCCGATGAGGTCATCCGCAGATTTCGGTTGCGGTTGGCCATGGTCACTCGATCTTCCCTCTTCCATCGCGACTACTCTGGGATCCTTACCTTACTATCGTCATCTGCACTCACATTGACCGACGATACGACATAGACTATCATGGCCCCTTCAACAATGAGACGATATACCTTGGCTCACAGAAACGGCATAGACGGACTGAAGCTCGAGACAGATGCACCTCTGCCCGAGCTGAGATCTTCGACAGATGTGAGTAGCAGCGCTGTGTCCTTAAATAGCTGGGATCTCATCTGACTGCTCCTCAAGATTCGTATCAACATCAGATCACTATCTCTGAACGCTAGGGATCTACAGATCGTGACCAATGACTACCCTGCTCCCCACTCCGTACCCCAGAATGTGGTCCCAGTTTCCGGTGAGCTGAGGCCCGACCGACATTCTGATCAGCTTTGCTGACATGGACACAGATGGTAGTGGGGTCGTCGAGTCGGTGGGAACTGACGTGACAATGTTCAAGGTCGGAGACAGAGTCACCCCGGTGTTCCCTCAGGGCCATCATTATGTGAGTTCGCATAAATTGCTGTGAACTCAGCTCATGTCCCGACAGGAGGAAGATCTGGCTCTCCGAAGCTTGAAAAGAGGACTGGGAGGTGCCATAGATGGTGTTGCCGCCGAGTACTTTGTTTGCGACCAGGAAGAGGCGATCCTTATTCCTGCCAACTTCACCTTTGCGGACGCCTCCACGATACCCGTTGCCATGGGCACGGCCTGGTCCAGTCTGTTCTCTCATCAGCCTCGACTGCAATCTGGACAGACTGTTCTCTGCCTCGGGACCGGAGGAGTCTCACTTTGCGCCGCACAGGTGGGTAACCCGAGTATAGGAGCAACACTGACAGCGTAGATCGCCTTGATCTCCGGAGCCAAGGTCATTCTGACTTCGTCCTCTCAAACCAAGCTGGACAGGGCGAAAACTCTCCTACAGCCCCTCCTGGCATCTAATGCGCCTGAGACGACTCTCCAAACGATCGACTACTCCAAGATTGACAAGTGGGATGAGGAGGCTAGACGTCTGAACGGCGGCAAGGGAGTGGACTTTGTCATTGAGATTGCGGGCCGAGGCACAATTGCCAGGAGTGTACGAAGCACCAAGCAAGGCGGACTGGTGGCAGTGTCGGGCTACATGAGCGATTACAAAGCTATCCCTGATCATATCATCCAGGAAGGTGAGTGTTGAGAAGTATGTTTGGCGTCTGAGAAGGCTGACTGGCTGCCAGATCTCGCAAAGGTCATCCTGTACAGTGCTGCTTCTGTCCGTGGCGTCTTTGTGTGTAACAGAGAAGATCTCAAGACTATGGTCTCGGCTCTGGAGACCGGGGGTGTGAAACCGGTCATTGATAAGGTGAGCTTACTCGACGCAAGGACATGTGCTCATCGCTCTCAGGTTTTCCCTTTCGAGAAGCTGCAGGACGCATACGATTACATGGCCAAAGGTCAGCATTTCGGCAAGATTTGCATAGATTTGTAGACTTGCATTACTATGCAGAGGTCTCTACTTGATTGCATTCAGTCTGCTAAGATGGGCTCCCTATCCGCATCGAGTCAGGGTCGCCCTCTACGGACTCCGTAGCAACCACCCGGCCGGACTCGATAACAGATGTCTAAACTCCGCCGTGACCGTCTCGGTCCTTAGGTAAAACTGGTGGCCGTAGAACCGGGTGACCTTGATCGATCGTCCCTCTTGGGCGCTTGAGCTTCTATGACAGGGGACAAGATGCACTGTTCCGGACCTCCATACACTGACCATGATAGAGGCTACCGTTGCAAAGCCTCTGTAGCGATTGGGCGGAGCTACCAGTCTATCGGCTATCGGACCGGCGAGACGTGGCCGAAAAGACGGCCGACTTTGGTGATAACCCGAAGCGTTGTCTATCTCGATACCCACTTCTCGACTTGCCTCTATCACCTGATGTCTACATGTCGCACAGTGTCCTATACAGTAGGCTGGAGTGTACACATCACTCCCTATCGGTGGCCTTCCCGATAGCGATATCGATTGTGACACCTCAACGGCCATATAAGCCAGGCTGTCACCTGTAAGCTCAAGGCCATTCCATCTTTCCCCGCGACAACTCTCAATCGATCATGTCCATCTACAAAGGCATCACCCCCCGGGGATATGTGGTCATGTTCATGGCCTCCATTGGAGGTTTCCTATTCGTAAGTCAGGTGTGAGGGCCATCTTCAGTTGACTGAACGCTGACGGCTGTAGGGGTTCGACAACGGATGGTGGGGAACGGTCCTTGGTGAAAAGGCATTCCTCTGTGACTATGGAGGCGTCGTGGTCACCGCAGGAGTCGAATCATGTGCTCTTTCGGCTTCCCGGCAATCAGCCGGTACGGGGGTGGGAGCGGCTGGTATCATGATTGGATGCGCCCTCGCAATGTACCTCAACAACCTGCTCGGTCGTAAGAAGTCGCTATTCGCTACCGCCATCATCTCCATCATCGGCATCATCGTCGAGATGACCTCGGCTCTAGGAAAGACCTCCGAAGCCCGCTTTGGCCAGTTTGTTGCCGGCAAAGTCATCAACTCAATTGCCATGGGTCTCGCCGCCAACATCATCCCGCTCTACTTGTCAGAGACTTCGATCCCATCGGCCAGAGGTTTCGTCATCAACATGTACCAGACTATCCAGATTGTCGGTGTTATCGTCGCCTCCGGAAGTGTTTACGCTGTCGCAACTCGACTCGACCAGTCCGCTTACCTCATCCCAATGGGCATCCAGGCTATCGCACCATCATTCATGCTCATCCTGGGTGGATTCATCCCCGAGTCCCCTCGTTGGCTGATTTGGGCTGGGTGAGCTCCATCCATTTTTGAACCTAGTCCATGATACTGATATTCTGAAAGCCGCAACGAAGAAGCTGTCGTCGCTGCCAACACCCTGTTCCGAACCGAAAGCAATGGTTTTGACGGAGAGGCCTACTGCGACAAGCTCATTGTTGCCTTCCAAGAGGAGCGAGAACTGGCCAAGTCACTCGGATGGAGCGACCTCTTCCGTCAACCAGATCTCCGTCGACTTCTCATCGCTACCGGTGTTCAATCCCTTCAACAGGCCCAGGGTTCGTCGTACATGACCAACTACATCGTCTCGTTCCTCATCGGAGTCGGTGTGGTCAACTACTTCCCGATCGTCATGGCCCTTTACTGCTTGTACTGTGAGTAGCTTCCTGAGTAAGCACAGGTGTGGTACTGACAGCTTTCGCAGTCGTCGCCATCACCACCGGTTACTTCCTCCCGGACATGATGGGTCGAAGAAAGATCCTCATTTCAACGTCAATCGTCTGCGCCCTATGTCTGATCATCGTTGCCATCCTCACCACCACCTTTGCCGACCCGTCCAGCTCCGTGCAAAAGGCGTCCATTGCTCTCATCTTCATCTGGTACTTCAGCTTTGGTGCCCAAGGACCTGTCATCTGGATCGTCACAGCCGAAAGCGCCCCAACCCGAAACCGAGAAAAGGTCCTCGGTCTCGCGACGTTTTTGGGTTTCGGAGTCCAGCTCATCATCCTCTTCGTCTCGCCCTACCTCCAAGACCCGGGCTACGGCAACCTTGGTTCCAAGATCGGTTTCCTCTGGGGTGCCTTCTCCGTCGTCATGGTGGCCTTCGCCTTCTTCTTTGTGCCAGAGTACAAGGGTTTCTCGCTCGAGCAGCTCGACTACCTCTTCCAGCAGGGCGTGCCGACCAGAAAGTTCAAGGGGTACCACTTCGACGACGATGTCCTCGCCAACGATGTGCAGACCGAGGTACTCGAGGGATCGGACAAGGAGAAGGAGGCCTATGGGGTGGACAAGTAGGTTTGATTTTGGGTGAGATATATGAGTATTCTCGGATCTAAGGCAGTCTTGTACGTCCCGTTTCCGATAAGTTTTGTATGGACCAGGGTATCAGTTGTCATACAGTCAGATCGTGAGCTTCCGCACTTCAATTCCATAGAGGCTTCATCGATCATGCATAGGAGTACAGTGCAAACATGGCTGTTTCCACCATACCTGCAAGGTTGCATCACCGAGGTAACGTGTACCGAGTCGGAATGAGTGCCTCCTCATCGGACCCGGATTGACCGGAGCGTTAATCGGATTGATGGAGTGGACATCGACCAACCTTGACGTTTGACTTTGAACATAGTTGCCAGTAGTGGTCGTGTGGTTGTGCTCCGCTTGGCCGTCCTCGTTGCCGCCAACTCATCGCGATCGGCCTCCGTGGCAATGTCGCAGCTACCCGGTCCTTCAAGAACGGCCCCAAAGACAGGACAGCGGGAGATAAGGAGGTGCGATACGTCTTGCTCACTATCAGAATCGCGCATGCTCTAGCTGACGAGGCCACATGCGTCTTTAGCTGCAAGTTCTGTTACAGAAGAAAGGTAAGTTGATTCCTCGATCATTGACTATACTGCATTCACTAACTCTTCTACCTTGGTAGCTGAAGTGCGACAAGCAATACCCTTGCTCTAGATGTGTGAGCAGAGGCCTCGGCGAGTTATGCGAGCAGGAGTACGTGGGAGGACATGATCTTGACCTCATCCTGACAACTCATTATAGGACTGTAGTCGTCAACGGGCGGCTGGTGGGGGGTGCACTAACTGCAGACCGAAACAAGCGATGGGTGCCGACAGTTGCGGAGCTGATGGAGGAGAATAAGGCTCTACATCGGAAGATCACCTCCCAAGAGAAGATGATGCAGAGCATGGGGCACTCGCCCGGCCATGGGACTCACGATCCTACAAATTCCTCAATCTCCCGATCAAGGAGGGGTAGAACGGAAGATCGGGAGCAGGACGGGTATAGTCGCCGATCTACATCGAGAGCATCGACCGCGCAAACAGAGGACGAGATGGAGATTGCCGATTCCAAAGACAGCGAGGAGGACCTGGCTCCAATCCGACAAGTCTTTGGCTTAACGGATCAAGAAGTCGTGGCCGGTCAGCAGGTAGGCTGCGACAGCGAGGGCGTTGCTAATCCGCTGTAGCCCCTACATCTTTTCACACAGCCTAGTGCCCAGACGATCCAGTCCTTGCGCAGCCTAGTGCCCCAACGGCAGAGTGGAGACCTGGTCCGGTTCCACTGCAAGTATCTTCACTGGATTCACGGTGTCTTTCACATACCCTCGTTCCTTCGAGATCACGATATATGGGTAGCCGACTTGGCCTTGGGAAGGGGTGATGAGGAGCCTTATGACTATTTTGCGCTGTGTGAGCATCGAGGAACCGCTTCGTTCCGATGGGCAGCTGATATGCTATTATAGACTTTGCTATCATCGCTTGCAGCCTTCACTTCATGAGCGAGGAGGAGGCAATGTCTTTGGGGTACAGTATAGGTAAGCCGGGTGCTCGTTGAGCGAGTGGACGATGCTGATCAAGGAATGTAGAGACTCTCGAGATGCTACCTCGATTCTGGTTCGACACCTCGTTGAACTGCTTGCAGCTATGCGGCTTCATGCTGAATCCAACATTACGAGTCCTGCAAACCATCTGCATTCTGCCCACTATCGCTCACGCCTTCGAGTGAGTCTCAATGTCGATAGGCACATAGCTGACGCTCAGTCGATCGATGTATCTCGCCTCAATGATGCACAGCGCCCTAGGTTTGGCTCGTGACCTGAAGATACACCTGCTCCGCGATGAGAGCTCATCGAAACGCTTTGGCGGTCCTATCAGATCGCAGATTGCCAGGCGTATATGGTGGTGTCTGATGATAGCCGATAGGTAAGATTGCTTCATGGCGATAAAACGCATTCAAACTGACAGCTTCTAGCTTGACTCCCGGTGCGCAGCATCCCTTCCACTTGGTGTATCCCGGTGAGTGATCATCTGGTATCTTTGGATTACCGATTTGACAGGAAATTTCCAGCCGCTTGGACAACAGCGCCAGCCAACCTGAACGACGCAGACCTCTTGGACGGTCAGCCTATCGTTCCTCGGCCTTTGGGTCAAGTCACATGCGTCTCCCAGTAAGCGCCCACTCCCTCATATCTCGATTACTTGTACTGATCGGTTCACAGCTTGTTGCTCATGGGCCGAGTGGCTAACATCTTCCGAGACTACTGTCATTCGTTTTCCAACGATCAGTCGGTCAAGTCCATACTCCGGAATGTCAAGCAGTTTGACGACCAGCTGCTCCATGTGCACCAAGATCTACCCGAGCTCAAGCCTGTCCCCGGCGAGACATACAAGCTGGAATACGATGAGCACGGCGGCTTTGTGTGGCATTCCTGGTCCAGATACCTCTGGTTATCGGCGATACCTGGTATGCGCATTCAACTATGGCGATACTGCCTGGATAGGAGCTACAAGGACGAACGTTTCGCCGAGGCCAGGTCCATCTGCCTTGCCGCCTCACGAGACCTGATCACCGCCGCCAAGACACCTGTGCCGAGTATATTCCGGAAGAACTGGCACGTCTTCAGCTACACCGTGATGGCGGGAACGATACTTGGCACCGAACTCGTCCGTCGACCGGATAGGACCTCGCTCGAATCCTTGGAAGCGGAAGTACTCGACGTGCTACAACTTCTCAAACAGGAGTCCAGACCAAACGCCATGGTGAACAGGGGAATCGACATCTTGGAGAACATGCTCGACGTCTACCGGTCGACTTCGCCGAGACATAGCCAAAATGCTGATGCTTTGCCGTACCCGGAGGAGCTTTTTCAACCAGATATCGCCGATCCTTGGGGACTGTACGGGACTGATGCGACAATGCCTGATCTCTTCTACCCGATCTTCGATCCCTCAGCCTGGCCACTTGGTGATCTCGATGTGCAGAATTTCGAAGGGGCAGGGACCAGCTCGGGATGAACGTGCTCTCGGAGGCTAGGGCGGCGAAGTAGGCTAGACTTGTGCAATGCATGCAGATACAAGATGGTTTTCATTAAAATGAGGGCCGTAAGCAGTAGACATCTAGTAGAACTCGGCTCCGACCAGTCGAAGTAGCTTCTGACTGTGCTCCGGGGCATTTCTAGGTTTGCCAGTGTCGTGAGGACAAGGCTTACCGTCCTCTCGCAGAACGGCTTCGTGGTCCCGGGAGTAGATGGCGGCGAAGGGTACGTGGGTCGTCCCTCGGTAGTTGTTGAAGCAGTCCACTCGAAGTTTCCTGTCTTCTTCGGAAAGTAGAGACGCCGGGGCCATGCAGATGTCTATGAGGATCGTCAGTCCAGTCTCTTGCCTACCGACGTAAACCGTACTCACAGGTGCAAACTCGGTCTCGGGTACCGGTCGGTCGAACATTGTAGTGCATGGTCCTAGAGTCCCACAGGATGAGATCACCAGCGCCAACGTTGACTTTGGTCCAAGTGCAGCCTCGATCGAAGAACCACTGTTGCTGCTCATCGGTGAAGCCGTACCAGTCGAACGGGCCCCACGAGTTGTATGACTCTCGACCGTGAATGTCGAAGAATTCTTCGACAAGTTTTTGACTGCCCTCGAGGACCATCAGACCGCCGTCTTCGGGACCGCACTCGTTCAGGTTGACCAGACCCTGACAGCAGTAGAACCCTCGTCTGTGTAGTGATTGGCTATCCAAGAGGTCAGTATGGCCGGACGATTGTTGTGAGTCGACTCACTCCATGTGCTCCCACTTTCCAGAGTCCTTGACATCAGTCCTGCCGGGCAGCATGATGGATCCACCGTCAAACGAAGTGATGAGCTCGTTGGTGCCCCAGACTTTGGCGAAAGCGTCAATGATTCCATCTTCGCATCTCAGATCCCAAAGCTACAGCAGCGTCAGCCTGGTCCAGCCCCTTTGTATTCGCCGAGATGACAACTCACAAGCTTCTCGTGGCAGAATCCGTAAGAGTGGAACATACCACCCTTGACGTGGACGGGAAGGTGTTCGTTCTTCCATGTCGACTGGTCATTTCTGTCGAAACCGAGAGGGAAGCCCTCGAGCCAGTCGAAAGCTTGATCTCGGTATTGCAAAGCCTTCTCCGTAGGGACTGCCTGCTTGACGACAGTGTAGCCCTTGGTGGCAAGCTCGTCTCGCCAGTCGCCAAAGGTCGGCTTGTCGAATCGCGCGGCGAACTTGAAAGGCGGCAGCTCAGGTGGGGGAGTGGATCGTCGAGGGTGGACTGCAACGGGCATTTTGAGTGATTTTGTGCGAGTACAGGATTTTGTGATGGTGAGGTTTGTATGTGAGCATCCCTGTCATCATGAACCTCCATGCATATATAGCTGTTGGAAGACGCAGTCAGAGCGAACAATGGATAGCGAGAGCCGGAATCGCGGCCGAGTCTGAATTAGCGGACGGGATAAGCTGGGCCGATCTTTCGGAACGATAAGCGGGCAAGCGGGCGGGATATCGCCACGTGGGATTTTTGATACGCCTTCCTGGGCTCGGCTTGACAGGTATCATGCAATGCATGTACCGCAGAGAGCCGCAGAGAGTACTGGCTCCATAGCCCAGCACGAAGAGCTCTACCCTATGGAGTCCTCTGCGCAGGCTTCCGCTCGACGATCCTCGCGCTATTGCACACTGACCGGTGGTCGTCGACGTATTGCAGTTCTCAGACGGGGTCATCGTTACTGCCAGCTGAATTGGTCTCCGTCGTCCTCTTCTTCTTCCTCTTCCTCATCTGCCCAAATGTCAGCTCTGCCTTCACTCGTAGCAAAAACGCCGACTCACCTTCTTTGCCTTCCTCATCATCATACTCTTTGCCCTCGTCGTACTTCTCGTCCTCTTTCTCATCGTCAAAGCTCTGCAAACCGCCCATCTCCTCTTTCGCCAAGCCGAGCGCTTCGAGAGCGCCGTAATTGATACGCGAGGAGAACTTCTTCTGTGTAGAGATAGTGTCCATGGCTTCGCGAGCAGAGGGGAATGGCCCCTTCTGAGGTGCCTTTCTCTTCCTCTTTGGCTATTGAGCTGTCAGCATGATTACCTTGTTCATCTGACTCAATGCTCACCTTTGGCTTGCTAGGATCGATATTATGGGCACGGTTATAAGCCGCCTTTTTGGCTTGTCGTTCTTAGCGGAATGTCAGCATTATGACATCCGTATTCAGCGTTGAAGAATAATCTACTCACCCTTGTCTTCCTCTAGCCATCTGCCATTGTGGCTCAACCACAGCCTTGCCCTCAATCTGACCTCGTCCTCTTCCAGGACGAACCACGCTTCCAGCTCTTTGTCGTCGATATCGTCAAAGACCGTCTCGGCTTTCTGCTTTGCTATCTTCTCTCTCCGCTTCCTAGCTCGTTCCACAGCTTCGACCTCTGCGACGACCTGCCTGGGATCTCGGGTGGTGATCCAGGCTCGTACCCTCTGCTTGAGCTCTTGGGTCGTCAACTTGAACATTTCGGCTTCGGAGGCGAAGAATCGGTTTCCCAAGTACAGCAGCGTGGCGTCTTCGTCGTCCCATTCGGTGAACACGTGCTCTTCTTTACCCTTCTGCTTGCCCTTCTTGCCTTGTGAGCCTTCCCCTTCTTTATCACCTTCCTGCCGCGTATCCTCATCGACATCGCCTTCGCCTGCCTCGTCGCCTTCACCATCCTCATCGACATCGTTGTCTTCGACGCCGGAACCCAAGTTTCCATCTTGATCAACCCCGAGATTCTCCAGATCTTCCAGATCGCCGTTGGTCATGGAGGCGTTGAACGACCTGATTTGGCTTTTCCACGCTCGAGATTCCTTCTTGGTCTCTTGGGCCACCTTTTCCGGGTTATCCCTCGCAGCTTGCAGGTCCGTGATGTAATCACCCTGTTCCATTTCCGGCAGGGTGTCGTCGTCATCCTCGCCCAACTGCGCTTGCTCGTCTGCGTCATCACCGCCATATTGCTGAACGACCGCACGGAGGGCACCTGTCATGTCTGTCTCCTCTTGCCAGTCTGCCTCGTCGCGATCCACCTGTTTGCCTTTGCCCTTGCTCGTCCGTCTTCTTTTGTTTGGCGTTTCGTCGGATCCCACATCGCCTTCGTTGCCCCCTGCAATCGACCCTTCTTCCTCTTGCTGCATCGCCTGCAGCTCGAGCAATTCGTCGTCATCACCGTTATCCTCGCGTAGTTGTTGTATCCTCTCCGCTGTCATTTTGCGCTTTGCCGCCGCTATCTGCGCTTTGATGACGGGCGGCCGTTCTTGTGGGTTGACGTTGTCCAAATCCTGATCGCTCATTTGCCTCCACTCGTCCACTGTCTTCGATGCGACTTCCGTGCGGGCAAACTCGATGAGACGTCTTCGGATGGTGATAGGCGCAACTTTGACCACCTGCGCAACCTCCTCTGGTGTCCGTAGAAATCCTGACATTCTCGCTGCGATGATCATGCAAGCGCCACAAACACCGGCTGGGCGCCTTCCTTGGGTCATCCAGTCCGCCTTGAATCTCCTGACTAGACGGGTGGCATCCGCAGCTACCGAGTTGACCGTGGCATTGGATCCAAAGCTGAGCCTGTGCGCGAAACGAATGTTGTATATGGCGGGATCCACCTCGGGCATGGGATCTTTCAGATGTAGTGCCGATCGCAGCTTGAGGTATGTCGCTCCGAGTTCAAACACGTTGATCTAAAATGTATCAGAATCGTGATAGTTGTAGAGAGAGGCTAAACTCACCGTAAGTCTCTCGCTGAAGTCGATCAGCATCTTGTCGCTGTTCGCATACCTGCACTGCAGGTACAAGCAACTTGCGACGATGTATTCCGTGCGCCTTCCTCTGTTGAACTTGGCGTCGACGGCGATGGTGAAGAACCGCTGAGCTGCTCGGTATATGCTTCCCGAAATCCCCATTTGTTCAGCAACCATCCTGATCCTCTCATGGCCTGAGATGACAACCAGTCAGTATATCGGTCTGATACGTAGAGTCCATGCACCTACCCTGCTTTTTGACATTCTCCGAAGACTCTATACCCCCTCGTCCTCTGAACCCAGAGATACCGGCTGGAAACACCGGTCAGTAGCTGGGCGAGGGCAGCTCAGTCGATGTACTCACTGGAGAAGTTGGATACGAAGGCTCCTTGGACATGCACTCTTCCGCCTGATCCCTCCGAGAAGCCCACCTCGGACACCAGGATACCTGACTCGACAATGGCATAACAGTCTCGGCACCTGGACGTTCCGTCAGCATCATCTTTTCGTTCATCTAGCGCTCTTCACTCGGCAGGATTTCACCAACTCACACAACATTACCGGCAGAGTAGTCCGTCTCGAGGTCGGTGGACCCGCAGTTTGAGCATGATTTCTACGATGAAATCGTCAGCTTGTCCTCTGTTGACAAGGCGAAGAAGCTAAAAAGCTTACAGCCATATCGTCCTTCAAAACACTTCAACCTAATCAACGAGGAGCCTCTCCGCAGACCTTGACCGCTGGTGATGTCGCTGCAAGAGGGACTGATAAGATAAGGCCGGTACCGGTGAGAGAATACTATGATCCAACGATGAAATAGGTGTTGCGATTATGATGTCGGAAGATAATTGATTTTGCATGCTGCCGCTGGCATGACTCGAACGCGTGGTCAGATTTGGGCCATCTTCCCAGGAACCGTCAATTTGCAACCTCTGCTAACGGGCAAAAGAGCAACGCGAATGTGGCACTTTTCGACGTGTTAAGATCGCGGGTGGAGGCCAGTTGCTCAGAAGTCGGTCGCGACGGGGTGAACATTAGGGACTAGGGTCGCGGTATGATCAGCTTCGATCTTCATCGATCATCCTTCTACGACATCATTGTAAAGTGCACTGGAAAAGATGTCGCGATTGGGACATTCAGAAGCGCTGCTGGGGCCAGAGCTGTTCAAAAAAGTCAGGGAGACGCCTATACTGGTTATCGGAGCAGGAGGAATCGGATGCGAGCTACGTGAGTGGACTGACCGGCCTGGAATATGAAAGGAGCCGACTTCACGGGGAGCTGTGAGACGTCAGGTCATTAGGCCGTAGTCGGATCCTTGTCGTATACGGTGGAATCTGACTTGCGCTATAGTGAAGAACCTTGTGCTGGTCGGTTTCTCCAACATCGAGATCGTGAGTAGCGTCGGCAACGGCCACTATAAAAGTGTCCGGGCTGACGTATCGATAGATCGACCTCGACACTATCGACCTGTCCAATTTGAACCGACAGTTCCTATTCCGGAAGCCGGACATCTCCAAGTCGAAAGCTTTGGTCGCTGCCGCTACTGCTCATCACTTCAACCCTTCCTCTGGCATCAAGATCCACGCAAGACACGGCAATGTGAAAGATGGACAGAATGACGTGGAGTGGATCAAGAGTTTTGGACTTGTCTTGAATGCCTTGGACAACATGGGTGAGACCCGCCTACCGTGCAAAAGACCGGATGGGCGCTGACCACGGCGTAGACGCTCGTCGACATGTCAACAGGCTCTGTTCAGCTGGAGGCGTACCTTTGATGGAGTCGGGTACCGCTGGCTACCTCGGTCAAGTGACGCCAATCATAAGAGTAAGTCGTTGCTGACATGCCAATATCATACAGGGCAAAGCTGAGCTGGTTGAGCAGGACGAGACGGAATGCTATGACTGCGTGCAAAAGCCCACGCCCAAGTCGTTCCCAGTCTGCACTATCCGATCCACGCCCAGTGAACCGATCCACTGTATCGTCTGGGCCAAGAGCTACCTTTTCGGGTGAGTTTGCGCTCAGCTTGCCGTCGTGTTCAGGCTGCCAGACCCAGCTGACCGGGAATTTAGCAAATTGTTCGGCGAGGACGATGAGGCTACAGACGAGGACGAGCTGAACAAGGCACAACAGAGTGGAGAAAATGGTGAGCACGCACATCCGTAACACAGTGAGGCTCACTCTGACGGAAATGTAGCGGAGGAGATCCAGAATTTGAGGAAAGAGGCTGCCGCTTTCCGAGAAGTCCGAAAACAGCTCGGCGAGGAGGACGGACCTAGAAAGGTATTCCAAAAGGTATTTCCATATTCCCGGCAACACTCAGTTAGTATCGCTGACAATGTCTTCACAGATCTTCGAGGACGACATCAACAGGTTGTTGGCCATGGACGACATGTGGAAAGTCGCAGGCCGGGTCAAGCCTGTTGCCCTCGACTACGACTCCGTCATCAACGGAACTTTCGTCACGCCGCCTTTGAGGACGGCTGCGGCTCCACCCAACGCAAACGGAAGTGCAACAAATGGGATCAACGGCGCCGGAGCCAATGGCGCATCGTCTAGCACGGCTCCAGCAGCACCGGCTGCGCCAGCCGTCGTTAATCCATCTCAATTGAAGGACCAACGAGAGCTGAGCGTCAAAGACAACCTTGAGCTCTTCCTGGACAGGTGAGTTGCAACTATATCGGGTCGAAATCAGCTTCCATGCTGATCCTTCCTAGTTGCCGAAGGCTCTCAGCGAGGGTATTGGCTCGACCTGATGTTCTGATCGAGTTTGACAAAGATGACGACGACACGCTCGACTTTGTGCTCGCAACTGCCAACCTGCGTGCTATTGCCTACGAAATCCCCAACAAGACCCGGTTCCAAGTGAAAGGTGCGTGTTTGTTGCGATGGCTTCGAATCAGTTGCTGACCATCATACCAGAAATGGCCGGTAACATCATTCCTGCTATCGCCACGACCAACGCCATCATCGCGGGTCTCATCGTCATGCAAGCCCTCAACCTGCTCTCCAAGAGATACTCCAGCTTGAAAAACGTCTTCCTCAAGGCCGAACCATCCAAGCCATTGGGTCTGTTCTACCCACAGAAGCCGGATCCAGCTTGCGCCGTTTGCCGCGACATTTACGTCCCGCTCAAGGCCGACGTCAGCAGGTTGACTTTGGGCGAGTTCGTCGAGGATATTGTCAAAGCTTGGTTGCCCAAGGGACTGCAGAGAGCCGATGACGATGATAGTGAAGTGGAATGGTCGGTGTTTGAGGGATCTAGAATTCTCGCCGACCCAGATTTCGAAGACAACCACGACAAGACGCTAGCCGAGCTCGGCGTGTCTAGGGGGAAGATGGTGACAGTCAGGGATGAGGACGAGGTGTACAGGCCAATTCAGTTCTGTCTCTGCGAGCTGTAAGCATGACTTCGCAGGATACATATATTCTGATCTGAGCTGATTGGGTACACAGAGAGCCTAATGCGACCGCGTCGTACACCCTCCCCGAGGCACCGCCATCCATTCCTCGCCGACCCGTCAAAGCCGTCGTCGAGAATGAAGACTCGGACGACGGTATTGAAGCGGTCGAGATCGTTCCCTCTGCAGGAGCCGCACAGCCATTGCGCTCGGGAGTCAAGCGAGGCGTGGAGAATGGCGATGGCGACGTTTCACTGGGTGAGGAGGGCAGGAAGAAGAGAAGGGTTGGCGAGCCCGGGAAGGAGGTAGTTGTTGATATTTCCAATTCGAACGGTGCGGACGATCAGGAAATCCAAATGATCGAGTAGAGTAGAGTACAACTATATACTAGCATATGCAGAATCAGTCTCATCGGCTCGTTGTTACAAAGGCAGCATCTATCTACTGGCTATCCTGCGGACCGGCCATGTTTATCTACCCGTGCCCCAGTCTAACCCGTCTATACGGCTCGCTACACTCTTCATTAAATCCACCACATCATTCAATCCCAAATCGCCCTTCGTCACAGGTACCACGGAGACCGGTCGGGACGGCTGCAGCTGCACCAGCCACGGTTCGTCGTCGTTTTTCGAGCTGGCGGACGACGATGGTGATTTAAGCGAGAGTTTCGTGACGGTCAATTGTAACGTCAACGATGGGTGAGGTGTCGGGATGTGGAAGAGGGTGCCTTTCCGACTATAGGAGTGCGATGACCTGTACAATATGGTCAATTGGGTGCTCAAAAGAGATCGTTACGTGCTCGTCTTCGATTGCCGTATTGAGAGGTTCTAGGGGACACTCACGTGAAACCCAAGGTGGACAAGAAATCCAGTGTGCTCTCCACATTGTTGTCCCCGACCATGTTGACGCCGATGGTACCTCGGACATTCATATCCGCATACTCTCTCCCTGGCAGTGGCTGGCTGAGATAGTTCAAGGAATAGGTATATTCATCTCCCCCATCCTCCTTTTCCGCTGCCTGACTCGCCTTGCCTTTTCCCTTGGCCAGGTCGTGGCGCCGAGTTGCGCGGAGTCTCACCATGCGCGTTTGGCCAGGGATGATGGTGGTAGTATGGAAGTACTCGTCGGTGATATCGTACGGCTCGACGTGGACGCTCAGCAGCGAGATTTGGGATATCGTCTGTTGATACGATGAGGATGGAACTAGCGAGAAGATTGTCGAGACCAGGGGTGTTTGCGAGGCCACGGACATGTCGGGGGTTACGTATAGGAAACTTGAGCTAGAGCTCTGGTGACGGACGAGTGATTGGGAGGTCTCAAGCAACAATGATGGAGTTCGATGTGTTGTACCGAGTGAAGTACGCCATTAACATCCCACTCGGACATCAGTCAAAGTCTCGCCTAACCACGCCGGTCGCCTCAAGTGGAGGTCTTCATCAACGTGCTGCTCTCGTCAACGGCCTTGACGGTAAAAGTGACCTCTCCCCCAACCTTCGAAGGCGCTCGCACTTGTTACTCCTTTTGTTTGCATTCATTTCATGATTGTTTTGTACGACAATGACGGGAATCTAAGGAGAAGCGAAATCTACTATTCGAACAACAGCTGCGGCTGCTTGTCGCCTAGACGCTTAAGCTCCCTGCTCCTTGATCGACTTCTCGTGCTTGGCCTTGACGTCCTCAATACCACCAACCATGTAGAACGAGTTCTCGGAGATGTGGTCGTGCTTTCCGTCAAGGATCTCCTCGAAGGCGGTGATGGTCTGGGCAGTCAAGTCAGCATAGTCCAGATTCTCATCTTGTCGCCAAACTCACCTCCTTCAATGGCACAAGTCGGCCCTCGATACCGGTGAAGACCTGGGCGACAGCGAATGGCTGCGACATGAATCGCTGGATCTTTCGCGCTCGCTCGACGGTGAGCTTATCCTCTTCCGACAACTCGTCCATACCCAGAATGGCAATGATATCCTGGAGCGACTTGTACGACTGCAGGATCTGTTGCGTTCGGGTGGCGATGCTGTAGTGTCGCTCACCAACGACTCGGGGGTCCAACATTCGGGACTTGGAGTCGAGGGGGTCGACAGCGGGGTAGATACCCAACTCGGCGATACCTCGAGACAACACAGTGGTGGCGTCCAAATGGGCGAAGGTGGTAGCTGGGGCAGGATCCGTCAAATCATCGGCTGGCACGTAAACGGCCTGGACAGAGGTGATGGAACCCTTCTTGGTGGTGGTAATTCGCTCCTGCATACCACCCATATCGGTGGAGAGGGTTGGCTGGTAACCGACAGCGGATGGAATTCGACCGAGCAGGGCAGACACCTCGGAACCGGCTTGGGTGAATCGGAAAATGTTGTCAATGAAGAGCAACACATCCTGTCCCTCCTCGTCTCGGAAGTACTCGGCAATGGTCAAACCGGTAAGGGCGACTCGAGCTCGGGCTCCAGGGGGCTCGTTCATCTGACCGAACACGAGAGCGACTTTGGAGTCACCCTCGAGGTTGATGACACCGGTCTCCCTCATCTCGTGGTACAGATCGTTACCCTCTCGGGTTCGCTCACCGACACCGGTGAAGACGGAGTAACCACCGTGGGCCTTGGCGATGTTGTTGATAAGCTCCTGGATCAACACGGTCTTTCCGACACCGGCACCACCGAAAAGTCCGATCTTACCACCTCGGGCGTAAGGGGCGAGGAGGTCGACGACCTTGATACCGGTCTCGAGGACTTCAGCCTGGGTGGACTGCTCAACGAACTCTGGGGCATCGGCGTGGATAGGGGACTCCTTCACACCCTTGATTGGGCCTCGCTCGTCGATGGGCTGACCAATGACGTTCATGATTCGACTGAGAAGCGTCAGTTGTGTTCGATTCTGGATATGTGCTAGCTGTTACTCACCCAAGGGTAGCTGGGCCGACCGGGATCATGATGGGAGCACCAGTGTCGACGACCTTCTGTCCTCGGACGAGACCACCCGTACCGTCCATGGCAATGCATCTAACGGTGTTCTCACCCAAGTGCTGGGCGACCTCGAGAACGAGTCGCTCTCGCTTGTCTCCAGCTGGGAACTGGACATCGAGGGCGTTAAGGATAGGTGGGAGGTTGTCGTTGTCGAAGTGAACGTCGACGACGGCACCGATAACGGTCTTGATGGAACCGGTCTGGAGGTTGGATGGGGTAGCGTACGATCGGGTAGCGGTGACTACGGTAATCGAGGTCAGCATCATAGCTCCAGGTTCCACGATGTCGTATCCGATTTTTTCTCTCGCTCCTGCTGTTTCCGACAACATCGAGGGTCGTCCGTCCTACTCCAAAGTCTGCCCGCCTTGTCCTCCTAAACCTCTCCAAGGTCGTACACCGATTCGATCCCGACTCACCCTTCTGGTTGGCAAAGTTGACCTTGCTGGACTGAGCAGCGAATTTGGGGAGAACGTTGCTGGCCTGGTTGGCGGCCGTGTTGAAGAAGGCAGCGTTGGCACGTGCGTTTTTCAGTGTCTGACCACCACGTCTAGAGAGACGGACGGCGGATCGGGTGACGAGGGTCATCTTGACTGGGATACTCAAGGATGAAGGGAGGAAGAAGAGATGGGTATATAGAGGACGATAGTTTTGGATAGGTTGTAGGAACCAATCGCGGAGGAGGAGGGGAGGGGAGGAGGGGGGCAGGGATACTGGGCGGGTGGGCCTTCGCCTGGCTGGGTAGACGGGGATTACAGGGTCCAACCGCATCGGCCGGACACTCGCGGCGTTTCGTAGCGGTTTGAGTGTGGCACTTTTAATTCCGGATAGCATCACTTCAACTTGCCATGCTTGACGCTTTCACGCTGCATAGCACGGTGTATAGCAGCTACTCCAGAAGTGATCCATACCCCTATCAACAACATCATCAGAAGCATGGCCATTAAATCCAAGGGGCTGAGTGCCCTCGCCCTCGCTCGACTCTCGAAAACCGTCCCGCAAACAACAACAGCTATAGCTCAAGCTGAACTACCCCAGCTTAACACAACGCCTGTCATAAATTCCAGTCATCTACCTCCGCCTATAAAGACGTACCTGCAAAAGCAACTATCAAAAATCAGTAGAGACTCCGGAGTGTCGACCGAAGAGACGATCCACGTTCCCAACCCTTTCCTGCTACAACAGTTTCCGTCATCACTGCGCAGTGCTGAAGACGATGGCCCTCTATACCTCCAGTCCCGGACATTCTTCACAAATAGACGGCAAAAGTTGATGCTGGAGAAATACCAAGCAGAGGTCCTACCGCCAAGTCTGCTCAACCCGCAGGAGGATCCCGCTACTGTAATATGGAATGAGCCTGGCGTGTGGCAAGGGAAGCAGATCATCTGGAGCGGGGAATGGAAGCCACAGTCGAGCCAGCCAAAGGGTCTGTTCTCAAACAGGAGGGTCATGTTCAGAACCCACAAGTACGAGAGGATCAAGCTGGAAAGAGAGGATGAGATCGAACATAGAGTGGAGACAATGGCCCAGCGTGTGGAGATATGGAGGCAGGTGAGTTCACGCTCGTCCAGTATACTTGCCAGAGCTAAACTCGTGCCTGTAGGAGAAGAAAGCATCCAGGCTGGCAGAACGGCCGGCATTGCCTTGGTAATACACTCGACCAACACATCATTGCATTCACAACCATACACTGTACATGTATCAATTCACACGGTAGCCTCAACACTCCAATCCGCTATCTCCTTAGTCCATCAAGTAATCCTCTAAACCGCTCACGGAGGGCGGCGGGAGCGCTTTGCGATAGTGGTGAACCATCGGCCATTCTCCCTCGTACACTATGGCGATGTGCTTCAGCCTGATCCTTGAGTCTTGTTCCGAGGTGTCGATCAGGCAAACTGCCCCAACGCGACGTGATGGAGTATCGGAGTCTGACTTGGGTGAGCTCTCCATCGCCTCAGTGTCTTGCGACTCTGGATCTTGATCGACCTTGATCACCTTGTCCCGGGTGAAGAGGGCGATCCGAAGAGCGGTACTCCTGTTTCGCTTGCTTCCTGAAACTCTGAAAACCTTTTCCGCTTCAAACCCCGAGACCACCTCTCCTCATGAATCCAGCTCCATCAATGCTCTTCCGACTCTCTCCCCAAATCCCTCCCTGCTCCCCGAGGCTTCTCCGGCCAGAAGGCCCAGCACCGCAGCCCAAGTCCTCTTTAGGATCAGATGCGTCAGATTGCGACTTGTCATTTGGTTGATCTGGAAATCGGTCTGTACACCATATGTCTGTTCGGGCAAAGCAGATGCGTCCTTGTAGTAGTCGTGAGGTTGAATGACGGTCCAATCTTGCCAGTCGTGGGTGAATCGCACTGCCACGTTCTCCATCATTCCATCATGTCTGCCCCCTTCTGCGACATGAATCATGATCTGAGCTAGAACTCGGTGGCCGATCGCCTCGCCTTCGAAGGCTTCTTCCTTCTCATTCTCCGACTCCCCATCAGAGTCTACATTTTCAGCGCCGCTTTCATCCTTCGAAACATCCTTCGTCGCGACCGAGTCACCTCTCACGTCGTCGCCATCTACTTCCTCTTCGGTCACCAGGTTGTTCAGCTCGGCCAGGGATGTATGATCGGGGACCAAGAAGAGGATGGAGAGCTCCCTTCTCTTCTTCACCCCTTGACTGTTTACCCCGGCGTCATATCCAACGAGATGGGACAACTCCCAGCCTTGGGCGCGAAGAGCATGGTGGACTCTGGTCACTGCGTTGCGGATATCGGGGTGGACGGTAGCGTGCATCATCCGTCTCCAGAGCTTGTCCAGTCGAGCGAGCATGTATTCGAGGTATTGATGTGCCGAGTGGAGAGGTCGTCGGGGTCGTGTACACCCGCAATCATGGTAGTAGAGGTTATGAGGGGATAGGTAGTATTTGCGAGCGCCGGGGTGTCTGATGGGCTTATGCGATCGAGACGCAGTAGTTCTGTTGTCTATTGAGGACGCCATAGACAACGCTGGTGAGCTTAGCGGTTCAGCACTGTCGTGCTCTGCTTCAGCCATGTTGTAGGACTGTTCAACCCAGATGGTAGTATGGAGTCTCGACAAGTCTTGACCAGACAAATCGCAGTTGCGGGTCAGCTTTGTTCTGAATCAGTTGGAAGATCGTCAACAAAGGAGGGTCAGAGTGTGTTACGAGCCCATCGACCCCTTCGCTGCTGGTCGATAAGAGGACGATATCGTCCCAGCGGACCGCAACCTCAGCTCTTCTGCAGCTGAAGTATTTGTTGTATCGATTGTGTAACTATCGATAATACCATGGCTGAAGACGGTCAGTCGTCGTATTCGTCGACACAAGCAGTTGAGCCAGCGTTTGGCAAGAGTCTTAGGATGCTGTGCGAACTCTTCCGACGTTTTAGGCCCGCGGAGCAACCCGTTGCGTTGTCCCGATTAATTTTGATTCCGCTTTTGGACCCCACCTCTAACCAATGAACTGGCCTCGATTCGCCAACACCAAAGGTAACAGCAAGCCAACGTAGCTACTCGCCTTCACCTACACTACCCTCACCTGTAGATACAACTCATTCAAAATGCCAGCTTTCGGTGGTGCTCTGGGTATCTCGTGAGTCACCTTTGGAGAAATCGGTCTATGTGGATGGAGCGATGGAGTTGGGATTCGCTGTTCGAGGAAATCGATTTCGTCAAAGTCCCTCAGGAGATTCGAGCTGACGCGGCGATACCTGTAGCCTTGCCCCTTTCATAAAGGCGAAGATGCCAGGACTTGCGAAAGCCCTCAAACCCGTCGCTAGCGCATACTGCAACTTGGCAGGATGGAGAAAGATGGGAATGAAATTCGACGATCTGCTTATGGAGGAGAGACCCGATGTGCAGAAGGTGAGATCGAGTCACCCATTCCATGCGCAGGGTGTGCAGGAGAAGCTATATCCAGGTCGAGCGTGGTGTCAGATCCGGAGAATAATGGCGCGCTTGCCTGGGACAAGCCTGTGCACCCGCAGAACCGCATTGGGAACCCAACCAGTAATATCGAGGAGTAATTACTGACTCTACCCAGGCTCTGTCCCGATTATCGAACAAGGACGTCTACGACCGAGCCTTCAGACATCGAATCGCTATCCAGCAGTCTATTCTCCACAAGCCCTTGCCAAAGAGCCAGTGGGTCAAGCCAGAGGATGTGAGTCAGGGTTCCGAAGAGGGAAACTTGTTTCTCAAACGGACATCTCGAGGATCTCACTGACCCATCTTTAGGACACTCGATACCTGCAGGGTATCATCAAGCAGGTAGAGAAGGAGAACGCCGAGCGAGCTGAGTGGGATGCTAGTGAATTCGAGCGAGTCAAGAGGAAGTAGGGGATACGAGGAGTGGGAAGAGAACGGAGTGAGGGAGTGAGCCATGCCCACATTGCATGCACCGGATCACGTCGAGAAGGAGGTCTGCATTGCGATTCCTGAGCAGCGTGTGGTGATCACAGATCGGCAAGAGATTGCGAGCTTATGGACTGATGATCTGCTCAAACCACTCAGCGCAGATTCCGGTTCAATGAGCAAATCCGCTGACATGAAGTATTGGCGAAACTGTCACAGAGGGACTGTGGGACACATTGCATTCTGTATTATTCTACCGACCGACACGGAGGCCTTGTGCCTCTTCCCTCTCGTCTTCCGGTATACTCATGCCTCGTGTCGGTTCTGTGCCATACACCAACCTCTGACCAAACACAGCTACACCATGTCAGCTCCATCGAAACTCCCAAATGGGTCTTTCACCCACCTGCATCCCAGCAGACCGTGATGATGGCGGTGACAATGAACTGTATTGGAGAATGCCGCAGGAAGAAGTAGACAGTCCTATGCCATGGTAAGCGCGGAATATTCCCAGGGATTACGTCGCTCACTCACTTGTAGACGTCACCGAAGAACCAGCCAGCAAGAGTCGACGCACGGAAGCCATACGTTGATTTCCGCTTGTAATTCGATATGAACTGTGGTATAGGAAGTGTCGACTCTGTCGGACAAGACTGTTAGTTTCGGATTTGAGTTGGGAGCAAACAAGAAACAGTGACTGACCGATGAACAGAGCGATGAAGCCGAGACTATCAAGATTAGGGTTCCGTTGCGTTTTCTGAAGGGGTCACTCACGCATCGATATACCTGATGTTTTGTCAGTATGATTCTACGTCACCCTGCAGCTGAAAATCACTCACCACATCCACCGTCCTAAAATCACTTGAAGCACGCTCAGGAGGACGATGTATCCCGCGAGAAACTCGAGGTAGCTGCCATACCCCTCCCACTGCCAGAAATCAAATGGTCTCCGCTTCCCCCTCATAACATCCTGGAAAGTCGACCCCCTCAGATCCTGCTGCCCCGGTGAGCGGTTCACAAATCCAGACTCGTCCCCTTCGTTGTCGATAGGGTTGGCGGTAGGGTGCATTGGCGACAGAGGGGCGTATGACGGTTGCTCGGCCGTGTCCCCAGGTGCGTAGTGCAGACATAGGGACAGGAGCAGTAGTTGTGACAAGATTAGGAGTATAGATTGGACCAGCAAAGCTGGTCAGGAGTTGTCAGAATGATGATTGCAACGGAAGGTACTGCACGTACGCAATTCGAATCGGTTGCCTAGCCAGAAGAAGATTCGAGTGATGTTGGCTATGATTAGTACTCCGCAGACATCTGCTCCGATCAGCATAGTAGCTCCGGGCTTCATAAAGATGTGACTGACCATGCGAGAAGCCTGATGAGTCTCTATGAGACACAGAAGGTCAGCTCGTCTTCCTGAGTCGATCCTATCCTCGGCCAACCCTCACTTCTTCTTGAATATGCTATAGGCCTGACGGGTGATCAGCGAGTCATCACCTCACAGACTGTCATCTATATCGACTGACCTGATCCGCGTATATCAAAGGAGGCCTAGGCGTGTTGTCAGCAATGTGATTACCCCCAAGGGTCGATGCCAGCTCACCCGACGGCCATCCCTATTCCTGCCAGCGTGCTCAGGACGCCCATGTTGAAGTCAAGTAGTTAGTCTGTTGTTCCCCTGCGGTGGGGTAAGCACAGCGATCACTTGGCTGTCGAGGGCTCTTAGCTCGTACTGCGTGTTCGGTGAGATGCTTGGAACAGTGTTGAACGCAGCAAGTCAACTCATATCCTTTCTGAGTCCAGGTCATCTTCCCCTCGACCCTCCACTCGTCACTCTGTCGGCTTTGACCGTTTCAGATCCTCCGACAGTGCAAGATCTCCATCCTCGATCGTACATCTAAGTCAAGTTTTGCCTAGTCTTGCATAACCATTCGCGACTCTCCAGCTGGCAGCATCAGGACACACCCACTGGCATCTGCTCTATTCATCCTTGCAGCTTTCGCAGTCCCGTACCAGCGTACACTTCGAAGTTTGAAAGATGGCATCGCAAGTACCGCCCTCGAAAGCGGCTATACCCCCCGAGAAGAGACAGAAGGCTGGCATCGAACTGGAGACGCCGCAGGACTACAAAGAGACATATAGGGTGAGTTCCAGAGATCCACATCTCGAATCGTAATTGTCTCGTTGACTTTAGTGCAGGGTCGAGCGGTCATAACCAAGGTGAGCTGAATTGGAGGATGCGCTATAGCCCAATCAAGAATTACCCAGCGGTCTGCTTGAGCCTGTATTCTATGTTTGGCTTTGCTTGGACGACTGCTGACATCCTTGCCCAGTTTGCCGATCCTTGTGAAGAAGCAAGTAAAGCCTCAATGAAGTGTCTAGAAAGAGCGCACTATAACCGTAATGAGGTGAGTCACCACAATACTCCAACTGGAGAAGTGGGCTCACACTACTGCGTCGTAGTGCATGGACTACTTTAGAGCATATAGGGAGTGCAAGAAGAGATGGGTGAGTAGGCGTAATCGTTCTGAAGAGTGGCTGAGATGGCGCTGACCACGTTTGGTTCAGCTTGACCAGATGAGGGAGGATAAACGCGCAGGACGGCCGACCAGCTGATGCGGGTTCCCGGAACGGAAGTGAACATAGGTACTAGGTCAGGCCATATGGACATCGAGAGGGGGTGGACATGTTCCTTTTCGCGTGAACGATCATCATCATAACATACTGTACAACATTGCAAAACCCGCCTCGCTCCATCTCATGTTCTCTCTATTCCAGCTTCTCCAGGAAATCTAATCTATCCAGCACGACCTGCTTCGACGTCTCTTCTATTTCTCCTGCTAAGAAAACCTCGTCTAGAATCGCATACACCTGCGTAACGTCAGTGTCAACCGAAGTGCAGCCCGGAAAAGGCATGTGACTCACTTTATAGAATGAGAATACCAAGTCTAACTCGCAGACATTCTGGAAGAAAGCATCTATAACAATATAAGCGATGACCAGATAGGTGTTACCGTCAGGGGGACTCACCTAGGACTTCGACGAATAGGTGTATAGCCTCGAGATATGCCAACTCGTTGTCATTCGAGTCTACGCATACGCAAAAGAAGAGGCCGGCGTATCGACGGTAGACGATCTTGTCGTTTCGGAACTACAATACATCTATGAGCGCTAGCCCTTTAATATTTCACATGAACAATGCTTACCTCGACAAAATTAGACTGATACTTCTGATCTCGGGGTGCTATCAAGCGGTGGACCTCGCCTCGCAGTCTAACCTACGGACGGAGTCAGTGTCTGTAGCGGATCATCGAGGATAGAAGTAGTATGTGCTGTACTGCGGTCAGTGGAGCTCACCTTCTCGTCGTCATCGTATGGCGCATACCACTTGGACAGCCGTGTCTTTCCCTGTCGGTTCTAGCGGACGTTAGATTGGGCAATGTATTATGTAGTAGGGTGGACACTCACTTGGACCAGGATAAACTTGATCATCCTTCCTGCGAGCTTGATTCCGAGGCGCTGGTCCAGCTCTCAGGGTGTAGGTGTAATTGCTTATCGACAAGCGGTGGGCTGAGTACACCGGGTCCGGAGCTGATGTGCGATGCTCTTACTAAGTCACCGAAACAAGTCACCGAAGGTGTTGAGCTCACCACGTCTGCCGTGGCCCGTGTCGGCCATTGTGCACCGAGCCACGCGAGCGGACGGAACCAAATACGATCACACGGTACGCGCTGAAACACCTGCCCGTGCCGTGCCGACCAGCTGCTACTGTAACTGCACCGTATCGACCTAATGACGGCTGATGTTGAACTGATCAGAGACCATTGAGCAACTGGTCTTGTAGACACCTAACCTGCCCTATCTCTGACAGTACCTCTGTGCGATATGGCCAATCCATACTCCCGGATTTCTGGGGAGGGCGAGAGGATCAGGCTGGATGACCGACCGTCCGAGGGATCTGGCTTCGCTCTCAAGGCCTCGTCCGACCGGTCGTCCATCTCCTCTGACGGCTCGGACATCATCTACAGAGACAACATCGATGAGCCCTTCTCGGAAAAGGACCAACGATTCACCGATGAGCCCGCAATGGAGGATGGAGAGCAAGGATACTCGGTAGAGCCCAGACGACTTCGCCCTCGCAAGAAATCACGCAAAGTCCTCGCTGTGCTAGTAGGCATTGTCGTTCTCGCCGGAACAATAGGTGTGCTGGCGGGATGGGGATACTCTGCTCCGTCCTACTATGGCAAGAAGGGAAACAAGCATATTACCCTCGACCACGTCTTCAACGGAACATTCAGGATGGAGGCTGTATCGATAGATTGGGTCAAAGAGGGTACGTTCAGTCGCTCAGTCCATTCAGTGTGCTGTCACTAAAGATATGATAGCCCCGGATGGAACGTACTCCGAAGTGGACGAGAACCATAACATCTTGCTCAAGCATGTCCACAATACAACTTCTTCGGAGATCCTGGTTGACGCGTCCAAAGTGACCAAGGAGGATGGCATGCAATTGCACTGGTCCGGATGGTCCCTGTCCGCAGATATGAAGTACGTCCTGTTTCAAGCCGACTATGTTCGTCAATGGCGTCACTCTTCACATGCGAACTACTATATTCATCGACTATCGGACTCGGTCACTGTACCCATCACCAAACCTGCATCTCCTCCGGTCATCGCCAAATGCATCTGGGCGCCTGTCGGACATGCTCTGGCATTCATCTCGTCCAACGATCTGTTCGTCATCCCCGAAAGCTCAATGGACAGCGGAGAACCCTCCGAGGGCGCTATACAGGTCACTACGGACGGTTCGGAGGTCGTCTTCAATGGTGTTCCTGATTGGGTGTACGAGGAGGAGGTCTTTGCATCGGATTACACAACTTGGTGGTCGCCTGACGCTTCGACCATTGCGTATTTGAGGATGAACGAGAGTGAGGTCAAGGATTACCGGCTTCAATTCTACAACCCCAGCAATGACGCGTTTGAGCCTCATCAATATACAACCGAGATTGACATGAAGTGAGTGCTTACAGTCAATATGCAACCAGGCACTGATGGGACATCTTTCAGGTACCCCAAGCCCGGCACTCCTAATCCTCTGGTCACCGTTCATACCTTCTCGCTGAAGTCATACTCCTCCTCGCATCTGTTGTCAGAGGCGAAGAAGACGCTATCTTGGCCAGACGAGTTGCCCGAAGCTGACAGAGTCATCGACGCCGTTAGCTGGGTTTCTGATGATGGACTCCTGCTCAAGGAAGTCGACCGGGCTTCTAGAGTTGGCCGGGTCGTACTCTCCCAGGGCGGCGCTAGTGAGGGAATTGTGGTGAGGAAACTGGGAAAAGATGGCGAGGAAGGAGACAATGGGTGGATTGACCATGTAAGTCTATGCCTAAGCGCCCTGGTTTTTGGGGCTAACGGGACTACAGGGTCAGGATGTGAAGCCACTGAGTGGAGGTGTAGGGGGATACCTCGACATCGTGCCAAAAGAGGGATACAACCATCTTGCTCTTTTTTCTCCTCCCGACTCTGGAACACCGATCTGGCTCACCGAGGGCAATTGGGAAGTTACCAGTATCGAGGGTATCGACCACGAGAAGGGCATCGTGTAGGTTTCTCGAGAAAGTGCGCTGTAAGCGGACTCGCTCTGACGCTGTCTTAGCTATTTCGTCGCTGCGAATCCCTCTATCGACAGGCACGTTTACTCGGCACCTCTGCCAACAAGCCAGGATGTGTCAGAATACAGCATATCCCTGCTGGCACTGACCGACGCTACCCGGCCCGGATACTTCGACGTGTCGTTTTCCCCGGGTGCTGGCTATTACCTGTTGTCGTATAAGGGTCCCGGGATTCCGAATCAACGGCTCATTGAGGCTATTGAGGGTGGTGAGTATGCCTCGGACTGTCACGTTGCCCTGCAAGCTGAGTATTGAACTTTAGGGGTCGACGAGGTACTCGAAAGCAATGAGCGATTAAACCAGACCTTGTCCGAATTCATGAGCCCTATGGTGACTCGAACGACGATCACGAGTGATGATTACGGTCAGTCAGCTACTTCACAGCATGCTCGGTCTCAAGCTCACAGAGGCATTCAAATCCGTAGAGCTTAATATGCTGGAAATCCTACCACCGGGAATCGACACCTCCGGGCACAAGAAGTATCCCGTCCTCATCCGGGTCTACGGCGGTCCAGGATCGCAAATTGTCTCCAACAAGTTCGAGCGCGATTGGCACTCGTACCTCGCCTGCGAGAAGAAGTACATTGTGGTTATGGTCGACGGTCGCGGGACCGGATTCAAAGGTCGACAACTGCGCAACCCCGTCATTGACAATTTGGGCCATTACGAGGTCATCGACCAGGTCAAAGCGGGTAGCGAGATGATCAAACGGAATTACGTGGATCGATCTAGGATAGGAATCTGGGGATGGAGTTACGGCGGATACATGACCCTCAAGACGCTCGAAGCGGATTCCGGAGTATTTACACTTGGAATGGCCGTGGCGCCCGTCACCAACTGGCTGTACTATGATTCCATCTATACCGAGAGATACCTATCCACGCCGACCGACAACGCTGGGGGATATCAGAACTCTTCGATACACAACGTCACGGCATTTGGAAACGCGGATTTCTTGTGGGCGCACGGGAGTGGGGATGACAATGTGCATTACTCGCACACGGCGAGTCTGCTCGACAAGTTGACCCAGAGCAAGGTTCGAGGCTGGAGGTTCAGAATGTTCACGGATAGGTGAGTGTCCTATTTTCAGCTCTTGCAACCTCTGTCTTGCACGAGTACAAGCTGATGCGCCACCATAGCAATCACAACATGGACAAGAGGGGCGCATATCAGGAGTTATATCAATGGATGACGGCGTTCCTCGACGAGAAGTGGGGTCGCGGCGGCACCGTCAGGCATGCTTAGGGATCAGGACGCACGGAGCTCTGTGATTGTATCACTTTGAAAGGCAGGACTCGGAACTTGTTGTACAGCATCATACAAGGTTACAATGCATAGACCACTAGCTTGACTCTAGACCATCGTATCGCCCCTAGGCAATGGTGACACGGCGCTACCCCTATCCAAGGGTATTGACTCGTATTCGTTCCGCCTGGGAACGCCCAACGAGCCTCTTCGTAGACTGAGCCGCCGAAGTAAGGGCAGCGTACTTCCTCGCCTTCCGACATCCTGGCCGACCCTCTTGATACTTGCAATACTGCCAGCCACCCAGTCCTTATACTCTCCGGCCAATTCCGACACGCCGACAAAGAAGCCGCCTTGGACAAACGCCTCGCCCGGTATGATTGACGATTTGGGTCGTTTCCACCACTACAATCAGCGTCAGCAAGAGGGACGAAATGGGAGTAGGTCCAAGCTCACCTTCAACGTCAACGAGCTCAAGACGACCGATACACTGCTGAACGCCATAGCCGCAGCTGCCATCATAGGATGCAAGTGGAATCCCCAGGGAAGGAAGAAACCCATAGCGAGGGGGATCATGAACACGTTGTAGCAGCATGCCCAGACTAGATTCCACTTGATCTTCCTGAAGATGGTCTGTCCCAGGTCCAAGGCTGCTACTACGTCGAGCAGGTCCGACCTCATGAGAACCAGATCGGCAGCCTCGATCGCCACTGATGCCCCCGAGGACAAGGCGATACCGAGTGACGAAGCGACGAGCGCAGGCGAATCATTGATGCCGTCGCCTACCATGGCAACTCCTCCACCACCTTTCAACGCTGCATCCTGGTTGATCAAATTGGTAATGATTTTCGCTTTTCCTTTAGGCGATACACCGGCAAACACCTCGTCGGAGTCGATACCAACCTGCCTGGCTACGGCTTGAGCGGTGGCAAGAGCATCACCCGTCAACATGGTCACTTTGATGCCCATGCGCTGTAATGATCGGATAGCTTGAGTCGAAGACGGCTTTGGTGCATCGGACAGAGCTAGAGCCAACACCGGGATTGGTGATTCCGAGCCCGACCGGACGACGGAGACGAAGATGACAGTCCGGGCTTGTTCCATCTGAGCGGCTTCGAACTGTTGCAAAGGTTCCGGTAAAGTACTTGTCTCCACGGTTGTGCTTGCTTCTGCCGCTTTGAGGGTGGGAGCGAGGGCGTAGCTACTTTTGCCGATCCTGATCCTCTCCTTGACTTGCATACCGTTCAGCTGAACCAAAGCCTCGATACCTTGACCAGTACTCGATTCAAATTCGATGACTTCGCCATTGGGAGGCGACAACCTAGCCTCGGACAGGAGTTCTCGACCATGAGCCGCGACGGCGATGGCCAAAGGGTGTTCTGACCGAGTTTCCGCTAGGGACAAGAGTGACAGGATGACATGCCTTTGCAACGGGGCGGCAGCAGTGGAGCGAGACAAAGTGGAAGCAGTGTCGAAAGCCATTTTAGGCGAAGCCAATCCGAGCTCTGGTGAGAGGTGGTGGGTTGGAGCCCAGGCGACGGCGGCGACCTTCATCTTGCCTTCGGTGATTGTACCTGTCTTGTCGACAACGACCCGCTTGATATTCTTGCAAGCTTCCAGAGCTTTACCGCCTTTGATAAGGATTCCATTTCTCGCGCCAACTCCAGTACCGACCATAACAGCTGTTGGGGTGCTGAGACCAAGTGCACACGGGCAGGCCACCACGACGACGGAGATACACAATTTGAGGCATACCCCGAATTTGCTCACACCAGGAGAGCTGAATACCGCTGGGAGAGAGCCTGTCGATCGAAGTGATGAGATGATCATCCAGCAGACCAGAGTCAAGAGGGAGAGCGTGATGACGATGGGAACAAAGACACCGGCGACTCGATCGGCGAACTGCTGAATGGGCGCTTTTGACGTTTGAGCATCCTCCACCAACTTGACAATCTGCGATAGGGCCGTGTCCTTTCCTGCTCGGGTGACGCGGAAGGTGATTGTGCCGAGACCGTTGACTGTGCCTCCGATGACTTGGGATTCTGCCTCTTTCGGTACTGGCAGTGCTTCTCCAGTGACCATTGACTCGTCCACGGACGTCGATCCAGTCAACACGGTTCCGTCCGCTGGAATCTTCTCCCCTGGTACCAGTAGAACGATATCGCCGACCTGCACCAATTCGGTTGGTATCTTCCTCGTCTGGGGCGTTTTGGTCGTCTCATCCTCGTCGGGGGAAACCGAATCCACGTAAATCGTCGCAGACGATGGTGTTAAGGCCATGAGATCCGTCAAAGCGGCAGATGTCTTTCCTTTGGCGAGATTCTCGATGTACCTTCCCATTGAGACGAAGGTGATGAGCATTGTCGAGGTGTCGAAGAATGTCTGAGGGTGATAGTCGGGATTTGAGGAGAACATGGCGAGGAACATGCCGATCACAGAATACGAGAATGCGGAGGAAGTGCCGAGCACAACAAGGACGTCCCTTGGCGAAATCAGCACCGCCTTCTGTTTGTACTGAACCGAGCAGAACTCACATCGTCGACGAGCCATGCTTGACAGACTTCCAGGCGTTTTGATAGAACCTCCTCGCCAGCCACACTTGAATCGGTATTGTCAAGAAAAGACAAACCAAATCGCCGAGGTAAATTCCAGTGATGATTTTCCATTGGGTCCACCCTATCAGCCAATGCGGGAGGTACATGTGCATCATGCCGATGAAGAAGACGGGGATCGCAAAGCTGGCACTGAGGATGAACGTCCGCTTCCACACAGCCGTCTCTTTGTGTTTCTGCAACGATGCTAACTGAGATCCGTTCTCGCTGGTGGAGACCGGGAGGAAGTTGAGTCGAGGGTATTTGGCAGCCAAGGAGTCCACCAATGTCCGGAGCGAGATGAGCGTTGGCGAGTGAGTGAGAAGGAGGTGTGTATGTGGAAAGGGTAGTTCAGCGGTGTGAACGCCGGCGAGAGCGAGTGTATGTTGGACTAGTTCCTCCACCAGGGTCGAATCCTCCAAGCCGTATATTCTCAACTCCACCTGGTCAATCTCGCTCTGTTCTACCACTGATGCCTCGAAGCCAATATCCTCAATCTCCTCTGCTATGAGAGCATCCGTCCAGGTATCCCCTTTGGCCCGTATGAACGCAGTGTCGTACTCCACCACCCCTCTCTCCGCCAGCAGAGAGATCTGGACCGACTGTACTCCCGGCTGCTTCATCTGCGACTCTATTGCTGCGACACATGCTCCGCAGGTCATTCCTCCAATTTGCAGTTCGACCCGTCTGATGGTGTCTTCGCCCTCCTTTCCATTGAGTAGTCGAGCTTCCACATGTTTGCTGCTCTCTCCGACCTTGTCGTCGTCGTCGAGGAAGACAGCCTGCATTTGTGTCCGAGGCGACACGAACAGATTGCTGATAGGGTGTGAGATATTGCTGAGAATCGAAGAGGTGCGTCTATGCGAGGATGACATGGCTATAATTCCAGCTCATATGGTCATGTACGGGTGAGCAAGGTGCGACGTGGTCGGCGATGTTGGGTTTGACGTCGGCGATGCGTTGCGATGCGACAATGGCGATTGGGATACGTTGGCCTGTTTGTTATCAACAGGTTGCTGAGTGATCACAATCCCGGTGGCGAGAGGTGAAACGCAATCCAAAGGGAGTCTCCGTGTCGTCTCTGTGGTGTAGCCAGGGTGCTGGCGGCCGAGTAGATGTCCGTAGCCTCTATGATCGATGGTCGTGCGTACGGGCTGGTGGTCTGCTCTGTGCTCTGCGATCCCACAAGCTCGTCGACATCATCACAGCCATCGCTCGCGAGTAGATACTAGTAGATAGGCAGCCTTCTTTCTCTTTCAGCTTGTCAACAAAATAACTCTAATCAGCCTGAAAATTGCCTAATCAGGACGAATTTTGCCGATTTAGGATTTGAATCGGCCGAACTATCTTCTTAGCTCAAGTCCTTCACTCAGTTTATCATGCTGACTGCGGCTGCGTCTGGCTGCGTGCTCCACTGTCAAGCTGTCACGTTGCTGGCATCGCCGATCATCTATGTAACCGCCGATCACTCGTGGGTCTTGAGTCCAGGATACAATCGGAGATGGCGGAAGACGGTGAAATGACAGCGATGTTCACTATTTGAGGACTCGATCGCTCATCGATCATCGATCGTCTCGGAAACCGAAGGCCAGCCCAAACGTCTCGGAGCGTCAGAAGGATCATTAATCTCCCTCGACTCGACATGGACTGCCATTGACAATGGATACATGCAGCGACCGCCAGCAAAGGTTAACAAGGGAGCTGAATACACTCGGATGTTCGCAGGATACTACTGCCCTCGAGGACTTGCATGGATCTCATCAACGGATGTGTCGTATAGACAGGGTACGTTATAGTCTGGATAGAGTATACAGGCTTTTCGCTGAGAAGTCCTATAAGACTATTGACCTCTTTTCCTCACTCCTTCCGCTGACTCTTCACAGTCTTCTGGATGAGGTCCCTCGCAGCATACGTCAAGCTCAGATTTCTGCTACTCTTGAAATCCCTGTCGTTTTCTACACTCAGGGCGGCAGCGAATTGTCTCGCAATCTCATCTGGCAGCTGCCAGTCGTCGAGAAACCAGTCCTCTCGCCACCAGGATGTATACCTTTGCCACCACCCTCCCGTACACCAGGAACGTAGCTTGGCTGTTGCTTCTTTGCAGAAGGTCTCATGTTCACCCTGGATAAAGCAGTGGCGTCGTATCACCCTCCTGGCTTCCTCCCGGCCGTACTCCATGAGGTTGCAGCTGATACCACAACCCATCATCTCACGGAAAGTTCCTGGTGGACAAGGAGGCTGTTCTTCCCAGCAAGAGAAATGCACCAAACTGGGAAGCCTTCTGAGTGTGTCGACGGTAAAAAGGTCGCGTATCTCTTCCAAGACGGCTGTGTGATGTGTATGCCATTTCGAGTGACAGGAGGAAGGACTCCAGTGCAGTTGGACCGATTGCAGGCTCTCCAATCGTCTCGCGCATAGCACCTGCAACCTGACCGTTAAATGTGGAATCCCGAAGAAAGATCCAGTTGGGAGCGCAAGCACTTACACTAGGCAAGTCGTCACAATCTTGTTCCAATTGATCACGCTCAACTTCCAACCTTTCCAATGATGTCAGTCCCAGATCGAGCAAGGTGTCGTCCAAAAACTCTTCTCGACGAGTCGGCATCAACATACGAAGCTTCAAGTGCTTAAGGGGTGGTGTTGAGAGGGGCCGGGGCAATCTGCCCCTGATGACCATCCTGTCGGTCAGATTCAGTTTGGTGATCTTTGGGTACGAGGCCAACACCTTGCTCAGACCGATGTATCCTGCGGCTGAATTGAAGTGAAAGCCAAGCAAGTTGAGGTTGGGGAACGAAACCAGGTCCGCTTTATCGATGTCGGATTTCCAGTCGGGAAAGGCGATGGTGAGTCGCTCGAGGAGAGGGCAGTGTTGTGATAGCTGAACCAGATCCGGGACGGAGATGGTCTCCAGTGTCAATGTCGTCAAATGGGGGAACATAGGTGCGTGAGGGTGGAGGATGCTGATGATGGCTTTGGTCATGATCGAATGATCCATCGTGTCCTGCGGCGAGAGGAGGCTGAGATCTTCTAGGTGAAGAGTCAAAGTCGTTGCGCTGAGTATCGATGGACCTGGAGGCAACTCCTCCTTCTTCGCAAATGCCATGTGGAGTGTCCTGACCTGACAATACTGGGTCATGTCCGTGGTCGCATGCATGACAGCAGCCAGGCTTGCTGATAGGCTCATTCGGCTTAGGCGGATGTCGCGGTAGATGACTGGGAGAAGTTGGGCTCGGAGCTGACGGCAGACTTGCGAGAGAGATCGGTACTCGTATGGAAAACCAGGCTGGGGGGACTGGTTATAATCAAATTGGCGGGACTTTGTCCTGAAGGCCTGAAGGATGTCGAGGAGGACGTCTGTGGATAGGTCCCCGAGGTTGGTACCAGTTGAACAGGTCGATCCTTCTATGGACGCAGCTAGGAGGGCGACCGCTTGGTCTGTCGGTGCTCCAGTCATGCTGAAGCTGGATCTCGTTAGCGGTACAGTTCTTCGCCTTGTGAGTGGGACTCACGCCCGTATGCTCTCAGTTGTCTTTGAGTTGGTGAGGCTTCAGGTGATTTGAGGTAGCGGTAGGAAGGTTAAGGTAGGTTGGTTTGTTATGTAGGCCAGAGGTGGGGTGGGTTGATCGCGTCGAGAGTCGTCTGAGATCTGAAACGAACCGTGCGTTTCAGATTTCTGGTTACCGAGTCGCGGACAAGCTGGACACGGCTCCCAAGTGCTCATGATACTGGCCTCTTGGGCGTTACATGCATATCGTGAATGGTCGTCGTACAGGATACAGGGTACGTTATGGTCATGCTACTACTCGTACAATTTACAACAAGGTACAAATCCATTATTCTGACGTTCTGACAAAAGACAAACCACGCGCTCGATCCGTCGGCTCACTCTTCTGAATGAGCTTCCTCGCAGCGTCGGTCAACTCCAACTTCCTATTACCCTCGACCCAGCCCGTCTCCTGTTCCACCCTTAGCGCGATAGCAAACTTCTTTGCGATACTGGAGGGCAGCGGCCAGTCCTTGAGATACCAATAATCTCGCCAGACATGTCGTTGATCGCCTTTTTGGGCAGTGAGCCACCCCTGAGACTCCAGGACCTGAATCCGAGCCTGGAGCTTACGGCTGGATGATTGATGTTCCTGGAACAACCATCTGACACGTATCAAGCCCGTGTTTTCAGCTTGTCCGTACTCCGTGATCGAGCAGACACCTCCTCGAGTCTCCACCATTTCACCAGGTTGCGGGATGTCGTGAATCTGATCCATGTTCCACACTCGCTCCAAGCTCGGTAAATTCCGGAGGACTTTCCCGGTATATTGGTTGGCGAAGAAGCGCAAGCCAGATATCCATGTTAGAGTTCCCAGACTGGGTTCGCATGGTAGCCATCGTAAGAGGACCGATTTCAAATTCGCCAATCGATCTTCGTATCGCACCTGTGTTTGTGGGGTCAGAAACTCGTGCCAAGAAAGACTGAAATCACTCACTTCCGGCATGACCATGAAATCCTTTGCACCATGGTAGCTATCAGCGTCCTCAACAACCAATGTCTCCAACGAGGCGAGTCCCAGACCCATCAAAGTGTCGTCCAGAAGTACAGGCCGACTGGTGAACATAGAGAACTGAAGTCGCAGGTGCTTCACGGGGGTCATTGGTGCAATCTGGAGGTATTTGCCTCTGAGCCGCATTTTGTCGGACAAGTGTAGTTCGGTAAGATTCGGGCTGGAAGCTAGGACCTTGCCGAGACCAATATAGCCGATTGTGTCATGGAAGTAAGAGCGGAGGTATTCGAGCTTGGGCAAGGACATCAAGTCTGCTCTGTGGTTGTCGAAGTTGTAATCAGAGAATGCGACCGTCAAGCGTCGTAAGCGAGGGCAGTGTAGAGACAGTTGAACGAAATCTGTGAAGGAGATCTTCTCCAGGGCCAATGTTGTCAAGTGGGGGAATGTAGGCGCACGCGCATCGAGGCCGCTGATGATCATCGTTGTTATGACGGGGTGTTCCGCCGCCGGACTCGTTGAAGTGATTCTGAGTTCTTGTAAACGGTGTGTCAGATTGGTAGCACCAAGCACCGGAGGGTCCAGAGACAACTTCTCTTCCTGCCCGAAAGCCATATGCAGTGACCTAACTCGGAAGTGCTGACTCATCTCCGTCGTCAAGTACATGACACCAGCAAGGCCTGCTGATAGGCTCAATCGACTCAGTCGGATGTCGCGGTACATAGCTGGCGCCAATTGGATCCGAAGTTGACGGCAGACTTGCGCCAGAGAGCGGTACTCGTGTGGGTAACCAGACCCAGGGGGTTGAGTCATGAATGGCTCGAGGATGTCGAGGATCACCTCTATCGGCAGATCTGTGAGGGTGATACCGGTCGAGGACGATGATCCTGCTGGATCTGTCGCTTTCGTAGCATCACCGTGTTCCGGGAGTGGAACAGTCATGCTGACGCTGAGCAGGCAAGTGCGCTGAAGAAGCGGGTAAGCTAAGTTCGTCCGTCGGCGCAGTATGATGCTTGTTAGGTGCGACTCACCTCGATGTAATTAGCAACCGTCTTGCGTCTGGTAGATGATGTGAGGGGTGATAGGATCAAGGATGGCGTGTACAGTATGTATGATTATAGGGTGAATGAGCAAGTGCATGAGCGGAGTTGGACTGCAGGATGGGATCGATCGAGTTGAGTTGAAACGAACCGTGCGTTTCAGATCTCGGATCTCGGACCATTCGCCGCCCACCCACTCACGCCTTCACAATCTCGTCCGCACATTGACACCTCGTTCATCATGATACTCTACATCTATCTATACTTTGACAACGATTCGTTAACTTGTATCATGCCCAAACATCGTTATATAGCCTGACCCTCCTTCCACGCCGGAGCTAGGTACTCTGAACCCTTCTTCTCCTTCATCGCCGATGGGTGAAGGCTTCTCCGGGCTTTCTTGTTCCTGCCGACATACGTTCCGTACTCGAGCTCGCCATGCAGCACATCCTTCCTCTCGTCGTCGATAGTCGTCACCCGACGTTCGGACATGTCGATCGGACCCTTCCGCCTTCCGTCATATCCCTTCACTCCCAGCGTAGGTGAGGTCCGTCCATACATCTCTTCGTCGGAGTCTGTCAAGCTCATCAAGAGCCTCTTGCCGCTAGCCGAAATCGAAGACGAAGATGCGACCACCTTGTTCAAGTTATCGAGACCTGTGATTGGCGGTAACAGTCCACCTTGGGAAGGTGGAGTGACGGGTCCACCGAGCGTACTGGCCGACTGACTACTACTCATCCCCGAAGCCGCGGACGACAAGGTGGGAAGTTGGCCGGGAAGATAGGGCAGTGTAGTTGGCGGGAGTGGCCAAGTCCAGGATACAGCTTCCGCGACCGCCAGTTGAGCTTCTTCGATGTCTCCAAGTGTCGATTCCAACCAGTCAGACGAGGCGGACGGAGACCAAGCAGGAGTCATCGACGACCGGTCATCGGCATCGCCAGCCTCCACAGATTCAGCCATCACTTCATCACGGCTAGATCCCCCCGACCCTTGCTCAAGCTGTGGCTCATCGTCTGGGCCAGTGACGGCGGACATGAACGACGCGTTGCTGGAGGCAATGCCGTCGATGCTGACTGGTTGTAACGAGGCGGTGGGTAAAGCTGATTCGGATCGGGATGACAGTTTGTCACCTTTCGAGCTACTTGCACTACTTCCACTTCCACTCGAAGACTTGTCACTGGCGACTGGACGCCAGCTGTCGGGGATTCCCAACCAGCTATTCCTGTTCTCATTCTTCCTGGCGGTTTTGATGCTCAGGAATTTGTTCGATGCGCTCGATGGTGGTGGTGGGCGAGTCGACGTTTCATCGCTGATCCTCAAAGTGCTGAGATCGAGTGCTGATTCCGCCTTGGCGCTCCGGGGTTTAATATTGGACACCGACTCTGATCGTTTCAATTTGAACTTGAAAGGCATATTGACTCCTTGCCTCCTTGTCGATGTATAGGTTCGCAAACCCGGATCGCTTTTGACTCGAGCTAAACGGTTGACTGGTTGATCTGTCCTCAAAGTCCAAGAGCCCGTGGGTGACAAATCCAGATCGGACGGTATTTCCAAGACAGTATCCAACAGCGAGATCGCGATGGAGGACTTGCTGGACGCTCGACTCCGACGTGAGGCGAGGTGGGGCCGGGAATGGACCTGCAGGTGTAGTTGCGGGGTAGATGGCGCTGGTGAGATCCGACCCGATGGATAACCTGGGACCGACCTTGTTCTGCCGATGGGCCAAGCTGTTGGGATTACTGGTGGCTGCGGTAGATCCAAGCTGAGAGACTTGATGGCGCGATTCCGATCGCTTGATTCCTGCAACCGAGCTATTCTCGACGAAGTGCCGACTGGTGGCACGGTCGCCAAGACGGCGTCTATGGAGCTGGGCCGGGTAGTACTGGCACTGGTGCTAGGTCGAAGTGAGCTGGCTCGAGCTGGGGGTAACCTCGGCAAGTGGATAGTCGTGTCGTTGGCCAGGGTAGTGGCGGGGAATGCTGATTGCCTTTTGGACGATCCTCGCGTGGGTATGACGGGTGGTGATTTGTCTTTGTTTCTGCTCGTTTTCGATCTACTCGAGGAGGATGCTGAATTTAACGACGACGAAGACGCTGATGCGTGTAAATGTACATCTGGTGAAGAGGTTGAAGGAGAGGCTGAGTCAAGAACTAAACAAGACCCCGAGAAAACCGAGTATCAGCTCGAGTCTAGCGGGAACGATCTCATGCTCAACGGTCGCGCGTTCACGCGCTCTGGAGATCCAAGGAGAGGTATGATATGATCGGGAGAAGACAGGCACGGAGTGGGGTCTTAGTTAGATGATCCATTACCCCGATGGTGTCTAGCTGAAATCGAAATCGCAAGGGAAAAGGGTGGCTGGCCGGTCATGCTTCATCTTCGCTCCTCTGCCTAGTCCTCAAGAGAATGTCCACCGAGGCCACATGCACAAGTGGAGTGGATTATCTACTCACAGTGCATCCTGACTTCAGAATCACGACCAGCTGTCGAGGCTATTTCTGCTGGCGACTGAAGCGGCCGAGGGAAGAAGATGCTGTCTCTGGTCTTGGGCGCGAACTGACTCGGCTGACTGGGTAGGACCATATTGCGACTCGGCCACAGCTGCGGGATAGTCGGAGAGTTGTCCAGCACGACATCCAAACCTGTTTCACCGGTCGAGTCGTGGGACCAGCGGGAGATATGGGATGAAGAGGTATGTCCGAGCTGAGAGTCGATCGGGTGTGGAGTCGTACTCCACTCTTCTTCATGTGCCGTTCGGACATGGTAACCATCTACAACTTCCACTTCCCTCCCTTTTCCCTTCCCGCTCATCCCACTTCGTGGTCGCGGTGTACGGCTATTGGGGTCGGAGAAGTCCTCGTCGTCATCGCGTCGACGGGAGAAGTCGAAAGGTGCGCCGAATCGAAGGGTATCGAGCTGCAGCGGTGAGGCGAGATATGGCGGATCGTGTTCATGCGAGTTTTGAGCTGGATGGGTCAGGATTGACGAGGAGGCTGTCGACGTTGACGCCTCGGATGAGGATGTAGCTGTTGATGATGTGGACAGGTTGGTCGAATGCCCGCGCTTGAATCGACGCGGTACAAGGCGGAATGAGGGGAAAGCCCCAGCGCCACCGTCCATCTGCGAAGACATCGAGTGTTTTTCACCCGATTCTTGGAAGTTAGACTACAGCTCAAAAGCTGGTGTGCTCTGGTGTGTTGTTCATCGGACTGAGAGACCTGAAGTCTCAACAACCTCGAAGCCAAATCGAGAGGGCGCAGAAGCTCCTTGTAATCCCATGTCTATCCCATCGTGCATTTTTACCACGCGTCGGACCTAGCTCGTGTTCTCTTACAATCTCGTGGTCAGGCTCTTACGCTCCGCCGTTGCTCCACCCGAACGACTCTGGACGACACCATAAGCTAATCCTAACCTAGCTCGCCGGAGCTCTCCAGAGCTGGCCCTTGTCCCTGTCATTACGAGCAACCTTGAATGACTCACTAGCTTCTGCCAGCTCTCGCCAGGTCTCGCAATAACGCGAACGAGCGGAGGAAATGGGAAATCTAGGGTGCCAACGAACGCCAACACGTAATGGCGAACTCGCAAAAATAGACAGTTTTGTGCCAGGTACCACGGGTATGTGGAGGGAGATGGGAGGACACCTAAGGACACTGGAGGACGACGGGCTACGACGGGTACCTAATGAAGCTAGAACCTACTCTATGCACTTCTCCTTCCCCACCTCTGAATCGGCCGAGGCGATCGAGGCGACACCTGGCGACACGCACATGCATTCGCCAACAAGGTACAGATACCAGTCACATCCCGAGTCATTCACGCAACCAATGTCAGCTCTTTGGTCCTATTCCTAGCGTAGACATCTTTGTACTTGTCCCAAATACTGCACAAGTCTCAGCACCTTGTCCTACATCCCAACTGCTGTCGCTCCGGACTCACCGCATTAGCTCGTCGATATATTGCTGTTGCAACTCCTGTACGACTTCGTCTGAAGGATTGGGATCCCGTTTCACCTTGATCGGCGATCCGACTAATGTAGCCGTCAGTCTCTGGTTCCAGTCCCCGGGCGCTTCGCGGAACGGCTTCACTCACAGACAGCAACAATAGGATGGCGGAAAGGCTGATGGCAAGAAATTAGCTTACGTGCAGCCTGAAACACATCGGTGACTCACCATCAATCCATAGCTATCTACGAGATCGCTCATCAGTCTCCACCATCACACACCTTCCTCACTGTACTCACAGTTGAAGATTCTGCGATGGCCCCGTCAGCTTACGTCCTCGTCTCGCAAAGGAGCAGCTCACCCTCGGCCATAGAAGAGCGGTAGAGTGAATCCAAAGACTTTTTGAAACTTCTTCTGAAGCTTGTATAGAAGCGAGCCTTTATGGTTGGCTCTACATGTCGCGACTCGTCAGGACTGTCAATCCTCGATATCAAGTCCCAACTTACAGCTGATCGAAGATCTTCACAAAAGTCAGTCAAACATCCTGGCTGAAGTGGGCTCGGGATGAACTCACATCATTTTCGCCAAACGAGAACACAGGGACCAGATCCGCGCCTTCTCGGATCGCAATTTTGATGAAGCCAAACCTCCTCTTGAGCGTCAAATCCGCTGTTCCAGGATGCGCAGACAGGGACTCGGCCGCTCCGCCAATGACTATGGTGATGGCGGTACCGGCTCCTTTCTCCAATATCTTCGTGCAAGACGCTTTGGACACGGAGCAGACGCCGTGGAACAGCATGAAATCCCGGTAGAATGGGATCTTGAAGTTTGATCCTGAGCCGGTCGTCAGCTTTAGGTCTAACTTGCGACATCCACGTGCACTGACCAAGAGTCAGCAGATGAGGATTGATTCCGGGGAAGTGTTTCGAGAAGTGGGTGCCTTCCGTCGCAAAGCTCGCGAAAGCACCCCTGGTGAATGTTCAGCTAGTGCGGTAATGACGTTTACAGCTGACTCACATTCCGATAATGCCATGGGGATGGTACCCGAAAAGGTAAGGTCTATCCGGGGGTAGATCTGCTTCCTAGATGAATTGACTGTCAGCTTTCCAACTTATCGAACTGGGCGATTGCCCAAACTGACTTTTACGATACTAAACAACAGCGTCAGCTTGATCACAGCAGGCCACAAGGTCTAGCTCACCTGCAAGGATAGTATTCTAGAATAAGAGCTTGTCGTCAGCTGAATGATCAACACTTTGCCGATTCGGAGACGCTCACGCGCAAAGTACTTCCACAGGAAAAAGTTCCTGGCCCACTTCTTCGGTCTACCGCCTGACACGGGTGCTCTATCGAATTGAATCCATATCAAGTATGGCACCAACACAACCCAAAGCCGAGGGAACGACCTGCAATGTGGGTCAGAAAGACACTACACGGTCTGGACGACGATACCACCATGCGGGCGCGAACTTACATGAGTAGCAGGAAGAAGAACAGGCATATAGGTAGCAGAAGCTCCCATAAGGCCACGGCAGCAGTCTGCAGTCGTCGATGCGAGGGTATATGCAACGGAGCGAATCTACAGAAACGGCATCAGCTTGTATACGGATGACTTGTCAAAGTATCCCGATATGTCGGCTTGACTCACTTGACTTCCACATTCTTGGCCAAGTTCTCCCTAAAGTCTTCCAAGTTTATACTACCCATCAAAGGCGACTTCATACGCTCTTGTAACATCTCCCTCGCTCCTGCTAGTACACTGCCATTATTCTTTCCCGATGACCCGCTCTTCGATCCAGCTTTTGCACTGTCATCCTTGTCTCCCGCTTCGTCGTCGTGTGCGTCAACTTCTGAATCGACCCCAGCGACGCCTAAAGCCGAGGCAGGCTTTGATTTTCCCTTGACACCTCTTCGCCGCAGTTCTGTTTCCTGCTCGCTTCTGGAGGAGCTGGCACCTTCATCCCCTCTCGCATGAACCTCTGTGGAGTTGGTTGAGCTGGACGTGTTCTCAGTGTGGTGACTATCGGCCGAAAGCCCTAGATCGGCAGGTGGAGCATCGTTTCCCGTCTTGGAGGATTGTGATCCTGCCCTGCGCTCCATCTGGCCTATGGGTTCTCCGAGACTAAAAGACTGCGCGGAGGGGACCTCCGTTGTCGCGGACATACTGCGACGTTTGGGACCGATGTGAGCGGCCTAGTCTAGTCGTTCAAGTTCGCGCGACTTGATCGAGCGGTGAGTTCGGAAGCCGATTCTCCAGGTCCTACTCCCAGCTAGGCGGACGTCCTCCTCTGATATCGAGCTGACTGTTGTGCGTGACTGACAGAGTACGACTATAGTCGACGACGGCTCTCACTTCCGGAACGTCGTCATGACTCGCGCCGTCGTCGGCTCGGCGGTCACCTCCACTCTTTATGCTTCTTGCTCATGCTGCCCTGAAAGTCTAGACCTGCGAGGTGGTGACAACCTTCCACGTGCTGGCATAGGCTGGCATTGTCCTTGCTCCAATACAGCTCAGTGCCAATGCTCTCCCTACTGCTCATCGTCCTCACGACGCACACATCAAGAAGCACATGGTATAAGCATACACGTCAGGATATCACGACTCCGAAGTCGACCATCACGAGGCGCAGCAACTTGAAGCGTCATGATCGATACATCCTTGCCTGAGCCTTTGGCCGACGTAGCAGGCCAGCAGTCGATAATCTACCTGACAACCCTTGGAAGCTGGAGGGCTGACTCTGGTCACCCCGAAGAACACTTCGCAGATCTCAGGCCACCGACTGGGAAGCCCCTCCTGCTTCCTTCTCGTCCGTGGCGATGTTCTTGGTCAACTTGCCCTAGCCAAACTGTCAGCTACGACTTCACACTCATCTCATCAAGGCCGACTCACCTCCTCTTCCGCTTGCTTGGCGGTGGTATCGTCCCCTTGGGCTGCTTGGATCTTCAATACTTGTTGGAAGCCAGTAAGCTTGAGGACCCTAAGATCTCATCAGCCATCGTTCGCTGCCCCATCAAGGCTTGTGCTTTGGTGTGGGGGTGCTCACTTGTTCTTGATTTTGCCTCGGGAGAGGGCATCCTTTTCTTCCCCAGTGGCCCCTTCGATGGCTGGATTGAAGAGCTCCGTCTCAGCGTCCTCAGCGGCCTATGCGTTGGATCAGCATATGACCAATCACTACCCCAGGCACTTTGCTATACCCAGAAGAGAGCTGGAAGGGGTATGACGAGATTGATCAGCTCTATCACTCACCTCTCGCATAGTCTTCAAGTTGTCCAAACTGGTGGCGTCCACTGTCGACAGGTCACAGCCTTGGAAGGGGTCCACGAAGACAGCGTTGGCCTCTGCGGCTGCGTTTCCGGCGACACCGTCGGAGATCTGGAAGTCGCTATAAGCGCCGTTAGCCTAATCCCATTTCTAGGTCGCAGTCGGCAGATTCAAGGGCAGGGGTATGAGAGTCGACTCACGCGTAGTCCTGTAGAGCGATGGACGGACATTGTCCGGCTTGTCGGATCCTGAGGGGTTTGGCAGTCGCGGCCAGCGCGAGGAGGGGTAGGAGGAAGACAAGTTTGGCGATCATTTTGGAGCTATGCTAAAAATCTATGCGAGTTGGAAATGTATGGCAACAAAGTGTGATGATGAAGTGATGCGATGCAAGAACGAGAGGACCGGCCTGCTCGTGGAAGTTGAGTGGATGGAGGAAACTTGAATGCGGGAGATGCAATGAGTGGGAGGATAGAGCTCCCCCAAGTCACGGCTTAAGTAGTCTATCGGATCAGTCGGACTCGGGAGCACGCCAAAATAGCGCACCGCTCGTCGTATCAATCTTGCGGATCTTCATGCTACAGAGCGGCGAGTATCTAGGCCACTGAGCACTCCGCTGCTCATTGCTTGGCACCTTGCATGTGCCTTGCTCTGTCGTCGAGACCGCACCAGGATTGCGTGTCGACAAGGCATCGCTAATCGCTCCCGGCGCCGTTGTCAAGTCCGATACTGGCGTTGACAAGCTGCAACCATTCCAGCTGATTGGTGTCATCTTCACGTCGAAGTCCTGCAATCCCGGACACTCAGACAGGGCATTCGAGAGCTTGATGCACGCTAAGTTATCGTTGTGACTTTACTTACATGCTTAAGAGTATCTCCAAGTGACTGACGCACAAAAAGACCGGGTATCTAGTACTTACTTCGTTTCTTCGTTGCTATGTTGCGTTACTATGCTACGGTAATCTGTCTCTATGCTTCCTGTCTCCGAGTTCCTGACCGTCCGTCTCGGCCGAGGTCTGTCACCTCGGCAACATTTCATCCTTGTCAACTGGAATGCCGTGTGGATCGTCTCGACGTGACCATGGTAAGGCCTTGCCATGACTTATGCCCTTCGGTGCGATTTCGGTCCAGCCACCGTCTTCTTCAATGGTCTCCCGTTCTTATCCGCCAATCCCAACGACGTCCCGGCGACGCCCCTCTTTCCCTTGATATTACCGCCCAGCTTTGTCGAAATTGACAGGTTTGGGCTGGCAGTCAAGTCGATCAGATCACCAATGGCAGTTCCCTTCCTGGCCACCTTGACGCTCTTAGTGGGTCGCAGGTCCTCAGAGTCCGATACGTCGATTATCACTGCGTTGGCTTTCCCTTTGGCGTTCCTCCTGGCCAACACCGGGTTTCTAGCCGCACTTCGACTTCTCGGTCGTTTGTGTAGTTGATCCACCGAGTCGTCCTCGCCGTCGACGGAAAGGGGTTCGGAGATGGGTGAACTGCATTTGACCAGAACTCGGTTGTTGTCGGGATAGTCGTTCTCCTTCTCCAAATGTGCACTACCTCGCTTTTCCCCGGCACGGGCGTTCGTTTGCGCCCTTCTGCTTGGGCGTGTTTCGAACTCGTGGAATTGGTCCGAGGTGATAGTTCGAGCAGTAGGATGTTGAGGAGCGCGTGACGACGGCGGCGGCGATAACGTGCAGTCGCTGGGGAAATCGACTTGCAGGGAATCGTCGGGGTCTGTATGACCGTTGGAGGGAGTCGGAGTGAAAAAAAGTTCTGTCCTCTGTGAAAGTTTGCTGCTGCCAGCTTGAGGCGTCGAAGGCGGTCCGCGAAGCAGCTTGATTTCAGCTTTCAGTGCTTCGTTCTCTTCGGCCAAAGCTCTGCGGGATTCGCCCTGTGGGTAGCATTGTCAGATTGTTACCATACGGACTGACTCATCAGACGCACCTTGGCCATCACACGCTTCAACGTCGCAGTCCTATCCTTCAGGTCCGATTCCGCCTTCTTCCTGTCGGCGACCTCTGCTGCCAGCTTACTGATATCGGTCAGATCGATCTATCTTCCGCTAATAATCGCACATGACTCACTTGTTCAGTTCGGCGACCTCTTTGGTCGAAGCTCGGATTGCCTGGTCGTGGGTCGATTTCGCTGCCCGATGGGCCGCTTGTTCCTTCACCAGCGTCTCTCGTAGGATGGCCATCTCTTGTGCCGCTCGGTTCCGGTCCGCCTGTGCCTGGTCTAGAACCGCCCGCTCCGCCGCGGCGATCTTCTCTAGGTTACGATCCCTATTCTCATCAAGTGATCGTCGATATTGATCCCTTTGCTTCTTCGCCTTGTCTCTCTCCTCCTGGCATTTCACCAACTGCTGCTTGATCTGCCAATTGAATGGGTTGTCTACCCAGGCTTTCTGCAGAGTTTCGAACTTGGTCTTGAGTGTGTTGACCTCGTCCTTCGAGGTGTCAGCAGGTGTCGGAGGAAGACGGCGTGTTCGGCCTATTTGACACACCTTGAAAACTTTGGTCGTCTCCGCAGATAGCATATCGTTGAACAGGCCTTGAGCATGCTTCACTGCAGCTTTTCCTTCTTCCTCGGTCGAATCACCGTTCAACGCCGCTACCTCCTTGGCTAGCCTCTTCGATCTTCCTACATACGCCAGGACTTCCATCTCCTGCCTGCTCTTGGGTGCCGACACAATCTCAACATCGTCGTCGTCGTCATTCTCGTCAAAGGTGAAATACAGTGTTTCAAGCACTGGTTCTCCCTCCTCGTCCTGTCCGAGCTCACAGCGGCAGATAGGACAGACGTGCTGGACATAGATGTCGTCTTCTGCCTCGCCGTGCTCTTCGCCTGCTCTGAGAGCCTGTCGAGTCTCCGTCTCGAACCATTCCTCCATACAGTGGCCGTGAAACACGTGGCCTAGCGGTATGTCAGTGGGATACATGCAAGGAAGGAATGTGAATGGACCCGCCAGGAATGATGCCAGGTATCGCACTTACCGCAAGGCGCATGTCCAACTCGGCGAACATCATCTTCCTCCTCGTCTGGCTGGAGTAACGCGTCAAAGCAGATCGTGCAAGAAGGCACACGATTCGCTGCCATCTTCGCCAGGGCGCTTCAGCGCACGAGCTGAATCGCCGAGGATGTTGACGGCCAATCAAGCTATCAAGGGTGGCGAATGGTGTTTGACTGAGAGAGCTGTGTGTGTGATGGTAGGAAGAAAGTGTTCAAGTCATGTCGGTGGCATCCCTTATATACGTTTGGCGCATTGAGCGGGGACCCGCGCGTGTTTGATATCAACCCGCGACGCGTTGGGCAGAGAACACGGACACGCTGGCACAAGTCCGCTGGGTTGAGATGCCACGTGCCATGAGCGTGGGGCTCCTCCTCATGTTGGCCTTGTTTCAGCTTGGGTCAGTCCACCCGGGCATGGGATGTCGTGCCATGGCAACGCCACTGTGCCATCTCAATTGACTCGTTTGGAACGCCTCTTTCGTTAACGACTCCAGAACAGGAATCAAAGCCCTTGTAACAGCACCGCAAAAAAGAATCCATACCATGGCAGACGAGATACAGCCAGCGCCGGGACGGCAACTACCCACCCACCGCGATTGGCATGTCGTTGTCAACCCGGTGGCCGGTCACGGCAACGCGCCTGAATGTACGTGTACCAGCTACTCCTCTCATAACCTACGATGATACCAGCTGATCGTTCTCTAGCCGTGAAGTCGCATCTTTTACCACTACTCGATTCCCAACATATCACCTATCATACCCACGAGACTCAGGCTGTCCGGGATGCCGGTCGTATAGGCCGCAGCATCCTCGACTCCAATCAGACGGGAGAGCCAGTCACTGTGGTCATTGCAGGGGGTGATGGTACCGCTCACGAGATGATAGAAGGTATTTTGGAAGCTGTTCACCAAGACGCTGCTGTGAAAGTCGGTACTTGGAATCTGATCATTCTGCCTCTCGGTACAGTAAGTGGAGCTTTCTGCCCCCTTTGATCCTCATGGCTAACACCTGTCAGGCGAATGCCCTTCATGCTTCGCTATACCCGCACCAGAACGTAGACATTCCAGCCAGCCTGGAAGCCTCGATAGCAACGTCCACGCCTGAAGTCGCACACTCGCTGGCTTCAGTCTTCTCGGCGTTGACAGCAGACTCGACGCCGACCAGATTACCAATCACCCTCACCCGCCTCACAAGCAAGGACACGAGCTCAACTCCCTCGGATGAGGTCATTCCATCGCACATCGTCCTCTCGACATCATTACATGCGGCTCTATTATCCGATTCAGAAGCGCTCCGAGCCACTCATCCCGGGCTGGAGCGGTTCAAAATGGCCGCCGAGAAGAATCTCCCTGTCGCCTTCCAGGCTAACGCAACGCTCAAGGGCCGTATAATGCAATACTCTCCTAAGAGCGGTAGATTCACAGAACCGTTCACTGCGCCACAAGAGGCCAACGGGGAGGTTGTTTTGCAAGGCCCTTTCAGCTATTTCCTCTCTACGACAACGGTCAATCGCCTCGAACCAACTTTCGTCATTGCTCCCACACTATCTTCCCATCCGGCCACGGATCAGGATGTGCCCACTATGGATATAATCGTGCTTCGACCAGAACGCGATCCGCTTATACAAAAAGGCAGGAAGGATGGTGCTTTGGAGGACAAAATTGCCGAACAGAGGGGGAAGAGGCTGGGCGAGACTATGGGTTGGGCGTACAAGGAGGGCCGACACGTCGGTCTTACTTATGTGGCAGATGGAAATGGTGAGGTCGAGGAGAAGGGTGACGGAGAGGCAGTCGTGGAGGTCTTCAGGTGTGAAGGCTTCGAGTGGAGTCCTACAGTGAGTTAAATCTGTCTTGATACTGTGTGGCCGCTGGTAGAAACGTATTGACACCCCACAACAGGACCCTTCCCATGACCCATCACACCTGGTTTGCGCCGACGGGTCTATACACTCCATACCGAAAGAGGGTAAAGCCCTCGTGAGTCTGATGCAGGCCTCGCCCTTGGGCGGTCACGGCGAGGGTTTCTTCGTTTGGGCGTAATTCCGGAAGGACTCGTTGGAGCGGAGACCTTCGGCTAGAAAAGCGATTTGTAGTCCCGATGGTGTATATTTGTATTTAGAGCTTTGTGTATAGATGACAAAGTAGTGACTAGATGAATGCGTGAACAAGTAATAACGATACATCAACCACTCTCTCCGCGATCTCTCCCTGCTACCCAATAATCCCCAGGCATCAGGCCAACGGCTCCTCTGCCTCTCCGTCCTGTCTGTGGACTTGTCTCCGTCTCATCGGCGTCTTCAGCAGCAGAATCTGCCCGAGCTCCTGGAGTCGCTGGGGTGGGTACAGCGGGGGGCCTCGTTGCCGTTGGCGGTGTTGTAGGGGGTAGCTCGTTCATAGGATTGATGCGAGGACTGACTGAAGGTGTACCCCCGGAGAAGACTCGTGGAGGGGGTGGAGGAGCAGGTAGGTAGAAGACGAGGTTGAGTATATGAGAGAGCGATAGTGAGAATATCAAGGGAGGTTCTTGACGGGTCGACCGTGATGAGAGGGGGATTGAGGAGTTTGCCAATAGTCTACTCGTGGTCGAGGCTACATCAAGCGGTCAGAATCAGTCGACAGAACCAATGCCACAGCTGCTTGAGTACTCACCACCCCGGTCCTCGTCATCCTCATCGTCTAGCCAAAATTCATTGACGTCGTCTCCGTCGCTAGCCTTTCCTTTGCCTTTCGACCTCTTTCTAACACTTTGACCACTTTCCAGATCCAGATCCTTCTCGTCCGACTCGATATACTCATATGGTATGCTTGACGATGGCGGGAGAAGGACATCCTTAAACGGCAGGGAAGGGGTCTCCGGAAGAGGCGCTGACCGCATGGTGATGTATGAAACGGTGAGCGAGCTGACTTGGAGGTAGTAGATAAGGATGTCAAGGACTATCATGCGGAACAAAGACGCAGGTCGGGCTATCCGGAGACATACATCAGCACCACCCAGCTAAGCTATAGATAGCGTGCAGTGACTTACACTGCCCTATGAAATCCAGTATGATGCCTTTACCCCCGTTCATCCCGCTGACAAAGTCGAGAAAGTGGAGGAACATGGCGACGGCGTTCATGAATGTGACCATGAAGAACAGGCTCATGAGCGATCTCGTGGGGTGCATCGAGGAGGTCACTGCGATCTGGACTTGAGCCAGGACTCTCGATAGCAATATCAGGATGTTTGGCGAGTATAGATGTTGCAGCACGCCCAGAGTGTGTATTGTCGTCGCAAACTACCGTACATCAGCGGCATATACCTTACAATGCAGTCGCTGGGGTTTCTTCTCACCGATGCGACGGCATGCCGACGTTGAGGGGCGTACACCATCCCGAGTCACCGCAGTGGTCTGTCTCTTGACCTGTGCCAAAGTCGACGGAAGGATCTGATCACCTTCACGATGGCATCTTCCGCCTACGCCCTGAACCCAAGTGAACCGTTCCTTCTGCTTTTGAGCTCAGCTCTCCTCGTCGCTGTAGAGTGGATCTGCCGGATACCGTTGTGTTGCGAGAGACGCCGAAGAGTTGGGTACTACGAGTAGCACAGAGACTTTGCTTGCTTATAGGGGCTCAACACCATCCAGATCGGATCCGGGGTTCCGTTGGATGTCGCGGCTTGACTTAATTGACGCGACGGTTTCAAAAATGTGACGAGCCAGCCAGCAAGAGGCCTGTCAAGTTGTCAACATTGGGTTTCCTGTCCCATTCTTTGAAGACAACGACGATACACGAGAGAGGAGCACTGATGGCGAGGCGCCTTGAAACTACACCTTTGGACAACCCTGCTTCTGCTTGAAGAAGAACGATGCTGAGAGAGGTCGGCTCTACACCGACTCTCGTCAAGCAGGCTCAGACGCGATCATGAGTTCAATCGCTGGACCTTCACGGCTGCCCGCATACCCAAAATCCCGACCGCCATCGTATCACGATGCTAGAGCACCGAGAAGCAGCTCGATTCCCACCTGGTCTTCGCCGCCTCCTGCACCTGCACGATCCGTGTCGGTGGTGAGATCGGTCCACCGCAGCTCGTCGGTTTTCAGTCAGAGGAGCTATACCTCTCATTCGTATCAACAAGATGAGCAGATCAAAGCCGAACTGGACAGGAAGAGGAACGAGTCGGTGCGAAAGCTCAAGTCGACATGGGAACAGATATCGGAAAAGTATGGCAAGATCCAAGTTGAAGACGATGACGAGATCGACATCTATACTGGGCAGATCGTGAGGGATAGAGGGCGGATACAGCGGATGAAGGAGGAGAGGGATTTTGGCGTCTTCTTGTCGGAAGATGAGGCTGATGCCGAGGATGAGAACTCGTCCTTCATCTTCGACGAGGATGAGGACGAGCTTGGAGCTTGGGATGCCAGGTCAGGCTTGGACAGTCAATGGGCTAGTGATCAGGAGGATGGGCCGAAGGAACCTCAATGGACAGTGGAGGATGACAAAGATCTTCAAGAGTTTCTCAGGATGGAACAGGCAAGGAAGGAGACAATGGGAGCTGTGTCAGAGTCGGAAGACGAGCCGGTGGGGGATGACAAGGATCGTCGATCTTCATCTCGGCATCGTGGACACAAGAGCGACACGGATTCCGCCGGTTCTCACTCCAGCTCACCCGTCCGAAGTCGGAGGTATCCAATAAGCGATGATTCGGACGACGAATTGCTAGCCCGGACTTCAGACGCGGAGGAAGGAACGAGAGTAACGTATGTCGACTCGTCGGAAGACGAGGCTGACCTTCCGGTGAGTGAAGACTGCTCGAACTAGAGACATCCTCCTGACATTGGGAACAGCCTCTTGGCCCCTTGCCACAATCGCGAGTAGAGGTGGTCATCCCAAAATGGACTGGGCCCAGGTCCTATCGAGTAACCTCTTCGCCAACTCTTCCTAGTCATCCTGGCGAGCTGATACAGCTAGACCCGCGGAAGTTTGACACCAAGGCCCACCAGTCCTCCAAATTCCCAATCTTGCCCAGTCGATCGATCACTCTGCAGGATCTCTTCACACCGGAGCCCGAGCTTTCATCTACAACAACCACACCCCCAGTCGCCCAGGAACTCGATATGGAAACCGCTACGAGCCAACCGCAACGTAAATCCCATACAGTCGACAAAGGCAAGGGCAGAATGGTTGGCGAAAGACCGTCTACGTCTAGCAATCCGGGCGACATCGATCCAGAGCATTACTTTCGCAATGTCCAGCGGTCCAACAACGGTGTCTCCCTCAGAGTCTGCAAGCTGTGCCTTCACGCAGAGGGTGTACGACATGAGAAGGCGCCTTGGTGCAGAGGACGTGTGTCATCCTCGCGATGCGTCTTTGCGATGGAAGCACTGCGGGAGACCTCAAGTGTCAAGGATCACATGGCACGGCCACGCCCGACGGCTGATCGAGTGGAACCGGACCTCCGCGAGCTCAGACATCAGCAAAGTCGTACCACCGGTCATATGGCGTCAGTATCCGACAGCGATTCGGCAAGTGAGAACGATCGGAGCCCGAGCGTCAGCAAATCCCAGAAATACCGACAACACTCTCAACAGTCTCCGCATGCGTTGCAGAATATCACTGCGGATTACAAATCAGCTCCTCATGGTGCAGACGACGGCGACTCGGACGAAGAATCAGAATATTCCCGCGATCAACCTTCGCATGCGTCCTCGTCGATACGATACGGTTCAGAAACCACAACTCTGCATGGGATCCGGATGTCCATACCACCGGGAGAGACACTTGACCCGAAGCGATATCATCCGACGGTGATTTACAAGAAGCGCCTACCTGGCCCCCGGGTTTGTCGCCATTGCCGTGATGCCAGTGGAGATCGACGACGAAATGCGTTTTTCTGTCGGGGCAGGTCGTGGGGGAAATGGTGTTCGTTCGAGGAGGACATACATCCTGAGGACACGCGTACTACTCCCGCTGGTGCGTCTCGCAGTAGATCGAGAGGCGGGTCTGTTCCAGTCTCAGGAGTGCGGAGGAGTGTCAGCGCGACCGAAAGACGACCTGAATCGATATCGGATCAAGCCAAAGTAGAAATCCGAGCGGGATCATCTACAATGGCTTCAACGCGCAAAACGAGCAAGAATCGAAAGCGGATCATGTCAACTGCTTCGGTTTCTCCCGGCTTGGACCCACGAAACCAAACAGGAGATAGACCTATTTCGCCGTTGATCCCGGACGTGACGACATTGCTATCCGGGTCGCCTATGCCACCGTCTTCACCACCGGTCATGCCAGCTTCACTGCTCAACGATAGGAGCTATCTAGGATCGACAGGACGGCCCACGCCCTCACCGTCTTTGTCCAGAACAGGAGTGCTTGCTACGCCTGGTAGAATGGGGTATGACGCTCGACAATCACCCTTGCCGCGACAGATTGCGCCGCTTCGCTCGAGCACCTACCGACCTACACCCCCTCTGAGCGATGGCTGGCGTGAAACGCCAGTCTCGAATAACAGTGCACCATCGTCATTCCTCCGGCGGGGGATTTTGCGCCTCGCTTCCGATAGGGACAGTTCGTCAGTTGGATCCAGTTCGAAACGAGCTAGATTCACAGAAGAGCCTTCTTCACCGGTTCGATACGACGCCTTGAGACCTATCAGGTTGCTGTTCAACCCGACAACAACGACTCATGAGGATGGGCTACCTGGGGATGCGTCGGATGACGATCCATTGCTTTTGGCATCCGACAAGTCAATGTCGCCGTCACCAGAACCACCTTCTAGTGATAGATCGACTGGTTTCCCACGTGAAATGAGTGTTCGAGCCGCAGATGTGGGATACGATCTGGGAACCAGGTTGACGGGAAAACTACCCTCTCGGATTCTCGACGCACTGGTCCCGGCTTTGTCTACTCAATCACTTCCTCCAAAGATCAAGCAAAAGCCGACCCTGGGATCATCGGTGGTCACGGCCGATGGATCAAGGATTGGAGCGGGGTATGCGCTACCCACTCCTCCGAGAAGTTTAGATTCTACCTCGTCACGAAACACACCCCAGGCTATGAGTCGTACACCCGCCAAAGGGACTCTCATGCTGCCTCCGCCTGTACCCATCCGCAGCGGTTCAATCCGGCTCAGTACCCCTGTGTCAATACAAGACGAGGCCACGAAGACGCCAATCATCAAGCTGCCTCGACCGAAGAGTATGTCGGCGATGAACAGACGGACGACTCAGGTCAATGTCGCGCAGAGGAAATCATACCCCGCCACATCGCCCAGAGTTGGGAAGACCAAGGCGAGAGTGGTATCAGTGGTGGAATCTGAATGGGGAATGGATGAGGATGCAGGAGAGGAGCATGGCAGGTTGTGGAGAGAGAGCAGCATGGTCAGATATATATAGGAAGGTGTAGTCTGCAGTTATGAAATGTTGTATATGCCCGCTGCATGGCCACCGACTTCTGACTCGTCAACCTGAAACGAGGGATGAAACGGCGCTACTGAATGACCCCCCTTTAATTGAGTGGACACGAGGTTGCCGGCTTACGACGCCACACGCGTATTCCCGTAAAATCCCGAGAGGCCATGTGGCAGATCCCGGTACGCGCGCGCTCATCTTAATGCTCCCCGCTCAATCCAGAACCCGGGGAGGAGGTTGAGCAGGAGGACGGGGGACCTGGGGGACGTGGATGGTCAGTATGCATGAATGAGCTGTTGCCAAAGGTAAACAGCAGCACTCGACGATCGATCGCGTCCGCATAGCACTCACCGGCTCCCATCTGCCGAAGCAGCCATACACTGCACAGTGTTATACCCCCATACCCTCGCGGACCGCCAATACCATATTCCAAAGTTCGGCGCGTCCAGGCACTCACTTGCCCGAGCGAGCTTCTGTCGGTCGATACGTACTCCAAGCACTGCAAGCTGCGAGCTGCGAGATTGGACATCAACATACACGACGACGTCTAAATCGCTCAAGTAACTTACCCACCAGACTATAGCACCTTTTAATCGGGCCCAACAGCATCATCGAGAGACTAGTGCAGTACATACTAGTCTGTCCGGAGCGTTTCAGTCGAAGGAGGAAAAGAGGCGAGACAAGCTCGGACTGGGTTTCGTCGATCCGTCAAACGCCAACCAACGCCAACGCGACTCGGAATCCCAAGCTCGAGCCCTTGATATCACGCATCAACTGCTGTCAACGAGTCGTCAAATAACTGCTTGTACATACGATACGAGGCCACATTGCTGGCAGTGCGAGGAAGTCTACCATCAATCACGGAGGAAGAGTGAACAATAGGAGAAAGGAACGGACAACGAGTCGGATCATTCGCCCCCCACTCATCCAGATACATCTCTGATCGACGCCGAGAGTGCTGTCACAGTGCTGTCACTATCGCTGGAATCGCCACTACGACCGTGCGATCTCGCCTCGCAAGCTGGACCCAGATCCGCCTCCATCTCTCGGATCAGTCGGAGACAGCCTTGGAGGCCAACTAGTGATCAGAAGCCACCATGACGACCGCCAATACCAGCCCGAAGAAGCAGATTCGGCATCCACAGCAATCATGTGCGTAGCAAATACCTCTCCTTGTTTCTTTCTCATATGCTTGGTGTCGTGATCGCGTTAGATTGGCTCTCGAACACCGTTGATACTGACGCCTTCTCCAGATACCGGCGCGACGCCAATGTCTCCTACCGGAATAGGCGACCCGAACCCACCCATCACGTCGCGCACAGTCGAATACCATCGCCCTTCGCGCAATTCTGCGCATTATTCCTCGGGCACAGACATGTCCTTGGGCATGGTCTCGTCGTCGCATAACAGCTCCTCCGCTAGCAATAGCCCTCGAGTACCCCAGGGAGGATCTACCTATGAGAGGGGACACGCACCATCGGCCTTTCGCTCGCCTCCCGCCATGGGTAATGGCTTTGACGCCTCCGGACCATCTTCAATGCTGCCCACGAGGGCAGCGCCCGCGCCTCCAGGTCAGACGTCGGCTAGACGCGAGTCGACTGGAATCTCACACTCGCCCGCTGCGGCCAACTTGGCCAATCCAACTAGACAGTACTCCAAGTCTGCTAGCAATTCCCCCAATCCAAATCGGTATTCAGCAGGCGCGTCGACTTCCCAGACCCAAGCTTTGGGTATGACCACGTCTAATGGCAGTGGTAACGCCCCGCCCCCGCGGCCAACACGTGCAGGCACGTTACCTCTAGATCAACAACTAGGCCTCAATACCAGCGGCGTGAACGGAAGCGCGTTCCGTGAGCACAATGCCATGTCTCCAACAATGCAACAGTCCCGGTCGCCCAACGTGAACGGAATGCCGTCTGCCACTGGATCATCTTTCCTCTCCCAACCTACACCGCCTCCATTGCAACATCAGCCATTCTCAGCACCGATCAACCCATACGCCGTGCAAGCGCTAGACCAGGACTTTGAGGAGAAAGTGGGCTTGGGCATGGGTACGCCAATGGGTGTCGTGGAGCCGAGGGATAAGGATCTGCCCAAAGAGCCAGTCCCCATGGGAAGGAATAGGAGTGGGACGGGAAAGAGTTCAAAGGATAAGAAAAGCGTGTTCGGTGTTCTCAGTGGTGAGTCTTATCAAGCAGCTAGCTAGCCGACTTGCGCTGATTCGTACGTTTGCCAGAACTCTTGACAAAGGACAGCAAACCTCCTGTGATTTCTACCCCATACGATCCTATTCATCTTACGCACGTCGGCTTCGATTACAACACAGGCCAATGTAAGCTGAAGTCTATGAACTGGAGTGCATTAGCTGATAGTTATCTTAGACACCGGCATGCCTCAGGAGTGGCAGAAGATCCTAGATGACAACGGAATCACACGCGCTGAGCAGGAGCAGAATCCAGACAAGGTGAGTTCACTCCGGTCCGTGAGATGCAAGGCGAGCACTGACGCGTTCGCGAAATAGGTCCTTGCCGTCGTGCAATACTTCCAGAATAGGGATGTCCCGGAGAACCAGGAAGAGGAGGTGTGGTCGAAGATGCGTAATGCCGGTCCGACGCACGGTGTAGAGTCGCCTCAGCTGCCGCCCAAAGAGATGTCACGGGAGAACAGCCACGAGCTCATGCCGACTGCGACCGTTGACAAATTCAACAATCCTGTAGGTCCCTGGTCACTTGATTTGCATTGGACCACTCTAACATGAACGCTCAGCGCGTGGCTCCTGCCCCACCGAAGTCTGGCGGATCCCGGATAATGGTCAGTCTAGGCCGCACTCACGCTGAGACTAAGCTGACCTCTTGACAGGCTGATCGACCACCACCTGGACCTCCCGGTCGACTACCAGTGGAGCTGACCAAGCCGCCTCGACTAGGAGGCGCTCCGCCCGGAAATGCCAACTCGATCCTGGACAGATCTGCCTCGCATCGAACTCCCCCTACACATCCCCCCAAGCAGAAGACGCTTGATAGAGCCAACACGACGCGAGCGCCCAACAGCAAGGCCTCACCGCCACAAGGCTTGCCCATGATGAAGTCTGCTTCTCAGTCGGGCGGTCCACCACGCCAGCCCGCAGGTGCCGCCGTGGCCAGGCAGCCCACGCAGACGAAACAGCAGCAGCAGCAGCAGGCCAATGGTGGAGCTACACCCAGAAGACGCGACAAGGCAAAGGAGAACGAGGAGGTCATCAGGCAACTGACCGCTATCTGCTCCCCTGGTGACCCCAATCTGGTATACCGCGGATTACAGAAGATTGGCCAAGGGTGAGTGGCAGAACGCAATACGTGTCATTATTGGGCTAATTTTGCTGGGTGATAGTGCCTCTGGTGGTGTCTACACTGCGCATGACAAGTCTGGCTTCCCTGTCGCCATCAAGCAGATGAACCTCGAGAAACAGCCCAAGCAGGATTTGATCATCAACGAGATTCTGGTCATGCGAGAGTCGTCACATCCCAACATTGTCAACTTCAAGGACTCGTACCTGTGGAAAGGCGACCTCTGGGTGGTGATGGAGTACATGGAAGGAGGCAGTTTGACCGATGTTGTCACCGCGCACTGCATGAGCGAGGCGCAAATTGCTGCCGTCAGCAAGGAGACTTGCGAGGGATTGAGGCATTTGCACTCGAAGGGCGTGATTCACCGGGATATCAAGTCGGACAACATCCTCTTGTCGCTTCATGGTGATGTGAAATTGAGTGAGTTAAGGCCTAACTTGCGTTGCGGAGTGGGACTGACAGCATTTTAGCCGACTTTGGCTTCTGTGCGAGGATCGCCGATCCCACCTCGGCCAAGAGAACGACAATGGTCGGAACACCATATTGGATGGCGCCAGAGGTGGTTACGCGGAAAGAGTACGGTCCAAAGGTTGACATGTGGTCGCTGGGCATCATGGCAATAGGTGAGAGTGTCGTAGTCATAGGGCTTCGGAGCAGTGCTGACGAGGATTCCTTGTCAGAAATGCTGGAAGGTGAACCCCCATATCTCAATGAAAACCCCCTGAGAGCGCTGTACTTGATTGCGACCAATGGCACGCCCCAGATCAAGGACTGGGACAAGCTGTCGGGCGTCTTCAGGGACTATTTGCAGTGCTGTCTCACCGTCGACGCCGAAAAGCGACCCAATGCCGAGCAACTCTTGAGGGTGAGATAGAACGCGTATTTCCTTGTTGTCTGTGCGCTGACTGTGATTCGTTCTCTAGCACGAGTTTTTCAAACATCCCGCACCACTCACGTCCCTCTCGAACATGATCAAGTCTGCGCGAAAATGATCAAGCGGAACCACCCAGCACTTTGAAACGACCCAAAATGTGAAATATCCCCTGCATTATCATCGTCATCATCAAGCGTCAAGCCAAGCTCGCCTCTAGTCTGCAGTATCATCCCACGCCGTTGTCCTGCCATTATCCCCCCCGGGCTTTTCTGTACATACTCTTCACTGTCCCTTCTGCAAACCCTTTGTCTCGAGTAATTTGACCGGCGTGCATAGCTTGGGAATGGACGACACTCTCGCTCTCGGCTCGGTGAGCTGGTGTCCTTCTATAACAGTATAAACGAATGAAAGCATTGTCGCATTGGCAGGGATGTGTCTTGACTGCACCCTCACCGCCTGCTACGTACGGTGCAGCGCAGCCACGCACGGTGAGGGAAGTTGCTTGAACGACGGAATCAAATCTGATCGAGGTCGTCCTCCACTTTGTTGCTCCTCTGAAATTCCAAAGACGATACGAGTCACTCGAGAGCTCCGTACTTAGTCTTGTTCTCTACGTACAAAGGATAGGAAGCAGCATGACGGTTCTCAGCGTACCTACCACTCATAACCCACCCTACGTCCTCCTCGCGCTCGGTCTCCTGCAGGGCGCCGAGCTGCATTGGGATCACGCGGGTGGAGAGACCGGCGAGGTGAAGTATGGCGAGATCGTTGGAAACGACAATGTCCGAGCGGCACTCGAGGCCAACGTCCCCGGCAAGGAGGTGAGTGAATATGCACAGCTGCTCGATCCGCAACGCCCGGCGTAGCTGGTCGGTGTATATCCGGGGTCAGGTTGACTGATTCGTGATCGCTCCACTTAGGTCGCTCTGCCGCCACTGCCGACGCTGCTCACTTCGGAGAGCTCGTTCCAGGATTTGAACGGGATTTTCGACACTCTGGATGATTACCTCGCTTACAGGTGAGCTGGAATGTTATTGTGGGTGAATCCATGCCAGAAGCTGACAATACGAGCTAGGACGTACTTCGCAGGACCGAGGTTCGGTTTCGGCGACTGTCAGCTCTGGGGTACTATCAGGAGTGAGTACTGCTTTCTTGTCGGTAATTCATCCTTCTCAGCAGTCCAGTTCTGAAACCTTGAGTTTAGGCAACAGCTCTGCCGTTGGTGCCATTAAGAAACCAGGAAGGCCTCACCTCGCTCGTTGGTGGAACCACGTCGAAGCGCTCGACGTGCCCAAGAAAGCCATCGAGTCGTCGAACGAGGCGAAGAAGGACTGGGAGAAGCACAAGAAGGTCAAGAGGACAGAGTCGGTAGAGGTCGTTCTGCCAAATGCTACTGTGGGCAAGGTCGTCCTCAGGTTTGGTAAGTCCAGGCGTTCTTGTTACGGCTGTACCATGAGCTTATCGGTCGTCAGCTCCTGAACCCTCTGGATACCTTCACATCGGTCACCTCAAGGCTGCTATCCTGAACAGATTCCTGGCGGATCAGTACCAGGGTACTTTCATCCTTCGGTTCGATGACACAAACCCACTCAAAGAGGAGGTAAGCTACAATCTTCAAGAAAATGGCAACGCTAGCTCACTGTTCCTAGGGTGAATTCGAGACTACCATCCAGGAAGACTTGAAGATGATTGAAATCGCCTACGACAAAATTGTCCACACCTCGGATCACTTTGACAAGATCATCAAGTATACCGAGCAGCTCATCAAGCAGGGTGACATGTACATGGACGACACTGATGGAGAGACTGTGAGTTCAGCTGTGCTCTGTTCTTCATGCCTTTGACAGTTGAGCTGATCCTCTCTAGGTCAAAGAGCACAGACGAGCGGAGATCCCATCGAAGCACCGAGACGACTCGATCGAGGACAACTTAGCTCGATTCCAAGAACTTCTCAAGGGCTCCGAGGAGGGCAGGAAATGGTCGGGCAGAGCCAAGATTGACTACAAGCACAAGAATGGTTCGATGAGAGACCCCGTCGTGTTCAGATACGTCGAAGGAAGCCACCACATCACCGGGTGAGTAGGGGCCTCCTGCACAGTTGTAAGATCCTGGCTCACTCCTGTATAGTACCAAGTACAAGGCTTACCCGACTTACGATCTTGCGTGCCCCATCATCGACCACATTGACGGTGTGACCCATGCCCTCAGGGCCAATGAGTACCAGGCTCGACACGAGCAATACGCCTGGTTCCTCGAACGACTGGGCTTCCCGAAGATTGAGATCTTCGACTTCAGGTGAATTGGGGCTACTTGCATCCGACAAGGGATCTGGCTGACTGTGCTCAGCCGAATCGACTTTGTGTACACCGTCTTGTCGAAGAGAAAGCTCAAGTACCTGCTCGAGCGAGGCGTCGCCGCCGGCTGGGATGACCCCAGATTCCCAACCGTTAGAGGTGAGACAGCTACCACGTCCTGGTTGTACACAGAGCTGATATATTGCATAGGTATTAGGTCTCGAGGTATGAGCGTCAAGGGCTTGAAAGACTACATCATCGGCCAAGGTGCCTCGCAGCAGACGCTGCAACTCGAATGGGACTCGATCTGGACGACCAACAAAAAGGTCATTGACCCCATCGCCCCGAGATACTGGGCTGTCGCGGAGGACAAGATGTGAGAGAGCTTCTTGAAGCTGAAGAGTTCATGCTGATTCATCGTCCAGGGTCACTGTTGACGTTGTCGGACGAGAGCAGGAAGGCGAGGAGGTCCAGACCAAGCCCCTCCACAAGAAGAACCCAGAGGTCGGGGACAAGAAGATGGTCTTCTCTTCGAAATTGATTTTGGACCAGGAAGATGCTGCTTCCTTCGGTGACAACGAGGAGGTGGGCAGCTGGAATCCAGATCATGGGTAAGAATCTGATTATATTTAGGTCACATTCATGGACTGGGGAAATGCCTTCATCAGCAAGAAAGAGACCAACGCCTCTGGCGATGTGTCCAACATCTCCATCAAGCTGCATCTCGAGGGGGACTTCAAGAAGACTTCGAAGAAGATCACTTGGCTGTCCGCGCCAACCGACGCCCACCCGCTGGTCCCCGTCACGCTCATCGAGTACGATTACCTCATCACCAAGAAGAAGCTGGAGGAGGATGACAACATCGAGGACATTATCAACCCGAAGACAGAGTACAGGACGAAAGCGCTGGCCAGCAAGGAAGTCGAAAACCTCAAGAAATGGGACATTATCCAGTTCGAGAGGAAGGGTTACTACATCTGCCAGGGCACGAAGGATGATGAGGGCAGGATGCAGTTCGGTCTGATCCCAGAGTAAGTCCAGGTCCCCGTCCACTCTTATCTCTACGCCTCTTGTGCCTGCAAGCCGCTAACGCGGCAACTTCAGTGGTCGATTACAAAGCGTCACCCTCAAAGCCGCCCCAGCGGCCGAAAAGGCCAAAGCCCCCGGCGCCGCAAAGGGCTCTTGGGGCAAGACTGCTCCCAAAGCCAAAGAGTCCGCTCCCGCCGCTGCCCCTGGTGGCACGAAGATTGTCCTGTCAGAGGGCACAAGTGGATTCGAGATCCCCATCAAGTGCGACATGTTCGAGTCTGACCGCATCTAGTGAGCAAAACCCGGATGGAGCCCATAGTGGCGGTACTGACCACCCAATAATAGTGGCAAGGACCCTATTCCCGTTCACACCTCCAACGTGGACATGTTCAAGGTGGACCCCATCTACAAGCAGTAATCCCAGATAGATCTAGGACCATGGCTTGATATACAATGACATGCATGGAGTGCTATACCTTCCCTTGGTACTACAGATCTCGACACATTGTCCGTCCTTGAGCCACTTGCGCGCTGCATAGTGCCTTTTCCGTCGGCATGGAAATGAGCGAGGCGAACAGGATCCCTATGATCGCAATCAGCGATATTCGCCCTAGATGACTCACCGCATGAGTCCGCTGCGCCGACGGCTCCTATCCTAAACTCCTTCTCCATCTTTCTCCGCAACCCCTCCTCTGTCTCGTTGTCCCCATCTTCACCCTCCCGCCCGACATGGTAGAAGGTATTCACATAAGCGCTTCCCCCACACAGACCCTCTAGACACATGAGCAAGAAGACAATTGTGATCGATCGATCGACGCCTGTGCTGGGAGGAGGGGAGGGAGGGGTGAAGGCAGCAGCGGAGAATATGAACCGAGAGGACTGGAGAGAAAGTAGGGTCAAGATGAAGAATTGGATGATCGAGGGTAGAGGTAGAAATCGAAGTGGAATAGCGGGCAGGCCGAGGGATAGTGAAGACCGGGATAGGAAAACGAATGATTGGTCTATGGGGATGAGTGGGGTGTCAGCGATTCTGTAGGATAAGTGGAGTAGGGCTAGGCTCAGCAAAGCCCCTCGTGCGTTCGCGGCCTCCTTGGAGAAGACACAGCAAAAAGCAGGAGGGCTTTGTTGAGCCTAGAGTAAGGCCGTGAACACTAACATGTAAGTGACCAAAATGGGTAGTAATCCCTAGGCGTTTTGAAAAGCCTAGACCAGGGACCGGAGGTCGGTAGCGGGAACACGAGAGTTGGAGCCACACCCTTCATCCGATATTGTCAGTACGAGTTCAATACCTAGAACGATTGAGCGCTCACCGAGTTGATCACATACTCCTCGATGTACACAGCGCATAGGGGCAACATGTACCGAAGCAGGAGTGGCTTGAGGAGGCGGATCTTGTCTTCGGTGCTGAGGGAGACCTTGATGTGTTTGCTTTCACTGGATGGACTCCGACTCGGTATCGACAAGACGACAGATGCGGCGCTGGGCTCGGCAGTGACATTTGTAGGGATGGCTTCGTAGTTTGATATCGAGTTGTCACCGAGTGAGGAGAACGAGGGTAGGATGACGAGATATGTCAGAGGGAAGAACAGTGGGAGGATCTACAGCGGGCGGTATCAGCCTTCATTCGAGATGACGAGCCTCGTCGACTCACACTGGATATCCCAAGACCCAATTTCACGCCCAGGCCTCTCAATATCCACCATATACTGGCACCGGCAATGCCAGCGAAACCCGTTCCACTGGACCAAGCACCAAGGGCTGTGCGCGAGGTGGACTTGGTCGGCAAGGTTGTTGTCAGTTGGAGAAAGGTGAGCTCGCCCAGTCCAGAGGAGAGTGATGCTAGGGAGATTCCAAAGAGGCGAGTATATAGACCCGACGCGAAGGCGATAGTCTACAAGGAAAGGTCAGTTCTGTCAAAAAATGGCTGTCCGGGCGGGATGATGGAGTCGACAGAGGTCACTTACCATGATACCGAGCCAGCTACACCCTGTGCAGAAAGCGACTCGCCGACCATACCATATCTTTCCTCTGGATAACAGTGGCCATAACACTTTCGTCAATAGCGCGGGGAAGATGTTGAACAGCGCTACAACGCCTTTCGGAGTCGAGGCGGGCACCAGATCCAATGCCGCCGAGAGGATGATCACATAGAGGACTGAAGCAAGGTCAGCTAATGCACACGTTTCGAGCTAGCTGAGGAGTCTGACCATTGTTGAGCAAGCCAAATATGAGGAATGCAGCGAACAACCTCGGACGAGCGTATTTCACCGTAGACGCATTGCTGTCGTGAGCTAAAGAAATGTCAGCACTTGGCACCGACAAGTGACAATATTCTAGAGGCATCAGACACGGCGCTCCACTCACCAGCTAAGAAGTCGTACAGCTCATCTTCATCCAACTCCTCTGTCGAGTCGCGGGGAACTAGGGCATCGGCTTCGCTGTTCCGTCTGGAGGAAGGGCGAGGACTCATAGATCTGTGTTGGTCGAGGGGCTTGAGCGGAGCTCCTTCCATACAGCCAAGGGCGGGCGACGAAGATGTGGCCTCTCGGAGGATCCGCTGGAATCGCTGTAGATCGGCGTGACCGAGGTTGAGCGAGTACAAGAGTCGAGATAGAGCAGTTGTGACACACTGACATGAGTTGTGAAATGGTTGACCGAAGGATCATTGAATTCGGACAAGTCCGTCGAGCGGATTCAATCGTCGGGTGGCAAAGGGTGTCGGGCAGCTCACTGCTCAAGTGCTCAACTGACAGCAGAGCAGCAGCTGGAGGCATCGGCGGTGCGATAGCATAAGAGTACATACATTGTTGAGTCACACTACAGATACAGATCGTAATCTCCTCGTCATTGCACGGTCCCCGCTTCGTTGTTCGCCTCCAGCAATCTCTCGTCGTCCGCTTATCGTCATTTTGCCACTCGCCTTTCGCCTCTTCTCCTCACTCCGAGGCAGCCGCACACCTCGCTGCGGACGGTCTACCAGTATGTACGACCGTAACTGGCATATGGACTATACCAACCCCCGTACCCGGCATAGGGTCGGTAAGCAAGGGGTGCGTAGGCTGCACTTGCCATCATGGCCCCTCCGTAGTAGTACGGGTATGACATGGCGGCGGCGGTCGCTGCGACTGGGTTGTACATGTACATTGTGCTCTGGATGAGTTAGCTATAGATCTCCTTGTCACGAAGTCTCGGTCACTCACTGTATAGGTCGGTGTAGAGTAGTTGGACGAAGTGGCGTCTTATCGAAAGACAGCCGTGGAGTCAAGAGTAATCGAACAGTAGTGCTTGATCGAGTAGCAATCAATGCGCTCTGTTGTCTGAATTCGTAAGTTATTGAAGCTTGTTAGATGTGAGGATCTCATCTCGACGTCTCACCTCTTTATACCCATCCCAACCGCTCATCCGACCGGCTCAGTAGTGGTCATTATAACCGTATGGAAGGGATGAGACTCGTATCACACTCCCGGGACTACGTCTCATATCAGCCTCCTCGACCCTTCCTTTGACATGTTGACGCCATGACATTTGTACGTTGCGTTGCAGGCGATTACGTCCTTTTTCAGTCCGAGGCGAAACGCTCATGTCGATATCCTTGTCGTATGCGAGGTGCGTTGCGACGAGTCAGAGGTCTCGAGATTTGTCAGAGTCGTGAATCCCTCGAGGAGGGGCAGTGTATGCTCCCACTGTCCCGGTATCCTCCTTTTACCGTCGCGGCATTGGTGAAAGCCGGTATGGAATGTGCTAGACCGTAAAGCATGTGCCATTCAGAAATCAGAGCTGCTGTCACATGGTCACACTCAAGGGGGCAGCATGGGCGGCGCAGAAGCCCATCCGCTCACGAGGCTGCGTGACGTCAAGGGTTGAAGACGTCAGAACTCCGGTGTCATCAGTATAGTCAGGGTTGTGGATTGAGAAGAGTGATCCAGCCCCGAGAGGCAAGCACAGGCCATCGAGTCTCCGAGTCAGGGCTCGGTGTTGTCCAGGTTCACCACCACTCCGTCACAGATCACCCGTGCCCCATTCCGTCGTCGAGACTTCGAGTAACAACCAGAGACCCCTGCTAGGTGTAACAGAGTATTCATCTCAACAAAAATCCTGATCATGGAGCAGAGTGAAACGAGCCCTTGTCGATGCCTCTGAAGAAGGGGTATATCGGCATCGGGTTGAGCCATTATATAACAAATTGGCTTGGGTACGAGCAGAATCGGTGAATGATGGTGCGATGTGGAACTGAACAGGACCAAGAATGTTCAGTTTTTGTTTTGCAGCCCTTCCATCCGAGCACCGCTGTCCAGCACGTCGAAGAAGATGAATATAGAGGTCCAAATGACATATGCGAGGCGAATGATACAGTAAGGGCGAGACATCGATACTTGATCGCTGCGACTCGACTAGAACAAAACGGCAACGGAGCCGAGGATGACGGTACCAAGGATACCGACCATAGCTGGGAGCTGCATCTGGCCGACACCGGCGCCAATGGATGTGCCGGCAGTGGTGGAGAAAGTGCCGACTTCAGCGGTGATGGCGTTGACAAAAGCGGCACCGCAAGTCGAGTTGATGGCGTTCCAGAGTTTGGACTGACCGCCAAGGATGGGCGATTGGGAGAGACCAAGGGCGTATGGTTGCTTGGACTCCCACTTGATGTAAGAGACCATGACCTCTCGCGTGCATGGGGTGCAGAGGGAGGCTTGGGCCATGGTGGGCTGCAGGAAGAGGAAGGGCAGGTTGGTTGTTCGGTAGGTGGTGGTGTTTGGGGTGATGATTGTGGCAAAGTGGTTCTGAGCCGCGGCCTCCTGTCTCGAGATCATGTTCAACATTCGCTTCGTGAGGGAGACCGAGGTGGAGATGGCGATGTAGAGGTTGTCGGCAGCGAACTGGACTGGGGAGAAGTCGTCGCTTAGCGCGAAGTTGGAGAGGAGGGTGTTGTTGGCGGCACCAGTAGAGTTCGAGGCGGCAGTCGAGTTGGCCGTCGAGGCTTTCTCAATAGCTCGGAGCTCGTTGACACAGTATTCCTGGTCGGCAGAGTTGATGGCACAGACGGCTCCCTTGAGTGGGTTGATGACGTAGAGAATGTCGTAGAGCTCTCTGACTTGAGCATTGTACGTTGTCGATCCAGTGAGCTCTGCCTGGCACTGCGAGTAGAACTGAGCGAGCCAAGTCCTGATCGCTCCGTCGTCACATCCCGAGGATTTCGCACAGATCGCTCCTAGGGTGTAGTTGATGTCATCCGAGGTGAGGTTGGCTCCCGACGTTGGGGCGAACGAGGCGGTTGCGTTCAACAAGGGCTGCATGCATGATGATAGCGATTGGTCGGCGTTGAGTTGTCCGAGGAAGGTGGAGCAGTTGGCGGAGATGCCACTGGGGATGAGGGTGGTGTTTTGTACCTAAAGTTGCAATGATCAGTCGGTGCTCAACACTGTCGGGAAGCATGTTCGTGACCCACCTGAGCACTGGCCAGAACGGCAGCTGTTAGACATAGGGCGATATACTTCATGTTGAAGAGAAAGAGGTGTCCTACTTGATCTTGCTTATATCGACGATCTGTCTGTCGAATATGGCCTATCCAGGGCTTGAGACGGCGATGGGTGAGTGTCGAGTAGGTTGACTGTGGCGAGTGAGTGATTTGTTGAACGAGTGTGAGTTGGCAGTTGATGTTTGGTGAATGTCCAGTGGAGAGAGTCTGGGTCTGAGTGAAACGAACGGGGGTCTACGCTGCAAAGGAAGGATGAATATGGGGTCGTCGAGGAGGAGGAGGAGGATGGCGGCTGTGGTGGTCAGAGTGAGACTGGGAATGGAAAAAGTGCCACATTCAGTATCGCCATGTTTACTCCTTTTGAAACGAGGGACCCCTGAAAAAATTAGACTTAGGCATGCAGGGGAGAGAAGGCCTGGGCAGGCCTGGGCTCGCCCGGACCAGACAATGAGCGGGAAAGTGTGGCGCCAGGAACGAGGGGGCCTGAGCGACAGGTGGCGTCCGGAGATATAGAGTACTCCGTTCCGCTTCTTCGGAGGTCATTCCGACTCCGTGGAACCACGTGGGAGGGCGTCACTTCAACACCGTAAAGTCGTAGCTGATGCGATGCCGGTGAACTATTCTGGGCAACTCCTCATTCACCTTCTCCGTCGTTAGTTCAGCTCAAGAGTGACTCTATTGAGGCCATCTTCACCATGCCCCACAAGCGAATGCCAAGAGTGTACCTGATCCGTCATGGTGAGTTCTGCCGTCGAAAGCATCTCGGAGCGTCTGCCTTATTGAGCCCTCATTGACACTTGCTCAGGTGAGACGGAATGGTCTATCAACGGCAGACATGTGAGCGGGACGGATGCTGTGAAGTGGAGTCCAAGCTCATGCTGTGATTAGACCGGCGTCACCGATATCCCCTTGACCGAGAACGGAGAGAAGATCGTTAAGGAGATGGGTCCCCGGGTTTTTGGTCCTGATAGTGAGTGGTCTTGGAGGAGGGGCTGGGTCCTGCGGGTCGTAGCGAATGGAGCAGAGTGGGAGAGGATGATCTATAAACGGAGGAGAATGCAAGATGGAGCACAGTGGCAGACAGAGGGGATACCAGCGGGAATCTTGCTACCGACACTTCAAGCTGACCCCTGATATTCCTAGAGCTCATCAACCCGGAACACCTTCGACACGTTCTCGTCTCGCCTAGAAAGCGGGCTCAGCGCACCGCTGAGCTGGTAAGTTTCGCTTTGTCACAAACGGTCTCGTTGAACTGATGTCTCGATCAGCTATTCGGTGACAATCCCCCACCAAAATGCAGCTTTGAGACCGAGCCAGAAGTCGGCGAATGGGATTACGGCAAATACGAAGGCATGTTGACGAAAGACATCAGGAAGGAGAAACAGGATTGGAGTATATGGGACGATGGGTGGGTCAGCTCTTCGCCGGACTACTGATCCATCTAACACTGCCACTGTCAGATGCCCTCCTGGAGAGACGCCCGGAGAAAGCCCGCAGCAAATGAGCGACAGAGTGGACCGAGTCATTGCTAAAGTTAGGAAGCTACACGCCGAGGTAAGTTTCTGTTCACTTGCAGTGCAGGGACCATCCTGCCTCAAGCCTATCCCAGGATTCTTGTTTGACTGATCCCTCTTCAGGCCGAGGCGCAAGGTGGATCTGCCGATGCTGCTGATCACTCCGACGTGATCATCTTCTCTCACGGACACTTCTCCCGAGTTTTCATCGCTAGATGGTGTGACCTGCCTCTGCAAGCTGGCTACCACTTCTCGGCGGACGCAGGAGGCGTGAGTCTTCTGATGAAAGACAGAAAGATGTACTGATTGCGATCAGCTTGCTGTTCTGGGATACCAACACGGAACATTGAAGGAGCCTTGTGAGCCTTTGTGTAGTCACCCTTCCTCTGTGATCACAGCTGAAGTCTTTACCAGCACTAATGGGCCTCAACTGGTACGTCGAGGAGCAGTTCCAGAAGAAGTAAAAGGCCACGCGATAGTAAAGCCAACTATGCATGTGTACAAAGATATTTTCCTCTGCCGCGACGGCAGGCATATGCTGTTGGTGTTGAAGGCTTCATGAGCACCTCTCTCTACACCATTCCACCGTAGGCCATGTCAATCAGGCCTTTCCAGTCCCACTGCTCTGGCTTTTCCCTGAAGTCTATCAATGCTTGAGCCCTCTGCAGCCTCTCCACTTTGCCTTTTTCGCTCTCGTTCCTGACCTCTACGCCGGTGCAGTAGAAGCGTTGCAGAGCTAGCACCAAGAGCTGAGCTTGCTGTTGAGACAGCAAGAATCCCGGGTTCTCATTCGAACCGGGCACACCACCGGCAGCAGCCGCTGTGATTTCGCCTCGCATGAGCACGAGATCGTGGGTCTGGCTCAACTCGGGGTAATGCGTCATTACGAGGTATGGCTGTGCCCATTCACCATGTTTCTTGAATTCTTCCAACGGGGTGAATATAGTCGAAGAAGTCAACGGCAGTGGCGCCGGAGTGTCCTCTGGCGAGGGGGGTAAGGAGGCTCTGGACGTTGGGTGGAATAGCCATTGTACGTAGAACATCTCGTAGGAATCGGTCGCAACGGTCTCCTTGACCGTGGCATCGGATGATGGGGCGACAGGAGCCGCTGGTCGGGGCAGTGGGAGGACGAAGAAGGGATTCGCTCTGGCAAGACTCAGCATCGAATTATAGGTCGGCGTTGTCAATGATGCCGAGAGGAAAGAGGCAGAAAGGGTTGGGTGGGCGGTATGATATGCTGTCCAAATCTTCGAGATCGCATCCGAGGTATGAGGTGTCAAGTGGAGTAAGGGCAAGTTGAGTATCGAGCCCAGTGGCTATAGATCATCTTCAGGACCCGATCTCGAGGACGGCGTGAGATGGAAACTGACCTTGACACCAGATCTATCCCCTTGAGCCTGTTCTTCTCGCAGTCTAGCAGCAGCTTCCTCCTCGGTCGTAGGTACCGCTCGGGCCTGTTTGCCCACAGCGGGAGTCTGCTGAGCAGCCAACTTCTCCTCCTCTGCTTTCAGCGCTCTGGCCTGTTGTTTCTCCAGATACTCCTTTGCCGATCGTTTCGACTTGAGCGCTTGCTTCACCGACGGTGCCATGACCTTGGCCTTGAGCGCCTCAAGATCAGGCACACCTTCACTGTGATGGCATCGAATAAGCTCAAGCCTTGGTTGACAGCGCTCCTACCCTCTGTCCAGGCAGAGCTGCTTCCTTATACTCACGTCTCGACCCTCTTCTTCAGCTTGTCCCCATACTTTGCCTCAAACTCGCGTCTCTTCTTCTCGATGACCTCTTTCGAATTGAGGTTGTTCTCGACCTCCCTCATAAGGTCGTAACGTGCTCTCGTGGAGGAGAGCAGTCGCACGCCGGTGGGCCGAGCTACGCATTTTGACGATGAGGCGACCGTCTGTCGGAGGAGGGCGGACATGGTGGAGAGGGGAATGGTGTTGGCTGGTTGAGGGGACAGACTGATCGAATGAACGAATGTATGGGTATAGGAATAACACTCTGATCTCCTCCTAGTACCGAGGTTGAAATGAACTTCAAAGTCCAGAGATGAGAAGCTTGTCGTCGTCGATTGCCTCGAGCTCGCTACCAGATGAAACGGTACCTCCACTTTTGCGATCTCCCGAAATGTTGCTTGCCAAAATTCAGGCCACCCGTAGCCTCGATACGTTTGTACATCAGTCTGCACATCGCTATTAGGAAAGCGCAACAGATCCGCTATCTCGCTACCATGTCAATGGCTGTGCGTGAGCTGCGAAATACACTTCGTCGTAGCTGACAATCAAATCCCAGGTCTATGTTCCGCCAGAAGAGCAGGATCCGACGGATCAAGCCTGGATGCTGGAGGCGTTGAAGATGGTGGGTGATGGTACCGGGTTGATCGGCAACGGGGGATGTCTGAGCTGTCAAAGCTTCATATCAAGTATCGGCATCGCTAATGCAGTATCTGTAGGCTGAGGAAGCGCTCGTGTCGGATGAAGTTCCAGTGGGATGCGTATTCGTCAAGGATGGCCAGGCAATTGCCAGAGCGAGGAACAGAACCAACGAATGGCGCAATGTGAGTACGCTTTCTAGATTATACAAACTTCCAGAAGGGGCGCCGTACTGGCCTAAGGACTGAACATAATGCTACTGCCCGGGATCACAGGTTCCATAGCTAATCGATCCTAGGCCACACTGCACGCCGAGCTAGAAGCTATAGATCACTTATTGCCAAATCACCCTCCGCCCCTTTCGACGATAACGCTTTACGTGACTGTCGAGCCGTGCGTGATGTGTGCTTCGGCCCTACGGCAGATCGGTATTGGAAGGGTGTGCTACGGATGCGGCAACGACAGATTCGGAGGATGCGGCAGCGTCATTGACGTCAATTCATCGTGAGTCGCGAGGATTCGAACACGCAGGTCGACACCACAAGCTAATATGGGGCAGGGAGCTGCTCGATACCCACCCACCGTTCGTAGCAGAGGGAGGATACTACAGGGAGGAAGCTATCATGATGCTGCGCCGCTTCTACATGTCCGAGAACCAGAATGGTGAGTGATAGATGGCAATCTGGCTGTGCATCTCGGCAGATATAGCTGCCAGTGTCCACTTGTTTGGCCAGTAGCTGTACTGATCGCCTGGTCATCTCAGCCCCCGTGCCCAAGAGAAAAGCGACAAGGGTTTTGAAAACAGACATACCACCTCCGCCGACCTCCTCTTCCACCCCAAAGTCCTCTCGGCCAGCATCGACGGTTCCACCTTCTGGCTTCAGTATACCTCCTAATCCGACGCACGAGCCCGATCAGGAGACCGATAGCGGGAGCATCACCCCATCGAATGGTGGTGGCATCAGTGGCGCTACCAACAGTGACAAATCCAGCTCGACTGTCGGCGTGAATGGTCTACCGATAGGTTCAACGTTGGTGAGCACGCCTCGATGAGATCGATAGAGGTTGGAGAGAGCATTTGGCGACTCGGCGTCAAATTTTGTTGTACAACTAAGGATGTATGAATGTGACAAGCTGTAATCCGTCAGCTATATCTGAGAGGATGCAGAGCCCACTCACATCATCCGCGAAGAGCTGCAGGATCCTATCCAGCTCTCTCCGCTGCATACCCGTCCTGTAGGAAATCTCCTCAAACGTCGCAATGCCATCAAAGTACTGTACGCATCTGTCACCAGTGTGAGTGCCCATGCAAGAACCTCTGAAATCGAAGACCACTCACAGATCAAACTTGCTTGCCCAAACTTCCTCCACGGGCTCCCTTATCACCCTCAACCACCGGGCTTCGTCTTTCTGCGCTCTGGCTGGACGAAAGATGAACGATCCTTCAAACTTCGGTATTTGCTCCGGAAGCGGTTCGTCCGATTCCAAGGAGAACTCCATATCGTGGGCATCTTCAACTTCACCTCCTTCATCGTCCTCATTCAAGTCAGAGTCCATCTCGAGATCCGGGTCGTAATCCATAAACGACTGATCCATAGGATTGGCCCTTTGCAGTCTTGGTGACATTCCCAATGGAGGCGGAATACTGGGCGATAGTCTTGCACCGATACTATCCATAGGATTCCGTTCGCCGGCGAAAGTCGCGTGACTTGCTCTGGGAGTCGTGAGACTTTCTACTGGGGACATGATAGGTGTCTTGGAGATAGTGCCTGAAGCCGAGCGACTAGTGGTGGTTGTGGACGTGGCGGATGTAGCAGATGAGCGGGAGAGTTTTCTAGTGGACGGCTGAGTCGAGGATCTCTTCCGCAACCAGCGCTCCCGGCGTCGTTTCCATAATTTCCTCCAGGCGATCTCCTTCACTTCAGGTCGAGCAAAGATCCTGGCACGGGTGTGGACCTGTACCACGAGGTCTTGCTTCAGGAGCCATACCAAGGCGTCGAGGTATAATTGTCTGATGGCGATGTTTGATGGTGCCTCGGGCGGAAGGATCTCCCGGAACTGGACGGGCGAGGCGGAGATTAAAGCGATGAGCTGAGGAAGGAGGGGTAGAGTCCGGAAACGCTTGGAGAACTTCATAGTGTATTCCTCAAGCGTAACGCTGGTATGTAGATCAGCATTGCTGCTCTGGGATCTGCAACTGAGAAAGATCGTCACTCACGTATGTTCGGCAATCGTAGTCGGCATCACAACGGTCCTCAACCGTGTGTTCAGTACATCAACCAGAATGGCCTTTTTGTTCTGCACCAATTCCCTTGCCAACGGGATGACAATACCCTCGAGGTCGAAGCGCAGTATATGTGCGATGTCAACCAGGCTAGAACGCGCTCCAATCAGAATAGCAATCACGACGATTGAGAACAGGTCTTACCGCTTGGTTACGTCGCACGCCTCAATTATCGCTTTCATCAACAGACCTTCATCTTCCTCGGCACTGGTGTCCTTGCTGTCCCTCCTGGAAAAAGTCGGAGTTTGTTCCGCATCATCGACCTCGACCTCGACTCCTTCGACACCAAGCCCGACCAGCGCCCTGGAGATCTCATGTGCCTTCTCCGTCGCATCATCGTCCACCAGCAGGAGGGTTTGCCATGGCTCGACCCTGAAGTCTGGAGCTTTGGCCTCCCAGCCCGCTTCAGAGTCCTCATCTTCTTCGCCGGACGACACCCCATCGATCTCGCCCCAATGAGCCCAAGCTTCGTCGTGATCTTGAGACCGGGGGGAGAGGACCATACTGATTGGCATGTCGACGAGGTTGATGGTGATTGTCGTAGGAAGATGGGAGTAGAGCGGATTAGCGGGTTTGGTCTGAAGATCGTGCAAAGCAGTGAACAGTTGATTCAGAGACCTGTCGAGAGAGTTGTTCTCATAGAGGATCCTGCAGCATTCCAAGATCGGGACACCTGAACGAAGTGATCCGTTAGTAAGGACTTACTAGGTTGCCAGATTCACTCACCCTCGTTAATACATCTCTCCCTTATTCTGGCCATTTCCCAAGTCTCCCTAGCGATAAAGTTCTCCTTGACCTGCATAGCATATGCCGCCGCAGTCCACTTGAACGCAATCTCCCGATACACCTCATCAAACATGCCGGCTTGACTGGTCGGTGCGTGGCCCTCGGATTCGGCGTGGCCGAGCTTTGGATCTGGCTTGTCCACAATCATTACCAAGTGAAACATGTTGAGCGAAGGGGGACCGTCTTTGTCGTCTGATCTGGCCTTTTGCTTGGTGTCCTCTTCTTGATCCGCCTGAACGGCTTCCCGGCTCATATCGGGCGACATGCCCTCTTTCGTTTCTAAAACCGTTCCAAGTGGTCTTTCTCCATTATGACTTGGTTTCCTCGTCTTCCGCCCTCTCGCTAACGGTCTCAGGCCATCATCCTCGTCTTCGGGGTAAGACCATTTCCCATCTGGTCCACAACATACTGGATGGCCCACAAAGACGAGTTCGTCGACGCAAATCTCGAATTTCCGATTACAGGCTGATCTTGGCGGTGTGAGCATGTCACCCAGAAAATCCAGGGGGTAGGATAATGCCCTGTTGTATTGACTCTCCACGAAGCGATCCGGTCCATCTCCTTTGACACTGGCCGTTTGACCAATACTCTCACTGGGCGCAACGGATCCCCTTCTACCGCCATCATACCTTACTGAGCCATTTCCATCCACAACCAGCCTTCCGCCGTTCATGCCTAGACTTCCGGCAATCAGGGTGCCGTCCGACCCTCGGTAAGCTGCATGCTTCGATTGATTCGGTGAGGAGTTTGCCCAAGTCGTCTCCAACTCGCTCGAACTGGATGTCGAACCACTGCTCGAACTGTCCGTTTCGCTCTCTCCAGCGCGATCATCGCCCGAGTCCTCCTCTAGCTCTTTCGCCGATCCACCTCGAGACCAAATCTCGAGATATCTCCTTCCTGCAGAGGTTCCCGCTGCGTTGGCACTCTTCAAGCTGGCCTCGGTACTGCGTCCGCCGCCCTCAGAGGCAGATGCGAATAGCCGTCTCTTGTCATTCCGCGTTGGACCGAAGTGTGCAGCGTCTTTCGCCGTAAATGTGGCGGAGGGGTAGATAGGTTGGGATAGTCGAGTATGCGGCGAGAAGGGGTCTGGCGGGTATCGATATACGTTTCGACCTTTGGATGAGGAGGTTACGAACAGCAGACCGAGGATGTTTTCCGCCATGGCGAATTCAGGCGGATCGCGAGATTATAGGGTAATTAAGGCAGAAAAGCGAGTGCAAAGGGAGCCATCTCGGTTACAGTCTATGTCAATGTGACAGCGACCGGCAGACCTTCTCACCGCACCGCGTTGTAGCTTGACACGACAAAGAGTTGCTGTAGAGTAGACCTGGCCGAGGATGTTTAGAGATGCGACAGATTACGTCACGTTTTGGCCACCTACAGCGCTGCACCTCGTCGCGTTTCGAGGTAATGTTGTTGTCTGTTGTCGTCAGTATTGACTTTTGGTATCGACCTTCAGAGACCGTCGACAGACACTAGACGGGGCCTAGAATAGAGGAGTAGATGAGGAGTCGCTGATAACCGTCGAAGACGGAGTCACAATCGAGGAGCGGAGGGCCTCAGTAATCCAGCTTCGTCCGCTCAATCTGGTCGACGACCATCAACACCTCTAGGCCACCGCATCAAGGGGAGGCTTCGACGGCGCTCGGGATCAGTGATATCACAGAAGTACCAGCCGCGATGGACAGGGTCGTGATGGAACATACGCCGATGTCTATAGGTCAAGGCTCGGACCATGGCAATGACAGCGAGCCAGAGAGCGCTGTTTCGGAAGATCTGAACGATGATGATCACGATTACGAAGTTGGTGAGTCAAGGTCACGGAGAACGCTCTAGCTCTCTTTCGAGGTGATCTGGTCTGGAAGATCCACATACTGACTCGTCGGCAGACGCAATCAAGTGGGCTATATGGAGGGATTCGAGGAAGGACAGGCCGGACGGCTTTGTGGGCTGGGTAAGTCAGACGGTATTCAGCGGTATCAATGCTCATACCAGATGACTCTAGCATTACTGGATTATGGTATGCTACCAATATTTACCTATCACTGCTACGACTGACCCGAGATGCAGTGGAAAAACTACCTCAAGTCCCAGTCCGACTCGTGAGCCTGCAGTTCCTCGCTTTCGGCACATATAGGCTCACCTTGAGACCAGCGAGGAGCCAAACAGCGCTTTCGCAGAGGAAGATGGCAAGATCCCATTGCTGATTGCGTGACTCCTGCCGGGATATACCTATTGCTACAGCTTTGCAATCATACTGATCAATATCGTCGCTAGATTCTGGGAATCATTCAACCGAGACGATCTGCGACCCCTTCCTGGAGAATCGGAACCCGCTGCTCCACCGAAAGGATCCCGTAATAAGAGGATCCAGACGCCAGAGGCGCAGTTGAGTAAGTGATGCTATCTATCATGTAGACACAGCCCGCTCACACCTCGACCTTAGAGAAATGGTTGAACGCGACCAATCGAAAGCGGCTTTACAGCACCTACATGCTTCGCAAGAAATGGGAGGAAACACATCCGGGTCAAATCGTACCCAAGAAGTTCTCGGACTACTATTCCTGGAGGAAGCGGAAGAATCGCAAGAGTACAGAGCGCCTAGCTTCCGTCGCAGCATCCGTTGCTGGCAGTACCACCGGCCAATCCGCCCCTACCGTCCCTTCGACCTCTGCAGAACCCGTAGCGGGCATAGGAAAAGGCAAGGGTAAAGCCAAAATCAAACCGGGACCCATCGCCAAGCCCAAAGTCAAGCAGCCGAAACCGATCAAACCCAAGACTACGGAGCAGGAGAAGAGCGCTCCCGGTTCATTGAAAGTGAAGATAGCCGTTCCCCAGAAGACGATCCCATCCGGCCTCGCCAGTCGTGAGGGATCCACCTTTTCCGGTGATATCTCCGACTTACCTGAGGGTGAATCGCACTCGGCCTTCGAGGAGGCCGGTCCGAAATCGGCGACGGCTACTCTGGCGCCAAGAGGTCTGAATAAGGGCAAACGGAAAGCAGAGGATGAAGTGCCACCACCAAAGGACACATCTTCGACCACCGCTAGCTCGATCCCAGCTAAGAGGAAGAAAACGACGCCGATGGCAACGCCACCACCGCAGTCGCAATCGCAGCCGCAACTACCGCCTCAGCCACAGGTCCCACCTATGCCTACCCATCCATTAATCCATGAAAATCGATGGACGGGTTTGAACAAGATACCTATAAAGTCTGCACCTGCCCTCGACTCGGACCCCAACCCTCGGTTCGGCGATCCCGAACCTGGGATCTTTGCGCCCACACAAGCTCAGCGATCTGCATCGATGTCGGAGATGTCATTCAATGCTGCTGGGCCGAGTGGACCCAGACCGCCAGTCAAGCCTCCGGTCAAATCCTCGTCATACTGTCCTCGACCTACCGCTGTTGTCAATACCGTGCCGACCCAAACATTCACGGACGAGCCTCTGTCTATCCCATTCGAGTCGCCCGCCGAGATCGATGGGAACGACCTTCCTGGGATATCGTGGAATGCTCCCAACAATGCCAGTAGTGCAGAGCGACCGGTCAGCCATTCAGTCGAGACTTCGCCATATACCACGGACCGACCACTTCCTTCTGTCATTCGCTCGAAATCGCCTTCATCAATCCCTGCTCCAATCATAGATATGTCATTCTCACCACCAGCCCAATCTTCGGCCCTGCCAGCGGTTGAGAAACCACCGCTCACCGCACGGCCCAAGTACCAGCATCCCAGTAGGATCCGGATAATGCCAACGGTTGACGACCCATCCGTCGTAGTGCGACCACAGGGCAGTCCCAGGAAGACATCCCTTACGAGGGGATCAGCCGAGGCCATGTCTCGCAGTCCGTCCGCGGGTGTGACGCCCTCGCAGCCGCCACTTCCGAGTCCGACGATGGGGAATCAATCGCAACCAGGTGGAACATTCGCGCCGCCGCCAGCTGCACCAGCGAAGAGGCAACCGGGCAGACCTCTTGGTTCGAAAAATTCGCGAAAGGTGTCCGCCGAAGGGCCATCTCCTGCCCCCAGCCCGCCCATCACGAGGCCCATTCCCATCTTCGACCTGTGAGTACAATCAAGTCTACCTCGTGTCATTACTGAAGCGTCTTCATGTATAGGTCTAAAAATCAGCCAGCTCGACCTGCAGCACCGTCGAACCGAATTGAAAGTTCATCTGCGATATCTGATCCACCCGTCCTGCCGAAGGGTCTGGCTGGACCAACGAAAGCATCTATCCCCCCAGCGCCATTCAAACTGTGAGTCGGACCTCCTAATCCTTGGGTTTCCGCTTATGCTCCTGGCATGTAGGACACGCCCTGTTGACCAGCCTCCGAAACCTGGCCGACCTGTAGCTCCTGCTCAGTCCATAGCTCCTGGCGCTGGAGCCTTCGGCAGTAGACCTGCGAGTGTGGAACAGCGTACGCAGTCGAATGCCTTGGCGGCATCGCCATCCGCATCTGCTCCGCCATTCAAGCTGTGAGTCGAACTTCTTGGTCCATGATTACCCGCTCATAATCCGGACATGTAGGGCAGAAAGGGCAGCATCCACCAGCCAGCCTGCGAAGCCTACTGAACCTGTGCCTCCTGGCCCCGGAGCATTTGGCAGTAGACCTGCGAGTGTTGAACAGCCTACCCAGCCTCAGAGCAGGGCTGCACAACCGCCGGCGCCTGCCATCCCATCATCAACCTTGAAACAGTAAGCGAAGGCATCCAGCACTCGATTTTCCCAGCTAATTACATTGCGATGAAGGGGAGTACCGGATGGCCAGCCGCTAAACCCTGCACGGTCAACGAATTCAGACTCTGGAGCGATTGATAGTGCATCTGTGAGCTCTGATCCCCCGGCCCCGGCGAAGAAGTCGGCGGCACCGCCACAAGCACTTGCCTTCCCACCACCGTTCAAATTGTGAGTCAAGACGTGTCGCCCTCGAGTCTCCCGCTGATGCCTCTGAATGACAGGTCTCCCGCTGGCCAGCCGAGGCACCCTACACCACCGACGAACCCCGGATCTGCCGGATTTGGCAGTGCACCTGTCCATCCCGAACCACCCACTCACTCCGCCATTGCATCGACGTACAATGCTTCCGCAGATCCTAGGAGGTGGGTTGGGGCCTCATGTAATGGTACATCTGCTGATCAGTCCTTGATAGACGTAGCGTACCAGTCTCTGCGACGCCCAGCATGTGAGCTGAAACTTCCCAAAGAATTGATCTTTGCTGACTCCCGCTGTAGCGCGAGTCCACAACACAGTGTTGACGAGCAGACGCCTGCACCTCCTGGCAACGCACCCGACCCGCGCAGCAAGCTCCCCACTCCGCCAGCGTCACCTGTCAAGAGGACATCACAGCAGCTTTCAGATACACAAACTCCCTCTGATTACGGTCGTCCGATCCGGCTCTGCCTCGTCTTGCCAAAGGGTAAATGGATGGACCCTTCCTATACGCTCAAAGCGCGCGTGTCGCCAGGGTCGTTATCGTCGGCAATCTTTGGCAACCACACGCATTTCCTGTTCGGTCCAGCGGAGAACAGTCCCCCCAAGTATAGCGAACTGGCATTTGCGCAAGTCGACACGGTCTGCCTTGATGGAATGTTTAAACTGGGCGCCACCATGACTGAGTGGGCGGCGGTCACGAAGCTTTACGACTCAGCCGAATGGGACGAGCTGGAGGCGCGAATCGGGCACGGACGTCAAGTGAGATAGATTGCAAGTTCTTCGAATCTCACTGCTTGGTGCTGATTCCCGCAGTGCATGGTCGCATACACCGAAGTTACAGGTTATCGCAAGATTCCGACGCATTACGCGCTCATCCTTACCAGTCCCGAGGTCGTCGATCTTTCGCCGATCGGCATCGGTCAGTGGAGATCCGAGTCGCTACCTAGCATCATCCTCCTGTGGCTGGTATTGCCCAAGAATTCTCCAGCAGCGCCCTCCCTTCCGAACCCTGTTCGGCCAGCTATCAAGGACCGGGAAGAATCCAAATCGTCCTATCTGGACACAGAGCCTTTACTGCTTAGAACATACGGTCTAGACCTCGCCTTCATGAAACGTATAAAGGGGAAAAAGGTCATAGTCTCTCCTTCGATGTCAAGCTGGGAGAGACTACATTACTTCATGACCGTGGAGCTCGAAAAGTGATTCACTTCGGCCCCATCAAGCGACCAAGCGCCGGGTGTCTTCTTGGCGATTGACACTTACTTGCTCAGAGTGCTGCTGTCACCAGTCATCACGAGCGATATCCTGCCCCGGGGGACGGCGATATACTCGTTTGGACCATCGATAGAACGGTACCCTTCGCAATGGCGGCTTCGGAGGATATGGCAGAGCGGAGGATTGGTCACCTTCTCGCCGACATTCATTCTTCAATCGCCGGAACAATTCTTGGAGATCATGGGCATAATACGGTCTAGCCCAGACTGGGCCACATACATCATCCCTTCAGTCGTTGAGTGGCTCGCAGAATCATGGGACAAGCCAAAGTAGGTCGAAATCCTCTGATAAGGTTTGCACACTTACATTTGCTCAGTCGATGCCCCCAGCCTATCGCCGCATACGAAGCTGTCTGCTCCTCATTGTTCCTGGACGAAGACTTGCTCGAGCTCTCCGGCGACCTCGTGACGGAAGGGGGTGGTCTCGCAGTCTCGTGCGCCCCGCCTGTGATCCACGATACCCGGGGGTGTGCGACCTGGATAGACTGGCTACATGCGACGTATGAGCAACGGACATTCGAAGGACTGGTCGAGCTCTGTCGCGGCATCCGACCCGAACATTTCGCTTGTCACAACAAATTCGACGGGACGTCGACACCCTTGACCCAGATCGACGTCGAGATCGCTCAAGGAAGCGACATGATGGGAATGCGATTACGACCCGAAATCGTACCTTATCGACGATACATCTACATCGGACCGGTGTCAATGAAGTCAGATCAGCAGAACAAAGCGGTGAGTCTCAGTGGATAGCATGCAGGCATGTTCCGCTCGCCTTGCAGACCCATGCTGAGTTTACATCCAATTCAGGTGGAATACGTCCATCCAGACGATTTCGCCGCTATCTTCAGTGGGGTAAGTCTGTGTCCAGTGATGGATCACATGTGTACTTCCATGCTGATATGACTGTAGGCCGTATAGTGTTCACTGGCAGTTCTGCTTGCTCGTCGACACCCATGGCACCCATAGCTAGTAGGGCATCTTTGCTCAACTGCCCGGAAGTGCCACGTTCAAAACGCCGTTGTGCATACACGCAATCCCGGTTTGATCCCGTGCGACAGGGTCTCAGCTTGGTCTCAGCCTGGCCCGCCTGCTCGCCTGCTTGCGGGAGGTATAAACCCGTCGCTCGCTCGTGGTTTTGTTCTTCTTTCCCATCACCCGCTCAAAACGAGGTGGTCCCCTGCTGTCCACTTCGGACGGCGGGTCACAATCTACCGCGACCGACACGCACGCCCCTGCCGCCCCTGCCACTCGCCGCACCCATCGGTTAATGCCACGACACGTCAAAAAGAAAGAGACCCAGCACTCTATTGGCCCAAGCGCGCGCACCACCCCCCCAGCCTCTGGCCTCCGCAGCCATGCCACTCCGAGAAAAAGCTCTTTAGCTAACTCGGTACCGACGCAGATACGTACTGCTACAACCCCCGCCTCTGGTAAAATCGTCAAGATCAAATGCCACACGACACCACAAACCGGACAACACAGCTACCGGTACAGATGCGTGTTTGACAAAACAAGATCGACTATCATACCATGCACCAGCCATGCCTAATGGTTACGACGCCACGACAAACTCCGGCTATGAGCACACTTGACTCACCGGTATAGATGGTGCTCTGTCATGAAGCTACCCCCAGCCTCTGGTTTTACAAAGCCATGCCAACGGCTACGACGCCACGACGATCCGGATGAAATGCACTGCTTCTCCGGTACGGATGCGCGCTACGCCATTAACACCACCCATCGCCACGATTGAGCCTCTGCTCTCCGGCCCCACCCACACCGCCGCTGGTAACCGAACCATGCACCCACCCGCCCGCTCAGAGCACTTCGCTCATTGCCAACGCCTCTGCGGCATCCACCTGAGCCCTTCGCTCATCGAACCCGCCCCCGCCAAGTCGGTCGCTCTTGACACCGCCCCCGCCGAGCTGTTCGCTCATGCCAACGCCCCTGCCCGAGCTATATGCTCATGCCAACGCTCCCGCCCGAGCTCAATGCTCATGCCAATGCCCCCGCCGAGCTGTTCGCTCATGCCAACGCCCCCGCCCGAGCTCATGCTCATGCCAACGCCCCCGCCGAGCACTTCGCTCATGCAACCGCCCCCGCTGTCAATGGCACGCCCCCGCCAAGCTGAGATTGAGCTGTCGCTCTCCAGTCCGACCACGCCTCTGGGTATCAACCTACACCCACGCCCTGCCCGTCCGCTGCAATACTGCCCACCGACACGTCACGTCGCGCTTGACTTTGTCTCGCAGAATTCGTCTCGTCCCCCGGAAGAAGCATCACCTGTCCTGCCGACCGCTTCAGGTATCAGGTTTCAGGTATTGCTGGAGCTGTAGAGATCTTGTATTGCTATTTCGTAGCTTAGCACAGGTATCATGCACGCGTGCCTCCCTAATTGACTCGAGATGCTTTGATCTGTAGCTCGGCGCCATCATACTCTTGCCAAAGCTTGCTTGACACAGCCATGCGATCGAAAATAGCTGGCTGGGCGATTTAGACTTGTTTTTTCGGCCAAATCCGAGATCGGCGTGCCTGCAACTGCTGACTTTTTTCGAGCAGTCTTCGAGTCGTCCATCGAGTGTATAGATCGAGGACAAGACTGCCGGTGTGTATCTGCCTGACTTTGCATCAACTGAGGCAACTATAGCAGCAGGTGATCCTCCAGCATACACAATCAATTATGGGCCTGAATGGGACCTACGAGAGCAGTGGCTCAAGGGAGGATGTGGACAAAGCGATCCCATACCAACGACCCGAGGGAGAGGAGGTAGTGGACGCAGAGCGATACAGACTCGACAAGGGGGTAGGATCGAGTCGACCAAGTCGATGGCGGTCGCTGGTCAGCCGGGCACAGATGAAGTTGAAAGATAGCGGTGTTGAAGATAGAGGTATCGTCCCCAGAACAGAAGAAGTCAGTACCCGTGCCGGTGGACATGATCATCGATTCGGGAAGTGATACTGAGAAGAGGACGACAGGAGAGAGAGCCATTGAGCGCTTGGGGATATCTGCCTCAATTTACACTATGGGCAGCTTGGAACACCAACATCCTCACAGTACGTACATGTCAAGCTGGACACTGGATTCACACGCTGAAACATCTGCAGTTCTCCGAGGGCATGCTCGGTCCATCATTATTCGCATTGGATCTCAAGACGTCGATACTGTGTATAGTGTTCTTCACGGCGATGTCCTGTATACCCCCAGCGTACTGTGCTAGCAATGGCCCAAAGACTGGAATGCGGCAGATGGTCCAGGCTCGATATGCCCTCGGGTGAGCAATCATTGTCTGTCAAAGGTCATTGGGACTTGCTGACATTGTGAAAAGTTACTGGCCCGCCCTAGTCTGCGGCTTCTTGAACTGCTTGCAGTTTATCGGATTCATGTCGCTCACGGTGATACTTGGCGGTCAATCGCTTTCTCTGGCAGCCAGCTCCGCCATGTCCTGGACAGTGGGTATCATCGTCGTGTCGATATTGTCCCTCCTTGTGAGTTCCTCGCACCGAAGCTAGCAGGATCTTAGCTGAATGCTCCAAGCTCTCTTTCGTTGGCCTACGAGCACTGCATTGGTTGTCACTGGGATCTTTCCCCGTAGTATTAATACTCTTCATCGTCATTGCCGGAGTTACGGGCTCGGATCTCAAGCTGGCTACATCGGAAACAGCCAAAGCGGTCGCCAGTGTCACTGTCAGCGGGGTGCTGGGATATGGTTCAAGTCTGATTGGCTTCACCGTCAGTTATTGCAGTCTAGCTAGTGATTTCGTGAGTCGAACCCACGCTTGCGATTGATCCTCGCTGAATGACAGGAATGTAGACCAGCAATCTCCCCTCACACAATTCGAAGCCAACGCTATTCGTTGTGGTGTTCATTGGGTTCTTCGTGCCTATCGTCTTGGTCCAGATTCTAGGTGCTGTTGCCCAGACTGCCGCCTTTGCCATTCCAACTTGGGACTCTGCCGCCTTGGTGGGCGTGCCCGATCTCATCTTCACCATGCTCGGCGAGGGAGGGGCCGCTCGATTCGTCATGGTGCTACTGTGCTTTAGCGTGGCCGCGAATACCGCTCCAACGATATACAGCTGTGGTCTCAGTGCCCAAGTTGCCATCCCATTCTTGGTCCGAGGTATGTTTACTATCAAAGCCTATCCGTTGAGCCATTATGCTAATTCATCGTTTCAGTGCCCCGATATCTATTGGCATTTGTCGTTTCAGCGGTGTTCTTGCCTATTGCCATTGTTGGGGCGAATCACTTCTACTCCGCCCTCTCCAACTTCCTATACATCCTAGCCTACTGGACAGCTATCTACATCCCGCCTATCGTCCTCGAACCACTCTTCTTCCGTCGACCCGCTTCGCACAAGACGTATCCCCCGGAGATATGGAATGATAGTTCGAAACTACCCATAGGGTACGCTGCAATCGCTTCCCTCATTTGCGTGAGTCCAGCTTCGCCATCATTCCGACCGAGAGCTGATATTGTTGATTCAGGGCGTACCGCTCATCGCGACTGGGATGTCGCAACATTGGTGGAATGGCTGGATCGCAAGGGCTATCCCAGGTGGAGAGTGAGTACAAGTATCTCGCACATGTCATGGATATATCGCTGATATCAATTCCAGAGGCGATGTCGCCTGGGAGATCACTTTCCCAGCAGTCAGCTTGGTTTATCTCGGCGTGAGGTATCTAGAGAGGCGGCGGACTGGCCGTTGAGGGAGTCGATGTTTCCAATTCTGGAGTACTCAATGTCTGAATGTATAAGTCGACGAAGCATGACACAGCCTTATTGTCATTGCTGCGATTGCATCAGCGCATCAGCTGTCAGACTCGCCACACTTTTTGGCTCGTGGTATCACCGCACAGACAGACATTAGGTGCATTCGATATATCCCGAATCAGATCCGTAACAAGGATTGGGCGATGGTATAGGCAAGCTGTACCCACAGGCACTGGTTATCATCAAAGAAGGAATAAACATGAAGGGGTCGTAAAGGGTGGGCAGGGTATACAAACCAACGTAGAATGCCGACGTTGATGGCATTTGTTCGTAAAAGCGAGAAAGGGAAGTCGGTGTTTGGACCTACTTGCCCAGACCGAATCGCTTTTTCTGTTGCTGTTCTAGCTCAGCCATTGCCCTGTCATACCGAGATGAGCGACGAAAGACTCACCGATCCCTTCTCTGGGGTAAGCGGACGCCCGCTCTCGACTCGTCTCTTCTTGTCCTCGAGCTCGAGCCTCTGCTTCTCCAAAGCCTCCTTCATCTCTCGATGTCGGGCGTATAGCTCTTCCTCGGATTGCTTCAGTTTTTGCTCCTTCTCCTGAACTTTCTGCTGGAAGACAGTTTTCATCTCGGCCTCCATCTTAGAGAGCTTGTTCTGCGAACGGGATCAGGACGTGGCGCAAAGTGTCCCAACAGACTACTCACCTCATGGAGAGCTCGCTCTTCAGCTTGTTTGGCCGCGGGGCTAAATGAGAATTAGATGATTGACCCAGTCAACAGGAAACACGCCAGACTCACTTGGTCTCCTTGAAGACGCTCTCGTCCTGCGAGACTCCCATCGCCTTGAGCTTCTCCGTTCTGTAGTTTTCATACAAGTAGTCGTTGGTGTGCTCCCTCAGCTCCTCCATGTGCGTCCTGACCAGCATCTGTCGAAGTTTGACGAAATCGCAGTGGTCCTCATTGTCGACCTCGATCACACCCCATGGGTACGATCTTCCACGGACCTGTCGCCCATCTGGAGTATTGACCAAGTTGTCCGAGCCGACGACAGCAAATGGGACTTTGCTCTGAGTCGAAGTCAGCTGGAGCTGATGCAACATTTAGCTATACTCACAATGATCTCTTCATTCTCCTGGACTGTTTCCTCGTCCTCGTTTTCGTAGGCAGGAGGCTGGAATATCCTGATGTTGTGATGGGCGATATCGGCGAGGACCTGATGGTTTGTTTCAGCATGGCTTTTCAGGCGGCATCAAGTGGTACTCACTCGTCGCTTGAAGAGCATGACCTCCTCCTCAGTCAAAGTATCGGCTTTAGCGATAACGGGGATCAAGTTGACCTTCGTGTGCAGTCTCCTCATGAACTCGATATCAATTGGCTTTAGACTAGCACGAGGTCAGCACATCTCATAGGACGCCCACGAGAATAGCTCAACGTACGAATGTCCGGTAGGCTGAATGAAGTAGATACAGGCGTGCACTCGGTTGTCAACCAGCTTGAGCCTGTTGACACGGTTCTCCTGCTCGAGATAGGCGTCGAAGCGCGACTCGATGTTGTCGACAATTGGTTTCCAGCTATGCCTCGCGTCAGCTTTGCGCGCAGTCCGAGTCGGAATGTCAACGACCCACCTCTCGTCGTTGTTCACGTAGTCACCGAAGCCCGGCGTATCGACAACAGTGAGTTTAAGACGCACACCGGCCTCTTCGATCTCTGCAAGGCGAAGGGATCAGCGAAACAGCACCTCGGCTTTCGATGCGCACTGACCCGCTGTATTGCTTTCAATTTGCACCGTTTTGCCTCGGTCCTGACCGGGCAAGGGTATCTGCTTTGTGTGATACAGTTTGGTTTCGAACAACGTGTTGATCAGAGTGGACTTTCCTAGACCAGACTCGCCTAGCAACAGGTCAGAACACGTCCCCAAGTATGCCCATTGCTGCGACTTACCGACGACCATGGCGACAAACTGGAAGCCCCTCCTACGAAGAGTGGATCAGCAAGGCTCTTGCGTCCGGGTCAGACGCAGCATAGATACTCACTTGACACTGCGCCTATGAAACTGATTGGGCAGGTTGGAGAAGCCAACCCAGCTGGCCAACTTCCTCCTCATGACGCCCTTCACGTCAGACTCGCTCTTGACGCCATTGCCGTGGGACTCAGAGTGCAGCCCTTGGTCCCCGTTGGTGTGATGACCAGAGTTGGGCGTGATAGCCCTGTTGCCATTGAGGAACGACTTGTCATCCTGCGAGTATGGCCCGGGCGACATGGATCCTCCGGAGGTCGCTGAACGCGGTTCTGCTTGTTCGTAGTACGAGTCGGCCATGGTGTGAGTGCTGTTGTGAGGTGCGGGGGCGTGTGCAATGACCCCAAATTGTCAAGCGGAGACCCGGAACTGGACTGCAGTGCTGTTGACGACGGTCTTGAGCTCTATTCAAGTTGGACGGAGAGTTGAGTGAGCTAGATGTCGAGTGAAGTCAACGACGCTCGGGGACCCCCCATCTGAAGCGTGTCGCGCTCAACCTGAAACGCCTATAAAGTGCCACACTCACGGGATTACAAACGGAGTTATCCAACTTCACCGTTTACACCAAGCTCAAGTACCACCATTAGCAGCTGGGTACATACTCACTGCACACCTTGTATTCAATCACACGACAGGACGGCACCGATCGGAAGACAGCAGCGAATACCGCCGAAGCACGGTCGATCAAGAAAGAGGACAAAACCGAAAGACTAAGGCCAAAAGTCCGGTCAAAACACTTGGATCCAGCTATAGTTCTACAGGTGGCAGATAGATCCATTGGAGCAACATGAGGCTTACGCCAGAGGTGAGTCGGCTCAGCCCTGGTACGTATTTGCAATCACTGATGATGAGCCACGATTAGTTTGTGTCGAAAGCGCCTTCAGTCAGTCATTGCGGTTTACGGAACCCATCCTTCGTAGAGGCTGAACATGAAGTAGCACTTAAATGCGTTGAAGGAGCGAGAGTTGGAATTGAGAGGTGAGCGGGTCTTTCGCTTTCTAGAACCAACGTAGAAGACCAGATGGGACCAGTGGAGGAAAAACTGGAAAGACTGGTCATTGATGGACTAAGCTGGCAATAAGGAAAGCACAAGATAACAGTTCCTCTCGCCGAGAGAAAGCTGGGTTATTGGAAGGGAAGAAAAGGACCGATGTCGAAGCCTTCCTGCTGGAATGACAAGCTCAGGAGACGTATTCTGACCGTTCCTTAGGTCTACAAATACCTGTCATCGAGAACTTAGCATCGCACCAGGGGTCATATGACACGCTGAACCTGACGGATAATTCGATTACGGCGCTTGGAAACATCCCTCTTTGTGAGTGGATACTGCTGTAGGATTAACATACACATGCTGACATGCTATCACAGCTCCCCGTATACAGTCGTTACATATCTCGAGAAACCAGATATACACGATCGCACCGACTCTCCCAACAAACGTATGTCCATCGAGCGTTGCTGGAACAGCTGCTGACGAAACATTTTTAGCTTCCCAATCTCGTCACTCTAGGTGAGCAAAATGGCTTCCGGCCATGACAAAAGGCACAGACTGATCCATTGCATCAGTCCTTTCACAAAACTCCATTTCCTCCCTGTCCACCTTAAATCCATTAGAATCGCTCACGCACCTAAAACACCTGACGCTAAGCGATAACCCCGTGACGCAGCATGAGCATTATAGAGAGTTTGTGATCTGGAAGGTGAGTTCAGTCAGAAGAGTCACTTCGGTCCAGCTACTAAAGCTTTCATTTCCGCAGGTCGCGAAGGGAAATCTACGGACGCTGGACTTTGTTCGAATAAAGGATGCAGAGAGAGCAAAGGCCAAGGAGATGTTCATCGACCCAATCACCAAACAGCCCAACGCCCTGGCGATCCGTTTGACGACGTCGACAGCTCCAGTCCCCGGCGCGACGCATAACCTGACAGCGAAGCAGTTGAGTGTGATCAGCGGAGGCAAGGAGGGCGGAAAGGGCAGGCTCATGACGCCAGAGGAGAAGAAGAGGGTCGTTGTGGCTTTGACAAACGCAAAGACGGCAGACGAGGTCAGGAAGCTGGAGCGGATGCTGGCAGAAGGAGTGATTCCAGAGGGCGAATCGGCGGCCAGCGCGATCAACGGCGGCAGCACAGATGCTGCTTAAAAAGCGATCCTTATGGGTTGTAAGTGTATCAGCGTCCCATGAGATGCATTGTACCCTAATAGAAAGGTTGCTCGCGAGCGAAGCAAGTACTTGCTCGACATTATTTCAGCGCTTCTGTCAACCAACTCTTCATATCCTCAATCTCCTTCGGCGAAGAGGAGTGGCCGAGTCCAGGATAGCTCTCGAATCGGATACCTGGTCTTTGGAACGTAGTGCCCTTGCTCAAGAGGTTGAAGCCTAGTTGCCTTGTGAGGAGGTCAACTGATCTCTCTCCGACTATCGACAAGTCAGTGTTCTTTCCGGACAATGCGTCGCTGGAAGTGCTTACAGTGGTATGAGACTACTGGGTCGTCTTTGCCGTGTCCCCAAAACACGGGGATATCCCTGGCACCGGGTTTGACCATCTATCACAAATGCCTGGTCAGTGAAGTGGGAGAAGGGGTGACATAGGCCCTACCTCTTTGATCTTATGGTTGAGGGGCAGCCATGTGCTCAAGGCAATGACACCCCCGAGCTTTCGTTTCGTTGTCAAGCCGCCCAGGATTGCTACTGCTCCACCTTGACTGAAACCACCCAAGATGATCCTGTTCTCCGGAACCCCAGCGTCCACTTCCGCTTGGATAAGGGAGTCTATCGAGGCGATGGAGTTCATGAGACCCTTTTCATCGTCGTATTGCGAGTCTGTGAGCTTGTCCAGCGTGCTCAAGTCGAACCAGCCGGGCATGCTCATACCTAACACGTTAGCAAGGTATTGACGAAAAGCTGTATAGCTCGAGAGACGTACCGTGGTTGATGGTGATCGGAATGGCGGGAGCGTGGGGTAGTACCCATTTGACATTGGGAAAGCTCGACCAGAGCATTTTAGCCACGGGCAACCAACCATGTCCTGACAGAAGCTGCATGAGTTGTGTCCCTAGACTACTGACAATCGCGTAGGGTAGGCAGCTCACCGCTATCTCCAAGACCCTAGAGTCTGCCATTCAGCTTCGATATACCTGTCTCATTGACTGTGCTACTCACGTGGCAGAAGATGACTGTGGCCGTGTGTGCATCCTTGGGCGCAATCTTGAGATGTTTCAGAGTAGCGGCCATGGTGTCGAAGGTCTCTGTAGCTTGAGATATCTGTACGGGAGACTCGTTGCGAGACGAGAGATACCAGATACCGAGGAGAAACGAGACTAAGGCTGTGATAGCCAATAGACTGGACAGTCTGGGAGAGCGAATGCGAGGGACCGTCTTGAAGAACACGACTAGTGTGATAGCTTTCGTGCAATGCTATTTCAGTCGAGCGTAGAAGCGAGGAGAGCAGTTGAGCGTTGCTTGAGCTCAACTTGAGCTGGAGGAGATCGAGCGAACTCGGTTGGGACTCCGCTAATCGGAACTATGCCGAAATATCGCCTGCTCGAGATATCCACCTGGAATTTGTTGTTGTGAAAGACAATCACTCGGAGCGAGGTCTACCTAGCTGATCATAGCTCTCACACGTCCAGCGAGGTCGGTCAGCGTATCCACCACGGAAGGGGTGACCTGATTTATCTGTCCTTGCCGGAGCTCGCGGTCCTCGTGAATGCCCAGTATGTCGTCTCCGCACGACACACCTCTCACGCCAGCAAGGCAAAATGCCATACCGACAAACGACATCACGTATAGAGGTGAGCGCGAGGTCCCAGACTTGCGAGATCTGCGTGTCGAGATTGATACTATCAGGTCGCCGTATACCTGCTCGGATCGATGTAGAAGCTGTGAGTTGCCCCGCTAATATAGGCCCTTTCAGCGCACTGACGGTCCACTCGCAGCGTCTGGGTTATATCATCGAGGTGATGGCTCAGTCCTTCCAGGCGTCAGAGCACCACATCACACTCTGCTTGCGCGACGAGAACGACCACTTGGTCACTCAGTCTAATCTGGCGTTGAAAGTCAAGAGCAGGGAGGTTCTCAAGTAGGTACAAAGCATATCACTGACTGCCCATCAATTAGTACCAGAGATCCAGAGCTGATGTCAAATGTCAGACTCGTACTTTCGCCCGCTTCAGAAGCCGTCGCTGCGGTCACTTCTCTCAAGTACGCCGAGCAGAACAAGTCCCACAGCAACGACTCGGCGATAGCCTTGGGCAACAATGTCAATGTTATACCGCTCAAGCTGGCACTTTTCAACTTGTCGAAATACGTCAAGGAGGATGACTTTGCGGTGGAATTCATGATCAGAGGAGGCACAAAGGTGCTCGTAGCTCTGTTGGAGAGAGGGGATAGAGGATTGACTGGCAATACGCTCGCAGTGGGTGATCCGCGATGGAGACGGCTCCGCTAGAGCTGACTCGATCGCCAGTACGCCTTGCAAGGTGTCAGAGGGATTCTGGAATTCGAGTCCAGCTGGTCCGATCTCACAGATCTGTTTGTCGATCAGATCCTCCACATTGTGGTTTACAATTCGCAACCCAACATCCTTCGGCCCGCGACCGCAATCATCAGAAAGCTTGTCATTTCAACTTCGCAAGTTGACACCGGGGTCAGAGATAGGAAAGGAAAAGGAAAAGCTGGAGCCAAGCCAAAGAATGAGGCCACCTTCGACAACCCCTTCGGATTCGATAGAATTTTCAAGCGGATGAAGCACAATGACATAGAGGGGAGCTCTAATGGTGCAGCTGGATTGTTCAAGGTGGTTACTAAGCGGCTTGAAGGGACGGGTGACCTCGAACTCGTTGCGCAAAGGTGAGCCACGCGGTGATGTCAGGTGTATGGGAGCTGACCTGATTTATATGTAGTCTCGGTCTCATCAACGCCTGTTTGAGGTCGGCACAGCAATCGAATAGTGCACAATACGACGAGCTAGTCAATTTGGTGACCTCGCTCATGGTCGGTCGCCATGTCTCAGTGAGCATAGATCAGTTCGGAAACTGCGTGATCTCGGCTGATTCATTCGCAGCGCCTGATCCCCACGAGCAGCAACAATATCGTCGAGCCTCAAATCCTCAATTTCCAAGCTCGTTACGCTGCGATCTTGCATCATCGGCGATTGAAGCAAGTCCGACCTGGCCAGAGCTATGACGAGGAACGTATGCTGGCGGATATATGGCGAGCAGGACGATTGGGACAGCCTGTCGAGCCTGGGGAGGTGACAAATGACCGGGCAAGTCGATGGGGCAGCTCGAATGGCCATACTGCTGTTTACGACAGCGAAAGGAATTGGCAAGGCTGGAAGAGGATCGGGTTAGAGACTGAGAACGACGGAGACCATGAGGGTCCAATGCCGTTCCTCGAGGTCGAGCTGTTCCGCGATGTCGGGGACTTGGGTCTCGACTGTCTTGTGAGCAGTATCTCGAATAAGAGTTCTTGCAAAGACTGATGTTCTTCAGCACTGGTTTGTGGTCAACGAGGACCAGTTCTACAACGTAAGTCTCCCAGATCATTATATCCGTCGCTTACTGACTTCCCTCGCAGATCATCCTTGAGCAAGAAGCCAAGCCCATCGAGAGCCGTTGTCCGATTGGGAAAGCTAGGTTCGTGTTTCTGGCTCACTATGTGCCTGTTTTCGCTGAGGAGCTTCCAGCGCTGAATGCGTCAAAATCCTATGTGACCACTATAAGATCACTCTTGCTGGTCATCACTCGCCACCCTCGTTCCAGCTATTCCTACTGAATTTCCCGCGATTACACGCCCTTGTCTTGAAGTTCCTCCTGCGGTGAGTGCGCCCACAAGATCAGTCTGTATCAAGCTAACCTGAAACACAGCATGTGGACCGACTCCGACTCTCGGGTGTCCGACTTCGATCGACTTTCATTCCTGGTCCGCTCTCAAGTTCACCTGTCTTTGTCCGATGAGGCATCCAAGTCGTGGCTGAACCTGGAGAAAGACTTCTTGGAACTGGATTACCGGACCGTCCGGGACAGACAAATGGAGATGCTTGAACAGGAAGACGGTATGCTCAACCGACCTTCCGTCAGGGAATTGAGGGAGAAATTGGGCAGGGAGGCATACGAAGTCTTGGCGGATCAGAGGTGTGTTATAAAAGCTCATCACGAAGGAAAGAACTGACATGGCTTGGTCTTAGGGCTGGCTGCATGCTACAAGGCGCTTGGTTCAACTCTAGTACAGTTCTTCTCCCGGGAGTGGTCAGCTCGGTGAGGCCAAACGCCACGAGACCACTGCGCTTCGTTCGCTTGGTGAGTGTAGTCCTCTTCACCGAGACGGCAGAGTGCTGATTAGAGCGAAAAGTCTCCTAACAAGCGGATGTTGGCCTGGGGTGAGTTTGCCAAACGACAAGCCACACCACCAGAGTATGAGTCGCTTCGCGAGAGAAGTGAGTTGGACTAGCGTGAAAAGTCGAGTCAGAGGCTAATGCGAATCAGTCGACCTTGGCAACGTCACCGATATCAGGATGCAGACGGGATGTGCAATTGGCTCGAGGTCACCCAATATGATCTCCAAGCTGTCCTTCTCGCTCATGTCGGGTTCTGAGCTGTCGCTGCTCGACGTGGACGCGGTGCATACTGCACAACTGGCAGAATGGACCGACGGTCTGAGGGTCCTTCGCGGCGAGGCAGGTATGGCAACGAAGGAGACTGCAAGCTATGTCCACGTGAGTAAATGGCCCCTGCGCGTTGCGATGTGCCGATGAGCTGAGACCCGCGATAGATTCTCACAGAGCTGGCACTCAAGGTCCGCTTGCTGGACATAACGGGAGATGGAGTCGAGTTGCCTGACAAAGTCACCCACGGAACAGGTTTGTGTGATTATTCAGTACGCAGGCCACTCAGCTGACGCATCTCCAGCACCTCTCAGCGTGGACTTCTGGTTCGCCAAATGACGATTGGACATCTAAAGATTGGTGTACACAGACCATAGTATAATTACATGACCTCTTATGCCCTTATGAAACGAACGATAGTTGCCAGTCCCAAGGTTGAATCACGGGTCGTAAACGTCGCTACCTTCTTCATCACTGTCCTCTTCGTCATCATCGCCCCCCATGTCATCGTCCGTGTCATCCAGGTCGTCGACGTCTGCGTCCAAGTCGTCCACGCTAGCGTCCAAGTCTACGTCATCTAGGCCGTCGTCTCCCAGGGGCGGGTCTAGCGCCTCTGACGGCGAAGCCATATTGCGATCTTCCTGCCGTCTATCCTGATCGGCCTCGCTCGGCGTGGGTGACTATTCTTGAGCATCAGTATGGTCAGATCTTCAGGAGTGACTGTGAGAAGGGACCAGAAGGCGTGACCCACGGGTGCGGCATCCATCTCCATCTGCGTCAACCTCCTGCCATAGGGCAGTAAGAATCGGTGACCAAACATATTGACTTCTTGCTGTGGTTCAGAGCGTCAGCAACGACACATCTGATTCTGAGCGGTAGAGAGACTGTCCCACCTTTTCGTCCTCCATTGCATCCTCCTCTTCGCTCAGCTCGTCCGCGTGTCTACTCAGATCAATCCCGGCCGGCCTTTTGCCCATCAAAGCCCTACGCTGCGCTCTAGCTTTGCTCTTCGACTGTGACCTGATCATCTGGGTACTCGGTCCAGGGCCGGAGATCGCCATGACAGGCTGGGGCACAAACGAGACACCAGAGAGACCATTATTGGCAGGGGTCGGTAGAGATGATTGGCGCTTTGCAGCAGCATGAGGTGATGGTTTAAGGAGGATGTGGTGGACGTGCGACCGGGATGATATTGGGTAGGGATAGAACGAGTAGGTCGGTTCCAGGTCAAACGTCGGGATGTGCGGGTAACCAGGGCTATCCAGTAGCATCGTAGCCGTAAATACGATGGGCTGTCGAGGATGGGGTCCAGTGAAATGAATGTAAGAGTCAACGTTCAACATGGAAACACGGAAATCAAAAGACGCGTTTGATTTCCTCAGCGGGCTCAGCCCGACTCGATGTTGCCGCCGAGCGCCGAGCGCCCATACATGATCCAAAGCCTGTGTTGCATCTATAACACATATCCGCATGCTTACTTCTTCTCGAAGAGGTATCTACCCACACCCCAGGTCTCGCCATTGTCCAAGCCAAAGAACTCTGAACACGCAATGAAGAACACTCTAAATCTATAGTACGTCTTTCTGCCCTCTTCCTCGCCCAAAGCGTCGACCAGCACTTTCATACCCTCCTTGCCGTGTTTGTCCTGCAATTGCAGCCAGGCTTCCAAAGTCCTGGAGTAGTGCGTTCCGTTTAGGTATGACGAGTGTATCAAGTGAAGGTCCTTCTGGAAGTAGGTGAACAAGTCCAGGGAAGGCATTGTGCCGCCAGAGAAGAACGTTTGGGCCATCCAGCCATCTCCCTCTTCAAAGTGGTAAGGAGAGTCCTTGTGACAGAAGATGTGGATGAAGACGAGTCCAGACGGTTTCAACCACGTAGAGACCTTTTTGAACAGTACGGGGTAAGCCTTCATGTGCTCGAACATTTCGATCGACATGATGTGGGTGAATCTGAAGAGCAGGCAGCGATCAGCGATGTATGTATCAACCTCGCCTTTTTACTCACTGCTCCTTCTCCTCGAAGTCGTACACATTCACGTCGCCCGTGATGACGGTGATGTTGTTGAAGCCCTTTTCCTTGGCCACGCCATCAATGTGAAGCTTCTGCGTTCGGGAGTTCGACAACATCGTGATCGAGGCCAAGGGGTAGTGCTGTGTAACGATTTCAGCGACGAGTCCGGGCATCCTTGGCCACCACTCACCTCCGCTAGGAACAGACCCAGAGATCCCCAGCCACAACCGAGATCGAGGATCTTGAGACCCTCTCCCTCTTTACCGACTTCCCCGTATCTCTCCACATTGCCCTCATCGATGACCTTTCCATCTGGGCCCTTCTCCAATCCCACACCTCGGAGTCCTCTGCCCAGTCTCGCAGACACGCAATAGCTCGATAACATCGCGTCTTCGGCATCACCAAGACTGCTTTTCGCGTTGGGAAAGTAACAACTCGAGTATTTCATGCGTGGACCGAGGCACATCTGCAGGAACTCGGTCGGGACCTCGTAATGCTGCTCGTTGGCTTTCGCCTGTTCGATAGCGATGGGTCGAGAGTAGAGATCCTTGATAAACTCCATCTTGGCGGCATGGTTGGCAGTGAGCGAGCCTGCCTTTGTGTGAGCTCGCTATCCCACTCATTTGGCTTGAAGTTGCTCATAGTTGTACTCACCCTTCTCGATTTCCTTCTGACGGGTCCTACAGAGCTGGCGAATGACAGGCCTGAGTGCCACGTCTGGGATGTATCCCTTGTCGAGAAGCGAGTATGCGAATTCCATGGCTGAGGACCTGTTCAACGCAAGGCAGAGGTGAGACTGTGGTCTATATTTCTCGTGGACGAAGACGACAGCAGACGACAGCATGCAGTTGCATGCAGGCAGATCCCGTTGTGTTGCCGATGATGGCAGCAGCCAGGCACCGGCATCGGGCACGGCCATGCGAGACCACAACTCCGGATGAGGCATGCCTACAGACGCTGGGGTTTCGCAAGCCTGCCGCGGAATTCATTCGAAGGCGTCCCAGGATTGCGTCTTACGTGCCCATCTGTACTCGCGATGTACTTGCGCTGTGCATGCGTTGGCCACTCGGTCAACACTCGGTGCCCGCTCATAGCGTCACACACCACATGCGTGTAGACCTACTGCTGCACCTGCATGTGTCGGTCGGGCGTCGCGATGGGGAACATTGAACCTCGAACTGTGAGCTCGATCGTGCCGACAGAGATCTGCATCTCGTTCTCGTCCAGCCTGACCCCACTGACCCCTGCCTTTAATGATGAGCGCCGAGGCAAGAGGAGTCCGAGTGACACCAGCGACCACCTACCTTTGTACCCCATGAAGGGTGACGCTAATGGACTCGGCGTACTGATCGCTCATCCCATTTGAGGATCTCGTTGATTGGCGCATTCATCAACAAGTCGACACAGGTCATCGACAGCTAGCCTTCGACGACCCTGTTGCATCCTCATTACCTAATGTCGAGCTCGGGAACACCTGAAGACTTGGGAGAGATGGCGTTCCACGTCTCCGTCGGTCACGATAGCAAGTCACATCCTGCCCCGGGCTTACACTACTGACGTTGACTTTCAGTCATCTGGGTCTCTGGCTGGGTTCCATCCTCGGCGCTCGGCGTAGTATGCGTTTCTATGGTTTTGGTCCTGTTGTCGGTTCTCGAGCGATATCTGGCATCCATTCGGCAATCTCTGGCGTCCGCTTCTCCGAGGTGAGTGAGGCGAAGACGCGGGGCCTCAAGATCAAATACTGATAGCAAACCTCAGAGGCGTGCACCAGGCCATACCGGATCCACCAATGTCCCCTTCGCATCATCACCTCACTTCCGCAGAAAGTCTCGGAGCCCAATCGACCCGACTGTTGCAAAATCCAATCAACAACTGGGCACTTCCTGGCGAACCCAAAGTCATCCCAGCGGAGTCTCCCTCAGGAGCGATTGGCGTCCGGACACGAGTCGCCGTTGGTGGTCTGCATGCACTGCACACCCTGGTCCACTATCTCTTGATGTAGGTCTCACCTTGTCCCGAACCCTACTTCGAGGTGAGCTGATCAGTACTCAGGCTTGTCGTCATGACCTTCAATGTGTGGTACCTCTTGGCGATCGTCCTAGGAGCGGGAGTGGGAGAAGCATTGTTCGGACACACCATATCCTCGCCATCATCACATCATTGATGTATGGGATGCCCATGCATCACGAGACTGTACACAAGATATGGAATATGATACAACATCACAGGGTTGAGAACTGATTGATCACTCCGAGTCGGAGTCAATTATCCGCCTTCTTGCCATACTGGGTCTTGGCTCGCCCACTGAACTTGGCGAAACGCTCTTCGTCTTCTGCCGTGGATCCGCTTCGTCTTCACTTTCGCTCTCACTTTCGACAATAACCTGTGAGATCGTTTTGACGGGAGAAGATGGGTCCAGATCCACGTCGACGTCCATTTGACTCGGCTCGACCTGTGAGCTTGCCCCACCATTCACACTCACACTCTCCCCTCCAGCGTCGTCGCCCTCTTTGCCCTTGCCCTTTCTCTTTCTCTTCTTTGTCCCTCCCCCTACCCTCATGGTGTTCCCGCCCCCTTCCGCCATGGCTTGCATCTCCAACCTCAACTGCTTCTCCTTTTCGAAGAACGCTTTGTCCGCTTCCTCGTCATCGTCCGAGTCCTCGATGAACGCTGCAGATTTGTAAATCTGTGTTTCGGCAGTCTTCCTCTTCCTAACTCGTTTCTCCTTTTGCTTTGTGCCGTAACCCTCGAGATCAGAGTCACTATCGTGGGCGACAACACGGCGAGGGCGTCTAGCTCGACGCAGTAACCCGTTCGCATCGGCTTCTGGATCCGGAGGACTGGCCAGGTACTGCTGCAGAGCACCTATAGACGCGGTGAGGTTTGCTGGGAGCGTCATCGCAGGCAAAAACCATTTCTGATCCAGCGCTGGGATCATTAGCGAAATCCTCCATTGCTCATGACCCACCTTTCACGTCTTCCGTACGGTCAAACGCGAGTAACTTTAGCATCAATCGGAAATGTTGATCCCTGGCCAGTGCCATCTTCCGTTCCTCGTTGTTTTCAGGATCCAGGTCTGAAGCATAGCGGTCAACATTGGCCCCTGGTGGAGTCGCCGAGTGCTTACCTATCTGCTGAAACTTATCCATCGCTTCTCTGCTAGGGCCGGCAAAGTTTCTCCGCCTAGTCTCCTCGTCTCGATTCTCGTCATCGTCATCGCCAGTAGACGCCACATTGGATCCATCCGTCGTCAAGACGATCTCAATCCGAGAAGCCAGGGCGATTTCGAGAAACTGTGCGTTCGTGTCAGACGAAGTTTGAATCCATATTTCCTACTCACCTCGAGGATCCACTCTATCCAGTTCTTGTGGTCCGTCTTTAGCAATAGACCAATCGCAACTTCCATCTGCTTCGACCAGGACAGCTTCTTGTTCTTCTTGAACTCGAGCTCAGGCGGCGCGAGATCCAATTTCTCCCTGATCCTGTCCCTCTGACCGCCCATTCCGTCGTCACTATCATCGTCACTCTTGTACGAACTGATCTCTTTCCAAGAGCTCCTCGTCTTGGGACTGAAGGCCTGGACGATGAGGAACGGATCTTCAGAAACCCTTTTAAAGAATTTCCTGAGGGTGAAATTGACGAGTTGCAGAAGATCCTTCGTCGCATCTCCTTTGGGCAAAGCGTTCTGTTCGTCCAACACCTGACGGAACAACGTAAGGCTGGACACCTGAGAAGTCAGCTCCGATCACTCATGACTCGTCCCACCTTGAAGTATAGGCCCTCCGCTTGAGTTTTGACCACTTGGCGGTGCATCAGTCCGACGACTCGCTTCATCTGCTCTGGATCCTCAAATTCGCGGAATCGCGAGAGGTAGGACATCAGCGTCTTGACGACCGACTCGCAAGCGAATCGCTAAGAAGCGTCAGGCCCAGTCCACCCACTCTCGGATTGTACACTCACCTTCTCGAACGACTGGAAAGTAAAGGCGTGCTCGGCATATGTCGGTGCGTTTCTATCCGGCGGCATTTCACCATTCTCATCTTCCTCAGAGTCGCCATGATAGTCCTCTGGTATGGCCGATTCGGCCTCCTTGCCGGCAGCCTTCGCCTTCTTCTTTCTCCTGTTGGCCTTCTTCTTCCGTATGAACATGAATGTCTTGTTCTTCGAATACTTTTCCAGCATGCGGAGCAGAACATAGGCAAAGTGTACCACCGAGTCGAGATAGGCTACCGATTGATCCTTGTAATGCGAGATGACTTGCAAACAGCTGTCAAGAATGTCTCCGTTGTAATACAGCTGATCTTGCAGAATGTTCGCGACTTCCACATCTTCCTCCTCTTTAGAAGCGGCCATTGCGTCTAATAGGAGTAGCTAGGATCGTCAGAAAGTCACCGGGCCTGTTCACTTACGATTTGAGTGAAGCAGTCTATACATGCCTGCAGCTCGGTCCACGCTGGTGGCTTGAAGAGGTTAGTCGTCGAAGTGATAATTTGGCCATACAGCACATACCTTTTCCTCTATCGTGTACCTCATTCGCATAAAGACCCATCGAACAGACTCCAATTCCGCCATCTCTGCAACCAGACCAAAACTCAGGTCATCGCGCTCAATGACTTCGCCCCCGTTGTTCGCCGCAGCTTTTTGCCGTAGTACGAGCAGGTAGTCGATGAAGAACCTGGCGAGGACGAAACATCGAACGTTATCCGTGAGCCGGATCTTGCTCCTTTCCATGCGGATATCCTTGAGTATCGAGGCGAAGAAGGCTAACGGGAAGGTCAGATTGGATTGGTTAGAAGGAACTCACTATTGAAGGATGACTGTATGAAAGTTTTGGCTAGCGTTTGTAGCGCTCTCATCGCTTCAGGACTGAGGTTGACGGTTCTACTCAGGTCGTCCTATCGCGTCGTTAGTCAAGACGGATTATCTGCCAATGAGAGGACTCACCACTTTCAATACCCTTCCTGCGCGCTTCCTCTTGACTTCATCTAGCATCTTCCCAGCGTCGACGGTGATCGCATTCTGCTTGTGCAGGACCAGACGTTGGTCTCCCTGGATATTCATAAGCGCGAGATCCCTGGCATCGGCCTTTGCTCACAGCTCTGACTGCGACTGTCGTTCCAAATCTCGAATGTCTAGTCATTCCCGATCGCGATTGCTGTGATTTTTGCCTCTTCTCTGCTTCCAGCAGTTTGGTCAGGTTCTCGATTGGCGCCTGGCTGGAGTCAGCGAGCCAGATCATCCGCAAAGGAAGAGAGCTCACCCTGTCCTGATCTTGAGCAAGCTCGCGAGCTTTCACAGAGCGGAACACAAGGTGCAAGATGTCCAAGACGAGCACGTTGTAGAGGTTGTACTCCGTCTTGTCGGCACATGACGCCAGGGTTAAGAGCAATCGAAAGTAAGTGAGTTGGTCCAGTTGTACCACCATCGTAGACTGAGGTGACGAGTCAGACGATGTCACACGATCTAGTAAGGTGCGTACGTACCTGCAGATTGGCCAGCTCCTCCTTCTCGCCGGTGGCAGTGCCCTCGGCGACAGCGTCTTTGATCGCTAAGAGATTCCTGACAATATGCAGTCCAAGCGAGATGATCTTCTCGTCCTTCTCGTCCCTGCTATATATCAGCAAGGCTGCTCAAGCAGTAGCGGATGCTACTGACTTTCTCGCTTTGGCAAGGTTAGGCAACATGAGGGCGAGTATACACCTCAAGGGGCCATTCGTATGCAGTATCATAGCCTATCAAGCACAACGATCAGCACAAACAGAGCCATCTCAGGTATTTCGTCACGTACCTTGTACTGAATCTGCGCTCTCAGTAAAGTGGCATAGTCCGTGACCAGCTCCCGCTCATCCTCTATCTCCTTCAACTCCTGTTGCACATCGATAGGCCACGTCAATGCCGCAATCAGATCGCCTAATATGGTCAATATCCTTGGTATCCCCGCAGGGACTTACAAGCCATCAAAGCAACTTTCCTCCCCCAATCTCCTCTGTCGGTGCACTCGACCAGTAACGCTATCAACTCCTTCATCAGACCCGCTTTTGCCATACATCGCGCAACGGTCCGCTCGTCATCCGAGTCATCCTTCCTCCATAGCTTCTTCAGATCCTTCAGTACACCAAGAACCGAGTCTCCAGGTCGATATATCGTTTCGTACTCTCCACTCCCGGCTGGCGTCTCGACCTGCTCGAACCCTCCCAAGGCGTTGACCAGATTTTGCACAGCGGGCATGAAAACCTCGGCGCGATCCGGCTGACCGAGATCCTCCAGATCGTCAAGCGCGTCATCTCGTCGAGCATCCTCCTCTGAATCATAGCCGAGGTCCTCTCCCACGATCGAAGACATGCTCTTTTATCGATCAGGAGGTAGTGAGAGTAGGTAGACAGTACGAAGACCGACAAAATACCGAGGACATTAGTCGATTGACTTTCTTTCGAAACGGACACGCGACGCGTCCGAGATGAGATGAGTGAACACGTGGGGACCACGTGTCGGGTTTCTGCGCTGTTTGCGGCGACTCACTGCCTGCGTGACGCCCGCTTGTGCAGTGCGAGGGTATCTCTTGGGTTCCATTATACATGAGAAGGCTCAATGCATTGATGTCATGTCTGGTATTGTACAGATGTGGCGCTGGCGACGCACGCGTCAAGCGGCAACCTCAGCTTTCGTCTTCTTCGCAGTCGACTCTGGTAGACTCGGGCTAGCCTCTCTCTTAGCTTGAGTCGCCTTCTTGTCCTGCTTCTTTCCCCCCTTCCCTTTCTTTGGCACATTGCGATCCTCTACCACCGCCTCTTGTACCTCGGCATCATCTTCATCCTCCTTGCTGAGCAACTCCAGAGCATCCATATAATGCTTCATCCTCCACATGTGACCGATTTTGCAGCTCATGAAGTCGAACGAGACGGAGATGACCGGCCCGCCTGCTTCATCCGCCCGTTGCTTGTTCTTCTGGATCTTAGGATATCGCTGAGAAAAGTGGTTGAGGAGGATGTGCTTGGCCTTCATCTGGATTCCGATGTCGATAGCTTCGGAAAAGGTACTGTGACCCTTTGTCGCAGCTAGTTCGCCCGATTGGTCGTCAAGTGTGGCTTCGTGAATGAGCAGCGTCGCCCCTTGTCCTGCCTCTACAAGTGATTGACATGGTCGAGTGTCGCCAGAATAGCTATTCGTGAGCTACACGATCACATTGATTGACTTACGCTATCTTCCATCCTGACCGGTGTTCTATGATGAAACCGAAAGCCGGCCCACGATGAGAGACCCGGGGGGTACGCAGACCGACGATTCCGAGCTCCCGCTCGAGGATTTCTTGATGCTTCGCGATATGGGCATCGCTATCATCAGCAATGTCGTCATCCATATCACCCACCTCAATGAGCGATCAACCATGAGATCTGTTTTCGGCCAACGACGGGTACCATTTGTGAAGGATGGAGAGACCCTTGGAACTGAGGGCGGGGATGGTATCGCGTCGGCGAAAAAGCTTGCACTTGCATCGTAGGCAGCTTCAGGCGGAGGCGGCATCGCCATACCCGGCAATCGACCCGTCGCCAACGCCTCGTTGGAGAGCCAAATGACATTGTCCACGGCTTCTTGTGATACACCATAAAGCCACGACCCGGACTCCGACAAGCTGAGGGTGATCGGCATCGGTGCCACAAGATATAAAGGCGACACCAGACCGTGCTATCGAACATCAGCGGTGCCGCAATACTGCGACTCACCTTGAAGCGATCATGCAAGATCGATTGCAAGCCAAGGTGGTGATCCGCGTGCATATGGCTGATGTGAACAATCTTGAGGTTATTGTAGAAATCTTGCATTCCCGCCATTCCAAACTTTCTCCGTAGCTGACCAAGTGTGCCCTCCCCCGCGTCAAGTAGGATACCTCCAAAGTCGGGAATGTCGAAGTGTGTGCTTGAGACGTTTCGATATTTCGACGGTATCGCACTTCCCGTACCAAGTGTCGTGACGGTGATGTTGTCACTTACCTCGGTCAAAGCAGCGTCCCAACGAGCGTCCGCCCGCACCGAGGCTCGCGCTTGGTCGACCGCGGCAAAGAACTCGGTATCCACAGCAGCTCTCTCTCGACGAGATCGAGCGAGATCCTCGGATGAGCTTGGGAAAGGGATGTCTTTCTCGTGACGACTCGCCAGATGGAGGGGCCCGGGAGGCTGTAGCTTCATTTCCTGGCCGGGCTGCAAGAAACTCATATTCGGCAGCAGTGGTCCATCTGATTTTGGTGCGGCCAGATTGTGAGGAAGGGGGAAGATTTTGTCATCGATTGCGTTGAGATACAATGTGTTGTAGGCGGAAGCGGCGAAAACGCTATCTGTGGAGATCGCATCCGTGTCGGCAATGAGATGCTACATGTCAGCGCATTCCAAGTTCAGTGCACCTACCTGAGTGCTATCACCAAAGCGCTGCATCCAAGACTGATACGACTTATCCTGCCATACTGACGTCGGAACTCTGTGTACCACGGTCGAAGCTGCTTTCGTGCCATTGAAGAATTCGTCAAAGCTGGGAGATGCTAAAAGCTGCGAGAGGTTTGGACTCGAACAATTGACCATGATGATAACCTGCCAACTGTCAGCTACGAGAGACACCCTGTACTCACAGGACCCTGCCTAGTCGCTGAACAGATCTCGTCTGGCTGGACCGTGCGCTGTTGACCCGGATTGTCCGGATCTTCATATGTAACCGACTGACCCCGAGTCAACGGTCCTCTGAGATGATTGGGGATCTTCAATTCCTTGGCCTTCGCCGCGTCGAATTTGCCTTGAATATCCGCCGCTTGACAGATGTAGACCATATCCGTGGCCGTCAAGTCCGGTGCTGGCATCGGCAACGCCATCCTGGGCTGCGTTTGAGGTCCTACCCGGTTGATGAACATGTCATCAAGGATTGCGCGAACCCTTCCGCTATCGTTACGTGCAAGAGGCGGTCGGCTGGGTCCTGGTAGATTGTCCGGCGTGAATGCGATGGACCGAACAGTAAGGTAAGGGGTTTGGTGTAAACTGTGTATTTCACCAGATGGCGCCTTATGAGGCAAGACTTTGACATTGATCGAGCTAAGATACACGATAAGCTTCATCTGCAAGAACCTTGGAGAGGCGACAGCTCACCGTCCAAGAGAGCCTCGGGATGTCGCCAAGAAATGGCCGATGTCTGGTGGACCCATTATGTCTAGATCTTGGATCCCAGCGTCGGCAGCAGTCATAATCAAGCCTACGCCACGAGAGTCAGTCGCCGTATCACATTTGAGCCCCCGACACTCACCTGGGAGACCAGCTCGGCTAGACCGGCCATCGTTGATAAAGATCCCCTTCAGTCCTTTGATCGCCTGTCGCTTCTGAACCAACGCCCTCTGCGTACCCTCGCCACAGCCAAAGAGGTATCGTTCAAAGTCACACGACAGCCAGAGGCTGAGATCCGTGTCCACATTGGGTTCGGTCAGGACCTTGAGGCCCAACGTATAGTGTAGGGCTACCATTGACCTGCTTGAGAACGATCCCAGTGCTGTCAAGCGAGTAGATGGGCGGCGGCCGAGGCCCAGCAGTGTTATGAGGCGCGTGGTTATCGCGGCGTATGACTTGGGCACAAAACTCGAGATGCCGAGGGTTCAATTGTCCCCTCGTGCGTCTTGCCGTCCCCTCAGCTGGTATCCTTTGCTCTACTTTTGGTGCTGTCGATGACTCGCATTCGCGAACAGCGCAGAAGTGGACCAGAAATCTTGGTCGATCGAGATGAGAATAACGGACTTGCCGGGAATCTCCGTCGGGGCCAGCGCGAAACTCCCGCCTAGCCTCGAGCTCTTCAATTCGCAACTCGCCTTTCTCTTCTTCTTCAACGCTCCACCTTAATAGGTAAGTCTGTCCTAAGTATCTACGCAAGATCCGCGCTGACAAGATTTGACAGAGTCGCTTGATTGTTCGATACACACCACGACAATTAGGTGCTCGGAGGAGCGAAGAATAACGCAAGTCACCCTTCTGCTATGGACGGTGGTACGGTCATGGGCTCAAAGGTCTTTACGGCCGGGTCGACGGTGGTTCACCCTCTGTCTTCCGAGCGCAAGGCGTTACATATTCGAACTGGCCAGACGATGCATCTGTATATCATCGGCGATGTTGGCCGAAGAAGAATACAGGCTGGAGTCGTTTTCGAGAGAAACAAACCGGTCTTTGACCTATCTGCCTGCCTGTATCTTATTGCAATCGCCGACGTCTCTGGGGGTGGCTGATCTCAACTTATGACTCGAGAAGCTCGCGTCACATTTCACGGACGGTCGCTGGGGCCGACGTTCGGAGCACGGACCGATTGTACACGCTCTTGACGGCCTCTTCCTTTTCTCAGTGTGCGGGAAGGGCAGCTCAGCCAGTGTCCAGTGCCGCGCGCTTGCAGATGAGCATGCCTGTTGAGCGAGAGCCGCTGCTGCAGCTGCGTTTCATTGAGTTGACAGCGGCACCCGGCGCGATGACATTGGATTACCGCATGGCATTCACGGCTTAAGCCGAAGGGTTGCGAGCCGACGTACCTTCAAGGCTTCACCTCGAAGCTCGAAGCCACCAAGTGAGAGTCCAGCTACATCGATCAGCGAGACGCAGCCATCCGGGTCTCTTCGTCTATCTGCACGTCTGTCAATCTACCGAGGATGTTGCACCTCAGCGCCGGCGCAGCTCTGAGCGTCCTTCTTGGCCTGGCGGCCTCGGTATCAGCCGAGTCGGCTCTTGACGCTCAAACGCATCATCGGCTACTGTTGAGCGGACGACCGCAGGTGGGGCTTTGGAAGGCGCTCAATGAACAAGCCAAAGAAGCTGCAGGAGTAGAGAGCCTTTTGTAAGTCAGCTCAGTAGATCGAGCTAACTTTTCAGAGCGTCGAACGACCAGAAGGCGTTCTCCGGGCACTCCAAGTATGGTCCCTTCTGTATGGATCAACCCATATCGCACTTCTCCTCGGAGCACAATGGGACTTTCTGCCAGCGATACTGGCTGGACGCTAGCTCTTACAAGCCCGGAGGTCCTGTCTTCCTCCTCGATGGTGGAGAGACGTCCGGGAAGAACAGGTAGGCTTCAATGTCGGGACGTTCACTGAGTACTGAACTCTAGATTGCCTTTCCTCGATTCTGGCATCGTCCAGATCTTATCCAACGCTACTGACGGACTGGCCATCGTTCTGGAGCACAGGTGATTTCGATATCCTCCGTTGTCCTGAGAGATCGGAGACTGATGCCCGAGGAGCACAGGTACTATGGAAAGTCTGTGCCGGTACCCACGTTATCGACCGACGACCTACGATTTCTGAACAACGAGGAATCCATGGCTGACTCTGCATATGTGAGCCGCCTCGTTGACCTGCAGTCACTGATACCTAGTTCATCGAAAGCTTTGTGCCACCAGCATCCGTGCTTTCGCTTGCTGAGGCCGACGCTCTACGACCAGAGAAGACCCCCTGGATCTACTATGGCGGATCGTACGCTGGCGCCCGAGCTGCTCACATGCGTGTGGAATTCCCACACTTGGTCTGGGGTGCTATCGCCAGTAGCGGTGAGTCTGTTCGGTCCTGTCAAAGCTGACGGTGCCAGCTGTCACTCATGCACAAGTCAACTTCCCGCAATACTATGATCCTATCCAGAACTACGCCCCGGAAGAGTGTATATCGGCACTCCAATCTGCCGTCAAGGTCATCGACACTGTCTTGGCTCTGCCAGAACCAATCCCATCGACTTTCAAGTCACTCTTTGGCTTGGAGGCATTGCTCGATAATGCTGATTTCGCCGAAGTCCTGACTTCACCTTACGGTATGTCTGCAATATGGGACAGGGCTGACCGGTAGGCTACTGGCAGGCGAAGAACTGGGATCCTAGAGGTAAGTCAGCAGCGCATGGTATGTACTGATAATTGCAGTCGGATCCGACGAGTTCCAGAACTTCTGTGATGCTTTGACGGCCGGCAAGGCTGGAAGCAGTATTGGACTCATTCGAATGTGAGTCACTCTTGACGACTGGCGGCTGATGCGCTGGCGGATAGTCCGAGCGAAGTTGTCAATTACGCCAATTACATCAAGCAGAATGTCGTCGCGACCTGCCCAGCCAACAACGAGGATGACCGAGCAGCTGATATCGTCGATGTGAGTGCCCATCGAAGCAACTCTGCTGACTTGGCAGTGCTTCGGAACGCAAGACGATGAGAAGTTCCGAGGAACCGACCTGGACCAGACGTGGCGATTATGGCTGTTCCAAGGTGGGTCTGAGACCTCGATATTTTGGCTGACCCCGAAGTCTGCACTCAATGGGGCTACTTCATGCCAGCGCCTGAAGAGGGACAACCATCTATCTTGTCTAAATAGTACGTCCGTTGTATATGCCATGTCGCTGATCTCTCAGTCTGACGTTGGAGCACACTTCCAAGATCTGTCGCCAGGCATACCCACCCGGCAAGCACTTCACCGTGCCAGCCATCCCCGATGTGGAGTCTGTGAACGCTCGTGGCGACTATGCTATCGAAGCGGACAGACTGGCATTCATCGATGGTGACAGAGATCCATGGCGACCAGTGGTGAGTAACGCGGTATACTCTTCATATCATCCGCTGAACACCTCCAGACTCCACAAAGCGACATTGCACCCAGACGACATTCTTCCGTCAACAAGCCGATGCACATCATCTTTGGTGAGTCGCTAATTCGTCAAATTCGGATACTAAACTGACTGTCCTCAGATGGGGTTCACCATTACGACGAGGTATGTTGCACGGTTGGGCGATCTGAAGGCCTCGCTGACGAACACTCAGAATGGCCTGTCGGATCACTCCAAAGAGCCCACAAGGATCAAAGACGTCCATGCGCTGGAGATCAACTTCATCTCAGAGTGGATAGCGCAATTCAAGGAGGAGAAGGGGAAGAAGTAAGAGAGAGGAGTAGAGATGAGATCTCTTCGGCTTTAGCCGTTTCAACGCCGAAGTTGCTCGTGACAATTGTTCGAGTCGCGAGTTGGCAAGTCGTAGCCTTGGGATGGCAGATCGACTCGGGAATGCACAGGTAGTCTAGAGATCATAGATGCATCAGACTTACTGCCGTCTAGACCACCATCCGACCTATACCATGGCTTACCTACCAACTCCGCCGTCAGAGAGCAACGTGCCTGCCTGCGAGGCAACTGTCTATGTCCCGACACCACTTCATCCTACAGCGGAGGCCGAGGCCTCCAAACGGTTCAAACATGTCTTGCGTCCTGGCGTGGACGGGCTGACAGAAGCAGACTGCCTCGCACGGTCTGATGCCATACGTGAGTCTGTCGATCCACTGTACGCAATTGACATCTCAATGCTACAGTGTTGCGCATCGGTAAAGCCAAAAAGCTTCAGTTGGACCAAGCGCCCAAGCTTCGCATCATTAGCCGGAGCGGCGTGGGCTGTGATGACATTGATCTCGATATCTGTCGTGCGAGAGGGATCAGAGTGACAAACTGTCCTGGAGAGAATGCAAAGGTGAGTCTGATGGTTTGAACAATTGTGCTGAATGACAGGTCGTTGCCGAGCTCGCATTGACACTCGCACTAGCGGTTGTCCGCAGAGTCAAGGAGATGGATGCACGTATTCGATCTGGAGAGATCGTTCCCTCAATATACGCCTTGTGCGGAAGTCTATTCGGAGCTACCGTTGGGCTGATTGGCATGGGTGATATCGCCTACAGCTTGGCTCAGCTCCTAAAACCGTTCGACTGCAAAATATTGGTCTTCTCGCCTACTTCTGATAGCAAAAGGTGGACCTCGGAGGACGATCGATATGCTCAAGCCATACCGCATACCCGAGTGGACTCTCTAGAGGAACTATGTCGAGAGGTCGATATACTGTCAATACACTGCCCATTGAAGCCATCGACCAGGAACCTCATCAGCGCAACGGAGCTATCGTGGATGAAGCCAAGTGCTATTATTATCAACACCGCTCGGGGTGGTATCATCGATGAGCCAGCTTTGGCAACAGCGCTGAAAGAAGGCAGATTGGGCGGCGCCGGACTGGACGTGTTCGAGTCTGAACCGGCTCATGGGGAGACTCTCGGTGATCTAGGCAAGTTGCCGAATGTGATTTGCCTGCCTCACCTGTGAGTGGATTCCGATATGTCGAAGGAAAATGAGCTCACGCGAGCTGCAGCGGCGGATCAACCGACGCTATCGCACTTAGCAGCACTATGATGGCCGTCGACATCGCATCAGGCTATCTGGACGGGAAAGGCATCCGGAATGTGGTGGTCTGATTCAGAAAGACCGTCTGATCAATTCATGCTCTTGCGTCGATTCCTTGCAAAGATCCGCTTGGACCTGTATGCATGCTGCTTGGTGATAGCAAGATCGAAAGATGCGATGATAGTCCGATTCCTACGACATCGAGATGGAAGCACCCAGAGCCTCTAGGGTGGCCTTCAACTTCTCTGCGTCCTCCTTTGGCATGTTCTCCTTCAGGACCTGTGGAGTGGACTCGACAAACTTCTTGGCCTAGACAAAGTTAGTTGCCGACTCGGCAGAACAGCCACTCTTAGCGATATCCGACTCACCTCGACCAAGTTCATATTTGGCATCATTGCCTTGACCTCCCTGATGACCTTTGCCTTCTGAGCCGGGTCGATCTTTTCTAGTTTCACTGTGAATATAGTCTTCTCCTTTGGTTTCTCCTCCACTGGGGCCTCAGCAGCGGCCGGCGCTGGGGCTGCAGGTCCGCTCGACGCTGGCATCGCTATTTCCGTGATGTTCAATCGTGTCTAAAAAGAGTCGAATTTAGCTAGCTGTCCATAATGGATCTCCGCGTTCACGTCCATGACCCACTTTGAGAGCGGTGACTAGTTGAGAGACCTCGAGGAGGGACATGGCGGCAATACTGTCCACGAGCGTGTTGATCTTTTTCGAAGGTTCACTTGGGCCAGGCTGAGCCGCTGGCTCGGGCGAAGCGAAAGCTACCCGCGACGAAGAGAACTGTCGCTGGGCAATGGCTGCACATCGTGCAGAATGCCTTATCGACCTGTCAAAAATCGCCCATCAGTACAAGGATATATGCGGCTGCGATCCAACGTACCTGGACGAGGCAACATTTCGTTCGGCGGCTCGGAGCAAAGATTGGCAGGATCGCTGAAAGACCCGATTTCTTTCAGTTCCACAATCCTCTTTCCCATGTTCTTTCCGATCACTCACGCTCATCTTGGGAGGTATGTGGGTTCTGGGGACTGATGAAGATGCTGATTATACGTGCTTGCTACCCGTCACTCGACCACTCTCGACCACCAGTGACCAGATCGTGTGGACGATGCAAAGCTCGAAATCTCCAAGAAATTGACTCCGTTCAACGTTATTCGACCCTCCCACACTGCGATCATCTTTGGCAAGAGCGGCGAGCCTGCTGTCGCCCTGCTGTGGCTTGCGACATACTCGTACGTGGACCGAGGGCCGAGGGACCTAGTGCTCTTGCGCTGCTCATCTTGATACATACTGGACATGGGGTATAGCTGATGCTGGTCATTTCTACTTATGGACTTCCGGTCCCACTTTCTTCTGCGTATTTCTGTCACCCTTCATGTAACTCGCAATTTTTAGGCATCTGAGGGGTGTCAGAATCGCAGAGGCCAGAGGAACATTCTCAACGACTTACAGTATGAGTTGCCAGCCTGGGCATAATTCATCGCGGACAGCTCGTCCTCGCTAAATTTATCTTGATACTTCTCGTGCGTCCTCTTGAACGACTAGGGAAAGCATGAGCAAGGTACTTGGTGACATTGCGGGCGGTGTCACTCACAGCAACGCATTCCCGAATAGTTGTGGAAATTGGTGCGGGGTCTGATACTCTGGGTGCGAGTACGTCCGCCAGGAGTTTCGCTGCGTTCATTGTCAGCCCAGGCCATATATCAATATAGCGTTTGACTGACGAATGAACTTTGGCACGGTGTAAGGGAAAGCCTCAACACTAGTAAAATAGTCAGCCTGGTCCTAGAGTCGTCTCAAGACTCACAGTGCCGTTGCACCGAGTACGGCTCCATGCAGTTCAACTAGTTTGGCCTGGTACTCCGGATTGATCTGACCCGGAGCATCTCTTCGCTTTGGCAAGCTGATCGACTTGATCTCGCGGGCGAATCGGTCCTTGAGTACTACCACCATGGACCGCTGCGAGCAACGCAAGAATCCGCTCAGAGTCCTATGTCTCATCAGTACAAGTCCTGTATCTCCCCACGCAACGACTATCGACTTACTTGCCAGCCATCTCTCGTACTTCCTGGTTGGGGTCCCTCAGACATGCAGAGACAACCTGTTTCATCAGCCTAGCTCGGGAGTAATCCAAAAAGCACTCACATCTAGGCACTTTGCCTTGCATGTCTCGGACAGCAAGGCCAGGTTGCGGAAGTATAGCAAACTCAATACCGGCATGGAGTGCATCCTGATTCGCCAGGACTGACCGATCTATATCAGCGAGAGTTCTTCGAAAAAATTGATCGACGCTCACAGAAGAGTCCTTCAGAATGGAGATGAGCTTGTCCATCAGTGGATCAATGAGGTCCAATGACGGAGTTATCGATGTGAGAGTGGCCAGTAGCCTTCCTGCAGCTTTTTGTAGCTCCAAGTTGTCATTCAAGTCTCGAAGTTCGAAAATCACGGGTCTGGTATGGTTGTCAGCTGAGTCCCCTGATTTGAACCTGGACTGCTCACAGGATAGGGATGAGGTAGGGGAATGTCGCGACCGAGTGGACATCCGACAACTCGACGATCAACCAGTTCATGGCTACATGTGGTCAGCAGAGCTCCGCGGCCTTGTCGGGTATGACTTACTCGTCGACACTGCCGTGTCGTGCACCGACAAAGCGGCTTTGGGTCCATGAGGCCTGTCTTGCTTCCAGGTTGGTAACGAGTCCATGATCTGCTGTAGCTGAGGAGTGAACAGCCCGCTCTTGATGTGCATGATGTCATTCTCCGATTTGGGATCGTCCAAGACCGCTTGGGTCAAGGCTGCAGCTGAGGGATACGATGGGTACCACTGCGACTCGATCAGCTTAGAGAACATGACAGTCCTCCTTGTTACTCACCTTGAGCTGATCGATGGCATTCAACACTGAAGCCATCAAGCCTCGGACCTGCGTATCCGATCAGTCTACGATCTACCGCCCTTCTGAGCTCAACTTACCTCTGCGAAGGGACACGCCACGGACTTGAAGTAGAGCTCGACAAAGTCATCGGCCCAGGCGTTGAATCTCCACTGCGTGCACCTGATCACGGAGCGGACCAGCTGCACCCTTCGAGCCACTATGAGTACATTAGCTGAGTACAGAAGGGCCAGCAGCGTACTCACGGTCAAAGGCCGAACCACTATTGAAGTCTGCGTCGAGCGCAGTCTGGATGCAAAAGTCGAAGAGAGGCTTGTGTCGACGTGGATCGTTCGTGTTCAAGATATATTCCACAGACACATCCCAGCACCTGTCCCACCGTCAGCGTGGCCAGTCGAAGATGAACGAACCAACTCACTTCGTGGTGTCGTGCCTGATGTTCTGGAACAATTCTGGGAGTTTCGGCGTCAACCAGTCCCAGAAAGTCTTTCTATCCCTGCCCGGCCATTCCTCTGATGCCCTCAGTAGACCGGCCAAGAACTCCCACAATGACCTCATCTTGTGCCGATCGTACACCTTGCTGGACTCCATTTCCGCCAGGTACCCATCGATAATGGGTCTAACCGATTCGAAGATGCGAACACCGTAAATCTCGCCGGCGAGGAGCACAAAGTCGATATGCGTAGCCGAGGGGTATGTCCTCTGATCCTCTTGCGCCCAGTAGTCTGCCACCTGCTGCCACCAGCCTTCTCCGCCCATGATAGCGCTTAGAGCCTGAACACTCTCGGTTGAAGCGGAGTCGACCGTCCAGGTGACTTCGTCCCATCCTGCGAGTCTGTCCACTGTCAACTTCTTACCCCAAGCCAACCAGCCGGACTCCATGTGGTCTTGCAGCTGGACAGTCGTTCCGTCCTCGGGAAGCGGATCTCTAAACGATTTGAGGTATCTCTCGGTGAATTCGCGAGAAGTGTCGGTGAGTTCAACTTCTGAGCCAAAGGGATTGTTGGGCTCGAGGAGGAAGAGCTTCTCGGGCTCCGGACAAAGCGAGCGGAGCTCGATGAAGTAGAGGATACGCGTAGCACCGCTATTGACTGTCAGCTGAAGCACACCCTCGCGCAGTCAGTCGACTCACACTATGCCGTAGTCTCTGAGTCTTGGGTGAGGGTTGTGTACATTCTTGCCGAAGAATTGGGCCAATCGAAGATCTGCGGGTCGATCACGTCTGAGCACTGCGTACAGCAATTTCGAAGACCATAGACTGTATCTCCAATTGAGGTTGGGTGTTTGGGCTATGCTGATGATGCTGTCCACCAACCGATCCCACTCGCTGTCCTGGGTCTGAATCTTCTCTCTCAAACCAGCTTTCAATTTCTCTACCACATCGACTTGTGGCTTGATCGTGAGAATCTCGGCTGTTGCTTCGGCTGCAATGTCGACGGCTTGGGTGCCCACATCGAGCTGGAACGACGAGGGCTGATTTATGCCGGCGATAAACTCGTCCACGGCTTTCGACACCAGAGCTTGCACCGAAGCTTTGTTCTCGTGGTGACAGTGAAGAAGCGTCTCAGCAAGCGGGAGGAGTTGTCTCCAGTCCTTTGAGATCCTGGCGATACCGACATGGTTGTACCTCAGAACATAGAGTGCACCCTTCATCCTATCGGGATCCGATCCTGGTTTGAGGGCGTCGAACAGTGTCGGGAAGCAGAGCTTCCACGTGCCTCGGTAGACCTTTGAAATTGTGTCGAGTATACTTTGCGCTGACCGTCTAATTCGAGTGAATGGCGAAAGGCAGAAGTCGAGCATGTTGGCGATGAGCTTGTCGTCGAGAGCTGACCGTACTCGGTAGTAGGCTAACGTGGTCAAACGGTTTTGATGGTGCACCGAGGCGGCGGCCATGAAGACGTTACGCTGATGCTTCCTTTGACCCTCGTACATCTTCTTCGAGGACAGCATACCGGTATATGCGGTTTGAGCATTCGAGAATTGTTTGGAGCGGATACCGTAGGCGGTAAGAAGGGTTCCGATGGTTGTGACAAGCATTCGAACCGCCTCCACCGAGTTGTCCGATTCACCCGCATCACGCATCGCCGACGCAGCAGTATGCAGTGCCATTCCGATTCTTTCCCTCGTCGCGATAATCTTGCCGTACCTTGGATCTTCGGGTTTAACGAGCAAGAGGCCAGACTTGTACGCCGGTGGCAGCTGCAGAATCTCGTCTGGCAAGGTTCTGTTATGGTCAGCCTCTCATCTGGAATTCGCCTGGACCAAGACATACGATTCAGCCTGCAAACCTCCGGTTTTCAAAGACGGGATTTCCGCATAAAGATTGTACGATCCTCGAAGGAGTTTGTCGATGACGTTGATAGCCCGACAAAACTCGTTACTCCAGACATTGTCGCCGACCGATCGAGACTCCATTAGGCTGTTGATCTTGGTCACGGCTTCGTCGGCGAGGTTGAGAAGATCAAACGCCATGTCGATGTCGTCGTCTGTGGGTGTACGCCAAATGGGCTTGATCTCCGCGGCTCGGTAGGATTTACCCCACCACAGGTGATGGTTCCTCTTGTAATCTTCACTCTCGTGATCGTCCTTCTCCAACATGCGCATCTCGGTGAAGTAGACCGCCGTCAACGAACTCATGGACTTTTCGACGATCTTGCCGGTCCACGCCCAGCCTCTCTCAGAGTGTGTCGACTCGATCATGGAGCGTACCAAGTCGACGTATTGGCCACGGGTTTCAGGATCCGAGAGCTACCGCCGTCAACAGGATGTTTGAGCCGGTGTTCAATACAAACTCACCACGAAACGACCTGGGACCAAGGTACCGTATAGGATACTCTGCCACCAATGCAGAGCAGCGTCCGAGGCCACTGGAATGCTTGTGGTCTGAGTCCGCATTGACGACGCGCCGGCCTTCAACTCCGCGAGAATCCGTTGTCGACAGATCGGGAAAAGCTTTGCGAAGGTCTTGGTGGCGTTGGCAGCGGCTAGATTTCTCACAAGCTCTCCAGCGGCATCCACTGCGTTGGCACGACAGGTGGACGAGACGTATTCGCAGACCTGATCCAATATCGTGTCGTACAGCTTGTCGTCGAGAGCGGCAAATACAGTCCCGGATGTGTGCTGTATACAGAGTCAGCGGAGTGCTGCAGATCGAAGCTCTCGACTCACAAGTACACTCTGAACCGTCATGGACTCTATTTTGCCTCCGGCTTTACCAGACTTGCCTCCTTCTTCGGGTAAATTGGACAAGAGCAGGAAGATCCTGCCCAGGAACTCGGGCACCCAGTCTCTGAAGGCAGACGTTGCGAAACGAACCCTTTCATTGACCTCGTCGGGGTCGAGGTCCTCCATTTCTTGTTGTATCGGGTCATTGGGATCATCTGCGACTTTGATCCTTGGCGCTGTCCGGAGTGCTCGGGCTCGTGGAACCACTTGATCAGCCTCTTCGACTTCGGAAATGTCTCCAATAGTGATACAGTCGACCATGTTGGAGATAGCCATGCAACTTAAACCTGTCTTGGCGGGGTCGTTCAAGTCGATACCAGGAAGGAGAAGCGAGAAGATGTCGCCAATAAACATTCCACCGTAGCGCCAGAGCTGTCGAGCTGCGAGAGGCGTTGCGAGGCCTGCCAACGCGTAAGTCACAGCGGGGGTTCTTTGCGTCTAGCAAGAGTCAATTTCAGTCCTTGAGCTTTTGGACGTACCTCTTCCAAGCCTTGCAGGGAGGGGACTGCTCGCTCCAATAACGCTGGCATGATGAGGTCTGGTTCCAATAGGGCGAGTTTCCGCAAAGCGCTGATCGCTCCTTGAACAGATTCCATGCTCTATGGGGCGCATCAGATCACGTCCCTGATTCAACATTGCAACTCACCTTGTTGAACATTGCCTGCAGAGCCAACGGTCGAAGGCAGAGGACAAACTCTCGCTTGATCTCCGGCGTCAACCTCCAGGCTTGAGGCGTCTTGCAGAAAGGTTCCTCTTCAGACTTCCATCGCTCTACGAAGTTGCTAGCGAGATGGGACATGAATGTATTTAGGAATGCGGACCATTGGCCAGAATTGCTGGGATGGAAGAACTGTCTATGTCAGCTTCCACCTTTCGCCTGCACTCACAGTCTCAATCGAGGTTAATAGTCGTGATAAATGGTCGAGCGCTTTACTTCCAGCAAGATATTTTCTCTGCTCATCTCCCTTCTTGCCAGCAGCAGCCAAGCTGTCCGTACTACCCTCTCTCTTCAAGGCGGAACCATTCTGCAATCGAGCGATGGCGGGTTGTGCTGGAGTTGCGGTTCCGGGGGTAGGAGTGGCGGTACCCGAAGCTGTCGTTGGTGCATCTTCCGACATACAGAAGACGATGGTCTCTGCCAAAGACTGGACCCGGTCTATCGGCTTCTTCGCATCCAGTACCTTTCGGCTCGTCCTGCTGTCCGCAATGGTGACTGACATGGCACCTTGCGACGCGACAGCACCGCCAACCGGGACGTTGAGAGATCTCAGACACTTGGACATGAGAAACTCGAACTCCTCTTCGGTGAAGATACCGATATCCTTACGGATTCCTGGCCAACTGGGATCCGCGAGTTTAGGCTCAGCGGGCAGTTTGTCCGGGTTGGACCAGTAGTTGACGCCATCAGGATCTTCGATGATGTCGCCCTCAACGTCTAGCAATCGGGCCTTGTGTCCTCTCTGGATGCGTATGTGGTTTGGATTCGCTCTCTCTTGTTCAGGGGTGTTGAAAGTGTCTCTGGGGATCTTGTCGATAAGAGATGGGTCACTCCGTCCGGGATCGATATGGGCAATGGCCAGTTGACCCATCAGATCGGAGGCCTGATCGTCCCACAGTCCACTATTGAAGCCGTGCCACAAGCGGAACACTACTGATCAGCGACCGTCATCCCTGTCTACTCACTGAGCGGCATCCACTTCTGGCAGTGCGAAATGGGCAAGAAATGGACCAGGAAAGTCTGAGTAGCGAGGATTGAGTCCATGCTGTTCTCCAATTTTGGTAGTATCACTTCGAGCATCTCGTCCACGTCTCCAGGATGGAAGAATCGTTGAGCAGCTTCCGCCATGTTCAGAAACAGTGGTGCCAGGTTGACCGAGTATCGCGAAAGTTTGCCCGGAACAGGGAAAAGCTCGTGGTACAATGCGTCGTACAGAGGTCGCCAAGGGATCCGGAAGTCGTATATGTTCATGCTTCGGTCACTGCTTGGGCGTCAGCGATGACCAGTACTCGAGAAATTTGACCCACCTGATCAATCCGATGAATTGATTGCCAGCGTCCTCCACGAAACTGGATGATAGTCCAGGAACGACTGGTATGGAGTCAGCTTGAAGTGTCGTACAGCCGGTCATACTCACAGACGATTTCGTAATACAGGAAGACCAGCTTGATCTTCATCTCTCGCTTCATAGGGTATCCCATGCCCATCCATCTGGAAAGTCAGTCCTGACAATCAGGAGGCAACGTACATGGATAGTGCCGAATCCCAAATCCTGAAGCCCATTCCCCATTCACGAGCTTTGATGCACTCCACGAGCCTGCACACTATCAGGTCTAGACGGTCGTCCATATCTGCAAGAGTCTCCACCTCGTAGGGCAGAGACAAGGGGAGGCCCAGGCATGATAGACGCGGGTCATCGGGCTGTCGATTGGGCGACATCGGAGCCGGCCAGAACCACCAGGTGTCCATCATGATGGACGGAGGATAGATGCAGAGGTGTAGATAGGATGTTGTCCAGATGTGAATTCAAGTGCGAATAGATCGATAGTATGCGCGACAGGGTGACAAAGTGCACAGAGAGTGAGAGATGGGAGGGAGGGCATATTGAGGAGGACATTCACGGTGGATGTCGAAAGTGGAGGTAAAAGAGGACCCGATTGGTGTTGTGAGCTCGCGCTCTCATATAACACCATACAGCCAGCCAGTGCAGGAAGTTTGACAGAGACTACTCACGTCCGTTGTACTCTTGCTCCCGATTCGCGAGCTAGATTCGCCCAGTCGGTTCGGGACAGCCGAAGGCCATGTTTCCCCCATTCCAGTGTCGATCTCCTCGTCGGCTACGGTATGTGCGGGGTGATTTGGAGGTACGCAATCGAATAAAGAAGTGGTGCGATAGAGCGAGTAAGAGAGTGCCAGAAGTCAAGCGTAAGGGTAGGTCAAGGCGAGTAGGTTGGGGGCAAGACTATTGTCAGCAAAGCAACGAGCAGTGTTGTATGTGCGCCAAGGCGTTCTTGAGCTGGCAAGGAGCTCAACTTACAGTCGTAATAACCTTCGTCTACCCGATTGAGCTCCTCTTCCAGATCGTAATCCTCGTCCTCGTCCTCGTAGTACTCCTCGTCGAATTCGCCAGCTGCTGCGCCGGAGTCAAGACCAAAGGAAGGATGGGTAACGGGTCGACGGTGAAACGCTGCAATAGTTGCCGTCAGTCACAGCTTGACGGATACAATAAGAGGAATGCGGGAATTGAAGGTGATTGCAGCAGCGTTTTAGCACCTTATGCAGTACCTCCAGGAGGTAGATGAAAGAAACGCTTACGAGGCTTCTGGATCGTCTTGGCCAGACGAGGTGCTTCGCAAGCGATTCGCACCGTCATAAGCTTGCAAAGCGTCCTTTGACCTGGCGATACACTCGGAGTGAATTCGCCTAGGATGTTATTTGCACTGTGGTGTGCTCCTGGATGTGACGTGGAGGTGTTCGTATCCAGCAGCTTCTTCAAGCTTCACCATTCGATGCTATCTGGTCGTCATCTTTGTCCTCGTTGACGCTGTCGCGTTGAGGTGGAGGCGGATTCTGACGGACAGGAGTGTGATCTCCGGCGGAGCGTGACGTGGGAATTCCTTCCGATCTCTTTTCACGGTGAAGGTTTTTGATACGGCAGAATTGAATTTCCTCGGACCAAAAGTTGCAACAGTCGGATTGCGGCGACGACCTCTGATATATCGATCACTTGGACGACTTGGAGTGTATTCAACAGATCCGCCTACTGTCATCGTCGAAGACTCCCGGATCATCCTCAGCACCGGAAAAACCAATACACCAGAAGTCTGAAAATCGACTCACCGCCCCCGACAACTGCACACAAGATGCTCGTCCTTGCTGAAACCGCCATCGGTTTCGTCGTCTTCAAGCTCACCAGTGATGCTAAGATCGACAGCAAAGACCTGTGGAAGGAGTTTGAGACGCCAGAGAGCGCAAACAAAACGTGTGTCGAGACTTCGAGAAAAGATTATGATTTAGAATGCTAAACATGCGCTTCCCATTTCTAGGCTGAAAGTCCAGGCTATCCAGCGATTCACATCGACCGCTTCGGCTGTAGAGGACCTCGCAGCTATCCAGGATGGAAGATTGACCGACTCGCTTTCCAAGTTCTTGGTGGACGCCGTTGGTGGCGCTGGAGAGACTGGCGAGAAGAAGAAGAAGAGCAAGAAGTTGGAAGAGATGCTCGTGGTCTCGGAGCCAAAGCTTGGTATGTGACAACATCTAGATCGTCTACGTGACACTGTCTCACATTACATAGCATCAACGATCAACAAATCCCTCTCTATTCCAGTCCTTTCAGACTCGACCACGCAGGACCTCTATCGAGGTATCAGACAGCAATTAGCGTCGCTATTGGGAGGAGTTGACCCCAAGGATCTGAACACCATGTCTCTCGGTCTCGGTCACTCGATGTCGAGGTTCAAGTTGAAGTTCTCTACCGACAAGGTGGACACGATGGTCATTCAGGCTATTGCTCTGCTTGACGACCTGGACAAGGAGATCAACATCTACTCGATGAGAGTGAAGGTGAGTTGTCGGTATCACTCTTGCAGAGTTCATCCTAACAGTAATTAGGAATGGTACGGTTGGCACTTCCCCGAAATGGGTAAAATCATCGTCGACAATCTTGCATACGCCAAGGTTGTGAAGGCCATGGGTGAGTTCATTGCCTTCCTGCACTTGGCAATTCAGCTGATTTCCTGGTTCAGGTTTCCGAACAAACGCCTCTTCGACGTCTTTCGAGATGATCCTGCCCGAGGACCTCGAGGCCACGCTAAAAGCCGCTGCCGAGCTATCCATGGGTACCGAGATTGCCGAGAGCGACATGACCCACATCCACTCGCTCTGTGACCAGGTCATCTCCATCACCGAGTACCGAACTCAGCTATCCGATTACCTCAGGAACCGAATGCAGGCCATCGCTCCCAATCTCACATCCTTGGTCGGCGAGTTGGTAGGAGCAAGACTTATCAGCCACGCTGGTTCGTTGATGAACTTGGCCAAACACCCCGCGTCCACTGTCCAGATTCTTGGTGCCGAAAAGGCCTTGTTCCGAGCTCTCAAGACCAAACACGACACACCCAAATACGGTTTGATCTACCATGTGAGTCGCGCGTGGTATCGAGTCAATCTAGGCAGTCGCTGACGTATTCAGGCTTCCTTGATCGGACAAGCTCCTCAGAAATTGAAGGGAAAAATGGCTCGAATGGTTGCCACCAAGGCTGCCTTGTCTATCCGTGTGGACGCTCTCTCTGACGCCGATTCCAAGTCTGACGCCGCTGCCGCCGAAATCGGTATCTCCAACCGAGTCAAGCTGGAGTCTCGTCTCCGAGCATTGGAGCACCAGGCTGGTATCCAGTCGACGAGACGGACTGTTACTGGCCAGAACGGCCGACAGCAACCCAAGTTCGATCTTTCTGCTGGAGGTGCCGGGTCGTATAACAACGCCTCGGATGCCGTCAAGCTGGAGAGCGTGCAGGGTATGCTGCCCACGCAGCCTGAGTCGGCGGTGAAGAAGGCGGTTGAGGCCGTCATCGAGGTGAAGGAGGAAAAGAAGGCCGAGAAGGAGGGCAAGGAGAAGAAGGACAAGAAGAAGAAGAGGCAGAGTGAGGCCGCCGAGGGCATGGACGTTGATGGCGAGGGTGCCGGTGACGAGAGCATGGTTGTCGGCGAGACGAAGGAGGAGAGGAAAGCCAGGAAGGAGGCCAAGAAGGCTGTGAGTAGAGCTGGAGGTGAACAATCGAACAAATACTGAATTTCTTTAATAGGCTAAAGCTGCCAAGAAGGCTGATGGTGACGACTCTGACAAGAAGTCGAAGAAGAGGAGAGCATCCGAGGCCAATGGGGACGTCGCGGTCGAGGACGGTGAGAAAAAGAAGAAGAAGAAGAAGAGAGAGTCAGAGGCATGAGGCCATAGAGAGTGTTGTCCGAGGGCGTACAGGCGTGCGAGAGTTCCTTCTCATCTTGTTCATTCTTTCTGCTATTCACATGTATACCAGCATCAGGATCACTGGGACTGTGAGGAGGACACCGGGGTGGGACCGTGGGAGTCGTGTGGGATGCGGATGTTTGGATCGCGAATTGAACGCGTTTCAGAATGGGGATTGGGAAAGGAACACACAACCTTGACTCGGGCACCGTAGCATTCGAACGATCAGTGCGTTGTCTAGACATAGTCTAGCCTCACGATGCTCGACCATGTCTCCTCGATCTCGTCAGTGTACTCTGCGTCACAAAAAACTCTAGAATACCCATAGGTTGACCGAACCTCCATTGAGCCTCCATGACGATCAGCCAAATGTCGACCCTCAAGGCAGAGTACTCTACCGACAACCCGGTCAATCGAGTCCGAGCGTGGTACGCCTATGCCTTTGCAGCTGAGGTCTTCGCTGCGTGCGCTATGGTGAGTTCAAGCTCCTGCATGTCTGTGATACCTATGCCCAGCTCATTGCGTCTCAGGCGATCTTCCTCCCCATCACTCTTGAACGTGAGTTGTCTGCTCTGCCTGTTCAAACCACTGGCATCAGGGCTCGCACAGGTGTTGACGATTCTCAGAGATGGCTAGAGAGATCGGGTACATCTCGCCAGACCTTGTGCTACCATGCAGCGGTGTCTCGGGCGACGAACCAGGGCAAGCCGTTTGCAAGGCCAAGATACTGGGTTCATGGGTAGACACTGCGTCTTTCAGGTAAGACCTTGCGCAGCACAAGTGAGCCACGATCCAAGGGCTGATCACATTGGACAGTATGTATGTCAAGTCGATCGCTGTAGCTACGCAGGCTTTATTCATCATCACCGTAGGACCATTGGCGGATTCAGGTATGTCCCGACGACATCATGCTGCTGCTGCTACCGCTGACCAGGATCGCCTAAAGCTTTCTGGCGTAAACGGCTTCTGCTCGCCTTTGCCTATATGGGATCAGTGTCATCTATGGCTCTGCTATTCTTTCCATCGTCGCCACATGGCTGGGTCCCAGTCCTTACCGCTGGTCTGACCATAATCGGCAATGTGGGTTATGCGACCAGTATCGTCTGTGCGAATGCCTTTCTCCCAGGTCTGGCTCGCGAAGATCCGGCTGTACTCAAAGGGGTACCAGGCTTTACTCGACAGGGTGAACGAGGTGGAGATGAGGATGAGGAAGAAGGACGAGCCTTACTGTCAAACTTGGCGGAATCAGTGCTTTCATCGGAACGATTAGTGGTTGACGACAGAGAGAGACTGGGCCATCTGACGAACAACGGCGCCAACAGCAAGACTATTCTCTCACTAGCCATGTCCAGGATCTCCGCTACGGGTACTGCAATCGGATTCGGCTCCGGTGTCACGGTGCTGGGACTGCTGTTGATACCTGTGGTTATTGGAGAAGGATCGACGACGTCACTCTGCCTAGCTATCGGTCTCTCCGGTCTCTGGTGGAGCGTGTTTACCGTTCCGGCTTGGTTCGGTTTACCCAGTGGTAGTCGACACCTTGAGAAAGCCGGCGCTACTCCTGGCCTCTTCGGATCCCTCGGTACAGGATGGTCGCGAGTGGGGGGGATGATCCATCCTCAGGAGATACGGAAACTGCCCAATCTGTTCACCTTTCTCCTCGCCTGGATATTTTTATCGGATGGTAAGTCCATCCTACGCTCTGTCATACTCGGATCTGACTCTGATCAGGCTTCCACACTACGACATATACTGCAATCTTGTACGCCTCGTCTTCCCTGCACATGCCGCCTTTCAAGGTCATCTTCATTGGCATCCTGGTCCAGCTCGCAGCAGTGTTCTCGTCCATCCTCGCGCCGCGGTATCAGAAACACCTTGGGTGGACCAATCTGAAAGTGCTACTACACATCGTCTTGCTAGCAGAGGTCATCCCGTTCTATGCGTGTCTTGGTCTCATCTTGCCGTTCGGCGGCTTGAGGACCGAGTGGGAGATGTACATTGCAGCTACATTCTTCGGGATGGTGAGTGCACAATAGCATCCGCAGGTCCTTTGACGGAGTACGGTGCTAATTACTTTGAGTCCAGCTATATGGACCGTTCAACAGCTATTCGCGAGCCGTATACGCCGAGCTTATACCTCATGTAAGCTCGCCCACAATCCTGCGCCCATCTCGTCAGGAATGCTCGATCGCGCTAATACATCGTGGTAGGGACACGAATCCTCCTTCTTCTCGCTTTTCGCCTTGACGGACAAATCAGCAAGTCTCTTTGGTCCTCTTGGCGTTGGCCTCATTGCGGACAGTACGGGGAACATCCGCCTGGGCTTCCTCTTCCTTCTGATCATGCTGCTACTGCCCATCCCGGTCCTGTTGTGCGTCGACGTGAGCAAGGGTGCGAGTGAGGGCACCACCTGGGCCATGGAGCGACGCTTGATCGAGGACCAGCGGAGAACAGGGGAGGCATGAGGTGAAAGCGCATTGTCTTTGGTGAGCATATGCGATGCACATGCTGTATCCATCCGAGATATGTGTGAGCTCCGAACTAGATTTCCCTGTGAATCCAGAGAGGGGGATCGAGGTATCACCCACTGGGCTTCGACCATTCCCTCACTCTGCAGACTGAAGTCTCAAGGAGGAAGGAAGTCTTGAAGCTTGACGACCCATGGCCTGATACGCTCTAGCTGGCTGACGTGATTGACGGTAATGCTGACTAGATAATCGACTGGTCTCATTTCGGCGGAGGATGGTCACCCTAGGCGACTTCATGCGTGGGTGACACATCACCCCTTCAAAAGTGAAACTCGGCGTCATTGTGTGTTGCCAGCATCTTTCCCACCTTCACGACAAATTACTGGCTTTTTATACACATCTCGCGCCACTCTTCCTCGATCCTTTTAACAGTCACCCCCGCCACAGTCGTCAACTCCTTTCGTCCCATAGTGCAGAAGACTGCCCATCCTTTGACCCGTCGCGCCAGTCATACCTGCCTGGCAGTATATATGCCACAGTTGCCACCTTTTTCTCTCGTCAACCACCTCTCACCCCCTCACTACCACGGACATTCCAATTTCATCAAACGCAACCCGAGCGCCGAAGATGGGCGCATTCAACGGACTTTCTGGGGGTCTCCCACGCCGACCTGCGGCGAGTGTCGCTGGGTCGTCCAAGAAGTCCAGGAAATCCAAGACAGACAGCAAAAGACCCGCCTCTTCCCAGCACACCGAGGAAGCAGAGGCGAAGCGACGAGAGCGACGCGCGCGACTCCTCGAGCAAGAGGGCTCCAATCATGGTCTCGACCACGAGACCCTCGATTACCTGAAGACTCTCAAGAGCATGTTCAACCCCAAAGTTACCATTGAGGAGGTCGACGCCCGTATTGAGGCTGGTCGAGATGCCTACACCGATGCCATGGGTACGGTCTTCCGCAAGGCCTCGCTCGGAGCAAACGAATTGTGCGAAGACAACACGGCAGTGATGCGATCGAGGAAATTTGACGGGATCACCTACTCTGCCATACTGGACGGTCATGGTGATCGTGAGGCATCAGACGTTGCGGCGACTGAGCTCCTCGGCCACCTTGACAACAAGCTCCACGCAGCGGCACAAACATACAAGGCAGAGACTGGCAAGCTTTTTTTGGATGATCAGGAAGCAATCAAGACCTTCCTCGCAGACACGTGAGCAGAGCTCCATGTGTTTGCGGTAGTCTGCTGACGATCATGTTAGCATTGAGGGCTATGACAAGGAAATGCAGTCCACGGGCCTTCGCGGAGGAGCGTGCTTGTCTCTTCTCATGGTCGACAAGGGGAGAAGGATGTTGTACGACGCGGGTCTCGGAGACACAGCCACAATTCACTTTTGGTCGAACAACAAGACCGGAGCCTGGAAATCTAAGCGGCCAGTCAAAGCGCATACCTTTGACAACGAGGACGAGATTGCCAGGTGCGTTCTGTGGGTTGACCATAGAAGAAGCTGACAGTCGGGTGCAGAATGGCAGCAGAATCCGGAGACGAGGCGTTTCCTTGGGTGGGCTCTATTCGCAGAACCAACAGCACGCTTGCTATGACCCGAGGCTTTGCCGATTACGACGCCAAGGATGAGGAGAGACACAAAGAAAACCGACTCGGCTACCATGTCATGAGTGGGCGACCGGATGTGGCAGCGACCCCAATGGACGATGCGGGCTGGACAATGAGGGGAACGGTTCAATGCTGTGATGGAGGTACGTCATCCACTGCATGACCTCGCGTGGGCACGTTTCTATACTGACTCTTGGCAGTGACCGACAACTTGTCCGATGGCCAGATCATGCGGCGATTCCGCGCATCCATGGCGACAGATGCAAGTAGCGCGGCAGTCGACCTACTCAAGGGTGCATTCGGAGAGGACGGTGCACAGCAGATGAAGATGCTGACATGGGCTCCCGGCTTTGCCCGAAGAGTTCGTGACGACGTGACCGCCTTGTGGGTGCATGCCAAGTTGTATTGAGGTCTCGCTTACTAATTCTCTGCAGGACATTGACTTACGACAACGACCTCAGCACAGTAGCCGACCCGAGCCTCACCTTCTTGGAGCCTGGTGTGGCTGAAACGTCTGTCGCGCTTCACCAGCTACCTGCAGACGAGTGGGTCGACTTCGCCAAGCAGAAATCCGAAGAACGCAGCAAGGCCAGCAAGGCCAGTGCCGACTTGCAGTCCCAGCTCAGACCTGGATTGGAGAGCTACCTGGCCAGCCAGTCCGAGGCACATGACTCGACGACGGCTACACCACTCACCGGATGTGCCGCGGAATTTTCCCAGCTTTCAGGGCAGTTCAGCGGGCCAGCCAGCTTGGTTCTCACTCAGACGGCTTAGCACGAGCATTTGATTTAGCGCGAGTGTTCGAAAGGTTCAGACCACCCCGAGTCTTGGAGCAGAGAGTGCAGCGTTGGGGAAGGTATGCATTGAATGAGGTGGCCGTTCCTGGTGTGGTAATAAGGCGACTTGTTTAGTATACCTGTATGTCACAGCTCTTGTGAGGTATGCGTCCGGACCCGACAACTTGCTGATGGTAAGTGACCGTAAGTCTCTGGACTTGGCTTCGCAATTCGCGAGCTGTGTCAGAAGTCGCTCACGACTGCAGCCATCTTCTTCCTGTCTGTCAATGCAGGCAGCATGTCCATGTCTCAGTCGTGCTACAGCTTGGGTCTGCTATCCTTCATGGGGTCGAGCTGAGACGAAGCTGTTGGCACCCTATAGACTCAGCAGTGGTATAGCCAGAAGGCCCAGAACCGACAATTCGGAATCGGCCAATCCGCAAGGCCGGCTCAAGGCTGCGCCCAACTGGACAACCACGGCCCGGGGCCGCTCGCTCAGCGCCTCAGCGCGGGGCTCGAGCTCCTCTCCTCGGCCTCCACTCGACTGATCTACGTTGGATCTACGGCGCAAAGCAGCTGCAGCCTGCATGGTCCGTTGTGGTCCGCACTTCACTGTACTCTACGCAACTGCCATGGTCCTACTTGTGCCCATCCAGCGCAAGCAGGCACTCCGCAAGCGTCCGACATGGACCGCGAGCGACCTCGCCGCCATGCACCACGAGGCGAAGCTCACCGTAAGGACCGTGCGCGACATTCGAGGAGCACGCCGTGACGACGTGTTGAAAGGGCGCATTCTACACGTCGATGTGTAGATCAGACAGACTTTAGGAATGGTGCGTACCTGACGAGTCAACACCATTTCTAGGTCTTCGACCTCTGATCCAGTCTGCTATACTCTACTCATCGGATCTCGAATTCATCGTATTCTGAGCCATTTGACCGCACTCTCTAGCCGATAGGACATCGACTCGACATGCCGACCAAGGTGATGCAGGCAACCCAGCACTTTTCTGGGGCTGCTGGTAAACCGCTACACAAGACAAGTGAGAAGGTTGAGCTGAAGGATCTACGTGAGTGTATCGTCTTTTCCCTCACAGACACTATTCCAGCTGCCTCCTTCCTCGACTACTCCCCCCGACCATCACCGGCATCCTCTCGCGATTGGTGCAGAACACAATATGAGGATGTCTGGCCCACGGTTGGAAATGTGGTCACCACCCCCCTTTCCCATGTGGGAACTCGGTGAAGGACTCAACCTCCCAATGTCCTTTATCCAAAGGCGCTCGACGGAACAGTCGAACGCTGTCGAACGACATCAACAATACCACTAGAACTTTTCTCCTCAGCAGCCATGTCCTCTTCCCCTGTTCCTCACAGTGTTCTTGCTTCTAGCCATGAGTGCCTAGAATGTCGCTGACTCTCACTCGACCCTTCACTATTTCCACATACGACCCGCCGTCCACTCCAATTGGCCTAGCAGCTCAGTATACCGGTACAAGTAGAGGAAACGAGCAACGGATTGGGGCTCACCCAGCAAATAGACAAGGAGGGACACCGCCGCGACAAGACTCGGATTCCACTACAGGACCGCCCGGACCCTTCGCAACAGAGCTCAAAGGTCAAGAGACCCCATCGTAAGTGTGGAAAGTACGTTGGAAGTCAATATCATTATTGACATTATATCTTCGCAGGGCCAAAGCCAAGAGTGAGTGCTGAAAGGTCGCCACAATGTATACTCTACTGACAAACCGTAGTCCTGCCTTGGGTACAAGGCGTCACCGCACCGGAAACAGATCCGGAAGGCATGGTCGGTCCTTATCCTTATGATTCTCGTGAGTTGCCCATTGTACTACTTGAGGACGAGCGCTAACTGACGCCTCTCAGCACCTTCTCGTCTCCCTACCTTGATCTCAAGCGGTGCTCCAACTCCTCAGCGCAACGTCCACCCTTTCGCTTACACCGGCAAGAATACCGTCCCATTCTCAGCCTTGGCCGACCATGTCGAGCCGTCCGGAGATCGCCAATCTCGTCGAGTACCCGACAGTGACATTCAGAGCAGAGGTGTAGTTCCTCCTGGCCGAGACATTGATCAGCAAAGAGATCCGAGCCGGAAGGCGGCAAAAGGTGGTCTAGGTGGACATTCACCGCAGACGGAGGAGAGTCAAGGAATGGGCTCTTTCGGTGTGGATAGAAGAGCACTGCAGAACCCAATGGCGTCGTCAGAGGTGAGGTTCTCTCGGATCGAAGTATCAGTCAAGCTGATCATCGGACCACAGGCACTTCCCCTCACAGCACCGAAAGCGACGTCGAAAGCTGCCTCCAAGACATCGCGAAAACCTGCGCCAGCCTACCCCGCTCCAAACTCGCACAAGGCCCCCTCAAGGGGTGGTTCCGCTAAGCCTCAACCGGTTTCCGATGATGATGAGTATGAGAAATCGTACAAGCCACATTTACACCATCCCCATCACGAGTTCCCCTTCTCCAAGGAAGAAGCTGCGGAGAAGCAAGCCGAGGCCATGGCCCATATCCAGACTTTGGCACAGCTCACCAATCGACAAGCAGACTACGCGGGTGGTGAGCCCACTCCCACTGGGCGAGAATCAGGCATGAGAGGTCCCCATCGCATGACCTACGAAACGGTCACCAGCGTCCCGTCCTTTGGACACCTCTATCATCGGGATGGTATGCCCATATCACGACACCTATCGATGCAGCCCGACCCAGCATTCATTCCGGGACATGGACCCATTGTTACAGGACAAGGAAACGTCTCCAGAGAACTAGCAGGATTGTCCGCTAGTGACTTCTTCCGCCTGCCGTTCGGACCCATGGTTCAACTCCACCGCCCCTTTCCCTCTCCTCAGTCTCCAGACGACCTACCGCTGGGAATGGGTATAGGTGGTATTTTGGCAGAAGCTCTGCGTTCGGATCACCCAGAGGACCGATTCCATGTGGCGGAGAGCCCGGATAGCGTACAAAGGAGGGACGCAAGGAGTGCGTTTGTAGAGTCGGTCGAGGATGTGAGTTGCAGAATATCCCATAGGGTCAAGACCGTCACATGTACTGACGGAATTGTCTAGGAAGAAGCCCCAGACGCAGCGCCTTCTAGATCAATGGCACAATCAAGAGCTGGTCGTTCGACACATACCCACGTAGATCGCTCCGCAGCGGCGTCGCGAGCAGACGCTAGGACTGCCCGGACCGCGGCTTCTCCAGACTTGCCGTATACTCCAGAGCGACAGGGACGCCAGTCTGCCCGGAACGCTTTCGAACCGGCTCCCTCGAACACACCGTCTTTGGTACATACGTCAGGAGGTACCAATGCCCGAAGACAGCAGCCAGATGCCAATCGTCCACCTGCGCCGGGCTCAGCCCTATTCGGCCAATCGGGTGCGCAACCGAATCACCTTCGACCGTCTGTACAGCTTGGTACCGCCGTCGACTCCAGACTGGCTTCTCAGACATCCAATATGCCGACTCAAGGAACGATGACACCCCGGCCAATTGACGACCTAGTCGCCGCAGTCGATGAAAAGCGAGCCGGATCCCCTAGCGACTTCTCCACCTCGCTCACCACAGCGAGCAATATACAGCAGATTGTGGCCAACAGTGCACATCACGACGAGGTTCTGTGTCAACTCCTGGACGCGGCGAGATTGAACTTGATTGGCGCAGAAGCGAAAAAGGCTCTCAACCGGGCTGCGAAAGCTAGAGTCATCGAGCTGAGGGATATGAGAGCTAGAGGAGAGGTGGGTACGAGGACAAGGAAGTCGACTGACAGTTCACAGCTCCCAGAGAACGCCCACATCAGTCTATCTCGCCATAGTCACAAGAAGAAGAGGGAAAGAGGGAGAACAGGGGAGAGACATCGCAGAAGACCGAGCGATTCACCGGACTCAGCACCCGATGAGACAAGCGTGAGTAGATTAACCAAACGACAGTCATCAACGACGAGAGCTTACCCCTTTCTAGCCTAGCACACCGCCTCAGTGGGCGCAAGAGGTGATTACTGACTAACTTCCCATCAGTAGGACTGACTGACACGCGCATCAGATCATGAAGCGGCTGGCCTCCTTCGACGCAAGGTTCGCTAACATGGAACAGCAGAAGCAAGATGGTCACACGAGTCACCCTCACCATCACGACAGGATGGCAACGGATCAAACGGCACAGACTATGGCGCAAACCATGGACTCGGCTTTGATCGACGATCTACTCTTCGGAGATCAATTTGTCGCCCAGTTGGGCTTCCCACCTGGTGGTATACCTGGTTTCCCACCATTCGGTTTTGGTCCATTCGGGAATCAGCGCGACTCTGTCGACTCGCAAGAAGGTGGTTTCATCCGTACATTGTCGCCCAGCGAAGAACAGCGCAGGGATACTCGCGACATGAAGAGGGATACCAACGGTGATATGACCTGGGGTAGCGAGGTGGAACTCCCTCAACCCAGCGACAAAGTCAGCCCGCCCAGAACCAACTTTGGTCCCATCATCAATATCCAAGCACCCACCGAGAGCAACATGGACAAAACGACCCAACGGCCGCTCACACCTAGTCAAGCTGGGTCGAAAACGCCAACCGTCAGACACATTGAGATTGACATTCTTGAGCAACAGGTGCTGCCGGATGGACACGGTGCTATGCCTGATCCCAGGGAACGTGACCTGCCTCCCCCTCCTTCTGAGAGTATCAGGTCCAACCTCCCTTCTCCAGCTGGAGGATTCCCCCCACTACCTCTGTCCGCTGCGACTACCGGCACAGCGAGAACCGCTCGCAGTGTTGGCAGAGGTGAAACTCCCCTCGACCTTCAAGAAGCTCTGAACGCAGGACCAACCGGCGTCCCCTCTGTGCTGCCCCCTTCACAGAGACCGATGAGTCGAACGACATACTCGTATTTCCCACCGGTACAGCCACTTGCGCCTCAGATCCCGCCAGTGGACGTAGTCGCCCCGCACCAAGTTCGCGGCTCCAGCGATGTGCCGGATTCCCAGGCTCATACCGCCTACAAGACGGCTTATCAGTCGATGCCGGGGACGCCGAAGAAGTCTACCAACTTTGGTTTCGCGGACGGTACCAAGAAAGGCTCTCCCCAGAACCAACATGACAAAGCAACCAGTATGCCCGCCGATCCGACAGCTTGGGAGTTGGTCACTCAGAGGCTGTACAGCTGGGCTCTGATCCAGGAAGACAGCTCGTTCACCAACGCCATGGAGGATCTGAGCTTGAATCGGCAGGTGAGTATCGGCTTACTGTTGATCGAAGTTTTGCTGACGGAGCGCCGGCAGGTGGGGGAGATACCACTTAGTATCTTTGTTATGATGACCTACAACCGGTGAGTTCAATCATGACATAGAAGATCAACGGCTGATGCCCCGAGACAGGATGATCCGCCGCAGTCTGACGGAAGTCCCTCATCGACCCTGTGATAAACTGTTCGTTCCGCCAAACATTGCAGACTCGATCAATCGGGCTGTTCACGCCGTGAGTGTCCTAGTGTCCTCGTGATAGTATCGGGATGGCTGAGCTGACATGAGTTAGCAAAACTACGGTCAGGCGGCACAGATGCTGGAAGAGCTTTGGTACCGTGAGTCCTTGAGTGTCTGCATGACCCCGGACAACTAATGTTCGACTCAGCTTTCCTGTTCAAGGATCCACCGAGAGTCATCATCGCTCTGGCGAGACACCGTAATGAGGTGAGCATTACTTGAGGCCAAAAAGTCGACCTTCGCTAACCTCGCCAAGGACGATCATTGGACTGCCCATCGATTTGACCTCACCAACGGTCACATGAGGAGCTACACTGTCACTCACGAGTCGGAATGTCTTCCAGACGGGCGAACTTTCAGATGTGAGTTGCCTTTCCTGCCTGGCAACCTTCACTAAACATGCTGATTGGATGTCGCAGGGTGGGACGCTATTAAGATAGCATGGCCGCAGTACAACATCCCGGCTCAAGATGATCGGGTTCAACGAACGGAAAAGATCCAGACAATTGTTGAGAACAGGCATAATAATTCCCTCGAGGCTTTGAACCACGCTCGAAACCTGTTCCTGTGAGTGTCGGCGTTTACGCTCCGTACGAGAACGAGGATCTGAACTCACCTTGTTGGACAGTGGCTTCAGGCCAGAGCATCCGGCGGATCTTGCGAAACTGAGAGAAAATCTCTGGGCAGAAGTGAGCTGTGTCGGGTATCTGACAGTCAGCAGCTGACGCTTGATCACAGACAAAGAGGCTGCTGCACAAGAAGAGAACGGGCAGTCTGGTAGTGGAGATGGACTCGACCTCGCCTAGTCAGACCCGCAGAGGGTCCCAAGGAGTGGTGTAAGATATGATCGATCTCGTGCGACCCCCATCCCTTGTTGTCGCGGCGTGTACAATCTATATAGCTTCGAGCTCTCACGGGAAATCCTATACTCTTATATAATGCCTCTTCTGCCAGACCTACTGTGGTGGGCGAATGTCTATGATCAATGCATCATCGTCTTGGATGTGGCTTATCCGAACATTTTGCCGTATGCTTTTCGCTCCTTCTCCTTTCTCGCTTTCTGCCTCGTCTCGACTTCTTTCAATGACCTCACGATACCCGCATCTCCTGGAACCAACTCCAAAGCCGCTTTGAGGTCCTTCAGAGCCTCTTCGTCGTCCTTGACTGCGATTCTACCCAGTCCACGTCGATATAGCGCCTTGCCCTTCTCCGCGGGGGTCAAGTCTGTGACGGTGAGGGCTCGTGTCGTCAGCTTGATGGCCAGCGAGGGTGATGGTGGTGTGCACTTTAGCGCGGCGAGAGCAGCGTTGGTGAGCAGTGGGACTCGACTAATGATGACTGTGTCAGTCCAAGGCCAAACAGTGATTTGAGGCGAGGACTCACGCTGCTTTGAAAGCGTCAACCTGCTCTTTTGGAGCGTCATCCGGCAGGACAGGGTGCTGGTCGAGGTATCGCAAAGCTTTTTGGTACTTGTCCAGAGCGGCAGCGAAGTTGCCTGCCTTGAACTCTCTGTTTGAGTGATGAGCAACCGCTCGTTTGAGCCTTGGTGGACCCCACTCACTGTGTGCCGATGTCCTTCAGTTTCAGCGCCACGGGAAGCGCCTCTTCTGGCTTGTCGACGTCAATGCCCTCCTCGTCGATTGGGTAGTCCTCCCAGATATCCTCGCCCGAAGCGGATTCCTGAGCCTTCTTCTTCTCCTCATCCTCTTTGGCAATCTCCTCTGGGGACAGGACGCCAGCGGCAACGATCTTGACGTCTTCGTTGGGTTTGTCCGAGGTGGTTGGCAGGTTCTCGATTTGTCGAACAAGGCCTCGATTCGAGCGGACTTTACCGAAAACGACGTGCTTCCCATCCAGATGAGGCGTGGGGACACTAATAGGGCGGTCAGCTCGATACCAAATAGATACGGCAGCTAGTCGAGGTACCCACGTCGTGATAAAAAACTGAGACCCATTGGTGTTGGGTCCGGCGTTGGCCATTGACAGCACCATTGGCTTTTCATGCTTCAACGAAAAGCCCTCGTCTGAGAATGTCATTAGAGCTGTACCTCTCCGGAGCATGTCCGGTCCAGCTCAATACACACCTTCAAACTGGTGGTCACAGTTCGTCAGCTGGCGTTCCTACTAGTTTACGTTTAGGACCGACACATACCTTTTCACCATATATCGATTCTCCGCCGGTACCGTTATGCCTGGTGAAGTCTCCTCCTTGTAGCATGAATCTAAGAGCAAGACATCAGCTATGCAGGCTTCAGCCGAGCGACAGCTGAGACATACCCTTTGATACACCTGTGGAAGCCAGAGCCGGCGTAGGCCAGCTTGACACCACTGGCATTGGTTTTGTCTCCAATACACAGTTGCTTGAAGTTCTCAGCGGTCTATATCAATTGTAAGCTGACTTGTCTCTTTCCTATATTCGTATCCAACCGTAGCGCAATCCTCCACAGGTGATAGAGCTGGAACTGAACCTCGACCCACCTTTGGCACCACGTCGTCGAAGAGCTCGAAAGTGATCCGACCGGCGGGCGAGCTGCCGATCTCAATATCGAAGTAACAGATGGTGTGGGACATGTTGAGTGTTTAGTCAGTGTCTGGCTGCTTGAGCTAGAGTCTACTTGGGTCCAGAAGGCTGTTGCTGTGTTAGCAATTGTCAAGCTGTCATGAGTAGTTGCCCGTTGAGTGAGAGCTTGACCCGACATTTCCAGCACTTTCTCAAACGCGGGGACTCCACAAGCCAATCCGGATTCCGTGCCTGGAATTCAGTCCAGCGAAGCTCCTCCACGCTCGTGGCAGCCAAGCTCAAGCCAAGCTTCAACATCGCTTCAACACCATGTCCAACAGTGGGAGGACATCGTCAAAGCTTCCACCTCGACTGTATCGACAGACCTCCAGACTGTCACCCAATGTCGGCTGAAGTGGATCCTCCCGTGGCCAACGGTCACACAAGCCGAGATGCGACCTCTAACGAAATACAACAAGCGCCTCCGCCTCCGCACATCGAAGCAACTCTTGCACAAATTTCCTCATATCGAAACGTCCGGGGTGTCATGATTCTGTCGCGTACACAAGTGCAGTCAGCAGCTGTGAGCGAGCAAGCTGGAGGTCATATTGGCGGAGTGGTGCATAGTACGGGTAGCGTGTTTGATGGGGAGGGCGGTAGACGCTACGCTAGGACAGTTGAGACATTAGTGGGCAACGTCAGTCGAGCAGTGGGAGATTGCGAGGAAGGGGTCAGTAAAAGCATCGCTCACTGGGGCGCAATACCGCTGTGTCTGGACGACAGGCTGACATATCCCTTGCTAGGACGAGCTGAGGTTCATGCGCATACGGACAAAGCGCCACGAGCTGCTCATCACGCCAGGTCAGTCTCCTGCGACGCTACGTCCAGACTTACCGACAGCTAAGCTCTGCTCCAGATCCGAGATACCTCCTCATTGTGCTTCAAGATCCCGAATGATTGACGAGTACAGACGACGAGAACCCTGCTCGTACATTGCATTACGACCCATTACGACCTATTAGACGCCTCTGGTACGAGATTCCGAAACGCCACTACCGTGGCTACGACTACATAGGTAGTTGAAATCATGCATGTGAGCAGATACGAGCCTTCTCCATAGCTGTTGTTCAATGCTGCGGTAGTAGTCTCGCAACCTGGCGAGCTGCAGGAAGAGGTGTTCAGAGTCGGTAGAAAGATTAGATTAGACCGACAAGGCACTCTGTCACGCTGCGCATTACGACGTGTACGCGAACACTACAGATTGAAACCCATCCCATTTGTCCGTTGTGGTCAAGGCCGATTAGGCTGATTAGGATCTCGGACGGAAATCAACATTTGGATTTCACGGTTGTTGTGTTTCCAGCAAAGTCGTCCTACGTCTTACAACTATCTCGTCTTCCGGCTCGTCTTCTTCATTCCTTGTCCCTTGCTTGGCCGTGGCAGCATTGCCCGGAATAGGAGCATTGCGCTCCCAGAATATTGGATTTGTCCTCAACGTACACAGCTTGCTTGTGGTTTTGGCAGCGAAGAAACGCCGGGCCGCTCTCCGTTGGCTTATCGCAGAAGCCTCTGTGGGTTTAGGACACGAATGTCCTGGGGTAGAACCGGTCCCCTGTGCACCACTGTGATCCGTCAACATGGCTCCTTCAGTATCTCCAGCATCCACACACTACGCTTTGGTGGTCGACGCCGGCTCGTCCGGATCCCGGCTCCAGATATACTCGTGGAGGGATCCTGATTTGGAAAGAGCCGAGATCCTACAAGAGGTCAGACAAGCCAGAGACGCTGGAGAGAGCAGTAGTAGCAGGAAGAAATGGTGGTGGAAAGCCTCGGATGCGCTGTTGGGGAAAGGAAAGGGCAAGGCGCAGGATCAAATGGAACGCCGAGCGCTGAGGAGATTGGTTCGTGTGGGGAAAGGCGTCGAGGGCGATGCCTGGGTCAAGAGAGTCGAGCCAGGTGAGCAAGCTTCGGCAAGTAGTAGTGTTGAGGATTAGCAGCTGATTCAGGTGTCTCTCTAGGCATATCCACAATATCACCAGATGACATACCAGCCTACCTGGCCCCGCTGCTCACACATGCCTTACAACAAATACCGCCCTCACAGCACTCTTCGACGCCAATCTACGTACTTGCGACAGCTGGGATGCGGCTCTTGACCGACGAAGCCAGAGACTCTATTCTAAAGGCGACTTGCGACACCCTGCATTCGGAGTACCCGTTCTCATTGGATGGGCCGTCATGTCAAGAGAACGTGAGGGTGATATCTGGCGAGGAGGAGGGGATGTGGGGCTGGGTCGCGGTCAACTATCTCATGGATGGATTCGGACACGCTCCCGAGCCATCAAGCTCGGGTAGCATTGGGGACGGGACGTCTACGGGTTTATTACCGCTATCACCGCTAGCAGAACCACCTCCAGACTCGTCCAAAGACTCGGTCACGCCGGTGGACGTGAACCACCATTCGCCCACATTCGGCTTCTTGGACATGGGCGGAGCGTCGACTCAATTGGCTTTCTCACCGACTCTGGCGGAAATGGCGAAATCTGGCTTCTCCAAGGATGATCTACGGAGCGTCTCATTGAAGCTGTTATCAGGAGAGGAAGTTAGCTGGCCGCTATTCGTCGCTTCTTGGCTGGGATTCGGAACGAACAAGGTTCGAGATCGATACGTGGAGGGCTTGATCCAGGATTGGCGGAAATCGTCACCAGACTCGATAAAAGATATTTCGACTCCGGTACTCGATCCTTGCCTACCTCAAGGGCTGACACACCCCTCCACGGACGCCACCACGCAACCTGGTCTTATTGGAACAGGCTCGTTCCCCGCTTGTTTGGAAAGGTTGAAACCGCTCTTGGATGGACATAGTGCTTGTCCCACCGAGCACTGCTTGTTTGGCGGCGTGCCGACACCTCGGATAGACTTCGACAGAGACGATCAGAGGGGTTTCATAGGCATCAGCGAATATTGGTACACCGCACAGCAGGTCTTGGGTCTTGGAGGAGTGTGGGATTGGGGAGAATGGGAGAAGGGCATGGGCGAGTTTTGCGCCAGGGATTGGAAGAAGATTGAGCAACAAGTCGAGCAGGACAAGGGCTGGCATGGAGCCGAGGTATGTTTGCCTTTGGTCGAAGGGAGATAGCAGTACTGACTGGTCTTAGGTCGAGCTTTCAAGGCTACAAATGCAATGCTTCAAGGGCGCTTGGATATCGAATGTTCTCCACGAGGGCATAGGAATACCCAGGCTGGTCGATCACGGCGGCAACGACACCTTGACTGGTGGCGATGTAGGCGATACCAACGAAGAGGCTGAGAGACGGGCGAGAGAAAAGGGTCTGCTGGAATCACATCGCAAGGGCAAGCATCATTTCCAAAGCATGGACGAAGTTGGGGAGACGGCGATATCTTGGACTCTGGGCAAGATGGTGATCGAAGCCTCAAAAGCTGTACATCCGAGATCGCCAGCTCTAGAGGCCGCTTGGACGTCACGACTGCCCTCACTCGGCTTGGGTCACGTCGAACAACGGCTGAATGCCCTTGGGATCCAGACCGTCTGGGCGTACGCCTTTATGACTTTCATCTTGATCGTGTGTATCTTCAACTCGCTCAAGCGGCGATTCCGCTGGACATGGTCCTTCTTCCCTGGTGGTTCGTCGAGTCGACGCAGAAAACCAAGCATATCAGGTGCAGCACCGGTACAACCGGCTTCATCGCGGCGCTGGCCTTGGTCTTCGTCATCCCGGTACGACACTCCCGATGCGGGAGGATACGCATTCTTGGAAGACGGCAATTCCTCCTCGGAGACCACACCAACAAAGCCACTGGCTGGACGTGCAACTATCGGTAGAATGAGACTGTGGTCTCTGAAGATCGGCAATATACTCAAGCGCTCGACTCCGGTCTCATTTGGGCTCCACCCTGAATCGTCTAAACACAAGCTACCCGCAAGACACGTCTCTATGCCACTTGCGCCCACGAATTATGCCCATTCCAACGGCTGGTCATCTTCACAACCTCCATCTCCGAGGGCGAACGGGAGTGGATTCTTCTTCACACCTGCTCTATCGGTCCAGCCGTCATCTACATCAGTGTCGCCCATGCTACCCCAGCCTATTGGGCCAATAGGCTCTTCGTCCTCTATCTCCGCGTCACCCTCGCCTTCCAATACCGCCTCGCCGCCCAGGATGAAAGCGGGCAGACCTACTCGACCCCGGCAGTCGTCGTTCAACACTGGCGAACCCGGCAGTACAGGCTGGAACGATCCTCCACTCACGCTCCTGACGCATAACCTCGGCCGGGGTCCCAGTTCCAGTCTCGAGTCGGCAGCGGGAGAGTCCGAGCCCAGTGGAACACTGACACCCACCGCTAGACCAGGATACGACAGGGCGATCTCGAGGCAGAGCAGTAGAGTCAATCTGAGCGAGTTGGGCTTGGCTCAACGCAACATGAGCAGGAGTGCGACGCCACACGAATTTGATGACAACATCTCGTGAGGCGGGTCATAATGTCACAGATATAGTCATCCAGTACTCCTACTAGTATAGTGTCTGCCTTGCGAATACTGCTACAACAAATGCATGTACATGTATCAACGCGCAGCGTCTCATTGATCATCTAAGCGAGTCATCATTTCCGTCTCTCCCGTGACCGAGATCAGAGGATGGATTCCGAGCCGGTACAGCCCGTCTGGCACTTCGAGGTGGAGGCGCTGGTGACCCTGGCGAAGCGGGAGATAAGACTGTTTGGGGAGACGGTGATATTGCCGTATTATCCGATACTCGAGGTCGCCTCGGTGAACGGGGGTTTATTGATAGTGGAGCCGTTGTACCGGTTAGTGGGGGAACATCGAATTCAGAGTCGTCGTACCCTCCCAAGGAATAGCCAGCGTCACTGGACTGATGTCCGCTGTTGGCGCTCTCGTGACGGCTGAGACCACTGGGACGTCTTTGACCTGGACCCGGCATCTGTGGCGGCGGCAAAGGCGAGTCGAAGAATGAGGTCGATGTGTAGGGTGAAGGCTCGATATGATACCCTGGGGCTGGGGTAGGGGCGGATAGGTCGAACATCGGTCGGTGGGATGATGTGGCTTTTGGGTCCGGAGAGAGGACGGTGGAGAGCAGGAAAGTGAAGTCAAGACCGACGTCGCGGAGTAGCTAAAGAGTGTCTTGTCAGTATCGAAGCAATGGCAGACGGGCTCTAGACTCACTTTGCGATTATGCGATGCGATGATCTTGGAGCACTCTTCGACAGTCTGCTGGGGAATGTCCGGGGCATAGACTTGTCGCCTGAACATATCGGCGAATGCTTCAATCTGCTCCTTTGCCCAAGTCACAAAGCCTACCGAGTAGCTCGTGAGCTCGACTCTGCTAAAACGATGATGGATTTCCTAGCTCACCTGAGGCCATACGGTTCTCCTTGAAGGCAGTCATGTACCAATCGCTAGTATGGCGCAGTACCGTGAAACAGACGATTGCCAACTCGGAGATGTATATTGTCGTGTCTCCATCGCATTTTATAGCTCTGACACGACGCATCATCACGTCCCGCCTGGCTTTGAGGAAGGTATCTCGGGCCAAGTCGGCGGCATCCAATCGAGTCAACCAGGCAATCAGACGCGCGGCACCGGCTTTACGCAGGTCGGGGGAGGAGAGATCGTGGAGCATTTGAGAAAAGAGCTTTGGGCGAAGGTGTTCCAGTCTTGACTCGAGTGATTCTTTTGCTGCCGGATTCGGCGCTGCGATCTTCTGCATCTCCGCGGCTGAGCATGAGACAGTCAGTGGAACGTTTCTCGGAGAAATTATCGCAAGCACTTACATTTCTCGACGAGAGATGTGGCCAACTCCCAATCTCGCATTGCGATAGCCATGGTTAATTCGTCACCAAAATCGTCAATCCACCGCAAGTCTTTTGTGTCGGAGACAGTCAGACCCATCATTGACACCGGTCGTCCAGGGCTCAATAAACCAGCAGGATTAGGTGAAGCGGGTGTGCTGGTGGATCCAGCCTGTGAGTGGTCTGTCAGTACCAAGTTGACGATTCACTTGTTTCTATACTTACATCACCGTGCCACATGCTCTTTCGCCTTTGTTGCTCCTTTTCACTCTCTTTCCTCTTCTTCTCGCCCAGCTCCTGTGAGACTTGCCTGAATGCTCCTAGAAGAGCCTTCTTGTCCTCCGGCTTGGATGTTCGATACACGCAGACTTCCTTTCCCCGTCTGATCTTCAGAGCGTTGGTGAGATCTGCTTGTTGTTAACTTAGGACCTGTCTGTGGCGGGAAATGTAGTACTCACCTCCTGAGTCCTTAACGTCGACCACGACCAGATCCGCCAGCACCCAACACCGTTCAGCTATCATTCTTCCCCTCTCTCCCTCCCGACGCTGGTCCTCCGGTGCATTAATATTCTTCGTCCGTCTCCTCCCCGCAATCAACAGGAGGTCGCTGAGGAGAAACATGCTGACGCTCTGTTTCGCCTTGTAAGTAGCCGCGTTTAATTCGACAAAAGCGTGCGTATCAAACACCAGATGCCGACCGGGAACGATGGGAAGATACTTCTGCGATCCCTCGACCGTCGACCAGAGATTGGATAGTTGAGCCTTGTACAGCTGCTGCAGGTCCGCCACCGAGTTCCGCTGTGTGCGTCGTCGCTCCACTAAAATGCTGTTATGAGCATCCCATTGCCTCAAGCCCTCACTTTCGGACTCACTATTGCCGTTTTTGTCAAGCGTTGGAGCTAGGGTATCCTCCATACCCATCAATTGAGGCAGATCCTTCCACTGTCCCAATAGCTCTTTCAACTCCAACATGTCGTTCTCCAAGGTCGCAATCTCTTTGGACATGTTGACAAATTCAGCATAGCTGGCCAACAGATTAGCATCCAAGCGGTACTATGTCCAAATATCACTCACTGCTTGAAGACGTTCCTCTGCAACTCCTTTGCGTTCGACTGCTTTGATCTCTGCAAAGCGGCCTTGAAGCGCTTGACCTCATTCTCATCTGCGCCTGCCAACGTCCGCCTCATGAAGCCTTGTATGTCAAAGTTTTCATTTGCCAGTTCTTCGAAATCCCATTCCTCGTCTTTCGTTGTATCTTGAGCACCTCTCCGGCCTATCCTTTCGTCTCCGTCGAGCGTGGTCCTGCCTCTATCCGAGCTTTTGCCTAGACCAGAGCGCTGAAAGTCCGCAGAGGCAAACTGGTTGAAACGGGACTCGCCGACAGCATCATCGTCGTCGTCGTTATCACCGGGCATGTCGACTGACAAGACGTGTCGAGGTCCCATCATATCGATAGTCGGCTGTCCAGGCAGGGTTGGCATAGCTGGGACGTAGGCCGACGATTCCTCGGAGGGACCGGCATATCGCATAGACATCCGCTTCTTGATCTTATCCCCTACCTTGGACTTTCTTGCATCTCGCTTTGCGATAGCATCTCCAGGCATAGGCGGGCGCAGGGTTGTCTGTTGAGATTGTTGTTGCGGCCGGCTGATGGCCTGTGAGGGCCGACGTAGCGATGCCATGTTGGCTGGTGTGCACTTCGGCCTCTCCTATCAGACTCGACTTGCAGCAGTAGCTCTGCGTTGTTGGTTGTGTGTGAGCCCTGGTCTAGATGGTGACCGTTGTCGCTAGTCGCTACCCAACTTGCCAGCGACTCTGTATGCTCGTCGCTGTATGATAACCGCTCGGTGACGCCGACGGAAGCAAATCTCAGGCACGGATCGCTGTCCATTGTCCGCCAAAGAGATTTCCGGCGATGCCGCTCGACAACTGCTCCCTCCTCCATACTTACACTGTTCTGTAGCCCAGTCATCGCGCGTCTTGACTTTGAGAAAACCGACCCGTCACTTGATCCAGAAGCGTCGAATTTACGAACATACACACAAACCGAGTCTTTCGACAATCCAGTACCACTCCCAAGATGGCGGACGTCATGATGGCCGAATCCTCGACCGCTGCCATGACCCGACGAGACCACTTGCTGCAGACCTTTGAAGCATATAGGGCCGAGATCGACGCCGATGTGAGTCAGTGCATGAGTCCAAGAACGCAATTGACGGTCCCCTCTTAGAACGAAAGACGAGAGCGCTTGATTATCATTTCAAGGAGTATCACCCAATTGTCCAAGAAGCTCATCTTCCACTTACACCGAGGTGCTACTTCTCCACCTGCTGTTCGAGCCAAGAATCTAAAGGAGGCTAGAGGCAAGGAGAGGGAGATCCAGAGCACCTTTGTCAAGGTGCGAGATGAGCTACAAGGAGAGCGTTCAGAAACGTATTGGAGGTGGAGTCGTCAAGTGTGAGTCGAAGCCCTGGGTCCCGATGGGGGACTTGAACGTTGAACTGACGGCGGTCTGTCAGATCTCCTGGACTGGAGGAGTACATCGAGGCTCTGTCGTTCTTACACTACCTCGAGGATGGAGAATTGGTCACGTTGGATCAAGTCCAGCGAACATTATCCGATTCAGAGACTGGCGAGCCGGTATGTCCTCGGTCACTAGGCCATCTCACAAGCATTACAGATCACAGCTGACATTCGCGATCGTAGCTTGTTATAGTCACCCCGGATGACTACATCCTCGGCATGTCCGATTTGACAGGAGAGCTGATGAGATATGCCACAAATGGTGAGTTCCAGCTTCTTGACTGATGCCTTACATCGCAAAGCTGAAATTTCCACTTAGCACTCAGTACAGGCGACCACCACGTCCCACTTGCTGTTTGCGAGTTTGTCCGATCGGTCAAAACGAGTCAGTAGCAGATCTCCATTCTATGATCCTCCTCGTCCACTCGCTGCCGTCATCTGCTTTGGGTGCATTCAGCTGACAGACTTACTCAGGATTTGACGGAATACCCACTCACATGCTGTACAAGTTGTCGAAGAAGCAAGAGGAGACGACACGATCGCTTGAGAAGATCGAGAAGGGTGAGTACTAGCACTCTGGACGTCAGTGTCTCGACTGACGTATGCGCAGTCTGCTACGCATTACGACTGAGACTCTTGGAATATGCGGATCAGCCAGAGATATTGAAACAAATGGCCAAGAGGGCTCTGGACGATGCGAAAGATGCAGAAGGCGGAGCGGGAGCGCGAGGTGGGGACGATTGAGGGCGTGACAAGCTCTAGTACCTACCGATGAATAAGCTACGAGAGACAAGAGCATACGTGGACGTCTACCTAGCCTATGTACGAGCTGTAGGAGTCTTGCATATGGGTAATCAGACCGGTCTGAGGGAGAGACAAAGTCAGCCGCCTCCAGGGCCCAGCACAGTATCTACGGTGGTGGTGATTTTGCCGCCAGCCAGGGTGCCAATCGCGATCACCGTCCGCGTTACCAATTCAGCAAAGCAACGCTTGTCAAACAGTGAACACTACTTGGCCCATCAATTACTTTACCCATCACCCTTGACTTCTCGCTGCATACTATCATGCCAGTGCTCGACAAGATCAAAGCCGCTTTCAGCTCGTCTTCTTCCAGCTCGGAGAAGACCAAAGACGCGGCTCCGACATCGACCTCTAGCGCCCAACCGTCTGCTGCTCCACCCGCGTCAGACAAACTGCCAGAATTGAGCGATGAAGCCGTCTTCTCCCCGGAGAAGATCACTGTGATCTTCGTCCTCGGCGGTCCTGGAGCCGGTGAGTTCAATGAGCATACATCTCGGGCTGGATTGCCATTTGCACCTTCGCGCTAGTCGCGACAATAGTGCTGAAATGTGCAAGGGTTGATGACTGATGGACTCTTAGGCAAGGGAACCCAGTGCGAGCGATTAGTCAAGGACTATGGATTCGCCCATCTCTCTGGTATGTTCGGTCTCCTGGCCTACACTGAGGACACGTCAATTGACTCGGCGCAACAGCTGGCGACCTGCTCCGAGCAGAGAGACAGCGTGAAGGCTCGCAGTACGGAGAGATGATCGAGACATACATCCGTGAAGGCCAGATCGTCCCTATGGAAGTGACTGTCAAGGTGAGCATCCTCCCCTCGATGGCTGCACTAAGGGGGAAGGGAAAAAATCTGATCGCATGCCTTGGTTTAGCTTCTTGAGAACGCCATGCGGGACGCGCTGAAATCGCCTCCCTCTTTCTCGGCGGGTTCGACCCTGGCGAGCGCTTGGGAGAATGGAAAAGGAAGATTCCTGATCGATGGCTTCCCAAGAAAGATGGACCAGGCTATCAAATTTGACGAATCGGTAGGTCCAGGAACCGAACTGGGCAAATCCCATAAGCTAATTCCTTGTTCAGATCGTCCAGTCCTCCTTCGTGCTGTTCTTCGCTACCACCGAAGAGGTCATGCTCTCTCGACTGCTCGAGCGGGGCAAGACGTCCGGACGAAGTGATGACAACAAGGAGAGCATTGTCAAGAGGTTCAGTGGGTTGTCCAGACGGATCCTGCCTCGGTAGACTCAGTATTGACATCATGACTGTAGGAACCTTTGAAGAGACTTCTATGCCCGTTGTGGACTACTACAGAAAGAAGGGCAACGTCGTCGAGGTGAGCCAGTATCCTTAGCGCCAGAGCGACACATGCTAAACGGATCTTAAATCCAGGTCGACTCTTCTCCCGCTGCTGATGTGGTTTACGATCACGTTCGAGTCGCCATCGACAAGCGACTCGGCGCTACTCCTGCCCCAGCGACTGCCACCACCGCCGAGACCGCCCAAGCTAAGGTCACAAGAGATGAGGGTGACCTTGAGTCCTCTGGTGCACCAACATTGGGCGCCGTCGCTGTCTAACGCGACTTTCAGACCCTATAGACGAGCTTGTGTGTCTGTGCATGGATATTATGTTGAGTACTGCACTTCATGGCAGATCCGGAGCTGTCTGCTACTTGGAAGAGAGGACTGACCTGGTATGTGGATGAACTGATCTCTGCTGATGAGATGCCTGTCTGATGTCGTGAAGACTTCAGTGCACACGCACGCGGAAACAACTTACATGCTGTGCAGCCATGACATGGCTGGCAAAGTGGCAAGTGCCCATTGACCACTGACAGATATGATACGCGACCCAGCCCCGAATATCGAACATTGACTCTGAATCTCTGACTCTGATGTGAAACTGTACACTTACAGAGGTGACGTCAAGAATCCGGTCTCAAACGATGCTCAATCGCCAAGTCAAGCATCGCCTTTGTTAACAGCCAAAGACGTACACTTGCTGAGCACTGCAGAAGGGGCTTGGCGTGAAAGCATACACAAACTTCACATGTTTCGCCACCAGCCGCTGGTCGCCGAAACGATTAAACGACTGAAGAACGTAGGCTCTCCTTTCTTCATCGTCTTCCAATGCTGACATAGGACGACTTGTCTCTGGTCGACCGGGGAGCGCTTTAAAAAGCGAGCCCCCAGTCCGAACGAGTCTCTCCCTCAGTCTCTTGCTCCCCACCACCAACTTTCAAGCCCACTCGCTCCCGTTAATCCATTTCCCAATTTCAGAGCTCTTCGTATCTATCACGAATCAACACAGCCAAACAGCCATGCCTTTCCCAATAAAGACCGAAGGCGCGCTCAAGCCAGAATCTACCAGCTCAGAAGTCGCCGACGCTATCACGTCCTCATGGAGCAAGGGGTTATCTGACTTTGCCGCTGGGGCGACCATGTCTAAGGCCGAAGCGGACAAATTTGCCCAGGCTTTGAACCATTACGCAGGTTCCTACGTGACCGGGAGCGCAGGGCGAGTTCATGAAGAGACCAAGGGTACTGACGACGAGGCGAAGCCGTGGACGCATGTCTCCGTCATCAATGGCGAGAGTTACGAATGTGGGGCTGTAGAGCTCTTTGTGGAGAAGGGATCCAAGGCGGAATACATGACGTTGTCTTTCGGGGCAACGGAGGGATCAGACAAGGTGACTTACCCGATCACATTGAGTGACTTCGCTCCAACAACAAAACCAACGAATGACCCGGCCGGATGGCGAGAAACAGTTATCGTGTCCGGGGGGCGCACACCCCTGGCGGCGGCAGATATCTACGTTCCAGGAGAATAAGACGGAAGTCTACTCCTCCTGAACCGGGAATCGGTACGGCAGATCATATCCAGGGGTACTAAGCGTATGTCATGGGCGAGGTGAGGGCGCCAATGAGTGTGAGCCGATGCGGTAGGTGTGATCAGTCGATAGTTCAGTATCATATATTTCAAGGATGGAGATGTGAGCCAATGAATAGACTCCAAAGTTCCGCTAGCTAGTGTCGCGTCGCGACGCACCTGCGCCTCTTCGACTCGGGTCACCGGCTGGCAGGCTGCTGTGATCTGGAAGTTCGGTCTCAGTTGTCAATCTTCTAGGGGAAAGTAGACGATACTGCAAGATTGTCGCCAATTTGTAAACATGTGTCGTGCTGGGCAATCATTGTTGCATGTACGAGTACATCGCCAGCTCCGATGATTAGCCCATAAGTTGCGATATCTCCGATGGCGGTCTAACCGTTTGTGAAAAAGTCAATAGCCTGTGATTTCGTCAGCTCTACTGCAGATTGCTACACAGAATTGAGCTCTTACCGCTTGACTGCCTGGATATACTTTCTATTCTCCTCAGAGTTCAGCGCATGCTAGGGCACACTTTCAGCTCTGCACACCAGGTCTTCCTTCGATAGAAGTGTTACGACTCACCGCGATGTTATCCTGACCGATCTTCTCGCGCGCCGACCGCTCATGAATACCAACGGAGGTGACACCGATGGGCCATGCGGCATTTCCTATTGACATTCGTAGATACGCGTCGTTTGCCTTTTGATACGACCGATTCTGCATGTGATGCACAATTTCCGCTAGATTCCGTAGTACGTCTGCGGGCAGATCCTGTCGCCTTCGTTAGCTGCCATCCCGGTGTCAAAGACCCGTGGTATTAAGCTAACGTACGCGTTTCCGCAGGAGTCTGAACAAGGGTTTGAGGTTTTGTGCCGAGTCAACCTGCGTAGCAGCTGCTAGCTTCCCTGCTGTCGTTCGCTTGATCTCGACTGTATAGTGCGTTAGCGAGGGGCACGAGAGGCGAATGGAAATTTCTACCGGGTCTAGCGTCCATCCACTCTTCCCACTCCTTCAGGACGTTCTGAATAGCGTGTTAGCCCTATCTCAGCTAGAGAGTCCCGGGAGCTACACACCTTTAGAGCATAGTAGATCAACGGGTAGAGCTTGTTTGGATCCGACTTCACGAGCTTGAGATCGATCAAGGCTACCTCCATACCCTTCATCTTGTCTTTACTCTTCCCGCTCGTCTCCTTTCCCTCCTCCGCAGGACCATCTTCGGTACTTGATTGCTGCTTGGACGCCTCCGCAGCTGCCTTTTCATGTGTCAATCTCGCCAATTTCCCGGCTTCCTTCTCATCCATGCTACTCTCCATATTGGCCAACGTCTTTCTGAAATCGTTGAGACCGCTACCTCCGCCTCCCTTCTCTTCCAACAGCTCCAACGCTCGGAGTCGTAGTCGTCGGTCCTTGTCGGACTCTCCAAACAATCGTATAGGTTGTCCTTTGGCTCTTAGTCTCCGTATACATTCTTCCGGAGAGATGTTGAATGATTCGCCTGCTGGAGCGGGAGAGTCCGTTCGTCCTGGATCTGGAGTGTTGCGAGAGGATCCACCTGGAGAGGACACAGCTAGCTTTGCCAGTGACGAGTTACGAGCTTGTTCAGCCTACAGCCGCATCAGTATCTTGCAATGCTATTGCTACCTCACAAGATAGAGTGGACGGCTCTCGAGAAGGATCGCGCGTTGCTCACCTCTTTGCGCGCTTTGTACGCCTTGCCTTCAGCTTTCAGAGCCTCTTTCCGCACTGCATCCTCCATTCGCTTCTTCCGCTCCTCCTCCTCCCTCGCCTTCTCAATGTCTGCCCGTCGCATGTACTTTTTCGCCGGACCATCGCTCGGTCCAGCCTCGATCTCTAGGGCTTTTCTCTTCGCATTGATCTCTGCTAGTAGGCCTTCCATCTTGTTGGTATGTCCGTGGAGTTAGTGAGCCTCCGTCGCTGAGCCGGTGAGCGGTACTGTACTTGACAAAAGTTGGACTCCAGTTGCAGTCGACGTTCAAGCAAGCTGAAACGGATTGGTTGTTTTGCCACTTTGAGAGTTGACCGTTCCTGAACCTGGTGGATTTGATTCCGCTCACTGACAACTATCGTCACCAGCAGCCAGCGTAACTGCAAGCAGACGGGTGAACGCTATGAACTCGGTATAACCTCACTCGTTTACTTGCTTGTCCAACATTGAGCTATCACACACACAGCGGTTGAGATTCTACAGCAGAGTTCTAGCAGTGTTGTTTCAAGCCGGAACTATAGCCATTCCACGCCATGGCTAAAGGTATGTCAGACGACCGCTTGGTCCCCCGCGCAATCCCCGGACTGACCTCTTTTTCCAGTCCCAAGAAGCTTCAGGCTGCTGTCTGAGCTAGAGCACGGAGAGAAGGGTATCGGAGATGGAAGCTGCAGTTATGGTCTAAAGGTCAGCTTATCGTAATCTTCGAAGACACTCGGCGATCCAGCTGTTGACGAAGCAACAGGACGGCGACGATATCGCCATGTACGAATGGAACGGGACGATCATCGGGCCCCCTCATTCGGCATACGAGAACCGTATCTTCTCGCTGAGTATCTACTGCGGAGACAAGTACCCAGGCGAGTCCACCCCATACATAATATACATAAGAGGTGTCCAACTGACAAACAAGTAGATGTCCCACCCCTTGTCAAGTTTGAGAGCAGAGTCAACCTCCCAAGTGTAGACCAGAATGGACTGGTAGGTGCACACAGTCTCGGCACAGTAGAAAAAATTGGCGTTAAACACCTCTGTTAGGTCAACTTTGCCCGCATTGCCTCGATCAGTCAATGGAAGAGAGATTTCACACTCGAAACGATCCTCGTGGAGATCAGGCGGTGAGCTAAAGCATTTCCATGCAGCTCCAGCAGCGCGCTGAAAGAATCCCATAGTGACATGGCCTCCCCCGCCAACCGAAAGCAACCCCAACCACCCGAGTTCTCCGAGTTTCCCCCACTCGACCTCTCCGAGCTGGCCAGGCAGCGAAGAGTCTAAACCCGAGATCAAGTTGCCCCTGCGCTAGTACGCGCGCGGGGATGATTGCAGAGTAGAAGATGACGAGAGGGAGCGGTATGAGGTATACGCCTGGACTCAATTTTCGTGTTCTCCTGGTCTCAACGCGCATCCTTCCAGCTCATGACCCCATGCAGATCGTACAAAGTCAGTCATCGATAAGGGGAGACTTCGTCTTCGCGGACGGAAGGACGGGCATCCCTGATGAAGATGGTTATGACGCCAGCGGAATGCGGCTGTGGCCGTGCACGGCCGGTAGCTCAAAGCTCCTTTGATACGAGAAGCTCGAGGGCGAGGTACATCCTTCTGACCTTGAAACGCTGCCTTTCTTACAGGTCGACGTCATCCGCACTTCTTAAACTCAACATTGGACCCATTGATCACATGCCTCGAACAAAAGAAGACGCCAAAGGACACGACTTCCTCTTCGTGTGGCCTTTGAAACGAGATCGCCATGGCTGCTTCGTATCTCGCCGGCAACACTCGGCTTTCAAGGATCGGCACCTCGGACCCACTTTGCATAAGTCCAGAACCCAAGGCGATCGAATGAGACGTACAAAGGACCAATAGAGATCGGTGGGACGGATGTGGAGTCTGTGGGATATTGCCCAAAGGACCCCTTGGGCTCAATCCCATCAAATCCGTCGAGATGAAACGAGCAGGGCGTACAATGGTAGGGTATGCGTACAGAGCCTTCCGGTTCCACAGACATGGTCTTGATAATGTAGAGACTGGCGATTTACCTTCTCACAAGATCCTACAAGCATAGGGAACGCTGGACCGTGACCTTGACCCAGATCACCGATTTCAGACAGCCAGACTTCACTCCATTCACCACGAAGACGCTCAGGTAGCGCCACCGACCCTTTAACCCAGACAGCATGTTTGCCACGACAGACTCCGTGATGCCGGATGTTCGACCGCCAAAGTCTCCCAAGCGATTCTTCTCATCGCCCTTCTCGCCAATCAAGCAGCTTGCCTCATTACCCCCTCTCCCTCCGCTTCCCAACCTCAGTTTCTCCCCCAATACCGACGACTCCCCTTCATCCTATCCTTACGCTACGTACGCCTACTCGCCGGCCTCGCCGCCGGCCGCCAAATCGAAGAAACCCTCGTTTCCAAGTTATGAAAAGGTCTCCAGTCGGAACAATCGAAAATCCCATAATCCCCACCCAAGCTTCTCCTCCTTCGGCTCGGCTGGGTCTATCAATGGTACACTCGAAAGCGCCCTAGTCCACAGCTATCAACCTACCGCCTACAAAAAGCCCAATCAGCAGTCGCACAACTTGGATCAGACGATTTTGGGCTCTGGGGCACAAGTGGTCAGAAGACCATCCGACGCTCTGAGAGGGATCTCGGGGCCAAAGCGGCCAGAGAGGGGGAGAGAGGTAGTGCATCCTTTCACGGCCGGTTTCCCGGCGTATGACTCGCAAACATCGACTCCGAATGAATCGACAGAAGAGTTCAACATCACTGCCGACCACACGGAGTCTCTTCAAGGAGAGATGGTCACTTCGGGGAGCAGTAATGGGGAGGGATACCCCGAGAGTAGTGGTAGCAAGAAGCCATCGATGTCGTCGTTGAAGAGCAAGTCTAGTCAAAGGAGCCTGGCGCCCGTGCCCCCCGGTAGACCATATGGCCATTCATACACCGCTTCCACGGCCGCGATTCACCACTACAAAATGGCAGAAAACGATTTCAACACTGCGAGCAAGGGTTACAAAGGAAGTGTTGATGACGGTGGATACCTGGTCCATTCGAAATCAAAGTCCAGCCTGTCGAGTACGACATCGAGCGATTCCTACACCGATCTCAAGTCACCTTTCAAGAGCCAAATCAAGGAGGCCACAGACTATACCGGTACCGCTCCGAACAGATATGATCGTCAGAGCAGGCAGGAGAAACGACTCACCTACAAGACCGATACGAGGACAAAGTCGGATTACTCTCAGGCCGCCAATACGGACAGCGCGTACTCCACCTTGTCTACCAGTTCTACCGACACGCCAGGTATGACACCCCGTACGCCCGACACGCCCTACACCCCCATCATGCCCGTGCACGAGGGTGCTTCTTCTATATACCCCCAAAGTGGGGGTCTACTCAGTGGCACTGAAGCCATCGAACAGACGCCAGCTAGACCTCTGAGGCCGCAGCAGAGTTTGGGCAGTTTGAACAATACTCGAATATCCACCACGCCATTCGATCCTTTCGCCAGCAGCCACCTGGAGCACGGCCGGGAGAGGAGCAATAATCGCAAGTCGTACCATACCGAGAAGACGATCACGCCTCATAATCGCCAAACGTACGATACGCACAAGGCCCCCTTGGACAAGGATGAGCTGAGAGCACTGCGGAGAACTACAATCAGACCTCCACCAAAAGTACCACCTCCGTCGACGCCCGTGGTTGGTGATTATCCCACGGTGCCATTCTCAGCCACGCTGCTGTCCAAGACGACCAGGGCGAGCCCGACAACGGAGTCGGAATGCCTTGTCACCCTGCAATTCAGCTACGATCTGGATTCTGATCGATCACGAGGGCCGAAAGATGGGAAACAGGATAGAGGCGGGGCTAGCAGTGTGATCCTGCCGTGGTCGGTGTTGCAGCAGGTTCCGGGCAATTTGACGAATTTCCTCAGGAAACACTTGGATGAGCCTCTGGAAGAGGAGCCACCTCGGCCAGAGTTGACGGACGGGAGTAGTGCCGAGGAGAGCGAGTTGGAATCTGTTTACGGTCTAACGGCTCTGCTGAGGTGAGTCACATTCAGGATGTCAGTGCAAGCTAGGATGCTGACATGTTTGCGATACAGGGATGAATACCTGAAATCAATGTTCATCGCCGATACGTCAGCCATGAGCTTTCTCGATGCTCCTCCCACACCGGTGGTATCAGCCAAGTCCACGGTCGGTCAGCGGAACAGCCTGGGTGGGAGCAGGAAACGCGCCACGACTAGAAATCAATACACCCAGAAAGAGCAGTATCCCTCTCCGTCATCGACATTCACCTCCCCGGCACTCAACAGGGCAGGAACGCTGCCTCTGAATGTTCGGAGGAAGAAAGTACAACTGTCTTTGGATCCAGTGGAGGCGGATGGCGGAGGGGTGATTACAGAGGTCAAGGTGTTGTTGTCGCGGGATGCCGGAGTGTATCAATACATCACGGCGAGATTGCTCTCGGGCACATTCCCGAGGAACTTGGTGGGAAGCAAGAGGCGAGAGGTTAGAGAGGAATGTAGATGGCTGGGAATGGGAGTGCTAGAGGAGGAACTCGAATTACCGGCACCGAGAGAGAAGAGTATGGTGTTCAAGGGCGGTAGGGGATATATCTAGTGCGAGTGACTAGGCTTGGAGTTCTGTCGTCATGTATCACTTGATGCGCACTGCAGTCTTGAACACCAATAGTAACGACTAGCCATGGGTAACAGAGAGACAAGGCGGTCCCGTCGATCCCGTCGGCAATGTATGGTGCTTGCCGTCGGCGAAAATGCGTTTCTTCGGTCACTCCGAACGCTGTGCCCGCGGATGACGAGGTCACTCCAACGCATAGTCGTCTCCACTCTGAGCGCTTATCAAGACAGACCTCGTCTAGTGCTCGTGTAGAGTACTCCCTCAACGTTCAACTCCACTCCCATTGTCGTCTTGAGAAAACTCGAGGGCATACGTATTGGACGTATTGGACTGCGCAGATCACCGCTTGGGAACTCTCGGCGTTGGCTTTAAATAGGACCGAGCGTCGACATTACATTTGGCCCCACTCTTCGCATCCCAACCGTCCACCTCAACATCCAAGAGAGAGGAGTAGCCACTGAAATAGCAATACACTTGTATAATGGGCTTCAACTCTCCTATACCAGGTACGCAGACATGCTTGCCTCGAGGTCGACTCACTGACTGATCAACCGCAGTCCGTTTGCCGGACGAATGCAGGAAAGCAGCGAAGATCCGTGAGTGCAGTCGACGCTGGGGCCAAATACCCTAGTCTGGCGTGAGAGGAGGAGGCTGAAATGTGGTGCTAGTGAAAAGCTTCGTGGGCTCTAAGAACGATGGACTGGACAAGGTGAGCTGATGATCCCGTGTGAAAGCACCAGGACTCTATGGCACGATATTTGGGCTCCGCTCGTATTTGTCGATCATTCTGGACCTCACCCTTGTCATCCAAGAGTCTGGTCACAGCGACTCATGCTGATCTCATGTCTAGGTCATTCCTCGATCTGTGCTCGAGCGAGCGGCCGGGTTCGCCATCTTCACCGTGGTCAAAGCTGGCTTCGTATTCACCGCCCGAGCGGGATCGGGGATCGTTATTGCCAGATTGGACGATGGCTGTGAGTGTCAAAGTGTGATACCAAGGGGTGACTACATGAGGGCTGATGGTAACCTTAGCGTGGTCACCGCCTAGTGCGATTGGTCTCGGAGGTGTAGGGTTCGGTGGGCAAGCCGGTGCAGAGTGAGTTGGGTCGAGGACTGTCGACTGGCCAGATGACTGAAGTCCTGACTTTAGGGTCACAGACTTCCTGATCGTGCTCAACGTGAGTCACAAGCTCGATGGGTTATGAACGCCGGGCGCTGACTCTGCTCAGTCCCGCAGTGCCGTCGCCTCATTCATGTCCGCTGGTTCTCTCACGTTGGGCGGAAACCTGTCCGTCGCCGTCGGCCCATTGGGTCGTAATGCCGAAGGGTCCGGCGCCGTCAGCTCGAAAGGCAAAGTCGCAGCAATGTACTCTTACTCGAAGACGAAAGGGCTATTTGGCGGTGTATCCGTGGAAGGATCGGTGATTGTCGAAAGACAGGATGCCAACCGATTGGCCTACGGTGGAGACGGCTTGTCCGTCAAACAAATTCTCAGTGGACAGTTCGACCCACCCGATTGGGCGGATATCCTGATTCACGAGCTGGAACGATGTACTGGTGGAGGACACACTGCGACCAATTGGAAGACTCAGGACGACTGGAAGACCCAGGCCGACGAAGGTGAAGATTCACCTTGGGGACGAAGTGGCCGAGAATCACCACTGCAACCCCCCTCGAAGAAGTACAGGGATAGAAGCGGGAGTGGAGCATCCCAGGGCTCGGGATATCTGTTCGGTGAAAGCAGTGGCGCTGCTGGTGGTTCAACTCCGCCCCGGAAACCAGCTGCGAGCAGGAGTCGAGCTTCGAGTCTCCTTGGACCTTTACCCGGCGCCGGAGGTGACGACAAAGGCAGAGGCAGTCCCAGACCCAGTGTGAACAAGCGTTCGAGTTCTTTCAACCCATTCTCATCCAATGGAAAAGGCAACCCCGACAAGATACTCCCCTCCAGCGAGACCTACAACGCCGGCATGACCTGGGACTCGGACGGACCCGCTGGATCAAACTCTACGGGCTTTGACGGGCCCAGAGCGAGAAGTGGTTCCAATCCCCTTCGCGGTGGTTTCACCAGGAGCGACTCGAACCGGGGGGCGGATCTGCTGCGAGACTGGGACGAAGGGGAGGAGGAGTCACCCTGGAAGAACGGGCTGGGCGGGGACAAGAAGCCGAAATCGAGTCAGGGGGAGAATGATCTCTTGGGCAAATGGACTGCTGGGGATAAAGGCATTACACCATCTTTCGCCTCTGCCGGCAATCTCAGCACCAACAACTACACCTCGACGCGAAGTCCCAACCGGAGTCGGAGCGGTTCCAAGTCTCAGCCTATCCGGGATATACCCGAAGACGAATACGTCCCGTTCGAGACGGTATCCCGGTTCGCGCAGATGAAGCTGAATGGTTCGAATGGTCGAGGACAAAATCGATTCGACGAAAGGCCCATGGAGGAAGTATCTCCATTTGGAGCGGACGCGCAGGAACGACGACCATTTGACGATTATCAACCCAAATCGCATGGTCGAAACGTCTCGTCGTCCAGCTTCGGCAGGGGTCAGGGCGAGAGTCCGAGGAGAGATCGATCTGATAATTCCAGATATGGACAGTACGACGTTCCCGAACCGCAAGATAGGCAATCTCGATATGCGGATACGCCCAAGCCCAACCTCCAACTACGACACGGTCTGAGTGATTCCGAAGTCGCCGATACAGGTTTCGCCAGAGCGGTAGCATTGTTCGACTTTGCCAAAGCCCAATCCGGCGATCTCGGCTTCAAGAAGGGCCAAGTGGTAGTGGTGATGGACAAAGTGGGGGAAAGTGGCGAGTGGTGGAAAGGCCATCTGACAGAGGGTAATTCCGGGGTGGGTATTTTCCCCAGCAACTACGTCGAGGTGTTGCACTTGCCAAAATCCGACGAACTCAAGGGTGGTGTCAGATGGAGCGAGCTGAAGGCGAGGATGGCTAGCCTGCCGTTCGACTAGGCGGGGTAGGATGGAGTCAGGGCGAGAGGGGGGGTCCACTGCTCATTGTTTTAAAATTGTGCGACTCATGATGGCTGCCAGCTTGATTAGTTGTTTTGCATGTAAGATATACGCTATGTTGCTCGCTCCATACTTGTTTTCCGAGAAAGATGTACAACATGTCGTCTCGTCTGCGATCCGTCCCGCCGATCTTGGCGAAAATCTTAGAAGAGACACGCTCCGAGGTCAAAACACAGCAAGGCACCACAGCAGGCGGCTAAGCAATGTGGTCAGCTGAGATCTATCTGCGATATTCCGATCATCCGAGCTGCGCATCGTCGTCCTCCGACCTCTTGCGCAGGTGCACATGGTTGGGAGAGCTGACGAGGGATCCGGCTTCTCCCCGCTCGTCCCTAAGCGCCACGCAAACGCTCCACTCACCTAGACAACCCGCACCACCTGCAGCGGCTCCTGCACCGCCCGAAGGCCGACTCTGGACATAGACCGGCTGCTGCTGTTGCTGATATCCGCCCCCGTAACCCATTTGCTGCTGGCCACTGTAACCGGGATTAGCTCGTCCAATTGCTCTGTCGTCCTCAGCCCCCCCGGCTCGATATCTTGAACAAACAAGGAGCGTGAGGACCGGGTGGCTGCGGGGCTGGACTCACTAGTAGCCACCGTTCTGAGGCTGTCCGTAGCCTCCTGGTGCGCCTTGACCGTATCCCCCTTGACCGCCGTGGTTCTGGTATCCTTGAGGCATAGAGGCCACTGGGTACCATTTACCATCTGACTCTTCGGTCAGCTAGACTGCACTCGGGATGGGAAGCTGCACGTACCTGAGGCCTGGTACATCTCCTGGTTGGGTGGTTGCTGCTGCAGAAGGTCAGTGTCGGTGAGCAAGATTATTGGAGAGGAGATGAGCAGGCGACTCACGTTTCCGTATTGTTTGTCCATGGTGGATGAGGTTGACGATGGATGTGACTTTGCGGAGGTGAGTGATGTAGCGTTTGGTTGAAGTGATGATGAGAACGATGAGTTGTAGTGTGGAGTCAAGAATCAATGTTGTCAGGTAGAATCGCAGCAGGCGATCGTCGTCACTCGTCACTGCGCTCCGCCCCAGTGCTATTTTTAGGTGTTCAAAGGAGGATGCGAGTTGGGTGGCGACGGCGAATCAAAATTAGGATGGTGATGCATCGGCTGTGCAGCGAACTGCCTTCGTGTTTCTAGCTGTTTCCTTTCCCATCTCATCTCTTGCAACCTCGCCTGATCCTCGATCCTCGGCCGCGTACGGTCCCGGCATTATCCATCCATTACAACTGTGTGGTATCTCCTTTCCTTGGGTATCAACTTCGAAATCGTCTTTCTGATCGCCGGCTTCGGATTAGGTCTCGCACTAGAACATGCAAGCACCGAGGTTGAAACACAGCAGGGCACCACAACAAGCGGCTACAGATCAGGTATCAGCGGTCGTCACTCATACATGGAAAATATCGCTGTACTCACCTAGACCTGCGCCGGCGCCGGCACCTGCTCCGCCGCCGGGACGCTGTTGGACGTACACCTGTTGAGGCTGATGTTGTCCGCCATATCCCATCTGCTGTTGGCCACTGAGCAAAGTCAGTATAGTGGAATTACGAAGGATGGATAGGAGGACTCACTAATACTGCTGTTGCTGACCGTATGGCTGACCGTAGGATTGCTGTTGTTGACCTTGCCAATTCTGTGGCATTTGCGCCTTGGGGTACCATTTACCATCTTAACCAATCAGCTCAAGATACTGACATCCACACGGGATGGTACTCACCGGAAGCTTGGTACATCTCCTGGTTGTGATTCTGCTGCGGATCATCAGCTCATACCCCGCTGAACCTCAAGGGCGACACTCACCTTGTCCATGTTGAAACTAGCCTTGGATGGTAGTAGGTATATGTAGCGGTGGCAAGTAGCAATGCAAAGTTGTGAAGGACCGGTGGAGTTGGACGATCTCAGACTTTATATCATGACGTCTGGCGATCTGTACCAATGCTCGCCGCTCACCGGCTCACCGTTGTGGTCATCACCGTGGCACCGCCCGCCAGCGTCCCAGCACTGCTTGACGCCAAGACCGTCTCTCGCCAAGCCTCCTCCCCGCCGCAAGTTAGGCGCGCTCGAGTGCCATCTTCCAAATGCGCGCCTGAAAAAGGCTGAGAGCATGTGAGCCTAGAAAGACAATAAGGATCTGGGCGTGCCTGGATCTGTTTAAGCTTGTCCCGCAACCACTCCGCATCCATTCTGGTCGGTTCAAGTTGGAACTGGATGCATCTCCTCAGTCTCCTCCTAGTATCCGAGCTCTCGAGTGCCCAACGACCCAGAATCTCAGGCTAGAGTCGCTACACAGCCCTCAAAGAGCACCATAGGGCAAGTCGCCTCGGGCCGAGCCCATTGTACACCATCTACACACCCTCATTCAACAATACTCAGTTGCCCACCAGACTGGTCCCTGAGCACGCTCATTCACCTACAACGTCAAGCACTCGATACCACCCTCTCCGAACACCCATCCAGTACACTCACGCTATGATCACCACACGACCACACAAGCAGTCAATGGCGGAGCTCAAGCTCCGTCGTCTGACGGAACACAATCAACGCCTGAGGGAGGAGTTGACTCGACCCCGTATCAGAGTCAGCGAGGCAAGCGTGACGTGAGTCCGAGCGGCGTAGCCACGCGCATATTCTTATTCGATGCTCTCTTGAAGAGTTTGTTCTCTTCCCTGAGGAGTAACGAGCTACAGTTTTAGCAGAGTTGGCTGACGATTACCTCAGGTTGATCCGTTATTGCACCTCGACCAAGGACCCAATGGTGAGTCACCCCTCCACATCCGTCACCCCGCATCACTGAACAGGCGTTTTAGTTGCCATCGGTTTGGGGACCTCCTGGGAAGAACGAGGATCCATACGCCCCGCCAGAGCAGAACGGCTGTTGTTCCAGTGAGCATTGACCCAGTCCTGGATGTGAAGAGCGAAGCTGATCTGTCTTGTAGTCGCTTGATCGGACGTCACGAGCCCTCTCGCAACGAGCACGGCCTTCTGCACGCCAACACGCTTTCCATTGCTCTCATACCCGACTTAGACTATTGTAATAGTACTACACCTCGTCATCGACCACCTCTGCCACCCTGTACTTCATTTTGGTCCCTTGACATGCATACCAGTAACATATCTAGGCTGGTTCGTCTATCGTGGTCTGCTCTCTCCTCGAAGTTTTGACGCTCGAAAAGGCTCTCGACGTTTGATCACCCGGACCATCCCCTGTCCCGCTGTTACTGCGAGGCGTGTAGCCGTGAGTATGGGCCTCAGACTCTCTCGCCGCAGGTGTGTATTGGAGTGACATATAGTTGCCGCTCACTTGGCTAGGCCGTACTTCGCCCTAGCGGACGGCTCTATGAACAGCCATCCTAATGGCGTGTCCTTGAGCACCCACGCCAGGCCATATGCCTTGGGCAAGAACACGAATGCTGGAGGCGGGATCGATAGACCCCGAATCAGGTTGAAGGGGAAGTACGGGATCATCGGCGTCGGATCTGGGTTGACGGAGATATTGCTCATGATGACATCGATCACTAGGGGTTGTGAAGGGTCAGTGTCAAGCGGGAGATGATCCTCGGACTGTGAAAGAGCAGGGAGGTCGCGAACTCACCGTCCTGTTGCTTAAGAAGCAGTTTCTCCTGTAATCCCTCGTTCTTCTCGTCCACCGCTCCCGACTTCTTCCTGAAGTCGTTGTCGATAGTCCCGGGTAGTGTCGCTAAAGTAACCGTCAGCCAGCACATTGTAGAGACATAGCTTGTGTGGCCACTTACAGAAGAAGCGCACTCCAGTTCCCTCGCACTCCACTCGACACGTCTCGACGGCCATCAGGGCGGCACCCTTGGTCGCGCTGTACATGAGTCTCGTTGGAGCAGGGATTTTCGCGCCAACAGAAGACAAGTGATGAAGCACTGGGGCCTTCGACGTCGATGCCAGCATGGGTACCTGCTACCTGTCAGCTTTAGTCGTGCATGGGCCGGAATGACACTGACAAATACTGCGAGCGATAGTGTGGTGCCGACGTAGTTGATCTCCGAAAGATATCTAGCTTCTTTGGCGATGTAGTCCAGAGCCTCCTTGGTCGGCAGATCGGATACCTCTTGATCACCATTGGAAGGCTTGAACACTCTTTTTACAGCGACACCCGACGCCGACTGGACGGGCGCGGGAGCAGGCACGAGGGTACTCCCCGCGAGCTGATGAAGGGGTTTGATACACGTGACTCCGGCGAGGATGTGGACGGTGTCAACTCCTCCCCAAGCTAAAGTACAAGACGTCAGCTCTGGCCTTCCGAAGCTAGTTCATTTGATACTTACAGTCCCTGATGGTATCCCTGACCTTGAGCAAATGCTCTGTATTGGTAATATCACCATCGACTACCAGTATACTCTCATCCTGCGCCCCCAGGTCTACACATTCCTGCTTGACGGATTGCAGTGTATCCTCTCTTCTGGCAAACAAGCAGCTGCCCCGATTGTCAGTAGCTGAGCCGGTTGAGATACATGAGACTTACACCCTCGCACCTCGCTTTGCATACTCAAGTGCTAGTTCACGGCCGATTCCAGAGCTAGCACCCAGCAAGAGAACTCGTTCCGTCTTTGAAGGGATGATTGTCTCTCGCTTCGGCAGACGTTTCGACTTTGTCAGCCTCAGCAGGAGTGGCAGGAGAAGAAGGAGGTAGAGTTTGGAGTCGGGCATCTCAGCAATGTAGATTCAAGAGACAGTGTCGATCGACAGCAACTCTGAATACATCCATCCTGACATCGACCTCCTCTTGACCTCCTCTGTCCTCATCGTAGAGTCGGCAACGGTTTTTGCCGGCCAGGGATGTTCAGACTTTGAGGTTACGTAATGATCACCCCTTTTTTCCCAGCAGCAGCCCCTGACGCGTTTCAAGTGAGTCTCAGGGACGGGGGGAAGCGGGGTGGCGACGAAACAAGCAAAGTGATGAGGAGGAGGCTGGGCAAACGTCCGTCATAAGACACTGTCCTCAGTCTGTCAGTCAGCTGGGCAGAGAAGTAGAGAGGGAGTCGTGTTCGAGTTCATATACCATCGTCAGCATATTCACACTCTCACCACCCAATACCACCTGTGTATACCGTCAACCTCGAGTCATACCCCCCAAAGGCCAGACAAAGGCCAAGGAAAACAACACAACACCGGAATATCAATAGCATCATAGCGATCCCGTCCTGAGGTGGGAACACCCTGAAGCATTGATACGGATCCCAGTTTTCATATAGATCATCACAGGTGAGTGCATCGCTTTCGAGCAGAGTCGTGATCAGTGTCACCGCTTGTCAGATACATACCCACTCGAGCTGTCTTTGGCTGATCTGGATCGCCAAGTAGTCATCCCCTTTACATACCTGTCGGCACCGCTCCGACACTAGACCCCGGAATCCTCGCCGCTTCCTCAGGCCTCAACGGTCCACGTTCAACGCTCATACGCTTAGGTACGATCGGAAGAAGACCCCCTTTCAACGTTTCAACCGTCATAGCATCGAGTCGAGTCGAGGCTTTGTGGCGTGCACGAATCGTCACCCACGCTACTCCTTTCATCATCGCATAGACGTGAGACGAGCAAGCCTTCTTTGTGGTGTAGCCTTCTGGTCGAAGTCATACCGCAGTGCTATATAGTGAGCACAGTAGCTGTGGGCGTAGGTCTCAATTGCACTAGCAATTGAGACCTCCCGTCTGTAGCTCAAACCAAAGCTGACACCATATCCTTCAGCCTGCATAATACAAACTCTACTTCACCCATAACATTCGCATACCGATCACAACATCGTCATAGACTGTGAGTGTGACGTGTGTGAGTGGGTACACCCCACTCCCCACTCTACGCGGTCAAAAATCAGCTCACACATCTTCCAACAGCTGCTTCGCTTTATCTCTAGAACACACAGCATACCATCATGACGACTACCCTCAACGGCAACGTGCCAACGACCAACGGCTTCGCAAAATCCAACAGCCACGGCGGCGCCCCAGATGCTCAGCTTCTCGCCAAAGTTCGCCAAGAATACGCGGCCGCGGACCAAGAACACGTGTTTGCATTCTACGACAAGCTCTCCCCCTCGCAGCAAACAACTCTGCTCTCACAGCTCGCCTCGATAGACATCCACCGAGTCAACAGGATCTACGCCAACGCCGTCGCTGCCGATGGAGCGCCCATCACCCCACCCACCAACTTCCTTCGATTAGACGACAACCAGGACAAATTGTCCCTTGGCGGAGGTCTGATTGGCCGGTCGAGAACACCCTCGCCTACGCCTACAAATCCAGAGGAAGTCCTGCCGCTCCCCCAAGAGGCTTGCGCGACCATCCTCAACAACCCAGCCGACGAGGCAAGATGGTACGACATCGGGCTCCAGGAGATCGCCGACAACAAGGTCGGAGTCTTGCTGTTGGCCGGTGGACAGGGAACGCGATTGGGCTCGAGCTTGCCCAAAGGAATGTACGACATCGGTCTGCCTTCTAGCGCGACATTGTTCGACTACCAGGCTGGTCGAATCAAGAAGCTACAGTCGGTCGCCGAGACCCGGTTCAACAAGCAGCCTGGAAGCGTCAGGATCAGGTGGTATGTCATGACCAGTGGACCAACTCGACACGAGACGGAAAAGTACTTTGAGTCGCAGAGCTACTTTGGACTAGACAAGAATGATGTCATCTTCTTCGAGCAGGGTGAGTCGGCGATGTGCGGCGTGAAGCTTTTGCTGACACCGTGTAGGTGTGCTTCCCGCTTTGTCAAACGAGGGGAAGCTGCTGCTCTCTGCTCCTGATGCCGTCTCCGTCGCCCCTGATGGAAACGGTGGAATCTATGCCGCCCTGCGACGACCCTTGTCCCCTTCGACAAATACCACCGTTCTCTCCGACCTCAAGGACCGGGGAATCGAGTACATCCACGCTTACTGTGTCGACAACTGTCTGGTCAAGGTCGCCGACCCAGTCTTCATCGGCTGTTGCATTACCCGACATGCCGCAGCCGGTGCCAAGGTGGTGCGAAAGACCCAGCCCACGGAGTCTGTTGGTGTTCTGGCCAAGAAAGGCGATGCGTACGCGGTCGTCGAGTACTCCGAGTTGAGCAAGACCAAAGCGGAGATGAGGAACCCGGATGGATCGCTCGCGTTCAAGGCTGCCAACATTGCCAACCACTTTTACACGACGAAATTCCTCGAAAGTGTGGAGAGCATGGAACGAAAGATGCACTTTCACATTGCCAGGAAGAAGATCCCCACCATCGACCTCGAGAACGGCAAGGCCATCAAACCGGACACGCCCAACGGTATGAAGTTGGAACTGTTCATCTTTGACGTTTTCCCATTCACGCGATCGCTCTGTGTGCTGGAAGTCGAGCGACAGGAGGAGTTTTCACCGCTCAAGAACGCGCCTGGTTCAGCGGCCGATTGCCCAGAGACCTCTCGAAGGGACCTGTTGGCCCAACAAACTCGATGGCTGGTCAATGCCGGAGCACAAATCGCCGAGGGTGTCGAAGTTGAAGTCCAGCCGGCTTTGACATATGGCGGTGAAGGGCTCGAGTGGGTCAAGGGCCGCTCTCTCACCAAGAGCGGCGTTCTTGCCAAGAAAGAGGATATCGAGGGATTGGCATAGATGGGGCTACTGCTCTGCCCAACGGACATCACCGTGGAGGGTGTGTGCATACCGTCTTGGCGAGACAGTGGATAGGAGCATTGGTAGGCTTGGGAGGAACGGACTCTGCGGAGCGATTGCGGCAGATGTGCCCGCTGTAACAATATTGTCAATGGACACTTTACTTCATTCCCCTCGTCACCAGGGCGAGGGGACAGAAAACCACATACGCTTTAATACTGCAATTGGCTCATACGCATGGACACTTTTCTCGACTCCAATTCTCACAATGTAGCTTGCGCGGATGCATCGGTATGGCAGCCCAGCGAGTACTGGTTCTATGGTGACAGGCGAGTTAGCGCGACGCGCCTGACGTTCGACGCGACGCGTCGCGTCTCTGGAGACGAAATTCAATGTCCGAGACTCTCAGTCTCTCACTATCAGGTCGACAGCTATCAAACTGCTATCATTCGATGTCTTGTTCGACATATTGCAGCATCCGATTCCGATCGACTCGTAGCAGAAGCTTACCGAGTGTGTCCGCCATTGTCTCGGATCGGATCGTCCCAGGGTCAGTTCGCCAGCATGAACGACCATATCATGAGTGCCCTTGGGGGCGAAACCACCGACGAGTCTTACGAGTGAGTCCCAGTCAAAGTCGGCTCCTATGAGATACAACTTCTGAACTCGCAGCGTGTAGCACACCCTTCATCAAGCCATTGTGGCATTTCGTTCCCCTCCCTCTTCCTCAGCTCAAGGCTGAGAGGGGAGAGGTAGGGTCCAATCAAATTGGACGAAAAGGTCCAGCATCACTGCACTCGAGCTGCCTGGGTGTCTTATCGGCAAACTTTCATCAAATCCCTCTATCCACCTTGGCGTCTCTGCCTCTCACCCTGGTGAAAAGGATCTTTCACCGCCTCGAGGGGGACAGAGGCTACGACGTGTCCGACAGCGAAGTCAACCCCCGTCCCGACCTGACAACGCTATGGGCCTGTAAAGTGATTTTGGGACTAGCTGGCCCAGAACTGCAAGATTCACTGCGGGACGAAGAGATTGATACGGCAATGGACCATACTATCGCTCTGCCGCAGTACAACACTCTGCATTTCCTCGCACCAAACTTGGCCCAGGAGGAAATGCAATACCAGAACCACCCGTTCAACTTCATTCCCAAACTGTACACTCATCCCGCCCTCTCGGCGCTTAGACACGGTGGACCCTCATTGGAGCTCTTGACCACCCTGATCCTGGGGAACAATGACGGGTCGTTGACGGATGCGAATATGATCAACTTGAAGTGGTGCCAACACCTCACTGCGCTGTGGATAAAGGGGAATGACAAGATCAGTGATGGGTCCATCCGCCTATTGGCCAGCTCCCTCGAATTACCAGGTCCAGCCGACGAAGATGGTGATGGCGAGATTGGGAGTAGAGCCGCTGTATTTGGAGGTCCTGGGCGGGGTATGTGCCGTTTGAGAGCCTGGTACTTGACTGGCTGCAAGAACATCACCGACAAGTCGATGAGGGCGTTCGCCAAGTGGCCTGGCTTGGCTCTCCTGGGTGAGTGCAATCGAAAGCTTTGATTGAAACTCTACTCTGTTCCAAGTAAGCTGACGCTTATGCTTTTCCCCCTCAGACGTCCGGAAAACCTCTGTGACTTCTGCAGGAATCGAAGTCTTCAACCGACACTCTCAAGCGTATTTCTCCAACCAGAATGCCGACTTCCAACCCTGCCACGAGGGCTTGTACCCTTTGTTTGCCTCGGTTGATCGTACCAAACCATCCGAGATCCTGGAAAACCTATGTCTCACCCTCCTGAAACGGCCTGCCACACTGGATGAACGGCCTGAAGGGGAAAGATGGTGGTATGGTCTTCACCTGATGCCCTCGCTCAACCCAATTCCTCAAATCTGGCTCCCCCACCCTCCTGCACATCTGATCAATCCCGATCTCGACGCACCAGACGACTACGACAATTCGATCAGCAGATGGAGTTCGACCTCGGTCTACCGCTCGGGAGGTATCGGCCAGATCTACGGCGGCGCGGTGAGACACGTGTCGGATGAAGCCTCGACGTTCCGAACAAACCTCAAGACAGCATTGAAGATGCAAGCTGAAGAAGAGGGTCTCTCGACACCGGAACTCACCCCCATGCAGCAGTACTACCGTGACAAGGAGAAGAAAGGGAGTAAGAGGAAGAAGATCTGGACCGGGCGTGGTGAATGGGAGTATGAAGAAACTAAAAAGGAGAAGAAAGCGCGATTGGCCTCTTACAAGAGTACAAGCACGCCATGGGATGCCGACCCGGGGGGCGACAAGAGTCGGAGGTTCTTCACCCAGAGCTCTGCACCCAACGCCACCGCGGCGAAGGGTAAGGGCAAAGGACGGGGGAAGCCTGTGGAAATAGTCGACGACTGGGCATTGGCCGAGGGAGAGGCAAAGATGATGATGGTACGGATGGTTTGTGACCACTGGGAGTCACTGCAGTATACTACGGCAGTAGTATCGGCCTCGTCTCAACTGCCAGGCGCACCGCTCGCCCTGCAAAAGACAAGGAAGAACGATCCGACCGTATTGGCAGATATCCTCGGATTGGCCGCGACGCAGGGGAGACACGGCTCGCATAGCGGGCACATGTCAAGTCCGCTCCAGTCGTCACAGCCAACGCGCCACTCACAGTCCTCGCAATCCTCTCAGCGGGATAGACCGGCCTCCAGTCCCATCCAGTCGAGATCAGCCATGACTACACCGTCGAGTCAAGCGGTGTCTGGAAGGCCAAGGACGTCCAACCCGTTCGCCCCAAAGGCCTCGTTCGTCCCGTCATCCCAGCAAACAGATCCTGGCAGCACTCAGCTATCGGGCACGGCGGGTAATCCATTCAAGCAATCGGTACAAAAGACCACGTTGCCCATGGGCGTCCGGCCACTCATTCAAAGTCAGACGACTCGAATCCAAGCGCCAGTCGCCAAGCGTAGCCCCTTCGGCCCATCAGTAAAACTAGGTACACCCATCGAGTCAAAGGCGCAGGTCACGCTGGCTCCCAAGACGGTTAAAGTGTTCCCCCTGTTTGATCGGATGAAGAAGAAGGGTCCTTCCAAGCGGTAATCCGTGCTGCTCTGTTGTATACTTACATCTGTTGTACGAGTAAACCATCCTACAAACATCATGCACAATGCGTGCCGTCTCGCACTACTCCTCCTCGACCTCTTCATCACTATCATCGCCATTGAGCTCCTTCAACTCTTCATCTGCCCAAGTGCCCCCTTCCACCTTTTCAGCGAACAGAGCCCCTCCGGCATCCTTGACTGTCTTCCAGGCGTCCTCCCCGCCCGACTCCTTCTTCTCAATCTCCTTTCGGGGGAAAGTGGTCACTATCCTGAAATCCCATTCCGGCTCATATCCCTCTGGCGGTGAGTCCGGATCTTGAGCCTCGGCATCGGTTTTAGGTATCAAGAGCGTTTCGGCGTATATGAACAATTGCTCTGTCGAGGTATTGGGCACAAAGTACCGGACATTCCTCTCCGGGGACAAGGGCGTTCTGATCGAAACTCGGATCGCTCCAGGGGTCGTAGAGGTGACTTGAGCTGAAGGGGTGAGAAGGTGTTTTCTGGCATATCGTCGCCATTGTTTTCTATCCCTCTGACGTTTCTCCTTGTCCGACTTTTCGCGTTCTGCTCTCTCGACCTTTGTTCTCTCCAACTCGGCAGTCTGTCTCTGAGCGAGAAGCTTTTCCCTGTCTTTCCTCTCTGCCTCCCGGAATGCCCGGTCCTGCTCTTCCCGCAAATGCCTAGCCTCCTCGAGTGACAATCGCTCTCTCTTCAGTCGATTCAGGAAAGGTGTTGCCCGGGGCAAGACCGACGTGGTAAGCGTTTGGATAATTGATGAAGCGGAAGTGCTGGTCGAGGGAGGTCCGGCGATCGAGGTCAATATTGACAATTTGGGCGACGTCGTTGAATTTGAATTCGGGTTGGTAGGCAATAGCGAGCAAAAGCTCAGCGAGGGGTACGTTGTGACGAGAAGCGTCTGTGCAGCTGCAGGGTCGTGATTAGTACAACTTCATTCTGTGAACCGTGTAATAGTGCTTTGACCCACCTTGGTAGCCGTCCCTACTGCGGACATCTTGCGCCCAGACCAACACGTCCTTCTCCTTCAGCAGTCTGATCAGTTCGTGATCCCCCAAAACTTCCTTCTTAAACTCCTCGTCATCCTCGTGCTCCCCGCTAACCAGGATGACAACTCCCACTTTGCCCTGCTTCCGGATATCCAGCATGAAATCGCGGTACGAGCCGATCCAGAGCTCAGGTAGCGATCCTGAGCTTGCGGAGTGGCCCGTAAACGACTCCAAATCTTGGAGAAAGGCCAGTGAGCTATCGGTGGCGTTGTGTGTCCTGGCCGAGCGGTATGTTGATGTGGGACCAGATGGCGGGAGGAGGAATCTCGGTAGTCGAGGGTATAGGGACAAAGGGATGAAATTCCGTACTACGTCTTTGTCAGCCAAAGGCCTCATATGATCATGATTGTAGAGTCGGTGTTGCGAGTGCGATAGTATGATGCTCACTGATAAAATACCATGTCCCGGTCAATATCCCAAAGACGAGTTTGAGCGGAAAGGCAATAATGCTCCCCAGCCCTACACCCGTTGTTCCAGCACCATTGGGTCTTCTACCACCATACGAGTCAGAATGACGACGACTGGAAGAGCCAGTACTGCGGGATTGATACGAGTCATCCACCTCGAAACGCTCGTACGAGCCAGACCCGCTTCCTGGGGTATTCAGCGATGACTGCCGAGATGGCCCGGCCGATGTCGTTGAAGGTTCCATATCGCCAGCAAAGATGGCCTCGACGGCATTCTACGGGACTTATTGTCAGTCGAACTCTATCAGAGAGATGAATGACTCCTGGAATAGTAAGGTAGATGGCCGGGGAACATACCTGGACATTCCATCCCACTTCCCTCAAGATCCGCTCATCGCGCTCTCGTGCGGAGGGAGTACTACTCGCCGTCACCGCGAGCAATTGCTGCAGGGCTTCTTCTTGCGAGGGTGTCAGCGCCATGTCAATTTAATCCACAGCGGTGCCGTAGAGAGCTGTACTGCTCGGATGCAGCATGAAAGGATATAGCTGGACGCAAGCTGGAGGATGCGCTGGCCGACGCACGACGCGGTGCTGGAACCTGGAAGACGAAGCTGGAGCCCCGCCGCGGTGATGGGCGGACATCCTTCAGCATTCCGAGTTTGTAATCGGTCTCGGTGCTCGTTACAAACTTGTACGGGTTCGATTTGCGTTCACAGCCGGATCGGCTTGGCCTCAAATGCGTAGTAGTGAAACTGTGATTGTCGCTCTCTGGAATCTGGTCACGGACGAAAATGCCATATGGGTATTTGAAGAGGGCAGTCTTACACGGCGGCAGTATGCTATACGCTTTCGCTACCGTGGGGTGACAGCAGCACCTGCCCCGAGACTCGAAACATTACAGCGGCACTGAGGTGACCAGCTGTCGCTCGCAGGAAAGTGCAGCCAATGACCTGATCAAGATGCATCCTGACGAGTGCGCAAAGCAAGTCTACTTCTTTGCGTCCTGCCCGAGACCGGCAGCACTAGAGGGAATGTCTTCAGCTACCACCACGCAAAGAAGCCGATGGCGCATGTAAACTCACTGTAAGGTTGCGACCTGGATAGCTCTGGCCATTGTCGATCTCACCCTTCCGTCCTCCATGGTCAACAGGCCTGCTATCGTGCAGCCTCCAGGAGCTAACAGCAGTGTCAGCTCAGAACCCCCTGTTACGACACAACATTGACTCACTCGTCACACTGTCTTTCAGCTGGGCGGGGTGAAGACCAGCATAGAGAGCCATGCGACCGGTACCCTGCATTGCTATCGAAGGTTGATATCAGCTCGGATCCTAGACCACCCTACAGGATCCAGGCTGGCCAGAGCTCTACTCACTCTGAGCGGCAATCTCAACCGCCTCGCTTCTTGGCAGGCCCATCATCACCGCGCCATCCGTCATGGCCTCCAGGACCAAAGCGACGAAAGCGGGACCCGAGCCTGCGACAGCTGTGCAAGCGTCAAAGTGCTTCTCATCGAGGAATCGACATCGACCACAAGAGGTGAAAATGGCGAGAATGAGTGAACGGGCGAAAGCATCAGATAATGGTGTGACGATGGTCATGCCTTCTCTTATCTGGCCACCAAGTCAGCAAGTGTTCTTCAATATCGTGGTAGGAGGCAGACTCACTTTACATGGTGTGTTTGGCATGGCCCGGACGACGTTCACACTTGCCGGGACCCAAGACTTGAGTTGAGCGATAGTGACACCTGCACAAATCGACACCAGTAATTTGCCGTCCAAAGCAGCCTCCATGCCCTCCTCCGAGAGTATGATCTTGGCGATATTAGGCTTCGAGCTATGACCAGGTCAGTGAAATCAGCATAAACAGCTAGGACTTCAGCCTAGTCTTTGACGCACCAAACAATCACAACGTCTGCTTCTTGAACAGCAGAGACATTCCCGCCTCCAGCTCTGACCTCGACTTTGTCACCCCATCCACCAGCAACTCCGGCAAACGTCTTCTTGAGCTTCCTCCCCGTTTCCTCCCGTCCGACCGTGGCGATGAACCGGCTGGGCAGCGCAGCGTCCGGTGCGTCCAGGAATTGCGAGGCTGTTGGTGTTGAGATTCCAGATGGAGGCTCATCATTGCTCTTTGACGAGCCATTGGGGAAGGCAGCCTGACGAGTCTCCAAGGAGGACAGGACTCCCGAGAGGATAGCGACTCCCATGGTACCGCATCCTAGAAGTTGATCAGCCGGGCCGGCCGAAAGATGACCGAGCCGTGAAGAACTCACCTAGAACAGCGAGTGTGTAGCCCATGTTTCCGGAGTTTCAGTAATATTCAGACGGTGGTTTGTAGGTTGAGACGATAGACTGAGTTGAGGCGGGTCAGGAAGAATGACTTGGAAGAAGATGTAGTGATAGAGTATTGCCAAAGTCGAACATGAATACCACCGAGTTCGAGACTCGACTTAATCTTCGCCGCCCGCTTGGAAAAAGTCGAAAAGTCCGAGATCGCAAAGACGATTGTCCTTCCGTTATCGATAAGCTGATACAGCCTACTCTACACCACCGTCCGAGTATAACACTGCCATCATGAGCACGGAAGTCACCAACACCAGCAGCTCCTCAGTCCAGAGCGGTCATGAGGTAAGTCGGGTCAGTCAAGACGAGCCGAGCGACCACTGATTTCTTCTAGGACCCACCTCCCTACCCGCCGATCGTGAAGGGGACCTCGCTCATGCTCGCCTATCGATTAAACGACCGACCCGTCCTACTCATCGGCGGAGGCAATGTCGCTTCTGGCCGGCTATTCTTCCTACTGGAATCCGGAGCCAAAGTGACGGTGATCTCGCCCGAGCCATTGGACCCCTCGATTCGATATCGACTAAAGACCAATCCCGACGACGTGACATACCTACCCCGGGAGTACAAAGGTCGCGAAGACGATGTCAAAGTCGGCGACTTTGCCATGGTCATGACGGCGATCGACAACAACGAGCTCTCAATAGAAGTGTACAAAATGTGCAGGGAGGTGAATGTCCCTTGTAACGTGGCAGACGTTCCGCCCTACTGCGATTTCTACTTTGGTGCTCAGCTGCGCAGAGGTCCTTTGCAAGTCATGGTCTCGACGGGTGGTATGGGTCCAAGAATAGGTGCCATGATCCGGAATATCATTCTCAAAGCCTTGCCGGATAACTTGGAGGAGAGTATAAAGGGTGTAGGAGCGCTCAGGGGTGATTTGAGGAAACGGGCTCCGGGAGTAGGAGGGCCTCTGGGACAAAGACGGATGGACTGGATGATTGGCATATGTGACGAGTGGGGAATGGCAAAGATGGCAGAATTTAATGATGAGGGATTGAGGAAGAAGGTATTGGACGAGGGATGGGACAAGGAGAAGATTATCAAGCCAAGCGATATGGGCGTGGGATATAACTGGGATGGCGTCAAGCAGGTCTTGACTAGCACCTGGGCCGTAAGCCTGGGAACACTGACTAGTGGTCTGGCTATAGGTAGTATAGCGACTGCCTACTATCTGCGCAGCGGAGCAAGACGATGAAGAGGCAGTCGCATGGTCTCTAATGTCCTGTACAATCAAGTGTATGTAGATGTTTAACTTGGTCGAGGATACCGACCCCGGGAACTCTAGCCTATTATGATGGTACAACTGCTCGCTGCTTCAACCTTTTCCGTCCGCGGGCTCACGGCTAAATCAGCCTACTTCGTGATGGCCTTGGCGTCCAGGCCACGGTAGAGCTTGTGATCGTAGATATACTGGATGACACTATTCGGCAGTAGATACCTAAGAAGTCGGTGGTCAGAAGGAGTCTGAGATCTCTGGTAGGGTTGACTCACTTGATGCTCATTCCTCTTCGCACGAACAGTCTAACCTTTGTCGACGAGATGTCGTTATAGATCAATTGCTTGATAACAATCACATTCCGTCTACGCAGTGTCAGCTCAAGCCCTTTGCTGCCTGTGAAGCTGTTTGCCCACCTGTGATGATACAAGATATCATGGGAGAGGAGGAAAGCCCAAACGTCCGATCCGGCTCGTTCCACAATCAAGCATCCGAACCTCCCAAGGATGATATGCAGCTATGCTCTTGTCAGTCATGTACCACATTTCAACCCCAAGCGACTCACATCAGGCTCGGACCACACTCCCGGTTCACCGAAACTCTCGATCAAATCGCCTCCGGCCAGAAGCATAACCTTGAGCTTTCTCCGCTTGCCGTCGCTCATCACGAGCCCGCCTCCTTGCACATTGAGCATCTCGTTGAAGTGCTCTAACACCACGGCTGTTCGTTGATATTCCGGCTGTCCTGCTTCCCAGGGATCCACCATCAACCAAGTCGAGGTGTGCTCTACTGCCAATTCACACATCCGTACTCTGTGGATAGCCGGTGCGAGTCCTGCTTTCTTGTAGTATGAGGATCTACAGGCAGCGTCAGCTTCGTTCAAGCGTCAAGGATCAGCGAGCTAAACTCACACTGGCGAATAGTACCCGGCCATGATCTCGTACGTTTGCGACTCTAGGATCTCATCCTTGGCCATCTCGAACATACGCAGGTGGAGATATGTTGGAGGGGAGAATGAACCACATGCCACAATGACCAGAGGGATCTTGGACTCATCTAGACAGAAGATGATCAGCAACTCTGCTTCGTCTCAAGTGGCCAGACTGCACTCACCCTTCATGGTCTTCCGCAATCTGTGCTGGGGGAACTTATACTCCGCCTCGCCCTTCATATACAGCTCGCTACCGAACGCTGCCTGTGGTGCACTCTCGTCCAGATCCGCTTCTCCATCGTTCAGACCATTCAAGGCGTCATATCCAGTTTCCTTGTCGCGCGTCCTCGTGCTCATTTTTCTTGACCGCTGTTGATTCGGTTGCCCAGGTTGACTTGATTTCGCCTGCACAGGTGTCGAGAGATTGTCATTGAGGCCCTGCGCGACGCCAGCAATGTTGCGGGGAATCGGCGAGATCGTTGCGGTGTCATCCCCATCCATTTCTCCGTCCACTTCCTCACCTAAGTCCTCGGAATCGGATATTGGAGGCGAATCTCTTGGTTGACTGGGAGGAACATGGACCGCACTCATGCCCGCTTTATCGTCGAGCAGCCGTTCCATCAACGAGGCGTTCTGTTTCGTAGGCGATGAAGGCATGCTGGCGCCCGGCGAAGTTGGATGTCCAAACATGTACCCCGACAATAAGGTCCTGCTTCTCGAAGAGGACAGCTCGTCGTCCTCCGACGTTGGGACCCTCTGATGTCTCCTCGTGTCTTCCATCTCCAGCCCATCGTTCAACGAAGCCGAATCTCCCCTTTGTCCGTATGGATTTGCATTGTCCAGCACGACTTGGGATTGGGGCTGTGTTTGGGGCACGAAACCCCTCTGTGTTATTGCGATAGGCGCAGATGAACCTGAAGCTGCCGAGCTCGACGAAGAAGTTGTCGTCAAGGAAAGTCCTGCTGAAGGCTGGCCCTTGGGACTCTCCAGTATAATGTCGGATCCACGGTGGGTCTGACTCTGCTGCGACTGCATCACCGGTCGGTGCACCGGCGGTATTTGATTTGTGGGTGACTGTTGGGTATGTATCGCTGGCGCATCGAGGGACAGATGACCTGGCTGCTCTTGGTTGTGCTCTCCGGCAGCTGCGAACGGTGGTCTGAACAGAAAGGCATGTCAGCGTTGGTTCACTGATGCTCGTTCGACCATCTCGGCCATGGCCCGAATCCCCATTGCTTTTCGGCCGGCGACTCACGAGTCATTGTGGAAACTGTGCAATCCCATCGCTGGGAGTACCGGCGCAGGCGACTTGAAGCCGTTGCCTGCCATCGTGTCAAACGTAGGTGGGTGATAGGTGGGCAAGTGACTAGGCTCTCGGTGATGAACGTTGCAAGTTGCTTGCTCGTTGCTTGTTGTTTCTTCGACTCGCTGTTTGATAAGCGTTTTTTATTCCTCCGCGTCGGTCCAATACAGGTCCTCCCGGTTGTTGAGACCGGTGATCGTGTGCCCCTTCTTCCGAGACAGCCGAGCCTGCTGACCTGGTGCGAATGTGGATGGATGAGGTGAAGGTGATCACGGGATGCAGCGTCCTATGCACAAAGACGATTTGATTCGAGACCTGCGCGAGTCGAGGATGCTTGAAGTTGAGGTGAAGAGTACGGTATGAGTCACCGCCGCCGCAATTACGGCGACAACAACAAATGTCGTGATCGTCATTTTCATGTCCGAATACTCTAGACTCGTGACTAATCTACCCTACTTCACATTCGTAATACTCCTATCCCGCAGTCAAGCACACACCCCGCTGCGAGACTACATCCCTCGTCAACCCATTTGTCTCCAAATCCACACTGAAGAGCACATCGCTCCTATCCCCGTTCAGATACACCGGCAAATTGACGCTCTGCGCCCCGCGTATCTTCTCCGCGAGGTTTTTCTGCCTCCAGGTTAATTGGGATGGACCCAGAGGAACAGATTGGCCATCGTTAAGCGAAAGCTTTTCGTCTTTCCAGACCGCTCCAGCGAGCTTGAAGCCTATGCACCACCGCGTCAACACCGATCCGCCGGGGAGGCACGCTTCGCAACTCACCTGTAACTGTAAAGCTCTCTTCGCTAGACGCCTCTTCCACATCGAGACTCAGCACCAAAGTCTCCAAACTCCATCCCTTGGCATGCGCCACCGCCTGCCTTGTGGCGGTAATATAGGCCTCTGGCTGGAACAGTCCACCCAGCCATATCCCATCGTTGACTCCTCCACTGGCGATAGCCTCGAGCTGCTTGAGTCGAAGGGCAAAGTCGTTGACGAACCCAGATACCGAGACTCCCTTCGCCATCTTGTACTTGTGCCACGATGCAGGCACGGTACCTGATGCGGAGTCAGCGACGACTCCTCATCGCATTGGATTTCAAACTCACCCTTGTTTAGATCCGACATCAGGCTCCTCAGCTCGTTGGTCTGCTTGACAGTACCCTCGCATGCACCCTTAAGATGCTCCAGATCGCCTCGGACCTTGTTGAGTAACTTCTTGCCGGTCCTGTTCTCACGCAGGAAGTACCTGTTCAGAGGGCCACTACTGCTCGATAGAGCGGTAAGACTCTGAGGCAAGCTGCTTAGCCACTCTTCGGCATGGGTCTTTAGGGCGGTCATCCAGGTGGGTCGACCGGCCGTATCGGCAGCGACACCCGATGCTTCGTCCTCGTCGTCATCCGTTGTTCGCATTTTGCGTAGTTTGACGACCGTCGCTTCGCCTTTAGCAAGATCAGTCACCGATCTCCAACAACTGATCGGACTCACCTTCGGCAGCAGCGACGACGGATTCTGCGGTACTGGGAAGACCCAACCATGCTGGTGGTTCTCTCTCCGGAAGAGTCGACACCCAGTCTGTGAAACCCTCGAGCCTGGTACCCTCAGGTACACTCAACACCCCTTGCGCCACGCTGTCGACCAGGTTGAAATCCGGTTCATAGGCTCGGACAGTGAAGATTGAATCGACAAACGCGTCAATGACCCTTTGGTCGTAGTCGGAATCGACTCGACCACCATACACAGCTTGCTTGATTAATGACCGGAGTGCCACCCAGGGGATCTGGTTTGGATCGATGTTGCTCCTTCCCTTTGCCAGATTGGCCATCCAGACGTCGATGGTGTGCAATGCCGCTTCAAAGTCAGAGTCGTTGAACTCGTAACTCTTGGACCAGCCGAGAGGGAGGTATCGTAGTCGTTCTTGCACCACCGCATGGAACCAGGCGAGGAGGAAGAACAACCTCGTCTTCTCTGCGGGACCGCTCGTTAATCTGGCTTGGGGCAGGGACTTTAGGGTTTCGAGTAGGTTGGCTCTGACCCCTGGAGGTGGCTCGTTCATGATGACACGTGATTGGCGGAGGATGTTGATCGGGATCACCGGACTCGTTTCCATCGTCAGGAAGAGTCTAAAGTTCGGCGAGGGTGATAGACTGTGAAGTCGTTTTTCGAGCTGTCCGAGCCAACCAGGTGCTAGATGTACGTTCTTGAGCAGTACCCAGGATCCTGTCCTCGCGGCCGAGGCGATAGCTTGGTCTGCCAATTTGAAGCCTTCCACCGATCCCATAGCCACAGACACGCAGTCCGCATTGACGCTTCGGCACAGGTTGTCGATTCGATAGCTCGCATCGTAGCCTGGAACAGATGCTAAAGCGACCGGGTTCGTTGGCCGGACCTCGTTCTTGATCATCGAGGCGAGGTCGTATGCCGTGTCGAGCTCGATACCGAATGCTGCATTGGCGAACAGCTGGAATGTCGGTACCAAGCGATCTGCTCGGAAAGCTTTGGCTATGGTGACCTTTCGCGCCGAAACAAGCAGATCTACCAGGTCAGTCACTGTCTTGGTCGAGTACTCACCTTGAGCGGGCGACCACGGCCACGGCATTTGGGCATGCACTGGCCCGTCGAGATAGGCTCTCCACGCATCCGCGTTTGACTCTAGATCGGCTTCGAGAGTCCTCACAGAGTCGGCTCCGATATAGGTCTCCAATACTCGTCTTTGCTGCGGAGCGAGAACGAGGGAATCGGCGTTGTTTCCACCTAGCATCTCCAACACCGCATCGAGTTCGTCGATGATGGCTTCATCGACCACACCCTTGAGTCGCAGCTTGGCTAAAGTGACGGCGAGAACAACATGGTCCGTGTGTAGGAGGGACCTCGCTGTTCGTCGATACGTGACCAGGAAGAGATCGTTGAGCAGAATCGTCTTTCGCTGCGCCATATCCACCAGTCCTTCCAGATTGGGGTTTTGCAAGAGGACAAAGTCGAAGATGTCGAGGAAGTAGGCCAACGAGAATTGGTAGAAATGATTGATATTCGCCAATTGTTCGAGGGTGAAGTAGATGCCGCTGCAGGCTTGAGCTAGAGGGAGGTACTCTGCCGTGACCGCCTCGACCTCCTGCATCACAACTTCCGTGTCTTCGACCTTGCGAGTAATCTCGGCTGCTTCCTTCTTGAGCACTTCGAGCGTCTCAATCACCTTGTCGTCGTCCAGGATACTGCCCGTAGACTCGTTGAGAGCTTGGAGCAAGGATCGTTCGAGGTGTCGAAGTTTGAGCCTGAACTCGCCTTGGATCTTCATCAGATCGGTTCGTTTCTGGTCGATCTCCGGTCTCTCCACCTTGAGAACCTTGTCGAGGGCCTGGGTCTGAAGACTGCTTCGCGTCATGGTGAAATTGACAAATGTGACTCTTGAGCAGATATCCGGGGAGAACTCGACCGATGGATCTCGAGTGGAGAGGAACATGGTGAACGAGGGGGAAAAGTCGATATCCTGGTTGCCAATGCGGATAAGCACTCGGCCACCTGTTCGACGGAGCTCCTTGTTCAACACCGAGTTGAGGATCGGATCCAGATTCTCGACGTCCTGAATCAAAAGAGGGTTACCGAATCGAAGGGCGCTTTCCAGGTTTTTGAGGAACGCCTCGTCTAGGAACGATGTGACAGTGATCTTCCGATCCTTGTACTCGTTTTGGAGGAAGCTCGCAGCTTGACCCGTCGGATCCACTATCAAGGGGTATCGGTTGTACCTCTTGAGCATTACCGCATTCTCGATACAGAGGTTGTCAGCTGGAAGCGAGTTGGACTGCCAGCCGAGACGTTCATCGGCAGTCGAGAGGAACTCGGCAAGGGCCAAATCCTGTTTGAACGATATGCCCGCTTCGACCAGATGTTCCATCCATTCTCGTCGCATCGTGTCTCGATAGTGTTGGTCGAAAAAACCACTGTAGGCGAGGAAAGCTGACGAGACCAAGACATCACCAACGATCGTTCCCATCTCCGTTTCGAACGTCTTGCTGCCGGTATCCCATCGCTCTTGCTCGGATGACAGACTTCCGAGTAAAGTCATACTTCGATCGACTTTGCCTTGCACGCGATCCATCTCATTCTTGATCGCTTGGGTTTCCGCAATCAAGAGAGCGTATTCCTCCTTGTATCTGGCGATACTGTTCTCAAGCTCGACCACCGTATCCGTCACCACCTGTGCTTGGTGTTTGGTCGTATCGGCTTGTTGTTCCAGCGATTGGACCTCGGCACGCAGAGGGGCCACCTTGTCGAGAATCTCGGAGAATCGAACTTGAGCAATGACCCACTGGACCAATGGTCCACAAGCTCTACTGGCTCTGTTGACCGTCTCGTAGTTGAATGCCGGTCGACTGATGTATTCTCGCATCATCTTGTCTCTGATAGACTTTGACATCTTCTTGGTGTCAAAGTTCTGTATGCTCGAGATGAAGTCGTCTCGACGGATGATACTCTGGACCGCCTTCCAGCTGTCGATTTGGTGTCCGAGAACGGTACAGGCGGACTCCATGGCGATCTTAACTGCCTCTGGGGGGTTGGCCATGGAACGGACTTCGGCCAAGTGCTGCTTCTTGATATTGCCGACTGCAGCCAAAGCCTCCAGTACCGCTGGCTCAGCTTGAGCGAGGTCTTCCTGCACAATAGCCTGTCTTTGACGGATGTAGTCGTCTTGCTGTTCCAACGCCGCCTGGATTTGGATCGAGGCAGCTTTCTTGGCTTCTGCTTCTTGTTGATCCGTGACCATTTGTCGCAACTTGTAGTTGGCCTCTGCGTTCTTCGCCTCGAGCTGGGTACTCTTCGTCGCGAGACTTTTCCTCAGCTCCTCGACTTGGGTGACCGTAGCTCTGAGCTTGTCCAGACCGACGTTGAGGTGTCTTTGCTGCTCCTCGAGTTCCTCCTTCTTCTCGTTGAACAGACGGACATAATGATTGATGCTGAACAGTTAGCAAGAGGCATTTATGAAGGACTCACAAGTCGAGGAAATGTCTCGGAGTGACATAGTTGTATCTTCCCTGTCTCTTGGCCAGCTTCGCCGTGATGGCTTGCATAGATTGATGTACGTATACCATTCCGTTGATGATCGCTTGTCGACGAGATGGCGGTACCGCTAGATCTCGGAAGATGATTGGGAAAGGAGATGGCGCAGTGTACATTGAGTCCAGATCGAGCGATTGGGTGAACTCGTAGCCAACCTGATACAACGCTTGATCGGTCCAGTCGCCAAACCAGTCGAGCACACATCTGTTGAACAAGGCAGGGGAAGTCGCAGCCCTCGAAGCCAGTCCATTGGCTGGCGGGTTCATAGTGAACACGACGTGCAAGTTCCGAGCGACTTGCTGAGTGAACCATCGATACAGCTCCTCGTGCGAGTCCAGCATCAGACCGTCCCTCTGCGATCCCTCCTTGCACGCTGTCATCAACGCGGCATGTTCGTCGCCTTCGAACAGTCCTGGCACCTCCGCGTTGGCCAGCAGGGTGTTCATTCTCTCCAGGAAACCAGAGTCGAGAACGTTGGATTCGTCCATGATGAAGCAGATCTTCTCGCCTTTACACCCGGCACGTCGTAGAACCGTTCGAAGGTCTTCGTCAAAGTCGGCGCCGGTGTATTTGTTGGACACTTGGATCTGGAAGATGCTCAAACCGTTCATCCAGGCGACAAAGCGGGATAGCGTAGTCTGATCGTGAGCTCACATTCAGTGTTCAGAACTCACCTTTCCTCCTCCACTAACACCGATGAGCAGCAAATGGCCCTGGAGCTGCCTGAATACTCTGTCGATACGCAAGACATGATCCAGCACATCGTTAAAGAGCACCAACTGGACGTCCAGCTCTTCCTCGTGGAAGACCCTTAGTCTCGCTTTGGTGTATTCTCTGAGCTGTTCCCGGTCGACCGGGATGTAGTGACGGGAAGTCCAGTTGGAAAACAGGATGGGTCGAGCCAGAGCCTCTCTCAGATCGAGCTGCGAGAAATGCTGACCAGCAATGTCGTTGACCAGGTCGTCCGTCCACGCCTTTTCGGCCTCATTGACCAATCGATCGGAGAACAAACGGAGTGCCTCGTGAGCCCACACTCTGACGAGTCCCTCCGGGGAAAGAGTCTCGAGCGGCTTGATGGCTTCGTAGATACCTCGACACCATCGTGTCAACTCTCGGGGACTGTAGATGTAGTGCGCTTGGATATCGGCGGTGAAGCGTTTCTGCGAGGCGAGATAGAAAGACACCATCGCCTCGGTGAGTTGATCCGATTGACCTCGTAGGGTGGGCACCACTTTGAGTAAGGCTCGGTTGAATGTCCCATAGATCTGTTTCAACGAGATTTCCCCTGGGTAATCGACCATCACCACCGGAGCGTGTCGAAGGAACCGGTGGCTGAGAGGGACTCGACCTGGATCGGTAGGAGGGTTACAAGCGCCCACAAACTGGATGCGCTCAAGTTTGACCCATGATAGGTCTGTCGTCCTCCAGAAACCATTACTCTCCATGAGCTGTCGGAGGAACGAGATGACTCTCTGCGTACCGTACTTGTCGAGAGCGGGTAGATTGATCTCGTCGCAGAAGACCACCAACCAACGACCGATCTGCTGAGGCGCTAGCACCACTCCATTGGGCGTCTTCTTGTACTCGCAGTACTGCTCAAACGTCTTGAGGATCAACTCTGGCGTGGTTGCTGACGAGAAGTTGAGACCGACAACCTCGAGATCTGGCAGTTTTCGTAGTGCACTGAACAGAGTCATCGTTTTACCAGAACCTGGAGGTCCACAGAGCATCAGAGGGCGGTGCTCGGCCAACCAGCTGTACAGGACGTCCTCGTGTCGGACCGTATCGATGGTCGGGATGACCACGTCCGACTGAGTGATGGCGTGTGTCTCCACCTCCACCGTGGGCACTCTGGATTGCCAAGATGTCCACTGGGCAGAAGCCACATCGACGTCGTAGTCGATCAAGGAACCACCTGTGAGGTCTGGCGTTTCGATACCGGACTCGACTCGCAGGTAATCGCCAAATAGAGCTCGAGTGTCGAGCGGACTATCGCCGGCGAAGGACCAGATGAGGTTGAGCAGGAATCGTTTGGTCACATATGCCTCCACCTTCTCAGATGACAAAGGGAAATCGCCATGACGAGCGTTGTAGTCCAGCACGTTGCGGAGCGTCGCTCGGAGCAGGGAGAAAAGGGTGTTGAGCGCGCGGACAGTCGTGAAGTCCATGATGTGTGGCAAGGTCTGGACATATTCCAGAGCTCGGCTGACCAGTCCCTCCGGAGTGAAGAAAGGCTGAAGGAGATCGACAACCTGCTTTTGGACCTGTCCATCGGAAACAGTCCCGTCGCCAAAGTCCCCGCTGTCGTCGTCGTCGGCTCCGACTGTCGTCAGGGCGAGCGTGCGGAGCTGATGTTGACAAATCATCGCGGTGTCAATGACTTCCTCGCTGAACCAGATCATACCGCATCGCGAGACCGTGGCGAGTGTAGCGTATCGCAGGTGCTCGACCTCGAACATAACGCGAACATTTGGAGGTAGGTTGAGTCGTTCTCCGTTCGGCAAAGTGAGCAATTTGTTGTCATCCAGAACACTGTTATCGATCAGCTCCGCACGGTCAACATAACTCACCTGTTGAGGTTCTCTACCCATTCTGGGTCCACATCGCCATCAAAGATGATCCAGTGTCGCTTCGTGGTCTCCCCTCTGACGTTGTCAACAATCTTTCGCAAGATGTGGGTAAACAGACCGTCGTTCCACTCTCGAGTCGTTGGGTCCAGGGTACCATACAAGGCTTCCTTGTCGATGGCCTTGGGATCAATGACGTACGAGGTTCCCTCCGTACCGTCAAGTCGCTCAAGTGCAGCCAGTAGGACTTGCCAGGCTTGAGTCTTTCCAGACCCCGAAGGTCCCACCATCATGAGACCGTGAGAGATGTTCTGGATTTGGTACAGCTGGGTGACTTTGTCGACCCACAATGATCCCGCGACGAGATGCCTCTCAGCGCAGACCTCGAGGACCTTCGCCTTGAGGAGGTCAAGATCCACCGGAGCGTAGTCGACACCAGGGAAAACGTCTTGTAGCAGTCTGTACAGTCAGCCACTGTATTGTTGCAATGACTTACGATTTGAGCAATGGTACGTCTTCTGCCACAAGCTTGGGTACAATCGTTTCAGTCACCGATTGAATCATGATTTGCTGTTCCACATTGGACTCGTCGGCTTGATCCTGCCCAGATCCCAAGTGTCGATCTCTTTTGAGTATACCAGCGCTGGCGAGGACGGCTTTGAGTGCTCGTAGACCGAAATCGTAATGAGGTTGGGATGACAGCTGCTCGGCGCAGAGACTGAAGAAGGGAACAATCTTGGACGACAGGGTCTCTGCTGTACGGAATCCCTTCGAGAACAGCAAGACTTGTGCGATAAGCTCTTGATCTGGACGCGTCATGGCCATGCTTCGGAACAACTTCTTCAAGTTATCCGGGAGGTTGGATCGACCTGCGTAGCCAGGGTTCATGGTGATGAAGATACCGGTGCGGGTGTTGACCTTGAGCTTTCTGCCGACAAGCTCGACCTCGGCGTTGGGATTGGTCACAGCTTCTGAGAGACCCAGCTGGATGCTTTGTACTTGTTGCGACACCGCGGAAAGAATACGTTCTTCCAATCTGTTGAACTCGTCGAAGCATCCCCAAGCTCCGACTTGACACAATCCGACAAAGATTCTTCCCATGGCTTGGAAGTCGAATGTCTCGTCGCAGCAGAAGACCAAGACGAAGCGGCCAAGTTGGACACCCAATGCCTTGACAGACTCTGTTTTACCAGTACCGGCAGGACCGAAGGGTGAACCTCCCAGCTGGTTGTTGAGCGCCTGGGTCAAAGTGAGGTAACATCGATCCGTCAAGGGGGTTTGGACGAGCCGATCTGGAATTCCGAGATACTCGTAGCCGTAGGGGAAGATCGCGTCGGCCATGCGCACCTCGAGTCGCTTGAGCGGGTCTTCGTGGTCGAGTAGGTTGAATCGCATGTGGTACAACCACAACCAGTCGAAGCTGTTGACATCGGTCACGCCGCTTGCGATCAGACCTCGGATGACGTCTCTTTGGTGGACCAATTCAGTGATGAGATGTTCGCTCTTTCGACGCTGCAAGACTGGTATGTCTTGCAAGACTGTATCAGCCAGGATATCGAGAGTAGATGTAACCATAGCGAGGGCCTTTGGCAGAGAGTTGGAAATGGTCGCTTCTACGGTCTCGGTCCAGACAATTTGTACGGCCAGGACAACCAGTTGAGCAGGGTATGAAGCGATCCATTCCGCCAGGTTGTCATTGGAGATCACCGCGTCGATCTTGATTATCTCCCTGAGGTCTGCCACCGATCGGAAGAGGAGCTCGGCCAGTGATAGCCTCATCTCGCTCTCGATCTTTGCCAACCAGTCGTTGATTTTCGGGTAGTCTTTGAGGGCGATTGGCGATCGGAAGTCGACTTCTTCTCCTTCTCGCGAAGCGAACGAGAGGATTTGCGCTTCTTCCTCGTCGAGTCGGAGAGTCGAGATACCTGCGAACATCTTCTTGAGGTGTTTCATGACCCGTCGGATGTCTTTGCTGTTTCCAATGATCTCCAGCAGGTCTTCGTCGCCCACAAAGTAGAAACGGGGGAAGGACGACCGTTCCTTCTCGAGATACTCTCCCAGCGCCTTCTGGATCTTGGTGAGCAGATCGGCGAGCCGTTCCAGGGTCTTTTGCACACCGGGGATGTTGAGGATGTCCAGTACGAAAGGCGACTTGTTGACCTTTTTCATCACCGTCAAGAACTCGGAGTTGATATTTTGGAACCTGGAGCTCTCGACGGGAAGGAGATGCTTGATGTCGGCACTTCCAGAAAAGATACCCTCGAGGTACACCCACTGGCGCTGTACGTCGATCCAGACGTCAAATAGGACATGTATCTTGTTGAGCTTCTCCTCCCAAGCAGCGGCATCGTCCTCAAAGACCCTGTAGTAAGGAGATAGGCGCATCGCCGAGAGCGAGTTGAGGTGTTCTCCGCATTTGTTGAACAGCTCATCCCAACCACGTATCAGGCGACATTTGTTCTGGTAATTGACCAAGTCGAGCGAGTACGATGTCCAAGTCTCTCGGACCTGCTTCAGGAACTCCTCCAACGCCATTTCACCTTGAGCTTGGGTGACGACCTCTTTGATCAGGTTCTCGTTGCGCTTGAGGTCGAGATCGTAAACCTGTCCCAGAGTCATGCTCGATGCTTGGTAGCCTGAAGGCATACGTAGAGCCTTGTATAGCTTCGACCAATGCCTCTCTCGGAGTGCTTCTGACTTGAGTTCGCCGACCAGGATGTTGGCCTTGAGGAGGTTGCGAATCGTGTCCTGCACAAACTCGAAAGCGGCGTATTGTCGCATCCTACTTGGCATCTCTCTGGTCGAGTTGAGGATGCCATCGAGCTCGGAGCGGATCTTGCGGGGCTAAATGAATCAGCTTGGAATGCTAGCTTCTAGCTCACCTGTACTGCGGACCAGACTGTCTCTCGGAGCTGACCGAGACGAGACCAGATACCGGAAAGAGCGGTCCACACGGCTTTCAGATCTCGCACCTCCTCCGTCACAGGTTGCAAGCGGTCGTCCTTGCTGTGCTCGAGGTTGAGAGCGTCTTTGGCTCTGCAAACCAGGTCGTACTCTTCCAAAAGTCGATTCAGTCGACCTTCGAATACGTTGAGCGTGTTGATGGCAGTGTCCGCCTTGATATTGCCTTGGAGGGGCTTGCTCGTCTCCCACTCTGAGATAAAGTCTCGGACTCTCTGATCGACCACCTTGTCCTCGGCCACGATCTTGAGCTGTAGACCAGCCACTTGCTCCTGAATCGAGTCGTCCTTGCGCTTGAGTATGTCGGAGAAAGCACTCCATTCGCCTTGGATCTGATCGGCATACAGCCAATCGGCAGAGAACGCGTACCGCTGCCTCTCGAGTGTTCGTTGACCGCTGACGAATTCTTCGAGATCGGGACCCCAGACTTGGACTTTTCGCTTCAGATCTTGGACAAAGGTGATGAAAGAGACGGCCTGGGCGGTCGAACTGCCCTCGATCGAAAGGGTCTCGAGATCTGATCGACCCTTGAGTATGGCCGCGTAGGTGTCCTTCATCGCCATGCCGAGTTTGCCGCCATAGTGCGTGAGGAGCTCCCGCTGCCAAGCATCGTACTTCGCGTTGACCTTGCTTTGGGCATTCGCATAGTCGATTACACAGATGCCGAAACTCTTGCGGGTGTCTGTGGTGTCGAAAGTGGTTCGCGCTTGACGGATATCCGAGAGTAGCTGTCCCCACGCTGGTAGTGAATCACCCAGTTTCTGTAGAAAAGTCAGTTTCGTTCATCGGTGAAACTCACTTGATGGATGTAATCGAGCTCCAAGTCCCACAGATTTTGGAACTGCAGCCACTTATCGACGTACTCGCTGATGACCTGGACTTTCGCCTCGATCAAGCTGAGCGGTCGCTCCAGGACGCCTTCCGCCAAAGTGGTGAGAAGGCCCATGTAGGAGGTCTCCTCTGCGGCTGACTCCTGTGCTTTGAGGCTGATCTCGTATCTCGAGCTTCTGATCCGAGTCAACTCGCACACAACACCGATGGCCGACTGGAATTGGGCGAGCCACTCCTGTCGTGCTATTTCGATAGGCGGATCGAGGTAGATGATCTGGTTGCGAATTCGGATCTCGTGAACCAAAGGCTCGATGTGCATCTTGGTACCCTCGTCGGTCGACTTCTTTGCTGTCGTATCACCATTGACTCCCCCCTCATCTTGGCTGAAAGCGATACACCAACCCTCGACTGCTTGTACGAGTCGGTCACTCAGGACGCCATCAATCTGCTGGTTGAGTGAAGCCACCCAAGCGTCCAGGTTGCTGTAGTTTTCCAGGTTCAAGTGATCGATTGTCTTCTGGATCCGGTTGAGTAGGCCAGAGAAAGACTCGGAATCAAAGGCGCAAGTTCCCAGCTCTTCGATCAACTTTGCGATATCGTTTGTGATATCGATAGCAGCAGCAGCCTTGTCTTGCAAGAGAGAAACAACGCTGGCGAACTCGCGGACGAAGATGAAGTGTCGGCTTTCTCGGTTGTCGGGCGTGCCATTGGTCAGGAACCTGGGTCCCTCATAGGCGTTGACCAGATGGTCCCATTGAACATTGATGCCTATCGAGATTAGCTCGGACCGCAGACATGCTCGAATTCACTCACCTTTGGCGATCATCTGTTGGGCGTGGTTACGGTAGCTTGCCAGGAGAATCGCGATCGTCGGGTGACTGTCGATGAGGTCGAGAGTCTGGGTGTAGATTCTGACAGATTCCAACAGGCTGACTGCGTGTGGGTACACTCTTTTGGCATCCTTTGCTCGATGACTGATGGTAAGGGGGACCGGGAACCCCAGCCAGATGAGAGCGCGGACCTCCTTGAATAAGGCAATCACCTGCGGGTCGAACTGGACCACCAACTGAAGTTGGCCCTGCGCGTTGTTGGCGGTGGCTCGAGATCGGATCACATCGAACAGTCGACCGCTGATGGTGAGATTTCCTCGTTTGGTGATCTCCGCAATCCACGCGTCGTATAGTGGTCTCGTATCGAGTTTGGCACGGAAAGAGGCACTCTCGACCTGCAGCTTGTGGCCCTCGGCGTAGCTCTCCCACCCTTTGCCCAGCACATCCTCCACTCGCTTCATGAAGGTGAGAAGCTGTCTTTCGATCTGTCGAGCCCAGATGATGGCGCTCGAGACCGACGGCAGGTCCCTCATCTGAGACATGTGATATGCCTCGGAGTTTCGGTAGTTTGCCGTGAACTTCTGCCTCAGACGGCGGATGTCTTCCTTGACGGAATCGATCAAACGGGTCTGGTACTCTTGAATGGCACCTCGGATCTGAGTCTGGTGAGCTGAATTTCAGACAGGGGATACTCGCTGGACTCACCTTCGGTCTAACAAACAGCGTGTTGAACTTGGAAAAGACCCTGAACATCTCTTGAGCATTTCTAGCTGTGGCCAGTCGATCACGCAGCCTGGAGATGATTTGGTTCTCGATACGGGCCACTCGGTCGTTGTACGCAGTCTCTGCAGTGTACCAAATTTCAGAGCCCTCTGTGACGAGACTGTCAGCTGCCGTCCCTCCGGGTTCAGGAGCCTTGACCCACCTGCGGAGACATCGAGCACATCGACGTTCTTGACGCTTTCGTAGCTGAGTCTGACCTCCTCTTCCATGTCAAGCTCGAATGGAGCGTCGCCGCCAAGACCACTGAAGCTTCTGGTCGACCCTGTCATCACCCGGAGCTGTTCGTGGGATCTTCGGAAAGCTCGAAGATAGGTGACTCGTTCTTGCAGTTGAGCGTGGGCGGGGTTGATCTTGATCGAGATGAATTTCTCCTGTCTCTTCCGGGAAACTGGGAGGAGTCAGCAGATGACCTTTCTTGGCGAAGACAGCTGACCCACCTTCACGAGCAACATTGGTGAAGTCTTTCATGTTGTCGTCCCAGGTGGCGAAGACATCTGCGACCATTGCCATGACGTCCTCGAATTTGCCATAGTCCATGTACATGAGTCTCTGACTTCCGAGGACACGCAGAAGCTGGTCGTTGAAATCTCCTGAGATGGCTTCCACAAGTGGAAGTGTTCGTCGGATCGGGTAAGGACTGAGATGATCAGCAAAGGTGGATATGTGGAGTACTCACGAAAGCTTGAGCTTCTTGTTGATGTGGGCGAAGAGGAGGTCGACTGATTCTTGGATCCTGTCGAGATCAGTGGCCGCCAGGAGACCATCAAGGGGAAAGTCCTTCATGAGGATATTGTGTTTGTGCACTGATAACGTCAGAATGCTTCCCTACGATAGCTAACTCACCAATGTCCGCTGCCTCCTTGAGACCAGTATCGGCGATGAAACTGACAGTCGCATGGAAACGCTTAGCATGCTTGAGCACGTCCAGTGCTAAGGTGACCTCCTCGCCTTTGAGCTGATTTTCGATGCTCTCCAAGGCCAATTCCATACTGAGCCAGAAGTTGATCTCTTGGGAGGCCGTACCGGATGCGACGTCCCTCGAGAGTTTGGTGACCGCTTGTATCTCCTTGATCCAAGAGTTAACATCAGCTTGAAGCTTGTTGAGGAACGTAGGGTCGTTAAGGAGGGTCTGGGGCTCGATGGCGTCGATGGAAACTCGATTTCCAGAGGTGTGGCACTAGTCCGTCAGCTAAGCTTCGATGCGAGTACACACCTGAGCGACAGCCTTTCGCACAACAGGATGGACTGAAAGGTGAGCATCCGGGATTTCAACATTCTGCTTCAAATGCAGTAGAGACAGCTCCAGCTCTGCAAACTTCTTTTTGGTAACGGGAATGCCTGGGCCAATTAGCGCATGATAACATGGAGGAGACGTACCCATTTGAGCTTCCCCGCCTTTTTTGGAAGAGGCGGCACCCTCGATCAAGCTCTGCTTCGAGTTGACATAGCTGTCGAACCAAGGGGCAACACCCCAGTGTACCAGGCTATGTAGGCCGTCATAGGGTGTTGCTTGGACAGTCGGGGTGGTGACTATCGACGCAGGACCGGACGGACTTCCGTCGTCTGCCATGAGAAGAGGTGTTGATGACGATGAGAGCATCACGAAGTGGAGCTGAGCCCCAAGTGGGGCCAGAGAGTCGAGACTGGGGGCTGACTTGATCAGAGCCAGGGTTGACAGCACGTTGGGAGAGTGCTGAGGTGTCGGTGGAAGATGCAGCGTGAATGTGATCCTGTCGATAGGATTGTCTTTGACACCATTAGCTCGTATACTGTTTTACTGTAACCCACCATCCTCATCAGCATCCATGTACCTCTCCCTGGTGAGGTATACGACTTGACATCCTGCGTCCGTCGCAAATCGCAAACTCTTCTCTTCGAAGCTTGGGTCTTGGAATAGACTATCATCAAGCTGCTGTTGAGTCGCAGTCATGACTGTAACAAGTTAGCCCCCAGCCAGCCGACGTCATATGTCCGACATACCAGGTGGTAAGAGCGACTCTAGGTATCTCTTGAATACCAGGACATCGAAGCCCAACCCTGATGCCGGAGCGACCCCGTCCTCTGAGAGGAGGGACGCCATGTCGAATCTCTCGTGGACGCAAGCTCTGCTGGCGATGTGAGCGGTCCGGCAAGGGGGTATATGACGATCCAGAAAGTGTTAGGCCAAGATCAAAAGTCGAGACCGGTTCAAGATGGCATACGCTGGGGTTGATGAACTGGTTGATGAGCTCGAGCGTTTCGGCGCGTCCCGACACGCGCCGTCGTCGTTTCAGATTTTGGTGGCAACTACTCTATAGCGAGGTCGGCCTGCTACACTGAGCCGCTTGCCTGTAGTCATGTCTCATGTCGCATGTCGGACTAGAGTTGCCATCCATCTATACATACACGTACATAACGGGCAGACTAAGCAGCACCTAGTTCCGCCAGTGTTTTAACAAATGCGCTGGGATTGAGAATCTCCGTACTTCCATATGTGATCTGTTTCCCACCACCACCTCCCTCTCTCGCGCTTCTCGAGGCCCATTCCATCAAGTTGCCATACTCGACATATCCACCACCTCCGACGACGAAGACCACACTCTCGCTGTACTGTGACCTGCCTCTGCCGCTTTGAGTGGGACCCCGGGTTCGCGTGGCTTTTGGATCGAAAAGGAGGTAGTCGTCGGTATCCTGTAATGCCTGGGTAGCTGCGGTCGACGGCTCCATCAAGGCTTCCACCAGCCGAGTCACGGTGAGCTCCTTCTTCGCGGGTAGGAAGTTCTTCACGCCCGAGATGAGGTTGTCAAATCCTGCCCCGGTGATACCACCTTCTCGCAGTCTATCCGTGATCTGGACTGATTAGCCAAATGACTGGCCAGCGTCACTCACCCTACTGCCTAATGCTCCGAAACCTTTTGTCCAGTCTCCACCCTGAGCAGCTGGTGCTACAGCAGGTTGCGTCGCCATCATCGTCATTCTTGTGATTTCCCTGACTTTCTTGACGTATTCCAATGCCGCAATGTCCGCTCCAGCTTCCTTCAGCATATTCGTCAACTCGGCCAGAGCTTCCTTGGGCAGAGCGCTATCGGGGACGGAGAGATAGTAGATGATGACTAGTCGAAGTTGGTCATCAGGAGTCGGATGAGCCACCTGATCAGGCTCGTCGGTCTGACCCTTCAATGTCGCCGTAATGGTCGCTTTCGTTTGTCGAGCTGCACTCTCCTCAATCTGGAACAGGTTATCCAGTCCTCTCTCTTTGATGGCCTGCAGGAGCGCCGTGGCGATGTTCATATGAGTGTCGAGGGTGTGCTTTCGAGCAGTGAGCTCGGGCAGGGCGGTGATGGCGGTTTTCAGGTTGGCGGTGTTGGATGTGAAGTCACTAAACTGTCAGTCCAATCGTCAGATGCCACACTCACATTTGAGACACATCGTTCACATCACTGATACCGGTAGACCGTGTTAACTCGGCGGCGTCTGTTTTGTATCTAGGCAGAATGAGCTCAAATTCATTGACGATTTCGCGAACTCACCTATTCAGCTCGGAGTCAATCTCCTCAGCGACCTGCGGGAACGGATTTGGGGCATTCTTGTCCCAGAAAAAGTCCTTGGAGTCGATGTCATACGACTTCTTTTGCAACCTGCCATTCTCCGGGGACTGTATGTCAGCGCGGCTGTCACAATCGACTCACCTCCACCGTGACGCGGTTCAGCTTCATATCCAGGACGTCGTGGACCAAGGCCTGATACGTCCAAGAATGCGACATCATCGGAATCAAGTCCACATTTCTATCTAAGATGACGAGCACTGATCATAGGTTCAGTACGTAACATTTCAACCATCATCGCAATTCCACTTACATGGCCTCTGCAAGCTGTTTAGCCCGTCCGATCCGAAAGCCTCTCGACCGCCCCGTTGAGATGAGGTTGACGCGATGTGATCACGCAGCTTCTTGTCCAACTGTCTCCCGACCATCTCTGCTGCGTTTCCTCGTGGACATCGGATTATGGGAACAATGCCTGGATGTCAGTTGGAGAAGCTTTAGTCTGACATACCCATGGTGACAACAACGCTGAACAGCCCTTTTGCAATTCTCTCCACCTCGGTCTCAATCTCCAGCTCTCCGGCCTTTGGATCATTGAGAACCACGTAAGTAGGTCGGCCTTCTACCTCCTGCTCTTTAGGCGGCTTTGGTCCTTTCTTCGGAGCGACCAGTCCATTTGGCTCTTGCCGTATCTCTCGCCTGGGCAGCAAAGAGAAAAGCGAGGAGGATGGAACCAGAAAGTCGAGGAATTGATCATACACCGATGATACCAGCTGGCCCGTGGAGCCTGACGGGTCATTGGCCAATATAAGGGAGGCGAGCTCTTCTAGGAGAGACCGAGGGAGTGATGACGTGAAAGATAGGTGATACGAGGAATACAGAGGAGGATTGAGATCCTATATCATGAATCAGAGCAATTCTTGATAGTTGTGAAAGATCACACTCACTTCAGCGATACGCCGGATGTTGGCCAGAGTCGGAGAGACAAAGTACACAGCTGGCACGTCTGCTAATGGCGGTCTTGCAGAGTGCAATTGCATGTGCAGCGTGACACCTTGTTCCCGGAGATCCTGCACTCTCAGACTTGTCGCCAAAATATCCTTGCTAAGTTCATCCAGGATGAGGACCTTCCACACCAATGGTCCTTGAATGTTGTCCTCTACAGCGCCAGGAGAAGTGGGTCGAGGGAACGGACCGGCTGTCGAGGTTGAGGCGGGCGGTGCATTGTTCAGGTTGAGCAAAGTCAACAACGCATTCGTCTGCGACTGCAGTAGGGTCGGCCGAGGCATCTCTTTGATTACGGACGATAGGTCGGAGGTACGGTAGACGTCACTGCGCCTTCTTGTCACTGCTGTTAACACCGCTGGAATGCGAGGGTGCTGCCAGGGTGCTGGCTGTATCCATGACGCGGGACCAAAAGGTGGAACGCGGGGTAAATACAAGGTAGGATCGGATAAACAAAATGTTGGCGGGTTTCAGCTTTGCCGCTGGAAATGTTGTGAGCGAGCAGTGAGCGAGTCGTCCTGCAACTGCATTAAGGCAGCACGGTAGCGAAGTGGTAGCGAGGAGAGAGGCAGCAGTCATAGTGAGACAGTTCGCAGCCAAGTCCAAAGCGAGCGCTTTCTCAATATCACGTTCGCGAACTCGTAGCATATCTGAGCCGTGGTAACAGGGTGAGAGACTGTCACCATGGCCTCCTTCCATCCTTTCACCCCGGTCGACCAAAATCTAAAGCAATACGTCTCACAAGATGTCCCAAGGCGAATGTGAGTGCTTGTGATCTGAACATTGCTGATCCAGGTAGTAAACACATCCAATTCCAGCCGTTTACGCCAAAGGACATAGTCCGAATATCGGAAGTCGAGGTCTCTTCGCCGGAGTTGTACAAGAACCACGATAATGGTACACGGACGACTTGCAGAGATGGTGTGCTGGATGCTCGAATGGTGCGTTTGGCTATCGGGACACGGCTGATGATAGGGACCGAACGAGAAGGGTGTCAAATGTGAAACTTGCGGAGAGGACAACACGAAATGCGTGGGACATTATGGTTACATCAAACTCACCCTTCCCGTCTTCCACATTGGGTACTTCCGACCTACCATCAACATGTTGTCCTGCATTTGCAAGGTGAGTCGACTTCGGAAGGACCGGGCTGACGTACAGACTTGTGCCAGAATCCTTCTCACCCCTGCTGAGCGGGCAACCTACCTGACCAGATTCCGACGACCCGGTCTCGAATCACTACAACGGCAAAGTGCGCTCAAAGCCGTCATCAACCAGTGCAAGAAGTGTGTCATCTGCCCATACTGTGGTCAGGCCAACGGCGTGGTCAAGAAGTCTGGTCCGCTCAAAATCAGTCATGAAGCTTTCCGAAACACCAAAACCAAGGAGTTGAAGAAGGAGGCCATGGCGCAGTTCGCTACGATCACGGCGGAGAACAAGGGCTTGATCGCAAACCTGGAGAAATTACAGGAGGATCTCAATCCATTGAAGGTTCTGGAGCTGTTCAAGAGGGTGACAGCAGAAGTGAGTACCCGCGTCCGGACATCCAGCTGATGTTCAGGATTGTGAATTGCTTGCTCTGCATCCAGATGTTGGTCGACCGGAAGACTATATCTGGCAGTACATCTCTGTTCCTCCACCCTGCATCCGACCGTCTGTTGCGTCAGAAGCGGGAAAGTGAGTGACCTTTTGGAAGACTGTGCTGACGATAAGCAATGAGGACGATCTGACAGCCAAGCTTGCCGAGATCATGTTTCAGAACAACTACCTGAAGGCAATCATGGAGACGGGAAATGGTATTGAGCAGACAGTTGTGAGTAGATTGTTGTTCGGCACGAGCTCACTCTCAGTCAAACTGGGAAGTACTGGGTCAATCCGTGGCTCTTTACATCAACTCGCAAGCACCCGGGATGTCAGCACCAGGAAGCAAGCCCATACGAGGCTTCGTGCAGCGGTTGAAGGGAAAGCAAGGTCGTTTTCGAGGAAACTTGTCAGGAAAACGAGTCGACTTTTCAGGTCGAACAGTCATTGGACCTGATCCCAACTTGAGAATCGACGAGGTCGCCGTGCCAGAGAAGGTCGCCATCAAGCTGTCCTACCCAGAGAGAGTGACAGATTACAACATTGTTGCCCTTCGCCAGAACATCATCCATGGATCGAAGCTACATCCCGGTGCCAATGTGATCGAGAAGAAATCGGAGACTGGAGGAGCACCGTTCCGTGTTGCCCTGCACATGGTCCGGGAGGCGGAGAAAAGGACAAAGTTTGCGAGAGAGTTGAAGATCGGAGACGTGGTGCATCGACATCTGAGGGACGGAGAGTGAGTGGCTTCGTCGAGAGCTGAGCTGACGGGCAGTATCGTGCTGTTCAACCGACAACCATCTCTGCATAAACTCTCCATCATGTGTCATCGAGTCAAAGTTCGACCTTGGAGAACGTTCCGACTGAACGAATGTGCTTGTAACCCTTACAACGCAGACTTCGACGGAGACGAGATGAATTTGCGTAAGTGTAGTCGCCGCAGGTCATGCTGACGAAATTAGACGTTCCACAGACGGAGGAAGCGCGTACTGAGGCTCTCGAGCTGATGTCGGTCAAGAAGAATCTGGTCACTCCGAGAAACGGAGAACCGATCATTGCGGCCATTCAAGATTTCATTACCGCTTCGTACCTCCTCTCGCGCAGAGACAGGTTCTACGATAGACAACAATTCACCCAAATCGCCTCGTATCTCGGCGACGGAAACTTGCAGATCGAACTCCCGCCTCCCACCATCTGGAAGCCAGTACGGTTATGGACAGGAAAGCAGATCTTCAACCTTCTGATGAAACCCAACAAGTCTTCACATGTGCTGGTCAATCTGGAAGCCAAATGTCGAACGATGAACAAGCCGCCAGCCGGATACCCACCCGACATGTCAACAAACGACGGGTACCTGGTCATCCAGAACAGTGAGATCATGTGTGGCGTGTTTGACAAAAACACCGTTGGAGACGGAAAGAAGAACTCGGTCTTCGGTGTCATTCTCAGAGACTACGGTACCGACGCGGCTGCAATCGCGATGAACCGACTGGCAAAGCTCGCCGCTAGGTGGTTGGCGAATCAAGGTTTCTCCCTCGGCATCAACGATGTGATTCCCGGAAAGATTCTGCAGGAGAACAAGAATCGGATGGTCGAAGAGGCTTACTCGCAGTGTGAGCAGTATATCGAATTGGCCAAGAAAGGAAAGCTCGACAACGCCGCTGGATGTGATCAAGAGACGACATTGGAGCAGAAGATCTCGGGGACCCTATCTGCCGTCAGAGCGGCAGTTGGTGATGTCTGTATGAGCGAGCTGAGTCGTCACAACGCTCCCAGTATTATGGCAACTTGTGGTTCTAAAGGTGAGCGAGAAAAAGAAAGCTTGCGCTGACTTTCAGGTTCCGTCATCAACGTCGCTCAGATGGTTGCCTGTGTCGGTCAGCAGATTCTGTCGGGTAGTCGTATCCCAAACGGTTTCCAGGATCGTTCGTTGCCTCACTTCAAGAAAAAGTCGAAATCGCCCCCGTCCAAAGGTTTCGTGAGAAACAGTTTCTTCTCGGGTCTATCACCTCCAGAGTTCCTCTTCCACGCCATGTCCGGAAGAGAAGGTCTGGTCGATACCGCCGTCAAGACAGCCGAAACGGGATATATGGCTCGTCGACTCATGAAAGCGCTGGAGGATCTGTGCACGCATTACGACCTGAGTGTGCGAAACTCGGTCGGTGGAGTGGTCCAATTCCAGTACGGAGACGACATGCTCGATCCAGCTTGCCTGGAGGGTGATGCCGCACCTGTTGAATATGTCAGAACATGGTCACATGCCTCTGTGAGTAAGACCTGTATAGCATAGGCTGACCTGTAGAAAATCTCGAGTCGATCAGGGGAGCCATTGTACCCTTATCAAGTGGCGGCGATCGCGGCTCAGATCTACCCGGAGGGGCAGGTCGAGGAAGAGGAGCCGCAATACGTGAAGAAGGGCAGGAGGATGGTCAAAGTCGAACCCAAACGCCGCGCACCTACGATCAACCTGATGGCCGGCTGGGAGGGTTGTCACGAGAAGTACCGTGAATTGACCTACAAATTCATCATGGACAAGGTAGTCACACCAATGGCCGATCAGAGAGAGGAGCGAGGTCTGCCCAAAGCTGCGACATTCGAAGAGGCCGACGAGTACGAGGCGTTGTTGAAATCGGAATATCGTGAGTAGAGAGCTCGTGAAGAAGCTGACAGCCAGGCGAAGTGCAGAGTGTGCTGGACAATGCCAACAAGGTGACGGAAGACCAGATCCGCACGTTCTTGGACATTTGCAGGGTCAAGTACCTCAAAGCGAAGATTGAGCCTGGTGAGTCCAGTGTCATCGACTTTGCTGACAATCAGGTTCCACTGTCGGTGCTGTCGGTGCTCAATCTATCGGTGAACCCGGAACGCAAATGACACTGAAGACTTTCCATTTTGCTGGTGTCGCCTCCATGAACGTCACTCTTGGTGTGCCACGTATCAAGGAAATCATCAACGCTGCAAAGGTCATTTCGACGCCCATCATCACTGCCGAGCTGGCCATTCCTACATCTGAATACGCCGCGAGGATCGTCAAAGCCCGAATAGAGAAGACGGTTCTCGGAGAAGTCGCTTCGGTGGTCGAGGAAGCCTGGAACAAAGACGTCGCGTATATCGAGGTCCACATTGACCGTGACGCCATTCAGCGACTACAACTCGAGGTCACTCTCGAGTCAATTCGAGATTCGCTAGTCGCAGCGCCCAAGCTCAAGATCAAAGCAGCCGATATCCAATGCACGGAGAAGACGTCGAGGATCAGGATCAACGTCGACGCACCAGCCCCAACGGTCTCCAAAGCCGCGGACAGGGATCCTCTCGCTATCAAGATGAAGGATGAGGGGGTCTATGAAAGGCTCAAAGCGCTCAAGCGATCGATCGTCAACGTTCAGATCAAGGGATTGCCCATGGTCGACCGAGGTGTCATCACCAAGGACGAGAAGGACGAGACGAGGAATCAGCTCTTGGTCACTGGATACGGTCTGTCCGAGGTCATGGGTACCGATGGTGTGAACGGTCTCAAGACCAAGACCAACCACGTCATGGAGACCGCCGAGGTGCTTGGAATCGAAGCCGCTCGACAGACCATCTACAACGAGATTCAACATACGATGCAGTCGCACGGAATGTCCATTGACCCTCGGCACGTCATGCTTCTGGGAGACGTCATGTCGTACAAGGGCGAAGTACTGGGTATCACCCGATTCGGTGTACAGAAGATGAAGGACTCGGTGCTCATGTTGGCCAGTTTCGAGAAGACTACGGATCACTTGGTGAGTCACCTGGTCTTGTCCACGAGCTAACGTCAGTTCGATGCATCGCTCTTCTCGAAGAAAGACGAGATCCAGGGTATCTCGGAGTGTATCATCATGGGCACGCCTGCACCCGGTTGCGGAACATCACTGTGGGTCTAGACCATTCGACTTATTGCTGATGTTAGCGCTTCCATCGTGACTCCTGCGCCGGTCATACCGCGGAAGAAGGTCTTGCTGTTTGAATCTGCTTACAAACAGGGGCTAGAGAGGAGGAAGAGCGATCACGACCCGGGATTTGACATGGATTATTAGTACGACCAGCCTACTTTCACGCCGGATGCTCTGCATCATCTGCATATGCATATCATGATCATGCGTCTACTTCGGGCCTGCCTCACTGAACTGGATCGGACGGCTTCCGTCAACGATGCTGAGATCGCCTCGCTGGACACGGAAGTTTACTGACAGCTCCTCGTCAGTGCCGTTGACATAGGCATTGGAGGACCAGTCGATACTGGCGCCGGCTGCCCCGGCGATCTTGATCAACTGAGCATCCAAAGTCTCAGAACCGTCTGCGATTGCCATGTCTCTGAGGTTGTCCCACTGCTTGTCAGTGAAAGATTTCTGGACACCGGCCTCTCTTCGAGTCGAGGACCGTTGGCCACAGGGAGACGACTGCTGATTTGACGGTAGCTATGGCATCATCATCCGATGCTGTTACTGTTCCCGAGCGACTCTCAACACTGATAGTGATGTCGACTGGACGCAGGACCGGACTGGATTGCGGGTTGGGATTGGGCATGGTCGTCTGTTGTGCTCGCAGGTGGTGTTGTCAGTAAGAAAGTGCAAAGAGGCGGGGGATGTCCATGATCGTCGTGCATTCGAGCAATCGAGCATGCTGGCGGGTGAGAAATTCGATCAGGCTGTCGTGCATCATCTTATGACCTGCTCCTTTCATCTCGGCTACATATGACCAAAGCCGCAGAAATTGCGCATGATGACCGATAAGCCAAGACTGTCACGTTGAAGATTCGCTGATAAGCTCGTAAAGTGGGACATCAACCCTGCGACTTCTCATACGACTGTAAACAAAGGATGCATCGATCACATCTCTGACGAGCTGATACACGCTTCAGCTTTAACCTATAACCCCTCACTTGCGCATCTAGATGTCCTGAACCCGAGTCAAGAGATCCCAACTTATCCCACCCTCGTAGAGGAAGTAGGATGACGGCGAACCCTCCGGCTTATATCAAAGTCAGGTAATGATTGAAAATTGTATTGAATGATTACTGGTTTTGTTCTTTCCCAAAGGTCACCGGGTACCGCCAGTCTATGGGAGAGAACAGGCAGGGTGCACGAGATCTCCGAAGAGACTCGGCTGGTGAGGGAGTATGAAGGGGGAATGAAATGATGACGCAAGCAGCGAGGTGACAAGTTGGAGGGAGTTGTCAGTATCCCGTGACTGGTCACTGACCCGTCAGCGTTCGGTCCTGTTCCATCCGTTTGACCTTGGGTACATCGGCATTCGCAGGGACTTTCGGTGTGGAATTGCGTCGGGTGTAGCGATGTAGATTGAATAAGATGGAAGCTGGAGTAAAAGAGTCAACTTAATTGTCGAGGAGTACCATGGACAACTGAGCGCACGAAACAGCGCTAGCAGCAGCTGGCCGGTGCGGCGGTGACGAAGCAGTTTGGACGCTAGGATAAGATTGCTTCCGCTGAGATGTTGTCCAGGCGTGCGAGCTCGTCATCGCCGTGAGCCTACCTCGTCCACATGCAGGCGCGACGAGCGGCAGTTTTTCTCCGCTCGACCCAAGCGGTCCACCAAAATATTTCCAAAGTTTGGTCGACAACCTCGAGCACCTCAACAACCTCTCAATCAACCCAGACTCTTTCGACGCTTCACTTTCCTTCAATACTACTCGCCTCCTTGGTTTTCTCACTTCATTGGCCCCGTATATACCCCGCCCATCATGGACGTGAGTTTGGGCATCAATAGTGTAGCCCAGAGCTGACTTGCCTAGGCCCAGTACATGCAGACCCTGCACCAGCTGCTCGAGGCGACCATTGCCCCGGACACGAATGTCATCAAGCAGGTGAGTCTGATGACTTCCGAGCCCGCTGACAGGTAGGCCACGTCGCAATTGAACACGCAATTCTACAAGAACGCTCAGTGTATCCCCGCCCTTTATGAGATTTCAGTCTCAAGTCAGAACCAGGCGGTATGTCCAGATGCAGTTTGCAGCGCTGACCTTCCGACAGATCCGTCAACTCGCAGCAGTCGAGCTTAGGAAGCGAATTGCCTCTGCGGATGGAAAGATGTGGAAAAAGGTGCCCCAAGGGACCCGACAGCAGATGAAGGACTCGTTGCTAGGTAGACTAACACAGGAGCAGTCGTGAGTGAGCTCGAAACGCCGCTGGATAAAGCTGACGGTGACATTAGTACCATTGTCCGACATGCCCTTGCCCGAGCCGTATCCGCCATTGCCGATATCGAGCTCACAGTTCAGCCAGTTCAGTGGCCCACCCTCCTTCCAGGCCTTTACGAAGCCGCACGATCGCCTACCGCCTCGCATAGGGAAATCGCAGTCTACGTCCTTTACGCCCTGCTGGAAACGGTCATTGAGTCGTTCGAGCAGAACAAGAACACCCTCTTCCAACTATTTTCCCAGACCCTCCTTGACCCCGAGTCCAATGCGGTCAGAATCACGACGCTGAGAGGTCTCGCCAAAGTCGCCGAGTACATCTCCACCGATGACAAGCACGACATCAAGGCCTTCCAGGACTTGATTGTGCCAATGCTCAACGTCACACAGCAGGCAATCCAGGAGGACGACGATGAGGGTGTCAAGCACGCCTACGACGTGTTCGAGACACTGTTGATCCTTGACACACCCCTGGTTTCCAAGCACGTCACAGAGCTATCTCAGTTCTTCCTCGGTGTTGCCGCGAACAAGGAGACGGACGAGTCGATTCGATGTGGTGCCCTCAACGTGCTCGCTTGGATCGTCAGGTACAAGAAGAGCAAGGTCCAGGCTTTGGGTCTGGCTAAGCCAATCATCGAGGGCTTGTTGCCAATCGGCACAGAAGACGACCCAGAGGACGTCGACGAGGACTCTCCATCCCGACTCGCCTTCAGGTGTCTTGATGCTCTCGCTCAAGCACTTCCGCCACAACAGGTCTTCCCTGCTCTCTCCGCTCAACTCGAGGTGTATATGCAGGGTGACGCTAGAATGCGAAAGTCCGCCCTCATGGCATTCGGTGTTTCCGTCGAGGGTTGCAGCGAGTTCATCCGACCCCATGTCGACTCTCTGTGGCCCACAATCGAGAACGGTCTCCAGGATCCCGAGGTCATCGTCAGGAAGGCCGCTTGTATCGCCCTTGGTTGTCTCTGTGAGTGGCTATCGGAAGAGTGCGCCACCAAGCACTCGACCATTGTGCCAATTCTGTTCAACCTCATTGTCGATGACTCGACACAGAAGAACGCCTGCACCTGCCTCGACTCTTACCTCGAGATCCTTGGTGACGACATTGTCAACTATCTCACTCTGCTGATGGAGCGACTACTCGTCCTGCTCGAGACTGGTGCTATCCCGGTCAAGATCACTGTCACTGGCGCTATCGGATCCGCCGCCCACGCTGCGAAGGAGAAGTTCAAGCCATACTTCGACCAGACAATCAAGCGACTTGTCCCATTCCTCGCCCTCCAGGGTGCTGATGAGCAGTCGGACTTGCGAGGTGTTGCTACCGACACTATTGGTACGATTGCCGATGCCGTTGGCGCCGAGGTTTTCCAACCATACTTCCACGACCTCATGAAAGCTGCTTTCGAAGCTTTGACCATGGACAACACCCGATTGAGAGAAAGCAGTTTCATCTTCTTCGGTGTCATGGCTCAGGTGTTCGAGGACCAGTTCGCACCATACCTGAAGACCTGTGTGCCGGCTTTGATCGCCTCGTGTCAGCAGAGCGAGTCTTCGGACGAATTCCTCGACGACGGAGAAGCCGGACCATCAGACCCTGCGGCGGTGGCTCAGGCCTTTGCCACCGGTGGTCACGACGACGAGGACCTCGGCGAGGACGACACCGATCTTGATGCTCTGGAGAAGATGTTCTCAAACGTCAACAGTGCCATCGCTATCGAGAAGGAGGTCGCAGCGGACACCATCGGAGAGCTGTTCGCAGCCACCAAATCGGCCTTCCTGCCTCACATCGGAGAGACGACCGAGGTGCTATTGGAGTTGCTCGAGCATTACTACGAGGGTATCAGGAAATCGGCCATCGGCGCTCTGTTCAGCTTCATCAAGACCGTCTACGATCTGTCCGAGCCACAGGACTGGATCCCCGGAGGTGTTGTCCAGGTTCCCCTTCATGCCCAGGTCAAGGAGACGGTGGACAAGATCCTCATGCCAATCTTCGAGACCTGGAAGACGGAGGATGACAAGTGAGTGATCTTCCATTCCTCCCTCTTACCCCACAACTCCCTCACTATGTGATGAAACAATAACTCAGCTCACTTCGACGCAATCGCAATGAGACTACTTTTATAACGCATTTTGTTCTGAACTCCCACCCCTCCGCGCATTCAGTGTATTATTCTTCGAGAATCGCGCTGACTTGCTCAGGACCGTCGTTACTTTCCTCTGCTCCGAGCTCGCCGAGACGATGAACAAGTGCGGCCCAGCGCTCGTCGAAGGATGTGAGTGATCAGCTTGTAAACTTTGGCTGACAGTAAGACCTGGATCAAATTGCCAGCTACACGATCGAGATCCTGCAGAAGAAGTCGCTATGTCAGCAAGACCCCGACGAGGATGACGAGAATGTGGACGTCGACGCCGATTCGTCAGAGTACGAAGCTGCCCTCATCTCCAATGCGTCCGACGTGTTCGGCGCTATGGCAACGGTACTTGGTCCAGACTTCGCCCAGGCCTTCGGCTCGGTTCTCCCCCTCATCTCCCAATACTCCGGTGCCAAGAGGACCAGCTCTGAGCGGTCGATGGCTGTCGGGTGTCTTGGTGAGATCATTGTCGGTCTCAAAGCTGGTGTTACTCAATTCACCATGCCATTGCTCGAGATCATCTCGCGAGGACTCCGTGACGACGAAGCGGATGTGCGGTCGAATGCCGCATTCGCAGCTGGTGTCCTGATCGAGAACACGAATGCCGACCTCTCACCGCACTTTGTCAACCTGCTCACTGCGCTGCAACCTTACTTCAATGCCCCAGAGCACTCTGCTCCTGCGGTCTACAACGCTCGAGACAATGCTGCCGGTGCCATCGCCAGGATGATCGTCAAGAAGCCCGATGGACTGCCTCTCGAGCAGGTCGTCAGTGTGGTCATTGGCGTCATGCCACTCCGATTCGACCCCCTGGAGAACCGAGCGGTCTACGCTGCGATTTTCTCGCTCTTCCGAACGAGACCAGAGCTGCTCATGCCACACATCGACCACCTTCTCCAAGCGTTCGCCTATGTTCTCGACCCAAGCCATGAGGACGACACGTCGGACGAGACCAAGGCGGAGTTGAGGGCGCTCGTCGAGCACCTGAGATCGCAGGTGCCAGACAAAGTGGCGGCCGCTGGGTTCAGGTAGTGCCCTTGTGGCGGTGTAACATTTTGTATAGTTTCGCGGTGATTTTACGAGCATTAATGAGTATGTGGTATACCCTTCAGAGGTGATGGTAGCAGCAGTATAGCATGCAGCGATGCAGAAGTAACTACTGTGAACAGACGTGTGAACATGTGGATCTCTCCCAAAAAGTGCCACATTTGTGAAATCGGCGTTATAAGCTTCCGATTGGATCTGCTCCCATTGGCGGAGTGATTCGGGACCTGCCTGTGGGTGGCAGCGAGCGAGGGAGACTTTGTAGCAACCTCGAGCTGCTATAGCATACGATCCGCTCATCCTAACCCCTCTCACCCCCACTTCTTCAACATGCTCACCACGTCGTTCGTCAGATCGGCCTTCCGGGCAAACCCACTGAAAAACGCCTCGCAGGTGAGTGATGCTGGATCGGCCAACGTTTTTCATCTCCACCTCGCCCAAGATCTCTAACACGACGTAGGCCCGATTCTCATCGACATCCTCTCACCCTTCCCCCTTCTTCTCGAAAACCGCACTCTTCTCCACCTCCCTCGTATCCGCAGGAACATTAGCTTGGTACACCCACCTCTACGGACTAGACTTCTTGCCAACGGCCAGCGCAAACTCTGCCGCAGATGACGGTCTGCACCCAGCCGCCTTGCCATGGGAGCACAGAGGATACCTGGACACGTTCAACCACGCCTCGATCAGGAGAGGATACCAGGGTGAGTGAAGCTCGAGGATCATGGCTTGTTTGGAGGTGTGAGAAGGTGGATCGGAGATTTCGGGGCATTGTGTGAGATTTTGTGGAAGCGGAGGCGTTAGGACGGATCGGTAGCTCGGAGGTCGAGGGCGCTGAGAGGAGGACAGCAGTGCTGTTTGCAATCGAAGATTGCACTACAAGCAGATCGCTGACACTACATAGTCTACCGAGAGGTCTGTTCCGCTTGTCACTCGCTGGATAGAATAGCCTGGAGAAATTTGGTCGGTGTCTCTCACACCGTCGACGAAGTCAAGGCGATGGCCGAGGAAGTCGAGTACGAGGACGGACCAAACGACCAGGGAGAGATGTTCCAGAGACCGTAAGTGTCGGTCGTTTGTCGAATTCATGCGAGATCTGACCCCTTGTTAGTGGAAAGCTTGCCGATTACATGCCAGCGCCATACCCCAACGACGAGGCTGCTCGAGCTGGTAACGGAGGGTGAGTAATTGAGACTTCGTCTGCAGGCTCAAGCTGATTCGCGCAGTGGTCTGCCACCTGATCTCTCTTTGATGGTCAAGGCTCGACACGGAGGTGCCGACTACATCTACTCGCTTCTTACCGGATACATCGACCCACCAGCCGGTGTTGCCGTCGCTGAGGGCATGAACTACAACCCGTCAGTCATTCCCAGGAGTCTTCGAGTGGCCGAGCTGAACTTCTTATAGCTACTTCCCCGGAGGTGGTATCGCCATGGCTCGAGTTCTGTACGACGGTCTAGTAGAGTACGAGGACGGAACCCCCGCCACGACGTCGCAAATGGCTAAGGACGTTACGACGTTCCTTTCGTGGACTGCTGAGCCAGAGCACGACCAGAGGAAGAAGATGGGAATGCAGGTGAGCAAAGTGCAGCACTTGTGCTCAGGATCTCGTCTGACAAAGACGTAGGCCATCATCATTCTGTCTGCGATGTTCGGTATTTCGATTTACGTCAAGCGATTCAAATGGGCACACATCAAGAACCGAAAGATCTTCTACAACCCACCCAAGGACGCCAACCACGTCACAAAGGGAGACTACAGAGGTTAAGTCGACAACACGTCGGCGAGACTCGGGGAGGGTAGGCGCTGGTTCTTGGGACGATACTCATGGCATGCAACTATACTCGAGTGACATATGCGGAGCTATGGTACAAGATTGTACAAGTGGTATGGAGTGAACTATTTCATCTAACGCGCTCATCTTCATTCCCAAATCCCAGCAGAGATGAACATCGAGGCGACATCGACCTGGGCCGTTTCCGCCTCTCCGATTCCCATCGAGCCGTGTTACGCTACAGGTCGTCCGGCGGTGGGCTGATCAGGCGGTAGCAAGGCCTATCCGCTATGACGGAGCAATCTTGCTGTTTGAGCAGGCACAGTGTTCCGTTCGTTGGGTAGACTTCGACATTCGTAAACACCAATGATCTCCAGGGCGGTAGCATGTGCCGGCGGTGCGATACGTAGGGTAGTGTCGCTTCACCGCACAAGGATACACAGTGATTCGTGATAGATATTCGTGTCGTCTTGCGAGCTTTAGATGGGCAGTATCACGCAATTCGATAGACTCCATTTGTATCCTTCAAGGCGTTGATCGCAGCGGAGCGATTACTGCGGTCACCTTTGCGGTGACACGCACTCAGCGCACCGGCTCGGTGCGCATGCAAGGAAAACACTGGCACAAGGCGGCGCCAACGCACAACGCCGCTGGAAAGTGGTCAGCGGATTACTGGCTCTATCCCAGTGGTATACATACCGAGATGATCCAGTCTGGACTGCCCAGGCTGCCGCGAGCTAGGCGAGTAGAAACCGCAACACGTCTTGAACTCCGGCAATAGTGACGCGGGAGGTGGCGTCGTCGGCCTTGACATGCTTCTCATCGGGCGCCTATCAACAGCTGGTTAGTATCTCGATGGCTCGTAGCTAGATACACGTACGGCTGCCCTGTGATGAAAGCTGGAGCCGAGGCGAGAGACTGTTTTCGTTCTGGCTGCTACTGCCTGTCAGCGATCTTTGGCCGATGTCGTCGATACTCGCCCTACACACCTGATTTAGGCCCTGAGGATTCGACGGTCCAGCTTCCAGAGGGTCCGCAATCGTCGGGAAGGAGGTCAACGTCGGCGTTGGCTCTATCACTCGAAAGCTCGGGATAGGCTGCAGCGTTGACTTCGCGGTCATCGAGCCAGAATACCTGTCCTTTGGCGCGGTCGGCTCCGAATTCTCAAGTCCTTGCCTTGTTCCTGCTTGGTAATCTGGCTCACTAGCAATTAAGCTCACCCGCTCAGCAGCGGTAGAGACGAGTCATGCGTAGGCGTCAAGGTCGTTGGATCGATCTGCTGCTGGGCTCGTCGTTGTTGTTGTAAGAGAAGTGTAACACAACTTTCGAGGATTACCAAGCCAAGGAGTGTTGCCAACTACTGGAATTCGGCAATCAGGCACGATCGAATTCGAGTGTCCTAACGGATCTCCATTTGCTCCATTAATCCATCTTTGCCATCCTGCACCATCTCCCTCCATTTCCTGTCCTGGTCTCGACCCCGGAGATTAAAACGCTGCATGGGGCACACTGCCTTGCTGGAAGCCCTCATTATTTAGCAAGCAGTACATGTGAACGCGAAGGTGGAAAAGGATCCTCGAACTCCCATGGAGCCCAATAGAGACTGGACCACTGGGGCGGAAACAAGTGTCATACTCGACGTACTGGACGCAGACGCAGCTCTGAGATCGGCATGCTGGTGGGGGTTAACCAGAGGAAGAATGCTCGCATGGTGACATCCTGATCGAGGTCCATCAACTGTTCCAATCGAATCGGTGTCTCAAGCAACGTCATCGTGAGCTGACACACCGAGTGCTTCGTCGTGGCTGAGCGGTCTGACAACAGCCAGACTGACATCGCTGAAACTTGAGAGATCTGATCTATCTTTCAGCTCGCCTAGCCCGCGCGCAATCTACGGAAGTCTCATTCTGCAGCAGCTCTGTACCGACTGCCGGATCCAGATCCAGAACGTCAAGCCACTCCAGCCATTGGCTTGATTGTATCAATGTCAATCAATGCTAACAGATTGTCCTCGCGATCTCTCATATAAGTCGAGGGACGGCACGAGATGCTGTCTTCTTCATCCCACTCTCTCACCTCTCCACTCCCTAGCAAATCCTCTCTACACCTACACCTCTCTTTTGGAATCCTGGCGATTCTTCAACCCGAACTCGACTTCATCTCTTTTCCTTTGCTGCGCAAAGCGACACAAACACGACTACCGACTTTACAACAACAATTTGGCAGGTCCAACTTGTGTCTCGTTCTCGTCCATCGGAAAAGGAATCACGTTCATTATAATCGCCAAAGCTCAAGTATACAACCAGGAAACCGACCTACACTAACCAAATCGATATCGCCAGTCGAAGGGATCCGACTCGATCGATAACTCAACACAGGTAACCAAAAGAAACAGGTAAAACCCCACAAAAAGAGACACTTGGCGAAATGGTTCAACTCACCACCTCCCTCGCTACCGTTCTCATCTCGGCCGCCGCGTTGTCCGCTTCCAGCGTTAGTGCTCTGCCCGCTGGAAACCAACGCGTCGACGTCCAAGCGGAAGTCCTCAGGCTGCCTGTGAGTATGACCCGAGAAGGCTCAGCGCTGACGCCAGAACAATGCACAGAGGCCTTTCGTGGCTCAAGTCCCAAACCAAGGCATTGGAAAGAGACTTGGTCGTCTTAGCCGAAGAGGGTGGAGAAACCCACAAACCGGCGCTCCTTCCACCCCCCCGCAGAAGGAGCAACCAAAAGATCAGCCCAAGCAGGAGCCAATGCGAAACGATCAGGGCTACCAAGGTGATCAAGGTTACCCCGGCGCTCACAAAAAGGAACAGGATGTGAGTACCTCCTTGTGGGACAGTCCGCTGACGGCAGCTCGTCAACGTCGATCTGAGCGGAGCCCGAGATCACGAGGGCAAGCTCATCAACGTCGAGACCCGTGACCTCCTTGGGAAACACCAGGATGTGAGTCTAGACCGTTTAGCCAGGCTGACGATCAGTTGATCAACATCGACCTGACTGGATCCCGACAACACCACGGCAAGCTGCTCAACATCGAGACTCGTGAGCCCCGTCACAACGATGATCGACACGACCGTCACCACCACCATCACCATGACCACGATGACGACGTGACCATTGTTGAGAAGCGACGACACCGAGACCACGATGACGACTGGTACGACCGACACGGTCGACACCACCACCATGGCGACCACCACGACGGCGACCACATTCACCAGCACATCCACGGTGACAACGTGGTCGTTGAGAAACGACGAAAGAACGATGTGACGGTGGTATCAAATGGACGACACGATGGTACCACTGTCGTCTCTAACGGTAGACACAAGGGTACGACCGTTGTCACCAACGGTCGACATGGAGGTGCTACTGTGGTTTCCAACGGCAGACATCGAGGAGACACCACGGTCGTGACCAACGGCAGACACCGAGACACCACTGTTGTCACCAATGGCCGACACAGAGATGGAGTGAGTTGAGTATTGAGACCTATATATCTGAGCTGACCATTCAGGTTACTGTGGTTGGCAAACGAGACCTCGAGGCCAGGCGACACAACCGACATGACTCCGACGTCGTCATCGTTGACGGCGACCGACACGGTCGACACGGCCGACACAGGCACCACAAGGGAGTCACAGTCATCGGTCGATCTCACGACGACAGCGAAGTCGGTGTTGACGGTGAAGGCGCCATGGTCGAGGGAGAGAGTGAGCCCCATCTTGCCAAGCGAAGGAAATCCAGGGTCATCGTCGTCGACGGCAGCCACCGATGGAGGGACACCGATGTCTACTACCACTCTTACAGGCACGGTCGACCGGTCTACTTCGGCAACGGCGATCGATTCAGTCGGGTCCGAATGATCGACAATTATGGCGACATCTACAAGCGTGACGCCCACGAGTACGAGGAGGAGCAGGATGATGGTCTGCGAAAGCGATCCCACGACGATCGACATGACCGACACGACAGACACGGTCGACACGGTCGACATGGTCACTCTAAGCGAGCCGATATCGACATGGGTGGTGCTCCAGGCTACATTGACGTGACTAGCCCGGTATCCAACTCTACCACCGCTCAGCGAATTGCCTCGTTGGTGCTATCCACCTCGAATGGCACCGACACCAACTCGACTTTCGTCCTCAATGCCTCGAACAACATCAGGACTCAGGTCTTCCTAGTCCCCGTCGACGAGACTGACAAGAGTGAGGGACCAATCGCCGTCAACCTCCGACTGCCAATCTTCGTCGCCGCTTCGGCCAAGGTCGAGCAGTACTGCGCCACCTTTGACCCCTCGCCTTCTGCCCCTTCCCCACTCACCGTCACTCCCTGTGTGAATGGTACGATCGACAGTCACCAGAGCCAGCAGTTCCTCTACGACCCAACCACAAGTGTCATTCACCCCGACTGGCAGCCAAGCCCCAAAGCCCAGTCTGTGCTCGACACCGTCGACGACTCGGTCGACGATGACGAAGACGCCTCGGCCATGACCGCATCTACCGATGCCGCCGATGCCGAGGAGGACGAGGATGAGGCCATCACCCCTGCTTCCGCCGTCTCCTCCGGCACCTCGGTCGAGGCTGAGGACGCCGCTCCACCAGCTCTCCCCACCGGCGGTGTCAAAACCCCCACTACCTCTGACTCTTTCGACTCGAGCGCCTCAAACGTCACTCTGGTCTTCACTCCCGTCAACTCTTCTCTCATGTCTAGCGCCAGTGCCACCGATGATACCGAGGACCTCGACACTGGTGACTCCGACAACACCGCAGCAACCCCAAGCTCAGCTCAGCTTGCTGCCAGGTCGAAGGATGATCAAGATGAGGTCGAGGATGGCGACGAGGACACCGAATCCCCCGAGCCTCGAGCTTTCAAGGAGCGAGCCGAGGTGAGTCAGTGATTGGCGACTTCTGCTGACCCATCAGCCATCCCAGTGGACCGCGCCTTACGAGTGAGTCTGACCAATACACTCGTGTCAAAGCGTGCCCTGACATCTAGCAGCCGACGCTGATTCGCGTGCGCAGATGGAGATGGACAAAGACCAGTGACTCAACCCTCGCTCCTGGCCCTTACCCGACCATCAACTAGTTTTCTGAAGATTGATATGTAGCATGCATTACATCTCTCAGATCGTAGACCTGTACAAGCAGTACTCGTACTCATACACAGCGCGGACATACACAACATGGCTCAATCTTAGGCTACACGATACAACTTGTTGATACTCTTCTCATCATGGCTTCCAGTACCAGACCGGCCCGTTTGGCGAGTGCTCCTCTTTCATTGCATCTGTCCAGATCTACTCGTCAGCAGCGTTCGATGGGAGTGAGACTCACTCCAAAGAACCCTCTTTTCGACCCCCGACCCCCGGTTTGAGCACACTCGAGGCGCCACCTGTCTTCCCCGCCATATCGGATGACCAATGTCCACCTGACTTGTGGTGGTGAATCGCACGTCAATCTCACCACACCTCTGACCGAGCTCGGCGGAGAGTCTGCTGGCATGAGATGGGCTTGCGAACTTTGCGTCGAATGTCCACAGAAGCGGATCGGCGGCAGCAGATCGGAAGACGGCAGTGGACTCTCGATGGGGGGAAGGCTGTCGAGTATGGCGACGAGTTTGGTATCGTCAGGTCGAACCATTTTTAGATCGAGCTTCATCAGATCTCCAATAGCTTCGTGATATGTCGTCAGGTCTAGCGAGTGGACCAGCCGATTCACAAGCACGGACCGAGGCTCATTCAACGCGAGCCAATCGGCATAACTGGAATCAGCAGAGGTCGCGGAGCATGGACTTACTCTAAAAATGCGTAAGATCCGCACCACGAGCCTTCAACACCGGCCCAGTCCCACACTTCTCCTGCGGGCCCTTTCAAGTCGTGGAAGCCCCAACTGCGGGTCGGCTCCACGCCGTACGACAGCGGTGATAAAGCCTGGGTCCAACCCGCTTCTCCGTCTCTCAATACATCTCTCGCATTCGACACTGACATCAGCTTGGTCCAGGGGAGCCCACTCACTCATTACCGAAGATATCGCATCCATCAAGCTCCAGTCGACCGAGCCATCCGATTTGAAAGGGCCATAGTCGTTGCTCTCAGAATAGTTGCTAGCAGTATACACCACTTCTCGCATCCACCCCCTATGTTGCCGATCCTCGATTTCATCCTTGTTGTATTCCGGGCAGAGGATGGCGTGTAAGCGTGACAAGTTCGGATTGATGACTTCGCGTATCGGTCGCCTATTCGGATTCCCAATCTGTCCTCTGAGCGGTCTCAACAACGGTTTGATTTCCTTCGCAGAGAGGTGATGACAGATGAATCGGAATGCTGGAGAGGTGAGAATGGTGCGAAGAAGTTCGCTATTGCGACACTCTTCTGCCGAGGGGAAGGATATCTGATCTTCGGATACAGCCGGCAGATCGAGCCATAGGTCCAGTGTCGTATCGATGATAGTGTCCAGGTGTTCAGGCTGACAGTCAGCGTCGAAGACACACTACCACATACCAGTTCTTCGTAGCGATCAGGCCCCCAGTCCCTGAGTATACGCGCGACAAACTCCCTATCTTGAACCCTCTTCTTCCAGTCGAGATCTTCCCTTGGCTCGACGAAAGCGCCTGCGCTTCTTGGATCATCGTATTTCTGCAGGTGGATATCTCGCCACAGAGCTCTGTCGGGGTTCTTCACGTCAGCCAGATTCAATGCAGACCACTTACCCCATAGATGAAAGAGTGTAGTTCCCTGCATGTCCTCGCTGCGTGTGCTAGGTCGATCGCGTCTTCCGTGCCAGAATCGCACAGGACTTTATGTATAATCTCTCCTTTAGCGGCATCCAGTAATCGGACTCACTTCTGACGGCGACGCCAATAGCGGACTTCTGCTGTGTAGTGACAGAGGACTGAGCAGGATACTTGAAGGCGCGGAGCTTGCTTGAGACATCGAAGGCGTGGTCTGTTCGCTACTTGTTGAATCGGGCGAGTCCGGGGGTGGCGTGAGCGAGTCCTCGCGCTCGATAAGCACAGTCGCGGACATGCTGTGCAGTCTTTGACGATCCTATCCGCTCGAGATAGTCCAGTGCTGACCTTCAGAGGACTCGAAGGGAGCGACTGTACGAGGAGATGGTCGCATGACTCAATTGCAAGCACGAAGAGCGACGACAGCAGCTTGTATCGAGCGAGAGTGCTCGGGCACGGACATAGCCGAAGTCTCCGATCCCAACTTCCCCGAGGTGGAGGTCAGATGTTTGAGCGGCGATAGAGAGCACAAGCCAGAAGATCTTTCGTGAGATGGCGAGGAGTAGATGAAGATGAAGCGCTACATAGGGCAAAGGTTAGAGAGACAACTGTACTGGTAACTAGCATAAAGCTTTCTATTCTATAAAACGTATCTGAAGTAGGGGTTTTCTGCCGTGACGAGTCAGCGTAATCCTGGTAAAGTGGACGGAAGGACTTGAGGCCTGAGGACTCACGGAACTCTGTGGCATCGGTCTGAGGGAGATCAGCTCCATGATCCATCCCGATCGTCGCTTTGTCAATGCAAGCACTCACCATTCCGACCTCTTCGGCTCGCTTTCTTCGCTCATCCTCTGGAATCTCGGTGCCATCGGCTTTGGCCTGCTTATTCCATCGACGGTTCCAGTACCACATGTAAATCCCGAGCACGGCGTGCATCGCAGTCTTGACGACATAGCCAGCCATCATCGCCTGCAGGGTGTCAGATATCATAGATGAGGTTGACTCACCTTTGTCGCCGTTGGATACCCTGCGGCTTTTTCGGAAGCGATGAGAACGTGGGGACCGGCGATGTCTGATTGTCAATACGGTCCCTGAATGTGCCGGACTCACTTCCAATACAGTAGGCCACGAAGGTGAGGGAGTTGACAGTCTGCCTCTTGGTGTAGCCACCGATGTTCTGATGTGCATTTAGCATTCTACTTGTAATGGACATTGAGACAGTGCGACTCACCGCGGATATCATGACAAGACTCATTGCGAAGCCGACACTCTGCAAGCTACAGAACCAGAATGCAACGAGTCGACCCCACTCCTGACTCCGAGGAGCATATGTCAAAGCACAAGCAGCGATGATACACCCGGCGTTTCCGATAAACTAGAAATCAGCACTGCCTCGAGGCAATACTACTCACCATGATGATAGCTCTAGAGTTCTTGAACTTTCCAGCGAGGTATCCTGAGAGGACCAGCGATACGATCTGGACAACCGAACTTGGGATATCCAGCAGAGTGGTCTGGAGTCGATTGAAGCCAAATCCGCTGATGATGATCGAGGAGAAGTTGGACACGACACCATTGGGGATCTGTGCAGCGATGGCAGCGACGAAGAGGAAGTATGTTCTACAGGGTCAGAACCGTCGTTTTCGAGGGGCACTTACTTTGGATCAACGAACGCTTCCCTGACTTGGGACCATTTGAACTCGGTATTCTTGGTTCCAGTCTACATGTCAGCACAGGTCCACTCGAGGTTGAACTCACCCTGTTCTTTGCTACCCGCCTGATGGCGATCATCTTCTCGTGTTCCGACAAGAACCGAGCAGACGCAGGAGAGTCGGGCAGGAAGATAAGTAGATAAACTCCCCAAACGGATGTGAATACACCGAATGTCTATTGCAGTCAGCGCTGTCCAGCGCTGTCCCATTGATGCACTCACAATGAAGATCAAGGCCCATGTGGGGACGGCTGAGTGAGTGACATGTCCCAGAGCGTATGCAACGAGACTGCCAATGATCGAAGCCCACCCGTTGAAGCTGTACCAGGTGAGATGTCGGACTGGCTGCTCATCGAGTTTCCACCACAGGGGTGTCATGAGGCCAAGGCCGGGTCTGTGAACGAGTCAGCTATGATCGGGCACGGGTGTTCTGATGACTCACGTCACAGCTGCTTCGAGACACCCCAACAGCGTTCTGATGGCGAGGCCACCTGCGAAGTTGTGGGCACCGGCATTCGACTGTTCCGTCAGATTCTGGTGTTACGGCTCACACGGTTCTTGATCAACTTACTGCGCAAACGATACCCCATATGAAAGCGATGATACCCATGACCCTTCCGGTCTAAGAAGAGATGGTATTTCAGCGAAGTATCGGAGGACATACCTGCAACGACTCACCGAGAACTTCTGCAGTAGGACGTTTGACGGCCACGCGCAAACTAGATAGCCGAGATAGAAGCCAGAAGCAAACCAGGCAAACTGAGCTTGAGTGATGCCGAGGCTGTCCTTGATACCGAACAAGTTGGCGTAGTTGATGGCTGTCTTGTCGAGATACGCCAACCCCTGGGTAACGCAGTACGCCGGCAAGATCCACATATCGATCTTTCTCAACCTTGAGCCGTATTAGCAGGCATTTATCGGAGAAGGGTGTAGGCGCCACTCACACTCGCTTCTCTTCTTCTGGAGTATACTCCATCCCCTCGGCCTTGCGATACAGATCCAGTCCGACCTCATGTTCTGACGACTCCTCCGAGATGTACACCTTGGGAGTCTCGCTCTCGCTATAGTGCTTCTCATCGCGGTTGTCTTTGTCAAACACAGTCTCTCCGCCAAGCGAGGCGAAAGTAGGCCGCCTATCGTTGTCAGTCATACTGATGGGTGACGGTCAATGAGTGTCAAGTGCGGAAGAGGCCATCTCCCCACTCGGCCCTTATATCCTCCATCTCACATCTAGCTGGTGGGATCGTACCAACGGTCATCTCCGGACCGAAAACCTTCCTATCAGAACGTGCCGAAAAGCTGTTTCGTCAATCATCGGCGGGCGAGACAACCCAAAGAGCTGGTGAGGGAGAGTGAGGGCGGTGGCAGAGAGCCGAGAGGTGTCCGGCAATTCCAGGAATGTGAGTGATCACCTCCACCTGGTTAGTGTGGAGCTATTTACGATCGATGACCGCTTGGCAATTTTTTCAATGCAATTCCCTTCTGTCCTCTCCTCTCACAAGCTCGATCCCGATTCGCGCTCTCGTCATACCTTAGTTAGCACGTTGTCAGCCCGAACAATGGAGCCGTGAAGCGTGACGTCCGAAGTGTTATCGATGTCGCCTTATCACGACACCACCGGCCCGCTCCCCACCCGGCGCTCAATCGGCGGCGAAGTCCGACCGCTCTGTACGTGTGTAGCGAATGCTCTCACACGGTGCGATTAGCGGGTTCACTTTCAGAATCAGGGTCGATGACACTCGATATTGCGTTTGTGTAATGTGGCCACGGACCTGCGACCTGGCTGTGCTCCTGCAAAAGGAGGAATGGCTCAACAGTCATGTCACCGACGCCGTGTCGTTCGTCATTTGGGCTCTCTCTCCTTCCGATGCCGTCCTGATCTTGAACGATGAGCTGTTCAATCACTCCCTGCTCGAGTTTTACGAGGACGACTTCAGAGCTTCCGATATCCTCAACAAGTCGGGCGAATTTCTTCGAGGGAATCGTCAAGCGATGATATATATCATCTGCCATGTCGATGGCAACCACTGGCGATGATAGCAATGCGGGGAGATGGGACTCTGTACTACTCGGATTCGCTCTACGGCACCGCCAATACCATGCCCCATTGGCTTCAAGACGACGAGGCGTCCTTCATGAGTGCGGATAGGACTGCCAAGAGGATGAGGAAGCTAGTGAAGGCGTGGAGACGATTCCAGATGTGGGTGGCAGGAAAGGAAGGCATAGAGATGGGTTTCTCGGCGACTCGACAGCTCTCGCTGTGCCGGCAAGGCGACAATATCAACTGCGGAACGGTCACACTGAGCACTCTCCTCAATTGCGTCAGTCCCGAGAACACAATCGCCTATGATGAGAAGGATCCGTACCTGTGCCGGGTACACCTCTTCAATCTGACGGCGAGATCTTGCATCCAATGAACGGACACAGCTCCACCATCTCTCTTTCCCCTCCCCCAACTACCTCCCGGTGTTATGACACTTTCTAGGACCGTCGTCAAAGAGCCAATCTACATCGACGATTCGAGTCCCAAAAAGCCCAGTCACCAATCGACCGCTGCAACCCCAAGCACTTCCGGTCAGCCCTGCTTTCCCCTCATTGCCGCCCCAGAGAAGTCAAAGAAGCGTGAGCATGCAGAAACCTCAGAGACGGATACCAACATCGACAAAAGCGACAAGCGACGTGGAATGGTTTCACTCGGACTGGACCGTCCGACTCCCCTACGGATACTACCACAACAGAGATCATGATCGTTCAAAAAGTCACCAGGTCGACACCACGCTTGTCTGCTTCCAGCAAGGGTATGACCCAGAGCAAAATCTCGAGCTCCGCCTTTTTCAAAAGGTCCAAAGTGTATGGACAACCGGTCAAGTCTCCAGAGCGTTCATCCAGCCTTGTTGAGTCGATTTACAATCCGGGATTCCATCACTATCTGCCTCCGACCATCCGTCCGCCGGCTCATCACTGCCAGCTACATAGACTGCTAGGGAATGAGGAAGGTCAACGACTACTACTGGCGCTACTTGTCCATCTCCTGGCTGCAGGAAGAAGCACCTCACCTACCGAGCTCACCAACGGCCCGATAAACGCTTTGGCAAACTATTCCGTTTTGTACACCTACAACGCAGACAGGACTACAGCGCGTTGGCAACTGGACGTGCCTACATGGGTCACTACGACGTATGGGATGTCGACAGACTCATCGACGTATGCCAGGTACTCGGAATGGTTTCCGCCGATGGCTCTCTCCTCTCGACAGCACACTCGGCATCACAACTCAGACGTTTGGAACTCCAGTCATAACGTTCTCAAGGAACGCCCCGATCTCCGTCCGCAACTCGGCCCAAATCGGAACAGGTGGTTGATCTGGTTCCTCATGTTTGACAACCTGGTCTTCATCCCCGCAACCTCGCCTCCTGCTGAGCAGGTGTTACGACGGGTACACACCGCCTCTTCATCGTCTTGCACCGGACAACGAGGAAGAGGAGGTCTCGGAAGAAGCCAGAGACAGGGGAGTAGACCAAGGAGATGACGAGGCTCGGAGGAGCCAGCGGACCAACAGGCAGCGACATCGGAACTACCGCGTTCGACCTCGCCCGCCATCGTCAATCCTCCCGTCACTACCACTCCCCCCAGCGACGTACCACTCCCGTCGTCGCCCATCGACAACACCGATGACTCTCTCCTCCAGGAGAAGAGACCGAGATCGAATTCTCGCCAGTCGGACCTCGACGCTCTCGATCGGCATTAGAGATCGGCGTTCCGGAGACGGAGAAAAGGGGAGAGCGAAACTCTACTCTCCCCGTACGCGATAAGCATAGTTGCATGACGAGTTCGATGCATCTACAGCATTTTGTACACCGAGTCACGGCAGCACGTACGACATCCTTTCAACAGATTTGGAATCACAAGTTAGGCCGATCACCGACGGTTCGCATTCGGCATGCTCATCCTGACACTATTGGCACTTCGTCCTGGTACCTGGTGGAACCGGCATTGGACCAGTCGACGTCGAAGATACCGAACAGTCGCTCACGACCGCAGACGCCAACCCAACCTACGCGAGTCAAAAGAAAGGGTTCAGCAATTGGCTTGACCAGGAGCGGAACGTACCCACAGATGGGGAGTTGGCACAGATGGGGACTACGAAGGAGCAGTGGCTGAAGTCCTACGATGAGGCCAACGTCGCATCACCTCATACGATGCGCAAGCTTCTCTGGTACACCGTTGGGAGCGGCAAGACGCTGGACGAGGGTCAGACTGCCACGTTCTCAAAAGCGGAGGCATTCAGGTCAGCCATGGTAGGGCACTATCCCAACATGTCGGCGAATATAGACGTAACCACGCATCTACCTGCCTCCTACTAGACTACACCTGACTACACTCTCGGAAATTGGAATCGAACGCGCATGCCGTCACGACTCGTCTGGCAGAAACCGAGTACGTTCGCCGTCATCTGGGCACCGTCAATCCGGTCCTACTCCTCACGTTCGAATACGATGTAATTACCAAGTATGTCGCAATGGTGCAACCTGGGATTCCGACCCGATGTCAGGAAGGAGCACCGGGCGGGAGATTGGGGATAGGAAGAGGCGACAGGAGGATCTGTATTTCGGATCTTTTGCTGCGACTTGGAACGCTTCACTCAACGTCGACACTACGGATCTTACGTCGACATACAAGCTCCGGAACAGCTGCGCAGCCACCAAAGGTTGCTTGACGCCAAATTGAACACACTAGCGACGCTTAGGCACTCAGCAAACCTCCTCAAACCTCGTCGCTACGTCGACGATGTCATATTGCTGCACGATCGATGGATACCCTACATGCCAGGGATGCTTATGAGAAAGTGGAAATGGACCGAACTTGGAAAGCCGAGTTTCATGCTAGGACTCAAAGTGGATCGAGCCCGACCGGCACAGTACTATCGACCTCAGCCAAGCCGCCTACTTCGACCCGATCCTCCAACGCGGCTTTGTCACACTCACTCGCGCTTTCACCACACTATTCCTCGTCTGGGACAAGCCTCTAGAGTCTACGACGATCGATATCGACGGCTATGATCTTGATGGATCGCTTCAACACCTAACTCGGCCATTTCCCTCGTCCGAACGCGAAGTCCATTGGTTTCACAAAGTCATTTTTCAAGCTTCCTCGAGGCGCAAGCAAGAACCTACAGCACCGTCGAGCGGACCTTTTCTACCACTCAGCTGAACGACGCAACGAGGATCTCACGGTGAGATCACTGGGGACAGCGTCTTTCTGCATCACCCTATCCATACGTTTTTGAGCGATCTTGCGCTCTCAACCCAGATAGAAACGTAAAGTGAGAAGGCCGGCCTGAAAGCAGAAGAACTACCGGTCGATCACCTGCCCATAGGGGGCCGTGTCCGACCGAGGGACAAGACAACTTCACAAACGAGGCTTTGAGCGGTCGTGAGGAGTGCTTCAGTGTCGTCGTCAAATCGACGCGGCACTCTGTACTTCGAGGGCGGTCAAGGTCTCGTCTGTGAAGTTGTCGTGTCCCCCATGATTTCTGCTCTTACTGCTTGAAGCTCGGCTGACGTTTTCACATCGAGTCAGGCGAAGAAGGGCGGTCATCTGCATCTATGAGGTGAGCGTGTGAGTGGTTTCAGGAGTCTGAATCGCGTCGCCAACGGCCAGGTTAGGCCGAGATTGTCGGCGTGGGACAGGGGACTAATACTGTTCGCCCGGCGTGACTGGGTGATGTCATGGTACATGCATTCATCGACTACTGTAGTCACCGGAAGACAACGACGGAAGCATGCGGTGTCACCACCAAGTCGGGACAATCCGCAACGACTCGGCGAAGTCCATTCCCAGGTCCTAGCTTCAGATCTCCTAAGGCACTGAGAGGTACCACTCGAATGGGCTTCCGCTTCGAGGCAACCATCATCACGGTACACTTTCACATGTCCGCCACAAGCAATGAACGTCCATCTCGAGCTGCAAGATCCCGATCACAGTCCCGGTCCCCCGGCAGAACCAAAGCTTCGTACCTGTGAGATCATAGATGAGGGATTATTGGCGATTCTATGTGTCGCTCCAGTCGACGTCCTTCCCTCTGGCCTCTCTGCGGGCAGCAACCGGCAGCGACAGTCGCTCAAGGAGTGCGAGGCACGGGCTGAGGGCACCCGCATTGGGTTCGCAGCACCGCCGCATCGAAAAAGCGCGACTGAAATCGGCAGTCGGTCTCCAGCTCGAGGGGATTTCGTTTCAGACTGCCACTGACACCACATGCTGCTGTGCATAGCCGGCCATCAGGACCTGCATGCTGACCGGTCCAACAGCCGTGACATGTATAAGAGCAGCAGGCCCCTCGTCCGTTCTTGAAGTTAACGTGCATGTGCCCATCGCCTCGCAAGTGCGGATGATCACACATGTCCAATAGCACAGAACTCGCCACCATTATGCCCCGTTCAACTCGTAAAAGGGCAAATCAACCACCCCCCTACCAGCATCAGACGCGTGCTCGCCTCAGCAAAGCAAGTCTCCCAGTGGCGGAGGACGCGTCGCCGAGCCTACCAATAATAGAAGTCACGTCGAAGCCGACCAATGCCGAATCGATACCTGCCTTCGCCACTGAGATCCAAGCGCAACTCCTCGCCTTGTCGAACAAGGTCGATGGCTTGGTCGAACAAACGAAAGCACAGGGCGAGGGATTGGCCCACCTAACCCAACGCGTGGACAGGATTGAGGTGGTACGCGACTCGAACAAGGTCGACGAGTGGTTAGGCGGTCTTCGCGGTGTCGAGCTGGATTCAATACTCTCGCGGCGGAATGACCCTTCGAGAAACGTCAGCCCATGCGCCACTGCGCTCGACACGATCTGTGAGTCTGAAGGAAGCGGATCCACCAAGCGACGTCGCGTCCATCTAGGCCAACAGGGATCTTGTCAAGAAAGCGAGCTATTCCAACCCCACAGCACGGCCCCGACTATCTGCGGCGACTACCAGATCAACAACTGTCGTCGAGCCCATTGTCCCCGAGCTCACGCGTGCTTCAAGTGTGCCGCCCCTCATTCCGTCATGGACTGTCCGATCTTCAACACGACACCTCGGTCTGGAAGACTATCGTGGTTCCTCGCAGCTATCGGACTGTAAGATTTCTAAATGTGAGTACCCATCCGCGGTGCTCACTGGACATTCGGTTTCACCTCTTGTTTTACTCCGTTCAGCTGAGGGATGGGAAAGCCTGAAGCGAAAGAGTTTTCCTCTTTCTTCTCCAAGGTGGCAGCCATTTCTGTCCTGCGGGATCGGCAAGGGTCGTTGATCTTTGCTCCGAGGGCGTGTTTCCTCCCTCGTCCAGTCTTCCAAGGCGAGGAATACCGAGTCATCTGCCAGATAAATCGGTGACACAGTCCGTCTGTGTGGATGAAAGCCGTACGCAGTCCTCCGTGAGGTAGACCGCCGAAGGCCGTAGTCCCTCCTCTCCAGTGGGGGATTGGGTGGGGGAGTTGTATTATCGCTATCTCACCCTGTCGGCGCGTCCGTGATACTGCAGATCACGGTCCCCCTAGATCGGCTACCGGGTTGCGCTGACTCCCGGTAGATGTCTCCAGTCCCCAGTCGCTCGACAAGTCCTTCGACAGATCGGACTACGCATCAGAGCACCCAATCATCAGCGATCAATAGCTTTTTACCTCGCAATCCCACCCTCAAAAGGCTGGTCCGCTCGAGCACAGCGCAAAGCAGCCGCGTCAATAATCTCATCAGTCAATCCACCTGCTTTCTCTCTTCGATGGTCGACTTCGCACGGGCAGGGGCTTATATGTAATCCTGTTGTAAATTAGTTTATGCCACTCGACGTACTGGCGGTCATATGTCAAGCTTCCCCAGCCCCTCCAAAGGTCATTCGAAGCGAGTGACCACCCATCTCCAAAGATGCCAGCTCGCGCTGGTGGTCATACGGCCGTGTGTCATGAGTAGACATGACACATGTACTCGAGTAGACTGCATATTGGTCGTTGCTGACAACAGTATCGACTCTCAGGGCGTGATCACCTTGACTTCTGGCACAGGCGGAGGTTCGTCGATTATTGATTCGATCTCGGGCTCGGGACCAGTGGTATCCGCTGGCTCAGGGGTAAACCGTCTGCTGAGGGGATATCGACCGGGCATCTACTATATTAGCACAGCTTCGAAAATCCACACTCACTGTCAGCCAGGTTGACAGGCCTTCGTCGATGAGTTTCATTTTGCAATATTCCACCACCCCATCGCGACAGTCTGCACGGGTGAGCCTCTGCTTCTTCGAGATCAACTCACCTATGAGCGACTGCGCATCGGGTCCAACCACGCCTTTATCCGGGTCAAATTCGACATCCACATCGAATTGCTTTCCGAGCTCTGCAGCTGCGGCGACGCCTTCGTCGAAAGGTATCCTATGACACAATGTGACAACGAGGCCGAGTGTCGCCAATGCCAAGACGTTCGAGTGATGCAAGATGACCAAGGGGGTATAGTTGCTAAAGACATGAGCGCGGGTCCTTCGACGTCAGGATTGCACTCACATCTCGTTCAAGACGACGAACCCCAATTCCCTCACTATGCTATCTGCCAATTTGGCCTTTTGCTTGCCTTTCCCATTGACGTGACCATCGAGCTCTCCCTTGATTTGGGCCATTTGACTTGTCTCGCCTTGCACCGAGTCTCCATTGATGTATCCGTAATCCAAGCCTTTGATGCTTCGGCGCAGTATCGTCCACGGCTGCTTCACTCCGGTGTCAAAGCACAACGCTTCGAGTACGAGCTCCTCTGTAGCTAGGATTTCCTGCTCCCATCGATGGTATTCCGGAGATTGATCTGGAATTCTCTAGGAGATCAGCGAGCGTCCCTTTCCATGATACTCACGCTCTTGTTGTGTGAGTCAGGCTCCCATTGCACTGCGCGAGGTTCCCATAGGCTCAGACAAGAGTTCACAATGTACCTCAATTTGAGCGGCTCTTCCTCTACCTTGGACGACAAGAAGAGTATGGTCGCGGCTATCAACTGTAATCAAAGTCAGTAGGGAAGCTGTGTAGCTCTTACCTTTTCTTTAAAGTCAATGAGTGACCGCCGCATGTAAAAGCGGTGGACGAGGTTGCAAGCTATCGTGATAACTCCTCTACCAGAAATCGTCTCCAGGTCCGATACGCCGGCAGCATTGCGACTCCTGTTAGGTCACAAGTATGAGCAACGAAGCTGCATCTCACGTCGGGATTCCGACTGACAGTCCAGATTTCATGGCTAGCTCGATGATATGGCTGATAGCCAGCTTCCGCCTGTTGAGTTCATCTTCCAGTGCGATTCCAGCCTGCCGCGATGGTGTGTGGTCTAGAGATGACTTTTCGAACAGCCATTGCTGCTCCACTGGGGAGACGTAGCGCATCTCCAGTGTGCTGTAGGAGAGAACCTTGTGTCTGATCGGTAGGTCGCTGCGAGGTCAAGCACTACTGACCGCGGAGAGAGAGACAGCAGCATCTGGAAAGACCAGACAGACACAGTCAATCGCATCAACAGCAACGGTTCCGTTGGAAGGGAGGTCGGGCGAGCGGAATCAAATCTATCACTGTCCGAAAAGTCAGTCGCTGGCCGCTGGTTGTCTGCAGTGAGCCATCTCTTCGACTCGACCTCTGACCACGTCGTGAATGAGCCTCAAAACGCTTGTACCTAGACTGCAGGCATTCAACAGATCTTTCAGCTCGACTAGAAATTATCTCGCAAATCCGTGGTCGAAACATACAACAGTCAAAATGTCGGCCGCAGCTTCCACCGACTCTCCCAACGCTTTCACCCAGCCCATCAACAAAACCGCCCATGAGTTCGACAAGGGCGCTCTAGATGCCACTCTGTCCAGGAGATTCTTCTATGCCCCAGCTTTTGAGATCTACGGTGGTGGGTCTGCATGCGTTATTCCCATACGTGGTCCTCACTTACCACGCCATAGGTGTCGCTGGTCTGTATGACTACGGACCACCAGGTTCCGCCCTGCAGGCCAACATTCTGGATGCGTGGAGAAAGCACTACATCATCGAGGAGGATATGCTAGAGCTGGACACCACGATTATGACCCTATCCGAGGTCCTGAAGACGTCTGGCCATGTGGACAAGTGAGGCACTTGCGCAAAGGGGAGTGAATGCGGGACTGACATACCGCATCAGATTCGCCGACTGGATGGTCAAAGACGTCCAGACCGGAGAGATCTTCCGTGCGGACCATCTCGTTGAGGCTGTGATCGAAGCTCGACTCAAAGGAGACAAAGAGGCCCGAGGTGTTAAGGAAGAGCCCGTTGTTGAGGAGGACGACAAGAAAAAGAAGAAGAAGAAGGCCGTCAAGAGTGTCGCCCTCAAGCTGGAGGATAGCGTCGTGGCCGAATACGAGAGTCTGCTGGCACAGGTGAGCCACATACTCGGTGACCTAGCTGATTCCAGATTGACAACTACACCGGACCTCAACTCGGCGAGCTAGTCAGAAAACACAACATCAGGAACCCAATTACCGGAAACGAGCTCACCGAGCCCGTCGAGTTCAACTTGATGTTCGAGAGCAACATTGGTCCCACCGGCCAGATCAAAGGGTAGGTGTAGACGCGCTCGCCAGCGCTGACCTCAGCTACCTGCGACCTGAGACTGCTCAAGGCCACTTTGTCAATTTTGCCCGATTGCTAGAGTTCAACAACGGCCGAGTGCCCTTCGCCTCGGCGCAGATTGGTAAATCCTTCCGAAACGAGATCGCACCAAGACAGGGTCTCCTACGAGTCAGGTGAGCCATCGGGTTTTGGACTGGTCTGATCAACCTAGAGAATTCACCATGGCCGAGATCGAGCACTATGTCGACCCATTGGACAAGCGACACGCCCGATTCAGCGAAGTCCGGGATGTCAAACTCACCCTTCTGCCCAAAGACGTTCAGAGTGATGGTCGAACCGACCTCACTTCGATGACTGTTGGCGATGCTGTCGACCAGAAGATCATTGACAACGAGACTCTCGGCTACTTCCTTGCCAGAACTCAGCTGTTCCTCACGAAAATCGGTATCGACCCAACCCGTCTCAGATGCCGACAACACATGGCCAACGAGATGGCGCATTACGCTGCTGTAGGTCAAAACCATGGCTTCATCAGCTGACGCTCAGGACTGCTGGGACTTTGAGATCCAGTCCTCGTACGGATGGATCGAGTGTGTTGGATGTGCCGACCGATCTGCATACGACTTGACTGTCCACTCTGTCAAGACGAAGCAGCCATTGCGGGTTCAGCAGAGACTCGACCAGCCCATCACCGTGGAGAAACTCGAGTGCACCTTCGACGCCAAGAACTTTGGTATCAAGTTCAAGAAAGACGCCACGGTCATCAAAGAGACCATCCTCGGTCTGGAGAAGGACAAGCTGCAGTGCATCAAGGACGAGCTCGAGAAGAACGGGTGAGTCAGCTCTTTTCGAATTTGGCTGATCGGTACAGCTCTTCGACTGTCAAGTGCACCGATGGCAAATCGTACGATGTGACCGCCGACCTGCTCAAGATTGAGCCAAAGACCGTCACGGAGCACAGTAGGTCTGTTCCAACGGCGTCGCTGACTTCGCAGTGCGGGAATTCACGCCAAACGTCATCGAGCCATCGTTCGGTATCGGTCGAATCCTCTACTCGCTGCTTGAACACTCGTACTGGGCTCGAGAGCAGGACAAGGCCAGAATCGTGAGTGCCAGAGTCTTGTCGGTGTCTGATAAATACAGGTTCTCTCGTTGCCTCCCATCGTTGCTCCAATCAAGTGTCTCATCGTTACTATTAGCCAGGATCCCGAGTTGAGAAATCTCATCTTCGACATCTGTGAGTCAAACTGTACACTTGTAATCTTTGCTCGATATCTGACACGCTTAGCCCGTCGACTGAGAGCTCGTGGTGTTGCGAGCAGAGTGGACGACAGTGGTGCGTCGATTGGCAAGAAGTACGCCCGAAACGACGAGCTGGGTACTCCTTTCGGCTGCACGGTCGACTTTGCTTGTGAGTTGCATCTGGAACGGGCAAACCCATTTATACATACTGACCCTGTCTTAGCCATCAAGAACGGTACGATAACTCTGCGAGAGCGAGATTCGACGGCCCAGTTGATCGGATCGATCGAGGACGTCATCGAGACCGTTGAGCATCTGGTCAAGGGCACGATAAACTGGCAAGACGCCAGCAGCAAGCTGGAAGAGTACAATGGTGTCCAGGACGTAGAGTAACGGTGCGGATGCATGCTCATGATAGACTGGCACCGACAAACGAGACAGTCTTGCAAACGCCATCCTTGGTTCTAATTTTGTGAATGGATTTTGTCTCGGGGTCGATCCAAGCTGCCTCGAGCGTATCTAGGGAGGTGAATCCAGGCTGGATAGTCTCGAACACCTTCTTCTTTGGGTTGAGCTGAGCCTCGGGCTGGGCATCTACGAGACGTTAGCCGAGACAGGCTTCGCATGGTGGCGGTCACTCACTCTCGTACCTCTCTCCCTCAAAGTAGATCCTCTCTCCGGGCTGGGAGCCAGCTGGTGGCAGGACAAATTCGATACCGGCGTCCTTGCCGTCTTTTGACGACGCACAGAGCAGCATGGCGTACGATTTGACACCTCGCATGGTGACGGGTTTGAGATTGCACTAAGTATTCAGCACATGTACACGAGGCCGGCACTCACGATGACGATGATGGTGGCATCCTTGATCTGGTCCTCGGTCATGTATTTAACCAAACCGGAGCATACCGTCCTAGGCTCCGCTTCTCCAACATCGATAGACTCGACGTAGAGCGACTCGGCGTCCGGGTGCTTCTTAACTTATGATCTTAGCCCTATCCGTTGACATTTGAACTCACCATCAAGCACTTTACCGACTCGCATGTCAATCATGCTCGGTAATGGACCTGTTGGCTCAGCTTTAGCTGGCGCAGGGGCCTTTGCTGGTTTCTCCTTCTTCTCCTTCTTCTTTCCGCCCTCCTTGACCTCCGCAGCTGGAGACGATCCCACGACGGCCTCCTTGACCGACTCCAGAGCGCCAGTCACAGCAGCCGCCGCGGCAGAGGCGGTGGCAGTCACGCTGGCAACGATGCCTTCCGGTTGAGCTTCGGCAGCAGCAGCGGCAGCTTTGGGCTTCTTTTCCTTCTTGACAGGAGCGATGACCTGTCTCGGTGGAGCGGGCAAAGATGAGACATCGACGTCGAGAGGTGGGAAAGAGTTCGGGAGGGATTTCTGGGCCGACTGAACTGGATCTAGTGATTGCACCTGGAGGAAGTATCTGAGAACGGCGGGCTGAGATGGGTGTTGCGAGGCGGATGCGCTAGCCTGTCCAAGGTAGTCACAGTGAGCTGCTACCACAGACGACTGTCTTCACTCACCACTGAGGGGTGGAGATGGCAGTAGAGCGCAACGTCGGCACTGCTGGGAGCGTTGGCACGAAGGTATGTCAAAGGGGTCAGCTTGTCGTTCAAAGCCTGTAAAGGTATCAGCCATAACTCTCCGGTAGGCTTTCCCACCTTGAGGTCCTTGGCATATCCCTCGACCTCTCCGTCGAGCTTGGAGATGGCCGCCTTGTCCTTGTCGCTGGAGCCTGCGAGCGAGGGCTGAGCATTGACTGCCGCGGCCACAAATTCCGAGATGGACGACATGTTGCGGTAGGTGATGTGTCTGAAACGGGGCTGTATGGATTGTCTGGTGAGATTGAGAAGCATATACCGGCGTCAGAGCCGAGTTGTTGATCCTTGTGATGCGCTGAGGTCCTCTGATAAAGGTATAGTCAGTGGTATGAAGCTGTTTGAGGTGGGAAGGAGGTCGGAGCTCTGAGCTAGGATTGACTTTTGGTGAGATTCCCTTACGTGGCATTTTCTCCCACCCTGGTGTCACTCTGTCCGCTGAAAGGATCTTTCTTTTTCAACCTGTGGTCGATGATGGCTATACGACAACGCATCATCTGTTGAATCTTCGACACGACTGCTAGCCAAAATGTCAGGACCACCACCACCAGGAGGGTTCAACCCAGGAGCTTTCGAGTTCCGACCGGGACAAGCTCCATTCGTGCCCAGAGGTGGCCAACAGCAAAGCCAGCATCAAGGCCAGCAGGGCGCGCCACAGGACCAGTATGGGATGTACGCCCAACAAGGAGGATACTACGGCAACCAAGGCGGCGGATACCCACAATACGGCGCCGGAGGCTACGGACAACAACAGCCATACGGATCATATGGACAGCAGCCTCAGCAACAGGCCTATGTGCCACCAGGCGCTCGAGCGTATCAACCCCCTCAGCGAAACGTCCAGGGATTCCAACCTCCAAGCTTTGGCTCGGGGAGCACGGACAAACCACTCCGGACGCTCGGCTCTGAGCCTCCTGCCCCAGCACCAACGAGGACACTTGGATCGTCGGGCGGTGCACCTGTTTCGTTGAGCATCGGCGGCGGCGGTGCCAAAGCCGCTCCTTCGTTGAGCATTGGAGGAGCACCCAAAGCCGCTCCATCGCTCAGTATCGGAGGAGGAGCTCCCAAAGCCGCTCCATCGCTGAGCATTGGAGGAGCCGCCAAAGCTGCTCCTTCGTTGAGCATCGGTTCCGCGAAGAAGGAGGAGAAGAAGGACGAGGCGCCAAAGGAGAAGAAAGACGATGTCCCAGCACCAAAAGCGGCACCCGCACCAAAAGAAGAGTCGGCCCCAACACCTGCACCCGCTGCCGCCCCCGCTCTCAAAGCCGAAGCTCCAGCACCTGCGCCCAAAGCCGCTCTGCCAGACACTGATGCATCGGCCAAGGTGATCAAGTCGACGGGCAACTCGACACCAAATTTCTCGAAAGTGTCTGCCAAGAACGACGCCGAAGCGGTGTACAGGGAACAGGCGGCCGCCGGTGCCGAGGCTTTGAAAGACCTGTACGGAGACGACGCGACCGACGCCAACGTCAAATCCCATCTGAACATCATCTTCACCGGTCACGTCGACGCGGGCAAATCCACCATGGGTGGTCAATTGCTATTCCTGACCGGAGCAGTGGACAAGAGGACGATGGAGAAGTACGAGCAAGAGGCAAAGGCGGCAGGCAGGGAGACTTGGTACCTGTCCTGGGCCCTGGATTCGGGCAAAGAGGAGCGTGCAAAGGGCAAGACTGTCGAGGTTGGAAGGGCGTACTTCGAGAGCGAGAAGAGACGATACACCATTCTCGATGCTCCAGGACACAAGACATATGTCCCAAGCATGATTTCCGGTGCGGCTCAGGCGGATATTGCGATGCTGGTGAGCTGAAGCAAACCCCGATTGGTGTTGAAATCAGCTGATCATATCCTAGGTCATCTCTGCGAGGAAGGGCGAGTTCGAGACTGGTTTCGAGAGGGAAGGACAGACCAGAGAGCACGCCGTTCTGATCAAGAACAACGGTATCAACAAGCTCGTCGTCGTCGTGAACAAGATGGACGACCAAACGGTCCAGTGGGACGAAGGGAGGTATACCGAGATCCAAACGAAGATCACCCCTTTCCTCAAGTCTGTCGGCTTCAACCCCAAGACTGATCTCACGTTCATCCCCGTGTCCGCTCAGATGGGTCAGAACATGAAGGACCCTATCGGCAAGAAGATCGCTCCGTGGTACAGGTGAGTCAGAGCTCCAAAGCTTCAGCTAACCCTATATCAGCGGCCCGTCCCTCCTTGGCTTCCTTGACGACGTGCCTATCATGGACCGGGACAACAACGCGCCATTCATGTTGCCCGTTTCGGAGAAGTACAATGAGCTGGGAACGATGGTCATGGGCAAGATCGAGTCTGGCCGAGTCAAGAAAGGCGACACCCTGCTGGTCATGCCAAACAGAGTGAGTTGAGAAGCTGTGGTTCTTCCTGACAGTTCCGCAGAGTACTGTCGAAGTCGCCGGTATCTTCACCGAATCGGCAGAAGAGATTGACCACGCATTCAGCGGTGACAACATTCGACTCCGGTTGCGAGGCATCAACGACGATGACGTTCAGCCCGGTTTCGTCATCACCTCGCCGCAGAAGCCGATCAAGACGACGACCAAGTTCAAGGCGGACTTGAGTATCATCGAGACGAAGAACATCATTTGCGGTGGTTACAGTTGTGTCCTGCATGTGTAAGTGTGGTCTCAGCATAAGCCAGCCCCGATCGCCGTCACTGACGACGTTTCAGGCATACACTGGCCGAGGAAGTGACGATTTCGGTAAGTCCCGCGATCATGTGCAGTAGCCCTTGCTGACCTTCCCAGGCCCTTCTCCACTACTACGAGGCGAGTACAACCTGGCAGCTCCGGTAATATAGCTAACCTCTCCACAGAAAAAGACAAAAAAGAAGTCCAAGCGACCACCTCAGTTCGCAAAGGTCGGTATGCTGGTCTCTGCCCTGATCGAGACTAGCGCTCCGATCTGTATCGAGAAATGGGAGGACTACAAGATGTTGGGTCGATTCACGCTCCGAGATGAGGGTGAGATAGGTCTTCAACCCAGATGACTTGAACTGATTGGTCTCCAGGTAAAACCGTTGCCATTGGCAAAGTCACGAAACTGCTCGCTGCGGAAGACATGCCGGACGTTGGATCGCTCAACGTCAACGCTACGGCTTAAACGATGTTCAGGCAGAACTTGACGTCTGTCCCGTAGATCTCCTGCATAGTCAATCATGATGACATCGCGTTCAATCACATGTCTTCGTGTGATACAAAATGCCAGGTTGCACGGATGCAGTATTGGTGCATCGTACATGCATGAGCGATCTGTCTAGATGACGAAGCCCTCGGTGTCGGTGTTTGTCGGTTTGGCTGTCCCGACATGCCATTACACTTGAGAGACATGCGCACCATTTGCGGTGTGTCGATGGCGGCGATGAGCTGACTGGACTGACTCTACCCAGCTGTTGGTGTATAGGCGGTTGAACCGGGCTCAAGTCCCATGATTGGCGTTGTCTGATGAAGTAGCTTTCCACATGGATGTTCTTCTGATACCACGGTCCTCAAACATTCTTCTCCGCCTGCTCCTGAGCTAGAGCGTCTCTCCTCGCCAGATCCGCCAGCTCCAGATGTACACCTCTCGAAGTAGCCATGAACCTAATTCACGCGTCAGGAAGACATCCATGATGTTATAAGGACTCAGACTCACTGCGCTGCGTGATACGTCCCCAGCTTCTGCATCGATTCCAGCCTGTGAGCCAACTGGTCGAACTGGACTTCAGAGTCGTGGAGGTTGGTCTGCAGTTGCCTCAGCCGCGAAGCGAGAGCGTGGTAGTGGCGAGTCTTTACTGAAGTGGCCGACATGTTGACTGAGTTGGGTGGTTGTCTGTGGTGGTAGTCGAGCAGCAAAGCGGAGTGAATGTTGACGAGTTTGTTGCGTCTTTGGTCGCGCCAACTCGCGTCCGAACGTGGTCCAGTCCCGACAGTTCCGTCGGAAAGGAAGCGTTGATTTGCCACCCATTCTCCGGCTGGTTCCGTCATTGCGGCTGTCTGCAAAAGTTGAAAAGTCGGTCGAATCAAGACACTCTAATAACACCTTGATCAACCATCGACGATCTAAACCTGGACATCACTCACTGCTGACCACCAAGTTCCTCACTATCACTACCCACGATGCGTTGGAATATCGGATTCACCTCAACTGCAGTGTTGACACCAGAAAACAGCGATCTGCCACCCGCTCATCCCGCGATCCCAGCCACAGCGACAAACGCAGCCGCATCGTCCAGTCGACCGCCACCACAATGCCCGATGCACCAAGCCGACCAATCGACATTGAAAGCCGCTACAAAGTCTATGAGCGGCGCTGCCAAGTGTCCCGTACAGCATGACACCATCGACTCGCTGAACCCACTCAACTCGATACCCAAGAACCTCTCGGTGACGAGGGCGCCGGGCCAGGTGATGGACCTATCGACGGAGAGGACAGCTTCGACGATACCCCGACCCAAAGCCCCCGATGATGATCCATACCCGTCCTCGGAGCACAATGGCCGGACAGTATGGGACTACCCTTCCCCGCAACAGTTCTACAATGCTTTGGTCAGGAAAGGATGGGAGACACCTGAGGAGAGTATCGACATGGTAGTGGACATCCATAACTTCATCAATGAGCAGGCGTGGCAGGAGGTCATGAAGTGGGAGAGCAGACTGCCGAAGTAAGCTACCCTCCTGTGCCCCCACATGTGCGTTGAGCTGACACCTGATCTCAGCGGTGAAATGGCGCAATTGGCCAAGTTCCAAGGGAGACCAGGAGAGCTGTCGCCGAAAGCCAGGTTGCATCTGTGGGCAGGAAAGCTCTTCCCATCGAAGTTCAAGTGAGTATCATGTCTCTTCCTCCGTCTCTCATACTGAATCGGTCTTAGCACCACGCCGCCATTTGATCGCCACGACTGGATTGTCACACGGCCACTCAGCCAGCCAGAGGGATCCGAGCCAGCCTCAGGTCCACGGCCCGAGGTGTCCACGCGTTATGTGATCGATTACTACTCTGCGCCCGAGGACGAAGAGGGCAACCCTGTCTTTGTGCTCGATGTCAGACCCGCTCTGGACAGCTTAGAGAGTATCAACCTTCGACTCAAGGTCGGATTGGAGGAGTGGCTCAAGGGGCAGAAGGAGTAGGACACACGGAGGACTTTCAGGGAGGGTACATGGAGACTCATGACGATCCCACTCATGCATGAATCTCACCAAAACGAGGTACGATTGAATGGGGCTCAATCGATCAGCAGCGAAGTCACCGTCAGTGCTCGAAGACGCTTTCATCCGCTGCTGGTGGAAGTGGATTTGCCCCCATCCTTGGAATTGCCCGTCTCGGGGCTATGGGGCTTCCCATCTGTAGCCAAGGACCAGGTCTGAGGGCTGGATACTGACATGCGTCAGTGTCTGACTAATCACTGTAAGTGCCTACTATTGGTTTGAGTGGTAGACGCAGAGATGGTCGGTGTCTTGGGACCACTGGACGCAGTGCTGGTTGAGGCGCTGCTTTGCGAAGTCTTCTGATCGTCTTCAGGCATGGTGATGGTTGTGTCAGATCGCAGTGATAGGCTTAAGAGTGCTGTTGGGGAAACGGGATGAGCTGGACGACGATCTAGTCATCTCAAGGTATAGTCAGCGAGGGGGTGACCACCTTTGTCGATACCAGAAGGCCGGATGACGATAAGACGATATCTAATAGCGATAGCACCTCGCATCGAAGGCCTTGGTCTTCTATCTATGGGTAAAGCACTCGGAGACGACACCAAGGGAGTATCAGCCGACTGGACATGGTATAATGCATGATGCATCTACCCACGCGACACGCCTGTCCCACGTCATGCATTCACGAATCATCACGATCCACGTCTTCCCACCCACGGTGACTACCCCCGGCCACCCGGGTATACGTAGCCACGTGGCTGGTCCCACGGTGAGCATGTGGACCCCCGCATTCCCCAACTGCAGCCATTTGCCAGATTTGGCGGGGAAAACAAATCTGCAGACGTCGCCAGTCCACCTCTACACTCTGCACCCTGCTCTTTGACTTGCACTCGCACGACCAACTCCTCTCGGCCTACACATCAGTCTTGGAACAGCAGCCCAGCCCATCAGTAACCAGATAGCATCAAGACAGTCGAAGGAAATTGCCGGTTCACCGATTTGGCTTTCGACCAGAAGATCAAGAGCTAGTGAGGGTTTCATAATTGGATCTTGCGTGGGGCACAGCGGAGACGTCAAGGACTCTTCATATAGGTAGTCACCACCTGTAAGTCGAGCTCAAGTCGATCAATGCTCAGCAGGATCATCACTGACATTGACTCTCCTTTGACAGTCCAAGCGTAGATCCCAAAACGGCAAATCTCACCACCTTCAAACTCTCTACAACCTCACCCTTCGCTCGTCACCGACTTCTTTCTACCACAACACTTTCCTCACCCCACAACGACTCTAATGTCCATCGACGGGTACTTCCAGTGGGACCGCGACTCGAGCGAGGAGTCGGAAACACAACGACGTTCATCTTCTGAATCCGAGGAGGATAACGCTATGGCCTCTTCACCAGATAGCGAGGACTTTGATTTTGACTCTACGTCTTCATCGTCTCGTACCACCATCACATCCTCGAGGACGAATACGACCACCGCTGTGCCTTCTAGAGTTTCCATTCACTCCGCTCCCGCCTCCACGGCCGTATCGCCCGTCAAGCAACCCACCGCATCTATGTCCACTTTCCAATCGTCAGTAACCCAACCCCATCCTCGATCGTCAAGCACCACAGGGTCGCTTGCGCCTCGACCTTCGAGGAATGCCAGGATACCGGCTCTATCCCCTCTCACAACGAACTCCACCTTGGCCTCGAATCCGAAACCCAGCGGATTGCCATTGGGACAAGGCGCATTGCCAAAGGCCCAACCCCTGGCTAGGGCTCTTTTCGCAAGAAAGCTCAGTGGCACGGATACACCCCACGCTGGCATGACGGCCGGTGGAAAGAAGAAGGGTGGAAGCACCAAGATTATCGTCCCGACAAAGAGTTTCAGGACGACGTTCGAGCTCGACCTCACGGCCAGCGAACTCGCTAGGAAGTAGTGCTGTATCCCAACGACGAATCGCCATACGAACACACGAGCATGATATGCAACCGAACGCAACGACTGCCGGAACCAACATGTACATACAATACCATTCATCGACCAACCTGCATTGTACAATACCCAAGACTCAGCAGAAAGAACGACAAATTCAAGTCGACACCGCCGTGCCTCCTTTTGTGAAGGGGTTGCTGGGCGAGAAAGTAGTAATATGACATGTTTGTACAAATGAATAAAGTATCCTGCTACACTTATATCTCGCCCCTGTGATCCCCATCTCAATCGTGGCCTTCCGCGACCCTCACACTCCCATGGCTGCCAACCAGCGCCGAGGCCCGTCAGAGCTGCCTCCTCTGCCTAGCCCTCTGGCCCCAGCGCCATTGGCCAAGACGTTGGGTATGAGGGGGTTGGCCGATGCGGCCGAGGCTTTCCTGTTCCCCGCCGAGGCCCGTACTGCTCGGAATGATCTGTAAGCTGATGTCCAAGAGGGAGTCTTGTTCGACAGCTCCTACTTACCACACGCTGAGATCTCGTTGATATTGGTTTCCAAGACCAGTCCACCTTGAATTATCTCCCCGAGAACATGATGGACCTAGGCAGAGGAGGTCAGCTTCGCTCCAGGATGGCAGGCCAGAGGCAGCTCACCTCGTCAAAGTGAAAGATAAGGTCTAACTCGCATACGTTTTCAAAAGCCCTGTCCAGCGATTCCACCAGTACCTACAACGATCAGCGAGGTTCACGTCCTGGTCTATCGCCCACTGAGCTCACTTGGATCAGGTCTAGAATCCCCAACTCTGACTCTGCTCCGTCGACCACAAACCTACACCACGTCAGTCGCTTCATCGAGGATGCCATTGACCTAACAGCGAGCTTACACAAAGTAGAGCGTTGCGTAATGCCTATATATGACTCTTATATCGTCGTCGTTGTTTCGCCCGCCAATGTCCCTCGATTTCCCTTTGACCTCGCTGGATCTGCCGGACTGAGTGGATTGTGGGGAAGGGAAAACGAGGTCGGGCGCATCGAGGAAGTTGCAAACCCCGGCAGGACGGTCCGAGATCAGTGAGAATATCTGGGCTATGAGTGTTTGCTGGACCAAGGGAGGGAGAGGGGTGTAGAACTTGGATAGACGTGGCTTGCCTAAAGAAGAAAGAGATCGTCAGCAGGCATTCAAGCCGGATGTTACCAGAGTTGGCGTTGTGGACAATTGCCAGATTAGATCCCAGTGCCTCGACGTACCGTGCGTGTTGAAGATCAAAACCGCTTGGATCATGCTGGGCTCGGAGGCAGTACGCCAGCAGTCAAGCTCAGGATAAGCTGGGTCACTCTTGGCTGGGTTCTCTGGGTTCTAGAGATAGTCACCTCTTGCACAATCAAGAGCTCATCCATCCATCCCTCGGCCAGACCCCGTGCCCAGCCCAGCGCACAGACACAGTTGCAGCCAGCAGCTGCTGCTCGCTCGCGGTCCGCGCCGGTTCGCTGATGAGCGGAGTTTGACCGCCTGTCCGTTCGGCCCTCTTGCGCCGATCAGCTGCTTAGCGGAAACATGAAACACTCTGCCAAGCTGCCGGCCCTTGCCCGCCTGTTCCTCAACTGTTCCTGCTGTTCCAAGGACAGCCTTTACAGACCGAGTACCAGCGTGGTGTCTACGAGTATCACACCGAGCTCGCTAGCTTGCTCTGATGGGGTAGTAGAGACGGCTGCTGAGACTCCCAGCGGATGACGGGTGGAATGTGGTCTCGCTCCGCCCATGTAGCTCCATGTTCTGTCAGACAGGGCTGGGGTAACCATTTGAGCTCGAGCTGCGAGCCTGGAGCCTGGAGAGGAGATGATCAGTCAAGTTACTCGTCAGCCGTGAGTCCGTTTCGGACTTTCGAGTCCCAAGGACGTCGCTCCGTGTCGCGTTTCAGCCTCTCAGGATCTCAGGTCCGCATCCTTAGGCTGCTTTGTCCATTCGTCCACCCTGCGCTAGATGCATTGTCTGAGCGATCAGATCTCCGCATCACTCCCGCATCGCATGCAGACTGCTTGAGACTGCTTGACACGACCAGAACAACTTGCGCGACAGACGGAAAACCCGACCGGTGTGTTTGCGTCTGTTTGCGTGTTACACAGCCACGCCGTGTGGATTGATCGATGATGGGTGATGCATGATGCATGATGGCCGCTGATGGCCGATGGTGGGGGAATGGAAGGGAATGGATAATTGCCCGCGTGGTGACTTGCTCACCGCCTTGTGTGTGAGACGGTGTGAACGGTGTCTACATCCCTTCCCCGTGCGAAAGGATGCCCCAATGCGCACCACGGAGGGCTGCATGCACGGGGACTTATGATCGCAGCGTTGAAGGAAGGGGTGAGGACGGGCCCATAACATTGTCACTATCACATCTCGACATCTCATCGACTCTCATCTCTCACTGAGGCATACGGTTCAATACTGATCCATAGCCGAAATGGTCGACGTACTGCCCTGTAAGTCCTAGCAAGCTACTATGGCATCATTCACAGAACTGAGTCCTGTCAGGCAATCAAGGAAACCGAACCCTTGGGCTCTGCAACCCGCAACAAGGCTCGGCTAGCCTCCGAGGTGGTGGAGTTGATTACACAGATTATGGCTACCTCGTCGCCGACTGGTCCGTCTGGGTGTGAGTGGAACGTCGTGGACATATCGGTGGTTTGTGGAATTGTGGATTGTGGCTGACCTTGACTCTCAGCTTCTTCGTCGTTTTCCTTCTTGGATTCGGTGAGTAGGCTGTGAAGGGATTGATCGTCGTTGTTGACAATTGGCAGTCGTGCATATCGTTCTCGGAGTATGGAAGCGACAATGGTGGATGATTTGGACTGTGGGCATTGGTGCAGCGAGTGAGTCAGGCAAGCCATGAGTCAGAGGTTCGAGGCTGACAGGGCTCCAGTCGAGGTGGTAGGAGTAATTGGCGTCGTAGAGCTGCGATACGTCGATCTAATGGGCTGCAGTGGGGAGGTCGAATTTGGTCGATCCAGACGAAAGCCTGGGATGAGAACCTGGGTGGATTCTACTCCTACGACCACAACTCGTTCATCGTCCAGTGAGTACAGCTTCGAACTAGAAGGACTGAGTTGTCACTGACTCGACACCGCAGAATCGTCACCTTGGTCATCGGTCCCACCTTCTTCTCGGCGGCCTTATACATCCTCCTGGGCAAGTGAGTGAAAGGTTGACACTAGGGATGAACCCTGTCGAGTGGCTGACTTAGCTTCGTATAGATTGATCACACATACTGGGTGAGCAGCGGGCTGTTGGGTCATGACAGTGCGACCAGCTTACGATGTTCAGCGGGCTCTACTGCTCTCTCACCCCACGATCCTTCTCCATCATCTTCATCTTTGCCGATTTCCTCACGCTCTGTGTCCAAGGCGGAGGAGGTGGATGGGCAGGAACGGCGACGGACCCAGACGTTTCTGACAAGGGGGCCAAGTTGATGTCTGCGGGTGTTATCATCCAGCGTGAGTACATCAAGGCTATGTAGAAATCGGATCAGCACTGACATCAGTTCCTTCGCTCTCGTAGTCGTCGTCACAGCTGCTTTCATCGTCCTCTTGGCCGAGTTCGGCTGGAGGTACAAGAATGATCGACCGGCTCGAAAGCAACGACATCCCTTGCCAAACTGCGGGTCCCTACGACGTAAAGGTCCTGACCCGACCGCTCATGCCATCAACCTACCTGGCAGAGGCAACCACTTGGATTCCAATACGTCGAGTACCTCGGGCAAGAATGAGAGGGGCTTGACTTCGAGGGATATGGGGATTATCGGTCCGAAAGCCGTGTGGACCATGTTTTGGGTTTTGGTCTTCACCACACTCTTGATCGTCCTGCGGTGAGTCGAAGCGGTGGCCCAGATCAAAAAGGCGGGGACCCTGCTGATACGCCTCTTCAGATCATTCTACCGATCGATCGAATTGACAGATGGATGGCGTGGATCCGTCGCGGTGAATCAAGCCCTCTTCCTCGGCATGGACGCCTTCCTCATGGTGAGTGATAAGAATCTGCTTGAGGCGACGTTCTTGACGAGGTTGAGTATGACTGACGTATCATAGGCCCTATTCGTCTGGGCGTACATCCCCTTCCACCCTGGCTTCTATCTGCCGAGGCATTAAGGGCGAGTATGAGACCAGCTCGGCACCCCGTCCGTGTTCCCCTTAGGTCTCGATAGCCTTCACTTATACCCATGTCTACCGCGTGGTTTCCACGATGGTCCTCCATGTTATGCAGGGTCGCTTCAGTTCCATTGTGTTCGGGGTGTACGATTCTATGTTATCACCAGTTCCAAGTCGGTTCCAAGACCTGTAGATGAAACCGATGCAAATATAGAGCTCGCTCTCTTGGCGCATGCGCGGAGGCGAAGATGACCGCTCCACGTGGCATTTGCCGACTGTAAGCTAACTTTTGGGACGGTCAACTCAATCCGTCCGTGTCTCGACCGTGTCTGCGTCTGTCTGGCATCTGCGCCCCACGTCCCTCGCCGTAACTTACCGTTGTCCTGAATCCTGAGCCTGAAGCTTGAGGCCTTGAGGGTGATTCAGGCTTCGGTAAACTCCTCGATCCTGCCTGGTCCTGCTTCGGTTCAATCAGCGCCACGGGCATGTCGGACCTCGATCCCTCGACGGGGACCTACATAGCGCAAGGATCGAAGGCCGAAGCTATGCAATGGCGGCCATGCGAGGACATAGGAGACCTCTGAGCTTATTGTCGAGATGAGCAGGCTGTGCTTGCTCAACAACATCCAACACCGCGACGAGACCACCAGATCTAGAGGTCTTCGGAGTGAGGGGCGGTGAGGGATATAATCTGACCGCTATCTGATATCGATACTCAAGGTATAAAGACAAGCAGCATCGACACGGCAGTCATCCCGTCATTAATTATCTTCCCATCGATCTTGTCATTCTCCTCGACTGAGCTACTTTGTCGCAGTATCCAGCTCAGAGTTGATAAACAGGACACGCTCACGACATCATGGTCGGGGTCACGCTATGTAAGTGTCTGATACCATTGTCCAGAAGGGCAGAACATAAAATTCATCACTGACAAATCTGTCCTTTAGGCAACGCCGGGAACAGCACACTAGGCCTTTGCAACACAGTCATCGGGAGCAATAACCTCGCGGAGGGCACAGTCGAATATTCATCCTATGGCTACTTACTCACCGAGTGGGCGGGTTACGTGTGAGTGATGAGCGACAAGTCGAGATCATATGAAGTTGAGCGTATGCTGAGATGTCTAACAGCTTCCTGGCAACGTATGCAGCTGCAGCTCGTGAGTCTAAAATCTGTACCCACGCCTACATGCCAGACCGAGGGCAAACAGCCAACAAGCGAAGGACGGCGTACTGAACTTGTGCAGTGATCCTGCTCGCTTTGGGTATCTGGAGACGACACCCATGGACCCTAGCCACGGTTTGCCTCGGTGCCGCAAGTAAGTTAACAGTGCTCAGAAACGGGGAAAGAGTAGTGCTGATCCGAGTTTCAGTCGATGCTATTGGGGTGAGCGAAGGAAGATAGGCATCATATATCGGCCCTGTGACTGATGCACCCGTCCACAGTGGGGAGGCAGAGTGTGGGCTCGGTCGAGCGTAGTCTGGGACCAGAACCTAGGTGGATACTATGACTACAACTTCAACTCGTTCCTGATGCAGTAAGTGGTCGAGCGTGGACGATTGCTGGTGAGACATGCTGACTAGGGCGCAGGATCATCTGTCTGGTGATTGGACCTGTTTTCTACTCTGCGGCGAATTACATTCTACTCGGGCAGTGAGTGTTTCGTGTACCCTCCTTCTTTGACCATGAGCTGACTCTCGTAGACTCATTCAGTTGACAGGGTGCGTTACATTATTGTTGTAAGATGCAGCAATCACGCACACTGACAGCCCGTTCTTAGCATGAGATACTGCTCCCTTACGCCCAAATCATTTTCCGTCCTCTTCTGCACCTACGACTTCATCTGCCTTGTAGTCCAAGCGATTGGCGGTGCTATGGCCGGAACGGCTGACACGCATGAAGATGCGGATCAGGGGGCTATCATCATGTCGGCGGGTGTCATTATCCAGCGTGAGTGTCGGATGAGCTGCGTCCAGTCCTAACATCACATCTTATCCGTGGAATGAGAACGGACACGTGAGCAATTGTTGACGCTCGTCCAGTTGTCGTTACTCTGGCGTTCATAGTCCTCCTTGTCGAGTTCATCTGGAGGTACCAAAAGGACAGACCGGTCAAACGACAATATCACGCTCTCCCAAACTGGCGCTTCCTCGCTCGGCCCAAGAACGACACCGGGTCACTGTCCTCATACGGCGAACTCCATGGATCCACTGCTTCATCAGAGGTGGCCGAGAGGGATTTGGAATCGACGCCGGGCGGACACAAGCGTCAAGATGTGGACATGGTCACCGGGGGCCGGGCGAGCCATGCTCTGGGTCGCAGAGGGGTGTGGACGTTGGTCGGGTTGTTGATTGTCGGAACGACGCTCATCATTGCGAGGTAAGTGGAAAGATGTGTATGCGGGGCTCTGGGTCTCTGACTTCGTATTGCTCAGATCTATATTCCGTTCGATTGAACTATTGGACGGTTGGTCAGGCAAGATTGCAGAAGACGAACCATTATTCTTGATCCTTGACGCGTTGCTGATGGTGAGTACTGGACCTGTCTCCCGTTGTAGCAAAGCTGATGTTGTATCGTCTTCTAGGTCCTGTTCGCTTGGATCTGGATCATCGTCTTCCCGGGATACATCCTTCCTCCCCGACAGAAGAAGAGCGTGTAGTAGACCATGGGAACGAAGCCAAGCGAAGATGATCGATGACTGTGAAAAGGCTGTTAGACCTTCTTAGACGATAGATAGAAGAGCTGTGAATATTAGAATTCAGGATGTTAGAGTGTAGCTGTGAGATGTAGATGTATGCCTCGAGATGTCAGCTAGGGATCCTGACATGGTTCGGCTCGAGTACTTGCTCACAGTCTGGTCAGATCGCAACTGGGGACTCAAGATCAGAGACGGAGTCCGCATGCTCTCGAGCATGTATCGACCTCCCTCAGGGAGTTTCTTCATCGTGTTGTGACATGTGCATAGAGCTTACTCAGTGGACTGGCGTACCGACCATACGCATCAGCTTGTTGCCACTTGCGCCCACGGCTGTCTGTGTGATGAGGACCTCAGGAAGAGTGACTGTTCGGAGAAACGACCCTGGAAGACACCCCACGGGCCGGCCCCGCCGCCCGGGTTTCGTTATCAGATCTTGAGGAAAGTGAGCATGTAGTGAGGTGTAGCGGGGTGTAGTACCGGGAGCTTGCTCTCGTATGCAGCGATGTCGAGATGCTCCCTCCAGAACGATTGCCACTGCGACACCCCAGCACGAGAGGTAGTTAGTCACTCGAAGTTGCCTCGGTATAGGAATCCCCCGACGGAGGCACGGAGGAGCGGTGCGCCGCATCTTGCTCCGGATTTGATGGAGACGGTCTGCCGATAGCCGGTGGTGTTGGTAGTCCAGCAACGAGTGCTTTGTCTACGGCTTTATCGGTGCATGGATCGTTAGTAGACGCTGCTGAGGAGGATCGATGTGTTGATATATGCGTGACTGGACAGGTCTGGAGAGGTGCAAGGTCAGACGGTGACCGAGAGCGAGTCACTGCCCCATGAGATCTGTAATCAACTGCTGCAGCCTGATTGGCTATCTTGCTGAATGGTGTAATTACGCCGAGCCAATCAACCCCTTATCCGCTAGATTTACTTCCGTCAATTCCGTCACGACTCATTCGAGCATCCCGACCCTGTGAGTAACTCGGCGAGCAACGACAACTTTCTTGAATTGCCTGAGAGCAACTCGTTGGCATTCAGTCCAGAGGAGTAGAGACGAACAGCGTCCGTTCAATCCATTCAGCTATCGAGCCCAAGTAGCTGGATCTCACACCAGTCGACTCCGCAGCACGCACATCCCTTGATAGGTCAGTCGTTATCGTCTCCATCACCCGTTCCCACGCTAACGAAGCAACAACGCAGACGTCGATCAATCACTCGGAAGGAACCACTATGGTCGAAGCCCAAGCTCCCGTAAGTTGACGTCCAACACTGCCGCCTCATGCTCGTTGCTAGCGCACGTGCGAGTGACCGAGTAGCCGTGACCATCCTTTGTTCTGAGACGCGCAGTTGGGTATAAGGAACACTAGCTGACCAACTGCTTTCTCACTTGCTGTCTGAATCACTCTCTACGTCGTCCACGACTATGACTCTACCCCACGCTCACCCTCACGCCCATACCCATCAACAGATCGAAGCCTGGGTGTCCCACCTTGGTATCGACACGTCGAGACCGGGTACACCATCCGGAAACCCCAGCAGTCCCCAGACGTGAGTCTTCACATACCACAGCCCTCAAGAACGTCTGCTCACACCTCTCTGTAGCATCACCGGCTTGAGAAAGAAACAGGCTGGTCATGCGGGTCCGCTCAAAAAGGTACTCGTCGCCAACAGAGGTGAAATCGCCATTCGAGTTTTCAGAACCGCCCACGAGCTGGCCATGTCCACCGTGGCCATCTACTCCCATGAAGACAGGATGAACGCCCACAGATACAAGTCCGACGAGTCATACTTGGTCGGCAAAGGAATGGCCCCAGTGGCCGCCTACCTCGCCCAGGAGGACATTATCCGGATCGCCCTGGAACACGGAGTCGACATGATCCACCCAGGGTCAGTGGGAGTCTCCTGTCCGCAAGGATTGTGCTGACGTGTCTTAGTTACGGTTTCCTCTCCGAGAACGCCGAGTTTGCCAAAAAGGTCGAGGACGCCGGTATTGCTTTTATCGGACCCCGACCCGAGACCATCGACGCTCTGGGAGACAAGACCAAGGCGAGGACTTTGGCCATGAAGACAAAAGTCCCAGTTGTTCCCGGAACGCCAGGACCCGTCGAGTCTTATGACAAGGCCGCTGCCTTCATCGAGGAGTATGGCTTCCCCGTCATCATCAAGGCTGCCATGGGCGGTGGTGGTCGAGGTATGCGAGTCGTCAGAGACCAGGAGAGCTTCAAGGAGAACTTCGAGCGAGCCGTCAGTGAGGCCAAGAGCGCTTTCGGCGACGGAACTGTGTTCATCGAGCGTGAGTGACCGGGTCATGGGTAAAACTGACAAGCAGGATTCCTTGATCGACCCCGACACATCGAGGTCCAGCTTCTTGCTGATGGCGAGGGCAACTGCGTGCACCTGTTCGAGCGAGACTGCTCAGTTCAGCGACGACACCAGAAGGTGAGCGAGGTGTACATGCATCCATTGAGCATACAATTGACCAATGTAAAGGTGGTCGAGGTCGCCCCAGCTCCTCACCTTGACGAATCGGTCCGACAAGCCATTCTCAACGACGCTCTCAGCTTGGCCAAAGCCGTCAACTACCGAAATGCCGGTACTGCCGAGTTCCTGGTCGACCAACAGGGTCGACACTACTTCATTGAGATCAACCCCCGTATCCAGGTCGAGCACACCATTACTGGTGAGTGTGCGTCCTCTCTTTCCTGGTAGCTTGCTGATATTCGCGCAGAGGAGATCACCGGTATCGACATTGTCGCCGCTCAGATCCAGATCGCTGCCGGAGTCACCCTTGCTCAGCTCGGCTTGACCCAGGAGCACATCCACCGACGAGGATTCGCCATTCAGTGCCGAATCACCACCGAAGACCCTGCTCAGGGCTTCCAGCCGGACACCGGAAAGATTGAGGTGTACCGATCGGCCGGTGGTAACGGTGTGCGACTGGACGCCAGTTCAGGTTACGCCGGAGCGCAGATCACCGTGAGTCCTGATGACTCTTCAATAGCTGACGATCCAGCCTCACTACGACTCTCTCTTGGTCAAGTGCAGTGTCAGCGGTGCTACGTACGAGGTCGCTCGAAGAAAGATGCTCCGGGCTCTCGTCGAGTTCCGAATCCGAGGTGTCAAGGTGAGTCAACGAGCCTAGCTGGGCTAACATCAGACCAACATTCCTTTCCTTATCCGACTGCTCACGCACGCCGTTTTCGAGTCTGGTCTCACCTGGACGACATTCATCGATGACACTCCAGAGCTCTTCAAGCTTGTCCGATCGCAGAACAGAGCTCAAAAATTGCTCGGCTACCTCGGAGATTTGGCCGTCAACGGCTCCTCGATCAAGGGTCAAGCCGGTGAGCCCGGTCTCAAGACCGAGGCAATCATCCCAGAGATCAGGGACAATGTGGACTCGTCAAAGGTCATCGACACCAGCGTGCCATGCACCAAGGGATGGAGAAACATCATCGTCAACGAAGGACCAGAGGCATTCGCCAAGGCCATTCGAGCCTACAAGGGCTGTCTCATCATGGACACCACCTGGAGAGACGCCCACCAGTCTCTCCTTGCTACCAGGATGCGTACCATCGACATGGCCAACATTGCCAAGGAGACCTCTCACGCGCTACAGAACGCCTACTCGCTGGAGTGCTGGGGTGGAGCCACTTTCGACGTCTCGATGAGATTTTTGTACGAGGACCCATGGGACAGATTGAGGACGCTACGAAAACTCGTTCCCAACATCCCCCTCCAGGCTCTCGTCCGAGGTGCCAACGCTGTCGGATACACCTCGTATCCCGACAATGCCATTTACGAGTTCTCCAAGAAGGCCGTCGAGGCGGGTCTCGACATCTTCCGTGTCTTTGACTCGCTCAACTACTTTGAGAACATGAAGCTCGGTATCGACGCTGCCAAGAAGGCCGGTGGTGTTGTGGAGGGAACCATCTGTTACTCTGGTGACGTTGCCAACCCCAAGAAGACCAAATACACCTTGCAGTACTACCTCGACTTGACGCAGCAGCTCGTTGACGAGGGTATCCACGTTCTCGGTATCAAGGACATGGCCGGTTTGCTCAAGCCCCAAGCGGCAACGATGCTGATTGGTGCTATCCGAAAAGCCCACCCAGAGCTGCCAATCCATGTCCACTCGCACGACACGGCCGGTATTGCCGCCGCGTCCATGTTGGCCTGTGCCCAGGCTGGAGCCGACGTCGTCGACGTCGCCATCGATGGTAGGTTGATGACGTATAATGGATTGTACACATGCTGATTCATGGTAGATCTCTCCGGTCTCACCTCGCAGCCGGCCATGGGTGCTGTGTGTTCCGCCCTCGAGCAGACTGGTCTTGGTACGGGTATCTCGCACGAGAACATCCAAGCTCTCAACCAGTACTGGTCGCAGATCCGAAAGCTGTACGAGCCATTCGAGGCCAACGTCCGAGCTTCCGACTCTGGTGTGTTCGACCACGAGATGCCAGGTGGTCAATACACCAACTTGCAGTTCCAAGCCTCGCAGCTTGGTCTGGGCACGCAGTGGGTCGAGATCAAGAAGAAGTACATCGAGGCCAACCAGCTCTGTGGCGATATCATCAAGGTCACCCCATCGTCCAAGGTCGTTGGAGACTTTGCTCAGTTCATGGTATCCAACAACCTGTCCAAGCAGGATGTCATTGACCAAGCCTCCACACTCGACTTCCCATCCTCTGTCGTCGAGTTCTTCCAAGGATTCCTGGGTCAACCATACCAGGGCTTCCCCGAGCCACTCCGATCCGCCATCATCAGAGACAAGGAGAGAGTCGATGCGCGACCAGGACTGTCGATGGAACCCCTCGACTTTGCCAAGATCAAGGAGGAGCTTAGAGAGAAGTACGGTCCACATATCACCGACTTTGATGTGAGCAGTTACTGCATGTACCCCAAGGTGTTCGAGGAGTTCCAAGGCTTTGTCGACAAGTACGGTGATCTGAGGTGAGTACAATGGGATGGCATAGTGTGATGAGGCTGACTCCATCTGCAGTGTCGTCCCAACCCGAGTCTTCCTCGGCAAACCCGTGATCAACGAGGAATTGACGATTGCGATCGAAAAGGGTAAAACGCTCACCATCAAGCTCCTCGCCATTGGACCCCTCAACACGGAGAAGGGAACCCGAGAATGCTTCTTCGAGCTCAACGGAGAGTCCCGAGCCGTGGTGATCCAGGACCAGAACGCCGCTATCGAGATGGTGACTCGAGAAAAGGCCTCCTCCGACCCCGGATCGGTCGGTTCGCCCATGTCAGGTGTCGTCATTGACGTCCGGGTCAAGGAGGGCCAAGAGGTCAAGGCGGGTGACCCACTTTGTGTCCTCAGCGCGATGAAGATGGAGAGTGTGGTCAGCAGTCCTGTCAGCGGAAAGGTCAAGCGAGTGCTCGTCAAGGAGAACGACTCGATCGGCCAGGGTGATCTGACCGTGGAGATCGTGCATTAGACAAATGTCATCCTCCCGCGAGGGCTCTCGAGTCGACGGGTGCGGGGCTTGAAAGAAGAAGGGTTTTGTGAATATTCAGCTTGTGATAGAATGTTATGCCAACTCTAGAAGTGAATCGCGACGCCTGATAGACCTGCTGAATGTTGTTCCGACCGCTGGTATGATGTTGTTGTGGGAAGTGTTCTCGTACAAGGTGAACATCCATAGAGGCGATCAATTTGGCGGAAGTCACTTTTGGCTGATTGTATTTGGCTCGAATTGGATTTGGCCTTCTTTTCGACATTGCAATACGTCTTCCTCACTCTTCTCCTATCCTTCCTCAGCAAGGACTACTTCACACTTCTCCAAATAGGCAGCGTCGCTGACTGCATCACTCTCATTCCAATTTGGAAGAAGAGCCGAGCTGCATAAGTCACCTCAAAGCGCTGCCAAGCTAGTCTCTAAAAGGTGTATCGAACTATCGATATCGGTCACAACAGTCATCTCCATTCGGTCTGTTCCATTTCGGAGAGAAAACACTACAGGATGGACGTGTCTGCAGTTACGGCCCTGGTCAAGGAGCTGAATCAGGCCAACAGCGATGGCAACACCGAGGTGAGTTGCGGTCGATCAAGCTCCCTTGTTCTGTCCGCCGAGTCTGTTCTGACGAAAATAGGATGTGATGAGGATATTGGGAAAGCTCAAAGCCGAGGTAACGCCTACAGAGGATGTACTACGGGTGAGTGCAGCGTCTCACAAGCAACAAAGCTGGTGGCCCGTGTGAATGAGGGAAGATGCTAATGACATGATATAGGCATCGAAAGCAGGAGTAGCTGTGGGCAAACTACGAACTCATGCCACCCCGGGGGTGTCGAGTCTAGCAAAGGAAGTGGTTAAGTTGTGGAAAGACGCGGTGGAGGAGAGCAAGAAGAGGAGAAAGCGGGATGATGGAGATGAGAAGGATAGCGCTGCCAAACGAGTCAAGAGGGAGGATAGTGAGTGATTCGGGCGGAGGGGCGAAACTCCCCTAAGCTATTGAGCCGAGTGAAGGCCTGATCTGACATTCCAATCTCCTCAGACTCATCAAATGGAACGCCAGCGGGCGGATCACCGGCGACGGCTGCGTCGCCTGATGTGCAGCCAAAGTCGGAGACGAAAGATGAAGTCAAGCCAAAGACGGAGAAGACGGATTCGAAAGACCTAGTCAAGACCGAAGCTTCTTCCTCGGCGACGACACCCACGAAACGGCCGGCTCTGTCGACGATTGACTCGTCCAGGACAGTGCCCAGGACGGCAAAGAGTGATGGAAGCAAGATCAGCGCTAGGGATAATGACGGCGAAGACGTGAGAGACAAGTGCGCAGTCATGATCTATGATGCTCTAGCGGGAGATAGTACAGCAGGTGAGCTAGGTTATGTCAAGATGGTAACAAAAGGGCTTTAACTGACGCTTGATGTGCAGAAAAGAAGATATTGGTGGAAAGGGCGGTGTCGATAGAATGGGCGGCGTTCCAGCTGCTCAAAGCGTCTACGGGGAACGACTACAGGGCTAGTGGGTTTTCGATCTTGGGCACTGGAAGAGCATTACTGATCAGGCGGCATCGCTCTTCTCAGAGATGAGATCCCTCTTCCTCAATCTGAAAGACAAGGGCAATCCAGCTCTGAGGAACGAGATTGTGCTTGGGTACATTAGCGCGGACAAGGTCGTCAACATGACCAAGGAGGCGGGTGAAGCTATTGGAAGACTCTAGGGCCCAGCTGAAAGTTTTCACTCTGTTAGGAGATGGCATCTGAAAGCGTTAGAGCGCTCAATGAGAAGATTGCCAGTGACAACTTGTTCAAGGCCAAGGCTGTCGGAGAGACACAGGTGAGTGCACTCCATTCGGACATAGCGAGTGATATGCTGATCCCATTAGGCCGAGACCGATGCGTTCAAGTGTGGTCGATGTCAGCAGAGGAAGTGCACTTACTACCAGATGCAGACGAGAAGTGCAGATGAGCCTATGACGGTGAGTAGAGTTGAGCGAGAGGCCGGTTACATGGACCAGCGCTGACTGTGATGTGCCTTCTCAACCCCTTTCTTCCCACACCGCCTCCCTCGTCATCATATTCTGCGTTGGTTCACGCATACCACCTTATAGACATTCGTGTCGTGTACGGTGAGTATCTCATTCCCTCGATTAGGTCCGAGCTGACACCCCGGTATAGAACTGTGGCAACAGGTGGAAGTTCAGTTGATCAAGGGTAGGAGTTCGGACTACGACATCGATTCGTGTCAGCAATGCATGCCATCGTGTCATCCTGCATTTATCCACGTCTAGCGAGCATGCCCACGTCTTCGCGTCGAGTCGAATGTCCTCGTACGATCCTTGATCTTCATACGCCGGGATGCGAGTCGATGGAAGAGCGAGGATGGTGTTGGTCACTGTGATTGGTCAGCGTGTGTGGTTTGTCGCGGAAAGGCGGCCGAAGCCCGAAAGAGCCGGCGGTTGGGATTCCACCATACTTTTCTAGCAACATTGTCGGCTCAATCCATACATCCATCGCATCGTCTTGCTCGTCCCTCTTGACACTTATACACAATCATCACGCTGTCACTCCGACGTATCCCCAACCTAGTCACTAAAGCTAGGCCAATCCCAAAAGTAAACCCAGCTCCTACCGCCAGGAGAACATTCGCATCTAGCTCTTCTCAAAGGACCAGATCTACGAGACCGCTTCTACTCGCCGCTACTCTTACAGCCGTACCCATCCCCGCAAACAAAGACAACATGGCGCCAGTACCCAACGGAAACGCCGCTAGCGTCACAGTCAGCGAGCCAAAGGCTGGAGGCGAAAAGTCGAAGAAGATGCACTCCCAAGTGGTCATCATTGGCTCCGGACCAGGTGGCCACACCGCCGCCATTTACCTCGCCCGAGCCAATCTCGAGCCGGTGCTGTACGAGGTGAGTGCTGGTTTCTGGCGTTGACCTGAATCGAACAGCACTGACAGTCTTACCAGGGTATGCTTGCCAATGGGTCAGTAGGAGGATGTGGCGAAAGGATGCACTAGCTGACCAAGATTTCTTTCCTCATTCTCTATCACCCCCATATTCGATCTGACTAAACGTTGTCAAACCAACCTTGTTTCCCCCTTCGCAGATTCGCCCCCGGAGGCCAGCTTACTACCACGACCGACGTTGAGAACTTCCCCGGATTCCCCGATGGTGTTCGAGGCCCAGAGATGATGGACAAGTTCCGAGCTCAGAGCGAGCGATTCGGCACCAAGATCTTCACCGAGACCGTGGCCAAGGTCGACTTCTCCCAGCGACCTTTCAAGTACTGGACCGAGGGCGAGGAGGAGGACGCAGACTTCATGACTGCCGACACGTGAGTCATGATCAATCTTAACTAGTGTCTGGTAACACAAAACTGATACCCCTCGCCAGCATTATCATCGCCACCGGTGCTTCTGCAAAGAGATTGTTCCTGCCCGGAGAGGAGACCTACTGGCAGTCTGGTATCTCGGCCTGTGCCGTCTGTGACGGTGCTGTGCCAATCTTCAGAAACAAGCCATTGGCCGTCATCGGTGGTGGTGACTCTGCCGCCGAGGAGGCTACCTGTGAGTGGAGGGACGGCTCAGTATCGGTACAATGACTGATGGGCGAATTTAGACCTCACCAAGTACGCTTCTCACGTCTACGTGCTGGTCCGAAGGAACGAGTTGAGGGCATCGAAGATCATGGCCAAGAGGCTCGTTGCTCACCCAAAGGTCACCGTGCTGTGGAACGTAAGTTCGACGATATGCTTCAGTCAGACAGATGCTCATACTAGGTGCAGACCGTTGCTACCGAGTGCAAGGGAGATGGCGACCTGTTGCAGTCGCTTGAGATCCAGGATGTCAAGACCGGAGAGAAGAAGGACCTGCAGGTCAATGGTCTCTTCTACGCCATCGGTAAGTCTGAACACATGGCTTACCTGAGCTGTATATTGACGCCGTTCCCCTTGTCTAGGTCACGAGCCCGCCACTGCTCTCGTCAAGGGACAGGTCCACTGCGACGAGGACGGCTACATTGTGACTGTGCCCGGAACCGCCCAGACCTCGATCAAGGGTGTCTTCGCCGCCGGTGATGTCCAGGATAAGAAGTACAGACAGGCCATCACCTCGGCCGGTTCTGGATGCATGGCCGCCTTGGAGGCAGAGAGGCTCATCAGCGAGGAGGAGGCCGAGGACGAGAGTATCCCAGCGGAAGAGGTTCACGTCCCAGCCGAGCACTACCTCGGTGCGGACAAGTCGTAGAGAAGGCACGTCAATGGGTCCATCATATCATTTAGAGCGCTTTGTTATAGATGCATCATTTGTCAAGAATCCATGCTTGCGATGAAGCGATGGTTTTGGGCGCCAGACGACGCTGAGATGGGGTTTGCACTAGCTTCACACACTTAGGCAAGATCCGCCATGATGTCCTTGACGGCGTCGGCAGCAGCAGCGTCCAGATCCTCTGGCGGGGGAGGGGGTGGCGCGGGTCCAAGGAACTCCTCCTACGAATGGATAGTCATCAGCTCACCTCCTATATGGGCAGGCCCACAGGAGCTTACCTCGGAAACGCTCGCAACGAGGATCGTCCGGCCGGCGAATTGCCTACCACCAATGGCCTTCATTGCCTTTTTCGTACTCTCGACTTCTCTAAACAGCACAAACACCCTTCCGACACCAGCCTCATCATCGGCCTCTTTCGCCTTTGCGGCAGTCGCAGCGGCCGAATCTGTCGGCTCCCACTTTTTCGATTTGGGTACAGGTCTCGGGACTCTGACGCCCTCAACTTCTCCGTACTTGGAGCACTCCTCGTTGATGTCTTCGAGAATGTCGTTGTAGTCTTCGTCGGAGTACAGCTCGTCCGGCTCGACCATGTTGAGCAAGAGCATGCAACGCGAGGTGACCTCTTCGATACTGGCCGAGGAGACGATATTGGGGGCTAAGAGAAAGGGTCAGCTCAGTTTGATCCACACAGAGAAGCAATAAAAAAGCTTACCTGCCGAAGCGAGGTATCCTGAAGACCCGGGGATGACAGAGGAGGGTATACCAGTGTTTCTGCCGACGGCAGCTCGCTGGACAACCAAGGATCGATCTCCAAGCTGGAAATTGTGCAAGCCCGCAATAGCCATATCCGTAATGGAGGGGTCGAGATACTCGCAGAAGGCGAAGCCCTGGCTCATCGTCAGTGTTGGCATCTTTTCTAGACGTCAAGATACCCACTTTGGACACCTGCACTCCACCTTGAGTCTCCTTGACCAGGTTAAAACTCCTCAACTCTCCAAACGCCTTCAACAGCTCCAGCACCTGCTCGTCGTTGAGATATGTCGGCAGACCTCCGATGAACAGCTTGTTGGGCGAGTCGGCACCGTTTGAAGTGCCGGGAATGTAGCTGCCGAGGGAGGGGTCGATGCCGATGTAATCCTTGGGCCGTTTGACTTTGAGTGCGACGTCCTCGCACATGACGCCGTCGAACTGCATAGCTGCAGTAGCCTCCTCCGCTGTACGGAACTGAAAGACCGTCAGCCATCTGAAAGTCTCGTTACTCTGTCGAGCTCACCTCCAGGAACGCGTAGAGCTTCTCCAGGTTGATCTGGACCTCGGTGATGACCTCTCCCTCCTCGCCCTCCTGTAGAAGCTTGTGCTCTTCCATCAACTTGGTGAAGAATTCCTTCAGCATCTCCTCCGTCATCTGCTCGGTAATACCGCCGATGTACAGTCTCTTCGTCTGCCTAGCGGGGGCGACTGTTCCTTGTGTCGTGCCGATACCAGGAGCGAATGATCCAGCGATCAGACCCGTAGGGATACCCAGGTGCGAGGGAGGAGGCACTCGACCGGGACCGTAGGTGAACATGCCTGAGAAGAGAGTGAGCTAGGTAGAAGGTGATGCGCATGTGAGTAAATGCTCACCAGTCCTCTTGGCCTCCATTCCGCCGAGACCCTCGAACTGATGTGGCCTGATGTCCCATAGCGACATCTCTCGCTGTCTGTCCTCTAGTGGGACGGCACCAGGAGGCGTTGGACTTCTCCTATCGAAAGACCTCCTTCGCTCCCTGTTATCCCGTCGCCCTCCATCCCTGAATCCTCCTCCACCACCACCGCCTCCTCCGCCTCGCCAATCGCCATCGTCCCGTCTACGTTGTGGTGGCGGTCTATCACCGTACCCTCGCATGGGAGCGGCAAAAGGCTCCTCATCATACCGCCTCCTGTCTCGAGGAGGTGGTGGACCAGATCCGCCGTGCATGGGCTCGGCTATGGCCATATCCCCATCATCCCGCCTTCTCCTCCTCGACCCGTCGTCGTAACCCCCACCGCGTCTGTCGTCGTATCTCTCCCTTCCGTATCCACCTCCACCTCCACCATACGCCTCATCACGCCCGCCTCGTCGATGATCCCGGTCGTGGTCTCTGTCCCGATGTCCGTTCTCCCCACCTCGGCTGTGATGCCTGTCGTCGCCCTCGTCACGGTGTCTGTGCCTCCTCTCTCGGTCGTCTCGCTCGCGGTGGTGGCTCCTGTGACTGCGGCCTATATCCCAGTGTCAGCAGCGTGTACAGATGAACTCGCCAGGAGCCAGTACTGACCTTCCTCATCTCTCTCTGCGGCCTTGTAGGAGGAAGCAGCTGCTTCCAGGGCGTCTGAACGTGGACTGTCAGCTAGATGTCGACGGGCTGAAAGTCTGACGTAGCTCACCGTACTCCGCGTCCATGGTGCGAGGTTATGGTCTGAGTCTCTAGCCTGTTTACAGACGTCTTTGAGTATCAATATCGCTGTTGTACTTGCTGTTGTATCAGGACGTTCTGCTCTCTCACCACCGCCAGCGTAGGATTTCGGTGTTATGTGCGGGATTAAATAAGAGTGGCACACTTTTCGCCACCCACCCGCCGCTTGGCCCACCTCCACTTCGTAAAAGTTGAACGGTGGCTACGGTTAGTTGACGGTTAGCAACTTAGCAGCGTCAAGCACGACTCACAACTGTGTCCTCTCCATACCCGAATCGCTTCATCAGTTATGTCGTCAGCAGCAGCGGGACCCCAATTCGATGCCGCAGCCAGAGTGCGTCATCAAGGCGTATCGTACGGAGAAGGATCGAACTGACGCTCTCGTAGCAAGAGCTGGCCGAGTTCGCCCAACAAGAGTGAGGGGATTGACGATATGAGGACCTGTCAGTACTGGACTGATGCTTGGAACTAGGCAGAGCAGATTCAAGATGCAGCAGTCTGTTCAGGAACTGACGGATACATGTGAGTAGAGTCCTTTCACACATTGGTTCGATGACGAGACTGACTTCTCTGCAGGCTGGAAGAAGTGAGCAGAAATGGCAAGCTCGCAGGAAGATGTACGATGACTGACCAGATTGCAGGTGCATTACCGGTAGTATCGGCGGCAAGTTCTCAAGGTAAGCGTGCAACTTCTCCCAGTTTCTAAACCTGTTGGCTAATATCGCCTGCAATAGAGGCGAAGCGAGCTGCTTGGAGAACTGTGCGGACCGATTCCTTGACACTAGTCTGTTCATCGTGAACAAAATCCAACAACAAGGTGGTCAGCCACACTAGTTGCGACAGTTCATCACCAACAAAATATTACACCATAACATGTATCGACCATAGCAAAAATACATGTAAAATTACAGGCATCGACAGATCTGCCACTCAAACGACGGGTTCGAGTGTATCGCCGAGGATTCCAATATTGGTCAACTGCTCAGATACGCAGAGAGGGGTATCACCATTAGTGGCATTTGCAATCCTGCTGCCTCTTCGCCCTTCACTCTGGGTCTCATGACAATGCTGCCGATCTGATCAGCATCGACCTCCACGGACCTCGATCAACTATTAACTTACGAGGCCTTTTGCTCGATCTCAGGCTGACTCTTCAGACGCTGGAATTCGAGGTTCCGGATCAAGATGAACAAGATGACTTTGATCTCGGCGAGGGCAAATCGGTACCCTATACAGTTCCTCGTCCCACCCAAGAACGAGAGCAAGTTGCCCCAGATGCCCGGGACGTGCTTCAACTTTTCGGAGTCAACAGAGTCGTATCGGTCAGGGTTGAATTCGCGGGCGTCTGGACCCCAAATCTCCGTCGAGGTGTTCACACTCATAAGTGCTAGGAGCTATCAGTACTTCGTCGTGGACTGGCACTTACGAATCACTATATTGGTGCCTTTGGGGATCGTGACCGACTCCAGCATCGTACCATCCCGCCCTCTCAAAGGCTTGCCCAACGGGATGACCGTGTCCTTTTGAGCTTCTCGCACGGTAAGTGGCACAGGGCCCAAAAGACGAAGCGATTCTCGAATTACATTGTCGAGCAGTGGCAGAGTGTTGAGAACATCCCTGAGTAACCAGAGTCAGGTGCAATCCGGAATGGTACGACCCAAGCTCACATCTCTGGTCTATCGTCCGAAACGGCCGTGACTTCTTCTCGGAGCCTTCCTTGGATTCCGGGATGAAGGGCAAGTAAATGGAGGATCCAGGTGAGCGCTGTTGATGAAGTCTCATTGCCGGCTAACATCTGTAGACTGTCAGTACAGGGTGGTGATTTCGGATAAGGGTTACACACAAATGTGGTGATCTGCGCGAGAACTTCGTCGTCTGGCAACCGCTGATCGTCTCTGAGGTCGATGGCCATGTTGGCTTTGACAACGATGGAGAGGAGATCTTTGCCGATATCGGTTCCCTTCTTCAGGTTGTTGGAATGGGCTGCAAGGACGGCTCTCTTCTTCTTGGCGAGGAGTTCCTGGGGAATGTCAGAAGGGATCCCTGTGAAGATTGAAGAGGACTTACCAATCCAACCTTTTGAGCTATCTTTCGGCTGCTGTTCAGCACCCTGGTGCGCTTGGTTGGCTGGATATCATATAAGCCTTAGTACTCTTCAAACAAGACGTGCTATTCACCAGATAGGAGGCACCGGGGACGACTTCTTGGAATATTGACATGGGGGTGATGGTCTGACCGACCGCGAACATGTCTCTATACGCCTCTGCGAGCTCGTTCCTCGGCTCGGATAACGCCTTGAAATCGTAGTCGAAGCCAGCTAAGCCGATGACATCGAGTGTCGCTTGTCCGAGATACTTCATCACGTCCATCTGTTTGCCGCCTTTCACCTCGTCGCCTACTCTGATCGGCGTTGGAGAACACTGGGCCTCGGAGTCTTCGATCAGGGCGACCATTTTGTCTTTGAGCTCGTAGGCTTTGTCGTAAAAGATCGGGATCATGCCTCGGATATTGGCTGGATTGAAAGCTGACTGCAGAATCTTCCTCTGTCTTTTGTGTTCGTGACCCTCGGACACCAAGAGGCCGTTTCCAAGCAGCTCGACGAGCGCCCTCCTCAACGAGGTCGGTTTCTGGAACACATCAGAGTGATTGAGGATGTACGACAAGGCCGTTGTGTCGGTCGTGAATAATCGAGAAGAATTGAGCATAAATTTGAACCTGATCGTGTGCCCGTACTGCTCTACCCACTCCTTTTCTGGGACCGAGGGAGGAGCATCTAGGATGGTTTTAAAATTACCCCAGAAGAATGAGTCCCTCGGTGGCCCTACTGCGTGCTCAGCAGAGTATCTATCGCGGTCCTGACGGGTCATTACATACCAGGAACATTCTTGTATGATATCTGGAAGTCTTGGTAGAATTCCAGGTAGATGTACCCAACAGCCAGTATCGTACTCAAGACACCTAGACTCCATAGCGCGATAGACGTCCAGGTGTTGCTGCTGAGAAGATGCGGTAAGACCGGAAGGGATAGAGGCGACATGTCGCAATTATCGTTTAGAGGATACTGTAGTCTGACACACTAGTCTTTCCGTCTCTGAAGTCGAGGTGAAGAAGGGTGGATATTACGCCTCTTCTTACCCCGTTGACCTATATGGATCGATTCGGAGAGCTGATGAGTCGGTGATCTCTCTACGGGCCCCGGGTGTACTCTCCGTTGCCGATAGCGCTGCCCAGTTGGAGCTCCTTGGTTCCCCCTCCCCCGCGGTCATCTCGTCGCCGTCCGTGAGCGGTCAGCGCGGTCAAATCAGTCGGCCTAGTGAATCGCAACGACTACGCGACTCTTTGTCAGAGCATCAGATAGTCGAACATCTATCAACGAAGTAAGGATACATGTGCAAGTACAAGCATCAGAACATCTCCTGCGAGTTGCCTGCGAGGCAGTGGGTTGGGACATTCCAGAATTCGAAGACACCCCCCCTACGCGCTACGAGCGGACTACGCCGAGAGAGGTTTCACCATCAACGGCATTTGCAATCCTGCTGCCTCTTCGCTCTTCACTCTGGGTCTCATGACAATGCTGTCGCTTGCGTCAGCGTCGACTACACGGATGACACGTTCAGATCGACTTACGAAGCCTTTTGCTCGATTTCAGGCTGACTCTTTAGACGCTGGAATTCGAGGTTCCGGATCAAGATAAACAAGATGACTTTGATTTCGGCAAGGGCGAATCGATAGCCAATACAGTTCCTCGTACCGCCCAAGAACGAGAGCAAGTTACCCCAGATCCCCGGCACATGCTTCAACTTCTCGGAGTCCAGAGAGTCGTACCGGTCGGGAATGAATTCGGCAGCGTCGGGACCCCAAATTTCCGTTGAGGTGTTCACGCTTTTGATTGCTAGGAGCTATCAGTATCTCGTCATGAACGGAGGAGCTACAGAGAGCCGCACTTACGGATGAAGACGGTGGTGCCTTTGTTGATGGTGACCGAATCCAGCATTGTGCCATCTCGCCCTCGTAGAGGCGTACCTAATGGGATAACCGTGTCCTCCTGAGCCTGTCGAACGGTGCTCGGCACGGGGCCTAGCAGTCTTAATGACTCTCGGATGACATTCTCAAGCAGAGGCAGAGTGTTGAGGACATCCCTGACGAGCCATCACCATCAGTAGGTGTCCCCTAGAGAAGGGGGCGTAACGGCTCACATCTCTGGTCTGTCGTCTTGAACCGCCGTAACCTCCTCACGAAGCCTGTCTTGGATCTCGGGGTGAAGAGAGAGCAGATGTAGGGTCCAGGTGAGCGCCGTCGACGAGGTCTCATTGCCTGCCAACATCTGCCGGCTGTCAGTATGAGGCCTTCCGGGTCAACGGATGATACGCACAAACGTAGTGATCTGCGCGAGGACCTCCTCGTCTGGCATTCTCTGATCGTCTTTGAGGTCCGTGGCCATGTTGGCTTTTACAACGATGGAAAGGAGATCTTTGCCGATGTCGGTTCCTTTCTCCAGATTGTTAGAGTGTGCTGCGAGGACAGCTTTCTTCTTGTCGGCGAGGAGTTTCTGACCAAAGATCAGCTACCGAGTCGCAGCGGAAGAAGAAGACCTACTGATCCAATCTTCTGGGCTATCATTCGACTGTTGTTGATGACTCTGGTACGCTTCGTCGGCTGGATGGCGTGTCAGCCTGAGCATTCTCTCCCAACAACACGCGCTACCCACCAGATGTGAAGCACCAGGGAAGAACGCTTGGAAGATGGCCATGGCGGTGATACTCTGACCAACCGAGAACATGTCCCTGTACGCCTCCGCCAGCTCGTTTTTCGGCTCGGACAGAGCCTTGAAATCGTAGTCGAAGCCAGCTAGGCCGATGACATCGAGTGTTGCCTGACCGAGATACATCATGACGTCCATCTGTTTACCGCCTTTGACCTCGTCGCCAGCTTTGGTTGGAGTCGGAGCACACTGCGCCGTCGGGTCTTCGATAAGGGTGACCATTTTGTCCTTGAGCTCATAGGCTTTGTTGTAGAAGATCGGGATCATGCCTCTGATGTTGGCTGGGTTGAAAGCCGATTGCAGGATCTTCCTCTGTCTTCTGTGATCGTGACCTTCAGAGACCAAGAGACCATTGCCCAGTAGGTCAATCAATGACCTTCTCGCTTGATTTGGTTTGGGGAACACATCGGCGTGGTTGAGGATGTAAGACAAGGCCGTGGGGTCGGTGGTGAAGAAACGAGAAGAGTTGAGCATGAATTTGTACCTGATCGTGTGTCCATACTGCGCGACCCATTCTTCATGTTTACCGAGCGGAGGAGCGGCTATGATGGACTTGAGATTGCCCCAAAAGAACGATTCTCTCTGGGGTCCTGTGGTGTGGTCAGCGTAAATCTATCGCAAATTCGCGATGTCCAGGCTGGACTTGTCATAGCACACACCAGGGACATTCTTGTACAGGATCTGCGAGTCCTTGTAGAATTCAAGGTAGATATATGCCAGAGCCAAAACGGTCCCCAAAGGACATAGGATCCACAGTGAGATGGAGGTCCAGGTGTCGCTGCTCGGAAAGATCGGAAGGGATAGAGGTGACATGTCGCGTCGAAGCTAGTGAGAGAATGGTCTGGATTCCAAGTCTACCTGCTTCGTGAGGTCGTCGTGTGTCCCAAGCTTTGAGTCGAGACGGAGAGCAGAGCGCTGACGAGTCGGCGGTCTTGCTGTAGACAGCTGTAGACCCTTGTAGACCCCATATGTTCTGTCCGTTGTCGCAGCACTGACCAGTCGTTGCTCGCTCATTTGCCCTCCCCCGCGGTCATCTCGACCCCGTCCAGTAGTGAGCCCCGCTTATCCTGGGGACCGGGGCAGCTAGCTATATTTACGGCAGCACAATTTGTAGCAATGTTGACCGAGGCACGGAGGCGACATCCAGAAGCCATATTTTGGACAGGCCTAACCCCTCGGAGACAAGTAGGCTTCAGGACCCCGAGCCAAACAAAGGCATGGCCAGGTTAGGCTTGACGGCTCCCCCACTCTCCTCCCTCCACTCCGTCCGGCCGCGACTTGCCGGCGTACATGCGGTCCGTTTGTGCTCTCCTATTCCTTGTCGTCGTTCAACGCTTCTCTGAACCATTTCTCTGTCTTCACTTCATCCGTGATCCTAAAATCGACCACAACAAGACCACAGCTCACTCAAGAAAAATTATCCACGCACCATGCCCGCTGAATACACTCTTACCAAGGATGCCCCAGCTCCTCTGGAGAACATCGTGAGTCCGCTAGTGCACATCAAGGACGGCGGGTGAAAGCTTGGCTGACGGTATGCGGACAGTACTCCCAAGCTGTCCGAGCGGGAAACTACGTCTACACCAGTGGATCCGTCGGCATGACCAAGGAGGGCCAGATGGTCGAAGGCACCGTCGGCGACAGGACCAGGCAGGTTTTGCAGGTGAGCCTATAGTCCTTCAAACCCAGGTATCCTGCCCCGGCTCGTCCTGTTTTTGATCAAAGTACCCCGTCTCGCGATCTCCGAGGGCCAGATACAGACAGACGCGGCTCAATGCAGCTACTGACACATCTCTAGAACCTCGACGCCGTGCTCAAAGGCTCAGGCATGACGCTCAAGAACGTCGTCAAAGCGAACATCTACTTGTCCAACTTGCCTCGAGACTTCAATGCCGTCAACGAGGTGAGTGCCGTGACAAGGCAATGTCTCCTTCAGCTGTTCCTCGCGAGCGGCTGCCCCAGCTGATCCGATTCCTCTAGGTATGGAAGGAGATGATGCCAGAGCCAAAGCCCGCTCGAACCTGCATCGGAGTCAAAGATCTCCCTGCTGGCGGAACAGACGTCGAGATCGAGTTCGTCGCCTACGACGGCTAAGGGCTATCGCAGGAGGGTCATTTAGTGGGTGACGTGAATCTAGCACGGGGACGTCTCATGTATACAAGCTCGACAATGGGGCTCTACGTCGGGTCACCTAGCTCTATCCGACAGCAAATCTGACAACATGTTTTCGATCCTCTTCTGCCTTTTGTCAATCTCGTCCAACTTGTCCCTCCACTCGTCGTCCTTGCCTCTTGGGACGTAGCCGCCTCCGCCAGCAGCTTCTATCGCACCTCCGAGCCCTCCTCCTCCTGCTCCACCTCCACCACCCGGTTTTCGCTCACTCTCCCTCTCCTCAACATCAGACGCCTTACCGATACGCAAAGATTGGTAACCCGTGTCCAATATCTTAGAAGCGGTATTTGGCGTCATTGTACCGCCTCTGTCGTCGTCACGACGGGGGAATGGTATGGACGTCGGCAAGGGCGATCTGGACCGCATACGACTCTCAGACCGTGATATCGTCGGTCGTGGTGTCTGAGAACGAGATGGGATCGGGGATAGTGGACGGGGCGTCCTCGTCCCTTCCGCCTCCATCTCCGGTGCGGCAGCGAAGACACTCTGCGATTTCGCTTTGTCACTTGCGATATGGCTTGACGTGGGTTGGTCGTATCCCGCCGCAGTTGCGCTCCCGTCGGTAGTTCCACCTTGAGCGCCTGTACCCAGTCCGGTCTGCTCGGCAACACCCGCGATCGCACTGGCAGTTCCTACTGGCGCTGGTCGTCCTGACTTTCTCCTCTCCAGTAGCGATACCACAGGTAGCTGTGGCGGCTGAGTCGAAGAGGACGGTTGTGACGTTTGTGCTGGTTGAGACGATTGCGACGACTGTGGTTGTTGTGACGATTGACCCCTTGACATCGACTTTGACCCAGCCATCGCACCCGTTCTATTCCTTGGCGAGACCATACCGCTCAATCCAGTGTTGTACGACTGTGACATCGCCAATAATGGATTAACCATACTCTGCCGTCGTTCCCGGAGCCGATCGTTGATCAAATCGGTGTAATCCCCCGACCCCCTCACAAACAATCTTGCCAAAGGGCTCGGCTCGTGGATGGACGAGTTGCGTCGAGGACGGTTGCCATATGGCAGTAGTGGGTTCCTAGGCGGGAACGAAGTTGCTTGTGGGGAGGGAGCATTGTCCGGCATGGAGTTATGCCGCGATCTCGATTCGTCCCGCCGTTTCCGTCTTGCTGCTTCTTGATCATCGTCGGTTGCGAAAGACACATTCTGGCCTTTTCCTCGAACAGTGCCTTCGTCGTCATCGTCTCCGTCGTCGTCATTTCCGCTTAAGACTCGGCGAGGCGATGCAGATATCGGAGCACTTTGCGGAAACAAGTATACGTCTCCACCAGATGTGAGTGCTGAAGAGTCAGAGTCGGGTCCCTTCCCAGCCTCGAGATTGAAGTCCATCTCCCTGTCGGCCATCGGGGTGTCGTCCTCGAATGCTGGAGGGAGTTGCAGTTCCTCATCTAGGTTCTCCTCATCCCAGCCGCGGTAAAAGCTGCCGACCTCACGTTCAATCTCGAAGACAGCACTGATATCCTGCTTGGAGCCAAAGTTGTCGAATCCAGCTAGACTCGAGTCAGCTTGCACCCACATGCAAAACCACTCTCGGGGGGGGCGGGCTCACCTGCTTGAGTCAACTTCCGGGGTAAACTTCCAACGTATTTATCCGCAAAGTCGCCAATAGTCTCCATGAGTGATGCCTCGCGGTACTTCTGCCTTTCGTACAGCGCTATAGCGATCAATACCGGGAAGTTGGACGCCCGTATCATGAACACTAAGATTTGTTAGCTTGATCTGATCGTCTAGAACACGCTGTAGTTCACCATTCAACTTGTGAAACCTGCAGAATGATCAGCTTGTAGCCGGTGCTCTGATTTCAATACGCACCATCTCGGGTTCAGAATATAGCTCATCGGCCACATGAACACCACGGCAACGAGGTTGAAAGGAAGTTGATAGCTGAACACGGCGTCTATGTCATATCAGACCTGAAATTTAAGACGGCATGGTATGACTCACCTGCTTTGACACCCTCGATCGTCGAGACTGCTTTTCGGAACATTGACTGCCGGACATCAGGATCCTTCAGACGCGGCAGTATTGATGACTTACCTCGGCTGCAGCATCAGCATTGATGGTAGCAAAAGTGTTACCGAGGATGGCGACCAGTACGGTCAACAGCAGTGTGTTGGACAGCAGGGCATATGTCACCATCAATACGGGGCCGAGGAAGGGGTGTACGTCGTCTAAGATATGACGACAAATGAGCTTGGGATCTGACACACTGAGAATTACTCACGCGACGTCTCGAAACCCGACGCATCAAGGCCGAAGTATACCTCCAAAAGCCACCACCCGATCTGCGACAGCTCAAACCTGTAAGTGCGATCAGCACCCTAGTAACCTTTGAAGCCAGCTGGGATAGAGAGTCTTACCTTCCCTGGCCGAGGGTGAACAAAGCATAGAGGAACCCAAGGAAGCAAAAGATACCGATACTCATCAAGACTAACCGATCATCAGCGTAGCACGGGACTTTGGTCTTCTGGCGTCCTCACAGAAGAATTCGGTGAGCATCGAACGAATACTGAGAACCATCAAGTTATTGGCCAAAGTGACGAAAGCCAGTCGGGGGAAGATGAGGACAGCCCCTATAGCGTGTGTCAGCCGGGCCATGGACTCTGCAGCTAGATTTTGTCTCACCTATTGCCAGCCAGTCGGCGCCAAGAGCCATGGCATCATCGTCGCGGTAATGAAAACCATAAGTTCGCGAGACCAGGTAGACGAAGTAGATGAGCATGAAGACGAGGTCGAATCCGTTGACCAAGGAGCTGCTGAAGACTAGGCAGCAGCAAAAGTCATGATCAGCACTTGTTTGTCCGTACCAGTGATTATGATCACCTTTTAGTCCGTGCTCTCTGATCGCAGCGAGCTTATCAAGAGAATAGGCTGATTTCGTCAGTCGTTTTCGATGAAAGCATGCAATGTAGATAGCGACCACTCACACAGCGCGTAGATGATGAAGATCCCTTCCTTCCAGACGATATGGTCCTCCTCAAGGCCCTCCACAGCTAGGACGTAGAGTATGAATAGGATGACGAAGTTGGTGTATTCTATCGATGAGCGAATTTTGGGAACCTTCAATCTTTGATGATAATCCGTCAGCTCTTCCGTAGCCACGCAATCAGGTGATCTGACACACCGATAGTGATCCAGCAAAGGCGCTTTATGAGGGTTGTACATTTGCAATGGCTTCTTCTTGTAGTTCTAGTCCTCGATTAGCATTTTAGGCTGATATTGGGGCAGTGAGACCACTCACGTCCGCTATAAGGGCGTGGGAGTTAGAGCCCGAGTAGATGATCCTTCCCGACCAGATCCCCTCTACAATTTGCGATCAGCTATGGTGGAGAGCCGGACCTGCCACATCGCCTACCTATAACCTTTTGACAAGAGGGACTTCGGATGAAGCGCTTCGAGCTGCTGATGATCGCCATCTAGATTGTTGAGCGCCATGACCACGACCCGAGATGTCTATCTCTTGCTCACCTCAAGGGCGTTCCCATTCTGGGTCAAGATATCCTCATCACCATCCTCTTTCGCCCGTTCTATTACTTCTTCTGACGCTCCTTGGAACAGCGCCCAGGGCGTGAGCAGTACTGTAGCGAGAGGCAAGCTCCGCTCTGACCATCCACCTGGAAGAGCCTCAGCGATGGAAGAGAGGCATTCAACTCACGCAAGACCCGAATCGCCAGAATCTCGCATAACGTTGCTCGAGCCACGCTGAGGGTGTTTATGGACAACTGTGTCGAGTCGCGCATGAATTGAACCTTGTTGAGCAAAAGGCAGAAGACTATTGCCAAGTGATCAGTTGTCTGTCTCGAATTCGGCTATATGCTCGAAGCAGGTCTGCCTTCACAGGGTGGAGAGCTCACCGGTGGCCTGATTCCGCAGCTCGAGGTATTTGTCAGTGAGCGGTCTGAAGGATGCAATCAGTCAAAGCCCATGGCCAGCCGGTAACTGCGAACCTGATGATGGTATAGGTAGAATCGGGCGCGATGAGCTGTTCATACGTCAAAGGTGCGTCTAAATACTACATGAGCTTGACAGACCGATGGTACGCGTGCGCTTGTACTCGCCTATATGGGTGAGGATGTCCACTCGGATGAGGTGGATCAGGGGGTATACTTGGGTCTAAGAAGGGCTTTAGCTGGGTACATGACTCTTCCAGTGGTCCGAAGTAGCTATGATGGAGCTCTGGACCCACCTCGCTCAAGACTTTGGACGAGATTGCAGAGGTTGGCCCAAGCAATGGCGTCCGCTCAGCCTCCATTGTCGACCGATAAGTCATAGCGCGCGACGTATTCTCGATTTGATGGATCCTTAGAGGTTTGACGGAATCATCATTCGTCCTGTTTGCCGAGGATTTGAGTAGCACAAGACTCGAGGGTATCTGTGGCCTTGACGGCGCCCTTGAAGCTTGAAAAACAAGCGATCAAGAGTGCATTCTATTGAGCTGGCACTATCAGTACGGCTCCAGCAACTTTGGCTCGATGAACTCCGAACGCGTTTCATACGTGTTGATGACGTCAGCGACAGGCTCAAACGCAGCCATTACTACGAGGTCCTGCGATTGTGAGACTGGGACCAGTGGAACGGTGATCGATGATCGGTCAGGCTCTTTGTAGAACTACATGCATGATATACGTAGCGCCGTGCATCTATTATTCGTCTATCCACTACCATGAGATAGCTCTGCCCAGTCGGGGCCAGCCCGCTGTCTGATTACAATGATACTTTTCTACCCAGCTCTCCCAATTGCCGAGCCTCCTCGCCTTTCACCACCATATCGCCCTGCGCCTGCTGTAGTGGATGGGATTCGCTGAGTCGACCGGGACTCCGTTTCTCATACGTGGGCGAGTTACTGGGGTTACTCGTCCTCTCGCCTTCCTTGTCCACAGCCAATCGCAGGGGCGGCAAGGTGAAATTGCCATTAGTTGCCTTGCCAGTTGAATTTGGGGCAGAGGTGTATTGATTCTGATGGGTTGCGACTGACACAGCTCCATTGGGACTGGTCTGTGCAGGGTTGAGAATATTCTGGCCTAGAGACATCCTAGGCGATTTGCCATTTTGCCTATCATCCCCGTCGGCAGATCCGTCCAACCGGCTCATTCCGCCATTCGGCGAGACAGATGTGCTGGAATTGCTCGATTGGTAATTGGGAGGAAGGAGGTGCGAGTTTGATGGAGAGATGTTTGGCCTGAATCCTTCCACGGCGGTCCCGTCTGATCTTCTATCGTCGGGCGGTAACGAAGCGTCATAATAGAAGCTAGGTGTTGGGTTGCTTTGAGGGGATGGGTAGGCCTGAGAATATGCTCGCACATCAGGCTTGGGCGCAAAGCCTTGCGTAGGAGAATATCGAGCCGGAGTCGCTGTCGGAGTCTGAGCAGGTGTGTATCGCGGATCTCGGAACTCGCGCTCATAGGACGAAATATCCTGTGGCGTGTTCGGCATGGGATAATCGAGAGGCGGGGCTGAGGTGGGAGGAGCAGAATTGGGCGCCTGGTAGTATGGCCGGTTCCGAGCTAGGTGATCGCTGTAAGGATGGAACCTGTCGGGATGCTGTAGAGATGGTGGAGGTGGGTAAGCCACAGGTCGGACATTGTTGCCGGATTGCGGGGGAAACGATTCTCTTGGTGGGATGTAAGCTTGCGGAGGGGGATATGCTGCATACTGAGGTGGATAGCGAGTCGGTGGGACAGATGATGAGGGATGAGCTGCGTAGCCGTCCCTCATGGGCGACCTTGCCCTGTCGTTGGAATGCATGGTCGAGGGTGGCGCAGATCCGCCCATGTGCGATGGTGGAAACGAGGCAGCCCTCCTGGCGCTGTTGTATTCCTGTTCTCGTTTGTGTTCCCACTCTGGCCAGACACCGGGGGTCACCTTGATTGACGCGAGTATGGGCAGCTGGTGAGGAAGGGGTAACGGGTTGTTGGCGTCTCCTTGGGGGTTGTGCTAGAGATCCTAGTCAGCGAAACTTCCCTGTATTTGGTAACGGGTGACTAACCTTGGACGAATAGGCTACAACGTGGAATTTCTTGGCCTTGCCTGTCGCAGGATGCGTCATAGATGTCGAATACGTCTGCTTGATCAACGACTCGACTTTGTTGTACGAGTTGTAGGGCATGTCAGGGGCACCGCCTTGAGCTTCACGATCTTGTCGCGGGGGCGGTGGTGAATGGTTGTCAGACGACCTGTAGGAGTCAGCTTCTGGGACCATTACGCATGCAGGCGCTACTCACTCTGTATAGACCAGGAATCCACCTCCGCCAACACGGGAAGCCCCCCATCTCCTTCCGTCGGTCCAACGGCGCATGTTGGTTTCCTCTACGTAGAAGATTAGGATCAGCAACGTTACATCAGGAGGCTTCAGATACTCACCTTCCTCCCATACCCAAACTGTGCCTGGGCGAATCATAGCTCTCTCAGGCCCAGTCAACCGCCGCGTGACTCTGGGCACAAGGCCTAATCGGACGGCTTCCAGGATGTGGATGCTGACGAAATGTCAGTCCTGCAATTCCGGCGTTCTTCCGGGACAACTTTTTCCTACTCACGCGTCTGCCGGTGATTTCAGAGCACATATCGCGGCGGGCTGCTGCGTCGAGGCTGTGGGGTACATGTTGATTGAAGTTGCCTTGGTGGTTGACAGAGAACGACTGGCAGGTGTATGCAAGTCCGCGGTGCGATCAAAGCGACGTCTCCGTTGTCGGAAAAGTCGGTCGGGCGGTCGAAATCAAAATCAAAATACCGCAGAACTCGTGGTTCCTTCGTCGTTTCGGATTCCGCTCTTTCGATACAGTGTGTTGATTATGCAGCAGCTGATGTCGGAGGCACTGCTCTGCACGAAGATCTCGAGGATGATCTTCCCAGTTGCGATAGGCAAAATGGTGATATGCTTGGTGCGGGAGAGCAGTCGTCCCGTTCCAAGCTAGTGTGGTGTCGGATAGCTTGGTGGACTAGGCGGTCACGACTATGATCGTTCGGTGGATATGGAGGGATGAGGAGATGATAGGGTGCAATTATGTCGAAGGAGTGTTGTAAATTGGCCAGGGGTGGTCGTTAAAGACTCGAGGCATACTTGGGTTATGCTAATTGTATAAGTACGACGTCGAAGGAAGCCTCCGGGGGTTTGAACCGGATGGCGTCTGCTGTGACAGATCGGATCTGGGGGCCAAATTGCTGGGCAATGACAGGCAATGATGTAGAAATCTTGCCTCGTGCTTGGCCTTTGATCTGGTAGCAAGCGAGCCGCGGTAGGGATCTGGTGTGGCCGTGTGGGAGTGAACAGAGTTGAGTCGCCGTAGGAAGATTCAGATCTGGTTACGGATCGTGGATGTCTTCCATTTGGTCCCAATTGGCTAAACGGGAAAAAAGTTACGGCCACGCCTGCCCACGCACACCACCACACGAGCGGAGTCGGACCGAGTTTCAGATGAGCGTTTGGGTGACTGCTGGCCTCGACGGGAGCACTTGTCAAGCCAGTCGCAGCCAGTCAGAGCCAGTCGCGCTCGGAGGTAAATTACTATTTACGCATCTCAGCCTACGCATGCATGTCTCCTTTTACATTTCTCCGTCGTACTCTCCTGCCAGGCCAGGCCAGGCCTCGGCTGTTTCTCCTTGCCGCTCGGAGCCGAAAAAAGGGTAAAATGGAGATCTGGTACCTCAGTCACTCTCAGTCACCGTCCGGAGGCGACCAGCAGGATGACGGAAGAATATCAAAAGTGCCGCCGACGAAACCGCGAACCGAGCACCGCCAGGCTGCTGCAGGAGGCTACGAACGATGATGGGCTCCCTTGGGCTCCTCTGGCACATCCTTAGGCCGAGTCAGGCCATCCATAGCGACGTAAGCTACTTATAGCTGCACCGGTTTAGGCAAGAGCGCAGCAGTTGCCGACTCGGAAACAAGCTCATGAGTCTCATCCATCCTCCAGACCCAAACTCTCCCAGACATACAGCGTACAGTATTCAAGTGATCGATCACTCTACATATATATAGCTGCTCGCCCGCGAACGAAATTACCGTAGTTCTTGTAAAGGCTAATGCGACACCGCCGCTAGTGACAGCGGTTCTAACCGGTCCTAACCAGCAGTAACCATTCGCCAGTCGACCACCCGAACGATCCGGACCCCGGAACGATCGCCGAACTGCCCGAATGACAGCAAACGACGACGTGAAGTTAGTCATTTAAGTTTGTTTGGGACGCTAGTTACAGGACGCTAAGTAGCCTTGAGCAGCGCTAAGTACTGTACGTGTTATCTCCTGTTACAGCAGGCAGCAGCAGGCCACAGGAGCAACAGGCTGCAACCTGCTGCAACAGGCCACAGGCTGCTGAGGACAGTAGCGGAGAGTCTAAAGTAGCTGGGAGGTCCGAGGACGCTATTGACGAATAGGCACAAGCTTTCCCGGCGAATCCGGTTTAAGCTTGTTCTAGAATTTCATCTGATCAGCGAGGATCAGCGTCGATCAGCACTCAGCGCTACTCAGCGCCAGCTTCCAATCGGTGCACAATCAGTGATACACGACAATCCCATTGTGCGGCAGCTATAGCTTTTCCGTCCTAGTTCCTGCCTGTTCCTGCTTGGCCCGATGTTGCTCGATAATATCGCGCCCATAGCTGCCAATCGACGGTACGATGGTGTCACGGTCCAATTCTCCTTGCCGTTAATGACGCTGATGCTCAGGAGCTCAGGAGCATACCCGTACAGCAGGTAAACTGCTGTAGACTGCCACAGCCTCTCGGAGGGTAGATGTGCCGGTCGTGAGCGGTCGTGTACAAATTGGGATACGTCAGGTGTACTTGCGCAAGCAGATCATGACGAAGCACTGCCAGCACCAGTGTGGCCAGAGCACTAACGAAGCGTCTGTACAGGTTTGTACGTCGACAGAAGACCCTGCGTCTACATACCTCCGAGTTCCGTCCATTCTCCTAGCCACGCAAGCGCGATTTGAGAGGGGTTGAGACCTGTTGAGACCTGTATAGACCTGTTGAGACTGGTTGAGATCATGAGAGCTGGTGAGGACTACTCACACGTGTCCACCACTAATTCTCTCTATATGCATATTACGGCATTCAATGCGCGATTTAAATACAAGTGCAGCAGTTAAACCCGACCAAGCTTAAATGCGATCGGGCTGCCCATGGTCGCGCAATCTTCGCTTAGCGTTGGCTGGCGAATGATAATGAAGCCGACCAGCGTCCAAGACCGTCCACCATCGACGACAGCCGACAGCCTCGCCCTATAGGTTACAACAGGTTACGATAAATATAGTCGCAGTGCCGCGGCTGCAAGTCTCAGATCCTCAGTCGTCGATGACAGATGGGGTCCGTGAGGGTCCGTGGTTCGGGCTTCTCGAGGCCTCCTGGATTTCCTTGGACCTTCAGTGTATGATCTTGTATGATAGGGTCCTATCTGGCCCTATAGGGTCATGCAGGGTCATGCTGGGTCATGTCATTGTCATGTGCCGTCAGGTGCCGTCGGAAACTCGAATGGCAACACAGGCTAGGGCAACACTAGGCAACATGTCAGCAGGCATCAGCAACCTAAAATATAGCGACCTCGGGAGTTCGGGAGTGAGCCGGTTCTTAACCCCGATGAGATCGGACATCTGCAGACATCGGCCCAATGAGCGGTACAATACTTCCAAGATCCAGTACTGCCCTCATGCCTCCTCACGCCTTCAGCACTGCGGGTACCCTCGAGTCTCCTCGAGGACCTTCACTTGGGAATAGTTGCGAGTTGCGACTGGTACCAGGCCTTCTCAGGCCTCCCAGCTGGTTTCCGAGTCTCCGTCGGATCAAGCACGAGCATCGAGAGCGGAGGCGTACAGACGCTCGCGCCAACAACGTGCGAAATGAGCGACGCCTCCCCAGCGCCTCCCAGCGCCTACCAGCCCGCGGGCGGCCGAGCAGCTCAGCGCGAGCTTTGAGCTTCGAGCTTCGCGTTCCGATGGACCCTCCAACTTCCCACGAATGAACGGTCAAAGCTCCCGCGAAACGTTGACGTCGAATCGCTCCGTCAGGCTCCCTGCCGCCTAGGAGACACTGAAAGTTGCTGAAAGCTTTTGACAGCTACTGACAGCTACTCGTAGCCACTGAGAGCTATCGAATGCTACTGTACGGTTATCAAAAAGAAACTGCAAATCGAAGGAACTGCTCTAAAAAGTTGAGGCGGTAGTAAAAACAAAATATGGTCGGCAGGGCTGACACGATTACGATGTCCCTCTCTGCACTCGCGCGACTGGTAGACTCGAGCACCGGGACGCGAGCGCTGACGTGTTGCTGATGCCGATGCGCACCGATAATGCCATACACAATTCATCTCATGGCTGATAAGGTATCGGATACGAAGCTGATACAAATCACATCAGAAGTCGAGTTTGAGATCCAACTCGTTACTCGTTGCTCGGTCACCCAGGTCCACCATATAACATCCGCGCTATATCGGTTGCTGCCAGGTGAGCTCGTCGTAGTTGGCGAAATGGTGCATGCAATTGATGTTGGTCATGATGTCACCGAGCTTGAGGACTTTCTCTGTGCCGTCGCCAAAAGGGTCGCGTAGGTAGAGACTGATCATCAGCATGACGCGATGTGCTCTTACTCACGTCTGCGCATTGTCCACCATGGCTGCCTTGGTAATCGTGTAATCATGGTTTTTCTGCAGCCAGGCGTGAGACACTTCGCTCTTGGTTCCCAAGACGACTGGGGACAAGGGAGCATGTGTCGCGATTTCGTCTGGAAATTCAGCATTTCCCCCGGTAAAGCGTTACTCACAGAACTGATCTTGTGTCAACCCCGACTCGATCACAGAGTCTCGGTTTACCAACACCGCAAACCACATGTCGGCGCCTTTGCCACTCGGATAGTCTTTGAAGAACTTGATCGTGGCTCTCTCGAACCCGTCCACCCACCACACGGGCCGCGGCGTATTGCCCATCTGGTCCGTCGCATATGATACCGTCACCCAATCGTCCGTTCCGGACTGCTTCCATACTCGCGGGTTGCGGCCTTCCTGGTTCTGGTACTTGGTCAAGGTGGATGGCGTGGTCGCATTGAATAGGTGGAAGTTTGCCTTCTGGACATATGTCCCGTTGTACTGCTCTCCTTGGTCGATTGCAGTCTTGAGCCATTCAGTGCCACCGGGTGCGTATGCGATCGCCGCCAGGGCTGAGAGTCAGCAATATCCATCGGCGAGACGTACCTGATACCAAGCCAGAATCGTCCGCGATGGTCCCTAGTCTGATCAGTCTTCGCTCGATATGTATTAAGGCCCAGGAGACAGCCCAAGCTCACCATTACCACAATCCGCTAACACTGGTCCGTTCGGACCCCAGAGCGGTTTCGGCTCTCCATTTCTCCTCTCTATGCCACGTTCTTGGTATCTTGGCTGTCTCGCGTAGAGGTCTCGCCTGGGTAGTCGGGCAAGAGCCGCTGCATGTATCAGCTCTGCGGAACCACGGTCACTTACATGGTCCAGCCATCAGCACGCCCAGGATTGCAAGTATCGCTCCTCTCATGTTGTTCTCGGAGAATGGTTCAGTGTACACATAGCATCACCTCGCTGTCCTGTGTTTATATCACCTCATCCGTAATGTCGCCAGCTCACACGCAGGGTCATATCCCAAAGGAAGTCTCGCACTCCTGGTCAAAGGTCGGCAAAGGCCAAACCTCCAACATGTCGACGAGAGGTCATCCTTTCACGTGCTACCTCAATATCCCTGGCTCAGCCCAATCTGGTGCCAGATCGAGATGAGACGTGTTGCAGAGATGCGTGAGCCAAGCAAGGAGGCGGTGGAAGTGCATCAGGGTGGTCTACGGATCCGCTTTACCTTTCACGGTTCAGGAGATCTCCGTGATTGTCGAGTAAGGCCCCAGGAGGGGTAGCGTTGTATCCGCATTGAGTTCCAGAGGCCTACAGCCTGGCAGGACATCTGGGTGTCGAGTTCCCAGATGCTGGGAAGTGGGACGTCGAGCTGGGTCTTCGACCTCGACGACGATTGATGTTGACTGCCATGTCAACGAAAGTCACCAAGTGGCCGGTCCAAATGTAGCGTTCTTGTACCGGTCGGCTCACTTTTGCGTTAGTGGCCATCACACTTTGCATACCGTGCGCATGTATAGGTGAGCTAGGTGAGGTCGCTGCGCTGCGAGCGTTAACAGCCCCGAGGTAAGTATACGTCAGGTGTCATCCTTTTATCTGTGAGCAGTCTGTTTCAAGCAAGCCATTGCATACCGTGCTTCGAGCAAGTCTCAAGCTCTGGCCGATCGCTCTTCCTCCGACACCTCGAGCACCCACCGATGCAACACTCCCAAAAACATTTCCTCCCACCCGTCAGCCCTCTTCGCCACGACTAGCGGGTCAAAGGCGATCAGGGGTACATCCTTACCGCCGCGCTTGACGAATCCGCTCCGGGTCGTGGGCTGCTTGTTGTCGGTCGTCTCTGAGCCCGACTCGCCTGGTCCAAGTGCTGGGGACGGAGACTGCTGTCTAGAAGTGGCCGGCGACACCGAGGACGTCCTGTTGGGCAGCACTGATGGAGGGTTTAGTAGAGTCGTAGATGGATGAGATGGCATGGTTATCGGCAGCTTGTACCGATGCCGCAGAGCACTAGACATGGTCAGACGTGGTCTATTTTCGTTACTCACGCAGCCCAGCACGTCAGGTTGTTGACCCGTCTGAATGTCCATGCTTTGTCCGTGACTGCTTCATCGTGGTCTCCTTCACCGGGACTCGGCGAGGCCGTTCGAGACGTCTCATGTATATCCTCGATCGGAATGAAGCCCCATGTCTGTGAAGACGAAAGCACCGCAGAGTTGAAGGCTTGAGTCAGAACGAAGCCATCGCTACGTACATCTTGGTAAGCTCACTGTCGAGGCGACACCAATGTCACTCACGTGAGATAAGATACCAGTTCCCTGTCCCGTCCATCATGGCCAGGTCGAGGCAATGTCTTTTGTAGATACTCAGGTAGATGGGCATTGATGAACAGAAAGAGGCGCTCTGGAACGGGAATTGTCAATACCTGCTCGTCATTGATCCTTTGATAGACACTGACCCGTCTCTCTCCCTTGCCATTGGTCCTTTGCCCACTCCTCCAATTCTCCTGGAGTCTGACCCTCTCGCACTCCAAACATGTGTTCCACCACTCCCACCCACTTCCTCACGCTGTCCCTCACATTATCCCATCTCTCCTCGTCGCTTTCCATTTCTCGATACATACGACCTTCCTGTATGATTCTGTCCTCCCAGGTCACTAGATGCGCATTCTCATTGTGATGTTGAGCCAATGCGTTGAGGCTATAGTCCTCTTCGTCAGAATCGTAAATGTCGGGCTCAGTGAAAGTGGTGGAGGTGGGTCGAGCCGACTCTTGATCCGATAATATGGAAGACGCCGTTGTATCGCTTTCACTGGTGATTGTATCGTATCTCGGTCGCGGTGGCGTTTCCACTTCAATTCTCAACGACTCTTCTAACGCTCTCAAGCCACCTAAGACCTCCAAGGCTGCTTTGCGGAGTTCTGCGAGTTCGTCTGCCTTGCTCGGAGCATCATTGAAGGAAGAAGGACCCAAACTGCTTTTCCTAGGTGGATTTGATCCATGGCTTACTGCTCGGGGCAGAGGTGAGCCACTCGAGGGGCGAGACGGCGTTGAAAAGCTACTGCGCGGCTTGTTGGCCTTCGGCGGCGCGAGATGGATATTGGATCCGGATGCTTTCCTATTGACGGGGTTCGACACCGACAACACTAGTGATCTGATACGGCGGATAGTCTGAGCGGTATTGACGAGAACGCTGGCCGAATCTTTGCCTCCTCTGTTGATCCTGCCCGGAGTAGTAGGCGAAGAGAGATTCATCGAGACCGTGGGTGACGTGGGGAACATGACCGTAGCTGAGGAGACCATACCGGAGCTGCCACCACCCAACGACCAGGTATTGCGGAGGTTGTACACCAGTCCTCGGGCTTCCCTCCTCGCCGTATTTGGATCTATACGCGGCAGATCGACTTCTTTCCACGGTTTCCTCTCCTTCATGACGGGTTTGGAGCCGCTCGATGACGAAGCTGGCGGTATATTCTCCTCATCCTCGTCGAGGCTGTTCAAGCCTTTGACTCCCACTCCACTCCCAGGTCGATGCTCCACAAGCCCTGCTCGAGCGAAATGCATTTGCAGATCTTTGATCGATCCTAGCATCTGGACCGACTCTCTCTTAGCCGCCGACCGCGAGATGTGCCTGAAGCGAGGGTTCTGAAGTGGCTGGATAGCGGGTACAGCAGTACCAGCAGTCGATGACATGTCCGGCAGCTTCGACGATGAAGCGGCTGGGTGTTCTGCGGACTCTGACATGGCGTCAAGGGAAGGGGTTGCTCGGCGCAAGCGACCACGGGTAGAGGTAGATGCGTCTGTTTCGGCGATAGGTTATTCGGTGACAGCGGACAATCGAGTTTTGACGGGATCGGAAGGAGCTGTCGAGGTGATCTGAGCAGCGCTTCCAGGCTCAAGTCTATGACTCCGGCGCAGAGTTGACAGGGGAGTCCCGCGAGGGCTGAGAACTGATCAGGATAGTCGTATGGTGTCGCCTATTGAGCCAAGGTGAGCTCGTGGATGCCTTCTAAAAGTCAACACATGCACTCACTCGCCCCCAAACACACCTTTCACTTTGTCCCAGCGCGACCGAGCGAGCCCAGCGCGTTTCAGCTTACCCCGCGGGGTAGAGGGCTCGGTCACAACGTGGTAGGCGTGCTGACTTCCGAGGTGCTGCGGAAGCCTAGTTCCCGCTTAGCTGCGCCTAAAACCTCACCCTGGGCTCTGGCTTTGCTTGAAGCGAAACTTCCGTCTGCTTCCAATCTGCTTCTCTCTTCTGTCTTTCACTTTCCTGTATCGCAACCTCGGCCACGACTCGACTGTATCCTACTGTATCGCACTAGGTGAGTCCAGGCATCTTCTCGGACCCCTATCTGCCCTCCTTCACTCCCTCCGGAAGAAACTTGCTTCGACAATTTGCACGTCAGTATGACAACTTTCAGGGGACCAGTCTCATCGAGACGGGCTTCCTTGTCTTTTGAAAGCGTACAACCTCGCACATATCTGATCATCTTCATTCTCACTCCGATTTGCAAACAGTGAGGGCTGGAAGTTAACCTCTAGTTCCGCAGGATCTTTGTATGCAAGATTGCACTTCTATCTGGACCTTCCTCGAAGCTTTTCCTCTCTGGGTACATCAGCACTGTAGATATTGGATTCACTCACCATCCTCTTTACTCCTTGACTCCACGCTTTCAGTCCCTCGTCCTGGCTAGGTGGACCTTTTGTCTTATCGATGCTTTGCGCGAGGTTAGTCGTATTATAGTGCGACAAAGCGGAGAAAGAATATCCTTACGTCAAGACTGGGCATGTCTCTGTCTGTTTACATGCCTCTACTGGACATGGGACTAATCAGTCTTGCCGATATATGTTACATAGTTGATCCTGAATATCATGCATCTCTTGCTGGTACTCTCCTCTCTTTCTGCTGAGCTCGTGACGCCTGGTCGAGTAGAGCGTGTCTTCTTAACAAGTTTTGAGCACTTCGGCCAGCGGTGGAGGTAGACCATTCCGGCATCTCTGTCAGCTCGAAGAAAATGCGTGTTGAAGTCACTCAGTCTACTCCTTTATCAAGCACATCTGCACAGTACCCTTTTGGCCAGCTCCATCATGATCGTGAAAGAGATCGTGGAACGACCATCCTCTTCCTCGTCGACCCCGCCAGCTCCGCCCAAACCTCCAAAATCGCTGGCCACCCATGGGTTTCCAGTCGCCAGACGAAGAGCTCTCAAGAGTGACAAAGCCGATGCGTCCACTGTCCTTCCTCCTAGAGGTGGTCCTCTGAGCCAAGGCGCCATCGCCTCCGGGTCCAAGATGAGCGAAGTGGAGGAAGTCAGAAGGGCCGTCGATGAAGAAAATCAACGAAGGGTTCAGGCCATGTCGACAGAAGAGCGAGAAGAGGAAATCGCAGAGCTTAGAGCTCGTTTCGGCAGCAAGCTGGACACTTTGGTTCACCGAAAGAGGAGAGATCCCGTCACGACCGCGTCCTCTGAAGCTGGTCCATCGAGAGTAAGCCAACCGCTCACCCGAAGTGGACCGCCGCCTGCGACAGCAAACGAAGTCCACCAGGTCAGGGAGCAGGTCGACGATGAAAACTGGCAAAAAGTTCGGGGAATGGATCAGGAAGAAAGACAGGAGGAGATAGATGAGCTGCAAGGGCGCTTCGGGAGCAAGGTTATGGACGCACTGAGAGCTCGTGCTGAGAAGCGAGGCAAAGGGAAGGAGGTTGCTACAAGTCAAACTGGTGATCCAGACCCGCGTCGTGAGTAGAGTGCCATATACTCAGCTGCTTCGGAATCTGATGAGCAATGTTTTGCACTTATAGCAAGCACGATATCAGTCGAGAAGCTTAGAACCTCCGCTTCCGAAGACATAACGCCTTCTGGTCTGAAGGAACGCTACTTTCCCAACCATGTCTCCGAGACGGACAAGTTGGCCTGGCTGCAACCATCCGCTCCATCGGCGGATTCCTCGACCCGGTTTGATCTGTCTGGACGAGTCCTCTCTCTTTCGGATCGCCAGGATTTGCCCACATCGAGAGGCTTGCATCACCACGGCACCAGTCCTGATCTCGCCGGATACACACTGGAGGACGTCCTATGGCTATGTCGCTCAACAGTGGCTTCTCAGCGAATCACCATGATGGGTGTCTTGGCACGAATCATCCACGTGTATACCACCAGTACAGAGTATGACGAGGCGACAAGGAAAGCCTGCGAGGAGAAGGAGGTACGGACGAAGGGCATGCAGATCGGCTTGGAGGTGATCGTCCAAGGTACTCGGTCTCTTGGGATCCTCAGAGGCGCGGTCGATCTACTCTACGAATCTCTGGGCGGGGAAGGCCCATCTCTTGGCCAGAATGAGGATGGAGACTACTTCTATCCAGACGAAGAGGAGACCGCTGGAATCTCGGCAATACCCTTCGACGAGGTGGTACCCCGGCTCGTTCAACTTTTGGGGAAGGACACCAACTTGACGAATGCAACAGCCGAACAGCTGTTCGCCATACTACGCCGAGCAGCACGACACTCACAGGACGTTGCCGAGACTCTGACCCCTCTGATACCGATCGTTGCTCGTCAGTGGGTACTAGACAGACCATGGCCTTTGGACTTGAACGATCCGCCCTCGACTTCGGGGCTACAATTCGTGATCGACTGTGTGCTGTCTTCGCGGGTATGCGCTCAAGAGGTGGTCGACAGCGACATTCACGCATCTGTGCTCAAGTTCCTGGTCACATTGTCCTGGCCAGAGGACACAAGCCGCCCGGTTGCATCAGATCTTGCGGTTGAGGTCCTACGGCTGCTTTCCTCCCTTGGTCGGTACGGACTTGGTGCAGCGATAGCGACAAATGGCTCCGAAGTGATAAATGACCTGGGTGGATACATACTCAACCAGGCGACCACCTCCGCGCCGTCCCATTATGCCGGACAACTGTCGACTGCATACTTCGACGTATTGACAATATGGATCACATGCGCAATCGACCCACACAAGACAACTCCAGAGCACGCTTTGACCTGGAGCCAGATCAGTAACTTGGATTGGGTGGACCAAGCCTTGGAAGCTCTTCGGCATCTTACAAAAGCAGATCGTCCATCTACCCACATGCCCAGTCTGGTCAGTGCAATCGGTACGGTGGTAGCTTGGTTGAAGGGGATGACAATCAACGGGACCAAGCACGATGCTGAGGAGGTGTCCAGAGTTGTTTCGGAGCTTCGCAGCTTGGACCTAGTGAAGGCTATAAGAGTGGCTGAGACCGCATCGACCAGCAAGTACGAAGTTGCGCTCGCCGGCCACTTACTTAGACTCGAAGTTCTGTTCAGAAGCATCGATGGTGTCGACCCCGTGATTTTCTCCGTGGATCTACAAGCACTATCGACTATGACGGAAGGACGTAATGCGGAGCTCTTGGCCAGCAGAGAGGAGCGACTCCTCAGATACGGTCAGCTCGACTTACACCAACCCTCGCTAGATCCGGCAGCTTGGTATCGCGACGCTTTGGCATTGTTGGGCACCTTCCAGCCTGGTGATGAGCCTGTTGCTCTGGATCTCCTCGACCTCGTACTCAAGAAGGATCTCACCACAATGCAGCCCAATTTCCCACTCCCCTTAACATCCATCACTCATCCAGATGGTCTCCAGATATTGCGCCCGCTTTACCACCACTCGATCCTGCCCAATGCTTCTCACGTCGTGGGACCGAGTCTGCCAACCCACCAATATCTCAAAGTGACGACAACGCTCAGATCCCCTTCGACCAAGGAACCCGCACTGGATCCAAAATATCGCGGTGGACTTCCACTGCCCCCAGACTGGCTGTTTGGGCCGCTGGACGAGCTACTCCATTCCGCCGATTCGACCGCATTGGCCCAAGCCCCACCGGATTGGACTCCTTCGGAAGTGGACCTAGTTAGAGCTACGCTTTTGATGGTCCGACTTCAGCTCGACTTGCTGCCAGACTCGATGTCGCGGTCGGAACTCCTCTTCGGCGCTATGAAGGTGTTCATGTTGGAGCAAGATCAAAATGCGCCGACAAGCGAAGGCGAAGCGTTCAGAGACTCCAGCATCTCCGACCTGCTTCAATCCCTCATTCGCCTCACGACATTCTCTGCCCAATCAACATCCGAGATTGAGAACACGGCTGAGACCACAATGGAAACTGTTTCAGAGCGGTTCTTGGGCGACGACACCCCTTTCTTCCAGTTCTACACCGATTTCGTCGGGTTGTTCGAGTCGATCTCGTTCTCCGATCCAACATTCTCTCAGCTCGTTCTGCCTCCAATGGCAATGTCATACCCAGTCGATTATCGAAAACATGTCTGGGTTGAACAGCCCACCTGCCTCAGAATCATCAGGACGAGAATTGGCGACGTACCCCTCGAGTCGGCATCGAAAGGCATGAGAGCCTTCCATCAACCGGTAGAAACAGACGCCGACGTCTTGAGCGGCTATCTAAGGGCTCTGATCCGAGGTTGGGTAACCAAAGACAGACAAGAGTTCCTCTGGTCGATTGCGGTGTATCATCTCGCAACGTTGTTCTGGCAATCGGCACCCACACCAGACAACCAACCATCGAGCGGCGCTGTGGGGAAGGCAAATGTAGTCAGGGATAACCTGTTGAAGGCTCTTATCGGATCGGCTTCAGAGTCGGTAGTCAAGGACGTCTTCACGGTGGATCTACAGCAATTGGAAGCGGGTCAGATAGGTCAGGCCTCGGACGAAGAGAAGGCAAGGAGGGTCGCAGTAGTGCGCAGCTCACTGGGAGACCGGGCTGCTCAGCGATTAGAAGTCATGTGATGCATTAATTTACAGTCGATCCAGTCTCCCATCTGGGAACTGCAGCCAGATCGCTGGTCTTCGTACTTCGTCCGGCGGTGTGACCCGGTCAGGGATGAACTCAGCGTACTTGATGCACCGTGGGAGATCGATGTCCCATCTCACGAGTCGCGGTCGACAGAAAGCCAACCCGACTTGACCCGACTACTTTACCTTGAAAACAAGAAAACCACGGTTGAAAAGTTTAAAGACGAGAAGATGGTTCACACTTCTGCCACCCCGAATTGCATAAGGAGACTTTCAAGCAACATCTGCGGGAACAGCTCGACAAGGTCTTTGACAACAAGCGTATTTGGAAGGGTCCGACAACGATGACGACTCAATCTTCGCCTGGCTATGCCGCCTGGTTGGAGTCCGCCGTGGTAAGTACATCTGATCCGCTGAAGCAAGTGGCCATGAAGAACTTCGCCAGAGGAAGTAACAACGAACGGGAGCTATGAGGGCGGAACCGACTGCGCCGACCCGCTAGTCTGAGACTGAGCAACGTCGAAAGTTCCGTGGACACCATCAAGCAATCCCCCGCCGCCATGCAGAAACTTCTCGTTTAACAAAACGAGCTCAGAACAAGACCACTGGTGGCCGCCGAGGCAACCTTGTCAACGCCGTGACCGACATCGCCATGGATGGATCTCACATCGACAAACCTAACGTCAGGGAGTGCCATCGTCAGTTGGGCCGTGGCGGAGGAGAAGCCGGGGATACAACTTCCCTTGCGGATGACGAGGAGACTGCCTGTCAGGGGACTTGGACGGAGCAGATGCCTACGTCTCTACACCGCAAACTTCTTGTCATCCGCAAGGAAGGTGGTATCTGCGGGATGAGCTGCCCCATCCCCCCCACTCTTCACCTGCAACGAGCTCGATTTGCCATTGATACTTTACTGGGCTTATGTAGGCTTACTCCCTCTCGAACAGCCGTGGAGCTCACGAGTCATACGCCAAGAGGCGTACGGTCCACTCCAAACACAGCCAAACACCGATTACACTGCTATGGCAAGTCGGTGTTTCATCACGGGTCATGTCGGAAGGAGAACGGGGGTGCATGTTACCTCCGCATAGGCGTGAGGTCTGAATCGGACTATGCGGAAAATAAAGGAGGCGCAGGATGTCACACGTTACATATATGACCGCTCCGACGCCATGGATTAACCTGCGAGGATAATAATCCCCAACCGACTCGCTCAACCGACGAACTTGTAAGTCTTCTGTACGCCGACACTAACATTTGCTTTCACCATCCAACATGCTCGCTTTTGATACCCCCGGGTCGCAGAAATCCCTGACCACTAACTTTTGCAGCTTTTCAACCGACACCGGCCGTGATGCCATCGAGACCGATTGTTCGGTTACCAAAGACCTCCTATTCATTCACGACAGACTGCGTAGGGCTCTACACTACACTGGCTTCACCAGTCAGTTTGACCCATCTCAAGTGCCAGATGAGATGATTGAGGAGATGGAGCACTCCTTCTTAGAGACCCATCGATCCTACTATTTCGCCCTCAACAAGTACAAACTGATGCTGAAGGACGGCTTGACGGACTGAGAAGGCAAGATCGATCGCGAATCCCTCATCGAGGGTCGGCAGCCGACGACAACTTCGAGCCCGATCATCACCGCAGAATCACTCGACAGCATATCTCAAGATATGCGCAGCACCCTCATCGCCCTCGACGAGGCTTTCGACAACCTGTGCAGACCAACTTTCACTGCTGAGGGCAGGGCAACAGACGTGGCGGACTTCCGCAAGAAGTTGACAGACGCGTCCACACTCCACTATAATCGGTGGTCAATCTTCTGTCAAGCCCAGGGTCTGAAAATTGAGGAGGTTTCGAGGGAACTATGGAAATCGAATCCAGACTTCGACCTGTTTCTACCACCGGTTTCCATTATGTGGGTTCCTCTTTCTTCCGCCGAGATTCTGTCAACACACTCGGCTGCGCTGACCTTTTCTATTGCAGTTCCAGCACTGGCATCCCTGAGCAATGGATCGAGGGGCCGCTGAGAGTGCCTGAGTAGCTAAAAGTCTGAGGACGAGGAATGCGCATCTCAGCTGGACATCTCCCGCTCGTTTGTCTGAACAACGATTTCGCGCGGGCCATTCACGAGAATGCATGGATACTAGAGCTTCGAGCACGAAGCGTAAAAGACTCCGGCTCGCCTGCAGCAAGCCCTGTCTCATTGCAGACGGGATTCCTGCTTGCAGAGCTCGCATTCTCCAGCTTGTCTGCTACACTCGCGCGTCGATAGCTTCGAGTTCTTCTCGGAATGACTCCGAGACTGGCGCCAGTCAATCGTTGATCCGGTCACCGCCATCAATGTGGCTCGCTTGCTGCGTTGAAGTTTAACTTGTTCAAGTTTTTGCTAATGTCGATCATGGTGCGAATCGTAATTTGATGCCCTTGTTCCGCATGTCATGCTCAAAGCCTAAAGATCAACCTAGTCAGCAAAACTCCAGCCCACTATCCCGCCTCTACTCACTCTGCAGTTCATCCTTGCCCTGCCTTCGCTCGTTCTGAAGGACGAGACGCTTGAGCTGTTCCTGCTCGGCCTTGTTCTTCTGCTGGTTCGACATGGAGTTGAGGGCGATAGCAGAGTCGACAGGTATGTCGAGGTTACGAAGCTGAAAACAAAGGTCAACTACCACAGAGAGGGGCAATGAGTCCAAGATTGGCTCACCTGTTGCTTGTTACCCCGCTTGGACAACAACGTGAAAGCCATCTTGTCCTGCCCGCCAACTTCGCCATTGGCAGCAGGGGGCGCTCCTGGACGTCGGATGTGCGGGACAGCCGTGTCGAAAATCGGTGCAGCAGTCTTTCTCTCGCCCCTCCTGACATCCGCAGTCTCTGCCAGCATCCGAGCAAATTCTCTGTCGAAATCCGATTGGGCTTCCATATCCACTTCGTCGCGCTTGGGCTCGCGGCGGACGACTAGATCGTCTTGCTCTTCATCGACTTCGTCGGTATCCATGGGTGGCTGGGCAGACTAGGACTGTCAGTTCATTGTCCATCATATCAGCTCATGGAGTAAGCATACCTCCTCTTCATCGTCGACTTCGTTAGCTCCTCCGCGCTCGCCACCGTCTTCGCTTTCTTCAGAGTCACTGCCGTCTGGGTTACACATCAGCTTCAAGGCTTCTCGCCGCCGGCATGAGATAACATACCCTGAATCTCAGTCTCGAGCAGCTTGTCGACGGCAATTGCGGCCTCTTGGAACGTTTTCAAGCGTGGTGTCTTCGGGCGAAGGGTCTATGCAGTCAAAAATCAGCCTAAGCCAGATATGCTATATGTGAGTCAATCACCTCTAGCGTATCATTGAGCATGAAGTCGACATCCATCGGGATCTCCGTCTTGCATAGCACGTAAAGCTGAAAAGGGGGATCAGACCTGTCGACAGCCCTGGAAGCAAGGACATACCTGGAAGATGACGAGGAAATGGTCGAGCTTTCTCTTAGTCGAGCCTCGATCAAAGCACGCGCCACAGGTATCGAGCAGCGTGCAGATCAGCCGTACTCGGAAGAAGTCGTCCACTGCGTCGATCGGGCTATCCCTTCCTGGCACAGGAAGACCCTCGCCTAGAATTCGTTCAGCATCTAATCATGAGGATGTGTGTGTTCGACTTACCGTGACCGAAAGAGATGAAAGACCAAAGTGTGTCAAAGATCACGGCTGCGTTCACCACGCGATACATGTACAGCTCCCCGAGGTATCTGATTGTCGAGATCCGTCTTTGATTGTACTTGAAGATGTTGTCCTGTTTTTATCATCACGCATTAGCTTCCGGTCTTCACGACACTCGAGACTGCTCACCTCCATGCCAGCTCGGATGTCTTCCATTGCTTGGTCCACGACGCTGACGCTGAAATCGGGATGATAACGCTGGAGGTCATACACTAACGCAGCTAGGAAGGGGATATTGCCGAACTTGATCTCCCAAATTTCCGTGAAGGAGGATAGGATGTACGAATACACCTTCGAAAGAAAGTTCAGCTTGGCTCCCATTGCCGCCTTCCAATTGATCGCTCACCTCAGGATCCTCCCAGTGCAGCTTGCGCAGTAATTTCAATACCTTGTCCAAGGTCCTCTTCATCAACACGTCATGCAAGAGATGCTGTATGAAGCTCTGCATTGGTGACAGCTCGACTATCTCTCGGACGACCCTTTCTGGAGGATTGCACTGTGACAGTATAGTTAGCAATCCGTTGAACGCCCTCGACATTCCCGCAAACTCACCATGTAGAATGCGTTCTCGAGCATGACATTCAGTCTCTGATCGAGATGAGCCGCAGCTTGCTTTCGCCTCATCAACTCGACCTGTTTTCGATCAGCTGGCTCGTTGTAATTGTATATTCAACCCTCTCACCATGCTTTTTGCTGTCGCGGCGGTTCCTTCATATCGCAACAAGAACCTCCCGCAATTCTCTAGCAGATTGGCGATGTTCTCGACGTTGAACTTGAACTCGTCGAGGAAGACCTTGAACGCATGCAGGATAGTGTATGGCTTGGCGACCTTGAACTTTGCCAATTCACCATAGAAGCGGACATTCTAGCGATTTGCGCAATCAGCGCTGGAGGTCGGTAAATGGCTTTTGAGGTGGCTCACCTTGAGTCTAAGACTATCTAGCTCCCGGACCAGTCTCTTACGCTGTAGATACCGAAGCTCCTCATCCAGCTGCATCGCTCGTTAGGTCCACAGTCATCCACTGGGCGCCCATACTCACCGCTTCAATCACGCCAGCACCGACATCGGGCATGTATGGATTCAGCGTGGCAAGGAACCGAGCATAATGCGGTAACAAGTCCGTTCTATTCTTTGGCACCGCTGCGATGAACTAGTATGGTGTTAGCTGAGCACATCGATGTGGGTTGAGGGGATCATTGCTCACCCTGATCAGTCGCTTCCTCGCTGCTTTCGAGTTGAGAGTGGCGAACTCCACTGCCAGCTTGTCCACCATTTCTCGGTTGACCGCCTCGGGCAGAGCAGCAAAGAGGACATTCAGTCTAGCCGCCGGACCGGCTTGTAAACCTTCATCCTCGACGCCAGTCGTATCGACGGGCGGCTCGTCTTCGTCGAGTGTGGCGTGGGCTGGTGGAATGGGAGAGCCGATAGTGGTTGCCGATCCGGTCCTGTCCATAGCCACGGCTGAAGGCTCCTGAGTCGTCGCAGTCACTTCGCCATCTTCTGCGGTCAGAGACTCCAGTTGCCTCTTGATGTCCTCTTCTTCGGCCTTTTGCCTCTCCTCAGCCGTAGTGTCCTGCGTTTGGTCCGCCTTGCCCTCTGCTGCAGCTTGGTCCTTGATTCCGAGAAGACTCGCCGGGACAAGCTCTTTAAGGTCGACGATATCCTCGTAAAACCTCTTCTCCTCCTCATCGTCCCAAATACCTCCAGGAATCGGACCGTCGTCACGGATCGTGAATGTAGATTGGCTTTCGACGATTTGGAGACCCGACTTGGATATCGAGGCCGCAGTAGGCAGATCTGGTGCCTTCAGTCCGAGCAGATCCGCCAGGGTTTGTACACCACCAGTCAGCCTCTCCACGGCTCTCGTCATCTTCTCGTATGCCTGAGCTCGGTCTTCGAAGATCTCTCCAGATTTGATGTACGCCTCGTGGTTCCGCTTATCCTGTTCGAGCAGTTTCTGAAAGCGGGGTCAGGTCACTTCTACTGGGCACTTCGAGCCCGCACCGAAGACTCACGACCTGGCCCTTGATCAAGGTCTTGCTGGCACCGTTGAAGTAGGTCGTGAACATCTCTCGGAATTTGGCCTGAGTTGGTACAGGTACGAGCTCTTCTACACCCTCCGGCAAAGACTCTTCTGACTGTGCTTTCTCTCCGCCATCCTGGAGACGGGGACCGAGGTATACTCGAGAGAACGACTTCAGGAATGCCGCTAGGAGGGGGATGTTGGTATACTGAGGATCACCAGACATCTGAGGTAGTCGTCAGTCACCGAAGTGAAAACCCGTTGGATGTACCTACCAAAGCTTGCAGTACCTTGCCGACCTCGCCCACTCCTTTCACGACTCCCTCAGCCCATGCATGGACTGTAGCGAGCTCGGCTACGATCTTGAGAATCGTCCTCTGTCTCGATAGGCGCTCCTTGTCTTCCTTGTCCTTGTCGCCATCTTTGCTAGCTTGACTTGGCGCCAGTGCTGATAATAAAGGACCGAGCAGTAAGGGCAAAAAGTCCGGCGTAAGACGAAGATGCAGGTGACATATGACCTTCAAGGTGTTAGAGGGCAGTCTATGAGGGTCGAGAACTACCCACATCGACGGCGACTTCTGGATCGCCCTTGCCCTTCGAAGCGCCTTCGACCACAGCTCCAACGATCTCCTCCAGGTATTTGGACAATGTCAACCCGTCAATCTCCTTGATGAGCGCATCTGCCGGTCCAACCAGTAATGATGACTTCAGACGATTCAGCAGCGTCGTATGCTTCTTCAATGACGAGTCTAAGGATCCAGGAGGTCCTAGAAAGAGGCTAGTCAGTGGCATCCCGCTACTATCAGACCAAACCGAGATGACTACCCACTCTTCGCCTCTTCGAGCCAGTACGATTCGACCTTTTCGTATAGAGCCATTCTTCGTGGATACTTTGCCACATAGTCGGCAACAGACATACCGTTTCCCGTCTTCGGGGACAGAGGTGAGAGTCTGAACCTGGCTGGAGCTTGAACGATGGGCGTTGTCGTCAACAAAGAGGCCGTTGTCGCCGCCCATCTCAATCGCTGATCTCCGTAGAACCACTGAACGAGTATCGCAATTTGATTCCGCTCGACCACTTGGCTAAGGAGGAGGTAGTGAGCGCAGGCCGGTGATGAACTCGTTCCTCTGCAGCTACTTCACCTAGCGAGAGTCACCAAACCAAAAGGACAGGCTAGATGTGTCCGTAGCCATCTCCTGGCCCATTTCGCGCTTTGAGCTCTGCTTGACATCTATAGGCAGCAAAGAGCTGTCGCGTACTGCGCAAGATGATGCAGTACGATTCGCAGTGTGAGTTACCCGTCAATCCAGCTTGTTATCCTCGTTGACACTATGCAGACCCACTGTACGGTCTGGCATTCTCTCATGACCAGCAGCACCCACATCGCACAGCGTTGACAACGCTGCTAAGCGGACCGAACAACAAGCTCATGGTGGTTGAGCCGGATGAGCGTACCGGTACTTTCCAGCAATTGGCCAGTACGAACCTCGGTTTCCCGGCTACCAAAGTCGGCTGGGACCCCTCGAATCGGGATCTAGGTGGCTATGATTCAGCCGAGCAAGTGGAGCTGTTAGCCACGACTGGCGATGTGCTGAGGATATGGGATCTATCGAAAGATTGGGAGGGAAGCGCGGGCAATGGATCAGGTGGATACGTGGGGAGGAACGGCTGGAGCAATGAATACGTGCTGAACGCCAGGAGCGTTCTTACCAACGTGAGTGCAGCTTAATTGTTACTGCTATTAGCTGAACTAGGATGCAGAGCAAGTCCCCGCAAATGAGTCTACCGCCCATCACTTCCTTCTCTTGGAATCCGATGCGGACCGAATCCATCGTGACCTGCTCGATAGACACCACTGCCACGCTGTGGGACATCAACACCGCACAAGCTCTGACCCAGCTCATCGCGCATGATAGAGCAGTCTATGACCTGTGAGCTGTCCACGCGTCCATAAGGGATGTAGCTGACGTCGTATACCCAGAGCATGGCTTCCGCAGTCGCCTGATATCTTCGTTTCCGTTGGAGCGGATGGCTCTCTACGAGCATTCGATCTGCGACAGCTAGAACACTCGACCATCCTATACGAGTCCGCTGGCGATACGCCTTTGGCTAGAATCGCGTTCAGCAACACTGAGCAGTGAGCTCCTCGAATCCTCTGTCAAGCCACGCTGATCGGACGTCCTCAGGCATATGTTAGCCTGTTTCGGGTTGGAGGATCGGAAGACGTTGATCTTGGATATGAGAAGTCCGGGACAGCCAGTTGCCGAGCTGGTAGGCCATCGGGCTCCTCTCAGTGCGATTGCTTGGGGCTCTGGAGGTGATCGCGGCGGCGATAGCAGCGGCGGCTGGATCGCGAGTGGAGGTGAGTTTTCGTAGACTACACTCTCTTCAAGCTTTGAAGACTGACTCATATACCGTAAGGTGACGACGGTCAAGTTCTGATCTACGACCTCACTGGCGAATTACCCAAAGGGCAGTCTTCATCAAGTAAAGCCCCTAGAAACCGAGACAACAACTCCAATCAGCAGCCTTCAGTAAGCGACTCCAAGAACTCGTACGCATTATCACCCTCTGTCGGCACAGCGACCACGAATCGAACACCGAGCCCTTCTCCAGCAGTCGACATTGTGCCCGCAAAGGCCTTTGCGGCAGACACCGAGATCAACAACCTGACATTCACGGATGACGGCGCTTTCATCGGCTTTGTCGCAGGCCAGAGGTTGAATCTATTACAGGTGTGACCAGCGACATGGGACAATGAAGCTAGTAGTATCATGATCAGAGAGGATGGATCTCACACATTGTATATACCCAGCCATGACATCACGACTGTATCTGCATGCAAATCACGAAATGGACAAGAGATAGGACGCTACTAGTGGTGAATATCGTGAATGAGTATACATATGAACACAGTTACAAACCCGGCACCTAGCTAACGCCGTTCTACTCGTCGGCAGCCACGAATCGGAGTCTAGTAGCGTTGGCAGTCCGCATTACAACGCCCATGTTCTCGTACTATTGGGATAGTCAGCATGGTACCGCGTGAGAGAGCTGTTCAGACTCACCTCGAGGATAGTATCCATCAATTGTGTATCCGTGAAGCCCTTGGCCGTTACTCGCGATCTGATGTCGACCATGGCCAACTCCTCCAATTCATCCTCGTCCTCCTCTTCGCTCTCGGCGTTTCTCCTCGCCTGCCTTCGGTCGCGTTGGGCGCCAGCGGACGCCATGTCTTTGAGAATCCTGAAAATCTTTGACGTGTCTGTCTGATCTTCTCCGCCGTTCCTTCCATTTTGGTGCTCGTACAACGATGACTTGGACACGTCCATCAATCTCAACGCCTCGTCAACATCTCCCTGTCCAACCACCTCGTCCATTCTCAACCTTGCCAAGGCTTGCGAGAGTCGCAGCACCGCGAGCAAAGTTCGGGCCGAGACATAGGCGTAGTTCTTGTCCTCTGCCTCGTCCTCCTTCTGCTGCTTTCGCATCTGCACATACGAGGAAACGATGTATTCCGACATGGCGGGCGGCACGATAGGTCGGACTTTTCGACACTCGGCGATGTAGTGTCGCATCAATGTCGGCTCGATGGACTCGAAGTCCAGCTCGGGATGCGTGTTGTGCATGTGGACATAGGTGACGTGCTGGGCGAGACGCTCGTCGTCGTCTCGAGAGGGTGTGTCGAGGATCAGGAACAGTACGTCGAAACGAGACAGCAAAGCTGCGGGAAGATTGATATTCTCCACCGGAGAAATCTTCGGGTTGTATCGACCATACAGAGGGTTTGCAGCGGCAAGAATGGACGTTCTGGCATTCAGCGTCGTGGTGATACCGGCTTTGGAGATCGAAATGGTCTGCTGCTCCATGACTTCGTGAATGGCCGTTCGATCCGAGTCGTCCATTTTGTCGAATTCATCGATACAGCAGATACCATTATCAGCCAGAACGAGAGCGCCTCCCTCTGCAAATCTGTCAGCTGAGATTTTACCAAGTCAAACGACACGCACCTAACACCATCTCATCCGTCACCGGATCTCTCATCACCGCAGCGGTGAGACCGACACCGGATGAACCTCGACCTGTCGTGTAGACACCACGGGGAGCGACCTTTGTGATGTACTTGAGCAATTGAGATTTGGCCACACCGGGATCACCCATCAAACAGACGTTGATGTCTCCTCTGATCTTCATACCATCTCCGACCGTCTTCGTCACACCACCTACCAGAAGCAGCAAGAGCGCTTTCTTGACGTCCTCGTGGCCGTAGATTTCCGGCGCGATAGAGTTGGCCAATCGCGAGTACAAGTTCTGGTCGTCTTGCAGATCTCGAATGGCTTCCTCGATCTCTGGCGTCAACTCCATGGCGTGGTACTGCTTCTTCAGCTGGTGAACGTGCATAGCCTCGAGGAAGGTGTCCTGGAGCAGACCCGCTCGCATGGCTCGGAAACCAGTGTAGGGGGTTGGTAGGAAGATACCAGAGATGTTGACGACGTCACCGGGGTTGACTGTTCGGGTCAAAGTGCCGTACAGGTGGATGGTCATCGTCCTGGGGATGTGACCAACGGGGACTTGGTCGGCCATTTCCTGGATCTTGACCTCTTGGAAAGGTCTAAATCGAGACGCTCGTGTCTGCATGTGCAGTTGTCCGTGTGTCTGGTTCGTTGTGCATTCATTCGAGGGACAAGCGGAGAGAGGGGTGAAGGACTTCGAGGCGACTTCTTGGAAGATTTCGTTTCCGCACGAGTCGCATGTGTAGGCGTTGACGAGGAGTAATGGCTTGACTTCGGATACTCGCGTGACGATTCCTCGGACAGTGATGAGTTTGCCGAGATGGGATCCTCGGACAGCTCGGACAGCTAGGGTGTCTAGGTTTCGCTGGGGTCGGAAGTAGACGTTACTGGGAAGGCGGATATGAGCATGATCTCATGACACTCGGGTTGCTGCGCAACTCACTATCTCCTCATGAGCTCAGGAGGAAACATGTTGCCTTCTGGTCGTTCCCCGTTCATGATCTGGTCGTTCATCTCCCTTCGCTGCTGCATGATGAGATCGAGCACATCCTCGGTGTAGTCCATCCCGGCATCGGGCTCTGGCAAGAGCTTGTCAATCGCCTCGGCAAATAGCTGGATGTATCGACGCGTATTGTTCTGGATATTGCTGGCCAAAGACGTGTCGTTCGAGTACTATCTATCTGTCAACATCCCAGTGCCAATAGAACCAGGAGATGCGGAGCGACTCACCTTTCTCAAATCACCTAGATCCACGATCACTTCTGAAGTCTGCCTATTGGCGACTTTCCGCAAGACCTTCATGTATTTCGCCTTGCTTCTCTCTACCCTTCCGTCCACGCTCAGATTGTCCAAACCATCCTCTAGGTCATCCTCGTTGTCCTCTTCTTCTGCGTCTTCGTCGTCGTCAGAGGGCAGACCCCGTCTAGGCGCCCGAGGGGGAGGTACATAGCTCGAGAGGAACTCCGTGATCTTGTCCAGCTCGGCGGGGTAGTCTATCTGGAAGTTGGCCACGGGGAGGACTCCTGCAGTGGCTGCCATGTTGTGACTCGTGTCTGGGTCTCGTTAGATACGATCGACGCGTGATTTTGGCCTCGAGGGCGTTCTGCGGTGGTCGAATGTTGCTTCTGTTTTCTCTCTACACGAACTAGAGGATGAACATTGAGCGATCCGAGTGGCTGGTCGAACGCGTCCGTTCCAACACCGGCGCTCATTTTTGGCACGCGTTTTCGTGTTTCGTGCCTGGATTTAATGGGGAGGATCAATCAAGCTATCCCTACTAGTGCATGCTGCAGGGGGTCCAAGCTGACCTCGTCCTAATCTTCAGAAGTACTCGTGCATCGAGACTATATATCTATTATACAGGTGACAGTATGACCAAACAAAGCGTATGTCGAGGAACAACAGGCCCAAGATTATCCTCTTCTATTGCCTGGGTGTACTTTCAGTTGGAGATATCTTTGACTTCCTTCGTCGGACACCGATGTGAACTTCCCTCTTCCAACCTGTTCCTCCTCTCCTTTTTATCGCCTTTGGCGTATGCTGAATGTCAAGTACAAAGTATGCCGTGATCGTATCGTGGACGTTACATGAAATGCGAAGTTGAATCTGGTGTTGATCTTTGACTAAAAATTGAAATGTCCGTGTGATGTAGCGTCCCATGAATGTCATCAGGTTGAGATCTACTCTGACCTGTCGTTGAGGTTCATGAGCAGAGTGGTCAAACATCGCTTGGTCACCATATCGCCCTTGAGAAGACCGGAGAAGGTGCCGTCCCTAAGAGCCTCGGGGAGACAAGCGCGTAATGCCTCGCGAGCTCTGAATATGATATAAGCTCAAGTTTAGACGCAAGGTGAAGGTGATCGAACTCACCGTGGATTGTCACTCATCCTCAAGTAACACCTCACTACGTGCTTGAGCAGTCGCACAGCCTGACTCTCGACGAGTGCTTGGACCATGTTGGAGAGCACCGCACCGACGGCGTAGAACCGTTCGTAGGTCTGGCAGATATACTGCAAACCGGAGTCGTCCAGCAAGATCTTCTGTACGATGAAGATGGCGACTGTTTTCGACAGCTCGGAACCAGTCTCCATGATCCGCAAGCAAAGCGGTATTATCTCTGTAGAGAGGAGGAAGTTGATCACATCCGAGTTTTCATTTTGCTGCATGGCCATCAGCACGATTTCAATCCCCAAAGTATGCGAACCTACCTTAACCAGCGCACCGATAACGCCCAAAGATGTAAGACGGAGGTACTCAAACGGCCTCGTCTTTGACGTCGTGTTGAGAAATGGGTAGAGGAACAAAGGGATGTGGGCTATATGGTCTGTCAATCATTGTCTCGGTAGCGCGCGAGATACTCACCATTGAGGAAAAGACTTCTGGTCTCGGAGTGACTGGCAACGCACTGCAACAGGGCCAGAGCATTGCAGACCCGATTCGAAGCATGTGCTGTGAGACTGGGAGGCGAAAGGGCAGGATAGACGTTGACGATCTCGAGGAGCAGCGACGACATGATACCTTTGGCAAACGAGATAAGCTCCAAGTGTCTCCATCCTAAACCGACGTGACTCACCAAATCCGCCCCACAAGACCAACGCCAAGTCCTCATACATCTCTCTTTTCTTACTCAGCTCAAGGAGAGCAGTCTCCCGCGTTTCCGGATCCAACAGCTCTGTGATCAGGTGATAGATCTTCTCTTCTTCGCTTCCAGCGGGTGGTGGTGCACCGTTGGGCAGTAACAGCAATTTACCCCCGGAAGCCGGAGCATTCTGTCCGGATCCATAGCCGGCAGTAGGGGCCGAAGGGTTGTTGAGATGTTGTGCGAGGTTGTTGAGCAATAATGGCGGTTGGGCGACTCCTCCAGGAGGAGGTTGAGGTGTTGTCTGCCCCTGATTCAATGACATCCCCTGTTGCTGTTGCTGCGGATTCGACGCGTTCGATTGCGGCTGATTCGAATAGGGCTGTAATCCAAATGGACCAGGACCGCCTCCCCCTCCTCTAGGATCCCTCGAGCGGTCTCCGCCTCCTCCACCGCCGAACATCTCGAAAGGTGAAGATGACGAAGCTAGATTGATATTGTTGTCGGTCGACAGGGAACCGAATTGAAACGTCAACGAGTCGTGTGCGAGATCACCCTTGTTTGGCGGTCTCTGGAGTACAGATGAACGAGTTTGGAACATGCTCAGATGCGAGGCATAGGATTGAGTGATGTCTAGTGTGAATGGACGTGATCCCAGTCCAATGCTAGTCCGAAGTGAACTCAAACTGATTCACCGCCCGGCGGAGGTAAGCGGCAAACGCCGATCTGTGGCAGTTCAATGGTTCATCAACTTAGCTTGAGCTGAACACCGCGCCGGAGTCGAGACAACCGTCGACAACGCTTACTGCAGTGATCAACTCTGTCATCTGTCAAGGAGTACAGGGGTTCAGCTGGCAAGGATGCACGCTCTACACTCTACGCTGCTCCCTCCATCTTCAATCCATCACTCGTTGTTCTTGCCCAATTTCACCCCGTCCACCATCTATCCCCTGCCCAAATCTCAACATGCCGACAGTCCCGAAGTGAAAGTGACCGGCAACTTGATAGTCGCAGGGAGTCAAGATATCAGAGTGTTCGAAATACGAGAGCAGAATGTCGCTGTGCGCGAGGCGCTGCCTGAAGACAATCAGCTCGAGACCGCCAATGGCGAGTTGGACGGAAAGATTGAGGAGGACTTCTTTGACAACGGTCCCAGTCAAGTGAGGGTGTTTCTTATGCATTGTGTAGAGCTGCAGGCTGATGATGATGCTCAGAGAGCGCCTGTGCGATACGAGACGAAGCGAAGACTCCACCTCCTAACGCGGCACGACCTGCACGGAACGATTACAGGTCTGGCGGCACTGAGGACAATCGAAAGTAGCGTCGACGGTCTAGACAGGTTATTAGTGTCCTTCAAGCATGCAAAGGTATCTTGAGCCTTGTATCCATGTCAGAGCTCGTAACTGATCCTCTGTCCCCAGATCGCATTGCTCGAGTGGTCGAGAGGAGATATCGCAACAGTCTCGCTGCACACGTACGAACGATGTCAACAGATGATGACGGGCCAGCTTCAAGGCTACGTCCCTCTACTTCGGTCCGACCCACTATCGAGAATGGCAGTGTTAACACTCCCGGAAGACGCTCTGGCTGTCCTGCCAATCATCCAGGAGCAGTCGGATCTGGATCCCTTCCAGGAGCAGTTTGTGTCGAGGTAAGTCTTGAGTGCTAGATAATACCAGCTAGGAATTCCTCTGACCCAGTTCAGGGACGTGCCATACTCCCCTTCGTTTGTCCTATCCCTGCCCGACAAATGTCCCTCCTTGAAGAATTTGTGCGACCTGCTCTTCTTGCCTGGATTTCACTCGCCCACCCTCGCCCTGCTATATCAACCGGTTCAAACCTGGGCAGGCCGATACAGATCCGCAAGGGACACCTTCGTCCTCGAGATCAGGACTTTCGACGTCTCATCCGACTCCTACCCGCTCCTCACGTCCGTCACCAGTCTTCCCCCGGACAGTCTCTACCTCACCGCCTGTCCATCTGCGCTTGGAGGAGTGGTGTTGGTCACCTCGACTGGAATCGTACATATCGATCAATCTGGGCGAACTGTGGCAGCTGGAGTCAACGCATGGTGGGGGTACGCGACTGCCCTCAAGGCCGACCGTTCGTCTGAGGAGAGGAAGCTGTCGTTGGAGGGGTCCAGAGCGATCTTCGTGTCGGACAGGGACATGTTGTTGGTCCTGCAGAATGGAGATGTGCATCAGGTCAGGTTTGAGATGGACGGAAGGGCTGTGGGGACTATTAAGGTGGACGAACAGTCGAGTCAAGTACCACCGCCTTCAAGTATCGTCGTTGCTGGCGACAAGGCCGTGTTTATTGGATCGAGGGAAGGCGATTCTCTGCTAGCGAAAGTGGATCTCGTGCAGCAAGTCATTGAGGCGGAGGAACCAGAGGTCAAGCAGCAGATGGAAGTCGATGATGACGATGGTGAGTCGCCCGAAGCTTGCCGCGCGACTGAGCTCGATATTGACGGCAAGCAGACTTGTACGGCGACAGCAACGATCCCGATCTGAACGGTGGCGTCAACGGCACATCACACAAAGTGGCGACGGGACCAGCCGACGTGCAGCTATCTCCTTATGATACGCTTACGGGCATAGGCAAGATCCTCGACATGGAATTCGGCATAGCTGTGACAGATCAGGGGGTGAGTGAATCGGGCGTGGTCAAGGGTATCAGTGCCAACAGACCTGAACTTGGTAGGCAAGGACATATCCCCAACTGGTGGCTTCCGGGGGCGGCACCAAGAATTCAACGCTCAATGTCCTCAGAAGAGGAATTCCCATCACCAAGAGGAGGCGTTTCAACGAGTTGTCCCGGGCCGACGCCGTCTGGTTCCTGCCAATACAGCGGCAGTCTGGGCAGAAATTCAAGCATATCCCCGACGAAGACAGGACCACCATGCTGTTCAGCTCTGAAGCCGGAGCAACACGAGTGAGTTTGGCGGATGCAATTGCAACTCGCTAGGCTGCCTGACTGACGCCTGGCAGGTATTTGCGCTATCGACGAAAGCGACGCCAGAGCAGATAGGCCGTATTGGCGCCATGACGATCAATGTCGCTCCTTTCTTCCAGAGGTCGTCGGTTATTCATGTGTCCCCAAAAGAAGTCAAGCTGCTGGACTCCGGTAAGCACGCTTCGGCCGTCACGCGACTTTGAGCTGACTTGATGCTACTTTTTCAGATGGCAAACAGCAGAGTGTGGTTCTGGCAAACGATGAACAATCCCCAATCATAGCTGCAAGCATATCCGATCCATTCATCGCGATTAAGCGACGCGATGGGTCAGCTAGTTTCTTCGTTGGCGATGCTGTCACTAGGCAAATCACCGAGACTAGCTTTACGCCCGAAATGGTGAGTTCAATGACGTTCACCTCCTCGACTCCTGCTGATCTAGTCAGGACACCCCGCCGCTTTGTCAAGCAATTGAAGTGTTCACCGACGATAGCGGGATCTACCGAGCTTTCGAAGCGACAAAACCCGCAGATCAAACTCCGACTTCCGCAAAAATCCAAAGTACTCCAGCCCGGGGCGGACCTATTCGACCCGGACAGCATGCTCGTGGACAATTGACCCAAGCTCAGATCCAGAGGCTGCACGAGGAAAAGCCTGCCATCTCGATCGACCAGCCAACCGCAGAAAACGCCATGAAAGCAGGTAAGGGCTCGCAATGGCTGGCGTGCTTGACTACCTCAGGTGAATTGCAGGTATGTCATCTGGCGTTCTCACTTGCAGTTGCGTGTTGACGATTCTCGGCGGCCAGATCCGTTCCTTACCTAGTCTCGACTTGGTGCTTCGCTCTGAAGGCGTTTCCTCCTCGGATCCCAGTTTCACCGACGATCTCGTCAAACCTACTCAAGTGCACGATGATGACGATGAGGTGGATCTCGTCAAGCAAATACTCTTCACGCCCATCGGTCGGGAGAACCCTCGACCACACTTGCTGGTGAGGCTGTGCGGACCCGACAGGTCTAAGGGGAATTCTGGCTTACTGATATTTTAGGTCCTGCACGAGTCTGGGCGCTTGAATGTCTACGAGGCACAACCCCGATTCACAGTGGACGCCTCTGCGCAATCCAGAAGATCACTATCGGTCCGCTTTAGAAAGGTTTACACCCAGCTTCTACCCCTGTCCTCGTCATCGAGGTTGCCATACACCATGATCCCGTTCGCGAAGATCGAGAACAGCACGGGTGTCTTCATTACCGGTGACAAGCCCCACTGGGTCATGTCGTCAGATTCCCACCCTGTCCGAGCATTTGCGTTGAAGCAAGCGGCTGTGGCATTCGGAAGAACCACTCACCTCGGTGGAACGGGCGAGTACTTTATCCGGATCGAAGATGTGAGTACGGACGTCGATGTTGACCCTGAGGACCCCGATGATGCTGACAGACGCCGTAGGGCTCTTTCATCTGCTACCTCCCTCCGACTTTGAACACGGATTTCGCCATTCCCTGCGATAGGTACCCAATGGAGCGGGTGTATACCAACCTGGCATTTGACCCTCCTTCCGGGCATTATGTCGGTGCAACAGCCCTCTCAGTCCCTTTCCAAGCATACGACGAGGAGGGAGAGATCCAGGTCGGACCTGAAGGGGAGAATCTCATTCCGGCTCTGAACGAACGTTCATCATTGGAGCTGTTCTCGCAGGGATCAGACCCGTTGAGGGTGATTGACGGGTACGACTTTGATCAGAACGAGCAAGTGCTCGTCATGCAGAGCGTCACGCTAGAGTCGCAATCGGATCCCAGTGGATACCGAGACTTCATCGCCGTTGGCACCGGATTCGACTTTGCCGAAGACCGAGCGACGCGCGGTAACGTGAGTCCAGCAATCTGTTGAGAGTTATATGTGCTGATGGCGCGGTGATAGCTGTATGTCTTTGAGGTGTGCGAGCTGGTTTCTGAGCCTGGAAAGGGAGGCGGAGCGTGGAAGTTGAAGATGAGACACAAGGATCCTGCCAGGAACCCAGTCAGCGCGTTGGCCAATATCAATGGATATCTCCTCAACTCGAACGGTCCAAAGGTGGGTACTTAGCGGGAAGCAGGAGTATGTTTGCTGACCACACGGGCAGGTCTACGCCAAGGGTCTAGACAACGACGATCAGCTCATGGGTCTCGCCTTTCTCGACGTCCAGATCTACGTCACCAGCATAAGGGTGTTCAAGAATCTCATCCTCATCTCAGATGCTCTGAAGAGCGTTTGGTTCGTGTCGTTCCAAGAGGATCCATACAAGTTCACCATTATCGGCAAGGATCTACAACAGGTGTCTGTCATGACGGGAGACTTCCTCGTTCACGACGGACAGGCGACTTTTATCACTAGTGACAAGGATGGGGATATGAGAATGATCGATTATGACCCGACCCGTGAGCACTCTTCTCGCGACTCTGGGCGTCCTGAGCTGACAACGTTCTGCTTAGACCCAGACGCGCTGAATGGTGAAAGGTTGATATTGAAGACCGAGTTCCACACTGGATCCGCCACCACCGTGTCCAAGGAGATCGCGAGGAGGCGTATCGCCGAGGAAGAATTCGCGCCACAAACCCAAATCGTTCACGGTATGTCGTCCTCGTCAGAAAGTCGTGCATAGTGAGATACACGCTGACCTGTCCGTAGCAACCTCTGACGGCGCGCTCACCACCATGGTCTCGGTCAAAGAGGCCAGGTACAAGCGACTACAACTCGTTTCCGACCAATTAGTCAGAAATGCCCAGCACATGGCGGGTCTAAATCCTAGAGCATTCAGGTATGTCGCCTATCGGCCCCTTCACAAATGGCAACGAGGAAGCGGTGTACTGATTCATTCTCCAGGACCGTGCCGAACGACTTGAATCCACGAGAATACTCCCGAGGAATCCTGGATGGCAATTTGCTCGCCCATTTCCAGTTGCAGCCCGCGAGGCGGCAGATGGAGATGATGAGGCAGATCGGAACGGACGCTGTGACAGTGGCGAGCGATCTACAAGCGTTGAGCGGGTTCTGGTGAGGGGGCATCCGGGTTGTTGTGCAATTCAAAGCCAAACGACACACTGTGCTATGATGTGATGTCGATGCAACGTCTCACTTGACAAACAAGATTACAACAGTGTCCATGATACAGTTGACGATCTTCTCCTGAGCATTCCAAGCAAAGCCATCTTCTACATGATCATGTCTGGCCTCTTCCTCGCGTTGTGGTCCCTTTGGCGGCCTTCGCCTCAGCAGCAGCTTGTATAGCCCTTACTGTATCTTCCACCCGGTCCACCTGTATGTCTTTGAAGGCCACTTGGCTGGAAGACTCCGACGATCCAGCGCTCAGAGACTCGGTGAACAGCTTCAAATGGGTAAAGATTTCAATCTGATCTTTCAACTGATCCATCGTGTCAGCAGGTATTCCATCAAGAGGCATTCATGCGCTGGCCCGTCTGAACGGAAATGGGGCTCACCGGTGTTCTCTCCAAGCCAGATGTGTTGGGTGTCACCCAGAAATAAGTGTGGCCTCCGCCCCCAGGCCAGGGTAGGCGGAATGGTCGGGGTGCTGTCCAGTCCATCATACTCTTCGTGGCCATGGGGCTCTTCGCCTTCCTCCCAGAAGAGGCGGGGTGGCTGATCCGCTCGCTTTTGGCCCTTTTGAGCGGTGTGCCCGGTGACTGTGTTGTGTTGACGGTAGGCTTGATATCTTTCAGCAGATCCGTTTCGATGAGTTGGTCGTCCAGATGTGTACCGACAACACTTGCTTGCTGTCCCTCCTCAGGCGGCGGAGACGATAGCTCAGAGTCAGATTTAGGTGCGTTAACGCCGGGAGGCGGTAAATCTGGCAACTCCACCTTGACACCTCGCCGTGCCGTCTCGTCCTTGAGAACCTCCGGATTCGGCTCTTGAGCTAGCGCTGTCTTCGACACTACCCCTTCGCAGATGTCCCATATCTTCTTCCCCACGAAGCATACCACCAGAGGACGATGTTTGGCGATCTTGCGAGTCAATTGCGCGACGTTGAGTTTCATCTCTAACGTCGACAATTCCGATTGCTGTCAGCTAGCATCAGTGTTCCTCTCTAGCGAGATGCACGAGAAGGTAGTGATTGAGCCAATGCTCACTTCTGCTGTCGGTCGATCGCACAGGTTGGTCTAGAAGAATCCTTATCAGTGGCAGCCAAAGTAGGTATTCAGAGTCAGTCATTGGACTCACCAGGCCCAGCTGGAACAGCTCAGGAATCGAGGCGTCCTCTAGAGGACTGACCAGTCTTGGTGTGATGCCAGAGTAGTGGAGTGATTTCTGCCCCGATATCAACCTGAGGCCGGAAGGACTGATCTACCTGACAGGGCTTACCCAGAACTTGTTGGTGGGATGAGCGAAATGATGGCCAAGTGTCGATGAGCGCTTGCCTGAGTCACTGAGATCAGTTTGAGCTTGGACGATGCCACTTTGTTGAGAAGCTCACCTGGGCTAAAGCGATATGCCCTTCGTCAGCTTGGGTCGCCTGTCTGCAGCTATCTCATGTGTCAACCCACTTGATACCGCAAAAGACGACTGAGGAGCTTGTCAGCATCCTACACAGGAAACGATTTGGAAGGCAGAGGTAAGGACCTACTCCGTAGGCCCGGACCCAGATGATCAGAGACTGGCTTGAGATGCGCATACACCTCCGGACCGGCAAACGGTCTCGGCTTCTTTCCTGGCGATTTGGCAGCGCGTTCGATCGACATTGTGTCTATTGCATTATTGGCAGCACAATCCGTCTTCGGCGGTATCGAGGTGCTCGGCCGCTTTGTGGTGGAAGACGTTCTGTTGGTCTTCACCGAACCTTTGCCCTTTGAGGGTGTCGAAGGATCTCTGTACTCGTCGTCGCTACCGCCGCTTCCGGAGCGATCCTCGTCGTCTGCTTCGATCTTCAATCTCCTTCGCTTTCGGGCACCACCACTTGTGTCATCGTCGGCCTGTACGGGAGAGATTTCGGGATCAAGCCTCCTACGGACACTTGGCCTGATTGGAGACCTTGTTGCAGGCTTGAGATCTACTGATTGCCGCGGGTCACTCTTCGATTGTCCCGGAGAGGCCGGGCTCGGCTGAGGTCGATATGCGAACCTTGAGAGCCTGGCTGCGAATGCTTTCGAAGCGGGACTCTGTGAGTCGTCAGTGGGAGTCGTCATGCTGGGGTGTGGCCGCTCAGTAGCGTCGATGTGATGGCGATCACAACATGGACATGATCAATCAGCCCCTTAGGAAGGCTCGGATCCTATGTAGGGCTGCTCACACTGCGAGTTGTGCAACGCCGCTGAACACGAAAGGTGGAGGTCCAATCTGCGATCTCCTACAGTCATCATCGCGAGTTGATCGCGACCAAGGATGTTCACTATTACTTGTACTTGAAGTCATGTTCACATTTGCATCTGGTACAGCTACATTAGACACAAGTATACCAAACAGTACTCGTGTCTGGTCATTGGACCACTCTATACAATTCACAAGATATACGTCGCGCGTCGCGGAACTCTGACTGGGCAGAAGCGTTCGATGCTTGATTCGTGGGGAAAGCGATACGGTTATAATACAGTTGTACAGTGGTGTCGTCGAAAGCGTTGGTGTTGTAATGGGGGGTGTTGAAGGTTTGAAATGTTTGAAAGAAGCAGTCATCCCGGCGAAAACAAAGCTCTCCAATGTCCTGTTGAACCCTCGAGCGAGATCTCTTTCCTGGCTACCATATGCAATCCGGCGCATCTCTGACCAAGCTCCTCCTCGAGTCTTCTCGGTGGTTCGCAGTCCGTGGACTACCCATTCATCGCTGGAAGGCGAATTGGCTGGCTCCGCCATAGACCTGTCCGCTGCCAACCGACATTGACATTGGCTGGAAGTGCATCCCACTGACACCTGTGGACGAGTTTGGCCTCGAGCGGTCATTCGCCATACTGCCAAACGAAGGCGGGAAGACGTGTGCTGGATGACCCATCTGACCGTTCTGTGGGTGCGCTGGCGACATTTGCAGGTGACCAGGGACGGATGGTCGTCGTAGTGGCACAGGACCCATCTGATAGGTGGTGGAAGAGGCGAGCGGGAACCTACCATCCGCGGAGGAAGCGATAGACGAAGATGTGTTTGGTCGAGAGCCCTCGCCAGAGCTGGATGGTCCGCCGGGTCCAGCAGGGCCGTTCCAAGAGTATCCAGGGGCATAGACGAGCGAGGTCCGCGAGTATTCCGAGTTCGATGAGAAAGCGGACGCGTTGGAATCCCTCCTCGCGTCAAAGTCAGAGTCGGAGCTGGATCCAATAGAAGGTCGACCCCATTGAGCGTTGTTCGTGCCTCCGGTTGTGAATTGCGAGTTGGCGGCGGCGGCAGCTTGCTCCCTCTTCCTCTTTCGCCACTGCTTTCGCATGTCCTTGAATTCTGCGCGAAGTAGTCAGCAAACGCCTCCAGAGTCGGGATTTGGCTACTTACCCGATGGCAACCTCTTCTCTCCGTGCTTCTGCATTGCCACATGCGCATTGAGGTGGTTCAATGTTCCGTATGACTTCTCACATCCCATCCATCCACAAGAGTACAATCGCTCAATCTCGTCGAATCGCCTCCTAGGCCTCTTCTTGGGTGTAGGGCCTCCGAGCGTGACGAACGTCATATCGCTTGGAGACTGCTCTTCCTTTTCTTCTTTCGGTGACTGGAACTTGTCGAGTCCGCTCATCGAGTAGTGGCGGCCTGGGAAGGCGTTAGGTCCGGGGTGAATCTCGCCTAGTGATGCAGAACGGTTGTCCCTCGTGCCAAGTCCGAGAGCGGGGTTGGAGAATGGGTAACCCGAGGCGATAGTGGATGGATCGATTTGATCGACAATGGTACGTGCTGAAGGCAAAGGCACGCCAGCTCCGCCCGAAGACTGCTGAAGATGGCCATAGCTTGGAAGTCCGTCGCTAGTCTGTGGACGACCTGTGAGTCCGATAGAATTGTTACCTCGTTGAAGCTGTTGGTTCTGCGAGTGAGGGTTTGAGCTGAAGAAACCGCCAAAGTTGACCACATGTGGCGGAGCAGAAGCCAAAGGGTAGGCAGAGTGAGGCGAGTTGCCGTTCGAATCCTGCTCAGGAGTGCTGTTGCTGTTGCTGCTGCTGCCCCATGGCATCTGGGCGTTGAGAGACGGGAACTGACTCTCGTTCGCGCGCTTGTCATTTGGGTGCCCACTTTGATTGGACAGAGTGAGGTCGGTGTGGGATGGTGGCTGCTTGAACACGGGCGTGCCACTCAGAGCCTCGTCCGGCGACGCAAAGGGGTCTGGATTGGAAAACAGATTGTCGGATTCTGCCAATGAATCCATTCCCGGTGCAGCGCCATCACTCGATCGATGAAATCTGGCCGTTCCAACAGAGCTTGGCATCTTGAATGGGTTGGCTCCAGACTGCAAGGCGCCGCCTGCAGTGGCAGGTCTACGCGTCTCACTGGACGAGGGCCTGACAAAGTCTCTGGAGATGGCGGGGAGATTGTCTGTGGTGGAGAATGACGATCCGCTGGCGGTGGAAAATGACGAGTTGGAGAACGAGCCCATATGATGGTAGAGGTTCGCGTTTGACGGGTAGCCCATCGTATGCGAGCTGAAACCTGTCGGCGAGACAGTCTGATTCAGTGGAGTTCCATAAGTCGGTGTCTTGATTGAGTTCGGGACAAACGAGTCGAAAGAATCTGTGGTATTGGCTGAATCGCCCATGGTTGGCGGTTCAAAGGCGAAGTCGGGAGTGTTTGAAGCGTCCGACCCGTAATTTGTCATTTGGACCGCTAAAAGAACGCGCTCGGGAGGATGTTGATTGTTGTCCACCTGCGGATTGTACCAGACATGCAGGGAGCGAAGGAGGCACGTAGGCAGGATCGAATTGGTGACCGAGTCGAGTAGGAGTATATGAAAGTCGTTAGAGACGAGTAGTAGCGTTCAAGGTGAGCGAAGGAAGGAGGAGAGAAGGGATCGCAGAGGCAAAGGTCAGCTTCCGCTATCGCATGAGTTAATGACGAAAAGGGACAGATGGTCGGGATTGGAATTATGAGTCAGAGTCTTGGTTGAGCGGAAGAGGAGTGAGATGGGATGGAGATACGCATCGGATCAGGGAGAAGCTTGAGAAGCTTACTCGCGGCGTGGAAGCAAGGCTTGAAGTCGGGTGTGTTGGGAATGTGATCAACGGTGCAGTACTCACCGCTGGGTCCGAGTGTGATCAAAAGGTGTGGTGTATCGTGTATCACAGAAGTTGTCGGACCAAGATGTTGAACCGGTTGGTGGGTTGTCGAGCAAAGCGACGATGAGCTCGTGTCTGTAGGAACAGCTACGGCAATGACTAGTGCCAAAGTTGCTTGATAGTGTTTTTGGTGCTAACTTAGCGGTGGACGATGTCGAGCAGCAGATCTTTCTTGGACAGGTCGTCGCCCTAAAGAGTCGAGCAAGATGATTGCCAGGATGCTCGTGTTCATCGACGACCATATGAGCGCTTCCTTAGCTCGGATTCAAGTTACTGTACAATCCTCGCCAACCCTCTCCCCGCGCGCCTTGAACCTCTGAACACCTCCGTGCCGCACCAAAATCTTACCCTGCATCACTCCCTTCCCCCCTCTCGGCTTCCCGGTCTTGCCCTCGAGAGTCCACCCGGGACCACCCTCTGCTCTCCCCCCCTGCTCCCGCGCCGAAATCTCAGTGTGGATCTAATGGGCTCGTGATCGGGTATACCCGCTCTCCTCCCTCCCTCTCTCCGAGCCCCGCCACCGAAAGCCACCGAGTGGCAGCTCAGGGATGCATATGTGCGTGTTTTAATCTAAGATTCTTCCAACTTTCGTCATTCAATTCAGAAGCAATTACAAACCGATCACAAAGGATTCCTAATCTTCATTACACTCCCGGACGAGGCCCGCTCCCACAGGTCCCCACCAGTCTCCACCGGATCCCGGATCCCGCGCGCTCCGTCGCAGTCTCCGCTGGAGCAAGGCGATTTACGGCAGGCACCAGTCCCCTGATCTAATTGATCGGGGCCAAATTGATCAAGCGGTCCAAGCAGCTCCACTAGCGTCGTTCGGTGTTCGCGTGGCCAGAGATAATCGATAACCGGCGAACATCTGCGAACTTGGTGTCGGATGTCGAGAGAATGAAGAACTGGAGAGGAAATTGAGAGTACGAGAGTCGCAAAAGAAGCCCAGATCAGCTGCCCGGCTGGACCTGGCTGGACATACCGACCTGCACACGGGTCCGTGGACGTGCACGGCCGTGAGAGATCAGGCTGAAATGAGACGGTCGGCATGCTGGGGTCTGCTGGGGTGGTCACCACTCTACACTTGGTTGCCAGTAGTGTTTCGCCAGTCCTCGATTGGCGTTCACCCTCGGTCACCTGTCGCTAACCCCGCAGAGCGGATCTGGATATCTCGGGTCCCCAGCTCATTAAGCTCCATCACCCTTCCAGCTGCCGCGGACTAGTGGGATCGTGAGCCATATGCTTTGCTGAATTTCCAACAGGCACTAGGACACGCCGGCCGGCAGAGTCAAACGGGGATAGGGTACTCACAGTTGTGAACGACATTCGCTTGAGGTGATTCCCACGACTCGGCTTGGAAGTCGGGCTGTCCACCGGGAGAGAAACCTGTGATTGGCAGGATCATCACATCGCCAATGCGCAATGGATGCCGGATCCCGCGGACCCGATGCCAGGTGACATTGTAACGAGCGAGTAGGAATCTGTTGTGGAAGAGTGGCGAGAAGGGTAAAGATTGCGGTTAGCTCAAACACATACGACTGGCCGGTGGCTCAGTACTCACGCGAAGACAGCGTCGGAAAACAGTCCTGGCCCGGTCCACTCCATGACGTTCATGGCATGGTCTCTTCCTTGACCCTTGAGTTGCTCAATCTTCTGCTCCCATTCCTCAGGCTGTGACTCCTGCAATTCCTCGATCTTCGCCGTTCTGTCCTTCTCCCAAGCCTCCACCACACGGGTCGCATTGACCACACGCCTCGCCGCATCGAGGAAGATCGGGTGATTTGGTGCCGATGATAGGGTCCACTGACAGATGCCTAAGGGCCTGGGCCATCCAGTCGCCCAGCTCGGATGCGCATGGACGTCCACATCTACAGCGACCATAACAGTGGGAAAGGTCGACATGGTGGACTGCCAATTCTCCCCATCAGTCGACGAGATGTCCAGAACTTCAACATCAAGCTGGCCCCATTGCTCTATAGGTCGTAAAGGCCGTGTCTTTGGCAAGTCAGCTGCGGCTCAGTTATGCGTACTCGAACCACTCACATCGACGTCAGAGTAAACCCCTCCTCTAATTAGAGGTAACAGGTATCTCAGAAAGTCCGCTCTCAGCACTCCTCTGTGCATGTATGACCAAGCCCACTCTACATCGCTTCCCCCGAAAGCCGCTTGGACCCATTCCCAAGCGTCGCTATCGTCCATGAAGCTGAGCTGCCACCCGTCATTCTTGTTGACCCTAATCCATTCTCTCGTCTCGTCTGTCATCTGGTCTTTCGACTTGTCGGTCTGGTGTATCGTTTTGTATGATATCATCGAGGGCGGAGACAGCGGCGGCTTCTCTGGAGGCTCGGGTAGGAGATTTGAGTGCGAAGGCGGTAAATGTTGATGCAGTGAGTACAGCAGAGGCGTGGCTATCGATGATGGTAATGCAGATGCAAAGTCGTGCAATAATGTGAAGTAGCTGATTCGGGATGTCAGCTGGCGTAACTCTACGAGACATTGATACCTGATGAACCAGGTCATGAAGCTCACTGTGATGTCCCCTTGGGGCCTTTATCTATCGCCAAGCGATACCGCTGCTCCGCGGTCGGTCCCAAGTCCGTCAGACCCAGCGCCTCGTCTTGCACCCATCCCATGTCCTCGTGGAGACCAAAATGTGGCTTGATATCCGGAACCTCATCCTCCACTGTATCAAACTCTGCCATAGTATTATCCTGTCCGACTTGGCGCAGTATCACCAAAGCTATCAGAAACACACTCAGTCCAGTAGCTATCTGCACCGTGCGTTTCGGTGACAATCTAGGCGTGCCAGCCGATCCCGAGGGGTCTTTTGCCGTGGGCAAAGCAGTGTATCCATCGCCAAGTACCAATCTGAATGGATTCCATCTCGACAACTTGGACCCGGATGACGAGACGGCATTGGTGTTGTTGTTGAACAGCGTGATGCGAGGTCCGGACCGTTGACTTGTGGCGGCACCAGGGATCGACATGACGGGCAAGTGAGAGCCACCAGTAAGAACCAAGCTACTCAGAGGTCAGACCTGTCAGACAAAAACGCAGACGAGGTGGTTTTCCACAAGGCGAGAGCGTTGCAAGAGGTGTTTGGAGGTTGTTGCAAGTTTCAACGTTCTTGCAGCTGGTGCCTGGAGATGATGCTGCTGACAGCCGCGGAGATGCTTAAGTCGTCGGTCTCCTCCGCTTTGTTATTTGATCCCTTTTTTTGGTCAAAATGGCCCCACCCCCCGGCGGTGGCGGCGGCGGCGAAGTTTTTTCAATGGAGCTCAAGCCTTTCCTTGTTCAAAAGCCCTGGTTATCAACTCCTTTGATCCTCCCATCTCTTCTTATCAAAGCAACCAAAAGCAAACCAAAAAAGAGAACTTAACCCACCCCAACATACTCTTCTGCTAGATTACAGCAGAATAACAATACACTCTCTCTTCAAAACTTCAACACTCTTTAACTAAACACATCATGGTGAGTACGCGTCTTCATTCCGCCGCCACCGATCTTCGCGTTGTTAGATGGTAGCTGACTTGATTTGCAGTCTTACGGTGGTGGATACGGCGGCGGTGGTGGTTATGGTGGTGGTGGTGGAGGCTACGGCGGTGGTGGAGGTGGTTACGGTGGTGGTGGCGGCTACGGCGGAGGTGGTGGCGGCTATGGTGATTACTACTCTTCAGGCGGCGGCTACGGCAGCTACGGAGGCATGTCTTGACGATGACTTATCAATCGTCGGAGCGGATCATACTGACGAAAATTCACAGGTGGTGGCGGTGGTGGTGACCGAATGGGCCAGCTTGGCAACGGCCTCGGCGCTGTCGACTGGGACCGACAAACCCTCACCAAGTTCGAGAAGAAGTGAGTGAAAGCATTTCGCCGTCACAAGTCACCTGCTGATCACCGATAGCTTCTACGTCCAGGATCCTCGAGTGACTGCTCGATCCGACAAGGACATCGCTGACTTCCGAGCCGCCAAGACGATGACCGTAAGTTGATACTTCTTCTTAAGATGAGCACGCGGCTGACGCCACTTCAGATCCAAGGTCAGAACGTTCCCAGGCCGATCACCACCTTCGACGAGGCTGGTTTCCCCGACTACGTCCTTACTGAGATCCGAGCCTCCGGCTTCACTGCTCCTTCCGCTATTCAGTGCCAGGCCTGGCCCATGGCCCTGTCCGGACGAGACGTTGTCGCTGTCGCTGAGACTGGTTCCGGAAAGACTATCGCTTTCGCTCTTCCCGCCATGGTTCACATCAACGCACAGCCATTGCTCGCCCCAGGAGACGGCCCAATTGTCCTCATCCTCGCCCCAACCCGAGAGCTGGCCGTCCAGATCCAGACCGAGTGCACCAAGTTCGGTAAATCCTCTCGAATCAGGAACACTGCTATCTACGGTGGTGCGCCAAAGGGTGCCCAGATTAGAGACCTGCAACGAGGTGTCGAGATCTGTGTCGCTACCCCAGGTCGATTGATCGACATGCTCGAGAGCGGCAAGACCAACCTCAAGCGAGTCACCTACCTCGTCATGGACGAGGCCGACCGAATGTTGGATATGGGTTTCGAGCCCCAGATCAGGAAGATCGTCTCCCAGATCCGACCAGATCGACAGACTCTGCTCTTCTCGGCTACCTGGCCTCGAGAGGTTCAGCGACTCGCTTCCGACTTCCAGCACGACTTCATTCAGGTCAACATTGGATCCATGGAGCTGTCTGCCAACCACAACGTCGCCCAGCACGTCGAGGTCACTACCCCCTACGGCAAGCGAGACAAGCTTGTCGCTCACCTCGACCAGATCTCGAAAGAGAACGCCAAGGTCATCATCTTCGTCGGCACCAAGCGAGTCGCCGATGACCTAACCAAGTTCCTCCGGACGGAAGGCTGGCCCGCTCTGGCTATCCACGGTGACAAGTGAGTATATCCAGCTTGCGTTTATTACAAAGCTGACATCATCTCAGGCAACAGCAAGAACGAGATTGGGTCCTGTCCGAGTTCAAGTCTGGCCGTTCGCCAATCATGCTCGCTACTGACGTCGCTTCTCGTGGTCTCGGTATGTCCCTGTCCTATCTCCTTTCCGCCTCGATCGCCCCGCAAGTCGACGACACCGGCTTTGGCACCTGAAGCGTTCGGAACGGCAATCACAAGAGTAGCTCGCACAGAGTCGCATTCAGGTGCGACTCTTTGCCCCCACATCCAATCCCCAGGGATTATGAGCAACGGCATTCACGACGCTTGTGCTTCTTAGCTCGAAGATCGATGCTGTCACGCGTCTTACGCGGTCCTCGTCTAAAGCGACGCTCGGCGTCCTGCCTTCTCAGATCTATCAGATCGCTGAGGAGGGCAGGACTATGTCGAGCGCATCGCCTTTGACTCGGATCGCTGTGACGCATTGACGACATTGACCATACATCTTCATTCAAGCGTCAGCCACGTTCACATCCATCGGTGCCTACAGGATCAGCCCGGGTTGTCGTACATGCGCAGCTTGAGCAAGATCTTTGGCACCAAGACACTCAAGCGAGCTTCTCGATTCTTCACCGAAGTGATTGACCGACCGCAACGTTCGCCATCAGCCAGTCGTCGGACAACGGGCGACTACGAGATCGAATTCAAATGTGTGAACAAGTGTTGACTTAGGCATGTCCTTCTTTCTCTTTCTTCTTTCCTGTTTACCTGTACGAATTGATCATTACTTGATTGAGCATTAACCACACAGATGTTAAGGATATTGGGTGAGTCTCTCGGCAGCGTGGTCTGGTGATTTATGCTGACATCTACTCTAGCTACGTTATCAACTAGTGAGTTGACATGTCCAAATACTTAGTCCTGATTGTCGCCATTCGCAATCACCACTTTCATGCTTGACACTTGCTGACTATCATTAGTGACTTCCCCAACAACACTGCCGACTACATTCACCGAATCGGTCGAACAGGTCGAGCTGGATCCAAGGGATCGAGTTACACCTACTTCACCACCGACGACGCCAAGCAGGCCCGTGATCTGGTCAAGATTCTCAAAGAGTCCAAGGCCGAGATCGCGCCTGAGCTCGAGCAGATGGCCATGTACGGAGGAGGTGGTGGTGGTGGCGGTGGTCGACGAGGAGGAGGTCGAGGCGGAGGTGGTGGTGGTCGATTCGGTGGTGGTGGTGGATACGGAGGTTCCGGTGCCAACGCCGGTGGAGGTGGTGGTGGATACGGATCCAGATGGTAGTTTGGGTCTTCACTGGCCAACCTACCTTACTGATCTTCTCGTGTTCGTCGTTTCGTCCCTCTCGGCCCCAGTGGCCTCTGTACATCCATAGACATGATACCCCATCGTCAGCATTCGTTCATACCCACATGCAGCCGTCATGACACGATCTGGACATCGCCTACAAAGAGCCTAGAATTGGAGCAGCGGCCTGGCTGCAAGTCTGCTTTGCCTCCGTCACCCGAACCGGTCAAGTCAAAGCAGCCGCCCAGCCACTGAGCGAGTCGGATCTGTGGCCTACTTCCACCGCCATCGTCCGCTGTACATCACATCACATCACCGCACCATGCCGTCCGCCACACGCTCACGACCTCACTCCACACCGGAAGGCCAAGGATATCAGAGCCAATCGCCAAAGACGCAGATTTTCCCTCCGCTTCCAGAAGCCGTCAAGCGTGAGATTGTGTCATGCCTCCCGGTAGCGGATGCCAAAAATCTCGCTCTGGCCGATCGGGAATGGAAGGCCGCTGCGGAAAGCTACCTCTGGGCCCTGATACGGGTTCTTCCGGTCGACGAGGGGCCTCAGACTACATCAAGCCCAGGCCCAATCAAATCCAGACAAGCGTACGAGACGATCCGCCAACATCTTGGACGACACCCAGCACGAGTGCCCTTGATCAAGAGGCTCGAACTTCGAACATGGCCAGGTGCAAGTGACGACTTTTCGGCCATCATACGCGGTGTCGCACCCACCTTAGAGGTTCTTGAGCAACGCGGCAACTGCACGGATCACTCCGACTTGGAGTCATGCGACGTAGCGGACGTCACTCATCGGATCTTTGCCCGGGAGCCGTTTCCCCGACTCAAAGCGCTGGAAACTCACTTCGATCGGAATTGGTCAGAATCGCTTCCAGGTATTCTCAGGATGATGCCAAATCTAGAGTACCTGTCATTGTCAGGGGAATCGGACAGGGTCATCCTCGAGGGCTCTTCCGAGGTCTGGCCTATACTGGATAAGCTATCTAGTCTCACGATGTTCGGCCATTTCGAATCGATAAACTAATCAAAGACCGTCGTAACAACCCTCCTTCCACTCTGTCCATCCTTGCGGGAGATCGACATGATGATTGGGCATGGCAACGCCATGTACAGCGAAGCGATCGCCGTGACATCCGTATCTGAAATGCTCTCCGTCATTCTGAACTGCTCCTCCCTCGAATCACTTCACTTCTTCATCGATACGGAGCTGGCACCGGACTTCGACCCGCATCGGTTGAATTCGCTCCTGGAGGGCCGTCTCCCGAAGCTCGAGCATCTCCATCTGAACACTAGGGTGATTTAGCTTGCGGAAATACTAGTACCGCATAGGCTGACGCAATTTAGGTCGTGCACCCCCACAGTATCCCCCGTCATCCCAATTTGAAACAACTCCACTTATCCTGGCCTGCAGAAGTATACCCTGGCGACGGATTATCGGACGGGGACATGGTTGACCTCTACGGCAGAGTAAGAATTGGTGGGACGTTCGGAACCAAACCCTCAAAGACGACTTCCGGCAAGCTGTCACTAGCCTTTCTTAAGCGGATCGAATTCGCTCAGCACCTTTCAATCGTGAAAGTGCTCAATTTAGGTTTTCGTGGTCTCACTGATCGGCCTGAAGACATCGAGGATGACCTGCACATCCAGAGCTTCACGGACGGTGACAGGACATTGTACCATTGTCGCATGGAGGCTAGGAGCACGGCGCCCGTGCTCGATTGCCATCCCGCCGCGTACTCAACCTGGCCGGTATCAAAGACAATGCAGTGGAAGGACCAGCCACGGGACAAGTTCGAGATGAACCCTGCTGAACTGAAGCTTGAAAATGATTTCGAGGCCTACCTCCGTCGTCTCCCCACTCATGACCGTCAGTACGACTTTGATCCAGAGGATCCCAACGCAACCGACTTCAAGGCACACGACTACGATATCACCTACTACAAGGATCACAATCTCCCATTGGCGCTGCTGGATTATGTCTATTCGCAGACTGACTGTCCGAGGGACTGGACCGAAGGTCAGAGAGGCTTGGATTTGCCAGACCGTGTTTGGGAGTTATTGGATGGGTGGATTGACGAAGTGGAGGAGCTCAGATTTGTCGTAGCCTGAGACTCTACCCTCCTCGAGCAATGCACTACTATGGATGGCAGCGGCGGGAGTCCTGGAGTTTGCGCGACAGGCTTTAGATCAATAGGGAGGGGGATTGAGGGGACGAGGCACAGTCTCTCGCCAGAGATTCTTACGTCGTCTCGGGCTATCCGTCCAGCTAAGCTTGCTCAGTCAGTGGTATGCCGCTTGTATACTGCCTTGATTCTACGCCTAAGTCTCCTAGCGATATGAGCACCGTACCAGCGCGGTAGTTGCAGTGACGATTGACCGAGTTCATCATACGATACATGTTCACGCGACCAAAGTCACGATCCGTGCCGTAGAGACTGCTGGAATCGGGGAATCTCATTAGAATCTGGCCCACTTGGCCGGTGGCTTCGTACCCCATCCAGCCTCCTCCTCGGACCTCGGTCACGGAAATCTCCGGCATCCGTTGGGTCATCGGGCCATACATTCGGGACCTAATTACGGTGACGGAAGACGCCCAAGCCAGCTGCGAAGTCAGTGAAGGCGTTACAGGTCGTCATCCCGGAGATCGTTACTAGCACTAGCATGACTCTCGAGTGATCTAAGTACAAAGGCGATCGAGAAGCGAGACTGCTGCGAGCGGTACCCTGCTCAAAGGCCTAATTGCTGCTTCACTGGAATGCGAAGCATCGTACCACCTTCGAAGCAGCTGCATTTGATGAAGCAAGGGGACTCGCGGACTCGGTTGCTCGGCGTTACGCCGTTACCAGAGGTCTTTACATACCCACACTCCTGTCCCTTTTGGATCAGACCTTAGGTTTAAGCAGTCAGCAGCAGGGTCCAGCTGCACAGTGCGGCAGAGTCCAGCAATTGACCCATACTCACTCGAGATCTGATCGATTGAGCGTCATCGGAATCGGGCCAAATTGAGACCTTTGGTTGCCGGAATGCCAAAGTGGGTAATAAGTGGAGGTGGTCGTCAGCGGGAGTCAGCTGAAGAGGGTCCCCGCGAAATGCCACGAATAGTCTAATGCCTATCCTTGGCCTCTTGCCAGCTCTTGCCTCCTTCTGGCCCGGAGGCGTCCGGCGCTCGATCGGTGAATGGACCATCCTTTCCAAGACGAAGGAGATCAGGTCATCAGAGGCGAAACTGGCTTCCCAGCTGGAGTGCTCCTGTGACCCGAGTGGCACCACCACAGCTGCCAGCTAATACCACATGTAGCAATTGTAATCGAGGTTAAAAGGCCGACGCTTTCCTCGGCCGTTTGGATTACATCAGATTACATCTCCCCTTTAGGAATTTAAGCTACGGGTATAATGTAACGCTGCCGCCACACCGGCACGGGAGAGGCGCTACGGCAAGAGATCTTTAATTTAGAGTGGGAGCGGGTGTGTCACTGTGATCGCGGTCACGCTGCCATCCCTCTTGCTCCTCTGCCTAGCTCTGCGTACTCACCCCTACTCACCTCGTCCGCCGCCAATGTCACACTGAGACCTTGAACATCAAGCATCAGGGCCCCATGACGATCGCGATTGAAAGTGCTCATTACGCTCATTCCCCCGGTACCAAAGGCATCGCCCCTCTGAGTCGGGGGCGTGATCATACAGATCCGATTACTTGCCCTCTATGGCTAGTAGTGGTAACATTGCCCAACTGGGATTTGTGGCCTCATGGCATCATGTATCGTACGACACACCAAGTCACCGGCGACAGCGTCGTCCCTCATCGCTCGATATGGTATATAGTCTGATGCAGCTGGCCCCTCGATTCCTCTTCCCCATCCACTTCTCTCGTACTTCATCTTACTAGCCTTTACCCAACAAGACCGAACCAACTCAACTCATTCAAGATGAAGTTCACTGCCGCCGCTGCCCTTCTCTCCGCCGTCGCCGTCTCGGCCGTCCCATTCAAGCGACAGGACAACTCGACTGCCACCCCAGCCGCCGCTGCCGCCCCTACCGACACCCAGATCCTTCAGTACGCTCTCACCCTTGAGCACCTCGAGAAGGCTTTCTAGTGAGTGGCCGCTGGTCAAGGACGATTCCGGTGATTTCCGTGCTAACGTCTTCTCAGCGCTCAGGCCCTCGAGCAGTACTCTGCCGACGACTTCGCCAGCGCCGGCTACCCAGCTTGGGTCCGAAACCGACTGCAACAGGTAAGTTAGGCAGACCAGTCAGTTCGCGCGAGGCTGACCCGCGAGTAGGTCGCTTCGCACGAAGCCGATCATGTCACCCTCCTTTCTGGTGCCCTTGGAAACTCTTCCGTTGAGGCTTGCTCGTACAAGTTGTGAGTGATGAGGCCGGGCCCTTCGCCAGATCATCACGACTGACTTTGTTCCCCTTAGCCCATACACCGATGTCGACAGCTTCCTCTCCCTAGCTGCCACCATTGAGAACGTTGGTGTCTCCGCCTACGCCGGTGCTGCCCAGTTCATCAAGACCCCAGCCTACGTCACCGTCGCTGTGGCCATTCACGCCGTCGAGGCCCGACACCAGGCCTGGGAGCAGTCTGCTGTTCTCAAGCAGCAGCCATGGAACGGTCCTTACGACACCCCACTTGGTCTTGACCTCGTCTACACCATCGCCGCTGGCTTCATCACCGGATGCCCAGACAGCAACCCAGCCCTCCCAGTGATGGCCCTCCCCGCCCTCACTGTCTCTGCCGGACCAGGCCAGAACGCCCAGTTCACCTTCGAGTCGACTGACTCTACCACCAAGTACGCCGTCTTCTACGCCGGTCTCGGTACTGCCATCGTCCAGCTCGACCAGAACAACATGGCTACCATCCCAGCCGGTCTCCAGGGCTATTACTACGCCGTCGTCACCACCTCTGCCGACGCCATGGGTGTCAGCAACGACAACATCGTCGCCGGACCAGCTATCGGCTTCGCCCCATTCAACTCTGCTGCCAGCAACCCAACCTTCAGCGGTTAAGCAGCTAGACTAGATGAAGTCCAAGGAGAAGGATTGTGCCCTCAAGGCGATCCCAGAAGAAGGAGATCAGAAGGTAGTTTCGAAAACGGACTATGTACCGGTACTATAATTGTTTTCTGAGAATGTATCGTTTCTACACATTCTACCCACCTCACCGGATGCGCAAGCAACAGGTACTCAGAGCCTTCGCGGATCGGATCTGCATAGTAGAACACTCTGCATCTGCGATTCTGGAATCGGCTGACTGCAAAGTCTCTTCACGGATCATGGCGGCGAGCGCCGCTCAGCTTTAGAGCTCCAGCAGCTTCGCTCGTGCCGCTGCACACGACTCCACGAGTGGTCAGTTTGAGATAGCCGCTGTTGCTGTCAGACCTATTCCTAATTGACGTTCACACACCCTCTCATACGGCTCCACCCATCGTCATGAGCGACTACGCTCACCGACCCGGTGGAGCGCTCAAGTTCAAGGGCGAGGGCGAGAAGTACGTGATACTCGAATTCTGATCGCTGGACGTGGACACTGATGACTCGGCTTAGGAAGAAGAAGAAGAAATCTCACTCCAGCTCTGACCGAGCCAAGGTGGACAATGAGGTGACGCAGAGAGAGAAGGAGAGGGAGATTGAAGAGAAGGCCGAGAGTAGGGATACCGCCGCGCAGGGCTCGAGTTCTGGAGGTTCGAAGAAGACGGACGCGGAGAGGCGTTTCGAGGAGATTCAGCGGAAGAGGGTGAGCCTGAGCGCTTTCTTAAGCTATTAAGCTCGATTGCCTCATTGAAGGAGCGTGGAGGACAGCTTGGACAGGGGTCTGCGATGGGCGATGATGATGATAGCTGACAAATCACATTTAGCGAGAGGAGAAAGCCGCAAAGGGCGCTTTGTTGTCGCATAAGGATCGAGTCGCGGCATTGAACCAAAAGTTGGATTCTCTCAGGTATGTTATCGTGCAGCTGTCGGTCCCCCAGGGTGTACAAGCTGATACAAATCTTGCAGTGAGCACCACGACATGCCCAGAGTGAGTATCCCGCATCTAAAATTCCGCCATTTGGATCGCTGTGCTAACGTCCTTCTCAGATCGGCCCCGGGTAAGACCACCTCTGCAGCAGTCGCCTGCCATCCTGGGTTGGTCTATCGTTCCTATATGCATCTCGTTTGCGAGTATCTGCGAATCCCCGCCTGGTCCTCAATCATTGCGGTATCAGCAACATCCACTACAACGTTGTTTGTCTTCGTATACCTTTGGGTGTTGTGTCAAAGAGAGTTTCGTCCTCTGCGGTCGTCTCTTTGTGCTCCGTCCGAACGATTAGCTCTGTATTCTCCTTTCGTAACAGACTGATCTCTACGTTCCATGCTGATCACCACATTCCATGCTCTTCTAGTAGACGGAACATCACATAGTTCGTCCTCGTTCGGCGGCGACCTTCCTGCCTCTGGCATGTTGGTCCTCATCCGTACTTTCGGTGTTCACCACCAGATCAGTGCTCCGCTTCAACCTCTGCAGTAGATAGTCTGTGCTCATGCCACAAGCGCAGGCCTCCCACGTTGCAATGCCCGTTGGTGCGACTTGGACCGCGCAGACGGGGCAAATGCCGTCGGGGTTGTTGACCAATTTTGGCGGATGATCGTGACGTGGATGCGGGATCGATGTTGGTGGACAAGTGAGGCACAGCTTCTCATGAGGTTCTTTGCCGCACATTGAACAGGTGGTGGACAGAGGCGAGAACACTTCCTCGGGTGCGAGAGAGCCATCTAAAGATTGACTCAGTTGAGCACATGATCGGCTCAGCAGCATCAGAGACGACTCACAAGTCGGCAAGCGCAGCTCCTCGGGTGTGAAAATACATGACACTATTGCAGTGGGTTTTTCGATCACAAGCGCTCGAACTACCCCAGGCCCCCCGCCCGGCAATCGATCGCCTTTGGCGTCCTCCCCCCAGACGGAATATAATAGCTCGATCGCCAGCTTGTGCGTCACGGTGATCGGAGTAGGTATGTTGGGCATCGATGAAGGTCTTGCCTGATCATCGTGCGGGTTTCGTCCGGTAGCTTCTAAAATAATGCCACCCTCATCCGAGCCTTTAGCATCCTTCCCCCTCCATAGAGCAGGGATTGTGACTGGAGGCCGAGGTTGGATAGGTCGGGAGCCTCTGGCGAATAAGGTAAAGTTCTTGGTGACGACTGTCGGCTTTGTGATTGCTGGATCATCACGAGGTGAAATGATTGAATGTGTCTGTACGAGCTGGACTCGTAGCAAGTAGAGCGTGAGGGCCGGCGATGGATCTGGTATTGACAAAGTGGAATACAGTAGAGCGCCAATTGTCCACTGCGAGCGAGGATTAGCACTCATACCGCCAAACATACGTCAAAACCCGTACGCAGTCTGAGAGCAATCTGAGATCGAAGGCGCCTAGACCATTTGCGAAACTGCGGATTGCCGAGTCGAGAGTGGTGACACCTCCATCGGGGTGAGGATTGTACAGCAGCTCCGAATATCTCTCCTTCCTCACCGTCCCGACAAGCCACTCGACCGCGGCTGGTGGGCCTTCGTACGGCGGCACCGGAGGCAGATGATCATCCTGCCGCGTGATCGCCATCGATAATGCTGCGGCGAGTGATGCCGGGTTCGCTGCTCCATACGGCTCACGATCCGGTGATCTGGAGCGTAATGGCGAAGCTGATGTGCCTGACTTTGGCGTGGCCGAATCGGGGGAGTGGGCTCTTGTGCAAGATGAGCTCTTTGATTCCAGTCCTACCAATTCCGCAAAGACAGAGTGTTTGATCTTTCCATTTTCATGGCGATCATGTGCGCACAAGTTGACGGGTATGATCAACGTGAAGTCAAATCTATGTATCTTCGTCAACCAGGAGTCACAAAGAACTGGATACATACCGTTGGATTCCCTCTTCCAGTACGATCCCCTCCGAGTTACCGCCCCGGATCTCAGTCTTCCTCTCGAATATCGTATCTCTCTCTTTGATACGATCAGGGCTTAAAGTCAACTCGACAACCGTCTGCCATCCCACTCGAATCGCTTTCACGCGCCGCCTTCCCATTCCCACAGGAAGCTGCACCTCCAGCTCGCCTCTGGCTTCTTTGTCCATCCGCGGTCTCGTCGAAGGCCCAGCTGTGTTCTCGTCTGTGTGAAGGCCCTCTGTGTCTGGTAGATGAGAATTGTCAGGAGTCATGAAGACGGATCCGTAAGAAGGGAGTCGCAAATCCAGCTTGAGCTGTTGTTGCTCATCGTGAGGCCTGCGGGACGTTGATGGCCCAGGGGAGGTGGCAATCGACCGCCGAGTTGGTGAGAGAAAGCGCAAGACACTCATCGCTGCTTAGTGTCCTGCAGAAGCTCGCCAAGGAGTTTACAAGCAGATCACTTTTCAGCTGTCTACCATGGAGACATGGAGAATCAGGACAGCTGGGAGGACTTACTGAGGACAACATTCGCACGGCGAGTCGGCAACCCTCGGTCTAGTACTTAATCAGTACTGACGAGTGACGACTGGTACGGTGCGCTGAAGATTCAAGATTCGCAAATCGTCTAGCGTGGTCGGGCGACCTTCGTTTCCGCCTCGGATTTGGCTGATAGTGGACCTTGCTCGTGCCCAAACAATCATCAACACAGTGTGAGGACTTGATCGAGCAAGCGAGAGCGTTAGTGATAGTCGAGTACGAGCAGAATACACGTTGATCGCATTCGCCACCGGTGACCGGGTCGATATTAAGGTGGACACGAACAACAAAAGTCTGAAACGAAGTTGACGAGATTGGGACATTCCGTTCAATCTTCCTCTTGCTTCTCCATTCCTGCATTGTTTCGAGACTACTTGCTCAAGGGAATCACAAAGCCTGGCTCTACTCGGACAGACTAGTCGCACAACCTGAGCCGCAACCATGCCCACGGTGCCGTCCCTGCCTGGTCTGCCGGACGACTATACATCAAAGGTCAGTCAAGGGCATCTCGGCCAAGTCTCGTCGCAATATGCTCATGTCCTTTCTGCAGTTCTTTCAGGGTGACTTTGTGACCAAGTACATCGATGGGAGTTATCGCGGCAGAGTACTGGTGCGTCCGGGACCTATCACTAGAAGTAGTCTGGATCACTGCTGATATCACGACCACCGTGTAGCGATGCTGGGCGGACGACGAGGATCTCCCCCCTGAGCCATTACCCCGCGATCACCTCAACCGACCTCTGCTACGTGGAGAAGTGGGCATAGAGTGGGTCGTCCGACCGATCACCTCGGGCGACAGATATTGACACTTGCGTAGGAGTTTGAAGGATGGCGCACTGGCCATTGTCCCCGAGACGTCGTTGGTGCTGTATCAGCGGGAGTTCATGAGAGGGGATATTGTCAAGCGATCGCTATTCGACACTCAGTCGGCTATAGTGCAGAGCATGTACTCGGAGGTCAAATTGGAGCATGTGATGACCAAGCAAAAACTCAAAGAGTGGATCCCGTTCCAAAGCCTCAAAAGCTCCTTAGTAGTCCAGCACCGAGACACTGTGGTGTTTGAGAACTGGATAGGGACAATTGAAGAAGTGAGTCCAGTCGACTCCCTTCGTTGAAGCTGGCGATGGGCTGACTGTGCATAGGTGTATGAGCAAGCTATCATAGAGCTGCCGGACAAGTCGCTGGTCCGGATCACCGATATGAGCGGGACTATGAAACCCGGAATGACGCACGAGGTGAGTGTACCGACCATTACCATAATCGGTCTTACTACAGAGACTGACCTGTCGCGTATCAGGAGATGATCAAGAGGCAGCATAATTGTGCCGATCCGGAGAACTGCGAATTCAAGCCTGATATGGAATTGAAGGGCGGGGTCGTCAAGTTTGTCCGACCTATCATCATCTATGTCTCCTGGAATGCCATTAACCAAAGGGTCAGCTTGAACAGTTGCAATCGCCTGAATCGTGGAATCGAGCTGACTCCTCTTATCATTAGTTGTCCCCCGCCGAGCAGGAAACTTGCAAGGAGCCGAAGAAGATCTGGGCCGGAGACGAGATGGAAAAGTTGATCCTCTTCTCTCGTATGAGGAATGCCTTCCCTCGGGACGGTCGAAGTGTCGTCTTCAAAGACCCAAATCAAGAGTCGGGTGAGCAGAGAATCTGACAAACCGCAATTGCGCATACTAATACCACGCCTAGAATACGGCTTCCAGCCTGACCCCAATGACGCCGATGGAGTACGCGTCTTCAATGTCGTTGGCTCGCGTACCAAAATCACCTTGCGATGGCAGAATGGCACTACAACCACCGACTGGGCGTCTGATCTCCTGCCATACTACCACGTAGACGAGTGAGTTGATTCTTGCCAGGCATAATCCTCCGCTGACATCTGGCAGCTACGAATCGTGGCCGGGAGAGCATCTCATGTGGAGGGGCGACAATGGCGAGAAACGATGGGCCGTTGTGCAAAAGTACGACTCGGTCCAGCGGATCGCCGATCTCAAATTCATGGACAATGGGGAACTGCAGACAGTCTCGGCAATGGAGCTGGATAACGGTGGCCTAGGTATGAAAGAATACGGCATAGGCGTCGGCAATATGGTCCTCCTCAGCGTCTGCAATCACTCCGCTCCGCCCGTGGTGCCCATGCTGGGGCGATACGATTCGCAAATGGAGAACATGATGAGGCGGGATGGCCTCGCTCGAATGGCCGATGAAGCGGATAGAGCTGGGCAACAGTATCTCAATCAAGGACCTCAAGGATCTGCCGATCCGATCAACTGGTTTGGTTATGTGAAGAGTCTAGAGCTGGACGGCAAAATCGTGGTGACCTTGGCGAATGGCGAGGAGGAGATCGTCAATCTTACCCAGTGTCACAGTATAAGCGAATGGCAGCCACCCGAGTGGGAGGATGTTGGTGGACCGATGGAACCGCCTTATCTGGATGAGATGGACACCGACCCTAATGACCCCGACGGCGTACCTTTCCCACGGACAGAGAGCCAACAAAGACTTTTGGATGAGGAGTTTGGAGCTATACCACCTGGTCTGACGGATTTACTGGCCACGCTACGCAATCAGCCCAGTGCACCATTAGGGCCTTTGGTCAGCAATTTCCTCTCAACAACGGCCGATTTTGACCCTTGGGCAACGAGCCGCCCTCCCGCAGATACTCAGGACGAGGACGAGGATGAGGACGATTACGAGGACGAGGACGTCGAGATGAGGGATATGGATGAGATCAACCGCATTGTCGACCCGGATACCCAGATGGAGGATCAGACCAAATTGACATCAGCTCCAGATGCAGATGAGCCAGACTTTCCTGAGGCCGGTCCCTCATCTCACAGGGATACTAGGGCAAGTGGCTCCGGTGGCGGAGGATCACGGACCTGGGAGAACTTTGAGGTCCAGGAGGAAGCCCCCGAGGACCACAAGTACTTCTCAGAGCCAAGTATCGGTGCCGCTGGGAAATCCTATCACAGCAGGATAGCCAAAGAGCACAAGACGCTGCGCACGTCGCTACCTGGTAAGTCGCGCGGGTCCGAGATTGGCGAACCTAGCTGATGTCGGCGCAGACAACATCATCGTTCGGACTTATGAGAATCGAACGGATCTGATGCGATGCCTGATCATCGGTCCGGAGGGTACACCGTGAGTGCATGTGCTAATCGACGATGAGACGGTATTCTGCAACGCGTTGACCGTTCCCCAGGTATGCCGACGCACCATTCGTTTTTGACGTATACCTCAAACCGGGTTCATACCCGACTTCCCCGCCGCAGGTCCATTTCCACTCCCACACTCACGGCAAGGGACGATGTAACCGTGAGTCGTTGCTCTCTGTGAGCGAACAGTAATCTAAGCGCTGTGATGTTTTAGCCAACCTGTACGAAGAGGGTAAAGTCTGTTTGTCAATCCTGGGCACTTGGCACGGCGACTCTTCCGAGTCATGGAGGTGGGTCATATCCAACACTTAGACCGTCGAGCTGGTGCTGACTATCCAATGCCAGTGACAAATCGTCTTTGTTGCAGGTGTTTGTGTCGATCTCCGGACTGGTGCTCGTCCGTTCGCCTTATCACTGCGAACCTGCATTCGCGAAATTGGAGGGAACGAAGGAAGGTCGTGTCAATTCGTGAGTCCGCCGTCCTCATCGAAGCGCCACGTGCTGATGCGGATCCCTCTAGGCGGCTGTATAGCGAGAAGGCGTATGTCCTCTCCCGCTCCTTCGTCAAGACAGCTCTGGAAAGACCGCCCGGTGGGCTGGACGATGAGATCCGGGATATCTACATCAATGAGGGACGGCTCCAACGGGTGATAGACCACGCCAAGCCGCTGATGGAGCAGGGCGAGGCCGCGCGGGACAAGGCCGGGGGTGAGGTGCCGGAAGAGGAAGTCTGGAATGCGGACGCGATGGGCAGTTTGACAATGGGCGCCATCCTCTCTCTCAAGGTGAGTCACCGGGTCATCCGCAGGTCTGGGGAGGAGTCAAAGCTAAGAAATCGTAGCGCACTATCAGCAGACTGGAGGAGCTCTGGGCAGAGAGAAACGATGCCTAAGTGCAAATCGTTAGATGTTCTCGGAACAGTCTCTATCATCAATGCACAATGTCCGCGTTCCACGGTCCGAGTGCCGACGGTTTTCGCTCGCCAAACTTCGCTCGTCCACGATGCCCAAATCATGACTTGAACACACGGGCTATTGGCTACATGTCCCATCATGCTCCCTGGCAATAGATATGAGATACGAAAATACTATGTTATACAGCGGTCTTCCGATACTTTCGATACAGCACATTTGAGTGATACCCGTAGCTCGCCTCGCCCTATGTCCATCCACACTGATCCCTTTCTCTCTCTAGCTTGGAATCCCATAATATCCACCTCCTCCGAGTGTACCGAGCCCACTGCCTTGTACAGCTCGTTTCCCCAACAGCCCGCCATCATCGTCTGCATCCTCGACGTCGCCGTCAAATGGACTGCTATCATCCCCATCATCCCAGTATCCCAGCTTCTTGCCGGCGTCCGGGACCAATGTCTGACTTGCCAGCCGCTTGTTCCCCGGTCTCGCCAGCAGAGACGTCACCTTCTTCGTTGGCATCGGCATACCATTGGAGCCCCTCGCCGGAGAGTTGTTGAGCCCATTGGCGGCAGGCTGGGTGCTTCGAGCTGAGAGATAGTTTGTAGCGGCAAAGTTGGTCCTGGCCGGGGTTGGCGTTGGCATACCGTCCATTCCGAATGAAATGGCGCGTTCAGGAGCCAGAGTCTGCTGAAGCGCCGGATTGTATTGGAACACACTGGCCAAAGGCCGGCTGAAGCCTCCTGGCATACTGGCATCAAATGCCATTCCAGGGTTTTGCGAGCTCGAGTCCATACCCATTCCCATGACGAGACCGGCAGAGTGCATGTGGTTACCGTTGGGCACCATGTTTTGTGATCCTGGACCAAATCTGCCATTCACCTTGGGGTCAAAGTAGAAGCTGGCTTGTCGGTTCTTGATCTGATCTTTCCATTGGCGCAGATTCTCATCACCGCCTTTACCCATCGTAATTTGACCGTCACTGTCGTTCTCGTTCTTCACCGCGATATCCTCGGGAGAGATGGATGTCCCACCAACGGGCTTTTGTTGCAGCATGTACGAGCTCTGCGGCTCGGTTGGGCGAGGTGTAGCGCCGTTCAAGAAGTTTGAGAAGAACATCTGTCCATTAGCCACAGGAGAAAGTAGCTCTGGCATCGAGTTTGACCTGCTCAGTCCTCTTTGGCCCATCGCGGGTCGAGACGAAGCCGGCTGTTCCTTGTCGAGGACCTGTTGCTGGCTGACAGACTGAGTGTGTAGTTCGGATTGGGCTTGACCTTGACTTCCCTGATTCGTCATGGGTTCCGACATGAACAACTTCCAGAGATCCTTTACATCTCGCAAACTCGGCGCCTTCTGTCCGGCACCGTTCGGAGCAGCGTTGGGGTCGAAGAAGGTGCCGTGGGGATGAAGGGCCGTTTGACCGGGATGTAAGACTGGGTAGCTAGGTCGCTTGGCTTGTAGTTGACTTGCAACCTGACTGGCAGTGTAAGGGTCGACGACACCGGCGTTGCGGTCTTGCAAGGACATTTGATTGAAAGCACTCGCCCAGACGCCAGTACTGGACATTCTCCGCTGTGCCGCCTCGACTAAAAGAGGGTTTCCATTCTCGTCGACCATGCTGAAGTTTGTCGAGCCAAAGGCCGAAGCAGCGGATGATGCCGGTCGCGAGACAGTCGGCCCGTTGTCTTCGTCTTCGGAAAAGTTGACCGGATCCTGACTCTTTCGGAGTGATCCACGGGGATCAATCGTTCCCGTCGCCAGTGGTCCCACAGAGCCAATACTGTTCACGCTGCCCATCGTCCCGACGGTGTTGGCGGTCGAGGGAACAGACCAGGCGAATTGGCTGTAGTCAGGCTGGAAAGTGGTTGTGCTAGGGAGAGCATTGGCCACCATTGCTTCGACTGAGGTGGGTGAGAACGACTGGGGCATGTTGTAACCATTCAGATCCTGGCTGGGAACATTCGCCATCTCGTTCTTCGGACCAAGGTCGAATGATCCGCCCATGGGGTTGAACACGTAAGTGCCGGACATCTGACTGCCGTGGCTGACTCTCCGCTCGGACGGTTCCTCAGAGCTCGAGGGGCTCGTGGAGGTCGTCAACGATGGCGTCGGTGCGAGATACTGAAGCGAAGAGCCGCCCGAGGAAGTCCTCCGTGCCGATGGCACAACGGTCGGAACCGATGTCTGGCTCGGAATCGGCACGACATTTGCCAGAGGCGACGTGTAAGAGGCAGTGCTGGATGCACGCTGCGAACGCTGCTGCAATCCGTTTTGCCACTGGTTTGGTAGAGTCGATTGCGAGGGGATCGCACTTGATAGTGGAGCCCTGGTTGGGACTGATCCAGCGACGGGCTCGGGGATTGTCCACTGCCCTTGCCCCTGGAGTATCGGCTGTCCGACTGGCATCGACGGCGCGACGGGCGGTAGTGGCTGATTCATCGTAGCGGTGACTGGGCTTGGATTTCCATTCGACAGGGGGGATGAAAAGTGCGAGACGGGCGAGGCTGATTGGTGAGCCGAGGATCCAGCCGAGCCGGCAAACGACATGCTGCTGGGACCCGCTGACAGTGGAAGTGCGAATTTTGGGGTGGAATAAGCGACCATCGACCTCGACTTTGTAGGTTTGTTGTAGCTGCAGCGTATGTTTCGTTGCGAGCAGCGCTCTATGATCGGAATCAGTCTGGCCTAATATTACTGATAGGTCTTACTTACGACATGGCTCCTGGGAATCACATCTGACCTTCGACTGGTTGCACTGATCGCAAGCCCGCTTCTTCCACCCAAACTCATAGCCGTATGAGCTGGAGCCAGATCGACCCATTGAAAGCGACCCGCCGCTGCCGGTGCTCTGATCCGAGCCCGATATTCTCATTGGCACACCCGCATATGGGCTTTGGGAGGCAAGCGCGGGGTTGTAGGGAAGTGCCGTTGCGGGCCCTGCGGTGTTTGGTCCTTGGTTGAATGGGTTGAAGAAGCTCGGAGGCGAGCTTGCGGTGATTGTGCCTAAGCCCTGACCGCCCAGCCAGGACTGCTGTTGTTGCAGCTGCGGAGGTTGGGGTGTTCCAGCCAGCAGCGGATGGTGTGGGTACATTCGCTGGGCTTGTAGTTGAGGAGGCGGTTGGGGCTCATTATTCGAAGGAGAGACAGCGGTATTGAAGTAGGCGGTCTGATTGATCGGCGCGAATGGCCCCGGAACCTGGTGACCCGACGAAGCCCTTCTGGGTTTGACATCGGCTCGCTGTGGCATTGTGCCCTGGCCACTCGGGACAGTGGAAAGGTTGGCAGCGGAACTGCTCTCTGCCTGATCTTCATGGCTGGGATGGACCGATGTTGGCATCGACTTTCGCCTTCCTTTCTTGGTGGTCTTTGGAGGCTCGCTCCCGTCTGCTGGCCGATGTGCCTTGCCCACATGTCTCGCGAGGAGGTCACTGAGGTATGGTCAGCAAGGGATCATCGATCGGTCATTTGCTAGTGGCGACTTGCCTTCGGGCAAACTTCAACGGACACTCCTTGCACTCGTACGGCCTGTCTCCCGTATGCGACCTCAGATGTCTCCCCACGTGCTGAGGTCGGGTGAATGTCGCCGCACACAGCTAGAAGAGTATCAGCGAGTTGCCTCAGTATGGCGGTGTATTGCTGGGTGACTCACTGGACATTTATGCGTACCTCCTGTCATTCCAGTAAAGACTTTGTCCTATTTCGACCCGGTATGGTGATGGCGTACTCAGGCGAGGGGAAAACTCGGGGGACTGTTGACACCTCTTCCTATTTGTTATTGTTGCCACGTCCTAGTGAAGGCGGTCTGCGAAGGCGTATTGTCGAGTGTTGACGTCGATGGGAAGGCTGCAATCACGCGAGATGATGAAAGGGGCGAGGTCTGACGACGGATCTGGGGATGATCAAAGGATGGTCAAATGACGAGGTGGGTGGGTGTGAGGGATCACAAAGCTCCTTTCTGTCCCACTCTGCTCTATCCTGGTCGTCTTGTTGCTAGTCGCCAGTGATCGTGAACGTCCGAGATATGGTAACCAGAGGGTATTCAAGACTGCAATGGGAATGACGTGTCGGGAGCGCTGGGGATGATTGGGATGGGGTCGACGTTGAGGTCTAGGATGCGAGCGAAGCGATGTTGCTCATCGTCGGTCGAGCTGGGGGTATCCAGTGTCCTGTTGTCGGTCGTCTACTCTCCTACTTCCACCAAGGTCTCGGAAGACCTGGCGAGATCTGAGGTCGAGGATGTCTATGTGAATTCCACGGTGTGACAGACTGACGCGAGCGTGATTCAACCGAGACGATGTCTCAAGTGGTCGAATACGTCTCAAAATTCCTTCTGGCCCGTGTATGACGTCGGGTAATGGTGACGAAGTGTGGTCGAGCTGTCCTTTGTGAATGCCTTTTGGTGGTGGTGTACAACGAATCTTTGGTAGTTGACGATTTAGGTGGTCGGGTATACTGATAGCTGCTAGCTGTCTCTGTCACGAACAAGCTTGTTGATGGGATGGCAGCAGTTGGACCTGCTGGGCCTGATTGAATCTGGAATCAGACGACGTCGCAGGAGGATGAGCCTCCCCCTCGTGTCGATGACGACGGTACGAGCTCAGAGGGTAGCTTCCTTTTCCCCTTGTCCTCTGCAATGTCCGCTCAGCTGTCCGCGTTTGTGCCCTGTCGCGTTCTGGAACTCTCTCTTTCTCTGCTTCTACTCTCTCTCCTTTCCTCCTTCCGGTCGACGTCGAGCTCTCTATGCTACAGCCCTCTCTGCCATGCTCAAAGAGGAGAGAGAGACTTCTCAGTTTTGGTCAAACTCCTTTCATTTCGAAACGCCTCTTTGGACAACCAAGGGCGGGAGAGCAGAGGAAATATCGACATGACGTCAGCGGATCAGTCTTCGGTTCCTGATTCACCTCCGCGGGCTCGTGCTCTCTCGGCTTCTCTCGGGATGATCCTCGACTCGGCTTCACTCAACACCGTTGCATTCCTCCTCCGGCCATCTTGAAGCGTCGCATGTCACTCACAAGCCACATGTCAACGGGAACAGGATACATCTCGTCCTATTACAACATGGGATCTCACGACACGTAGAGGCTGGACAAAAAGGCGGGCTCGCGAGGCGCACTACTACTGAGCCCTACTGAGCCCCGTCCTCGACCTTGGGTGACGGCAACGCTGCGAGAGGTGACTCGCTCTTGGCCCGCTTTGAGATCTTGCCAAGGGAAGCCAGATCATTGTACCCTTTGTCATGTTGAGCCTTCTATTCATAGCTTTAGCACTGTACGGCTGCTCAGGTGGACCAGCGACCACTCACCCATTCAGGTCGGATCACGTCGTCGAGCTTCTGCGCGATCAACTTGCACACCCTGTGAGGCGATCAGCATCGTCCATCACCCAAAAACAAACTCCCGCTCACAGCTTGGTGGTCGACTCCGAGATTTTTGCCAGCTCTGCAATGTTCCTCGCGGTGACCTCTTTGCCGAACAACACGCAGGTGAAGTACAGCACGCCGGCAGCGATGGACAGTGGACTTCGGCCGTCAATCTCGGTCTTTGCGCTGGCTGCATTGGCGATGTACTTTGCCGCGTTGTGTACACCATGACCGAGGTCGAGAAAGTTGACGAATCGAGCCAACGACGCGTCGGTCGACTGCTCAGAGTTGGCCAGGGTGGAATCGCTAGCGTTGCTGGATGTGTTTAGACCGGTCTTCGACTTTCGGATGATATCCTTGGTCAAGTTGAGAACCCTGCCGAGCTCCTTCTTCGGCACATGGGTCGCTTTGGCGACTTCCACCAGCGATCGGTCAACCTTGGCAGATCGACTCGCCAGGACGATACAGGCTGCGACCAACGCCATCTCGTTCTTGCCTCGGATCAATCTTGACTCGTCGGCAATCTTGTAGATGTGTTTGGCGATGTTGGTGACTTTGGAAGGGAGCTGCATCGTTTCGCACTTTTCGGTGATCCGTCCGAATGCCGCTTGCAGCGCCGCCATGGACGTTGCACCGTTCGTCGTGCTTGCGATCCTGCTTGCGGCTCGAGCGAGCTTTTGCGCTTCACCATTCCTTCCACCTCCTTGGTTGATGTGCGTTTGAAGCAGATCTCCTAGAAGAGGATCACCAGCGTCACCAACACGCGATGGATCGTCGCCTCCTTCGTCCCCAGCGAACGTCTGTGCGAATTTAGCTCAACGGGACAGCGAAATTTGACCGTCGTTTACTCACTCTCCCTAAGAAATGCGTCAGCTGGGCTGTATGACGAGGTCCACGGAGCTTCACTCACATTCGCTTCGCGTGTCGACGATTCTGTCACCGAGAATCGTTCCACAGTCTCCACAGACCAGATCTCCCTTGGAGTATTCCTCGACAATATTGGGAGGATCGGATCTGCAGTTGGGACACAGAGTCCTAACATTCAGATTGGGCGCGACCGGCTGACCATATTTGGGCTACAAGGTGGCGGGATAAACAACAGAGGATGAGTCAGCGGATGCAATAAAGAACGAATGAAGAGGTTTCGTGTCAGCTCTGCGACACTTCGGTAGAAAGGAAGGCATACGCACCCCTGGAGCCTTTGGTCCGGCAACAGCTGAGAGCATGGCGATGAACCTGTGTCAAATACCTCGATAGGTCTATTTGATAAACAACCGTATTTAGACGGAAGTTGTCCAGGTGGCAATCGGCAGCGCAAAGGGGTGGTGGGACTTGCGGGAGGAAGTGCCAGTGAAGGAGACGAGAGGTAGCGTAGTCGAGGACAAGTAGGCCAGATGTGTCAGCATAAATGTCCTCGCGTACCAGATCAAACACTTGTCATTCCCATGACCCTTTCGACCTCTATCCGACGACGAAGTCCACCTCGCACCCCATGTCTTGATACATCATTCACCAGCTACAATGTCCTCCCAGATGGCAAGAGGGATCGACCGGCCAGAGAGGCCATACTCACCCCTTTGTTTTCAGAGTTTGGGGTCCAACCGTCCGAATCCGTCTGAAGCTTGGTGGATCTATCGCTTGTCCCTATGACTCTGCTGTTTTCGAAATATGTCTCGAAAGAGCGCCAGTAGCCAGAGAGGGAGCAAGGTGCGAGACGTCAAGTATCAGTCGAACCGGTAGGCCTTTTTGGTCGAGAACGGGTGAAGGAGAGTGAGGTGAAGGACGAGGAGGATGGGCGGCGAAGTTGACAAGCTGTTGTGAGGCGTGAGGGGTGGCGAGAATTTGATTCCGCATCTCAACGTGTTGTTACTATCGTAATTCTTCCCTCCACTTTATCCATGGCTCATGTTGATCAACTCGTGTAAACTCGTATATACAAAATTCAAACGACAGGCCATTTAGGGTCTGATGGGTTAAAGTTAGTCATTAGAAATATTTCTAATTGCCCGTGCGGAATCATAAAGTAGCCTCGGCGCGGGGCGCCTCGGTTCACGTATAGTGCGTCGCCCAGGTGCCCACCACGGGTGATCACAAAAACTACGCGAAGTCAATGTTGACAATACTCACCTACTGAACATCCCATCACAGCACCTCGGCCGGGGACAACGCCAGCGTGAGTGTCAACTCAATGTAAGCTGATGCCTTCACCTGGTTCACAAGCTGATAAACCGCCATAGACCACTTACAACGCCAACATCAATCCCTCCGGTCGCGTCGGTCCTGGTGATTTTGCTCGTCGCTCAGCAAGCAGTCATTTCATCCTGGTGCTATCCGCTCGAACTCCTGGTGTGAGACTCGCATAGACCACGCTCGATTATTGCTCAGCCCTAGGTGAGTTCGTATCCCAACATCAAGAGTTACGCGTCCCGGGCGGCCGGGAGGACGAGACCCACGATCCAACATGATGGGCGAATCGATCATCGAGGATTTGTACTGACTAGACCTTGCTGTAGAAGCAGACATCGGAATCGTCCTCATCCCTTCCTCATCACCTCAATCCCACCTCCTTTCACTTTGTCGAAGGAGATCACCACCATGAACCAGTTCACCACGGACGAGTATGTTCTGGCGTATCACGGACCATTGCTGTACGAGGCCCGAGTGAGTCAATCTCCCCATCATCCACAATCATTTTCTGCGTCTTTTACATCTGTCATCGCGTCAGCATCCGAAAACACCAATTGTACAGAGGCTGATTTGATGACTCTCCACTTGCCACTGCTCTACACTCCCTCTGTACCAACCGTATCTCTGCGACCTGTGACTGCCATTTTGCCATGTGTACACTCTCCCTCCGACCTCCAGGTCCTCCTCGCCGAGAATTGGAATGAGTCGAACACGTTGCTCGGAACAACGGGCCCTCACTACTTCATCCACTACAAAGGGTGGAAACAGACGTGAGTAAAGGTCGCACCAAAATGACGTGTGGCTGATTAGAGATCGACCTCTCTCCCGCTTTCGACGACTCTCTGCTCCCCTCTTACCATCATCATATCCCTCATGCTCATTGGCCGGATAGATGGGATGAATGGGTGCCGGAGCAGCGACTTTTGAAACTCAACGAGCAAGGGTTTCAGAAACGAAAACAGCTTCTGGATCAGCAAACGAAGAAGAACAGACCGGCGTCAGCGCCCAGTCCACCTTCTACGGCCGGAACGTCTGGGAAGGGCAAGGACAAAGGGAAGAAGGGCGAGAATAGCAAGAAGAGGGGGAGAGAGACGGGTGTGGACACTGTGAGTGAGAGCCGGCCAACGGTGCACAATTCCTTTTGTCTGGCACAAATGTTCTCGGACCTCGCCTTCTCTTTGCAGGAATTGGCAGCTGTGTTTGGGTTAGATTTCAGTGCTGATCGGTGATGCAGGAATCGGATTACATGAAACGGCCCGAGGTGAAGATTGTGATTCCAGATGTCCTCAAGTTGCAACTGGTGGACGATTGGGAGAATGTGACGAAGAACAATCAGGTGAGTGGAGTGTGGATTTACCATGGGATCGGACAAGGCTGATCCTGGGACAGCTCGTCACTCTGCCTAGGAAACCAAATGTGCGGGAGCTACTGGAGGAGTATCGTCAATACGTGATAGCCACAAAGAAGTCTCAAGATCGCTCAGCGTGAGTTCAGAGACAAACGTGATTCGTAAACCTCGCTGACCTTGATCAGCCGCGCTACGGCCTTGTTGTCAGAGATCATCGCTGGGATTACGCTGTACTTCGACAAAGCACTGGGCAACAACTTGCTCTACCGATTCGAGAGGGCGCAGTATGTCGAGCAGAAGAGGGCTGGGAATGCGGATAGACCCATGTCGGAGATATACGGTGCCGAGCACTTATTGAGGTTGTTTGGTGAGCATGCTGGCTGTTCTGCCTATCACTGGATCTGACCCGGCTACAGTCAACTTTGGACCCTTCATCGCGTACACGAATATCGATACCGAGTCGCTTAACATCCTCCGGGAATACATCAACGATATCATGAAGTAAGCCGCCCAAACGCCCTAGACCGGAACACTGGCGCTGACGCAGACTTTAGGTGGATGATCAAAGAGCAGAAGAGGCTGTTCGTTAAAGAGTACGAAACGACGACCACGCAATACCAGAACATGTCGAGGACATAGCACGCTGGGCGCAATACCGGACAGCCTGAATATTTGCGATGCGGCGAGGTGCGGCCTGGTGACGCTGGTCGGGTTATCTCAGCTGAGCTAGGTTTGTGAATATCAAACTGGGGCGATACGGAGAGATGAGAGACGGGAAGATCTGTGGAGAAGCGCGGTATGGGGACAGGCGAGGAGGACTGAGATTGAGGTCGTGAAGGCTACGGAGGACCGACGAGGAGACGTTCTTTCCGCAAGACAGAATTATGATCTTGCAATACTCGATGTTGTCATGAAACCTGTGTACATCTTGGCCTGCGAGTGGGTGGAGGTCAGGCATGACTGATGGGTGGTTGCATGCGCGACTGATTCTTCTGACACATGTGGCTGCAACTGGCATACCTCCCTGCTCCGTATCCACACTTCCTCATAGTCTCCGAAAGTTCCACCTCTTCCGCTCCGGTCCGGGCTTGTCATTGGTTTGTTGATGTTCGTTACATGTCATTTCGTGATAGTGATGTACCTCGATTCAGGTACCGCCCGGTATTAGAGGCATATGGCAGAGGTATACGCCAAGATTGCCCGTTGAGAGCATTCCTACGTCGTCTTCCAGAGGAGGAAGGCCGTGACGCCGAGGTAGAAGTAGATGAAGTTTTTGGTCTCTACGCAGGATCAGCTCGGACCGCTGCATCAGAATGGATCCCTCTTCCACTCACCGTGCGTGACAAAGCTGCCAAAGCTAAAAACAACCATATCAGCTCGTGTCTGCAGCGCAAGAGGACATGACGCACTTCTTCCCGACGACGCAGTGCCATGTCGTGCCATAAAGCCGATCAAACTCCTTCTTGATGTACATTGCCACGTCCTTCTCCACGTTGTATTTGTCCAGTGCACCGGCACATATCTCAATCACCCTCGTCTGCATCTCTTCCGACACTGCGCAGGTATCAGCGAGGCTCTCCGTCATCTCCATCTCCGACTGCAACCCCGGCCTCGCCCGTGCGGCGAAACACGAGGCCGGAGGTTCAACGTCAATGATTATTTTTGGGGGGCTTACTGTCGACGCTCTTGATGATAGCTTTGGTGGGCGCTCCTTTGCCCTCGCCAAGGGAGTTTGAGTCGGACATGTCGATTCGATCGATCTGGGTCGTTGGAATGACAAGAGAAGAAGAGTTGAGAACGCCTGGATCGTTGAACGTTCGATGCTAACTCCTGAACTCGGTCCGTGCTTCCAAAACTGTGTCCAAGGTGAAGCAGCGTCCAGTGGTGACCAGCTCGAGATAATGATCTTCGCTAACTCGAGAACGTGTGTAGCGATGAAGACTGCAGTAAGAGGTTTGTTACTTGGTTCAGGATCATCATCATATGCATCAGCTGCCATCATCGTCGAACCAGGTCGAACCGAGTACCGAAGCTCGGCTCGCTCGCTCCTTCTCCGTGTTGTTTCACCGCGTCAACCTCCACTTTTCAATCCAAAGCCGCAACTTGTCCCGGTCGGGTATTCAACACTCTCCCTCTCGTTGGTATACTCGTCCAGCTACTCCTACTCGCATCCCTCATCGTCTCAGAGTGATCAGAACCACTCTACATCGATACAGGCCAAGATCAAACCTCGGGGACCAACGCTCACAGCTAATTGCGATGTCGGTCCTGGAACAGACGGACTATCCGACCTTGTCGTTCGGCCACACTGCGTCCTGCCTGTCGGTATCTATCGTCGGCCTCGATGTCAAGGTTTACGGTTTGGAGGAGATCAAAGGCAGCACGAGACCCATAGCCGCCCTGGTGAGCTTCCACGTATCCGAAATGTCGGCGTCAAGCTGACTCGCTTTGCAGATAGCCACTCATGGTCGGATGAACAACCAGAAGAATACGGCTCATATCGCCAACGGAGTGCTGGGCCATATTGGTGAGGTAGGCAAAGGCAAGGATAGGGCTAGAGACCTGATCGTGGTCACTGTGGTGAGTCCAGCTGGTCAAATACAAGGATGAGGGGCATCACTGACTCTGGGTAGGACCAACGGAACCACGGGACTAGGCTGAAAGACAGGCTGGCGAACCACGCTTATGATAAGAACCCCAGGCATTTGTGAGTGTGAGACTCATGAGTGTCCAGCACGGAACACTGAGCTATGATTCTGCAGCATCGACATGGCGGCCTGTGTCGGTGAGTCTGGACAGCGGCCAGCTGAGCCTTCGACCTGACAACTGCAGTCGGTGGCTGCCACGACGTCTCCCTGATCATCGACTTTCTCGCGGCTTACATATTTCCGCGTGACGAGCGAATCATTGACGAATGGATCGCTACTGGGGTGTCGCTAGGTGGTGGGTGTCCTCGCACACGGACAAGGTGCCAATACTGATCCGCCTCGGGCTAGGCAATCAGACATATAGATTACTGCGAGTCGGTAAGTCTCCTTACCTCATCCGCCCCATTCTGGGCTGAGCTTTACCAGAACCCCGGATACGCATCGCCATCCCGATGATAGGGCTCCCCTTCGAGTCATTCTCGACATATCTCGGCGCTAGAGCAGTCTCCATGTCGATCCCATTCCAGCCACCCACATACCCAAACTCGCTCAAACCCATCATTGACCCAGAGGTCGATCTGGCCGTGTATCGGGGCAAGAAGATCCTGTCCCTCCATGGCGGAGATGACAAGTTGGTTCCCTATGCCCAGGGCGAGAAACGAATAAAGGAGATCCAAGCAGAGGTCAATAGCAGTGGCGGCGCGATGGAAGTCACGATCGAGCAAGGTGTCGGTCATGCCGTCTCCGTGACAATGGTCAAACAGCTAGCAGAGTGGGTATGGCGTTGGGCCCTAGTCCCCGGAGGGGACGCCGAGTCCAAGCCCGTCAATAGGCTGTAAAAGCGGCGGATGGCCTAAGTCATCTTGTAGGAATATATCTATGTGCACAAGTAGAATATACATCGCGTCAATCCGTCGTAAAGTCGTGAACAAACCGGCAAGATGGGCAAAACAGTGTGATCTGATAGATGATCCAGTATGATGTCAAGACGATACTCTACACCAGGCAGAAATAGACAACAAATCGTACTCCGCACCCCTACTCCCCTTATGAGCCTGTGCCTACGCTCTGAGCACTGCCTCGCCTAGAGAACGAGCCCATGGGACTGGCCCCGATCCTGCCTCCGCCCATTCCGCCCATTGGTCCCGAAAAGGGGTTTGGCGAGTTGGCCGATAATCTCCTTGGCGAGCCAGAGATAGGAGAGGGAGACAATGGTCTGCCACCAATACCAGCCCCACCGCCGCCGTTCGCGTCGGCCGAGGTGAAACCGGGCGGCGGGCCCGGTGGCTGTAGCAGCCCTGTTGGCATTGGCGATCTGGGGGATAATGGCGATCGAGGGATTTGTGGAAGTGGGTGGTGTAACAACGTGGTAGGACCACCCGCGTTACCATTGCCAGTCATGGTGCTGGGGCTTGGTAATGTGCTTTGACCCAGTCTCGAGGGTGTGGGCGGAGCATGGGGGAATGGAGAGTTTCGCGGTCCCCCATTGGACATGTTGGATGGTCCCGGGAAGGGGATATGGATGAACGTGTTCGGAGGGGGATTGGCGTGATTCGCATTGAATTGGAATTCCATCGACATTGCCTCGAGTTCTTTCCCCTCTAGTCCAATACAATCGATGATCCGCTTGCCCAGGGCGTTGATCAAGGAAGGGTTGTCTCGACTCCGGGTCCATACTTGGATTCTGTCGATCTTCGGTCGCGTTGAAGCGACCACACCGCACACTTCGTCCTTCGGGTCCAGTACCTCGCCAACGAGTGACATTGTGAGATTTGCCCATGCGTGGTCGAGCAGATGCGGTGCCGAGCGGAAAAGAACGACCCATTTCCCGCCCTGTAGAGGTCAGCAGGGTTTCCCCAATGGTCCAAAAAGGCGGAAAGCTCACATTCGCATTCGCTGGATCTTCCCACATCTACACCCTGATCAGCTGACAGCCACAAAGCGGCACCTTTCACTCACCGGTCTAATACCATTCTTGAACATGTGATAATTAGAGTTCCTGGCCAACGAGCTTGGCAATCGGACATTGTTGAGGTGTCTCGCGAAGCCTTCAACCTGAGCACCAGTCTCACATCAGAACTTGCTGTGTGGTCGCCTGTACTGGACATACCGTGTCAAATCTGCCTACGGTGACTAGGGTCTTTTCCCAGTCAGACAACTGCGGCTCTCCTTCTTTCGGTGTCACGAGCCCTGGCGCCGGTTTGAACGTTTTCGAGTCGAAGAATAGCGTCCTGCGGTAGTCAGCAACATCTCGGGAATAGCCAGTCGACCAGATAGAGGGCTTACCAGGCATGCTGCAATGGGTGCTCTTTCCTCTTTCCAATTAGACCGTCGTCAGAACCGGAGGAGGAGGATGACTCCTGGGGAGAGGCGTCCTGGATCACGACCACTGTCTCCTCCTTTACCGGCGTCGACATCACATCGACAGGCTTCACCACTGGCTTTTCGCCGGTGGCAACGGGTTTTGCGATTTCCTTCGTGTCGAACACACCAGCCGCAGTCAGTGGCGGGGTCGAAGTAGAAGGCGTCGTGGGCGAGTTTGAGGCTTTACTGAAACTGACCCTCTCCCTTATCGCGGCCAAGGACGGGACGTCCTTGTATCCCTTGATGTATCCCTCTTTGCTCGGGCCTCTGGACATTGAAGTGCCGGTACTACTGCTCCCACTGCCACTTGACTCCATGGGTGACGAGACGGATTTCGCCCCGAGACCCTTGTACGGGGGAATGACGAACGGGTCGAGGTCCTCTTTCTTCGATATGGACCCCGAGGCCCCGTGCGACGAGGACGACGAGTGGGAGCGCGTCATTGCGGTCGCGGGCAGTCGAAGCCTGCCAGAGGGTGACGCGGTGTACGGCGATGAGGAGCTGTTTGAGCCATTGGGCTGAGTGGAATTGATAGCGAGTTTGAGTTTCGGCGGTGTGCTCTGGGAGGAAGTCACCGACATGGGGATGGAGGCAGAGGGCGGGGATGTTAGGCCGGCAGCTGGTGCGCTGGAGTCTGTGAGAGAGGGGGAAGGGTGGTGGAGATGTTGCGAGATCTGCTGCAGGGACGGCATCCTGGTCATCCTGGTACTGGATGGTGGATAGCACGTGTCGAGCGGACGGCGTGTGTGTGTAGCCGAGGAGGTTCGAGGGCAGCGACGGTGAGCTCGTGTTGACTTTGTACTGTCGCGGTACTCACGGAGACTGAGCGATTGGCGCTTGAGCTACATCTGGACTCTCTTTCTTATCCCCATTGTGCGCCTTGTCCTCGTGCTTGACCTGCTGCACATCCTCATCACCTCGCTGGAGCGAGGTATCCGTCTGTGTCTGTGTCATTCTCGGGCGATTCTCGACGAGTACTGCTGTCCCGCAAGAGTTCGTGTAGAGATGTGAACGTTCGAAGTGGTGTCCTTGTTCACACTATGGGAATCCAGTAGAGTACCCACTGGTCGGTTGGTTCGAGTTCTATTTCGATTTCACCCAGTATATGCCAGCTTTACCGTCCAGGGTGATAGAGCCTCGAATGACGAGTTTGGCGTCTGCTAGCTTGCGGAAGAGGGCTGAGGCTGGTCGCTTGGATGTGACGTCTAGGGGTCTAGGCTGCGTTGTTATCTCCGGTTGTCGAGGACGTTGGATGTGAGGTTTTGGCACCCCAACCTGAAACGCACAAAAGTCAAAACGCGTCCCGGCTAAACGCGTCAAAGGGAAGTCCCCGAATTCGAGTTTCACCTCTGCGAATGGGTGGTAGTGGTGGTGAGGATGGCGATGGCGATGGCGACAAGCGTACCACCAGCCCATCGTATATACCTTCTTGGCCATCGGGACTAACCTGCACCACCGACTAGCCTCCTCGGAAGATCTGCACGTGGCTGAGAAAGCATGCTCGGCTCACGATCGCTTTCTCATTAGTCGTCTTGACTAACCACCACTTTTTGCCTGTTCCGGGGATGTTAAGTACACCAAAGTCAAACTCTATCCTTATCGTGGGATTCCCGCGCACCTAAGGCACTCGGCAGTGGCACCTTGAGTGCCAGGTACTGTCGATCTTCGACGCCCCCCGGGAAGCGGGGGTATGCATATGCACAGAGGATCGGCAGCCTATCGGCAGGGTATATCTAGCTCGGCAAGTCCAAGTCTGGAAACTGGGTCTGTCGAACTCGACGTCTGTTGCCGATGCAGTCCAGACCCTCGAGTCCCTGTTCCAGTCTGCCATTCACCGGGTCTATCCTAGGTCTATAAGCGAATGCAGATGCGATTGTTACAGTTCCGAAGCTACTTGTCCACGACGAGCGTCTGTCCCACGGGCAGAACGCAAAACGCATCGTCCGCCAGCTCCAACTTCTTCCTAGCGATCGCCAGATCCACAGGTGGTTTGTTATCTAAACCAGTCAGACACACACCATACCCGTGTTGGCTGTACTCACACGCCTCGTCGCTCATGAGCCATGTGCCCCAGTGGACTCCGACAGACTTGGCGATTCCCATTTGGATAGCCATGCGGACGGCACCTTCGGGATCCGTGTGCTGGAGGTGCATGTGCCATCGGGGCTCGTATGATCCTATAGGAATAGCAGCCAGATCCACCGGTCCAAACACTCGTCCAATGGCGGCGAAGAGTGTGGGCGAGTATCTAGTAGTCAGCGTCAGCTTCAAACCAATGCGGATTCGAATGGCTATTTGGACGCACCCTGTGTCTCCGAAATGCATGAAAGTCCGCGACTTGGCTGGATCCTCGGTGTTGGACTTGACATGGAAGCCTGACCACATTGTGGCGTTGGTGTCCAGAGGTGACCGGGCTGACCAGTGCTGCAAGATCATCAGCTTATGGCCAAGGGCACACGTCAGCTGCGCATTTACCCACCATCAGGGGTATAGCGGTGATTGTGAACGATTTATCCTTTTCACCCTCTCGCTGTAATGTATGCGTGTGTTCCTGCCACCAGCTGTTGCAATATCAGTCCTCTGGACTGGGTCCTGAGCTCTATGGCAACTCACTCTAACTCCCTGACTCGAGTAGCGCCATGCGATTTGACAAAATCTCCTACACCGACGGGAACAATCCATTCGCAGGTATCACCAAGCTCCTTGATGGCTTCGGGATCAAGATGGTCATAGTGACTACCACCAAGACATGTCAGCACAACGCCTGACCAGTCCACCTGGACCGCTTGACCTACTTGTGCGAGACCAGTACCAAATCGACCTGCTTGAGCTCGTCCAAGGTACAAGGCGACGGTCTCAGTCGTTGAGGGGCCACTCGGGACGGTAGCGTTCTATCCGACAATGCGGGATCGGTCAGAATAGCCAATTGGTCCATTGTCACATATGACGTCGACTGGCCGAGCTGTGAGTTATGGGATCAGCTACCAAGTCATCGGGACCTGTTCTGAAGCTTGTCGCTCACCCAAGTCAGGGTCATTTTGTCGGTGATATCTGGCGAGGCAGACGTTTTGTCCTTAGGACTCGTTGCCGATTTGCCAAATAGTAGAGGGAAATTGGGTCTTTCGCTCGGAAGATCAGGTATAGGTCGCTCAGGTGGAACTCCGCTGGAAATTGAGAGCAATTTCAGCATTACGACCTATTCGAAAACTCGCATAGCGGCTCACCCGTCGTAGAATAGTTTGAGGGTGACTGTCGAGACGATTATCTTCCATAATGCCCATTCCTGAATATACACATTAGCCTGACTCCCTCTTGCCAGACACCAGCTTGACCTACCCAAGCGCCTTGCTCCCGCCATTCTACATATGGATTCCAATATCTCCCCGCGAACTTGAGACTGGCGAATCTGCAAGATGGTCAGCCAGATGTCCAGTATGCGCAGCCTTCCCTCGATAAACATGGCTTCGGTCCACATATGAGGCAAGGAGCAGGGAAAGAGCCTGCAGATTGACTCTGACGCACCTCTTCTTGATAGCATCCTTCTCTGCCTGCGTAGCGGGTTTTGTGTAGTCGATCTCGCCCCCGGGCACGAGATTGCTTATTGACTCCTGAAGCTCTTTGTTTCTAGCGCGAATGTGTGACCTGCGGAGGGTATCGGTGTAGGCTGATTACGGTCGTTAGTATCTATCCACCAGCCTTCCCATCTGTTCTGAGGATGTAATGTCTGAGAGATAGTGCTTCGGAAATCCTTTGTCCACCACATGGGATAAGAGCCTATCCAACGAGCTCTGACGAGCGATGGTACGCTTTGAGAGCCAGACGGCCGACTCACCGTAGTATCCCAGCCATGCACCAGTATACGCCACGGGGAGGATGATCACCGCCCTCTTCAACCCCAGCAGACCCACTGACACCATCGTCGATCGAAATCAACAAGTTTCCGAGAGTGAGCTTCGAGATCTTCGACCCAGAGTCGAGCTGGGAGCCACGCTGCCTTGATGTGTCCGTCTAAAGATCAACACTGTGGGCCTGGCATCCTGCGGCACTGAATGCAAGAATGATTGTAGCGTTGACGACGAGCAATGTTGAACGTCAAATGCAGGACGATGTATTTTCGGTCTTTTCGGAATTCCGAGATCGACGGTGTTTCAGATCAGCAAATGAGCCAGCAGACAACGTCACCACAGGGCTCATGGCTCTCGAGGACTATCGATCTGCCCATACATCGCTTCTGACACGGGCACGCCTGCCGTCTACGCATCGAGAGGTTCAGAATCTAACGCAGCGTGCTTGGCGGACCATGCATGGTCTACTCCTACTACCCCGCGGTCACAAACGTCCTACAGTTCCATACTTCTTACTCCTGATACGACGCCTGCGTCTTCGATTCGTCCAGCACTTCTTCACCCTGAGCGCCATCATCCTCTTCCACAAAGATCTCCGTGTACTTGTCCAATATCGTCTCAATAGCCTGTTCCCATCAGGCCAATTCCACGCGAATTTCTGGTGACTCACCTTGCACTGGAACGCCTGATGTTCGAGGTTGAGAGCCGCCTCATTGGGTGGTGCGCTCAAAAGCGTGGGACCGAATATTATCGATAAGTTGGAAATACTCATTTGATTGATTGAATCCTTCCGCCTAATCCTATCAATAGTCAGCATCTGTACCATCGGCGAGGGCTAGTTTTGCTCACTTGTCTAGATGGCCCATGAAGAATTTCAATGTCGCATAATTCGGATCGGGCAATTCGTTGACTTGCTCGTGCAGGCGGATATGCCTCAACCGATCATTCTCGTAGCCTATGGTTTGTCAGTATACTGCGGTCGTACTCGCACCACTCTGGGTCGACTTACGGGCGGCATCAATGAATTGGTGATACAACCCATATGTCAACAGAGGCTCCGGCAGCTCTCTGAACCACAGCTTCAGACACCCCGAGACGACATTGATATCGGCCGACCATTCGTCAGATAGGACGTCGACAGAGTTGACATCTGCGACAGAATCAGTTGAGCTGGCACCGACCTGACACATGACACTCTCGCTTACCCTTGTTGAAAGCCCCTTTCAGCGCTTGAACGCGTGATGTCGTTCCCGACAGCCTGTAGATGCCCATCGACTCCAGACCTGCCGCCGTCAGTATTTGGACCCCAAAATGATCGTCGTGATCAACTTACCGTACTCCTCGATCGCCTGGGCGCACTTCTCCACTATCTTCGGCACCTCAACACCGTCCCTGCTCAGTTGTTCACCAAGGTCGACACCGAATGTCGCGCCAGTAGCTGCTGGAATGCCGGGTATGGCGTATTCTGAAGCGGTTTGCTGCGATGGCGTCACCGTTCCATTGGTCACAGCAGCGCCTGCTGATGAGGACGACTGAGACGACATGAACGATGCGTCGGTGGTACTCCTCTCCACGTGGGCGGGTAATCGCGGCAACTACCCACGATCAGCAATTTTCATCCCTGCTCAAACTGTTATTTGCCGACTCACAAATCCCTCTTCGTAGGGCCCGTCCCGCCTCGGTCCACGGATAGTCCCCCGGGCGACGACGTAGTTTTGCATGTACGCCTTGAAATCGGTTCTATTGTCAATCGCCTCGAAGATGCCCTTCAGGCCGGGTCCTGCGGTCAAAACGTCAGCAAAATCTCTTCCACTCTTGCCATCACTCACCCTCGTCAGGCGCGCCCATGGGGTTGAGCATACTGCCCTCGCCGACCAGCGTCGATTCATATAGGAAGGCATATCGAGCGAGGTGGTACTGCGTGCCCATGTCCAACTCATCCGCGCATTCTTTGAGCAGCTAAGTTCTGGTCTTAGCTCCCTATTCTGAGCATGCAGTAGGATCACACTACTCACCCGTAGAATCTTTGGCAGTTGAAAGTTGAAGTATTCCTGCCTCAAAGCCTGACTCTCCAAGACAGCCTTTCGGAACGTCTCACTGGCATTGGCCATTCTGGATCGCACATCCTCTTCCTGTTTCGCCATCGACCCCGCTCCTTTGCCTTTAAACAGGAGGCCGCCTTTTGACATAGCCTTGCCCAAAGCCCGTTTACCACCTCCGCTCCCGCTGCCCCCGGCCTGTCCTGATCCATTGGTATTGGTCGACGAGGTCGAAGCGCTCGAGCGCATCCCAGAGTCTTTCATCGACTCGCCCTCCTTCGCGACGAGTACCCGTTCCAACTCCTCAGCTGTCGAGTCGAAGCGCGATTTGGCCTAACAGTCGAGTGAGTATGCATTTCGTAGCGCCTTGCTTCACTGACCTTCTCCATGACCACCTCACACTCCTGTAGGATCCCCTGATACCGCTGTCCATTCTCCTTGTGCTAGGACCCAGAAGTCAGTACGTGGACTATCACTGTGACAACTTGACTTACCAGCTTTCTCAACTTCTCCCCCTCTCGAGCGAGGGACAGTAACTCGTCGCTCATCTCATTTAGGCGCTGTGAGAACCGTATCCTATTTTCCGCCAGCTGATTCTGTAGCCTCAAGCTCGCTTGGTACGCATTGACAAAGGTTCTACAGGGTGTCAGATCTCTCATGGCCAACATGAACAATGACACTCACCCAGCCTTGCAGTCCGCTCTTGCGTATACGTCTGAAGTAGTCCTGCCGAGCTCGACGAGTGATCTGGCGTACTTCTCCTCAATCTCCGCCCGAGAGCGAAAGAACACGGCGACTTGCTACAAATCAGGCATTAGCCTAGTCCCAGAGCGTATGGCGTGCAGAACTTACTTTGCAAGATGCTATCGACTGCTTTATCCTATCTGCAAGCAGAGGCAGTCCGCACTAGCCAATAGTCAGTTTAATCCCTCCGCTCTCACAGCTGCGCAGCGGTCTGCTATACCACACCTGTACTCACGTCTGACTCGCATAGCGCTCTGAGAACACCCTCGTCAAAGCCAACGGGCACGACATCCTCCTTGGCCTCTATTCCCATGCCGCTGCCGCTCCCTGTTCCTGTGATGCTGCCCAATCCCGAGGAGAACCTCCGTTCCGCTATGGCCGGGCGTTTCTGAGCTCCATTCCCATTCACACCCTGTAGATACGGGTGCACGGCATGATTGTCCGTCGAGGCCGGGTCGTTGGATGTCGAAGAGGGCGTCCTGTCAAGAATGCCCGGATAAGCTTGCAAGTGGCTCGAGGAGGAGGAAGAAGATGCGTGAACCAGAGGAGGGGGTTGGGATTGTTGAGCGTGTGATTGCCTAGAGTAGTCTTCCTCGCTGCCTTCCCGGCGGCTCTCGGACTCTGAGTATCGGTCCATCACTGGTGATTCGCGGTGCTCGCGTTCGCGGGACAAGTTCTGGAGTGTAATTCAAAGCTCGGCGAACAGATAGCCCCCAAGTCTATACTTGCTACAGGCAGCAGTATGCCTCTTTCCGCGACGACTACCGAGCTGTGTAGACGAGCGACGTGTGGATTGAGGCGGTCTGTGTATGTAGTGATCCCAATCCAGCCTGGTCGCGCTACTCTAGCTGTCATCTTAACGCCCAATCAACACGGAAGCGGAATCAAAATTTCACCCACTCGCGAGCCAACTGCCTTGTTGCTGGGGTCGTCCAGTCTCATGTCCACACTCAACCTCAGTCCTCCACGACACTTACACCAGCTCTCGACAACCACAATGGCCACGACATTAGCGAGGACGGGCTTGAGGTCGACATGCTCGCTCCTGCGTGTCAGCTTGCCGGGGCCCTCGCGCACAATCGTCCCATGCTCAGCTGGCCCAGTTTTCATCAGGTCGGCCGGTAACTACAGGAGATTCAACCAAGCTCCCGAGCCAGAGCCTGTCGCCCTGCAATTCTTCACCAATGAGGATATCCCATTCAGCAAAGTTCAGCTAGTCGACCCAGAGACGAGACAGCTCCTCCCACCACAATCGCTCCGAGATCTCCTCAGCACCATCGACACGAGAACGCACGAGCTCACCATGGTCCAGGCCGGCCGGCCAATAGTCAAGATAATCGACCTGGCAGCCAAGGCGGATGCAGCCCGGAGTGTCGAACGAAAGAAGGCCATCTTTAAGGCCGAGCAGAAGGAGAAGAATGTTCAAGTCTCCTGGACGTCCGAGACCAAGGACGTCTTGATGAAGGTCCAACTAGGCAGGCAGCTGTTGACAGGTGGGAACAAGTTGCAAGTCATGTTCGCGCCCAAGGCCGGTCAATGGAAAACTATCGTAGCGGAGGACAGAAAAGAGTGGATGATACAGCAATTCGACGAAGGCTTGGCCGATATCGCTCAGAAATGGAAAGAGGATGATCGAAAGGGAAAGAGCGTGTACACGTTCTGGCAGCCATTCCAGGATATTCGGAAGGAGGCCGTCAGCAAGACGTTGGACTCGAAGAATCAACTGAAAGAAGGAAGGGACGCCAAGAAGGAGGCGAGGCGGTTGAGAGAGGAGAAGTCGAGGTTGAAGGCGGAGGAGAAGCGGAAGTCCATGCCCCCGCCGGTGTCGAGTCTTGCACCTGTCGACGAGTAAAGGTGATCTCGCGGGGACAAACAGCTTTAGCGGTCAACCTTCGACATCCACCAGCGAGGATCGAGGGGAGTCAAGTCGCAGAGGAGTCAAAAGCCAAGGGTGTACTCTGGCCAGCCAAGAGGGAGGATGCCGGGAGTCGTTGGCGGTAAACTCGGTCACCTGCGAATTGGAGATGGACTAGAACCATAGGACCTGCAGTAGCCTGCAACAACACTTTGTGTCCAACAAGAGACTATGAACGAGTCCTGCTCTGTAGTATGCAAGCGCACTTCTATGCCTTCGGTTCGTGCACGCTGCGACATCCGTCTCGACGTCTTGCTTCAGCTGTCCGAGCGCCTCTGACAGACGTTATCATACAAGACGACTCCCTCTGAGACGGTCTCCAGTGCCCACCTTGACATGAACGTACAACAACATGCATTCGATCGAATGTGACTAGCGCACTCTACTGTATATCTCTAGCGAATCATGTACCGCCTTTCCCGCAGCTTTCCTGTACTAGAACGCCTTTATGCTCCCCCACCCGCACCGTCTTGCCATCGAGTCCGCTGGTGTCGCCCAGAATCAACGCTGTGAGCTCGCGTCCGTACTGTGATCAAATTGTTAGTATCTCGTTCGAGCCACTCGCCGTTCGCAGCAATGACTCACGACGCAACCAGTGTCTATGCCTTTACTGTACGGCTTGATGTCCAAACCCCGGCCGGCTATCAGTCGTTAGCAATAGTGCGAAGTTCAATACCGGCTGTTGATCGACTCACCGGCATGACCATAGATTACTGTGATTGGGGAACACTGTAGGTCCTCATACCCTTCCTCCTCTTCTCCCTCCCAGTCATCCTGATCTTCCTCTTCCTCGCGACGGATCCGACTTCTTCTTCGCTTGGCGATATCACCCTCGATCCAGCCTCCCTGATCATCCCCGATCTCAGCCTCGCCCACGGCTTCCACCTCGCCCTCCTCCGCTTCTCCTGCTTCCTCAGTGCCCAGACGGTGTCCTTGGCCTTTACACCGGGCCATATCCGCTTTCCAGACCTTGCTCCACGGTACGCCCTTTTTAGTACTCTTGGTAACGGTGCCTTTCTTCTTGCCCTTCATGTACACCGACCTCATGTTGATCAGTGTCCACGGATCGGCATTCTGCGGAATGTCTAGCAGGATTGACATTTCCTCTGCTATCCGGGCAGACTGCGAGTCTGAAAAGGTGGATTCGGACGCGGTGACCAATGGCTGGATGGTGTCGACAAAGGATTTCTTCGGGTTGTGTCCCAAAAGTCCAGCGTGAACGACAAAGGTGTGAAGCGTGGGGATGTGGATAGCTAGCGGTAGACCAAGTAGATACTCGTAGTGATGATCTCGGATATTTCTACATGACTGTCATCAGCACTGAACTCGATCATCTGAGCGGGATGCGTGGCTCACCTGGCAATCTTCCAGTGCTCTCCCTTCCACTTCCAGTGCTTTGGGTACATCTTCCCCTGACTTCCAAGCGCTTTGAGAACTCCACCTTCCCCGCCCGCCGACAAGGAATCAATGTACGCCTCCCAATCGTCCCCACCCGCCCAACGCATCCAGGTCCTCCACTCGACAACCGGCTGATCGTGATTACCTCTGACCCCGGTGATCTTGTTGTCCGCCATCCAGCCGAGCACTTCGGCATTCTTGTCCCCTTTGGCTATGAGGTCGCCGACATGTATCAGTCGGTCGTTCTGAGGGTCGTATTTGACTTTCTTCAGCAAACGCCTAGACACTGTTCAGCTCTCGATATAATCGACGAAGGAGGATTCACTCACTGCAGAGGATCATATGATCCGTGGATATCGCCAACGAAGATCATTCGCTTTCCCGTTCCAAGGTCCACCTGATCCTTTGACAGACTTCTGAGCTTGACATATCTCTCGAAATCAGTGTCCTCGTCATCTTTATGACTCTCCTCCCCTAATACCTCTCCACTCCCGGTGATCGTTTGTCCCAGATCCTGAGCGACCCAGCCCGCGCCGCCTATCCCAGCGTTGCTCCCGACTCCAAAGACCGTCCGTAGCCCATGACCAGCTTGATGACCGCCTTCGGTACTCGCCAAGAAGACTATACTGACCAGGAAGATCGATATGATGGCCAAAGAGCCCGTTCGCCTGAGTACGGGGAACAAAGCGGGTTGTGACGACCGCTGCGACGAGTCGGGCAGAGGTATCAGTTCGTCGAGCATAGATGGCTTTGATCTCAGTCTGGGCCTGCCGGGCTGAGCGTATGAAGTTGTGGGTCCGGAAACCCTGGTCTGAGTCGTCCGGTCGATGGGAGATGAGGGACCTCCTGAACCCGGCGCAGGGTCATACTGCGGAGGTGGCGAGACGTCATTCTTGAACATGGTGATGGAGATATGGCTACAGTTGAATGTGTGGATACAGATGTCTAGTTGAGCATGAATCAAGTAGGCCCGCCTACTAAGCTGGCTGTTGCGAGAACCAGGATGAGGAAAGAATGTTGGGAGACGAGAGATGCGAGATGGGCAGAGAGATGACGGACGACTAGTTCAAGGCTCAACAACAAACATTTTCAATTTCACGCACGTTCAAGTTTCAACCTATGACGGGGCTGGGCAATGGGCATGCAACCGATCGGGTACATGACATGTATAACGATCGTAGGAACAATGCAACCTTGGCTTCAACATGATCAGACGTCATGGTCGACATGCGCAGCAGAAACATGCAAAGAGCGGTCTACCGTGTTGCGCTCGGACGCTTGACGAACCGCAGTGCTGAAATCGTCAACACAACGTATCCTACACTATCGTACGTCTCAGATTTGCCGATGTGAGTGAAATCGCGATTCGCAAATGCTTGCATATGTCCGAGCTTGACCACACGACTCGAATAGAGCGGCGTGCCCGCCTTTACTCCTCCACAATGCCTTGACACGATGCTCCTCCTTGAAATCCCCTGGCCAAATCATGGTTTGAGCGAAGCTGGGAAGATACCGTTCTCGATCTGCTCGTCCCACTTGGCGGACTACGAAATCATCAGTACGCAACCTCATTGGAGCTAGCGAGTCAGGCATATTCACCCATTCGTCTAAAAGTAAGGGTCAGCAACTATTCAGAACAATGGCAGACATTCCGAGAGGATAGCCGGACTAGCCAAGCAAGATCCAGACACCTTCGATCTCCTTGCTCACTCACTAGGACATAGCGACTTGTAGGCCTTCTTGAACTGCTGGCATGGGGCGAACTCCTCTCCTTTAGCATTGACACATTTATGGTAGTCGACAAAGTTTTGCTGTAGGCTGATCAGACAACGATCTGAGGTGGAGCAAGATCGGTAATCTCCACTCACCCAGCTGTATTGTGCGAGCACAAGTGAAGAAGCCATCCTGGTTAGTACAGCACAACAACATCGCCTATCCTGTTGCGATAGCGGCAGGATCGATCTAATCTACTGACCAGTGTTTCGTCTGGTTCTGGTTAGGGAATCGGGCGCTATCAAGGGTTCAGCTACGATCGGCTTCCTCCCTAAGATCAAGACTCACTCGAAGCCAGCGGTTTGCAGCTTCACATCGACGTAGTCAGTGATCCAGATAGCTATACCGGAAACATCCCCTCCATTCCCTCACTCACGACGTATTTCCTGAGCACACGATCTACGTCAGCTTTTATCGCTGTCAAGGATGAACCAGCTCACTTCTCTCCGTCGGACATGATGATGTTCTTCTAAGTTGCGATCTGGAAGGCAGTCAAGGGAATGTGAACAATGTATACACTACACCAGCGATATCGTCAAAGATGCCTGCGATGATTGGCAGGGTGAGGGAGGGTCGGAGGGTGGGCTAAGGGAGGGAGCGGAATCAAAAAGTGGGATCCGGGACAAAACGGGGAAAATGACTGAGTGGCAAATATTCAACTGGACCACCCAGGGCCCAGGCTGTGAGCTCGCTCATCTTGATGGTCAGCTCGTCGACTTGCTTGGTGCACTACCCAGTACAGTCTTCATCACAAGTCTTATACATCCATCCAAAGCATGTCGCGCGAGCTGGACAACGCCAATCCAACGATTTACTCGCCCACGAGCGTACCATCCTCGTCAAAACGTCAGCCCAAATCCGCCAGGGCGCTACTATGGAATGACGAAGTCGATGCGTACGAGTACGAGCGAACATCACCTCAGAACAGCGACGAGGAACGCGAGGAGATCGATGCAGAGGAGATTTATGGTGAGCTGCAAGCCCTTCTCTTTATGTCTCTTTCCCGCTGACCAATGTAGACTTGCTGAGATCGATTACGGATCCGGAGCACCCGGTGACTTTGGAGCAGCTGAGAGTCGTACAACCGGAGGATATATCAGTAGCGGGAAACCGAGTCCTAGTCTACCTGACACCTACGATTCCACATTGCTCAATGTCGACTCTGATAGGTGAGTCGATGAGCTACTGCCACTGAGGCAATGACTGATTCCGATACAGGACTATCGCTACGAGTGAGATTGCTGCGGTCGCTGCCTCCGAGGTTCAGGGTGGACATCAGGATCAAACCCGGATCACATCAGTCTGAGCATGCGGTCAACAAGCAGTTGAACGACAAGGAGAGGGTACAAGCGGCATTGGAGAACCAGCATTTGCTGCAAGTGGTCGAGGGATGCTTGGCTACTGCCGGACAGCGGGGTATGGAGGAGATCAAGGCAGCTGAGAGTGGGGAACCAGAGCCAGCGCGAGGTGGGATGAAGTGGGTAGCCTGATGCTACTGTGGCTTCAGCGGGTCTGAGCTCGTGTCAAAGTCGGTTGTAATGCGATGAAATGTAACTTGTAACATACCTGAGTATGCCTCTCATTCCATTTCTCGATCTGTACACGAGGCTTCATTCGTGGCGCTCGGCACTTCTGACCCAAATGCTGCTCCAGGCTGCATAGACGGATACACCCATGTCCTGTAGAGACCTCCGTAGACCGGCAAGCCGACAGCTGCTCGATGGGCTACCTGGTTGGCGGCGATCGCCGATTTCCGAAATTTCCAGCTCCCAGGTAGTTGCAGCCATAGCAGGCTGTAACTTGCGAGGCTGTTGCGTCCAAGCTCATCGATCATCGGTCGCCGTCTACTCTCTAATTCGGTCGCGAACCAGGTCATCTATCATGCGAAACACTAGGCCCCTCCTGAAAGCCGTTGACACCGCAGCAGGATCCTCAGGAAGCGCCGCCTCGGGGCAACAAATCATGAAAGCCTCTAGCGGTTCCTCATCCCGTGAGTATGCTCGACCTCGTGCTTCACGTTTGAGAAACTGACTTCTACAGGATGCAGCGCCAATCATTCAGCTAGTGTCACCAGGGGAGACGATGTGACCTCGAGGGGGTATGCGACCGCGGCTGTCGCGAGTAATGCCAAGGGCTTGGTGTTGAGAGGGATCCCAAGAACGGCTAGAAGGAGTGACGTGTTGAGGGAATTGAGATCCATTGGTGCTGTTGGAGAACTTCAGCCGTTGTCATCCAGTGAGTGTCGATGATATGACAATATCCTCGCGAGTCCTCGCTGACCGCTTGTTTCTCCCCCTCGATCATGCAGTCACCGACGCGGCTCCCGGTTCACACAGAGAAGGTCGCCTGAGCAAGGAAGTACACGTCACATTCGACAAGTTGTCCGATATCCGGCCGGCAGAAGCAGCATTAGCACGGGAAAGGCTATTCTTCCCATGGGACCACGAGTACTGGCGGCCTAATCGGAGTGCTGGCGTGGAAGGATGGCACGAAAAGCAGATGAGGGATTTGGAATCGCAAACCGAATATTTCCAACGACGCTTTACCTCTTCCAATAACAACAACTCTGCGCTCGCTGTCGATTACCCCCGGAAAATCGCCAACCAGCCAGAGATGAGCGGCAAGAGGGTTTGGCTGAGGGGATTGGCGGCAAATATACAACCGAGCTCGGCGTACACGGTCGTTCAGGAGATGTGTGGTGGAACGGCTCATCCGGATCTTGAGGCGCTGTCCAAGGAGCTGAGTGATAGGTCTGCTTCCTCGATGGACAGCGGCTTGTTGCCGGTCGCAGAAGATGGTGTGCTGAAATTACCACCGTACGTCGTGTCTCGAGAAATACCTCGTAGTCTATTTCCCAGCTCACGATTCCTCTTAGCTCGATCACCACCTCGCGGACGATCTCGCACTTTGTCCTGACGTTCCACACCGTCAACCAGGCTTGCAGAGCGGCCAGAACGCTGAACCTGGCCGAGCATCAACCTCCAGCTCATCCGATCAAGGCTGAGCGAGGAAAGCCGGCGCCCGCGATCTTGAGAGCAGAGGTGATTTGGTAGAGCAGAAGAGCAGAGGCGCATGGAGCAGACAGCGCTCGCTTGAATGTTGGTAGCATGCATGTATGCACATACATTATACCGTCTATGATATCAGAATAATGCTGCATCAGTATAGCCCGCTGGTCGCTGCTTTACCTCTATAGCAGATCACAGATGTCGTCCAATGTCGTCAGGTCATCCAGGCGGATTTCGCGTGGCCCTTTTTGTCTCGCGAACTCTACTTGCGCTTACTGCTTACTCTGCCCGGTATACAAGTGATATTCAAGGCTTCGGCATTGTAGATATCACTCTCGCTGTCTTATCATCTTAGCGACACAGTATAGCCCGATAATCCCATGACACTGCTGTCGCGATGAGCTACTACAACACCACTGGAGACCCTTTCCAGGCTCTGCTCGAGCAAATGCCGGGCAGAGACGAGGATCCGGCCCGACAAGCAATGTTCACAGAGTTGATCAAGCTTCGAACCAAGACGCTCGAACTCCAGATCGCAGAGGCTAGGCGGAAGGAAAAAGAGGCGGAGCTGGAGCTGGAGAGGTTGAAGAGGGGAGGACCGGGTCCGTCATCACAGCTCCAGACACAGACACCATCTCAACCTCAGTCCCAACTACACACTCTGCAGCCACCGCAGGCTGGGCAGAACTACTTTCAAACGAATCTCCCGCCAGTCCCGTCAACCGACTACCATCACAACTCTACACCATCCCTGCCCACCGAACAGTCCTCCTCGGGCCTGACAGATCTCTTCAACGGCTATTCGACGTACGGCGCACCGGCAAATGACCATGATGGCAGTTCGATGGGACTGAACAACAGCTTGACACTCGACAATGATGGCAATGCGACTGGTCTCCAGGTCGGATCCACCATGATGAACCCATTCGATCTTGAAGCTATGCAGGCATCATCCATGGAGGACTGGTTCAACATATTCCCCAACGCCATGGACTCATTGGACACTCAACTCAACAATTCCAACCCGAATCCCAGCCCCTTCTTTCCGCAGTATACGCACGAGTCTCCCGCTACGCAGCTCAAGCTTGAGCCTGCTCCTACTCCCAGTCGTACCAAGAGGTCACCGTCCCCCTCGAGCTCGACAACCAGTACCCCTCCACCAGCGAAACGAGTCAAGAAGATTGAGAAGAAGTTGACTATCGAACAACAGATCCTCTGTGCGACTTGTGCTACGCCAATCACCAGAGTCATCTTGCGAGCGGTCAAGTCGCATCTCCCAGACGAGCTCGTCATCACTTTACGATGTACCCGGTGTGCGCCTATCAAGATCATGACGAGTCTGCCTGATCTCGCTGGGAAAGACGGCGCTGTCATGGGCACTGTGGACGTGAGGAAGAGATTGCGAATATCAATGGAGAGTGAGGACGAGGATCATAGATTGGCGGATAGAAGGATATTCTGCGACGTCTGTCAGAGAGCCACTGGGTCAGGGAGAATAGTGGACAAGGATCAGGAAAGATTGAATCACATGTCGGAGCTGGTGTGCCTGTCCTGCGACAGGAAGTATCAGAGGTGAGTCGTTGTGCCTACATCTCGAACGACATGGCAATCCGTGGCTGACCCACGCTCGTAGGTGTACAGATGTGAGTTGGCGTATCTGTGTTGTCCCGGAAGCGCTGTTGACCTTGGGCAGTGCGGTGGAGGAGGAGGCGCTCGATTGGGCATTGGCAAATGGCGTATGAAGCAGGTCTTCCCTCCTGGTCGAAAGACCTGCAGCCTTTCGCACAACAGGTGAGTGCAAACACATCCTATTGATGTATGCTTACATTCCCTGCAGACTTGGCGATCGTATTAGGGAGATCGGAGTCCATGTGACCCCAACAGACTTTTCGTCGCAGCAGCTCAAAGAGGTTTTGATGCGATGTAAGGGACTTTGGAATGAGAAGACTCTTGCAAGACTGGCCGTCCCGGAAATGCTAGAGTGAGTGGCCATTGAGGCCTCGATGTGACGGGCAGAGCTGATACCTACGTCTTCCAGAATCGACCTGCCGCCCAACTTGATCAATCCGCTCAAAGAGTTCAGCGATGTCGAGGACATCATCACGAGGAACTGGACAACGAGGGAGGCGATGATCACCGCAGCAGGCGCCGATCCAGGCCGTTTCAAGCGACTCCTGGGGCTTACTGTAAGCTTATGGGGTTATCTTGAGACCGTCCAAGCTGAACCACGCTTCTTGTTAGTGGGCGCACTCCAAGCCGCGACGGACCAAGGGCACTGTTGATATCGAGGAAGAGTACGCCAAGAATGTAGAGCACGACATCGAAGAGGATATGAGCACTGTCCTGGCCAACGTGAAGAAGAGTGAGTGCCCCCGGTTTGACGCCTGGAACCGCTTTCATAACTAATCTTTGCGACAGCGAACATTGTCATCCCTGCTGGATCGGATCTAGTGGGAATGTGGGGCGGAGAATGGGATATGAAGCGTGAGTAATGATAGGGAGCCTGAGAGCGCCTACTGACCGCTGGAATAGACGGATCCCTGCTCATCTCGACGCTTATCCCGTTCGAAGGGACCGATGGGGAGGACAGCACTGCGTTATCGGTCGGCGAGATGATCACCAAAGTCCAGGATCTGCAGCACGAGATGAACGCCGAACGAAGGCGTTCGGCGGCTATGACGGGCAATCCAGTCGACCTGATCCCGGCGTGCGAGCATCTCTGGGTTGTGTCGGGGGTGAGTCGCTGTTTATATTCCATTCTTGGCGTCCAGCGCTGATCTCTACAGGGCACGATGCCATTGGTGAGGGAGAGAGTGGCCGATATCCTGGTCCGCAAACGCTCTTTCGTGCATGTGGAGGAGTATCTCACCCGCCACCCCGACTTCATCCACGCACTCAAAGCTCGTCCGTACGGTCTACACCCGGACTATCACGGGCAACAGGCCGCATCGCCGAATCCGCTCGTCTTGGTCAGATGGCTAGGTAAGGACTTCAATGCGGAGAAGATATTGGAGATCAAGCAGCAGGAGTTTGGCGGCAAGGCCAGGTCGAAGAAGCGGACCAAGAGCAAGGTGTGAGCTTGGAAAGCGTTGGTAACATTACGATCCATCATGCACATATCATGTCTCTACAACATTAGTTACCGCGCGATGGTCAAGCCAGAACATCAGTCCTTAGGACCCATTTATCGCCCTGCAGCACCTCTTCACCCTCATGCAGCATGCMCCCTCCCTTGGCCACTCCGTGCCAGTGTAGCAGTAACCGCCCCTGCTTCGGCTCTATCGATATCGAATGCTGCGAAACCCCTTTATCCTTTTCCTCCGCGCTGGACTTGACCTCCTTTCCTATGCTCTTGACTTTCTTGCCCTTTCCACCTTGGACGCGATCTCCGCTGCCCTTCTTTCCCATGGCGGCTTTCGGGAGGTGGAATGTTGTACTCCCGCCTTTGACCCCTGCGGTGAGGTACACCAGTACGGTCCAGCAGGACAGCCGTCTGGTCCGAGGGTCGAGTTGGGGTGAATCATAATGACCGCGGAAGAAGCTTTGTGGAGGGTAATGATAGATCCGGATATTGGGTGATAGCATTGGCTCAACTCTGCTGGAAGGAGGAGGATCCAATTGAGAGAGGTACGGAGAGATCAAGTTGAGGAGATGGCTGGCTATTGAGGGCGAGTCGAGTGATCCTCGATCTATTCTTGAAAATCAACTTTGCTTTTACCCCTTGAGCTATCGCTCGACTCACAGGCTGTACGCTCAGCTTCCCCCTTGCCTGGTTTCTTGGGTGCTTCCATGTCCACTAGCCTCGCCCAGTCGATCACCTCTTTGCATTCCTGCGCAGAGAGGAAATTGTCCACGGTGTATATCTGGCTCGGGAGGATCGTGTTGAGGGGCAGTTTGTGCTTGACTTTGAGCGCCGGAAATCGAGTATTGGCTTCTTGCGACGATGCCATCCCTCCTGAGGCCTGCTGTGTGGGACAACGGGGTGTTTTAGAGTGTCGGCTGTTTGCGAGGATGAGGATGAAGTCGAGAAAGGCTTCGACTGCCACCGTACAGAACCGGTCGACCTCCACCTCGTTCTGCCCGCCGCAAAAAGCCAAAAAGCTGCTCAACCTTCAATCCCATTCGTCAACGCGCGGCGCTCTCCCTCGCCACCAGATCCTCGTCGCCATCGACCCGTGCATACCCACCGCCATCCTATACAACCTTACCAATCGCGACTGGCAATAAGATAGTCCAGCCGCCCCCGAAGGGACCGCCGGACCGAGCCAGATATTAAGCGAGTGAACCAGCCGAAGCCAGCACAAGACGAGGTCGCCCCCTGAGCCATAAATGGGTCGCTGTGCTATGGGCGGAAACCAAACCTAACGGGCCACAGAGTGAAGGCGGCACAAACCGTTCAAGCAAGGTAAGTATGAAAATTACCGATTTTTACCGTATATAGCCTGTCAGGAATGATACTCTTTGGACCATCGTCTCGGCTTGCTTCAAGCCCTGTGGTGGCGATGCATGTAGGCGTTGGAGGAGTCACAAAGCGAGAGGACGTCCGCTTGAAGTCATCGCCAACACAGGAGTCCTCGACCGTTCGACGGGATGCATCAACTATAAAACAACCAGCGGTCTGGAGATTCGAACGCCAACAAAGAGCCCGGAAGATGTACCGACTATACCGACAAGAAACACCACGGACCCAAGTGCTCAGGTGCCCCAGTCAAGTCCGTGTTCACGCTGCGAGCTGTGAGCTGACGAGAGCTAGGCCTAATCATTCGTCAGGGTCTGCATCATGGTATGTGCGCTGAGATCTGGACCTCACCTGCTCGACTCGCTCGTCCGCCGAGCCGCCAACCTCAATGATCTGCTCAGGCACACAGAGCCTCCCCCCAACCAAGGTCATCTTGTCGAGCTTGGTCTGGCCTTCCAAAGCCTTGATATTCGCTTCCTGCGCCTCGATCTTCTCCTTGAGGTCCACGATATCTACCTCGAATCCAGCGATATTACCCCTCGCAATTTCGAGCTTCACCTCTCGTAGCTCGAGCTCCGGTGATGCCACCTCGAGAGCCATCAGGGCGTGTTCGGCTCGCTGCAGATCGTACTCGGCTTCCATCAGCTGTCGATGGAGGAGAATGTGCTCGAATCGTGCGTGAGTGATCCTTTGGTTGATGGCGCCGTCTTGTGCGACGACCATTAGGATGGTGATCATGTTGTGATTGTTGTTCTCGTCGGTCACGAGCCTCCTCTCCTCGAGCTGTCGGACCATATCAAGATTGCTTTTCTGAGCGACCAGAACCTCCGCGAGCATGGCTTCTATCTTTATGATTTGGGCCAGGATCCAGCGAAGTCCTCTCCTGCCAAAAATGCCGCCTGCTGGAGTGGGGACCATTGTGATGTGCCGCTGGAGTGGCTCGGGCAGAGTAGTGTCAGTCTGGTAATTGAGCGGGAGAGTGGTAGATTCCGTGGGATGAATGGCAAGTAGTGAGCTGGAAGACGGGGTTCGCGTTGGCAGTGGACCACCTTGTCGATCTTAAGTAGGTATGGAGGCTGTTCAGTCGGGATGTGCTTGACCTGTTTACGTCCTCGGCATCACCGGCCAGGGGCAGGATACTCGTGTGCAGCTCTGTGTACCTCTGTGTGCAGGACGCGTACAGGACGGCTCGGGCGAGGGACTGAGCGCCCGGCACGCACTGGGGCAGGCACTGAAGGGCACTGATGGGCAGGCACTGATTGGAGCTGTTTGACCATCGATGTTCTGATTTTTCAGCGTCGGCCTGCGTCGGCGCGTCGAGATCAACAACCCCGGAGCAGATGTACCAGCCTTGCGGATGTGCTTATCACGAAGACGTGGGTGCCGAGGCCGGTACAGCGGAAGCGGAACGACTGACTGCACTGCATGGCATAGGGAAGATCTTTGGTGTTGTGACTCGTTCCCGAGGAAACCTCTGACTCGGGGTCGGGGTGACCGACGGTCGTAAAAGCAAGCTGGAGTTGTTTCACCACCTATGACCTGGTGAACTTGATCGAGCCAAGCTTAGGCAAGAAAGAGCAGTCAACTAGGAAGAGCTCGGAAGGATCTGAGGAGCGAGACAAATCAAGACAAAGGACTTTCGCAGAGTGACGAGTTGATACATCCGTCCCGGGGACATGCTACAAGGCTACCTGCGTATATACGCTACATGGACTGAGCCCCCTGGCTGTGCTACGGACTGAGGTGCAGGTCTAGCAGTCAAGAGATTGGCGTAAGTGAGCGAGGTCGCTGTATTGATATGTGATCGTGGTCACGAGTGGTATCTGGTAATGTGGTGACCGAAATCACCATGACCGGATTCACCGTTGGCAAGGCTGGTTAGCGAGCTTCCCGTGACGATTGGTAACCAATGTTGGGATCGGAAATGCGAGTGAGCGAGGTTGTAATTGGGAATGGAGTGAGCGAGATCACCGGTTATTTTGTGGGAGAGTGGGCGAGGTCGATCTTGGTGTGGTGGATGGGTGAGCGAGATCACTCTTGGTGTGGTGGACTGGTGAGCGAGATCCCTCGTGGCGTAGCGAAGGAGTTATCGAGGTCGCTCTTGGTTTGCCGGATGTAGTGACCGAGCGAGTAGGTGATGGAGTTCGGTAAGACTAAGGGGTGCGGTCCGGCAAGGGTCTGGCCGCCGCAGTAAGGCATCATCGGACCTAGGAAGGTGAGTCGATGGGAGAAGGTTGATGTAGCGGGTTGTATCTCGTGACTTGTTCCGGGCGGCCCTCCAGGAGTTTCCATAGTGAGTGTCGTATCGACAAAACCCATACCCGTCATGAAGCTTTTGACGAAAGGTTGAGCCATTGACTCGGTAACCGTTGTGTCGGGGGTGTCACTCTTGAAGTAGAATATACCCTGGCTCAATGGGTCTCTGGTGGATGCGGAGGCGTAGGTGCATTCGAAGTTGTGAGCTCGGACAGCTTGGCGAATGACCTCCATGTCGCCGCCGGACAGGATGAAAGACTTGGTGAAGAGGATACGGACTGAGTTTTTGTTGTCCTCCTTGGCGGTTGAATCACCGTCGGCGAAGGCGAGGTGAGCAAGGTCGATGAATCCCGCTCGCCCCTGAATCTGATGTAAGACGATGAGGGCTCCTCGCTTGTTGACTCGTGCGTCGAAGAACCTTCTGCCCCAGGCTGCGTAGTTCTTTATGTCTTTGAGGCTGAGTCCGTAGACCTGAGGGACGAGTGATGGATGGCCGTAAATCGTTCAGCTGCTTGGGTCGGGGGCCTGTGCGGTGGTTGTCGTGGGGTAGGTTGGATCCGGGTCCTCACACACTACGTTGATAGTCTGCACCGGGGGTGGGATTCCGGCGGGAGGGGCGATTTATGCATTGGCTGGGGGCGGCTTTGGGAGGGAGAAGGCGCTGTTGCTGAGCGCCTTGGCTAGTGGGGTGGGGGGTCGGGAGCCCGTTGGGAAGAAGAAGTGCAACGGCTAGTACTTCTACTGGACGGGGGGATGTAGGGAACGAGCTAGTGGCGAAGCAGACCAAGGAGGAATTGCTGTGAGCGCGACAGATAAAGCTGGTACGCATCCAGGCCCTTGCATCGAGCAGGTATCGGTGTACATCACCATGTCGACCACCAGGATTCTCCAGGGAGGTCGTGGCAGCACCTTTCGTAAGTCTAGAGCCTTGAGCTCAATTGTGTAGTGGGCCCAGACTGCGGACCTTTTTGCGCTGGTGAGATAAGCTGCGAGGATATCAGCCGTCCTGGATTGCCATTTCTCCAGGTTGGTACCGGCAAGGAGTCCCTTGAAGAAAGCCTTTCGATCCTTGGCTGTCATGGGGACAGACAGGGGAACGAGGTCGTCCTCCGGTGAGGGTATTCCGAACTTTTTCGGGGGAGGTTCAGCCATGATGCCGCTGTGACTCGAGGTCATCTCCTTCTGGCAACCATCTCGCGACGCACACAGGGGCACCTTATCACCGGAGTCGAGAGGGCTGTTCGGAGCGGGCACTGAGAGAGGGGACATACCTAGAGACTCCAGCCGCGAACGTGATCCCTTCGCAGTCTTCCACCCAACGAGTCACCATCTAGTCATCGTAGATTATTGACGTCGATGTCGGGTGGTCCGAGCCAGCGGTGGACGAGGTGGTGAAGGCGTCCAGCTCCAGTCAGAGGCGTGCTTGACAGGAGTTGACAGGTGTCGAATAGCGAGACTGATCGATGAGGAAGGCCAATAGTGGTTGAACGAGGAGTTTGGAGATCACTGTGTGTTGGATACAACGAGTAGGTAGACCAGAAGAATTTGGGAGAGAGGGGGAAGAGAACCAGGTCGACCAACCCCCCGTCGTCTTATGAGTCGTGAGGATTAAGAGAGGGTCAAGAAACAACAATCAGCCCGAGCCCGACTCAGGGCATTGAGTCCGCACGGGAACGAAAAGGATTAGGCGGTGAAGTGAAGCGCGGTGCTGACATAGACCCGGACCGAGTGGCCGAGCAGCCGAGAGCTTGAGACTGCTTGTATTATTCACACACCCAACAGCAAATGTGTGTGTCTGCTGCGGGCTCTCAGATCGAGCTGAACCGGCCGGGAATTCGCGAGAATGCGATCACACCTGTAGAAGTGAGCGGTAGCCTGCGAATGCGAAAGCGAAGTGATCAGCTCTTGCCAGCTGCCAAAGTTCTAGATCATGACTTTGCATCCCACTCGTCGTAGAGCGACTCTCTGATACCATGATAGACCTCCTGCAAGACTGGATGCCGCGGCGAGACCGCCTATAGTGATGTCCATGTCAGCGAGGTGTCCAGATCAAGGCTTGTGAACACCACTCACGTCGAAAGCGACCGCCACGCCAGCCCCATTCTTCCTGATCACGGAGAGGTAGTACCTTACGGACCACTTTGTCAATCCCTCATTGATAACCACTGTCGAGATGTCCTCTAGGGGGATGAACGTCTTTGTGGTCGACATCGGCCAAAGAGATCTTCCCCTTGGTCCAGCATGCTCGGGTCGCAGGGTTAGAAAGCGGGGTAGACTGAGGCCTCTCGTAGTGCTGAGCTGTATACCAACTTGGGGTAGAGGCACAACAGACTCTGCAAGGAATCAGCTAGGGAATTCAGATAGCGAATAGCTGGGGGACGTACGGTATAAGACAACTTTGGTCTTGCTGTACACGTGGATGATCGCCACAAGTCCCATAAGAGCCATTCCGAGCTATCCCCAAGATATCAGCTACCCAATGCATACATGTAAGCTGGCTTTCGCACTCACCTTGTGGGGGTGGAACGTCGCCCATGTCAGATTGCGCAGTTCTGCCGAAATATTCTGCGGATCCAGCTTCAGAAGTATGAAGCTGAGAGCTAGGTACGACAACAGAAAGATCGGATCCCATCCGTCACCACGGACTATGCGGCCTGTTTTGAGGGTCTGGTAGTTGTAGACTCTGTACTCCACATGTCTGGCCTGATCCGATGAGGTGAGTGGGGTCGAGATGATCTCGAGCTCCGTGTTCCCGCTCAGCGGGGTTGCAGTGTGTGCCATCCTCGATGCTGGGGCCTTTGATGTGTCTGAAGTCGGGCTCGATGACACGCTAGGCATGACATGTCGTTCAACGAGCTAAAAAGATGATGCTGGTTTAACGTTTATGAATAACTAGTGGTGTCAGGAAAGTGAGACGCCAAGCTGACGCTATAGGTTAGATGGCCCACGGTTGTACTGAGTATAGCTGGCTCTGAAACGGAGACTAGTCAAACTCCGCTAGCCCTTGGTCCGGCGGCTCGCTCGCCTGCTGCTGCTGCTGCTGCTGCTGCTCAGACCGGGACCACAGAATACTCGACCTATCTCCATCTATCGCGCAGCTCGCTCACTCTACACTAAGCCGCTGTCCACCACTCACGTCTCTTCAGCACTATCCGCTGGTCATGTCCCGGCCCGGCCCATCGAAGCCGGCTGTCGCGAGGCGACCGATCACAGGTCCAGCCAGGCGCACGCTAAACACCTCGGGCATTGCTCGCTCAAGCACGTCTGCCAACGGCAAACCTGACGATGGATACTTGTACGTCGCGGGCGTACGAGATCAATCGAAGCGAGTGGCCGAGTACAGAGTGAGGCATCTGCACAAAGCACATACCCAAGGCGCTGGCTGACAGAGCGACTAGACAGATAGCGATACGTGCCCGATTTGTCATACGGACAGGCAGTTCAACAAGAATCTCAGGCTGCTCATCTCGCCCTGCTATCACAAGATGTGCGAGAGCTGCATTGATAGACTGTTCACTCTCGGTCCTGAGCCGTGTCCTCAGTGTGGGAAGATCTTGCGGAAGATCAATTTCGCCCATCAAACGTTCGAGGATCTCAAGGTGGAGAAAGAGGTGGCCGTGCGGCGGCGGATGGCCGAGTGGTGAGTTCAGTCCAGCCCAGTCTGCTGAAGAGAGCGAGAAATATCGGGGAGGATATTTGCTAACGCAGGGTTATCTCACAGCTATAACAAGCGAGCGGATGATTTCGCATCGTCGAAGGAGTATGACGATTTCCTGGAACAGGCCGAGGATATCAGTGAGTGAAATCGTAGTCCGCACTACAATGGATCAGACGTGAGAGAATAACGCTGACGACGGTGACAGCGTTCAACCTGCTCAACGACATCGATCTCGAAAAGACGGAAGCGAGGATAGCAGAGTTCATGCAGAAGAACGCAAAGTCGATTGCGGCCAACAAGCAGAAAGCCCAGCGAGAGTTGTTGTCGCTGAACGAGAGGGAGGAGGAGATCAAGCGGGACAAGGACTTGTGGAGGAAGCAGATTGAGCAGAGCGAGATCTTTGAGGAGAGGGAGGAACAGAGAGTCAAGCGGGAGATCGTGGAGGCTATGGTGAGTGTTGTTCACTTTGGCTACTTCAGCAGGATCGGGATATTGCTGAGCTTCATGACTGTAGGCACGTCAAGCCCATGCGACTGTAGAGGACATCAAAACGCGAGCCGCCGAGGCCAAGTTGATCAGAGAGCGTAATCTCATCGCCTCTATACCACCTTCTTTGGTCGACCTACTGCCCAACAGGCTGAAACTCCATCATGTCAACACCGCTCATCATCAAACCGTAAAACTGGACACGGACGATCCTCTGTCCGTCCACTACAACGGTCCCTTTGTTCCATTCGCGTATTCCGACCCAAGCAAAGCCGAGTGGTCGGAGTGGTACGACCTGCTGGAGGATTATGTCGATGGGCGGAAGGGCGTGATGGACGTGAAGAAGGACAAGGAGGGGAGATTCCGAGGAGGCGGATTTGATCTGAAGCTCTTCTGGGAGATGGAGGTGAGGAGCGCAGTGGAGAGTCTGGGGGTCGAACCGCTCTGAGGGCGTTCAGACTTCGCTCGTCGAATCATCGCGAGTAGAGCACTGTTGTAACGATTATCATCTGCATCTTTCCCCATTGCATGTAAGGCTTATATGACTCTAGTATTGTCTAGTCTCGTGTCTTGCTAGTAGGAAAGACTAAACTGGGGTATGGAGGAACCGGCCGAGAGGGCCACGGGCATAGTCCCTATCGGACTTTCGGTCGAAGCGTTGTGACGAGCCAAGAAGACGTTTGATTACGCCACCGAACGACTGTGCTCCTCCGCCGCTCGCTTTTTTATCAGATAAGCTGACCCTACTCTGCCTCCCTCTTCACACCTCCGTTCCTATCACCGCCAAGAGAGTCTTTTCGGTCGATAACACGTGAACTGCGCGCTCCCTCCTCCCGTCGCCAGAGTCTAGACACGTTGAGTACAATCAATCTAGCACTCGATAACGCGAGCAAGCGATCTACCTGTCTCCCTTTGATCCCAGCGTTCACATCCCCGATCGGCACCCAGCACGCCATAATGGAGGTCCTCATCCAAGACAAGCAGGTGAGTTGGTTCTCCACTTTGAATTCTCTACCGTATTGCCTCGAGTCTAAGTGCAGAGATCGCTCGGTGAACTCAGCCCGGCGTCTCGATACGATCCGACGTACCGTCGCTGTGACTTGGGAATCGATTGCTAATCATGACTTGCCCCTTTGCCTCAATGGCATCCTTCAAATCGTTCGCTTTCGCATATCCGCAGCTCCATATCGAGACCACCTCGTCATCATCATCGTCCCCATCCAGCCCGTTGGTCTCGCCGCCATACACACCTTCCTTCCAGCCAAACTCGTTCGAGGCGTCGTACGCAAAGGCAAACCAGGCGAAGCCTATCGATGTAAGCCTCGACCAATTCGATCTCAATGATCTCGGTGCCGAGCTCGACTTGGGGGACAGTATCTCCAAGCTACTCAGGGTCGGCACACAGAGAGCACATGTCAATGCCGAACACTCGAAGGGAGCGGAGAAGCTGTTGAAGGGGGAATTGGGTCTGCAGGAGTATGTCCGATGGCTAGCCATCCTATGGAGGGTGTACGAGTGAGTGGTCATCCGATGATAGTGTCCCGAATCTACCGCTGCTATTGGACAGTTACTGATTTGGACGATAGCGCTCTCGAGCTCGGTCTCTCTGCACATTCCTCCAACAACGTTCTTGAGCCAACGTACAACCCTGCAATGCTAGCCAGAGCGGGCCCTCTCGCCAACGACATTACCTATCTCCTCGCTCAATTACCCAGTGACCAAGTTACATCACCAGTCACGACGACACCCAGTGGTCCGCTGCCACCATTCCCCTTGCCACCATTCCTCGCAGAGCTGTGGACACATCCCGAGCCCGCTCTGCAGACATACCTCTCGCATATCAAGGATCTGTCCAGCTCATCCAAGTCGTCGCCCAGACTGCTGGCTCACGCTTACGTCAGGTATCTGGGTGACTTGTCCGGAGGGCAGTTCATCGCTGCTAGACTGAGAAAGACGTATGAACTGGGCGAGGCGGGTGGAAAGGGGTTAGAGTTCTACCACTTCAATCTAGATCACGGGCCGGAAGCCCTGGCGGAGGAGAGCCGAGCGGACAAGAAGAAGAGGCTGGAGGAGATCAAGGATTGGTACAGAAAGGGCATGGATGAGGGCGTTGGCGAGGACTCGGATCTCAAGGGTAAGTGCTCCTATGGATTGCTGTCCCACCGAAGCTTTTGCTCATATTGCGACCTAGTCACGCTTGTCAAAGAGGCCAATCTCGCTTTCATCCTCAACACCCATTTATTCTCGCTCATCAGGGCAGACGGACCACCACCTTCCACCGTCAAGCTCACCCCGGCATCTCAGTCGCAGAGTCTGGTGGGTGCCGGTCAGCAATTGCGATACTTCGAGACACGAGAGTTGGCCCGTTTGGAGAAACAGAAGGAGCAGGAGAGGCTCAACCCGCCTAAACCCCCGCTGAGGTGGTACGAGATTGCCGAGCGCACTGCCCTGTTCACCGCGACGGTCGTGCTGGGCTGGGGACTCAGCACGTACGGCATGCCGTGGATCACGGAGAACGCTGGCAAGTACCTGGGTAGTGGATCTAGTCTCAGTGGAGAGCTCTAGGCAGTTGTTGTGTGGAAGTCGGCGGTTGTCTGTTTTGGATATCACTAGGATCGCACCTGTTAGACATGTATCGATTGTCCTACTGAAGCAATGTTATTAATTTTGTCGATCCGCCCGAACTTGAATAAGAACTCAGTCGCAAGTGCCTGACTCTCACCTAACAATGAAGTAGGGTCGGCCTGACAAATACTAACATCCCTTGCGTGCGTACCGACACGATCGATCACCTTCATTCGTTGCCATGTCGGCGCACACAGCACGCTCGTACACTTCTACCGCATTCATAAACACCTACAGACCGAAAGAAACAATGCTAGTACCAACAAAAATGATGCGAGAACCACTCCCTCGATCTGGTGTCTCGGGTATTACGAGTGTACGAGTGAATTAATAGGGATGGAAATCGTCGCTATGCTATGCGATGGATCGTGGTGAGAAGGCCAAGTGTAAATCGGTCCTTCCCGTCGTGATTGTGTCGTGTCGTGCGTTCTTATGCGAGGTGATGGATGTAACCTTTAAACCGTCCACAGCCCACACTGCCTTCCCTTGTTTCCTTTCCCTTCTTCCTTGCGCAAACCAACCCTCAAGCCAGATATGGCACCGTCTCCTCCGAGAGAGACAGGAGCGAGCAGTCGCGACCTCCTACTTGTGCACGGCGATGGCGTTGTTGTTGACGTGTCGGGCGGCAGTGGAAGCGGAGAAAGGTGGATGGATCTGGTCATAGTTCTTCGGTCGTCGGAACAGGAGGACGTGCTGAGAGAGGGTCATCAGCATAGCGTTCCGTGAGATGAGCCTCTTCCCCGCCAATCGGTACAGCAGGTGAAGTGTCCGCATTGAGTCTCAAGTGGGAAGACTGGCTCACCGGTTCCTGCGGATTCGTTAGCTATTGACACTCTGCACGCGGAAAGGTTCTGTGGCTCACAGGATCATGACGCATGTACATTTCCCATCTGACGAGGAGACGCAAGTCAGCTTTCGAGTCTCCAGCTGACGTCGCGAATACCCACCCTGGCGACTGCCTGATGCCCAGACCTCTCCACACGTCTTCTGGGCAGATTCCAGGTGGACAATAACGCAGCAGCTGCTTGGGGATCTGGGACATAGGTCAGTAGTGCCTCCTCTCTGGTCGCGTGCCTTACTCACGATGACATGTCTGGAAAGGCGAGGTGATAGCTCGGTCAGAAGGTGGTCACGCGAGCACGGCATGACAGCCCGCCTAAGCTCACCTGTACTCCCAGTCCTCGTCTAAAGTAGCCATCAGCGTCTGCCTCTCTATCGGGCAGTGATTGTCCGATCACTCACTCGAATACCTCGCGCTGTACGTGATCTTCTCCGCGAACGCCTGGATAGCCTTCTGCTTCTCCTCGGCCGAGTATGGTTTCTGCTGGTACTTGGACATGATGTCGATGGAGTCGCTCGAACGAATGATCTATGAGGGCAGGTGGAAGGATGTAGAAGAGGTTCTTTGTGTAGGCCTTAAGTATAGTTCTGGAAAGGAGTGGAGCCCGATTGTTTATCTGTCGCTGCGATCAGTTACGATCTGATCAACCCGGTGTTAACACTGCGTTCAAGGGACTAGAACGTCAATCGCCCCGATCTCTCTCGAGCTATCGATTCCAGAGATGGCAGGTCGCTGAGCAACCGAGCGACGAGAGAGTGACGACGGGAAGGAGGGATGAGGAGGATTGTGATATGGGCCAAGTTGATTAATTGCCGACCAGGCATTCGGTCATACTCGCCCTTGGTGGTGTTCTCGTTACTCACTATAGGAGTTGTCTAATTGTTTGTGCCTCAACGCTGTAGCGGAAAAGGTCCTTTTGGTCGTGGAGTCGGGGTGGAGAAAGGAAGCTGATCTATGCTGGTCGCCTATGCTATGCTGTATCTCAAGTCGAGTGCTGGATGTAGTTGGAAGTAGATCTCAACAACAAGCTGACTTGGATTGTTTTGACTGTCAACACTGTTTCAGGGCAAATTTGGCCGTCAAAAGTGGAGGTTGCTTGCCGTGATCAACGGCACCCTTCCCGACGCCGCCACCGGTTGGACGAGGCGCCATGTGAGTGCATGCTTCGATCGTTCGACATGCTTGGACAGAACTGAGAATACCAGAGCACTGCAGTCTGCAGTACATGTATCGCAGGTGAGGCAGGAAGGGCGGGCTGATGATCGGCTATGCCGGAGTATGGTATGGAAGGCGAAGTGTCGTGTCCATATCACCTCACCAAAGAAAGCAGTCGCGTTAAAGTCTGCCCTGAGAGCCGTCTCTCACTGTCTTTCAGTCAGCGTCAAGTCAAGATTCAATCAGCTGAAGGCACCGAGACGAGATGGTTGATCTGCGCTCCAGGGGCTGCGTCGGACTACTAGTCCCTCATAGCCCAGTCACTGCATAGCCAGCTGCTTCGCTCGCGAGGATCTGAACATCTGGATATCCTCGAGCAGAAAAGACACTAAGCGAGAGCAGTAGAGGCCACATTGACTGGGCCTCAGTATCAACTGATCCTGTATCTAGCTACCTAGCCTAGCTTGACTTTCACGCGAACCTCTACTACCTTGCTCTGCTGACGGTCACAGCACATCAGAGCACATCACAGCATGCATGCACGCTGCTGGATGATCTGACGGCGGCATTGGGCCACTGGGCGGCGCGTGCCCGGCGCGTGCTCCGCCTGTCCACGCCTCTGTGCCGTAATCCAATCTCGCGTTTCGGATCTTCCTCTTCATAGCCACGAGATCTAGAATGGTGTTCGAATAGATTTGAATGGCCTAACCTCTTAGAGCCGCCTCGGGTGAAACGGGTTGTCACTCATGCAAATGGCTGTGGGATGTTCTGGTCCTCGTGAACAAGATGATCGAAGATCTAGTCGTGCCGAATGGAGATCGTTCTCGGCTCTCTTGATTCCAAGTCGGCGAAAAGATGAAACACCGGGGGCAAACGCGTCAGAACGGGGAGGGTGAAAAAGGCAAGGGCGCTGGGCTCTGCGCTCGTCAAAGGAGCGTTTCAAGTTGGGAGGGGTTCCGTGTTGCGTTTATACCATCCAGCACATTCCTACAGTGATCAAAAGGGGGTGCATAGGCTGGCCCGGGTCCTGACAAACTCTCTGCCTCGAACCGACAATCTCCCCCCCCCCTCCCCTGGCACATTCCACAGACGACAGGCGACGGTGACATTCAACGTTTCACTCGACATAGAACACATAATACACTCTTCACCATCAAGACAGTCAACAGGCAGCACCAATATCCCTTGCTCAACAACCCAATATAATAAACAACATCGCTCTTTTGTCCTTCACCGCCAAACACCCCGCTCTCCCGACTCTCCTTTCTCTGACCAGCGACACCCCGTATTGGTATACCCACCCCAGCTCGACAATCGACATTGGGTGTACGTAGAGTACGGTCATAACGACATTAACGAAAGCGACGCAAATCACTCTCTCTAGCCTCTACGGCACAACACACTCCTTTGATCGTGAGTGCAGTGTCCTCCGTCTATGGCAGAGCTGACCACCGCAAAGATTCAGGTAGAGATACTCATCGTAAGTACTGCAAGCTTGACTTGGAGACTACCAGGCAGATCACTGACCCTTCTCCAGTCATACCTTCCCTCAACTTCCCTCACCGTCAAGAGTATACGAACTGGTTTCGTCCCTCAAGATGATATTCGCCAAGACCCTATCCACCCTCGCTGCCCTTGCCTCTCTGCTCACAACAACTCTCGCCGAGAACTCTGATCACTTCATCCTCACCTCGCTGTCCACCATTGCGATGGCAAGGCTTGATCCGATCGTCAACCCCGGCGATGTCTCGGGGCATCTGCACAACATCGTCGGAGGTTCTTGCTTCAACGGTGAGTCAGGCCGTGTAATGGCGAGTTCACTGGAGGGTCTGGATAATAGGATTTGAACGGGAAGAGGCGGTCATCATCAATCAGGACCGCTCGTATACCTCGTCCCTTTCTCCTTTCTCCTTTTCCGTTCTTTCGTCACAGGATCGAGCGCTAACATGGATATGGACAACAGAAAACCTCAACACGCCTGAGGAGCAGCAAAACTGCGACTGTTCGTCGGCCATCATCGGCGCGGACAAGTCGAACTACTGGGCTCCGTGCGTACTCCCAAGTATCGCAAGCCCGCGGCTGATCTTACCTATTCTTCAGATCCTTGATGTACCAGTACCCGAACGGCACGTTCGTTCCTATGCTTGGTTCCAACCGGATCTACTACTTCACCCGAGGAGATCCAGTGCCCTTCCCTCCCGGACTGCGAATGATCACCGGCATGGCTATGAGTCGTAATGTCAGCGACACCCGAAGTTTCGGTCTCAGGATCAGCTGCAATCACGGTTTGGAAGGGTCTTACCTGCCCAATGGTACCAGTCACCCGGAAGGCTGCAAGGCGATTGCTATGGGTATCTTCTTCCCCAGTTGCGGTGATGGTCGACTAGACTCTCCGGACCACTTGTGAGTATCAGCTAGTCGAACCGTTCTTGACTCAGCTGACACCGTTGCCAGCTCCCACATGACCTGGCCTTACACGTCACTCGGAGGTGTTCGAACTGGCGAAGAAATCCCGTCCGCCAACTCCGGACCTTGCCCCGCGAGGTGAGTGAGAGCTAGGGTGCTACGAAGAGAGCCGCTGACATAGTCTCCTCGCCTGCCTCAGTCACCCAATCAAGGTGAGCACAGCTAAATCTCGGTACCCTCCTAGCACGAGCTGACTGGTTTCCAGTACCCCACCATCTTCATGCAAGCCAACTACTACCCCACCGCGGACCAGCCATGGCACTCGGGCAACCCCGTCATCCTATCTACCGGCGACCAGTCTGGTCTGGGCTACCACGCTGACTTCATCGACGGATGGGACCAGCAGACTCTCAAGGACACGCTGGCGCAATGCGGAGAAGGTAAAGGTGTTGGAGAGGGTTTGGCGAACTGCCCTCCATTGGCGAAAAGCTTGAGCATGGAGAACTCTTGGGCCTGTCGATACCAGAACAAGATCCCCAACGAGTGAGTTAATTCTCCCTGTCCAACCCCTTAGCCCGGCATATACTGACCTTGCAACCAGGGACATTGGTCTATACCGCCCGATCGCCAAGCTTCCCGGTTGCAACAAGGTCTGGCCCACCGACGGACCCGACACCAAGCCCGAATGCGTCGAGGAGAACAAGCCGACGCTGATCTACCCCAACGCACAATATGTCAACTTGAAGTATCGAAAACACATCCCTGCTCTGTTCACCGAGGCGGCCAATCTGAGCGACACAAATGCGCTGAAAGCGTTCATCCCTGGTCTTGGTGACAACACTGCGTCCTACCTCCGAGCCTGGGACTACGACGGTACGAACAAGGATGCTCTCAAGATGTCCACCATTACCGAGATCCTCGACACCAAGATCGGAGGTCCCGACTATGTCGACGATGACGCCAAGTCGTCCGCCAAACCCGTCCAGGCGTCAGTGGTGCCGTCTTCGGTCGCCTCTTCTGCCGCAGCGTCCGCTACCGCCGCTCTGCCCGGCACCAACGTCAACCTCGGCATCGATGGTGAAGAGCCAGTCGCCTCTAGCTCTGCCTCCCAAGCTGCCGCTAGCTCTGCCTCCAAGGCCGAGGTCAGTGTCAAGCCAACTGAAGCTGCCTCCCCATCGACCTCGTCGGCCGTTCCCGCCAAAGCGGTCTCCGCTGCGTCAGCTTCAAAGGTCGAGTCGGCTGCGGCTGAGAAACCCACTGCTTCCGTCAAGACGTGCCAGTGAGTACATACAACTTTCACAGGAGCAACCCGTGCTGACTGATGGGTAGCCGCACGAAACGAGGACTCATGGCGCGATCTCGAGACCTAGGACATGAAGTCAAGCTCCACGTCGCAAGGCGATCCCGAAGACAGAAACTGAGCCACTAGATCCGTCAAAAGGTGCTTTGCGCGGAGGAGGGAGGAGCAGACTGCGTGTCGATGTTGAACATCCTCACAACATTCTCGCTCCGACATCCCCCCCTCAGGCCTCTGGTGCTACGGCACCCGCTCTGGTAGCGAGAAGCGATAGGTGGTTCGTGATTCGTACTGTATTTGTTTCATTTTGGTCCTTCTCTTTGTACATATAGGGTTGATGCAGGTCCATGCAGCTCTGACTAGCGAGGGCGAATGCTGCACTGAGCGTGTAGTGCACTCTGACGAGGGCGAGCGCCGACCCGCCAGCTGCCCAAGCTGCTGGCGAAGATGGCGAAGTTGATCGGCGGAATCAAAATTTGGAGGAAATTCCGAGCCGTGATCACTTCGAGCACTGGAGCGATAGACAAACGCATAGATCTAGCCTTTAAGCACGGCATCCACCTTCACCCCACCTCATCTGCCATCATGCTGCTCACGCTCCGAGCCTCGTCGTCGAGGGTCGCTCCCGTAGTGGATGCTGTGCGGTACATGGCCACTGCAACGGTTCAAGGCTCGAAATTCGCCAAAACGACTGGAAACCCAGGCAAACAGTCTGCCGAATCGGCCTTGTCGTCGATGTTGGAATTGCGGGCCAGTGTGCCCGTGGAGAAATCAGCGACTGCTGCTGCTGCTGCAAAGAGGAAGACGGCGATGGAGGCATTGCCATCGGAGATCATGGCGACGATACACCTGGCAAAAGTGCCCGGACGGTTGGCGCCCGGTAAAAAGCCCTTAGGCCCGACGGGTGAGTTGTGGTCTGCACGGGTCATTGCATGGTGTCACAATGCTGGTAGAATGAGAGAAGGCTGTGGTGCATGGGCTGATGGTGCTTTGTGCTGTAGAATATGCCAAAACCCCCGAAGAGCTGCTGGAGCAATTGGGAAGAGGGGCGTCTGCAAAGTTGACAGCGTTCTCATCCTCGTGGCGGGCATTGAATCGGGTATGGCAGAGGAAGACCGAGTTGTTGGAAACGGCGGGCATAGGGCCAAAAGACAGAAGGTGAGCTGGGCCCAAGTAGCCATGCTACCGATCGCTCTTTGGACGCATGCTGATTCGCACGTAGATCTCTGGTGCGTACACCCAAGATGCCACAGTGGGATAGACCCGCCTAGCTGACCAAACGTCCAGCTCCGTAGCTTCGACATGTACACCCGGGGACTGCCGCCATCAGAGTATGTGCTCAAGCCCAAGCCTCCCAAGAAATACAGAGGGTGAGTCGAGGCGAGATTGTTGGAAGCAACGGTTCATGCTGATGTATGGTTTCTCTACGTTTCCGCCATGCTCGACTCTTCCTGCTCCAAAATGCGATGGCTATTGATCCTCTCGACATAATCGTACACTCTTTCCACCTCGCAGATGGGGCCCGGCAGTGCAGAAGGGTTATAGGTTGAGAGGGAAAGGTCCAAAGGGACCTGTGCAGCCGAGCGCATGATTGTACAATTGTACATGTATCCAGTATCCAAAATCCCTATTCCCGCCATGCCTCGTGACCATGCTGTGGGGTCTTGTCTTTCATTATCTATACTAGCCGTCTGGAAGCTTCATCAGTCAAGTGTCATCGTCGAGCAGTGGGGCATGCGAATCTCACTCACTGTCACTGGCAAAATACTCACGACTGGCTTTTACTTCTTCTCTACTGGCGATTCAAACTCCTTCCTCACAACCTCCCAATCCACATCATCTGCCTTCTGCCCCACTGCAGCGCCGACAACTCGCTGTGCTGGGTCTACCACCGCTCCCGCTCCCGGCAATGATTGAGGTTGTGGTAGTGGCTGTAACGACGCCTGCCGCTGGGCTTGATACTGCGCCCATTGCCATGGTATCAAATTGCGCAGCGTGTGTTCCGGGGCTATATTCGACCGTGGGTTGGTCTCTTGTAGATAGTACGCGAGGAAGCCGGTGAAGATGCCCAATAAGGGATCGAACGTCCGGGACAGGAGGTAGACTTTGGGCATTGCGAGCGCGGGGGATCCAATTGGGATGTCGATGTCGCGACTTTGGGCGGCCTCGGAGAGCTCCTCGTTCGCGTGGTGACTCGGCCGTGTACGTGTCGAACTGACAGGCAGGGGTTGTTGAAGGTGACGCCCAAGTGGATCAAGACTAAGAGCAGATGGAGCTTGACCGAATTGCAACGGAAGCGAGGCGGCGAAGAGCGAAATCGATGATGTCGTCGTCGACAGTCAAAGAGGTCGACCTCTAGGACTTTTGATGCTTGTCAATCCTCGTTCTTGACACCACACCGCATTGCATAGGACCAGACTACGGGTACGACCCACATCTGTACGCGACACGACTTTTGGACGGCTGGCTCGACCAAGCCATAATCATAATCTTGCCCGAGGTACCTTAGCTTCTGCCGCAACCTCCGCGGTGACGTTCGACATTCGACCTTTTGCCGCCCTTGCACCCCATTCAGACTACTAGCTCTTCGACTGTTCATACACCACCACACGTTATTCTTTACATCGCATAGGCCAGCCTGAAGGCCAACTATCTCGTCAGTGGAATACAGCCTAATACAGCAAGTCCAACCTCGAGTCCGTCCGTGCCAGACCGAAACACGCCGCTTAATCACCCGAACGTCGTCACTCGGCAACTCCCCGGACCTTGAGCGTGTTCATCCGGCTTTCTCCAACTATCTTTCAAACTCATCTCAATCTCCCTGCGCATCATGGTGTCTACAAGGTGAGCGTTTCACTGCCTCTCTGGAGCTACATATACTGAGCTACTGCCTCACTTTAGAGCGGCTCGAGCGGGCCCGGAACCTACAACGCCGAAATCAATCTCCATCCCCAGTCCGAGTCTACCGCCATCACACAATTCCCCCTTAGCAAAGTCAACACCTGGCTCTGAGCCAACCGAGGCAGTCGAGATGGTGACGACACTTTCTGGAAACCATGATACGCCGATACCCATTCCCGGAGGTGGTGTCGTCAAAGTCCGCCCGTATAGGTCCAGCTCGAATGCGCAGTTGAAAGCCGTCTTGACGTTCACTCCAAGAGTCTCGGCCTTGGACCGACAGAACACGAAGAGCCAGACTGACGAGTTCCGGGGTTTCTTCACCTTATTCTGGATAGGCAAGTCTCCCTTTTCTACACCACAGTGTCCCCTTTACTGACCCTCACTTAGGCCTCGCTCTGCTGTTCATCCGGACCTCGCTGAAATCATGGGAGGAGAACCGGACACCGCTGTCGTGGACCTTTGGCCGACTCATCACGGCGGACATGTACATGCTAGCCCTGATAGACGGGAGTATGATGGGAGCAATGTTCTTCTGTGTCCCCTTTGTCAAGGCCTTGCAGCATCGGCGCATCGAGTACTACTGGACAGGAGCTATCATCCAGCACACCTTTCAGACAGTCTACCTCTTTACCGCTATCTGGTGGGGATACCACAGACAGTGGTATTGGGTCCAATCCGGCTTCCTCGTCCTCCACGCGCTGTCAAACCTCATGAAGGTGGGTCGAACTGCTTCTTCTGTATGCCCTCGACTGATAAACTGCCCAGATGCACTCGTACATGGCGCACAATGGGATGCTGGCGACGGTCTACTTCCGCCTTCAGGCCGAACGGGCGCAACTCTCTGAATTGGTCGAATCGCAGCCAGGAGGTCGGGAAGCCGCCTTGGAAGATGCGGCCGAGAACCAGGCCTCGCTCAAAGCCCTTGAAGCAGCTTCTCCGGCTGGCACGCCTGGCGCCACCACCCCCGTTGCTTTCGTCGGTGCGCCTCAAGCTGGCGCTGGGTCTCCACGATCCGGCACCCCGGATCCCGACCACGGTGGACACCTCCGACGACGATCCATCGGTGCCAACTTGAGAGTCAACAAGAAGAAAGGTCGTATCGCGGAGGAATCGCTTCCCCGCCCCGATCCAGATCTCCCCCATGGAACCTCTCTCGAGCCAGCACATGAGATCACGCCGCACTCGACACAACAGCCAAGTCCACTGGCCTGGTCGACCAATGAGAAGATTGCTATTCTAGCGCGAAACATTGATGCGATGCAGGAGGAACTCAAGAGTAACGGAGCGAAAGGACTGGTTTGGCCGCAGAACGTCACGTATAGCCATTTCCTGGACTACTTGTTCATCCCAACCTTGGTCTATCAGCTCGAATACCCGAGAACATCAACGTGAGTATGACCCGCTCATCGATTATGGTCATGCTGACAATGCCTATGGACAGGATGAGACCATGGGTCGTATTGGAAAAGACGGCTGCGACGTTTGGAACATTCTCACTGATCTACCTCATCACCGAGCACTACATCATGCCATATACGCCCAAACCGGGAGAGTCGCTCTTGAAGAGCTTTGTCAACTTGGCTCTGCCCATGATGGTTAATTATCTCTTGTAAGCTACGGCATGCTTCCTCTTGTCGCAGGATTAGCTGACACTGGACTCTCTTCGCAGAATCTTCTAGTCAGTATCGCCATCGGATCGCCTCGATCTAGTCCTTTGCTGATATGCTCGTAGTATCATCTTTGAATGCGTCTGCACTGGCTTTGCAGAGATCTCTTAGTGAGTACGCCTGGACATGACCTGCATCCATGCTGATGGGCTTGACTTGCAGTTTCGCCGACAGAGAATTCTACCAGGACTGGTGGAACTCTACCTCTTGGGATCAATTCTCCAGAAAGTGGAACAAACCCGTTCACGTGAGTCCTACCCTCTCCCTCCGCAAATATACCACTGACCCCTCTTGTAGACATTCCTCCTGCGACACGTGTACGCCTCGACAATGGACGGTCTCCAGCTCTCTAAGACTTCCGCGACATTCATCACGTTCCTCCTCTCGGCGCTGTGTCACGAGCTGGTCATGGCCGTGGTGACCAAGAAGATCAGGCCGTACCTCTTCCTCATGCAGGTGAGCCCGATTCCTCCAACAGTGTCACAGCCGCGTGGAGTAGGAAGCTGATCGTGGGACTGGGTAGATGGCGCAACTACCTATGATAGCGCTGGGACGGCTGCCCGCAGTGAAGCGGAACAAGACGGTGGGCAATATCGTCTTTTGGATCGGATTGATGTCTGGTTTCCCATTACTGTGAGTGCCGGAGCGTCCGTCTCATCCTTGAGAAAAGCTCGCAGGGCGCCAGGAGCACAGCTGACGACTGGAGTGTAGAGCCGTGTGCTACCTGACGTATTGATACACGAGACCGAGACCAGAGGACGAAGTATAATGAGGAATGCGTATCATGAAAGAGACGATCATACACTTAGCCCATCTACCCACTGCATGAATCAGCATACACACATCTAGTTCTGCTTCTTGAGGGCCAAGATAACGTAGTCAGTCCAAGATGCTCGGCAATGAAGCGTGTCGATCTGAACAAGATTGTGCATACGGTACTCGAGTACAAGATCGCTAGAGGCACGCTACGAAGCCGAATGATATTCTAGGGAGCTGGGGAACCAAATAGCCAAAGGTGAATCAATGATCATGGGTCGTAAGGTCTGTTAGGCGGGTATCGTTATCGAGATGAATTGGAGAATGAAACCAAGATAGAGAGCCGAAAGACGTCGAAGTTGGAGACTGTTTATACATAAGGTGTCGTATCGTAGACGGTCATGATAGTCGTGAATTGTCGTCGATACATGTCGTTATGGAGGAACACCCATCGACCAGCGAGTAGGTGTACGTCCATCAGAGGGCCCGAGCTAAGATGAGAAGGGAACCAGATAGTATGATGACTATGGGGAAGCACCATGAGCCGAGTGAACCGACCTTGGAGAGTGGGATTCCTGAGAGGCGTGGTCGTGCTCGCTCGAACCGTGGAGCTCGTCACTGCCGGCGTTCCAACCGTGGGGAGCGGTGTCCATCTCCGGGGAGCTACCGTCGGCATCACCCTCCTGAGCGTGTTGGCTGGCGTGAGCGGCGGGTGGAGGTGGTGCGCCGTACGGTCCCCAGACGGGAGCGTAGCCGTTGTTGTGGGAGGGGGGATATCCCTGCATCATGTGGGCATAGGCCGCTGGAACGGGGACGTAGTGATAACCCGGTGGTAGGGATTGCGAGTATTGTTGGTTGTGGTAGGCTTGGTGGTTCTGGGCCGAGGACTGGGGAGGTGCCGGGGCAGACATACCACCGTGGGCGTAGGAGACGTAAGGTCGATCGCTGCCGTCGTATGCTGGACCAGAGGATGGACCCGCTGACCAAGGCTCTTCGTATGATGGTGCAGGGATAGACCTCCTCTCGACCGGGGAAGCGGTGCCGATGGCCAGTTGCTTCGATCGAGCCGTCGCCTTGGCTTTACCCATCGAACCCGACTTGGACTTGAGGCTCGAGTGGGAGAGAGGAGGCGAAGCCATAGTGCCGGGTGGGTGGTACCCTCCGCCTTGAAACCATGTCTCGCAACCGGCTCGAATGGCCCATTTCCTCGCACCACCACTCTGATCACCGAATGGTCGAGGAAGCTTGACGAACGCTTTGCACATTGACGTCTGGTGTCGAACCCCGTTGTAGATCTTGGTTGGGTTTTGACGGTAATCTGAAAGGAGGACAGGTACGTCAGCATACAGTCGATCAACAATGTATACGGAATGTGTGGTGAATGCGATAGGGATGTGTGCAGGGTGACTCACAAGCATAACGCCTCTTGATCGACTCGGAGATCTCTGAAACATACAGCTGATGGGGTGGGGGAGCGAGGAGTAGAGCTTCACCGATCAAAGCGGCGTATGACATTGGTGGTCTTGGAGCTGGCACTTCGCCGGGAGCGAGGATGGGCTCGATCTCCTTCTGTCCCTGGTGAGTCGGAGGGTACATCCCGTACATGGACTGAGGGTGGGGGTGATGAGGGTGGTAAGATGGGTATCCGCCGTAGTAAGGGGTCGGCTGTCCTGGCAGTGACTGGGACAGATGTGGTGACGGAAGCGGGTTGTGACCTGTGATCCAAGGTGATCCGCCGGTGTTGGGAGCGCTGGCGGAAAAGTTGCTCTCGTAAGCCGTACTGGAAGTCGCCGCAGAGCCAGGGTAGGAAGCAGTGTGGTACGCCAAGTCGTCGTTGTAAGGTGGTTGCTGTGACTGTGATTGGTGTCCGGATGAGGATGTCTGTGTTGTAGAGTGTTGAGAGTGAAGAGGATGACTTGATGGATAGGCCGGAGCAGAAGAGGATAGGGTGGCGAAGGAAGTTGATGAAGGTGCTGATGCCTCGTGTTGCTGTGACGTAGATGGTGGCGGGGCAGAAGTGGCCAGCTCTTGGGTATATGTCGTTGTGGCAGCGGATGGGGCGATGGGGATCGAAGAACAAGTACTAGGTCTCGACTTGTCTAGAGGAAGGTTAGTCAGCTCTACTCACTGGGCAGTCGACATCAGCCGCAGGAGACTCACCGGCAGTACCCGAAGCGGACACGGTAGTGGTCGTTGGCATCAACGGTGTTCGACGCTCGTTGGACCAGTTTGAGGGAGGTTGCTGATGGTACACTCCGTTGTGGGAGGTGGGACGGAGGACAGCACGGGTGTTGTTGATCGACTTGTGTCCATGCATGATGAATGGATCCTGGCAAGCAGTGTTGGATCTATAGGACGATGAGACGAGGTGGAGGTCGGAGGGAACAATAAGAAGTGAGGCCAAAGGAGGGTTGAGTGATTCAGTCATCGGAGCAATAGAACAAGATGACAAAAAGGGGAGTAGGAAACACGAGGATCGTCAGCTACACTCATCTCACAACAATAGACACCTGGCAAGATGACATGCACGACTCACTGTATCATAGTCTGACCTGCGGGCAGCAGTGTCGTCCCGTGGACACCGTAGTGCGGTGGTGGTGATGGGGTATCGGGGTACGCGGGCATGACACCGGGTATGATTGGGATAGTGGGCGAAGACCTTATGTCGATCTGAGCAAAGGTAGCGGCAGTGGGTGTGGAAAAGCTTCTGTGATGGGAGACTGGGTGTTGATGATGGAAGCTTCTTTGCGTTGGCGTTTCGGGAAAGTTACCAATGTCGCTATTGTTGTTGGTGTCGTCGGTATAACTTCTGCCGACAAAAGGAGTCTGCAGTGTCTCCACTGACGGTGGGGACGAGTGCGAGTATGTGGGCGAGAGGGGATTCGAGCTCGAGTGCGAGGAATGCGACGACGAGGGAACGGATCTGGAAAGTGATTGCTGTGTGAGCCCGAGTCGAGTGGACGTCTGGGTCGGTGTGGTGAATACGTCTTGGTGCAGTGTTGGGAAAGGAGATGAAGAAGAAGAGGATTCCGTTCCAACCTGGCCTCCCATATACCTTGGCCAAGTGCCAGCTCGCGTCTGGGAGATTGGGGTGCTCGGTAGTCCAAACATCGCGCGATCGGATCGACGTCGTTTCGAAACGGGTGGAGCGTGTGTCTCACTGTCGGTGGGATGGCTTAGATGTGTGCTGATGTGTCGAAGGCTCGTTTCAAAGGTGATCTATGGTTCAAGATAAAGGTAGAGGATGGAGGATGCGGAAGTGTGCAGTTTGTCGGTGTCGTCGGTGCGAACACAGTTGGGCGTTTGTGTGATGTCGGTTACAACAACGTTTGAAAGGGATTGGCTATATAGCCTTTGGGAGCGGTACAGCTGAGCGATGATCAGCAACACGATCTACAACGGTCATGCGGGTACAACGGCGGGGCAGGAGCACGAGGCGAGGCAAGAGGCGGTGATGGCGAGTGGTGATAGAAGAGAGGAGAGAGAATACAACGAGTACTCACGGATTGTATGAGATACACCTCGTGTTATTGTACTGTCCTCGACGTGGGGGAGGGATGTGGTTGTGTTTGATTGTACGAGTAGAACACACTGTGTTCGGGGATTTACCATCCTGAAGTATCAGCCTTCTGTTATATTACTCCGACGAGAAGCAAGGGAGAGAAGCCCGAGAAGTCGGTCGACTCGGTCCGTAGACCCATACTGATCGTCGCCCACACTGGCGCACGGAGAGCGGCGACATCGGCGTACCCTGCTGAGAACGGCCAAGGACCGCATCATCGTCCTCGCGGTCCACCCCGGTCTCACCCCGCCCCTTACATAGGTACAGGGCGGAGCGAGGGACGAGGGAGTGATGTCGAGCTGTGATCGAGGTTAAAAAGGTTTGTATTGCTCCCAAGTCACTGCCCCGTTCTGGCGCCAATGACTCGTTTCAGAGTGATCAGCAATCAGTTACCAAATTATCCCAGAACCCAACGCATGATAGCCCGAGCACACAGTCCATCTGTCTGTCCATTGTCCGTCCGTGTGACCCCCCGTCGATCCCTCCTCATTCCGTCGCTTCATGAGCTAAGCAGTCTATGACTAGTCTATGCACCATGCGATCGATTGCGCGTGATGCCCGTGTCGGCCCGTACAGCCATACCAATAGGCTGGTTTGATCGGCGTCGTGCCCGGACGAGCTTGGGATCACAAGGTCCCACGCTAGCCCACGCCCGTCCAATTTGTGGAAAAGGGGCTGCCGCGCTGATCATCCAGGAACCAAACGATGGATTAGCTCGTCTTGCCGGCTTGGACCGACACAGGTCCACGCCGAGCGATGGGATTGGTGGCTTGTAGCGCGGGCTGTGGTGTAGAGCGATGAGCGCTGTAATCCCAGAGATGCCTTCAAGACCTCTTCAGTCGATATTCGGCCTGAATCTTTTTGGTCGATGACACCATGAGGCGCGCGGCCGAGATTGGAGTTGTCGTCGACGTCTTGCTCTATCATTAGCCTTCTGGATATCATGCTGCTTGCAGTTGATGCTTTTTTCTTGATTGAGCTTAACGGCGAGCTAAGACAAGGCTCCTCTCGGGGTTTGTCTCTCGGCCTGGATGACAGTCGTTGACAGCGATCGAACACCTGTTTCATGCTGTCTCGGTGGCAGCGGACATGGCCGAAAACGTGGATGGTGCCTGACTCGGAGATCAGTCTGTCATTCACTCCGGCCGCGGGACGTTGGATTCCAGCGGGTCTCAATGCATTCCATCTAAGAACCTGTGAAGCCATCAGCGACCACTCGAGTTGAGATGAGAAGAGGGATATGGACATGGCGCGCGGTTGCAACGTTGAATGATACGCAGGGCAGGCTTACCGTCGATTGCAATTGGCGTCCCGGTCCTGTCGCAGAAGCCACAGACGGTGTTCCTAAGTTCCCAAAGTTGGTTCCTTCCTGCTGTCTCGGACGTCCCTGCTCCCCCTTGCTACATCCGAGCAAGGTCCAGTCCGCACCCGAAGGCCAATTCAACCCCGATACGACTCTCTGGTGACCATGCTCCGTGGGAGTTCCGCGAGGATGACCAAGATGCCTCCACCAGCCTCCACCCTTCACCTCCTCGTCGTCGACTCCTGACCGGAGCGCTCCTGAGCGTATTTCCTCCTAAGTTATGCTCCTATCTCTCATGAAGATCTCCCGCGTTCCCATGACGATCTCCCGCAATTCCCGTGTCGATTGCCCGTCCTCCCGTGCGCTGTTCTTTGCTGTCCTCTTAATTGCTCCGAGTGACCTCGTGACCCCTCGTGTCCATTCGTGACCCCCGCCCTGGCCGTGTGGCCCCATAACCTTCCTCCGCGACATCGTAAGCGTTTCATCTTGCTGATTGGCTTTTCGGGACAAGGTTGAGTTTCGCTAGAGACCTTGTTCGCTAGAGGCATGTGGCGCCAGTTACCGGGATGATCTGTGTGCAATTTAGCTTCATGGGCTTCTCGACCAAGATCACAATTAACGAGTATGACGAATGTCGATCCCATGACGTGAATTCCGAGAGTGCAGGAGAACGTGCGGAGGACCACTGTCGAGCTCAGACATCCAGTCTGCTTCTCTTGGGAGCGGGTCCTTCGTCCTCTTCATCCTCGTCCTCGTCGACCTCCAGCGGGTCTTTCCACACTGCTACGCCGGCTCTATCCTCTCCCTCACCGTCCATCGGTGCTGCCTCCGGACTCAGTCCAGGCGACCGACTCGGTGCTCTGTCCCGAGGAATGGATGGGGTGACGACCGGGGCTTCTGCCTCCTCGTCTTCGGGATCCTCGTCTGGCCAGTCTGGGCTTCCTACAGGTGGTGATACTTCTGTAGGTGGGGGTACTTCCGCACCTGGCCCATCGACTCGAGAGGCTCCTGCTGCCGACAGTGGGTTCGTTGACTGGGTTGATGATTCTCCTCGCTTCAGACCACCAACGAGGAAGGGCTTGGTGAATGCGTCGACTAGGGACGTGACTTTGGTCGCACCAAGGCCTTTCACCCCAGAGAGGACTTTGCTGGGTTGCTTGGAGATATTGGCGAAAGACTAAAGACGATCAGCATCGCTATCGATACTCAAACAATGCCACACTCACCCCGAATTGCGACGCCAGATTGTCGGTATCCGTCTTGTTGACCTTCTTTCCGCTAGTCATGACGTGGGCTAGCTGCTCGGTATATGTTTGGTGTATGGGCTCTTTGAGCGAGTCTCCCCCACGATGCTCGTATGTCTTGAACGTGGTGAGGTATTGAGCGACTTCCTCGTTACTAAGGCATGGCCGTCAGCTCGCGTTTTCTCACGTTGCTGTGAGCTGGACTTACGACCACGCAACGAATACAGTCAACTGATTTATGATAGCGATTTTCGATAACTCCCTTAGTGAGGCTTGATGCTCAGACTATGGTATTTGGTACGTTAGCTTGTATCTGCTGGGCCAGCTCGCTCAACCACTCACAACGTCACACAGGATGAGCATTATACGAACAGTGTACATGTTCCGTATCTTTTCTATCCGTTGATGTATGTATTCCGGGTGCAGTCGATGGTATTTCAGACTGGACAGGGTCTAGATCAGCTCTGATTGATCTCCGAGATCGGCTTAGCTGACCTGAGGAAGAGGACTCCGTTGTGCGTGCCGACTTGATAATCCGCTGCAATGTCGCCGATCTCAATCCCGACATTCTTTATCGATTGCAGCAGAGGATTTCGACGCTACGCGAGCGTCAGTCGTGTTTCCCTCAAAGAAGCAGCTCTTCGTGCTAGCTCACCTGGACAGAGTTGTACACAATGGCATTCTTACTTGCCGCCGGCCTGTTGATCGGTTTCGCTGGCGCTTTCGGGGCTGCACTCGAGCCTGCGCCTGTCGCGTCGCCATTTGAGCTGCCCGTGCCTGAGGTCGGAGCTGAGCTGGCAGAAAGGCCTTTGGGTATATGAGGGAGGTTGCCTGATGCATTGCGGTTGGTTCCCGGGTTTGGCACTGGCGTTGCTGTCTTGAGCAACGAGGACGCTGTTTGGAACCCAGGCGGAGCCATCGCTTGCCGCGAACTCTCAGCCGCGGCAGTGGAAGAAGGTGGCTCCATGGTCATTGAGCCGATGCGTGACTCTGCCTGCTTGTCGACTCTTGGATGACGACCGAGGTGGATGTAGGTGATGAGATGAAACTAACTACCCAACGGTCACCCCTAAGGCCAGCCAAAACACCAGTAGTTCTTCGACGAAACGTCACAGCCAAAATCCGACCTCCACCTTTGCCATGATCGTATTTGGTTCCGTGTATTAGCGGAATCAAATATTTTGCCACTGAGCTCACGACTTGTAAACAAATAACACGCGACCAAGAGATCAACCAAATATCACATCGTCAAAGTCAATAGCGTTCACGATACGGTGAAACATGCCTGCAGCCTCCCAGAAGACGGCCAAGAAGGTGCGAGGGCATCTGGAAGGCTCATTCGATGTTTTCGCTGATCAGATCATAGGGCAAAGAGAATGTGGTGCCGAAGAAGTCGAGTGTGAAGGAGGATGTGGTGGATGACAGCTTTGACAGTGAGCTATAGAGTTCTTTGTCGCAGGTTTAGCTTACACAGGTACGGCAGCCTTTCCAGATGATGAGGAGCCTACCAAGAAGCCCGTCTCGAAACAAGCTACCAAGACGTCCAAAGCTCCCTTCAAGTCGCCAGTGGAAACAAGCGTAGAGGAGGATGCCACTCAACAGGACGACATGGATCAGGCGAAGCTCATAGCGGGATTGCAGAAGAAGAACATAGCTGTCAGTACAGCTTCCCCTCCCACTTCTACTATAGGGCCGTCGGACCAAGCTGATACACATTTAGCTCGCCGCAGAGACGGACAAGTTGAGGAAGCAGCGGGATGTGATATCGAAGCAATTTGAGGAGCTGTCCAAGATCCGTTCAACAGACTCGGAGGCCTTGTTTGAGCGGTATAAAGCCAAGTCGGCGATTCAAGCGCAAGGTGAGTCTATGTAAAGTCGGTCAGACTCATGTACTGACCATGACGATTGGACTGTAGCTCAGAACGACATCATCAGCAACCTGACGATATTGAACGATAAACAGCAGGCAAAGATACTCGACCTGGAAAAGCGGTTGAAGGAAGCTGCTCTTCCGCCGCCCAAAGCGGATCCCAAAGAGGTCCGTCAGCTGAAAGAGGAGCTGGCCAAGGTCAAGTCAGTCTTACAGAGCAAAGACGAGAAGAGTGAGTTCGAAAGCGATCAGCGGCTATAGCGCAATCTAGTGCTGATTCTGGTCTAGTCTCGTCACTGGAGAGGGAATACAAAGCTGAGGTTGAGCACTCGAGATTGCTACAAGCTGCCCAGTCCAAGTCCAGCCTGAGCGTCTCCACCCACGGGACATCTGCATTGAATACTGGAAAGGCAAGCGAGGAGAGCGAGATTGACAACGCTTGTCTGAGGCTATACGAGGATCTGACCGAGCTCAACGTCGCGAACGTCAAGATCAAGGACGGAGGCAAGAGCGGGAAGGAGATCGTGTTCAACTGTATCCAGACGCATGCCGGCAAGAGTAAGTAGATCTCCGGTTGCCCTCTCTGGCCCTTCGACAACCTTAGGCCGGGTCAGTGCTGATGTATGCGTGAGTAGGCATCAACTTCAAGCTACGCTCGTTCAATACGCTCGACAACGACCTCGTCAAGAGCAAGTCAGATAATCCATGGGTTAAGCGTATAGCCTACAACCCAGAAGGACTGGAATACGAGACGGACCAGGCGTTCAAGGATAGGCTAGAGCCTTTCGACAAGGAGTTTTCGATACCCCGGGACCAGCTGCCTTCGTTCTTTGACGAGCTCAAGGGGAAGCTGGCGGATGAGTAGGAGCTGCGGTCAGCGAACATGGGTGTGTCTGAGAAGGGATGCTGGTGGTGCTGCGCGGGGAGGAGCGAGCAGAGCGGGATAGCGAAGGACACTGCGGGGGTTGTAATCTTGGGTCTGGTATCTTTCTGTGAGCTTGATGCTGAATCGCCGTGATCGTTTTCGGCGCATGTACTTGATGTTGCTGTCCATTACCCAGGTCTACCTACGAGGTTTGCACACACGTGGCCACTGGGGAAGGGGGAAAGAGGCAATGGCGAGCACCACGGTGTACACCCATCGAAGCCCACGACTCACATGGAAGACACCTCACATGCTTGCGAAGAGGGTTGCGCTGTTACAGCCTCTAACGCAAACTGAAACGCGCTTACAGATGTCACCACCCGTCACTCCTTTCTCCCCCGGCATCCCGCCGTTCGATCACGTTTCTTCCAACACGTTCGAGCATGACGCGACCGACTACTAGGTGGTGCTACGCATAATCGGCCGGCAGATATATTGACCGGGTGCGATTCTGGATATTTCTCAATCTGCCCACTGAACCCCATCACAACTTGAGCCTCTCGCCACTCGCTCTCGTATTCTGGATCGCCACTCATCGCTCAGTGCTCACATCCCGACAATGTCTCAATGTCCCTTCTCTGCCGTGATTGTCACAGGAGCGGAGGCCGATGCTGACGTTCCCAGGCGACCCGTCATCAGCATACTCTCCCCGTCGACTTCGCCACTCCAAGACAGATTGTCGCCCACGTCTGACGATACACAGCCCCCAGATGCGAACACTAGCATGCTGACTCACATTCCGGATCCGCCAACCCAGACAATGGCACGACTTCACACTATCCTCGGTCCAGCCAACCCAGCAGACCAAGCACGCGATGCCTCCCCCTCGACGCCGACTATCAAGGATTCCTTGGTGAGGATCGCGGAGAGCGGGGTGGGCAAAGAGGATATCTGGAAGGACGGCCTTCGTGCGGGATTCCTCACCTTCAGCTCGGGCCTGTAGCGGCTGGGACCAGCCACAACGCAGCCAAGATCGTCTTTGACATGTTGTGAGCGACCTCGGAGACCAGCATCCACTTCCGACTATTTCAGCCTCTTCATCGGTGATCATTGAGCGCATTACTTTGCAAGTTTGCACTCGCACTCTAACTCGTCAAGTTCCAGGCGACAAGACTCGTTCACATGTCCCAAAGCAATAGTATGAATGATAGGTATGCTACAATGTCTAAATATCCAGCCGTGTATAACTCAGAACAGCTTGGTAATGTACCGATAACTCATATTCGTGACAATGTATAGCGTAGCGTAGCGTAGTGTATGATTGTCCATGTGATCCCAGTCCAGGTGTCTCCGATCTCACACCTCGTTTCGACAGACAGCCCCGCTCATCCTGCTTGGTCCAGGTCGTAGCTGCTCAACGCCTGTTCTTCCTGAACCAGGTACTCAATCCGCCCTTCTTATCCTTCTTCATCTTTTCATCGGTCGACCTATCCTTCACCCCTTCATCCGTGTGGCTATCCGCAGAAGTGTCCGGCGTGCCATTTTCCGAGGCCGAGCAAGACGACGATGACGATGGGTCCAGTTCCGGCGTCGAGGGCGCGCCTCCGCCACCACTTCGTATCGAAGTGTCGATAGGTGTTGCCTGGTGGGTCGGGTACAGAGGGTGTGAGATTGCCCTGTGGTACTTTGGGTCTGGATGCAATGGCCTCGGGACCGTCGTGGTGACTGCCCTCGAGGGTGGTGGGCGACTGTGCTCTTTGATCGATCTGACGTGTTCCACAACTCCCGGTGAGACCTCACATACGGCCCAATTTGGCAAGAAGGCTCTCGGCTTGACTTGTCCGCCTGCAGCGACCCTATCGGATTCCAAAGCGAACGACCTGACACCTCCAAGTAGCAGAACCTCGCTTCCGGAGTACTGTGCCTCTCCCATGACTTGAATCCGGCTCGACGATGCTGTTGCATTATCCGCCATCCAGGCAGGCTGAGTGATGACGCTGGTCCACACGTCCCGAGTTGTTCCACGGAGGTTTGGCCAAAGTGAAATCAGGAAGTTCTCTATAACGCCAGGAAGTGGAACGGGCACTTGGGTCGGGAGGACGTGTATAAGTGTAATAGCGGAGTCTTCCATCTCGGAGACGATCGAGGCCGGTTTACTGGGTTTCTTGGTGAGCAGTGGGATCAATCCAGTAGTCGAGACGACGGCTTGGTGAAGCATTTCCCGGAACAGGTTGTCAGAGTTGCCAATGTCCTTTGCCGAAGGGATAAAGTTGATCACAGAGTCGATAGGACATCCACCACTGCTGACTGCTGATGGGGCGATGATTGACGCTCGGGGAGAGTCGGCATCACTGGTCGTACTGCTGCTGCTTCCCCGTCTACCGAATAGTATACTGTTTCGAGAGATACCCAATGTCGAAGCACGCTTGCTACCGAGTTCTGGACGGGCGGCGGGTCGAGTCGCATCGGACCCGGATCGAGGTCGAAAGTCGTCATTGGTGGGCAGCTCGGGCAGAGCCTTGATACGCCTGAATCGACTGGGAGAGCCGCCCGGACTGAGATCGTCCGAGTTTCGACGGGAATTCGACCCGAGTTTCGCCTTGTCTCGCCCGAGGAATCCCGCGCCCTGCCTGTACTGCCTGGCCAGCTTGTCTGCTTCTTGGAGGATCGCCGGCAACGGGTGATCCTTGAGCTGCGCCGTGTTCTGCGAGATGCTGAAAGGGTGTAGTAGTGGATGAATGGTCCTTGAGTCTTCCGCAGCAAGGAGCTGAGATGGTGACGCCAAAGCCTCAATCGACGGTATTGGGTCGATGGATCCGACGAGTAAGAGGGTATTTGCGAATGTCGGGTTGTACAGAATCGGCGCTAGGGATTCGGTAGTAGGATCTAGTGGAACAACGCGTCAGACTCTGCTTACACGAACCTAGATAGCCCAGACTCACTGCCAATGACCAGTATAACCCTCTCTCGTTGGTTCCACTTGTCCAAGTTCTTGGTCACCTCCTGTACGTCCACGTACCACCCCGCCTTCCTCTTCTTGCTCGCCTCGCCCTCTTGACGACGCATGGACGAGATGGCATCCTCGCTAGAGGAGCGCTGCATGCCCGACATGTCCCTCGCTTTCCCCTTGCCCCTGCTCTGCCTGAGGGAGGGGATGTTGGAATCGCTCCTCCCGTGTGATGGGCGGTATGACAGTGGGCTAGGCGACGCCGACGAGTCTTCCGGCACTACATCCAGCATGTGCCCTGAGCTAGCAGGCGGTCGGCGCATGGCGAGTGTAAGGTATCGACACCGACAACGTCGAAAGGATGGGGTCTGAGTTGAGAAAGCCCGGTTGACACTTTATACAGATCGCGATGGGGAGAAGCGTGGTTGCGATAGAGATGACGGGAAGGTGTGATGTGTGTTGGTGATGTAGATGATGCTCCGACTTTACACGCTTCTGACACGCGGTGATGCTGTGGTGGGCGATGATGCGATGGCCGAATGTGTTTCAGGCCCGACGGATGAGATTGAGGCGAGTGCGGAGCAGAACAGCGGAGCAGACCAGTCTAGCTATCCACTGCACAGCTTGCGTTGAGGTCGAGGACGACAGATGAACAGTTGAAGGTCATGCACAAGAGTGAGCAGATGTCAAGGCTGCTGATCCCCTAGCACGCCAGATCCCCAGTGAGGAGTGCGGACCTGTGTGGGCCGTTTGAAAATGGAGACTGGCCAGGGGTTGTGTCGTCCAGCCAAGATGACGTTGCTTGGCGTTCTCACACAGTCGAGCGACAAGAGGCAACAACTGACCGTTCCAGTCGTAATGGATGCTGACAATGCGAGTCCTGTCACTAACTTCGCGATGCACTGGTCGATCTCCCCATCAACGTCGCTGACGCCCAACGTCCTCCTCGCTCTTCTTCACTGCGCTGCAGCTTCGGTGCCTCGCTCTCTTCGGCGTGGTCGTGCGAGTTCCCAAAAAAAACCAGAGCTGCGTCAACGAGATATGCATACCACTCAGGGTTCATTAAGGCCCGGTGACGACAACCTCGTCGAATTAGGTTGTCGTGCTGACAAGTCCTAATACCACCGCGCAGCACGGACGCAAATCGTAATCGCCAGGATCACCACTTCTTAATAGCGTATGAAGCAGGAGTCACCTGGAGTCACTCGGCAGATAATCGGAAGGTTCTGCTGATTCCGCGGTCCTAATGGCAAGACTTTCTGCATGCCTCCAGAGTCCAGATGGCTCCGCTGATGTGCTACCACAGCAGCAGGCCACAGCCTGCTACCATACCTTCAGTCAGCTTCAGTCGTCCGCCGTGATCAAAGTCGAGCCCGTCTGATCTCAAGCGAGAGCTTCCCATCGAATTAGGATTCTGCCATAACCTATCCAGGGCCGGCGGGACTGGATTTCCCCGCCTGCTGCCCGGCGTTCGGGCTGGCGCTGGCTGGCGGCGCTGTGCGAGTGGAGGCAAGTGGTCAAATCATGTCCGGACTGCAGGTGAGGACAGCAGGTGAGGCCGTGAGGACCCGTGTCGGCCCGCATCGATTCGCGACATTAAGAGGCGCTGCTGAATCGCTCTCTCGTCAATGCGTCACTCAATCCATCTGCCGAACTCGCCGACAAGCAGCGAGACCGCCAGCTGAGACTGGCAAGGACTGGCAGAGTCCCTCCAGGAGCTCCTCCAGGTCCCGCCGAAAGCCCTGCTCAGCTGCTGACTGCTGCTGAGGACAGAAACTTGCCGCAGCGCCGCAGCGAACGCCGATTGGAGATGACGACGTCGATCCGACGGAAGCGCGGTTAGGAAGCTAGGTCCTTTCCTCCGGCCTCCGGCATCGCATCTTCAGAACGTGGTCGCCACGTGGTCATCCAGTGTCATGGTCTTAGCGACTGCAAGGTCCAGCGATTCGATTGCGCACGCATTAGCGATTCCGCCAAGGTGGTCATCTGGTCGATAGTGCCCCATAACAACTGGTGGACTGACACTGTCACTTTGATCAGTGACTTGCGCTGTCTGACATGGCGCATCGCGCTTAAGGCCTAAATACGCAGAGTCTAGAGTCTGCTTCAGCTGGGCCGTCTTCAAGCGAATTTGACCGAATTTGACCGGTGGAAATGAACTGCATCCTGTCTCAAGCTCGCCGCGATCCTCTGCTTTGTCTGCTCCGTTCTGTACTCTTCTTCGTTATCAGATAACTGAGACCCAATAACTCCACGTTCCATTATGTCTCACGCTCTCGCCTCTGTCCCGTCCATTTCCAAATTAGCGGTGGACGACTATTCGACCCTCCTACCCATTCTCGAGCAGCACGAGCAACTGGCCAGATTCACCAAGTTCGACCACAACACGGCCTTCGAGTTGGGATGCGCTATCCGATCCATCTTCTTGGACAAGTACTCTGATGGAAGTAATGGGATCGCAATCAAGATCGACCTGTGGAACGACACGGTGTTGTTTAGCGGTATCGTCGGATCAGCGGGCACCGGCAACTTGTGAGATGATGTCCAGTCCGATTGACTATAGGAGTATTGTGCTAACGCTCTGAAGCGGCTGGGCTAATAGGAAGCGAAATGTGATCCGCATGACGGGCCAGTCGTCGCTGCGAGTCGGCCGCATGTGAGTGTGCCGTCCTCGCAAACAATTCTCAACCTCAAGCTATCCTCACGCCTTCGCATCCCCATATGTCTCTTTGGAGTGTGTGAGGTGAGTGCTGACATCTTCTTCCAGGATGGCATCTAAAGGGAAAGAGCTGGCAGACATAGCCATGCCATTCCCCGAGTACGGCGGCCACGGTGGTGGTGAGTAACCCCAACTCGTATGCGAGCTGCATTTCTAATGCCGGTGTCAGCATTCCCTATTTGGATCAAGGGCGTGGATGTGGGCCCGATAGGAGTCATTGCAGTGTCTGGTCTGCCGCAGCTGGATGACCATCAGGTGAGTCAACCACAAGCAGCGACTTCCCGTTAATACCATACGCTAACGCCTCATCTGTAGCTTATAGTGAGTACCCAACAGCACGCCGTCCCGCATCCCATCCTCGCTACTGTCCCCTATCCCATGCCTCAAGTGCTGACCGCGTCCAGATCGACGCTATCGTCAGCGTGTCGCAATACCTCGCTTCAGCGGATAACTAAGCCGGCAAAGTAAAATAGATATCCGGTCTCGACAGATTATAGCGGGCCTTGGTTGCACTGCGATACCAGTATATGCATCGTCGTGCTCGTGATACAAGTACATCCTGCCTCTACGTCTACTGCTGCGTTTTCTCCACTTGTTTAATCCCTCTTAAGCGGGAGTCTGACGAGGAACGTCCTCTCTCCCTCTCCCTCGCCCAAAGCTCCGAGCTCCTCAATCTCCATGCCCGGTGCTATGGATTGATCACCGAGCAAGTCATCTGTCGTCCTCCCCTTCTTCATCACGACGTACACCTCCATTCCATCTCCGACTTCGATATGCCTCTCGGTGGCGGAGGTGAACGAGTCGATGACAATGGAGAGGACGGTGGATAGGGGTAGGTTTCCGGGAATGAAGGGAGCGGCACCGGGCGCTGGTTGCTGGTTCTTGAAGTAGATCTGGGCAGACGACATTAGCTATGCTTTGCGCCTCCGAATACAAAGCCCTCGACGATCGACCAACCTGGTTATCCAAGAAGGGCTGGATAAGCGATTGAGCCGCACCAGCAGCTCGACAGGCTTCTCGCTCATAACTTCCCACTGGGTCGAACGAGTAGACTGCGCCCGTACCTGATAGCTCATCAGCTCACGGTCAACACGGCGTGGAGATAAGCTGATCTTGAATACGCACCGTCCTCCTCGATTCCACCGAGAATGTTGTGAACGTAGTAAGGGAAGAATCGCTTCCCGTACAACATGGTCTGGATCATTCGTGCAATGGCCTTGATACCCATTTGTTTCTGATGCGCATGCTCGTACCACTAAGTTGGGATCGACATGAGCATAGATCCACCTGAAGGATGTCCGCTCAACACACCTCTAATCTCTGCTTGACTCTCTTGACAAAGTTCTTGCCGTCGGCGGCGAAGCCATTGGTGGCAAGTACAGCTTTGTCCGTGCTGGATTCGCCGGTCAGTACATGTCACTCGTCACCAATCTACTGATCCCCAGAGGCCGGCTGGGCTGGCTCGCAGGAGGATTATCCAGCCTGCCAAATGGACTACCCACAGCTGCCAGACCTTCCTGGCGTATCGAGTCTGAATGCTGTACCCCTCCGACTGTCTTGTATCTCCTGCGATCACACTAAAGTCCGCTCCGGCGATAGCTAGGATAGTTCCTCCATTGTCGGAATATGGGTCGAATCGACTACAAATCACAGTCAGCTCTTCCGTCTCTCCGGATTTTGCAGCTGACTCACTGCTGAACTGGAGCGGTCGTCGGCTCGTGGTATGATTGTGGGGGTGCATATAGAGCCATGGTGGGCGATGAAGTGATTGTAGATAGCTGAGAGATGGTCTAACACTTGCTCAACTACTCTATGGACGCAGTGATCAAGCTGGCTGGATCCAACGCGTAACCGCTGGCTGCTGGGCGGAGGGTGGATGGAGATTGCGGCAATGTCCGAATGTGGCACTCACCCAATCGTATATTTGATTCCGCCCTTCCTTCCCCCCCTGGCGTTTCAGTACTCAGTGCTTAGCTTTCCTGTTGAACAACAACAATGAACATCCTCGATCAAACTCGAAACAGATCATGAACGACCATCCTCCCTCGGGACCATCGCTGTCAATGGGAGAGAGCCGCCTATTGAACCCCTGACATGGACACCGCATCGTCTTGGAAGCAACAATGAGCGGTGGGACTAACGGACACGGGGAGGCGAGGGGGATTGAGGAGGGCGCTTATTGCTCCTTCGAACATGGGTAACGAGGGTGTTGGCCATGTCCGAGGATATGATGGCGTCGCCACTGATGCCAATGTTCATGTCCTTCATCTCACGATAGTTTCTGATCACTCTGCTTAGCATAACTCCTACAACTTTACACCACAACACCTCCAACACTCTTCACCGATATCAGTCGCCTATATCATCACCTTACCTCCATCACCCACTATCGTCACCATGTCCGGCGACTACCTCGCCCTACCGCGAGCACGATACGTGAACCCAAAACACATAGTACCCATATCACCACCGTCTCGACCACCATTCTCGCAATATCACTCATCGTCCACACTCCCACCAACCCCCCAGACGCCATACCCCCAGCCTCCTCCACCATCCAATCACTCACCGGCTTCCTCACGATCGGGTTTAAAGCCATATCTCGAACTACCTTCAAGGATCCTCTTGACCACCTTGTCGCCATGCCTGCTCCCGTTCATCCTCGCCATTGCGCACCTCATCTACAATCGATCCTCCACCGAGTCGCTGGCCAACTCCCTCCGAGCATCACTACTGTCTGCATGCGCTGGTATTGCTACTGGAGCAGCAACGCTACAGACATTGCCTCGGTATCTGGCAATGCAGACCAATGACCAGGCTGTTCGAGCTACTCAAGCTAGTATCCTGGCTATCGGATCGGCACTAGGAGATTGCGTCACCATCATTGAGGCAGTGGTGACCTTCATGGTGGATACGTATAGGAGTATGCTGCTGTGTACCATCGAGCTGGCTGTAAGAGGTACTTTAGAAGTTCTGATAGGTGCAGTCAAGACAGTAAGTCAGCTGGTTCCTTTGCACACTCGAGTCCAACAGCTGAACAGACATACGCTCAGATTTCCGATGGAATCACCAACTCGCTCAATAGTATCCGGACTGGAATCCAGAGTGACATCGACGGCGCGAACAGGATAATCCAAGAGGCCGTCAGCAGAGTCAACGTGAGCTTACCTGCACATGATCACCTTCCGGGCACAACAGCTCACAAGCTTCTACCCAGAGCGTCGTCGGCTTTATGAACATCAACATATCAGTCCCGCAATTCTCGGTACCTTCCCTCACCGGACTGCAGGATGTTCAGATCCCCACTGGATTCGAAGACTCGCTCATCAAGCTCAACGACACTCTGCCCACCTTGGCCGCACTCAAGGACAAGATGAACGCCCTGATCTCCATCCCCTTCGAAAAGCTCAAAGCCGAGATCAACGAGACCCGACTCGAGATGGCGGCATCATTCAATTCATCGATTCTGCCCGTACCCTCTCTCAACCAGTTATCCGCCAATAAAGCGAATGCTTTCCAGGACGACCTGTGCGGCGACCTCGATACCAGCTTGATCGACGATACGGCCAAAGCCCTCCGAAAGCTGTCCAACATCTCCATTGGCCTCATGTTCCTCTTACTCTTCCTCCTGTGGGCGACTCTGATCGTCTGGGAGTGGCGACGCTGGAGAGCTATGAAGGAGACTGTCGAAGCGGTCGAAGATGAATGGCGGAGGGAAGGAACTCAAGATGCATGGAGGGTGGTGGCTATTGTCGAACACCCAGTCATTGAGAAGTACGGCACGGGACTTTTACATCGGGCTACCCAAAACCCAAGGACCAGAACGAATATTAGGTGGTTCAGTGAGTACATTCTTCTTCAGCTGTCCCCCGCTCCCCTCGACCGGTCATGGGATAAAGCTGACTCGAATACAGTGTCATATATCTCCCATCCTACCTGCCTCGCATTATTCTTCATCGCTTTTATCGGATTCCTCTCAATCCAATTCCAGCTACTCGCTCTCAATGCGATCAAAAACCACGCCAGAGCCAACGCCAACGCAACCGTTGCTGCCAGTACCAACAGTCTTACGTCAAAGTTAAACGCAATGGCGCTGCAGCAGAGCCAGGAATACGCCTCAGAGTACAACACTGCCATAGGACTATATCAGCAGAGGATTGATGACGAGCTATTCGGAAAGTGGATGAACACCACAGCTATTCAGCTAAACTCGATACTGGAGGAGTTCTATGATGAGGTCCAGAATGGTGAGCGCTATAGAAGCTCGACAGCTGTCAAGATCTTGTCCGGTATGAAGCTGACCAATATCTTTGCCAGCGCTCAACGTGACTTTCGGCGGAACAATCCTATTCAACCCCATCAACACCTTCATGTACTGTATCCTCGGGTCGAAAGTCGACAATCTCCAGAAAGGCCTCACTTGGATATCGCAACACGCCAAGATCACCTTACCCACCTTACCTCCCGACATACTACTCCTCTCTGGCGACTCCATGAACGAGATGGTGGCGCCCATCTCGGCGGCAGCGGTCGGCTCATCATCCTCCGGCGACGACGAGGGGATTGTGGGCAGTCTGATCGAGCACTTCGAAAAGGCCTTGGAGGTCGAGCGCAACTTTTACGCCATCATGCTTGGAATCTGGCTATTCTTCATCCTGGTCGGTATCATGGTGGTTCTATGGCATTCCGGCGGGAAGGACAAGTACGACGAGGTCATGGCTCGACGCAGGATCGCTCGCGGTGATATGGATGGTGAGGATATTGGTGAATCCAAGTTTTGGCCTTGGGAGAAGGAGGATCATCCGATTTACGACCAGCACGCCGAGAAAGAACGTCAGTTCAGGGGCACTTCACCCTCGCCAACCAAAGCATACCCCGTGCCGAGGATAGTCGAGACTCGAGCTTCGACCTTTTCCGGCGGTGATGGTGATGGGGGACCAGTTCGACCGTTTGTGGGACGGAATGGAACATTTGGATCCACCCTCTCTTCTCTGGCAGCCCCGGGACAGGCTTTCCTTCGACTGGCTTCTCGATCTCGATACGAATCCGACTCTCCTGTCGCCCACGACGATCATCAACAAAACCGACAATTCACCTCGGAGAAGTATATCAATCTCGACGACCCAGATGAGAGAGGATCGACTACCGGTGCTGCTGATGGTACTGGTACGGGAACGTCCGCACAGTTTTGGGTGAACAAATGGTACAGAGCGGTCGACACTGCCAAAGGTCTATTCCCCACTCGTGGTCAAAAGCACGGCGCGGCTCTGGCCCGGAACGGAAGCACGAGGACACTTGGCTCTTTCGGCACCAGTCAAGTCAATACGCCCACTCGAGCGCAATACGACAATTGGGGCCAAGCTCAACAGGATACTTCGGGTAGTGGTAGCAACTTGCCGACAGGGGGCTGGGACATGATCAACCCCCAAGAACACGGCAGATCTCTGGACCAAAGTCAGATTCACCGACGGACTTCATCTTCAGACCGATACAGAGCGTCGAAGGGGATCTACCCGAGGCCAATCTCCCGAGCACCTACATTACCCGAAGGCACTGCCGTCCCTCAGATGCGAGAGATCAATCCCACTGGTCAATCGCACAATCTCCACCCCACCATCGACCCTTTTGACGACAATGACGACGACTACTCCGACTCCGAGGTATTGGCCCCCGTGGCCAAGGGCGACAAACATGATTCGATCGATTATCTCGAGCCGAAAACCCGGGATTATGGGTACGAAGAGGAACTTCTCTCTCCGGCAATGTCGGCCAGTACATCGACTAGCAGCCTCAACTCCTATTACCACGTGAATAGCGTTCACGTCGGCAGTGCCGATCGAGTAAAGGTCAAGACGGGCACGGCGGCATTGGCGGAGATCTTCAAGAACATGGACAAGGACAAGAATACCGCTGCGAGAGAGAGATCGAATGCGGGTGGAACGCAGGCGAATCCTTTCGCTACGCCTTTCGACGAGTACAGGTCCAACAGGATATAATGATTTTAGGTCAGGCGGGTCCTGAGCCGGGCAATGGCAACAATATGTAGAGCTTGTACATTCTTTTGCAGTGATTGCTATAGATAGAGTCGCATCATGTATCCTGTCATAGTACATGCTTCTAGATCCTATTGACGGCGCGTGGCACGCTTCATGACTACTGTTTCCACTCAACACTTCCGCTCCACGCCCCGCCGTAGTTCTTCCTCCCTGTACTCGAACATGACCTGTATTGCCACAAACAAGCACCCACACGCAAACGCCATGAACCTCCACCCAGCGGCGGTCGTCGTCAATTCCGTCAACAGGTGTTTCATACCATCCAAGCCGAGCACGAATCCGACCAAGTTCGCAGTCATCATCATGAGGAGATTGACAACACCTCCTATAGCCGCTAAATGCCGATACCACCCTTTCCTCCCGTACTACAAGGTCATCAGAACATATCTGAGTACTAACACGGTTTTGACACACCTTTTCAGCGGGAATGGCCTGCCGAGCCAATACCTCGGGCAGGATGAACAAGGTCACCATCCATCCCCATGCCAATAGCTTGAATGAGAGATCGTGCCAGAGCGCCACGAAGGTGAACACCAAGGGGTACGCCAAGATTGGATTCCGAGCTCCGCCCACTGGGATATAGATGTACCTAATGATGGGTTAGCATCCTCAGACTCTGCTGTTCGGTCTTTGCTGTCGCTCACCGGATGATCCAGAGATTATACGACCTGTGCCATGATCGCCAGAATCCCAGCGTGGAGTAGTTGTTCGCCACGCATCGGATCATGTTTTCAGGTGGATCCATCCCATCGAGCAAAGCCCAGAGTCGGAAGAATCGCCACGGGATCAGAAGCTGCAATGATATCAGCTTCACAGACAGATGGCCTGACTCTGGCAGCTGAATGGACGGTCGCCTACCTTGAGCCAGACGACTACGAGATTCCAGAATCCAATGATGCTCAAGTCCGCGGCGGAATCTCCCTGCCAGGCCCCTGTGTCCTTGATGGCGACGACGTACATCGTATGCAGGACCGACTCCATGGTCAAAAGACAGAAGATGAAGCGTATCGAGTACGAGACTTTCTCGCGAGTTGAGATGGTCACCGGGGCCCGGATCTACAAGTTTGAATCAGCTTGGAAGTCCGACTCGACACGGACTGCAGCTGACCTGCCACATGAAGTCGTTGTAAGTGATGATGGGTCCGGCGATATATAGTGGCGGATAAAGGCAGTATGCCACGAAGTTGAAAAACGTGTAGTCCGTGGTTGGGAGCGAAGTCTTCACTCTATCGCGATACGAAGCCGGAGAGGTTGTCTACATCACCAAAAAGGTCAGCAGTGTTGCTTGCCACTAACAGGCACAGCCGACTCACTCCGTTTGTCTCATGCCAGTGATAATCCAGACCGAAGGAGATTATCCTCAGCATTGTGATATTGAAACCGATAAACCATCTTGGCAAAACACCTTGAAACTCGTCCTAAACAACCAATTTCGTGTCAGGATACAATGCAAAATCCTCCGCGCCGGACTTACAAGTTGTCCCAGGGCAGGATGCAGATCCCCTAGATGATACCCCTGATACTTGTGGTTAAAGAACAGGAGGACCATATTCCCGACTACCAACATTGCCGGCCAGAACTTCGCCACGGAGGGGTGTTTTGGCAATTTGGCAAGCGCATAATTGGCATATAGAATCCCCAGGATTTTGAACGTCGATAGGCCGTGAAGGATCAGCAGCATGATGATTGCGTAGACATTGATGAATGCAATCCGGGCAGAGGGTGAAGGTTTGAATATCCGAGTTTGTAACGCAGAGAGGGCTAGGTAGCTCGATCCAAGGAGGAGTAGCGCTGGGAGGTTTGAGCGGAAGGAGTGATATTGAGGATCACTATCATCCTATAAGACGGTCTCAGCACTCTGATCCCTTCTCCGATTATACCATTGAATGGATCGGTATGAGTGGGCTTACTCACCACCTGTCTGCCGAACAGCCATCCGGGCGATAACTTGTGGGCGTACTCGTCGTAGTTGGGGTGGTTGCCTAATACGACATATTTAGCTAGCTAACTCCGGCCGCGGATGCTCGACCTTGTAGCTCACTAGAGCTCAACCTCATTGGCCAGTAGACCAACAATGGGACCACCAGCACAAAGGCCGCCGTGTAAAACTTGAACTCCTTCGTCTGCCATCTTGGCGGAGAACCCTCCCCTAGAGCAACTTTGGAACCAGGTATCGAGATTGTAAAGTCCGTTACGTTGACTTTCCCATTTGTTCCAGTATCCAAATCACCATTCAGAGGAGCGTACGCCTGTGGGGACATCGGATGGGGTTTAAAAGGCGATGACTGTACACAATGAGCGACGAACTTTTGGAAATGCGATTCCTTGGGCTTACCCTGCTTCTGAGACCTGGAGGTTGGGTCATCGGACCGTCGGGGTATATGCCTTATGGGCACACTCTACCATGTCGAGCGTTCGGGGGATATACGAGTGATGTCGCTGTGGATCGGTGCTAAAGCAGGGGCCGATGTCGAAAGGATCTCGAGCTAGCTGAGCGACTGCCGGTGGAGGCAGAGACGCGACCCAAATGTGAGGGTACCGTGGGCAAGTGATCGACGACCGCGCAGGCCGGGAGAGAGGGGTCGATCGCTGGGAAGGGACGGCGAAGAGCCGTTGGCTGCTTGGCAGTAGGCGCTATGTCGTAGAGTACTGTACAATATGGTCATTGGACCTATCGTGGTACCTCGCTCGTCTGCCTGCAATACATTGAGTCGACTCAGGCGGGACAGGCGGGAACTCAACCAGCATAACCAAGTCCGACCACCTATGCATTGCCATCCGTCGCAGAGTCGCTCATTGCCCCAGCCCTTATCAATCTCCCTACTTCACGGAGGACATCACACTAGAAGGTCATCTGAAGTATATGCCGGATCGCGGATGGGCGCGGAGAAGCAAGGAAGAGACCCACATCTGAATTCCGACATTGGCTACGGCGGCAGGACTGCAGAAGCTGTCGTCTTGGATAACGGTCTGAGATATGCATGGTGTATCTCTTGATAACCTCGTCTAGAGCAACACTGATGGGATGGACGAATCAGCGAAGAAGTGAAATCGAGATTGCAACGACCAACGGACCAATATCGTCGTAGCGTTCTACTCGTACACGTTATGGCYCACCTTCGGTTCGCGCAAAAAGAATGACCGCGACTGGGCCCGGCCCCAGAATTTGACATCCCCGGGTCCGATCCCACGACCCAGAGCCCGACCTTTGGAGGTCCGCCTTTCACGGCAGCCCTCCGAAGGCTGTCGACTGGGCACGGGTCTGCGGTAACTACTCATCCGGTGGGTGTTGGGGTGGGTGGTGCGACGGCCTAAAATCCCCAGGCCGAGGCGAACGATACCCCTGGGGTAAGGGGAATATAGCTACGCGGTCGGAGGTGCGGCGGGTTGTGTGTGTGTATGTCGGTATGCCTAGCGCAATGCTTGATTGGCGGTCGAATCCTACCCGTATAATACTGTAGATCAGTGTCATGCGACTGCGAGGAGCCAACAATTCATGCAACAAGGATGACCGCGACTGGGCCCGGTCCCAGTGTGTTTTGGTATCCCCGGGACCGATCCCGCAACCCAGAGGCCTCCTCGGGCTCTGATAAGCCACCCGAGGTGTCGACTAGGCATGGGTAGATGGGATCGGCGTGGATTGCCGAGGGCGCCGTGTGTTTTGAACAGATCAAGTCCGTAACATATCAAGTCCCGGCCATATGGGTTTGTTCAGGTTCCGTTCATATGGGTGGGTTCGGAAGATCAAGGCCGGACGTAGTCTTACCCCTTGAGGTAAGGGGAATATAGCTACGCGGTCGGTGGTAGAGCACATTGAGGGTATATAAACCGTTGTGGGGCGTGACGCTTAGACCCGGAGGCTCGAGCGCTTGGGTGATTTCTGAAGGTAATGTCAGAGAAGACTTCCAGTTTGTCACAGCCTACTGAACAGGACTCACCGGAAAACGATCAGGTCTACACCCTGTGGTGATCAGAAGACGGTTTCATCCGTGCATGTCGTCCAACAACTTGATACTACCTCTCCGCCAAGAGCAACAACGAGCTCTCCGTCCAATACCCAGATCATCGGGTATGTTGGATAAAGCGTCTGTACGGAAGCTGTTCCGGAGCAGGCTGTAGCGTGACAGTAATCGCAATTGCGCCTTCTCCGCACCCATTGCCATCTCAGCCGTTGGAGTGCCCAGTATCAGATGATGGAAGTGAATATGAAGTATTAGATGTATGCTGGACGCTGAGCTTTCAGCCACCGGGATCCCTGTCGATTATCGAGAAAGATGCGGTTCCCTTGACTCACTGCACATACTCCGGTATTGATGCACGATGTACGTACATTGGCGTCAGCTTGATTGAGTACTCGTAGTCACCATGCACTCATACCATCAGTCCTGGGTCCTAGTTGGCCCTCATACCATATCCGAGATGAGACTTTTCCCCCTTAAGTGGTTTGATGAGACGGGGTCACTAATTGGAATTGGTTGTGTTTCATCGCCGCCCCTCTCGCTTCAGGCGGAAGGTGGTGAAACGCCGACTTCTGTGGATGTAAACAACACGGGAAGACAAGTGAGCACCGCAGGGCGTCTGTCTGTTGATCAAGTGATCAGTCGCGTCGATGGACAGGGAAAGAGTCGGAAGGAATGAACGTCGCGACTGGCGTTAACGTTGGAGGGATGGACGTGGTGGAAAATTCCCTCTTTGGTCTTGGCGTCGAGGTACGAGCAGAGGCACAAGTTTTGAGCAGCGCAAAATCATGCTGCAAGCTTCGGGTGTTGATCCTGCATGACTGTGAAGAAGGGATATAAAGACGCAGCTGGCATCTAGCATACTCCCCAGAGTTGTTCATCACCATCTCAGCGTTCAGTGGATTTGAGTCGACGGTCAGCTTTGGGATCTAGGTGAGTGCTTAATTGAAAACAACGTCTGCCGCCGCCCAACCTTAATTCTTCTTCTCCACCCAACTACCTTTGATCGGACCACGTTCACCACAAAACCCCCTTTGTTATGATTGTTCTCCGCTGATCTCGCCTCGAATCACAGTGTGCATACACCTATCACTCGCCCCACACATTCACTCCCTTGTTCGACCCCGGAATCGGAACGTGGTCGATCACTGCACATCAACCCTTCTTCCGACCCGACATCGGGCACCGTCACCTTTCTCGCCGCTGCACCAGATATAATAATCGCTCAGGTCTCTACGCGTTAACCTATCTACATCCCCACTGCAACTCGACGTTACACACAAATCAGACTCCCCGCAATGTGGGACAACATCGCGCATGCCTTGTACGGCAATCTCAACTCGCTATCAACATGGCAGAAACGTGACATCTCGTCCAATGTGATCGTGGGCGATAATCCAATTGTCTTTGACCCCTCGCACCCCATCACCCTCTTCATCGTTCAACTCTTCATCATCGTCGTCTTCACACAAGGAATCGGCTTCTTCTTTGGCTACATCAAGCAGCCAAAGGTTATCGCTGAAGTTGTCGGAGGAATTCTCTTGGGACCAACGGTCATGGGACGCATACCCGGATTCTCAGACAGCATCTTTCCCAAACAATCAATCTCGTATCTCAACCTCATCTCAAACTTCGGTCTTATCCTCTTCCTCTTCCTCGTCGGGCTGGAGGTCGATGTGGGCATCATGAAGAAGAACGGAAAGAACGCCGCTCTTATCTCGGTCGTGGGAATGGTCGTGCCCTTCGGACTTGGAGCAGCGGTCGCTGTACCCCTGTACAATAATTTTGTCGACAAGTCGGTCGTCACTTTCGGTCACTTCGTCTTGTTTGTCGGTGTTGCCATCAGTATCACCGCTTTCCCCGTCCTCTGTCGAATCCTCACCAGCACAAAGCTCCTCGAGACTAGAGTTGGTGTCGTCGTCTTGGCCGCTGGTGTCGGAAACGATGTCGTCGGATGGGTTCTTCTCGCCCTGACTCTCGCTCTCGTCAATGCCAATGCTGGTGAGACTGCGGTCTACATCCTCCTAGCCGCCGTCGGATGGACTCTACTCCTACTCTTCCCGATCAAATGGGGTTTTATCTGGCTGGCGAGACGGACCGGCAGTTTGACCAACGGACCCACACCTACCATGATGATTATCACTCTGATGATCGTCTTCGCATCGGCTTTCGTCACTGGAATCATCGGCGTTCACCCTATCTTTGGCGCCTTCATTGCCGGTCTCATCATTCCGCACGAGGGAGGTTTCGCTATTGCCCTTGTGGAGAAGATCGACGATCTCGTCACCATGCTCTTTCTGCCAATCTACTTTGTCCTATCTGGTCTGTCAACCAACTTGGGCCTCTTGAACACCGGTACCGACTGGGGATACACCATTCTCCTCTGTGTCATCGCTTGGGTCGGCAAATTCGGTGGTTGCGCCGGTATGGCTCGAGGACTTGGCTACTCGACCCGAGAGAGCGGAGCGATCGGCATGCTCATGTCGTGCAAAGGTCTGGTCGAGCTCATCGTCCTCAACGTCGGTCTATCCGCTGGTATCCTCAACGTCAGGCTGTTCTCCATGTTCGTCGTTATGGCCGTCGTCTTGACATTCATCACTACGCCTTTCACCCTCTTGATCTACCCCGAGAAGCACAGGGAGAGCTCGACTGGTGCCAAGGCGCTCAAGCGATCTGCCACGAGCGGTGATATCGAAAAGGACGGCAGGTCGGGCGACAATCTTGCTATCGGACCCGACGGCAGTGAGCGAATCAGTCGATGCTTGGTTGTGCTTCAAAGAATCGAGCATCTCGCCTCGGTCATGCTCCTCACTCAGATGCTCGAACCACCTACCACCAAGTCGAGAATTCACTACAACAACGAGCTCAAACCCACCGGCAGCAAACTCACTGCCGACTCTGGTGACGTGGGAGAAGGATCAAGCTACTCTACCCCGGCTCACGGCACCGTCCCTCTACCGGAACTCAACGAGGATGGCCGGTTGACCACCTCTTCCAGCGGACCCATTTCCTCGCCCATTCAGCTCGATGCGCTCAAATTGATCGAATTGACGGAACGAACCTACTCCGTTATGCAGTCTGCCGAGAAGGATCAATTGCTCCTCACCGACGATGCTCTCCAGCTATATCGACAGTTTGGCCGGCTTCGAGGGTTGGACATCACTCCGCACATTTCCATCGTCGGTCAAGACTCCTTCCCTCCCGCCGTCGCCGAGCACGCCGATCAACTCAGCTCTCAGCTCGTCATCGTGCCATGGATCATTCCAGCTTCCGCTTCCGTCGATGCCGCTGGACCCACCTCGCCCTCCGGTGAAGGGATGTCCACTAGCGTTTCTGCCACTTTCGGATCTGGGTTGAACCCCTTCGAAGGCGTCTTTGGCGGCGGTAATAGCGACACGTCGACCGGTTCTCCCATGTACACCCACTTTATCCGCAGAGTCTTTAGCGAAACACCCACCAACCTCGCTTTGTTCATCGACAGGGGATACAGCGGTGGACTTGGCGGATCGTTCAGCTTTGGATCCGGTCAACACATCTTCATGCCATTCTTCGGCGGACCAGATGATCGACTGGCACTTCGGTTCGTGGTCCAGCTCTGCCATCACACCAATGTCACCGCGACGGTAGTCAAGATCAATCGACCAGAGGATGACGAGTCGTCGAGCGAGTCGGGCGCGACGAGCGCAAAGGTGGAAATGTCAGAGTCTATGCAGGCGCATCAGACCGCGTTGCAGTCGAATCAATTGACAGTGGGGCCTCACAGCTCGGTGAGCCAAAATCAAACCATCTCATAGAGATTTGCTAACTTTGCTTCTAGGACTACCCACAGACTGCCAACCGACTTGCCTCTGAAACTGCCGATGACATTGCCTGGTCGTACTACACCTCCCCATCGACTTCTCCCCCTCGATCGCCTCAGCTCGACTCTGCCATCTCCCGGATCTCATTCTGGACCAGATCCTCGGCCAACCCCCTCGGTCAGGCATTCGTCGACGCCGAGAACAGCGTGCAGCAACACGAGAAGCAGTGGCGCAAGATGATGGTCATCATGGGCAGAGGAAGACGAGGTGCCGCTATCAACCACAACGCCGAAGCGACAAAGATCCTCACGGAGAAATCGCTCAACCCCAGTGTCGGAGCGGAACTCAGAAAGACAGTCGGAGATGCCGCCACGGCATTGATGCTTGGAGGAGGATACCCATCGCTGGCGAGCTACTTGGTGCTTGAGGCGGCCAAGGTGTGATCGAGGGCAGAGTGAGGTTTGGGAAAGGGGTTTTTGGGAGGGAATGAAGAGGGATTAACGACTCTGCACGACTGGTTCTTAATGCCTTAGAGTGAACGCAACCTTTGTATACTATACTTTTTGTCTTGTATTGGTCAGCTGAGCTGTCGCCATTGTACCGATGCAATTGTCTTTCTATCGATACACTTGTCAGAACAGCCACGCTGCGAGCTAGAGGCAACAGACACGGATCTCTTGTCTCGACCGGCATCGTTGCAGCTGTCCACGATTAGCCTGGTTACTCATCGAGCCGGGTCCGAATGAGACAGGAAGACATGACTTTTAGTACTTATCATCATGTGCATTCATCATCCCCCCGCCCCGCTAATTGAGAAGTGCAGTACTGTGACTGCTTATAGCCCAACTAATGGCTGTCCACGGCGAGATCTTACGTAGACTGGTACTCAATCGTATGGCCATAGCGGGACCTCATGACCTGCCAATTGTTATAAGAGGTAGTCAAGGCCACTGTGACCGGCTGGCCTTCCTTGCGCTCATAGACGGTGACTCCACGCCCCGTGGCGTCGTTGACTGACCTGTCGATGGAAACACCCAGGCCACTGTCACTGGTGGTGGCCTCATCTTGAGCCGCCTGATCGGCGTTTCGAGAAGCGAGCACTGTGATGTCGCCGGTGGAGCTGATCTCGGAATAAGTGCTGATGGACAGCATTCTGTGATTGGGTGGGTGACTGGGTAAGCGATTGATGAGTGAGTGGTCTGATAAGTGGTTGGGTGAGCGGGTGGGTCAATCGTTTACTGAGGGTCGGCGAAAATATGTAGGACTGTGGGTGAGCGTTGATTTTCGAGTCTTCATATCCCCTCTTGCGGGCTCGCTGTCCATCGAAGGCATGAAACACTTCGTGCGCCTTCTTCCGAGCACTGTGGATGGCGAGAGAGCGGATTCCTCCTGGTTTCCTTTCACTGCTGTCGATCGTACGTCTTCCAGATGGGGTGACATTATCTTGCTTGCATCTGCCAACCCTCTGCTCTCGTCTCACGCCAAGAGCGCTCGGGTAGATTGCTTCGAAGTCGAGATGTCACGCGTCAGAGGTCGCCGTTGTGCGCTGAGATGACCGTGATTGGCGCTCAGATCATATTGGCGAAGTGATGACGGGCGCCATCAAAGGAGCAATTCTCTTCCGCCGATATGTCGTACGTTCTCTTGCGTCCTACGCCTTATCAGTTCGGAAACTCCGTCGTGATGGCATGATGCAAGCGCGGAAGGCCGAGCTGCTTCTTGGGCCCGGACATGGAATCCCCACTATTCTTAGCCTGGACTTCGATCTAGAGCTTACATAGCGACTGGTCGCACAGAGATCATAACTGCGACGGCAATTGCGCATTGAGCGAAGCGATCAGTTCCGCCCCTATCCTCTGGCCCTCCTGCAAAGGCATCAGCGAGCTGAACTGGTGTTCCCTGTGGGCCATATAGCTCACCTTCAGTAGAGGCCTGACCTTCTCCGCTGGGATACCCTCCGTTCCTTCTAGCCTCATCCCGCACAGCTTTTGCTGTCGATTGAAGAACATGTGAATCTTGTCGGGACATGCTGATTCCTCTTGTGGCGTAGCGTCGAGGAAGAAGCCCTCGGCCTTTGGCAACTGGACGAATGGTCAGTATGGCACAGTGACCCGATAGATACCGCCCACGGGTAGAGAAAGACGTACGAGGTGTAATGTGATCAGAACTGGCAGCTCCTCTTTCCCCTCCAAAGGAATCGTTCCATCGCCCGAACCCTCCATATCCAGGTCCCATTCGTCGCCGCCTGTTCTGCCCTTTCCTTTACCGGCCTTTGTCCTGCCCGCCCTAACGGCAGCTTTGATCCCACTAAGGTCCGACTCGCCTTCCTCCTCGAAACCAGGTTTCGAGCCTGCTTCCCAGCCTATCCGCTTGGTCTTGGGGATCCGCAGGTCGGCAAATGCCGCTCGGGCGGCGATCATCAGTGTTGGCAGTACAGAGCCGGTCGACGTGGATGTCAGTGTGAGGTGGAGATATGGGACGAAGTATCTAATCAACAAGTCAGGCGTGAAGAATGCAAGGGGAAGGTTCAAGGGAATGACCTACTTGGTGGGCGGTAAGATCGGTAGGTCTGGGATCGAGGGGACAAAGTGGTCCGAGATCATCGCTGCGTATTGCGTCGAGAGAGTTTGAATCGCTTGACTGCTCAGTTGGGGGTAGGCTTGAGGTGTACTATCGTTATCATCTGTATCAGCGGTTGCCATTGCAATAGAGTCGCCAATCCTATCACTCACACATCCACCGAGACTTTGGTCCTCCAACCTCCTCTTCCCTTTCCTTTGGCCGATAGGACATCTTCCACTTCCAGCCTGATTCCAGCCACTACTTCCGTCCCGTTGTCAAGCACCACCCTCGAGCTGCCGCTGGCTTGAGGTGCGTCTCCGTAGGAAATGGCGAATGGTCGATGGGCGAGCAGCGATCGGCCGTCGGATCGAGTTGGAATCGTAGGGTGTGTCAGTCCAGTGATGATGTAGGACCTCTCCGAAGGTGAGAGCGAGTATGTGATGCTCATAGCGAGTGGCAGGAGCTAGGAGGGTGATATGAATCGATGATCTACGAGTGTAGCAATGCCAACCTTCTGCTCACTGTAAGTCTGCCAAAAGTCGAGCAGGTAAGTTGAACGATGATTTGTACGCGTGACACCGTGTGAAAGTTGAGTTTTGCCAATCCCCATGTTCAACACTTTGCTCTACGCGTCCACGCGATCTTGATTCTTCCTCTGATCACCCTCTGCTATTCTCCACAGCTACTTCACCAATTTTATCCTCAACTCATCCACAATGGCACGAGGAGGACCGTCTCAAGCTCAGAGGAGGAGGGACGATGACGACGACGATGATGACGATGTAGGAGAGAGTATGACCGCGACTCAAGCAGTCAAGAAATCCGGGCTGTCCGACAAGGTCAGTCTTGACCCTCACTTTCCAAGCTCTTCCGGGCAATCACTGATCCAGTCTCGTAGGACATCCAAGAGAAAGCAGCTCAACTCGTCCGATTCGCCCTGTTCAACGAGTACAAGCGAAAACCAATGAAGAAGCCCGACATGCTCAAAGAGTGTAAGTGTCCGCTGATTATGGCCTATTTGGTTTAGCCCAAGCTGACACGATGCCCAGTCCTGCCGAAAGGAAGCGTGGCCTTCAACGCAATTTTTGAGTTGGCGCAGAAGCAGCTCAGGTCAGTCTTTGGCATGGAGATCGTCGAGCTCAGGGGCAAATACACAGATGGCGAGAAGAAGGGCAAGGGCAAGCAGAACGAGGAGGCTGAGAGTGATGGCGAAGGTGGTCCAAGGGCTTCAGGACCGAAAGAACGTGAGCTGTCCAATCTATGGTCGTTTCAGGAATACAGCTCACTTTTTGATAGCCCCTGGGACCAAGACTTGGGTACTACGATCCGTCCTGCCCACCCAGCTACTGGCTTCAATGTCCCATCCCCGGCCCTTGCCCGCTTTCAACGCCGCAGCTCGGCCCGTGAACCAAGATGGACCCCAAGACTCTGGCGCCCTCCTCAATTGGGAGAAAGGGGACGGAGCTGGATCTGGACACATTGCTCTACTGGGCATACGAACCATCATCCTGTCTTTGGTCATGGTCATGGGCAGAGTCATCGAAGATGGTAAGTCAGCTAACTCTACAGTGAGTAAAGGAGCTGACCATTCGTTTCAGAAAACCTGCACGTGCTCTTGAAGAAATTGAACTTGACCCGGGACACCATACTGCCGTACCAGTCCCCAGATCACAAAGAGCCTCCGATGACGCTCGATCGATACCTGGACGTGCTGGCGCGACAGGGATACCTCGAGAAGATCAAGGTTCTGAATCCCAGCGGAAACTTGGAGGAGGCTCCCAAGTTTATATGGCGTTGGGGACCGAGAGAGGTTGAATTCTCAGAAGTCGCCGCGGGGAGATTCATCGAAAGCATGTGGGTCAAGTTGCCGTTCGTCCAGTTCTGTGCCTAGTAGCTGTTTGGTCGTAAGAGCTGACAGATCTCAGCTTTGAGGACGGCGCCGAGTCCGATGACGAGGACGAGCCGGACAACTCGAGAGCAAGAAACCAAAAGGCCCGACGGGACAGAATCGCCGAGAGGGAAAGTAAGAAACAGAAGTTGGTCAAGGATATCCAGTCAGCGGCAGGAGGTCCGCTCACTGGCAATCTGGACCCGTGAAGAGGTAAGAGGTGGATTAGCGCGGTCGGAGAGAGTATAGCAATAACTGGTCTGGAGGAGTGTGACGAGGTAGAGCCGCAGACAGCCAGGTAGTTGATCTGAGATCTGAAAACATCTGGTGGCCTGATAGATGCAACTCATCATAACGTGAATTGGTACCCAGTGATATGGGACGACGGCAAAGCTCGACTTGTTGCACTATAATAGTTTTCATAACATCTTGACTGTGCCACGCAGGGCTGGTGGGATACATTAACTGTTCGTGCTACATGATTATGACTCCTCCTCTCTTCTTCACATCAACTACATTCCTATGTTGTCGATTTCATCTACCCTACAGCACGCTCGCGAGAGCCGACAATGCAGCGGTGAACAAGACTGCCACTAGGCCGACTGCAGTCCGTGATCCCGCACTCGTAGGGTTGCCAGATCCAGTACCGGTCGTTCCGCCGTTCGTGGTGGTGTTGGCAACGGTGCCCGTGGAGACGGTGTTGGCACTTCCGGAAAGAGCTGCGAATCCAATAGCCGAGGGGTTGTACCTGTACACCGAGTAGACGTTTTTCAAGAATGAAGCACCGACGATCCAGTCAATAGGCGAGCCAGAGCCACTACAAGCAAAGTCAGTACAGGGAACAAGGCGATAAGGTGGGTATTGCTTACAGGTTCATCTCGAACACGGCACCGGTGCACATTGTCCTATCACGGGTGAAGGAGCCCAAGTTGAAATCGACGCTGGACATGGAGTATGAAAGACCGCCGAATTGCATGGTGACGTTGACGTCGGTTCCACATGGGAATTGCCAGTATCCGTCGTATCCGGTCGATGCGTCCATCTCGGATGAACCGGGGACCTGAGCGTAGATCGCCCTTACATCGGAGGTAGGAGCACCAATGAGCGTGGTAGCGGTGTCAATGGCACTCTCCCTGTTGGTCTAGAAGGTCAAAGTCAGGACGAATCCCGCTCATGTCCGTCTTTGTCACTCACCACGCCTGATACCTGACTGCCCTGGACAGTGATAGCCTGCATTGGGATCCTCCAGTAATCCTTTGCGGAAGAGTCAAAGCTGATGTAGTTGATATCTCCGGAGATCTTGGATTGATCGACCTCGCCCAGGGCAAACTCGCCACCGTCACTCTCCACCGCCGCGGCATTGGCATCACCTCTGTATCGCTTGAGGTAGAAGCCCATCAATGGGTTGCTCATCGCTCCGCTCTCGGCAACAGCCTCCCAGAATGGAGTGGCCCTCGTCTGAGCAATGGCCTCCCAGCCGAAACCCATGATGCCGGATATAGGATTTGTGAGGATGTTTGCCGTTGTCCTGTTGACGACACCAAACTCTTGCTGCTGTATCGTAAAGCCGCCGACGGTGACGGCGTCCGAGCCCTCGAGACCAGCGGCCCGACCGGATCCATAGGTGATGTCAAAGTCGTTGCCGGTGTACTGGAAGGATGAAGAGGAGGATGGGGTGTATTGGCTGACAGACTGGCATGCCGAGGAATCACAAGCCTGGGCAGCGACCCAAAGGTCGGAAGAGCCAGTGTCGAAGATGAGCAAAAAGTCTTGCGCCGGTGTCCTAAAAGGCAGCGCATGTCAGCCATCAAGACACCCCCTTTACATCCCAGTTCTCGGGGTTGGGCACGGATCGTGCTCAGCACAACACCGTTGGAGGCTCACTCACCCTATGCTGACTTGTCCCGAATAACTAGCGTCGATCCCGACATTCGTTAATGCCACCACGCCACTCGCCCTCTTCGCTTTGGCAGACTGCCGTCTCTGGATCTTTGCCTCCACATCCCTCTTCTGCTCCTCTGACATTCTACTGCTGTACTTGAGCCGCAGTCGATCTCCCTCATTCTGCAGCCAATCCTGCCTGACGTGCAGATCCGGGTGATACTGCCTCGAGGTGTGCATCGTCAATGGCACCCGCAGCCCACCTGTCTGGGGAGCAGGAACCGGGTCTGCTTCTGCCGATCGAGGTTGAAGCGGTGCAGGGGACGCCGCGGCCAGTAATGGCGACAAAGCCAGGAGTGTCGTGTAAAGCACCATCCTTGTATATCAGATTGTCGAGATGTCTTTCAGTCGATGAGGGATAGTATGAGGTGAATGATCAAACTCAGACGTTGCGTTGCGTTGCGATGGATGCTTTGTTGGTTGTTGATGACCCGGTTCGATGACTGCCAAGATCGCCGAGCGTAAATAAATCGATTGATTGGTTTTGGGTCGACGTAGGGTGTGTTGTTGGTCGAGCAAGTCTAGCTTTTCTATTATGCAAGTCTAACTGCCTCTATGTGATACAGAAGAGACGAGAAGATGTGAGATGCTCGATGCGTAGATGAAGACAGAGCATAGGTGACAGAGACACAGCCAACGTCTCCCCCCTTTACGTGCCCCCGGCCTCCGCAGCCATCTCTCTGCGCAGTGAAATGGAAAACGCCCAGTGCGTCACCGGCCTTCGTCTTTTTGCCACCCGCCGACTCCGGCACAGCAGGGATCAGTCTCAGTCGCCGGAATGGTCACACTCACCATTCATCCACGCAGCATCAATACACCGAAGCTAGACACAGCCGCGACCTGATCGGAGGGCCTTGACACGAGCCGAATCCAGTGACTGCGACAACGAGGGCCCAGCATGATCCAGCAGTATCGATTTTTTCCAACTCGACCACCGTCTACCAGTCTGAAACCCAGCCTCACTCCGGTGTCAGGACTGCGCTCTGAGCCTGCGGCGCGGTATGGACAAATGTCCTATGGCCTCGCCGTATCGACTCGCATGGACATCATCGGCTCCGGCTGTCTCTGACTGTCGTACAAGGTCGTACATCATGCATGTGCGTCAGGGTGGTTGATGTGAATCTATCTACTGGAAGTCTGGACTCAGGACACTCGCTCTGGGCGCAAAATTCTAGCTCTTCACACTGAACAAAGTGACCAAGGTCATATCATTGAATCTCGAGTCGATGCGGCAGGTCCACCGTCGAGGTCACATCCATCGATGATCCGTTGTCACCATCTAATCCCTCACCACCAGGTCTTTGAAGGAGTCGGCGCTGATAATCTTGAGCACCTTGGACAAAGCGTTCTCTTCCCCTCCTGTCGCCTCTTTGACGGTGTACTCCCCCGGCATGCCAACAGCGACATAGCCGTCATCATCGATGTCGCCATCACCCTCACCGCCGACACTCTCCAGACCGAGGTAGTGCTTCATCAGAGCACCCGAGAAGCCAGATACCATCGTCACCCCGTTGGTCGTGGCTCTCGAGGGGGTCGACTGCGTTTCCCCCGCCAGGTTCCAGTATACCAGCTCCGGCAGTGTATACCATGCAGCGTGGGATTCTCTCCTAATGGTGTCCAAGACGGATTCTCCTTGGGTACCACCGGTGGCCTGGTCGAACTGCATGTCCGAGAAGACGAACACCTTCTTCACCATCTGCTCGGCGGCGAGGTTGACAGATCTGGCCTTGTCAAGGAGGAGGCGGAATACCTTGGCAAAGTCGGTGTTCATCTCCCAGTGAGATTTGGACATGGAGCTGATTCTCTCGGCGAGGGAGTCGGTCGGACGCTGAAACTGAAGGACAGGGTCGGAGGAGAAGGTGATGAAACTGCCGTTCCAGGGTTCCGTAGCGAGATCGGCAAGGAGGAGGGTGAGAGCGATACAGGGTCCGATGGGGTGAGGCTTGGTCTTGCTCAGTTGGGCGTTGAAGACACCCATGGACCCGGAGACATCGGCAACGGCGATGGTACTGCCGAAGAGGCCTCGGGAGGAGTCCTTGATCGACGCAACGAGCGATTTCCACTGCAGCTCGGCAACTCGGACCACCGTCTCGTTGTTACTCATAGCTGATACTTGTATCAGCTGAAAGTCTCTCGCGCCATTCACTAGGACACTGACCGTCGATCAGGATCTCGTGCGGAGCGAGAGATGCGCCAGCGATCTGGTACCGGCTGAACGATCCATCAGCAAATGACTTGAATCAGGACCTTCTCTGACTCACCCAGTCACCAACTTGGTCAAGTACGCCTCGAAGCCGACTGGATCGTGCTTCATGAAGTTCAGCATATTCCTCGACATGGCTCTGGCCGGGACCTAGGTGACATCAGCAGCCACCTCACCGACCTCTACTCATAGTCCTGATTAGGCTTACCATGGAGTAGTCGATCTTCCAACCAGCATTGCCCATCTTGACCTCGGGCACTTTGGTCGCCGCGCGAAGAGGGGTCAACACCTCCTTCTGCAATCTCTGCCTCAACTTCCCGACCTGGCTTTTGGAAAGTTCACCCTCGGGCGCGAAGAGGGCAATGGCGAGGGCAGAGGCGAAGTGCAGCTGTCGATCGGCTCCATGGGCCGGAGTCGGCACCCATTTCGCTGCGAACGATATGTCGAAGATGTAGGGTGAGGCGTCGGCACCAATGTAAACACCTTTCTTGTCCACGGGCAGACGGATGAACTCCCGATGGAGCTGGAGAAGGTTGAGGTCTCTCTCGAGAGCGACCTTGAAGCAGGAGACGACGTTGAGGTAGAGTCCTCGGAAACGAGCGTCTTTGATTAGGAGTAGGTGGAGGCGGTTGTGGAAGAGTTCATGGCGACGTTTGTCTATGAGGAAATGGTGAGCACAAGTCTGACGAGCACAGTAGACGCCGGGAGACTCACTATTGCCAGCATTCCTAACCTGGAGCTGGAACTCAAGCGCCTTGGCAATAGACGTCCCGTTCATCGACTCTTCCTCCTGGCTGGTCTGCTTGTTGTACGGGGTCTGACGGTTGCTCCTCACTATTTTGTCCCTTCGGACCTTCAGCTCCGAGTTGGTCTTGGCGAACAGGCCCTTGGGCTTGCCAGCGCCTTTCTTGAAAGAGCCCTCCTTGCGGGCCTGGGCGAACCTCTTGCCATCGTTGGCTGGGGAGATGGACTCTTTGATCGCCGAGGTGTTACCACCGGATCGCTCGGTGAGTTGGTCATGGAGATACAGCATCAAGAGGTCGATTAGGTCCTTAAAGGTGCCGTGAGGACGAGCGGGGTACTCTTCGTCCAAGGGGGATGGTGCGACGCCACCGGCATTTTCGCCCAGGGAAGCTAGTCGCCTGGCTTTGGCTTCGACTTGCTCTTTAGAGCGGTATAGCTTGCACGTTGGTTCCACGAGGATGTGGAGACTGGAAGGTGATGCGGATCAGCGAACAGGAATGAGGGAGAAGGCTTCATGAAAAGGGAGGACTCACTTGTCGAGGAGGGTTCGAGGGTGCTTGTCGAACAGCCACCCAAGGGCAAAGTAGAACTCGTCTTTGAAACCCTTTCCTTCATGTATCGATCGGCCATGGAAGATGATCTTCAGAGTCCTATTACCAGATTGATCAGCCACCATGCACCACCCACATCTTCATCAGATCATGGCTAACGTGATGACGACTCACGCGGTAGCATCCTCTGACCATGCCTTGTCTAGGAGGTCCACCAGTTTAGCATGGGTCACCCCCGGGGAGTATGCGAAGAACAGATCCACCAAGGCCGCCCCAGAAGATAGGTACGCCCCTCCCCCATTGGTCGTGGTGGTGTCGGCCGATTGAAACAGAGCACCGAGGAGCGGGGCCTGGGCAAGAGCGGCTCTGATACTGGAACCGGTAGAGCGACCACTGGAGCTTCTGTTGCGGGTGTTCGGCACCAAAGAGTCGAGCGCTTGGGGTAGTGGGTAGGAAAGTAGGGTGTGTAGTGAGGCTGGGATAATGTAGTCGAAACTGGTTTCTTTGGCTTCTCCCGGCATCGTCGCTAAGAGGAGTTGTTTGATCGTTTCCAGGTGGGCTAGGGCCAGATAGGGTTCCTACGATATTATGGTATGTAGACCGTGAAGAGGATGGATGAGTGGGAGGTGCAGACAAGGTCATGTGAGAAGCTCATGCTGCAACGTTGCGACCTCGAGGCAGTCGCATGGTTTCTGACAATTTGATCGTAGCAATGACTGATGCCGTGCCTGTGCACTAGCTTCCCTATGCCCGAGTTGGATGACAAGGTCCGAGCTGCACCAGGCAAGCTTGTGCTGGCTGGTGCTTGCGGGACACTGAAGGCGAGAGACTATACTGTAAGTCAGTGATTGAGTCTGTGATCCCGGTATGGGCAAAAGGGCTCCCAAATTCCCACCATTCCATCAACCCTGGGCTCTTGAAGCTTCACGTGTCATTCTGAGAATTCGGACGCTGCGCACTTGCCTCGTGGCCCAGACACACCTTCCCGCACATCAATCCGTCCAGCTCGAAGTCTACTAGCTCTTTGCCTCCCCGCCTCCTGCTTACCCAGGGAGGCAGGCCGTCGGTATCCATAGCCACATTGCAAAAACACCTCCAAGGCCGTGTAGCACTACGGAAATAAAGTCGAGGGGGGCCCTCCCCTCAGCCTCTCTCTCAGAGTGAGAGGAGGTAAGGCGAGGGCCTCCTCTCGATCGACTCACGCGGTCATGTGTTCTTTTTACCAGCGCCTGGGAGAGCTCGAGAAAGACTCACTGCTTGTCAACGGAGAGAGGATGGGCTACATACGGTATGCTCTGCTCAAGAAATCACTCCCGTGTTTGGTTTCTGATGAGCTTCCCGAGCCAAATCGTCTGCATCTCCCTCCAGATGAGTCAATACATAGGACACACTATCCAACATCTAGCTCTTCATATTTCCTGCCAGCCCGCACTTGGTACTCCCCTACCTACCCGAAGCATCATACCTCCGTCCTCATGGAGCATCCTCTTGGCTCGAGGACAGTGGACGACCTCCACTTTTGTAAATCTGCGGGGCCACGCCGTCTCACCTCTGGAAATTTTGCTTCCGTCCACCCAATGCTTGTTTCGCATTTTTTGACATCAGCAGCGAGCGGATCTATGACCAAGTCACAACAATACATCAGTAGACCAACTCAAGCATCAGCCACCATGTCGTCGATGCTAAGGACCATGTGAGCTGGATACGTGAACCCCCAATCGCTGACCCTAGCTGACGCAACGCTGCAGTAAACCCAAGAACGCACGGGTGAAGCGTGCGTTGGATAAACGAGAACCTCAGGTGGTGGAGGATCCAAAGACGGCCATCTTCGTCAGAGGCAATTCCACCTCGGAGAACGTCCGACTGGCCATGAAAGAGCTCGTGAGTGGTCTTGGAGATATCAACGGCAGGAAACTTCGTACGAGCATGCCGAAAACGGGGAAAGTGATGTCAACTGCAATACTGACCCCGATCTAGTACGCCCTCAAGCGCCCACATGCTATCAACTTCTCGCGCAAGAACGACATTCATCCCTTCGACTCTGCCTCGTCTCTCGAGTTCTTCTGCCAGAAAAACGATGCGAGCTTGTTCGTCACGGGTCTACATTCGAAGAAGAGGCCCAACGACTTGATCTTCACGCGGATGTTTGATGGACGAGTATTGGATCAGGTGGAGTTGGGTGTGGATGGGATCAAGGGTCTGAGCGAGTTTGACGTGAGTGATCCATCCTCAGGGCAAAAGGACGTAGCGGTCTTTCGAGCTGTTCAACAGTAGAAACCGCTGCTACATCCTAGTCCACCGCCTCAATGGCGCTCTACTGTCTCGAACCGAGCTGATCATCCTCTCTTAGTCGCCCAAATCCTCGCTGGGCGCTCGACCTCTCATGCTCTTCCACTCCGACCTATTCGACACCCACCCAACGTACCAACTGATCAAATCCATGTTACTCGACTTTTACAGCGGTTTCGCAGTGACCGAGATCCCCGCGCTGGCCATCGAGCACGTCATCTCCGTCACCGCTGGACCCCTCACCGAGCCTTCCACCTCGGCAGAATCGTCATCGTCATTACCTCTCGTTCATCTACGGGTATACACCCTGAAGATGATCCCCACGGGCACGCGAATACCCCGAGTCGAGCTCACGGAGATGGGACCATCGCTCGACATGAGCGTCAGGCGAATACAGCCCGCAGATGAGGACATGCTCAAGGCCTCGATGAGACGTCCCAAGATCTCCAAGTCGGACGTGGAGAAGGGTCTGGGAAAGAAGAGGAAGAACATCTCCACAGACGAAATGGGCGACAGGGTCGGAAAGATCCATCTGGTCAAGCAGGACTTGGGCAAGATGCAGGGAAGAAAGATGAAGGGGTTGAAAGTGAGAAAAGGCCAGGCCGCCGGTGGAGAGGCCATACAGGAGGACTAGGAGGGGAGTCATGGATATGGCCCCATCTGGGGCCATGGGAGGATTATGACAAAGGGTTTATCATCCCCTTTAGAGCTTTAGATTGCGACGGTATCGATCCGATGCCGCACCACTGTATGTATCATTACCCAACAGCCGACTCCTGCCTCGACTCAATGGGTTATCTCGTTCATGCGGGTTTCCTATCGATCTTAGCGGTCAAAGAGACGTTGAAGTATTACAAAAGCCTATTCTCTGGGAAGCGAGTGGTGATTACAGTTGTATGATAAGGCCGCGCAGGGTCTCACGAGAGGTCCAGAGTCCGTCTTTCGATCGAGGTGGGGTGAGTGCGGTAGACCAATTAGACCGTCTCGAAAGCGCCAAACGTGTTCTCGGAGGCGTATAGGACGTAGAGGAAGCCTAAAGCTAAGTCAGCTTGAGTGGTCCAGAGGACAATCGCGGCAGCTCACCATCCTCATCCCTGGGAAAATCATATCAGCGCTGACTTCCACATATGACATCGTACACTCACTTGTGTTCCTCGTAGATCGAGCTCATCATGGCGGCAGTTGGCGGCAGAATGTCGTCGACAAAGATGAAGATGGCCTTCTCGGGCGCCAGCTTGATTCGCTTTCTGATCACGTAGACAAACTGCCCGACCGTGAGGTCCTGTGGACATGGTCAGCTCAATCACAGGCGAGATAGAGGCAGCTGCTTGGGAACATAGCTCCACTCACCGCAGGGACTAGATACTTCTTCTTGTCGATCGTGGGGATATCGCTCTTCTCGGCCTTTTCGCAGATGACCTAGGCGAGTTAGCATCAGCAGTGGCTTCAGAGCGAAGGGACTTTACACAGCCAAGCCGTACTGTGTCGTGACTCACGGGGATCCTATCGGGGTACTTCTGTCGAATACGCTCGGCCTCGGCCTTTCGCTTCTCTAAATCGAGAGTCAGCTCGGTATCACTCGCCACAATTGGACAGTGAGGGTGAGATGGCAAGACATGCTGGGTTGAAGGGCATCCTGATCAGGGCAGGGCCGAGATATTCCTTCAACCCTACGCCGCCATCTCGAGGATGGCTAGGACAATCCGGGCTTCCATGCACTCTAGCGGCGATCATGTCCTCGTCTCGCCCCTCATGGTTAATCCTGGAAGACTGTGCAGCCAGGCAGCCGACGCCTCAACTTCGTCTCCCAGGCCATCGAGCATTACGGGGTTGAAGGAAGGCAGCGGTTCCACTGTCCTCCACCAGCCGCTGACTGCGGTCCATGCAGCGAGGCGATAATCGCCACGAGATCTCTTCGAGGCTCCTCCTCCACACCACTGAAACCAGAACGAGGCGGTACGCCATGTCGCTGTCCTCTATATGACTCGCCGCCACCTCTCTCGACCTCCATCCCGACCACTGTTCCGGACCTGATGGCGACGGACCGAGCGGTCACTTACCGTATGGATGCTCATCCTTGAACTTGCTTCGAACCATTATGCCGGATTATCAACTACACCATGGACAGTTAATACCTCATACGATGCCTGAAGGAGATGTAGGCTTGGTAGACACTTACCAATCGACAGTTGCCGCCGTGACGCAGGGTACGTGGACAAAGGGTGAGTGGTATCTACGGCTGTTGATCAGCTACCGCGGTACAGTCCTAGACTTAGACGCGAAAGCTGATGACTCACAAGCTACGCTGGACAGACGGAGTGACTGAATGACTGGGGAAGAGGTGGGTTGTGAAGGTGGTGTTGTTATCGCGTTGACTGGCTGGGTGGTCTCGCAACGCTGCCAGTGCGGGGGGGTGAGGCCTGGGGAGGCGCGCGGGTTGATCCCGGGTGGCAAAAATACAATCTCACCTCATTTGGGCAAACGCGAAGCTGGGCGATTACGTGGCGCACGTGGCAGCTAGGCGGTCATGTCCGACAGTGGCGGGGGACTTTTGATGCCGTCACTGTCGAATCTCGAGTGTTGCAGATGAGTTGGTTTCGAAAATTGGTTGGTAGCTTTGGCTGTACGAGTAGTTGACGAGTAGAACAAGTCACTGAAATAGCACTCGAGTCATCGACCCGATCACCATGACAGCTACATCCAAGGCCAAATCTCGGCCAGCGAGCTCGAAACTCGCTGTAAAGTCGGCCCCACCTCCCAAACGAGCTCGAAAAGCAGCTTCAGCCAGCCCAAGCTCAAGCGCTGGCTCCGACGATGACATGGACAAAGCCGCCATGTTGGCAGCACTGAACGCGCACTCTAGAGCAATGTTCGGCTTTGACGGACCTGATGAAGCGGAAAGCAGCACACAAGCACAAGCGCGAGCATCTCGTTCCGTGTCCGGCAGCCAGGCTGGCTCAGATGATCAGGATGGAGATGGCGGGGGCTTTGAATCAGATGACGGATGGGGCGAGGGCGATGACATGGTGACGGACAGCGAGGATGAGCTGGAGGCGGTAGTGGAAACTAAAGTCGTCAAGCCTGCAAAGGTCCCGGAAGTGGTGTTTGCCCCAACGCAGATTTCCTCGACGGTCATGTTGTCGAAATCGGAGCGGAGGGCGTTTCTGGTAAGTAGACCTCGTACGGAATCACGAGCGCCAGCTTATACGAATGTGTAGAATGGAAGTTCGACCAAGATGATGGGTATCAAGCAGGAAGTGGACTTTATACCTAAACGGGAGAAGCGACAGCGCGAGGATGACAATGACGAAGGAGACGAGGAGGACCAGTGGGTTCTACTTTACTAGAACCTATGGTATGGTCTACAGTGCTCATCAATTCCTTTGCAGGAACAACACAAAGCTCGATAAGACGCTTCATGACATGCTGCTCACCACGCTCCTACCCTCGGCTCAAAGCGCAACCGCCAATCGCCCCGTGGATAAACGAAACGCAGTGACGGGTCGACTGCTAGAACTTGCAAACTTCCACTTACCCGGCGAAGGTAGCAAGACCGTCTCCACCTCTCACCTCTCCTCACACCCGGCCAAGATCCGCACTGGGATGGTGCACGCTAAAGCCCGTCGCGAGGCCAAGAGCCGCGAGGAGTCCGAAGCCGCAGGCAGTTTCGTCCGCGGCCTCGGCGGTCTCGGTGGCGAGGGAAAGGGGAAGAAAGTTGAGAAGGGTCGTAGTGCAAGAGCAGGCTTGGGTGAGGAGATTGGCAAGAAGAAGGGACAACAAGGGAGGAAAGATATCGTTGGTCGTGATAGAGGATTGGCAATGGGCGTCGGGAGATTCAAAGGAGGAATGTTGACTCTGACCGAGAGTGAAATTGCAAGGGGGACTAGCGCCAAACGCGATGGTCCACCGGGCAGAGGACGAGGCGGAAGAGGCGGGCGGGGAGGGAGAGGACGCGGAGGTGGCGGAGGGAGAGGTGGGGGGAAGAGCAGAGGTGGTTGGTAGCCGACGGCATGCGACGGGTTTATCGGGCGGCTTGGAAGCGTCAAAACGACAGACAGTCTGACGGGGTTGTAAGGATCCGACTTTGCGAAGTGTTACAGGTAGTAATCCCCCGAGCTAACGCCATCCAAGTCAAAGGAACGATCTGATCAACAGCTATTCGACAGTCGCCTATCTCGAATATTCAATTGCAAATCCGCTTCGACTATCGTTTAGCATAAAGGTTGAGCGATGGCGACTTGTCATCTGATCCGATCGCCTCTTCCAAGAACCAAGCATTCGCGCTTCTGTAGAGCAGGAAGAATTCCAGATCCGTCTTCTCTGCTTGGTACTCTCTCAGCGTTGAACAGCGCTCGAAGCTGACAAGGCAGTGGAAGTCGGGCTGAGAAGCATATAAGGCAGACTTGGCCTCTGCCCATATCATACTTCAACTGCACAACACAGTCCGAATCAAACATGTCTACCTTATCCACTGTTCTCAGCACAATCACCAACTTCTTTGCGTCGATATCCGTATTGCCGGACTACATCGAGGTCCTCGAAAGCACCGACAGGACCTACAACGGGCGCGTCCATGCGTACTGCGCAACGCTTTGTGAGTCTCTCCCCAATCGAGTCGGGTATCCGAGATAGCTAACACTGCCTCAGCGAAGGAAGGCCAGTTGGCATTCAAGACCCTGGCCGGCATTGTCAACGATTTCAACGAAGACGCATTGGACACTATCAGTCGATCCACCGAAGCCCACCCGCACATCGCACAGCTGGTCGGCTGCATTCAGAAGGACGGCGCGCTGACTGACGACCAGTTGGAAGAGGCCAAGACGTGGGTCATACGCATGGCCGCCCAGCGAATGACTGACAAGGGGTATGTGCCCACTGACACTGACACCCTGCCGCCCGACTTTGAGGTGAACTTCGTGGAGGATCATGAATAGAGTGGTTGACGAGACTGTTCCGACTCGAGCTCGCTAAGTCCAGGCGAGGTTTTCGAGACGTTCTGATAGCGTGGCAGAGTATGCAAGGTGTGGGATGTTGACGAGCCATGCGTAGGCCATTGTGCCGTGACAAATACTGATGAAGCACCTTGAGGACACTGAGCACTTGGGCATCACACGTTCACAATTTAAATCACTTGACATCCCGAGCCGCTCACATAGCACCCAACGGTCCCTGAAACGCGAATTACTCACATAGGGGGACTACGTCCGACAGCGATGGTCTGCCGGGCAGAAGACTGGGAGACAGCGACGGAGGAAGTGGGGGAAAGAGCAAAGATGCTTGGTCTTTGGCGGCAATTGGCCGGTGACGGGTCATGGGACGTAATGGAAATGTCAACACAAATGACAGATTGACGGGGGTGTGAGTCTAAGGAGCCGAGTCTGCGCAGTGTCGCAGACAGTAGTTGCCCGAGCTGACGCTATTGGGATCAAAGGAACGTCCGCAGTCTGCTGGACCGACATTTGATAATCGCCTATCTCGAATACACGATTGCAAAAACTCCTCGGATGCAAGACAACACTGTCACAAAGGACGAGCTATGGTGACACCTGTTTCGCCTCGGTCAGCGCCTTTCAACGTCAAAGTATTCGTGTTTGAGCAGAGTAGGGCGCGCTTCGGGCCCTTCTTGGCCGAACGGAAGTGTCACAGCATCAAAAGCACTCGAAGGCTACATGTACGGTATAAAAGGCAGAGTGCGTCGGTCTGCCGCCACTCACAACTCATAATACTCTCCCAACACCACACGATCTATTCCAACCATGTCAAGCTTATCATTTGCCGAGGCTAGCGTACAGTCCTACAATAGGCTGATGAGAGAGACCAATGATTCCACAGATGGGCTCTACAAATACCTTGGAAGTCTCTGTGAGTCAGGCTCTCACTGGAGAGTTGATTGTCCAACATTGGGACGAAGCTGATATTCTGTCTCAGCCGATAAGGGGCAGTTGGCTGTAAAGGGACTCAGCAGTGCCATCTTCCAGAAGAACAACGAGGAGCTCGGGCCACTCAGTGACCCTACAGACGCCAACGTCGTCACGTTGGTCAAGTCTTACACCGAAGGCACCGATATGACAGCCGAACAGGTCGAGGAAGCCAAAACGTGGACTGCGCGCATGGCCGCTCAGCAACTGACCAAGAACAAGTCTGAGGGCAGTACTTGCAACAGCACCTTGCCGCCCGAATGGGCGGCGCTGCTCAAGAAGGATGGATAGAGCGGTTGACAAGCTCATCTGAACTCAGAACTGATGCTCACTACAGCTTATTACGATCCCGGCGAGGGCGTTCTCGATACATTCTGGACTCTGATAGTGCGTCGAAGCATGCAAGACGTGAGATGTTGACTGGATGAGCGTACTCCACCGTGCGCTGCATAACACTGACGAAGCGAGTCAAGGACTGAGTGTCCAGAGAATGAAACACTTGCAGTCTCGATCGGCTGACCGAAGGCTAGCAGCTTATTCTCCTCAAACCCTCTATGACTATCATACGTGTTAGTTTGAAGGGGTGCATGCACGTCACAATCGACAGTCCGCTTTCAACACTTCTGATGCAACGTTTTACTGATCGCTCGAAGGCGTGAGCTATAGGATCAAAGGATGCTATATGACTATATCGCCTTCCTCATGATCAGGCGTCACTATTGTCTCGTTGACTGGACTCCTCCCAGCATAAAGACACGGTGGGTCGCTGGTTTCGACTAAACTTACTGTCTACTGATCTGCGCCAATCACTCTCCAGAACTCAATACACAGCATGAGCATCACTTCGAGCAACGTCTCCCGAGATGGAGTCTTCAACAGGATGGGGAGGAAAGATCCTTCCGTCATCGCGTTCGCCAACAATCTCAGTGGGTCTGCCAAACCCATAGACCATCCTCGTTCCATGATGCACAAACAGTGGGCCCAGCTGACACTAGGATCTTACAGGTGAACAGCGAAGGAACGAATTGTACGCCATGACTGACCACCTCTGTTCTTTGGGCTTGAGCGACCTCGAGCTGATCTCCACCCTTCAACCCACTGACTACGAGACTGTCCAAGCGGTTTTTGAACACTTTCCATATGGCATAGAGGAAGAAGAGCAGACTGAGGCCTGCAAGTGGTATGTCAACGCAGTAGGAGAGCTCCTGTCCTCCAAGAGAAACATCCACGAATCGTGCACGGCTCTGGCAAGCCAAGCTCCGGTCTTGAACCCGATCACTACGATTGGAATCAATTCCAAGCTGAGGGGTGGGGTGAGCAACTGGGGCAATCTCGATGCCGAGACCAAGAAGCTCTGGAAAGACACCTTGTTCCAAGCGTGCAAGAGTGCCTTGGGGCAAGACTGTTAGTCCGTACTCCGTGGCAGGTCAGGATCACAGATCACGTTGTGGCTCGGATTGACAGCGGAGGAGCTCAGTATCACTTATCAGAGTAGGTAGAGTGAGCAGTGAGAGGTGTACATGCAGGTCAAGGTGAAAACTCGAAATGGTCCTGGCAGTGATCATCAGGAGTGTTGTGGCATTGCATAGCCAGCGATTAGCGCCTAGATGCAGGACTTTCCAACTCGCATATCGTTGTCCAATCCCGGTGCCGAGGATCTACTCAGCAGTCAGAAGATCAGCCCAATCTTGACTAACAAGGGGCTGGGACAAAATCAAGCCCATGTCTAGACCTGCTCATCGCTGCTGACCGTCTTTCTGACAGCAGCCAGCAATGTGGACTGAGCCATACCGCTCAGAGTGTCCCAATTGCGGATCCGCCCTTTGAGGATCTTCACAGTCTCCTTATCCTCAATCTTCCCCCAGGAAAGCTCATCCCTGCCTTCCAGTCGAGTTGGCAGCGCGTCTCCAGAGAGAATGTGCGATATCTCATCCTCCTCCAGGCTGTCGGCAATGATAGACGCGACGTCATATACCTTGCTTTCGACTAAGGTGAGCGCTGTCTTCAGTAGGGCGGGGTATAGCCTCTTTGCAGTCTTGCGATCTTCGTCTGTGATGCCTTCTTCCCGGAGGAACAACTCGATGTCGGAATCGCACAGGCGTTCTCGCTCGAGGGGATGCTCGATCAGGGATTTCAGGCGGAATCTCGAGGTGGAAATAACTCCCGTGATGATATACCTTAGCCCCTCCTTACCGGCCTCGCCTGGTCCGTCATCAGCTTCGATTGGCTGGACAGACCTGCTCAGGGCTGGGGTGAGGGAATGACTTACTGAGGTTATCGATCCATACGGCGTGCTCGTCCTCCTTGCTAAAGTCGAAGGAGAGGGTGTCGGTCGAGATCTCCATGGCTTGCACTTGAGGCCACATGTCGAATCGTTAGTGACGTGTGTACCGGAGCGTTTCTTTCCAGAGGGACTATGCTCGCCCTTATAAGGGACTCATGAGGCTGAATTTGCCTTGTACCATAACGTGTTACGTTGAGCCTTTGACCTGTCCTTGAAACGTCACCGACGCCCAGATCAATGGATCTACACTTGCGCCTTGACACATGCACATCGAGCAAAGTCGATGAGCCCAGGCCGGGGGGGGGGGGGGGGGGGGGGGGGGGGGGGGGGGGGGGGGGGGGCATGTCAGGCTAGGAAGCTTGGAAGGCGAGACCATCCAATGCCCAAGCTCCGAGTCCTTCCTTCCGTCCACGCGCACGTTGAACGTGTTATAGTGCGCCAGAGGTGATCCTTTCATGAGAATTTCGCGCTAAAAAGCCAAACGTCAACTGTCCCGAGTCCAGATGGAAGACCACACGAACCTTGCGATGTGTCCGGCCTCAGGGTGAACGCTACTGGTGAACGTCTCCTTACAGGTTTACGAGTACACTCACGTCGACTCTCGTATCGAGTTGAGCTTGGCTTCCAGCAACCAGTCTCTCCATCTCCAGCACTCACCCCTCGACATGTCGATAAACGCCACAGATCTGTCGGTTGATGCTATGCTCAGGGCATTTTACAAGGAGAAAGAGCACAGCGAGTACTTTGAGTCCCTAAGTCAGTCCATCGTTGATTCACAGTCATCACGAGCTGACCACTTGCGTTAGGCGAGGACGGGAAAAACGGCTGGGGGTGTATCACCACAGGAGTATTTCAATACTCCCATCCGCAATTGAGAAACCTGCTTGAGCGTAAGGATGATCTCGACCGAATGGGCAAAGTCGAGGTAGACGAATACCTGCAGGAAAGGTCAGTTTCGGATAAAGACCGAGAGACCGCTTTGAGGCTATACCCCACTCTAGTCCAAACGGCACTCACATTCCTGGAGACCTCATTGTACGACGTGGCGACCACTGCGGCGAATAACCTGAACGACGGGGAGGTGAAGCACATCCTCTCTGCAAACCCGACGCCGACACGAGGTGAGCGAAGTGAGGAGTTGTCTTGGGATAAGGTGAACGACAGCAAAACTGTCAAGATCATGAAGAGGCGAATCGGGAACTGGACAGACCTGAGTGGGTTCACTCAATCCACCCTGTTGTCAGCGATTAGAGACACAAATCAGAGTGATCGACAAGTTTGAGGAGTGGAAGCGGGGTCAGTGTAGTACGACTCCTGGCCTAGCGTCGCTTGTTCCAGTCTTTATACTGAGTCCTTTCATTCTTATTTGCTTCTGATCTCCAGTCTAATTCTCATGTCTAAGCTGTCCCCGCTCGCTCTCCCTCTTCTCGCTTGGATGTAATTGGTGTCTAGATTTGGTATACGACGTAGTGTGAAGGGTGTCATGCAACCAAACTGCAGTGTTTTGGGGAGTGTGGTATCGTGTAGAGTCCTGGAAGACCTTGTTTGAATGCGGTGATGTGGTGCCGGTAGACAAGGTGTCGTCACATCGATGTGGTGTGGATGGTGGAGTGGTAAATGTAGGGTATAGCCAAGAAGAGACCGGTACAACAAACGACATGATATACTCCCAACCATCATTCCCAAGACGCCTATCGATTACAGGTCAGCTTCAAACTCGAGTCCGCCCTTATCACCCACCCACTCTAGAATCTACATGGGTCGACGCAGATGACACCAGCCGTCTCGTTCCATGCGTAGCCCCACTCCGCGAGGCACTGCTTGACAGACGCCGCCAGTCGGATCTTTGACGCGCCCCGGCCTGGATCTTGAGTCCCAACGTGTTTCTCTTCTCCGACCAGGACATATGCCAATCCACGGTAATTCTCCTTCTCGAGCTATATCCAACATTAGCTTCTGAAGAGAGTAATCGGATCCGACAACTCACCTCTGCTAGGAAATAACCCAACATCTCTCCAGCCTCGTTTCCATGTAACGTATGCAAATCAATGAGAGACTCCAATCTCTCGTCCATGCTGAGATAATCTCCTCCCGCGACACTGCGCTTCGACGCTACGCCCATAATGACACCCAAACCCCCTCCGCACTCTTTGCCTCGCATTGTCCGATCACTTGGATCATCAGACCAATTGATGTCCCTCTCCCGACATGCTCTCTGCACGTCCTCCCGTCGGTCTTGAACCAGCGTCTGCGCGGCTTCGCTCGTCTCATTGAGCATCCGCTCATTGAGCGACTTGCCCTCTCGGGAGAACCGCTTGGCCGCAGCACCATCACCTCGCCGGAACGCATCGGCCGCACGAGCGAGACAGGCGTTTCTGGCGTGTCCCAGGCGAATCGCAGTGGCTCGACTGTTCATGTACTGCTCGTTGGCAACAGCGCCCGTCTTGACAGTTGGCAACAAGGTCGGTGGGCGTAGCTTGATCCTCTGAGACGGTCTCGGTACAGCCAGGACAGTAGTCCTCGACTCCATCGTTGGGGTGTGGGCAGGACTATATGCTCGAGACTGAGGCGTGACTCCGTAGCGAGAACCGGCAATTTGAATCGATGGCATCGTGATTGGTCCTGGGACGGGGCGTTTGACGGCGTTGGCGAACCGATTTCTTGACGGGTCAAAGCGGCCCGCTCTGCCGAGTTTGGCTGCCAACAGATCGGGAAACTCGTCGCCGCCACCGCTACCGTGATGCGGGGGATATGCCGGAGAGTGGTTCGCAGATCCGTCGTGACCCAGTTCGACTCTAGACATGGCGTTGGATAGTGCAGATGGGTCAAAGCCGTTGGGGAATTGATGCAAGAACCTACGCAAGATCAGCTCTGCACCCATTGTTTCCCGACTTTGACGTACTCGCAGTTGGGACCTTTCGCACAATGTCCTCGAAGCCAGAATCGACAAAGGGCTCGGTCAAGGTCGTGACTGTAGCTTTATCAGCACAGACTCGATGATGAATCTACTCACCTGAATCGACAATCGGATCGTCGGCACTCTCCAGCCAAGAAGTATCGGCACATTCTTGTCGCTGGGCCTCCTGGGCTCCTTGTTCCGCCCATAAGGCCTGGACTCATACTGCCTCCACCATAAGTCCGTCCTCCTTGGGTGAAGTATCCTTCTTTTGGTCCAGCATGACTCAATGGCATAGCACCCCTTCCGCTAACACCGAGCAACGGTCTAGGGGAAGAGACTCGCTGGGGTGTGGACGCTCCAGATCGAGGAAGTGTATGACTCGATACCAGCATGGCCATGGCGCTCTCAAAGTCGTATCCGGATCGGTGGAGCGCATCCTCCAATTCCACCTTTGGTATCGTCGAGAACACACTCGATAAGACGTCCAACGGAGTCATTCCCGTTCCAGCGTCGTCCTCAGGCGGGACGTCGGCAGCACCGGTCGACCCGCCGGAGGCGTAGGAATCGTAAGACTGACCAGAGTCAGAGTGGGGGATGCCCGCAGAACCGAAGTAGCTATCGGGTTCGAAAGCCTTTGCCGAGGTGTTGAGCGCAGACGAGCCTTGTGGCCTGAGCTTGGGCACAGCACTGCCGAAGGGCGAGAATTCGTCGTCGTCATCGTCCTCTGGCACGATTCCCCTGCTGCTCGGCTTCATCAAGCTAGGCGAGGAGAATGGATCCGGTACTTTACTATGGACCTTGTTCGGAGTGCCGATCGGCGAGTGGAATGGACTGAGTTGATCGCTGAACAACGGCGCCGCGATTGCCAGGTTGGACGATGTTCGCGTCATACTCGGTGCTCCAACGGCCCCGAAGGGAGAGGCCGATCGAGGTGGGTCCGCAGGCACATCCTTCCATGGATCGCTTGGCGAGAAGGAAGGTGGCACCGCGGACAATGGCGCAGATACGGCTCGCGGAGATGGGTTGAACGCGACGGCCTTGGCGCTGAGCATCCGCGGTGAAGACACTGGCGATCCCGATGACGATGGCCCAGATGCCGAGGGAAGCGCATGCGTCGACGAAGATGGTGAGAGGGTAGCATCACTTCGAGCCAGACCGGATGTCGGGTACATCGAAGTGGGAGTAAGCGTGCCAGATGCAGGCAACGAGGGTGATTGCGGTCTGCCGAGGGGCGTGCGGGCTCGGAAAGACGGTAGACGTGTGGGTGTGAATGGTCTGTGCGGAGCGGCAGTGATGGACGCGGCCGACCGCGTCCTAGTTGGCGTGAGATAATGCGGGACACCAAATGCGATGCCTTCGACGTCGTCTATTATACAAGTTAGATCACTCTGGACGTACGTGCATTTTTATGCAAGTCACTCACCTCTTCGCCTGTGCATGCAATCGAGACAGACTTGGTCCATGAGGATCTCATCCTGATGTGTTGAGTTAGCGATGTAGCGCGAATGACGGACTCGATGAGCACTCACTTTGCCCAGATCTCCCATGTACGGCTTGAGAAGGTCTTTGACCTCGTCCTCTTCTTCGTTGTCTAGCATCTCGACAATCCTCCTCACGAGAGCTTCTTTATCGACTCCCTCGCCATTCGCCTTGGCCTGCTTCGAATCGCCATTTTGGCCAGGCTTGTCCTTGTTCTCCTTGTCCTTGCCCTCATCCTCATCATCGCTCTCGCCTGATGAGCTCACGCTCAGAGGATGATGCGACGCGGCGGCTTTGGGAGGGGAATTGAAGTTAGTAGAGAGCAGGCTGAAGACGTAGTGGCCTAGATGGGGGTAGACACTGAGAACGGACGTGCTCGTAGTTGTCGTGCCGGTTCCAGGGCCGCCTTCTGCGCTCGATTGTGTGGCGACCATGGCGTCGAGGTGTTCAGTGCCTACGTCGAGTCGAGGACACTTCGATTCTTAAATGATAGTGATCTTACAAGTGGTTATAATACGCGCGGCACTCGTTCCATCGGGATCGCGAGCACGGGTGTTGACAGTGGTTGACGGATCCGGTGATGAAGTAAAGGGACCTCTACCAATCTGACGCCTTATCCTTCGGAGGATAGTAGGCTATCGACTGTAGATCCACTCCAGTATATGTGGCCGATAGATCGATATCGATCACGTCTCTTTCGACGTTGACGTGGCTATCGATGGCGTATTGCTTGTGACTTGATCGGTCACGGTAGTGATCAAGATTGGATGGCTAGCAAGAGCAGCTGTGACAGTGACAGGGGTCCTGCGCCTATGAGTCATTGACCTTCAATTACTTTCCCACGGGTAGAAAAGCTGTCTTCGCACGTGGTAATTTGATTCCGCAGCTTGTCCAACCGTTGTCCGGCTGCTTCGCGCAACTGCAACTCGTGCATTGCTCGTGCAACTAGTATTAACACTGCCTTTGCAACGGCTTACATCCCAGTCAAACACGACAGGACAGACATGTCGGATCCAGGGTCCATGACGACTGGTCATGAACAAGCCGCACCGACGGAAACGGTGAATCAGACATCAAGCAATGAAGCAATACAGCCACCAAGCACCGTCAACGGAACAGCCGAAGCCGGCCCCTCGACAACACCAGCAGAACCCTCAAATCCTCCCAACGGTGATGTGGAAATGAACGGCTCGACTCCTCCGAACGAGCCGAATGGCGATCAGGATCCAAAGACGGCGGAAGCCGAGGCCGATGAGCCGGATCTGTCGCAGCTCTTCGCGGCAAGACGGGAGGAAGAGCTCGCGAGGAGGGATAGGAGTCTAGCGGAGTTCTTGGTCATGTTGGATGGATACAAGCCTCTAGTGCGTGAAGGATCACTAAGTGGACGATTTATTGGTGACATGGTGACGTCGTACTGATGATGACGGTAGATACCGGAAGAAGTCACCGAATACTACCTCCAAAGAGCAGGCTTCGACTGTTCAGATCCAAGATTGTGAGTTAAAGTGGCCTCTTAATAGAACCCATCCTTTCCTTCGTGCCAGCGTATCATCATGAGAGTTCAACGTCTTGCCTACTTCACAGCCTGATACTTCTGAACCTGATTGTCCTCTTCCAACTCAACTGACGTATAATCAGAAAACGCCTACTATCGCTATCAGCACAAAAGTTCGCTTCAGACCTCGCGAGGGACGCTTTCCATTTCGCAAAGCTACGCGTGAATGGCGCTGCTGCGGGCCGCGGGAGGCCCAACGCTGGTAATGTGAGTCAATACATCTTGACCCTTTTCTCGCCTAGCATGAATCGCTTTTCGCTGCCATTTTCCCCTCCCACCTGATCCTGTTCAGCGTAAACCAACCCTGTGGACATTCAATGGTCTAGCACCGAGCTAACAACTGTTTCGCAGGACCGCAACAAAGTCACCTTGACGATGGACGACCTCAGTCTGGCGCTGGGTGAACATGGCGTTAATGTAAAAAAGCCAGATTACTGTGAGTTCCAAATAAGTGACGTGTAGTCGCAATATGAGGAGGACCAGGCTGATCAGGGTTCCAGATCTGTGAGATACCTCTCTTTGGATATCTGAACGTGACGTGGATAGACCGATTTCGATCTCAACAGTGTTGTATGTATCTCATCAGAATCATCACCTCGAGTGCTCAACGCCTCATATCTTTATCCCCATGACTGCAACTTATGCATAGTACCTTTTCTTCCCGAGTTCATATTCTCGTCAAACATTTCTGTACAGAGAGCCACACCTATCAGGCTGCTCCTGCATCTTGGACGTGGTGGAGTGATTGCTGGAATTCGCTGTCGCCGTAAAATCCGGAAAGTGGAGGTTTGCCTCGATGCCCGAGTGAGCTCGATGACCGTCCTTTCAGCGTGATAGAGTGCTTGTTGGTATCACTCTGCTTGCATACGAGTGTCGGCCTTCGAGCAGGTCCTTTCACTATCACAGCTCACAGACTCTACCGCTGTACTGATATCGCCTCGGGATCACCATCTTGTTGTTCGACATGTCGCACATATGACCGTCCTAATTTGGCTCTCTGGAGCCTTCCTCCTGCCCGCAACCTACCTCCTCTACCTCTTCACCTATCCACACCGGCAATCCCCTGATGTTCAAGCCGATGAGAGGTCAACGTCAAAGTATGGCTCTCCCCTTGCGTCGGTCCTCGCACCCGCCTACACCACCCACGCGAGGATACTCCCCATTCCGACAAAACACGCATTCTCCTACCCGCTAATATACCTGGCCGTCGATATCGACGAGCTCGAGTCGGGACATCTCGACCTACCGGGCAGACTTGTCAACTATGGAGGAAGCCAATTCACAAAAGTGCTAGGGTTGAGGCCGGTCAATTACTTGACCCCCGGACCGGGCACACTGAGGGAGAAAGTCAACAAGCTCTTGCTGGACAATGGGGTGGGAGAGGCGGATATCGGAAGGGTGTGGCTGGTCACAATGCCTAGTTTCTTGGGCTTTGAGGGTATCAATCCTCTTTCCGTGTGGTACATCTACGCCAAAGGAGATGAGAAGGAGCGGGGAGCTGGAGCTGGCAAGCTGTCGTGTATCATACTAGAAGTACACAATACTTTCGGCGAGAAGTGAGTTCAGCTGGACGATCTGGCTTGACGTTGGACTTGGTAGCTGTAGCTGACACCTACTCAGACACGCATACATCCTCAGGACGAACAACGATCAATACGCTGAACCACCCAACACAGGCTACAACCACGCTTGGGTGTTCCCCCGTACCTTCCACGTCTCGCCGTTCAACTCGCGAAACGGATACTACCGTCTCGACATTGTCGATCCTTTCCCTCAACGCTCACCGCCGGCCTCTAAGGGGGCTGTCAGTCAGCCTGAGATCAAAGTCTTCTTGCGGCTTCTCACCCCGGAAAAGACGACAAAATTGACAGCGCTACTGGCCTCACATCCCACCCACCAGGCAATCCCCTTAGACGCGAACAATATCTCGGCTTTGGTGAAAGCGGTATTGCGATGGCCAATGGCATTGTTCGCTTCCACCCCGAGGATCCTGTATCAAGCCTACAAACTCCACTATGAGAAGAAGCTGGCAATGTTCCCTCGACCCGAACCCAGAGCCAAGGGCCAGGAAGGCGTGTACAACCCCCCACAGAATTTTTCAGATGGGATGGGCTTCGCTCTCGGCTGGCAAGGTGCCGGTTGGGCCGAGTCGGCTAGTAAGCGCTTGGTGGGAGATTGGGTCACTGCACAAGCTCGCAACACTGGCTATGGGTTCAAAGTGCTCAATCGAGTCGGACGGGTGGAACTAGCGGTTCCAGCTTCGAACGAAAAGCCAGCCGCAGAGTCGGAGGTCGTCCTGGAGACATCCGATCCTTCGGTGTTCACTCGTCTGGTGACGGCGCCGTCGCCTGACCACTTCCTCATCATCGCCAAGGAGACTTTGACCTTGATCAACGACGTGGATCGGTTCAGACGCCTCTTCAATGCGGGACCGACAGTGCAGACCCAGCAAGTGACGATGAAGACGCGAATACGGAGTATGGCACAGTATGCTCGCCAGAGGCTGTTCCTCTTCGATATTTCCTTTGGCAGTATCATACCCCCACCACATATCACCAATCCGCCGCCTTGTCACTGGACCGACCATTTGACCTTCTGGCAACTGTTGCTTACGACTTTGATCATCAAGTGGACCCAATTTGGCGCTTGGGCAGAGGAGGGAGTGATGTACATGATCAAGGCGAGGTTTGTCCCCGGTAGCGAGCCATGGAAGGTCTGGGACCGGGCTCTGATCAAACACTACGCTATGGAGGACGAGGCCATCGAGGCAGACTCGTCTGACACTGAGGAGCCATGGGAGGTGGTGGGCAGCATGACGTATTAGACTTGGAAGATAGATTACAACCTGTGTATTAGAATCTAGATGTCTGCATCGTAATGTCAATTTTGATCCCGCTTATGAAAACCCTCTTATCCCTTTTTGCATCCTTCCCTGCGCTGGCGTTAGTCGTTTGCCCATTTCGCCATTTTCCACTGGGCCGCACACCGACGTCGAGAATCGGTGGAGGGTGTCCACTCGCTCGGCTGCACTGGCTCACCAGGGGGAGCCAATCACCCACACGGCATGATCAACGACGACACATGGGTACAGGACGTTGAGAACAGGAAGCGAAGATGGTCGGCGATGGGGATTCAGGATGATCAAACGGTTTTGGAAGTCGAGAGTAATGCCCTTTCCTACAAGCTCGCCCTGTTGCAAGATCAACAATCGACACTGTACCCGCCCCCAGCGACAAAATTCACTTCGGCAGAGGATGTAGTGGAGAGATTGTTGCCTTATCATATATGGCAGATCCATGATGAAGAGCTTCAGGGAACATTGCCGCCCAAGCGGGCACAGGCCAGGGATGCGAGGGGTATGTCAACCCTTGAACCTCGAAGTGCGTGAGAGATACTGATAAATCGACATGTAGATATGAAGGACGCGCAGGATCTTGTCAGAAGGATCAATACTGTCAAAGATCGGCTCGTCAAAGTCAGGCAAAGGGAAGGAACGGTGAGTCGTCCTTGCCTCCCTCTCAAGCAAAGAAAGTCAAAGACAGCGCTAATCCCTGAACTTCAGCATCCGTCCTCTTTGCCTAGCTTGATCAATATGATCAACGACTCGACGCATACTGTTCGAGAGGAGCTCGCCGATGTGCAGCACAAGCTCAAATTCGCGAGACAGCATTACGACGCTATCATGGGTCAAAGGCGCAAAGACTTTGCAGCTCAGAATCCCAGTTTGACATCTACGGGGTCCAACCTGCCAACTCAGCCATCACAGCAGGGGTCCAGCTCGAGCGCCGGACTGGGTGGTACAGCCCCCATGGCCAGACCAGCGGGCGTAAGACCGCCCATGTCGGGCGGAACGCCGGGCCCACCAACTCCCACGCCCAATTCCGCATCTTCGACCCCTGGCCGACCTGCTACAATTGACGGAACACCTACCACTGCACCTCGTCCGCGAGGTAGACCACCCAAGCCTAGAACCCAGGGCGGACTGTTGGAAACTGTACTATCCCAGTCGACGACGAAGAATACGCCAGCGACTCCATTCAACAAGATTTCGCCAATCAACTCACCTAGACCCGGCACTCCATCCACACCATCGCCAAATCCAGCCGGGCAACCTCAGATGAGACCACTCAACGGAACAGCTACACCTTCGGGTCCATCAACTCCACGTACACCGGGAACTCCAGCAGGACCAGGTACGCCAGCCGCTCCCGGTCAGCCCCAAGGTCCCGTTTCGATTACTGTACCAATGGCTGCGATCACCCAATTCGTCAACCTGGGTATGATCCACGTACCCCCTCGACCTGAACTACCGCGACCTCCAGCAACAGTAGTTCGTTCCACAGAAGACAAGAAGGGAGTGGTTTTGTCAATGTGAGTACAGCTTCTCCAGACCCTCCATTGGTCCAATCTGAGCAGACAGCTGATCCGGACAACTCAGTAACCTCTCATTGTGCACACAAATCCAACTGCAGTGTCTCGCCAAGATACTCAACGTTTCAGCGTCAGCGAAGCCGGCCGAGAGTGCCCCAGCGCCCTCTACGTGAACGAGGCAGGCAATCCTCTATAGGATAAGGACTGTACATTGCCTGACTGTGGGACTTGTGGTCATATGTGGCACTGCCAGCTACCCATTAGCTGAGGACCAAAGGGCATCTCGTATCACCGATCGATACATCATCATGCATCATGCCACCACCAATGCTATGGTCAGCCCTCAATTCTCTTTCTGAGGTTCTCTCGATTTAAATGTCCTCTTGACCAAGGTGCCATATCGCTTTCTCGTATATCTACGTCTCCCACTGATTGTCCGACAATATGAACCTATCCCCTGACACTGTCCTCTTTGCCTGGCTAATCCTCCACAAACTCTCGATACAATTCCTCATCATCATCCGCCTCACCTCTTTCCACATTCCCCCCAGTTCCCTCCGGCTCCGGGTCCTGCTCGTCCGTGTGATCCCGGGACGGCTGCCCGTTCTCACTCGGATCGGCGGTCTGGGCACCCTGTCCCGCATCGGGATTATCATCCTCTCCTTCCCCTTCACGGGGTATGATGTCGATGAGGAAATCGAACATGTCGGAAAAGGCAATTGCGGCTGCCACATCTGATTTCTGCAGAGTGCGCCGTTTGTGCGATTCGGCCACCAGCCACGCTCGGCACGTGAGCTCTGCAATGAAGACTAGAGGGGGTGTCAGGGGTTCTGCCGTGCAGTGTCTGGTATGATTGGGGTCTGAGCATGTGATACTCACTCTCGCAGGCTTTGGAGAACATTATAGGCACTACGCAAGAAACAATCAGTACATTCCCGTCAGGATATACGCTCTGGGCTCACCCTCTGCAGATATCATCTAGAGACAGAGCCACCGTCAGCTCACAAGTACTGTCTGAATCGCATCGTTTGATGAACCCACCTTGACCTCCTCGTCCGATTTCATGACTTTCTTGATCCGTGCCAGAGGTAGACTGACATTCGACTTGCCATCCCCATGATCCTCCTTCTCCACCGTATCCATCTGTCTCATCCAGAAACTCTCCAAGAAATCATTGAGATCCTGGTGCGGTTCTACCATCGGACCCTTCTGTATCCCCTCTCCCTCCGCAACTCCCCCCGCTCCTGTTGTATCCGCCTCTACCTCGGTACCGTTTTCATCTCCAATATCGTCCAGATCGACCTCTCCTTGCGTATCCAGTCCACCCTGTACTCTCTGACCATCGTAGTTCCCCTGGCTTCGGTCGATACCGTGCGCTCCGTTCCTCTTCCCATTGCCCTCTAGGGAGTATGTAGATCCATCGTGGCCATTCCCGGAGTCGTAGTCGATTCGCCGTTTCTGCCCCTGCCCCTGCCCTTGACCCGCTCCAGAAGGCGGTATGGATGAGGACGCTTTCGAATGCGAGTTTGAGGTAGGTTGCGAGTAGGTCTGGTAATTTGAAGGTCCAGGCAGGGAGAACAATGCTGGGTTCATCGTGGCGAAAAGTGTTGCGTACAGTCCTGATTCTGTCGTTTGGTGTGCGTCGTTCCAGGATGCAGATATTCAGGCGTAATGCTCAACAGTTCTTGGACTCTAGCCCGAGATACAGGCTCAGATAGGCTCAGATCCGCGGTGCACATCGATAGAACGACGAGGACGACGAGGACGACGAAAACAATCGGTAACTCCGAATTTCCGGCCGAACGACCGATGACCGTCTGCCAGCATGTCAGTGACGCCGAGAGAGCGGTGGGAGGTAGCCGCAACTCAGCACGACCGTGTGACGTCCTTAGGGTATTGCATTGGCATAGACAGCATGTACAAGAAAGGGTATATCAAATCTATCATCCGCAGATCTTCCCCTAAACCTCCTGCTCGACACTCTGGTTAAGAGGCTACTGACCCACTGTCATCCTATTCATTCCGCCTGTCACCTGGTCAACTCCCGAGGTTCCGCTCACCGACCTCGGGACCTGGCCCTGCTGAGGCCACTGTTGAGCGGGGTATGGCGAAGCGCCATACTGCACCGAAGCTGGATCCACGGGCGGCTGTTCTGTCGGGTAATGCTGTCCCTCCGGTTGATTCTGGTTCTGCTGAGCATAGTATGCGTCCCAAGCGGCCTTGTGTTCTCGATCAGCGTCGGATCCAGCGCCGATCCCCGCAGCGCCAGAGTGCGTGGCCTGTCGCTGAGGAGCGCCATTGGGCGGAAGACTCGGCGCACCACTCGGAGCTCGATTCAAGCTGGAAACTGAACCACCCTGTTGCTGCTGATAGAACGGTTGACCAGGTTGACCAGAATGAGAGCCGTGCTGAACGGGACCAGAGGGCGCGTAGTGACCATTGGGCTGGTATGGGACCGCCTGGGGCATTTGCGAGTGGCTGTATGGGTCATGGGCGGGGTATTGTGCCGGCTCAGAAGGCTGAGGGGGATGTTGCCCCTGATGCTGCTGAGAAGGCGGCTGATCCGAGTACGTCTGATACTGATGCTCTCCTGGGGCAGCGGCGTATCCGGCGTTCTGGGAGCTGTATGATGCTTGATGCTGAGGCTGCGATGGCAGTGGCTGGGCGAGCTGCGGCTGCTGTGCGTGCTGCGGTGGCTGCTGGGCGTACTGCGCAGCGTGGGGATCGTGTGGAGGTGCGGCGTAGCCGTACTCTGCTGATGGTCAGTATGTGATATGTCACGATCAGTCCATCACTCACGTGCTGGTTGGGGCGGTCCGTTCCTTAGCTCCTCGTACTGCTTCATCGCTCTCAGGAAGTTGGCATTCATGTGCTCGAGCTCGGCTGAGGTGACAAGATCAGCTTCAAGCTCTACGGCGAGACTAGCTGCACCTACCCTTTTGATCAGAGTATTTCTTGATCAAAGCATTGATCTGTCCTTGCAGTCCAACACTGGCTTGGTACATGTCCTATACACAGGTCAGTTTGGCTTTGGGCATAGGTTGATGGCAACATACCTCGATCTCTGGCTTGTCCTCGATTCGATCTCCTCGTGATGGATCAATGCCCTTCAATGTTTGCAATAGCTGGTCTACCAGGCCTAGAAGAAGGTTAGTCAGAGAGCCAAGCTAAAGTGCGTTGCACTCACCCAACGACGCAAAGACACGAGCCTCCTCTTGCGCTTCATCTTGCAGCTCTCTTGGCGAAGGCTCTGCTAAAGCCTCTACGTATGTGACAGGGAAAATCTGAACCATCGTTAGCACACATTGCCAACAACGCTGGGGTATGTTGCTCACCCCAATCTTTCCGTTGCAAGCACCTCTCCACCACTCCTTGAAACCTCTATCCAAGACTTTGATGACGTCTCCTCTCTCAAAGCTGAGCTCGCCGACTTCCGTGGTCGCAAAGGCATATAGCGCTCTGACCCTGGTCGCGGTATTGACATCGAGCGGAGCCTCTGGCTCCGGGACCGGCGGTAGGGGTGCAGAATATGCCGGAGCCTGCTGCTGCTGTTGCTGAGGGTAGTATGGTGGCTGGGACTGGGCCTGCGGAGCGGATTGTGTGCGCGAGGATGACGAGCCTCCTTGTGCTGCGGCGACGTAGGCTGGAACAGCATTTCTGCCACCTTTATCCTGTTTGGACAGCTCGAGCACCCGCTGCAGCTCTTCATCCTCCTGTCTCTGTCTGGCGTCCGCCTGGATACATTGTCAGCTGATGCACGCAAGCGGATTGTCAATAGCTACTCACAGCGTTCTCTGGAACTGGCTCTGGCTCGTCGAATTGCATATCTGATACGCGTGAGCTCCATCCTCTTTAGCAGAAGGATGTCACCCACTCTTAGCGCGTAGCTGGTCGTACAGCTCTCCCATAATGCCCAAATTCCTGTCTCCGGTCTCCTCGAACTGCTTGGCCCATGCTTTGATGTATCCCAAAGCCTTCTTCTTCACTGGTGCCGGCGTCGCCTATTTGCATTGGTCAGCTGATGCTCCAACAATGACCGTGACAGTCTAGCTCACTCGGTCATTGATCAATCGTTCCAGTGCTCCAGTCCAGTTTCGCGACGACAGCTCCTCTAGTAGCGGCTTACTACAGTTCTGAGCCAGAGTATTGGCAAGCTACTCGCTTTATCAGTCAAATCGACCTGTCGATCTTGTATCGCCATGACTCACCTCCAGAGCGTATAGCTGGACACTGGGATTCCTATGTGCCAGCCGTTTCTGCAAGGCTCCAACTGCATTCCGAGCTCTAAGCACCTCATCAGCACACGATCGCGTGTGACCTCGGGGTCAAAGGGGGTTCCAACTCACCCTGTCTGTCCTTCGCTAGAGACTTTATCGCATACTTCGAGGTTCAGAGCCCAGTCCTCCGACGCGAGATTCTCATCCGTCGCTTTGGCTACACTATGTCAGCTAGTGTCATGGCGGTGTGCATGCGTGAGTGGGCAGAGAGGTGATGGCCACCCGGGCGGGATGGAATGGGATGATTCAACCCACTGATCAGCTCGTCATAAGGGTTTGCCGCGGCCGTGAACATGATTTCGGATGGTGTTGCTGTGTATAGATCCTCCTCCTAAATGCTTGTAGATGTCGTAGGGGTGTATGCAGAGTAAGAGGCGATGGCGATACCAGAAGATAGGTGGTCGTGGCATGCTCACCACCCACAAGCAATGGCGGTGCTCCATGACGCCCGCGGACTGGGCGGCATTGTCCGTCCAGTGCCACGTGGCGTGCACAGGCCTCGCTTTGCACTTTTGCTTCCGTCGGAAACATACCTGGCCTGAGCGAGACGCGTGAGGAGGAGAAGAAGTCTATCTTTGGTCTGGTCTCTCTTGCTCTGTCGTCGACGAGGCTATACAGTCGCTATACCATCATGTCAAAGCAGAACCCATTCGCGCCCACGCCATCGGGATCGCGACCATCGTCTCCCCCACCGACCGGCTACGCCATGACCGAGGAGGACAAGGACAGGGAGGCCCTGCTCATGGGACCCTTGGGAGGGGATAGGTCAAAGGTGAACTCGTTGGGGGGTAAGGATGCACCTCAGCCCACCGCCAGGGAACAAGGTGAGCACAAGTCCAGCTGCTGTTGTAAGGTGATTCGATAAGCTGATAGTTCCTGCTAGCCCTGCCAATCTTGTCTTACTGCGCGGCAAGCATCACCATGACGGTCGTGAACAAGGTGTGTTGATGGATCTCCGGGGTGTGATACCTCAGCCGTCTGCTGCACCGGCCTCAGCGCTGGATATAGCTGCTAAACTCAGCTGGCCCCTTACCGGAAACCCAGCTGACCTCTGTCTTCTAGTTCGTCGTCTCCGGCAAAGACTTCACCATGACCTTCCTGCTGCTCGCGATACAGTCTGCGGTATGTGTCGCAGCAGTATGGTCGGTCAAGAAATTGGGAATCATCTCCTGTAAGCTAAGGTACTTTTTACTGCGGTATCGCCTAGCTGACCTCACGACTTAGTCCGTGACTTTGACATGAAGGACGCGAAGGCTTGGTGGCCCATCTCGACGCTGCTCGTCACTGTGATCTACACTGGATCGAAATCACTGGTGAGGGCTCAGCGCTCAGCTGCCAGTTTCCCATACGCAATTCCAGCTGACGTCCACATGCAGCAATTCTTGTCCATTCCTGTCTACACGTAGGTCCAATTGCTACCGTGATACTTGGGTGGATCCTGAAAGCAAATGCTAATCTGCTTCTCTCAGTATTTTCAAAAACCTCACCATCATTCTCATCGCCTATGGCGAGGTTTTCATGTTCAATGGCAAAGTCACCGGATTGACACTATGCTCCTTCGCCCTAATGGTTGGATCCTCCATCATTGCCGCATGGGCTGACATCTCCTCGGCGTGGACTGCCGCCGACTCTGTTGACCAAACGACCGGTCTTGAACTCGCTACATCTTTAAAGCCCACTATCGGCGGCATCAACGTCGGATACCTATGGATGGGCCTCAACTGCTTTGCGTCCGCCGCCTACGTCCTTTACATGAGGAAACGAATCAAGGTCACCGGCTTCAAAGACTGGGACTCCATGTTCTACAACAACCTCCTCTCTATCCCCGTTCTCGTCGTCTTCTCCATAATCATCGAGGATTGGGGATCAGAATCGCTGGCGAAAAACTTCCCAGCGTCGAATCGAGTCCTTCTCTTGTCGGCAATCGCATTCTCCGGTGCGGCGGCCGTGTTCATCTCGTACTCGACCGCATGGTGTGTTCGAGTGACGGGTTCGACGACGTATTCGATGGTGGGAGCTTTGAACAAGTTGCCGGTGGCAGCTAGCGGTATGCTCTTCTTCGGCGACCCAGCTTCTTTTGGAAACGTCACTGCAATTGCAGTCGGCGGTGTGGCTGGTATCGTCTATGCTGTGGCAAAGACGAATCAATCGAGAGTCGATGCTGCCAGCAGGGCGAGAACGGGAGGACCCAAGTAATGCATCAAGATTGCTTAGTGAGGTGGATAGAGGGCCGGCGCCTTCGATATAGACTTGACTCGGCATACACTGGTCGATGTCTAATTGATGCATTGGTATTGCTTGATGTTATGTGTGATATGAATGCTAGAGCGGAGCAGAGCTCGACGCTTCTCCGCTCTCGCCAGCAAGCGGCGACTGCAAAGACGCACAGAGGGTGTGACTGGCTTTGTCCGCCATGTCCAGCCCTCCGCGAGACGGACACAGGCCTGGTCATGTGCGACTATGTTCTCTTCTTGAGCAGGCAGTAATCGCCATACACCCTGCTATTCTCCATAGCGCCCCAAGGGAGCCAGACCAGCCTTGCAAACCACGGTGTCGAGCCGGCATCGAGGAATCGAGTGCAAAACTCCTTCTCCCACTCGGGCTGCGAAGCCCAATCGGGTTCCAACGCAGTCGGCTTCTGAGAAGGCAGACTCAACGCCACAATGTAATCACACTCCTGCGGCTGGACCTAGACTCCAAGCGTCAGCGTGAACTCCTCGCGGAGGTGTGGGGATAGGCTCACGAATGTGCCGGCTTCGGAGGAGGCCTTGTTGGCGCCGTTGAACCGCCCGATTCGCTCTTTACGGGTTTCGGCCCTTGGCCACTGACCGGCATTCTCGCTGCTCTCCCATCGTCGAGGCATCATGCCGTCGAAATCGGTTTGCAGCCATCTGACATCGATACCCTCGGGGATGAGGTAACTTCCGGGGTATCTGTGCCATTCCGTGCCGTAGCACAGTGTCACCGGGTCCTCAAGCTGAGTCAGGGGAGTGAGATCCCACTCGTCGGGTGGAGGCGCGCCGTTGTGGACATAGTTGTCGGGCAGGGGGATTGGAGAGTATCCCATAGACTGTAGGATCGAGGGTACGGTGTTGTATTGGAAATGCAGGGCGACGTCCATTGGAGCCCTGTAGAACTGGTGTATGGCGAGGATACGCGTGATTGACAGCATGCCCGGAACGATGATGGCAAACAAAGAGAAGTTCGAGAACAGAGTAGATTTAGATGCCTAGGTCAATGGCGTCAGTGAGAATGCAACCATGGAATCTTGGTACTCACTTGGTAAGGCGACTTGATGACCTTGATGTAAACTACCTCCATCCACCCTTTGACCAAGTACACCCCGACCGCAGCGTTGAAGCACAACAAGCCATAGAGGGGGTAGGCGAATCGCTCCTCCTTGTGCGGCTGCAGAGTTAAGATACCGAGCCAGACGTAGAATGGCAGAAGACGGATCGTCAACAAGGTATAAGGACTGGTCTCGCCCTTGTCTGGAGATCTTTGGTTCTTGCCGAGTCGCCTATTGTCAAACTTGTAAGTGATGGCGAGGCCGGGAAGCGAGAGTAGAGCGAATGGGACGAGATAGTTGAAGTTGAGGAACAAATTGGCCAAATAGAACGTCGGCGGGGAGGTTCCATAAAGCTCGGGGCCATGTCCGCTGAACAGGTTGTATGAGATGATGTTGAAAGTCGGGAACGTTTGCCTTCCGTACGCCCAAGAGTCGACCATATAGACTGGCACCTGAAACAGCATTAGACCGGGCGAGAACTCCGGCGCTCGAAGCCGAACTCACAGCAACGAGAGCGCCAAGGAAGACGGCTTTGCCAATCGTCTCCCATCGCTTAGCGAGTAGCGAAGTCCGAGCTGGACCGACGGCAATCTCCCCACCGGTCAAGAACAGCTGTTCAAAGACAAATGGAATGCCAATGGCCGCGCTGAATGGCCATCCGACGATCGCTCCAACGGCAATCAGGAACACACCCCTGTACGCTCTTTCTCTACCCGTTTGAGTGGACGTGGCGGGGTGGAAGAACTGAGCAGAGGCCAACAGAGTGGTGTACATGGTGAACGAGGACGGAAGGAAGGCTGAGGAATCGTCAATCGGGTATCCTTGAGTGAAGCTCGCAGATGCACCTGCACTAGAGCGTACTCACCGACACTGGCGTTCCACATTCCCGCTGATAGAAGCAAAGAGAACAGGACATATCTTCCGACCCTCTCATTGACAGTCTCGACCACTGCGCGGTAGAACTTTGACTCGCACCAAGAAGAGATGAAACCAAGGCAGATTCTCAAGGCGAAGAATTGTTGCCTCTACACCCAGGGGTAAGAAAGCCTTCCAGTATATCGAATGTCGGACCTGACTCACCTTTCCCAAGTGCAGTATTTTTGGAACCAGATGTGCCAGTGGCCAGTGCAGAAGGACGTAGGACCAGCTTCTTATGGCGAATTGAGGGGACAGCTCCCATGTCTGGAATCCTTCATTGTGCTGGAAGTAATGTAGCGGTTCGTAGAAGTTGAACACTGAATCTTCGGTGTCAGCTGCGAACATTCGAACGAAGCTTGCCAGCTCACCCTCGTCGCAGTCTGATATTATGCTGTACATCGCAGCTGTCGTTCGCACCAGGAGTAACATCCTCAAGGCGACACTAAGCGAAGGCACCAGCGGACCTCGTTGCGACCTAAGATGATAGGACTACATCAGCTACAGGTCAAAAAGCAATAAGCTGAATTGTCACCTTCCCAGCTTCTCCTGTAGCAACCCCTGGTGCCGCTTCTTCCATCCTTGAGGGGCCAAAGAACCGAATTCGTCTCGAGCCGGGTTCTTCAGTTTCTCAGCTATAGCCTCGGCTTCGGGTCCCGTAGTGGGTCGCCTAAACCGGACCGTCTCGGTTCCTGGCATCGCCATGGTAATTCGATGAGTCTAGCAGTGTCTTTGACGCTGCTGTGTGGGTGCTGTTGACGCAGTCAAGAGTAGACAAGATTGACATCCTCTTATACCAAGCGACGTGTTTTGACTTTCGCTGAGTGAGCGACGGGCGCGGGGCCGGCGGGCTAAAGTGGAGGTCACGTGGCAAAAGGTGGAGTTTGTGGAAAGTCCGCCGAGCTCGATGTCGCTGCGGTCTTGGACTCTTGAAGACCCAATGAAGACCTCTTGCAGTCTTCTGCCATCGAACAGCAGTCAGCAAGCACACACCACATAAGCTCATCATCATGTGGCCCTTCAACAGCAACAGCTCGGACGCTCCCGTTGCATCGGCAGAAGCAGGCCCGTCGACCGTCTCCTCACCTTCGTCAACCGGCCCTATCGCAACTGAGGAACAAACGACACAGCGGTATGAAGCGATGCTCAAAGACGAGATCCGGTATCAGGATAGGCAGTATCCTACCGTCGAGGAACTGCCCAAGTGCATGAATCTGATGTGAGCCAGCTTCCGCCCTGACGCATCGCTGCGTAAGCTGACGATATTGTCTTAGGGACGAATTCCTCTCGTGCTACGGTGTGTAGAAGTATCCATTCAATGGCGGCCCGATACTGATATCTGCCAACGTGTAGCCATTGGGCCACAGCTTCGCTCTTTCTACAGAATTGGTGAACCCCGGGACTGCCGATGGAAATGGCAGGATTTCAAGTACTGCCTCGCCCTAAAATCGGAAGATGAGGAGGATCGTCGGAAACTCTGGGTCAAGCGAAGAGCAGAGTGGTGGGCTGCCAGACGAGCAGAGGGCAGCTCGGAGGATGTATGGGAGCTCAGAAAGTGGGTGCCTCTACTCCAGCTAGATTCTCCTTCCTAGTCTGTGCATCGAGCTGATCCTATCGTGTAGAACCCCTCTTACCAACTGGCCACCCCTGTACGATCCGAATGATACGCCTGAGACTCTCTCCCAAGGTGGCGCCGTATAATCTACACGGAGATCCTTGTATTATCACATGCATCAACACATCTCGACACCAGTTATCGGGTCACTTATTCAGCTCGCGTCGCTCGATCAGAACACCCAAAAGGAGTGTCTCCGATGAACCTACTCCTCGGGCTTGACACCCTCTTTGCCATCGGCACTGGTGGGAGAGTTGCCACCGCTTCCCTTGCCCTTCTTCGCCTTTGGATTCTGGTTCTTCGGGTCTTTGGCTAGTTGCTCCTGACGCTTCTCCTCCTTCTTGTCCTTCTTCGACTTTTTCTCTTGCTACAGCAAGAGTGGTCAGTGGAGATAGATCGATCGCTCGATCACTCACTGTGACGTGGCCCATGATGCCTATATATAGGGAGTAGACTTATGGTCTGATAGGCTCAAAGATGCTGAGAGGATAGGATCAAGGTAGGCTGTTGGTCAGGTCTGCGTTGAGCGGGGGAGGAATTGGCTGGGAGGTGTGTCAAGTTGTTGGTGGCTGTGGGATCAGAGTTGTGATGGTCATTGGCCCCATGAGGCTACTAGCAAGCTTATATATCTTTCTCGCTGACACGCCCAACTGCTATGCTCCACTGCGACGCGTTTACAGCAGCCTTCCGGGATGGTAAGTGACAAAGGATCATGGTTGTACTTTACACCACCCACCTCATGCCGTCTTACTCCAACCTGTAGAAGCGTCCGGCATATTCGCGATGTGTACTGATACAACTCCTGCTGCAAAAATGTCCATGGAGACAGACCAATGACTCATGGAATCTCGGTCATGCGATGCAATGACCAGGGTGAAACGCCAGCTTTGGTATCCTTTGTGCATTTCTCACTTCTAGCTCTTTCTACACGATCACAACAGTATTTCTCTCACGCGTTCCAACCGCCTTCGCCTCCCCCTTCTCCCGCTCGAAACCCTCCGCGGGTCGTTTGCAAATCTACATTTGCAAGTTTCCCATCCTGCCCGCCAGTCCCCCCGGAGCGGGTTTTCCCGTCACGGGCCAAATGACAAGTCGACCGTCTTTGCCCGCAGTGGAGATCTTGCTCACTTCGCCATTGGATCCCCATTCGTATGCCTCGACCCAGGTGATCGAGTTTTGGTGAACAGTCAACAACTGGCCATCACTACCCACGGCAATGACTCCCGCGCCGGTCGACTGGGATCCGCCGCTGGGCTTGGTCTGACCGCGAGAGTCGGCCGCTTTGAACCTGTTGAAAGCCTCGTTGTTCAGTCGACCAACACCACCACCGCCCGAGGGGACCCTGTTGCCGGTGGCAGTGGGAGTGAGGGCCTTGCCGGACGTGGCGGAGTCGTCCAAAGAGTGGGAGAGGGACCAACCCTCGGCGGAACCGGTGAACAGGACGGGTTGGCAGTCGTGACCAGCAGCGATCAATTGCGACTCGGCGGCGAACGTCAATGCAATGTAAGGCAGACTGGGCAGTCGAACCGAGATGTGCGCAGCGGGAGCTTGACCTGGTGCAGAGGGGTAGACGATACTGATGGTCGAGTCGTGACTGGCGTATGCTAGGATATCTCCGGATGGAGAGAAAGCGACGTCGTGCACCCATCCTCCGTTGGCACTGGCAAACTCTCCGCAGATTGTTCCGAATGGCAGCTTCTCTCCCCAAGCAGTCGGCTCGGGTCTAGTTCACATCAGTCACCGTCTCTACAGAGTAGATGCACTGGACTCACTTGGAATCGACACCCTTGGTGAAGCCCGAGAAGACGTATGCCTTCGAGTCGGCAGCTCCCGCAGCGAGCAGGACATTGTTTGGGTGCCAGTCGACGGCGAGAACGGTGGACCGCAGGGGCTTCTTGATATGCTTTGATACCCACCAGTTGTTCTCCTCGTCAAACGAGCACACGGCAATAGTCCTCGCTCCGCTGCCGACGGCAAACTTGTCCTCTTTGGGGGACCACTTGACGCAAGTCGCGGCTCTGTTGATACGGAGCAACACGAGAGCGGGCTTCCATCCTTGCTCGGTGGGCGTCCAGACGTAGGCGTTTCTGTCCTGCGAGCAAGTGACAATTCGGTTGGTCTGTGGTGCCCATGAGATCGCAGTGATGAGCTTGTCGTGCTACAACGGAGTCAGCACGATAACAAGGACTGACAGTCGCACCGCCTTACCTCGGCTAGGGTTTGCTGCAAGTCCCATCCGTCAGCGCTCTTGGAGTAGATCTGAACCTCGTTGTTGTTGGGGCTGACAGCGACCTCTATTCAGATACAAATCAGCAAAGATGAATCTACGCTGCGACAGAGCCCACTCACGGGTTCGGTCTGGGCCAAAGGCAACACCGGTCAATGGACCAAGGGAGAGTTGGTGGACTTCTGGAGCGGACATGGTTGGAGAGATTGGTGCTGTGAGGACGATAGAGGTATCAGAGAGGACTAGCAGTCTACAACTCTGCTTTGCTGTTTAGAGTGTGTGTTATGGTCAAACCTGGCAGTGAGATGTAGCCGCAGGTTATGGCACTGAGGAGGAAGCGCCCGAGGATGACGACGATCGCGGATATGGCTCTCGGCGCCTAAACCTTGCAAGCGAAGTAGGCTCGCACCGAAAGGGACAAATTAGGCTCCAGCCGTCGTCGCGTCCGCTGGGTTCCGCGTCCGCGACATCGCGACGACCTAACGACACAATAACGACAACATCTTGCCAGCATCGCGATCTGCAAGGCGCAAGCGACCTGCAATCTGCATCTGCAATCGAGAGTCGATACTCAAGCTACCGGTTCTCGTCCACTCAGACACACACGACTGCTTTGTCACACGTCAGCAACTCTCGTTCGGCATGGTCCATGTCGACCTCATCGAGCTTCCGAGGGAGATCCTCAGCAACATTGCAGGACATCTCGACGTCCCATCCGCACGATCACTCGCGCTCACATGTCGGAGTCTCCAAGAAGTCGCCGAGGCAAAGATTTGGGAACGTATCGCGGTCAAGGCAACGGAATCTGACTTTAAGTTCGACGAGGACCAATTCCATGAAGATCTGTGGAGCGAATGCATGGAAGTCGTCACTCTTCTGTCACCCCCGAACACGAGCCCAGGCAGTCAGATCCCTCTCGCTACACGTCTATCGCAACATGTCCGAGATATCTTGGACACTCATGAATATGGTCTCTGCCAACCTGACGATGTTTCGTGTGGTTCTTGTTACACACCCATTTTCGGACGTTGTATCCGAAGTTTGCCATACTTTGCAGAACACCAAAAGGATGTCAAAGGTCACCGAGGCGTCTACTATCGCCCACGCTCCATCCGTGGCCGAATACCTATCAGCATTTCTCTCCCTCATACCGAATGTCGAGAAGTTGAGATTGACAGTAGGCTTGGCGCGCGGACAGGAGGCGGTGTGGGGCTGGACGAGACGACCAGTGTCATACCTCGAAGGGCATCACGAGCTACATGCCTACAGAGATAAAGACGAGGAGATTCTGCCAGAGGGCGAGGACTACGCGACGAGGATCGACCCGAAAGCGACGCTCAAACGCTTGCAGCGTCTGGCACTAAAGATTTGTTTCGCCCATTTGCGTCAAATGACCGTCATTCTCAATCACACTTCTTCCACCGTCACCTATCTCACACTCAACTGCACGGAAAAGTACCCCGATATCGAAAAGGCAGCTGGCTCCGATGGTTCACTGATCAACGGGATGCTCAAGGCCGTCCGATCTATGGAGAATCTAACCACATTGCACTGGTATATCCGCCAAACCTTGTCCCCAGGAGACTTTGGCAGGAAAAACGTACAAAGAATGCTGCTCAGGATGTGCAGCATGGACGGCCCGGGCTTGGAAAATCTTAGAAATCTGGTTGTTCCTGGGGTTATCAAATCGGAAGTTGAAACGTATCTTGAGGTAGGTGTCACGCAGACATCTTATAATGATCATACCTTCCGAGTTTCTGACTGACGCCATTATTGTCATGATCATAGATGTCCGCCATACCCGCCGTGGCGAGTCTGGAAGAGATCATCATACCGTGCCGGACGCCCGATTGGGACCCGATAGTTGCCTGCAGCAGCTGGGCTCAGCGACCACCTTCAAGATCTGATTTGTCTTCCACCACGATACGAAACCTTAGACGATGTCCACACCTCGGTACAGTCATCTGGTCGGCCACTTCGGATCCACAACGGGACCCCACCACCTGGTGTAGTCAAAGGATCAATGGGGCGATTATCCGATCGTACACGAACGGCGTGGACGAAATGGTCCACGTCCGCCGCTCGGAGCTGTTTCACGTGGAAGGCCCCGCGTACCACTCCTCGAGCAGATTCGAAGAAGCGTCACATGTGTGCGATGGGCAGGATGACCATCGATGGATGGATCAGACGGACTTTGGAGGCAAGGTCGTCCCCCTCCGGATCTTGGATGAGATTTACTACGAGATGCTAGGAGAGGAGAGGACATGGATGACACCAGGCAGAGATCTGGAGTTGCCAGACGAGGCTTGGGCACTGCTGCGGACCATAAAGAAGGGGTAGAGCGTGACCATGTCCGATGGACGCTGCGCCAAGTGATATACTGTCTATGCAGAGCAGTTTCAGTCAAGCCTGAGTAGAAGCTTCCTGACAGTAGAGTCGCAACGGGTCGACAGCAGCCGCAGCCGAGATCGAAAGTCCGCAATATTAAGCTGTCTGCGACTCTGCATCCATTTCATCCGCGGACTTCTGGCGCACCTGGTCGATCTGGTCTGCGCGACAAGGTCGCGGTTGAATTGCGGAAAAGTGGATTGCGGAACGGTGCACAACCAGGCAATTAGAGACGCCTAACCCCCCGCAGATATCTAGGCTTCTCAGACAAGCCCTTTAGGCATGTGCAATCGCTATCCGATCCGCGCTCGACTCTCTCAGCTCCTGGCTGAGTTTGGCGACCTTGTCTGAATGCTTGACCACTTGTTGATTGCTTGTTGACCACCCTGCTTGCTGCCCGATGCACCTTGTCACAATACACTGGTCCTCGCTGTCACTCTCGTCTCCACCGTCCTCCTCATGCTCGCCGAACTGCCACTGGAGATCCTCGACTCCATAGCTCAACACCTCGACCTACCTTCGGCTCGAGCGCTCGCGTTGACATGTCACGCAACCAGAAAAGCCGCGGAAACCATCATCTGGACCAATGTCATCTGTGATCTAAACTACGATGAGCTATCACATCTATATGATGATGACCAGGACATCCTGGAAGAGTGGACAGAGATATTGACGTCAAAGTACCAGCTTGCCGCAGATGCCCTCTCCAGCTATCCGCCTCGGAAACTGGCCGCCAGGTACTTCAAATTGGGCGTCACTCCGGATCTGGGGCATACTCCAAGAGACATTCTGGACTTGATTGGACCTTCATTGACTGAGCTTCACATCGAAACGTATTGGGACGAAACCGCGACCTCCAGGGGCCTCGTTCCCCGCTTGAACTCTCTGTATGACACCGATCGGAGGTTCCCTCGAATGGAAGGAGTGACCCAAGCTTCCGCTCATTTCGCCATTCCTCACATCGGTCAGCACCTGTCGACCTTCTTTCTCAGCGTGCCAAATGTCGAACAATTGAAGCTGGTCATATGCCAATGGCCCCGTGGTGATACATCCGAATTCGTGTCGAGTCGAGATACCCCAATACAGCCCACCGCAAAACTCGACCGGTTGTCACACTTGAGTTTGGACATCGATCTCGCGGATGTTGAAGCCTTAGACATGATCTTGAAGCACACCATGTGCACAGTCACCCATCTCACCCTCTTCAGGGAATATGAACTCAATGCAGCACGGGGAGGAGAGGAGAGTGATGATGAGATTGTCGGGGCATCTCGCTCTGATCTGATTTTGGAGACTATCCGGTCCATGGAGCATCTCGTCTACCTGGAGTGGTACCTTGACGTCGATGTCGAAATTGCTATCCACAAGCTGTATAAGATGTGCGACAAGTTTCCGGGGCCAGGATTGCCGAAACTCAAGACACTGGTGATGAGATCGATTGCATATTCGGAAGAGGATACGGACATACATGTGGGTGGATATTCGATCCAGATGTGTACTCGACTGATGATTGCCGTGATATGTAACAGGACTTTTTGATTCCCAGGGTACACAATCTGGAGGAGGTCATCAATCCATGTCGGACAGAGCAATGGCAAGGCACGGAGACGCATCCGAGCCGGGCAACTATGGCAGACTCCGACGGCCTTATTCCCGCTCACACCGTGGACCGGCTCAGGGAATGCCTGAAGTTCGGCACAATCATCTTCTCCGCTACTTCGGATCCTGATCGCAACCCATCCACCTGGTGTCACAAGAGAATCAATGGTTCGATCATCCGGTCTTACAGCAACGGTGTTGATGACATGTTTCACATTCGCCGACTAGAATTGCTCAACGTCGATCCAAAGCTGTATGATGAGTACGACCCAGAATTCACGTACGAGTGTGATGGAGGCACGGATCATGTATGGAAGGATCAGACCTACTTTGAAGGAAGGGAAGTCCCGATACCAATCTTGGACCAGATCTACCAGATGATCGGAGAGAAGAGGACGTGGAGTACGCCGGGTAGAGGACTGAAGCTGCCAGATGAGGCTTGGACTTTGTTGAAGAAGGCTAGGGAGGAGATGTAGGGGAAAGCCAGAGAGGGCAGACCGGGCTGTCATACATACCAGTCGGACAAAGGCAACTCGGGCTAAGTCGATCGGAGCGTACCTACCTACTGTCACAGTAGTACATATCAGAGGGCAACACTTGACCTATTTCAGCAGCGTCTGGTGGAATGCCGCAGTCGGAAGCTAGTGGCTTTCATAGGTGACCTCATAAGCATGTCTGCAAACAGGTCTTTGTCACCATCATCATGCGTTGCTCCTTCGAAGCTCCACACCGTCATAGGTCGCCTACCCGCACCCTGATCGCCTTTGCTTGTCGATCAAGATCTGTCCAAGCACTCGCGATCATCATCTCGCTCGGCGAGTTTTGATACAGTTGCTAGTTTCACTGGTAGGACAGTAGCACTCTAGTACGCTTCGACTCCTACCCGAGCCAGCTCCACGACTGTCGTTCTCCAGCTCGTGCTTTGTCGGCTTGGTATCAGGTACGAGAAAGACCGGACAAATGGTGCCGCCCGAGCAAAGGAGTGGATTTGGATTTCATCCTCGGACTCCTGGCGCAGTCACTGTTGGCGAGAAGTCCGAGGATGGATCGCCGGCAAATCAGTGACACACAACTTGGGTTCTACAGACGCCTACAAATGAGTCGTTAGAAGGCGGGCGAGATTCGAGTCATAGGCGCCCTCGATCGGACGCGACTCATCTCCTCTATCGGCTTGGGTTGGGCTTGGGTATAGCTAACCGCTACTGATCAGCTCTTTGACTGCCACATATCGTACGCCCATACGCTCACTGCAGATCGACCTTACGATAACCGGGGATCCAAGCGGAGCGATCATCAACGCATACCAGCATCTACCCAGCTGTCCACGGTGTTACAGCAAGACACTGGTCTTTGCGATATCTGCGCAGTTCGCCATGTTGGTCGATCTACCACAGGAGATACTCGATTCTATCGCTCTGCACCTCGATCTGCCTTCGGCTCGATCTCTCGCGTTGACGTGTCAGGCCACTAGGAAAGCTGCGGAGGCGATCATATGGTCCGACATCGCATGTACGTGGGACTATGAAGAAAACTACCCATATATAGACGGACCCGATTTCCCGGCAGTTCAGATCGTGGCGTCAAGATACGAGCGTTGCGCCCATGCATTCAAGAGCTATCCACCTCGAAGACAGGCTGTCAGATATGCCAAACTGGGTATAAATCGATACCTGGATGATATGCCCAGAAGGCTTTTGGAGGACGTTGGACCTTCATTACATCGGCTCGACATCGAAACGACACATGAGAACTTGCAGGAGGATTCCAAACATCGCCTATCATGCCTGGAAGCGCTATATAGAGGTATGAGAAAGCTCGCTCGTATGGAAGGAGTGGTCAAAGCCTCCACGCATATCGGCCTCCGTCGCCTAGGAGAGAACCTGATAAAGTTCCTCAACAGCATACCGAATGTCGAACAACTGAGTCTGGTCATATGTCAAGAACCGGAGGCTGAGGAAGACGTGGATGAACTCGACTCCGAAAACTTTGTGTGGTCGGCAAAACCCACTCGCTTGACGCATCTGGAGGTGGACGTCGATCTCACGCACGGGGAACACTTGGAGATGATCTTGCAGTACACGATGTTCACCGTCACCCATCTCAGCCTGGTCAGACCGATAGAGCTGTACGAATTGCGAGATTACTGGGATGACGACGATGACAATGACAACGACTACGACATCAACGACGAGACCGACGACTCTTGCTCCGATCATGTGCTAGAGACTATCCGGTCTATGGATCACCTTGTTTGCCTGGAGTGGTATCCCAGTCTCAAACATGCGAAACATCGCCTGTATAGGATGTGCAACATGGATGGACCGGGATTGTCAAAGCTCAAGACTTTGGTGATGGGAGTGACTGTGAGAACGGAAGGGGAGACGTTTATCGAGGTGCGTAGTCTTTGATGCAGCGGTGTAACAAAACTGACGGATTGAACGCGGCAGAGCTTCTCGATCCCCTGGGTATCCACTCTGGAGGAGATCATACTGCCATGTCGGACGGGAAAATGGCATGCCAAGGTGACCCCTCCGAGTTGGGCGAACGTGCCACCTCCTCGGGGTCTTATCGCTTCTTCCACCGTAGAGCAACTCAGGTTATGTCCCAAGCTCGGTACCGTCATCTTCTCCGCCTCTTCGGATCCCGAACGTGACCCATCTACCTGGTGTGACAAGAGAATCAACGGTGCCATCATCCGGTCCTATACCAATGGTGCTGACGAGATGTTCCACGTCCGTCGGCTGGAACTGCTCAAATGCGATCCGAAGCTGTACGACAATTACGACCCAGAATCAATGCACCTTTGCGATGGCGGTAAGGATCATCAATGGATGGATCAGACCTACTTTGAGGGGATGCGGGTGCCCATGCCAGTGTTGGACAAGATTTACAAGATGATCGGGGAGAAGAGGTCGTGGAGTACGCCGGGGAGGAACTTGGAATTGCCGGATGAGGCTTGGGCAGCACTGAAGAGGGGAAAGAAGAAGGCGATGAGGCATCACGGATGAGTCTGGAGCACTGCTTGTCAAGTCAATCCATATGTATTCCCTATGCCATCGAATGTCCGTATGGCTCACTCAGCACCTCGACTAGACGCACCGTCGCTCGGCCCGTCGGTGCATTCTGGTCACGTGGGAGATGGCCCGGCTAATCGCTTTTCCCGATCTGTCCGGTGAGCCGGTGACTTGCGGTGACTGCTTCCTGCACTGTTAAACAACGCCGAGCATGACTGGAGCAGGTGTTCCTCTAACTAGCTAGCTAGGCGATCATTGACTTACAGCTGTTGATTACAGCAGCTCGCGATGAGTCAGGCTCAATCACTCCATCTGCCGAAGTGCAGTCTCTTCGACTACCTCTTTCCGCCCGCCGGCTTGAACACCGGGTACAAGGCGCCCAACCCCAAACGACCCGCTTTCATCGATGGACTCAATGGCCGGACGGTGACGAGGCACGAGGTGTATGAGCAGGCGAGAAAGCTTGGGGGCGGCTTGAGGAAATTGGGGATGCAGAAGGATGATGTGGCCTTGATCACGGGATACAACTCGCTGGAATGGCTGAACGCCTTGTTCGGATCCCATGCCGCCGGTCTGAAAGTCTCGCCGGCGAGCTATGGCTAGTGAGTAGATCTCCCTTGTATGTCGTCGTTCAATGTTCTGGCTGACGTCCGGTGGAGCACGCCCGGGGAACTGCTGCATCAGTTGACAGACTCCACCGCCTCCTTGGTCTTCGTCGATCCAGCCTTGCTGCTCAATCTCCAAAAGACATTGGCACTCCCTGGAGCACCGAAGCTTCCGAAATCACGCATCGTCCTTCTATGCCCTCCATCAGCTCGGCCAGCAGAATTCAAAGACTACAAGTGCGTGCAGGAAGTATGGGCTGAACCGATCGAGATTCAACATGTGAGGCCGGGAGAGGAACACAACGGAGCCGTTTTATGCTATTCGTCCGGTACCACGGGTAAAGCCAAGGGTGTCGAGACTACGCATTACAACTTGACAAGTCAGCTACAAGCCTTAAACCTGGTGATCGAACCTTTGGAAGAGGAAAAGGATGTAGCTCTGGGTGTACTGCCCTTCGCTCACATGTACCTGTTCTCCACTGGGATTGTAAGTAGGCGAGGGTCAACAGCGGAGCAGGAACAAGGCTTATCCAGACTTCCAGCTACAGACTCTCACTGTTGGGGTGCCGATGGTAGTCCTCCCTCGCTTCAATCACGTTACCATGCTGGAAGCAGTACAGAAGTACAAGATCACCTGGGGACTGATCGTACCTCCCATTTTGATCTCATTGCTCAATACCGACACTAGCGCCTACGACACATCCTCTCTTCGCGCCCTCATGTCCGCTGCGGCCCCCTTAGGACCCGAGGTCCAACAAGCATTCCAGGATCGATTCAAAGTGCAAGTCACACAGGCATATGGATTAACCGAGACATCCCCAATCTCGCACATCATGAATGTGAAAGAAGCAGCCACACATCCAGGTCAGATCGGTCGGCTCGTACCGACTTTCGAGGCAAGACTGGTGTCTGTAGATGGACCGACAGATAAAGATGTCGAGAAGGGAGAGCTGTGGCTGAAAGGACCAAGTGTGATGAAGGGGTATTGGCGGAATCCAACGGCAACAGAGAACACTTTCGCCAAGGGTCGCTGGTTCAAGACTGGTGATGTTGCCATTGTCGACAAGGACGGTTACTATACGTGAGTAACTCGACATATAACTATGACTCTCACACTGACGTGTTGTGTACAGTATCGTCGATAGAGTGAAGGAGTTGATCAAGTACAAGGGCTATCAAGGCAGGTCATTCGAAATGTCACTTTACAGCTGGTTTACTGATCATCTCCTAGTGCCTCCTGCCGAGCTGGAAGCCCTTCTGCTCAGTTACGACAAGGTTGCCGATACCGCCGTCATCGGCATCAACTCCGCTTCGCAGGGAACCGAGCTTCCTAGAGCCTATGTCGTGCCCAAAGCCCCTCTGGAATCGCTTGATTCGGCTCAAAGAGCTGCGCTATCGAAGGAGATTGCCGACTGGATCTCGACTCGGGTAGCAAGCTACAAGCGACTCAGAGGGGGAGTGATCTTGATAGAGGCGATACCGAAGTCGCCAAGCGGTAAGATTCTGAGGAAGGATTTGAGAGTGCTGGCAGAGAAGGACAACACGGCAGAGCGAGCCAAACTATGAGGGCAAAGCAAGGGGAGACGTTGTAAAATTCAAACAGGAGCACAAGGGCCCGGCGAGTCGACGATGCGAGGACTATGCATGTGTGAGAAGCGACAGCCGCTATCTGCGATGCCGCGGCTCCCAAAGCGTGGCTGCTGAGTCACACGCATGTTCTCTCGCGCTGCGAAACAGTACCTTGACCAGTCACCAAAGCACGACCGGCTTCTACCGGCTCCCTCCCTCTTCCTGCCATCATGGAGTGTCATAGACGTTGCTGCATCTTTACTAGATACATTTGTACTAGATGTCTTTCTGTCGCCAGCTCTCCAGCACAATCCCAGTGGATCCTCCTACGTCCATTCATCTTGGTGCACGTAGGGTATGTAGCCGTCGTAGTCATCCGAATCTAAGTCGCCCAACTCGTCTGACCAATACAAATCATTATTAAGAATGTCAGGGTAGTTTTCGTAGTCCTCCGAGCCTTCTTCATCGTCATTTTCTTCGTCGTCGTCGTCAGAGTTCCCGTATCGACCACGGCGGATAACGTCTTGGATCCGAAGCTTTTCGATTTCCTCCACCCAGTCGTCCAAGACCTCCCATACATGATCTGGCAAAGGTAGACCCCGTTGACCGTCCGTCCATTCCCTTGAGCGGTCTATCTGGGAATAGACATAGTCCAGAAGCACATAGGGCAGGTTGTAGCCTCGGTAGTTCGTCAAGTCGCACGTTACGGCCGTGAGAGTGTCGTCTGTATCAGGATCCCTGAGATCCAGCTGGAAGTTCGAGGACTGCAAGCTAGGACCGTCCAGGTCGTCATCGGCGCCGATAGCCCATCGAGATATCGTGGGATCAAATTTGTCTGGTGCCGTGTCCTTCCAGTGCCATCGTCCGTATGTAGCGTAGGCGCCGGCATGACAGTCGAGCAGGAACTTTGTATTCTCAATCTCCATCCGCCCATGATACAGCTCGCGATTGCCCTTCTTGAAGCTCTGAATGTGTAGCGCTTCTACGTGTCTGGTTGTCGGATACTTTGCAGCACTTTCGACCCAAATGGACTGAAGACGAGGAGCACCGTCGAGTTGAATGACCAGTCCACTAGAAAGTCTGCCCGATACAGTCCTCGACGGCCTGCTTCCAAATTTTCGCGGTTCTGGCGCTGCGCCGCTTGGTTCCTCTTCCCACGCCGGCGGAAAGAAAGCGTCATGCGGGGTGAGATCCAAGCGGAGTTCACGATATGAGCGATGGCGGACCACACATTGTGGTCGCAGAGCCTACTGTTCGTCAGCTTGAGGCCCATAAAATGAAGCGAAGGAGGACAACTTACCCAGCAGCTAATCTTGAGTTGCTGAAGCTTGAGTAGCGGGGCTGCCATAACCTCCAAATCTTCGGTCCGCAGTAGTCTTACGTGAGGTGCTCCGGTATCCAGGGTGAATCGACTCGAGATTTGTGCACCGGGATAGCTCACTAAGAGTCTCTGACACTTCATGATCGTCGACAGCGTCGCCGGCGAATTGGTCAAGAGCCAAGTTGAACCCGCGTATCGATGTACATTTCGGCAAGAGGGCCTGCAGTAGTTGGAGGTAACATCCAGAAGGCTTCAAACTCAACGTAGACACCTTTTCCAGTGAGGGTAATCGTGTCGGTTTCTTCAACTCCATCTCCTCAGTTGCGCGGCCGTGTAGCGTCAAGTGCCGTAGTTGAGGCATAGCTTGCAGCACACCAGGAAGCGATTTTAACCAGTCGACATCGAAGTGCAGTTCGGCAGATTCGAGACGAGGGAATGAATGCTTGGCGTATATTCGATGTGCTACTTTGACATAGTCGCAAATTTCGAACTCATCGTGGTTGTCACAAAAGTCCTGTTGTTGCAGGCTCGTGAGAGTTGGTGCAATAGATCGTAGAACGGCCAATATGTCTTTGCCGGTACATGGCGGCAAGGTGATTCGAATCTCATGTATCATCTTCGCTAGATCCGAACGTCGTTTGAGAATGTCCCAGAGCTTTTTCCAGGCCGCGATGGATAGTTTGGAATCTTCCTCATCTGGTGAATCGCTGTACTTGGAGCAGATCCGGATATTGGCCCATAGATAACTTTCGGCAGCTGATCGCCATTCCCTACTGACCAGAGATAGCTGTTTGGCATCCTTGCGGAGGAGTTTGGATACGATCAACGCCTTGACCTCAAAGGGTAGCCGAGAGATGGTTGGCGTTTCGTGCGTGGCGTGAGACTTGCCGGCGTTGGGTTTCGACAGCTTGGCGGAGCTGGGTTTGCGTTTCCCTGTTGACATGCCTCGGGAAAGTGTTGACGTGCGGTATGGTGCGATAGATCAAGCCAAAGCGGAAGTCCAGCAGGACACAGTAGCACGGATGGGTAGCTGTCTTGCACGGGAAGCTATCAACGCCGAAACAATGCTAACAAATCTCAGCGCGCTCAGAAATTGACAATCGCTCATGTCGCGTCTAGCGATCTCGCGTCTCGGTACTCGACCAGAAATGCATCCAGAAGTCATATGGGCAGACCTGAGTTCGACATCGATACGACAAGAGATGTAAGATACGAAATAATCACACGCAATGCAGACCCCTACTTCCACTCATCTGATATGGCTAGTAGCCATCGTAATCGTAATCGTCAGACTCGTCACTGTCGTCGAACTCGCCCGACCTCGACATATAGGACATCGAAGGCAGGAAGATCCCCGACGCTCCCCAATTTCCGTCCTCATCAGAGTGATATCCCTCGGCCTCTTCGTCCTCGTCCTCCTCTTCGTCCGATAACGATCTGGACCTCCGAGGGGGATCGTCTTGGATTTTGAGCTTTTCGATCTCCCTACCCAGTCGTCCAAGACTTCCCAAACATGATCAGGTAGAGGCAAGCCCCGTTGACCTTCAGTCCATTCTCTCGGACAGTCTATTTGCGAGTAAACATAGTCCAGGAGCACAAACGGCAAGTTGTAGCCTTGGTAGCAGGTCAAATCGGATATCCCGGTCTTGGGGCCGTCCGCGTCGGGGTCTTCGCGATCGAGGTCGGGATCGTAGTCATCCAGGGAAAGGTCGTCCATGTCGTCCATGGCGTCGAGATCCGCATCGGAATACCATCCATATCTTTTGCCATCAAATTTGGCTGGTTCCGTGTCCTTCCAGTGCCACCGTTTGGATGTGGTGTACGCGACAGCATGGCAGTTGAGCGAAATTTTGGAGTCCTTGACGATCTCCAGCCGACCATGATACAGCTCGCGACCGTCTTTCTTGAAGCTCTGGATATGAAGCACGTCTTGCTGTCTTGACCTCCATGAATATCTATCTTTTCTGAGCCAGATGGCTTGAAGACACGGGGCACAGTCGAGTTGTGTGACCAGAGTCCTTGAAAGCCCTCCCGACGTAGTTCTCGACGGCCTGCTTCCGAAGTTCCGAGCTTCCGGTGACTCGCCATCTTCTTCATCTTCCCATGCCGGCACATAATATGAGTCTTGCGGGCTCGAGATCAAATGAAGCTCAAGATATGAGGGATGAGCGACCACGCATTGCGGTCGGAAAGCCTGATGATCGTCAGTCTAAAGCGCACAAGATGAGCGAATCGGAGGGAGACTTACCCAGCAGCTGATTTGGAGTAGCTTGAGATTGGGGAGCGGGGTTACCATGTTCTTTAGATCTGCAGGCCTCAATTGGCTGACGTGAGGCGTACCGACGTCGAGGATGATCGATTCGAGATTGGTGCAACGGGAGAGCGCCTGGATAGTCTTCGACACTTCAAATCCTTCAACGTTAAAGCCAATCGATTCGTCGAAGTAAATGTTGAAGTCGCGCAAGGATGGACACTTCGGCAAAAGGGCCCGTAGTAGGTCGATATAATGACCCGATGGACTGAGATAGATCGTAGCCACCTTGTTCAATAAGGGCCAGGGTACAAGTTCGGCGTGCCCCTCAAAGTACTTTTCGAGCGAGCGGCCGTGTTCCAACGCCAAGCAGGGCTTCGGGCATACGCGTCCGGATGGAAGCATAGAGGGAACGTGGCCGACTTCGAATCAAGTCGACAGTGATACAGGGTGCGATCGCCGTTCTTGAAGCTCTGGATGCGAAACATGTTTTCGATTGATCCAGCGGTCCAGTCTGGATATGTGTCGTGGTCGACAATGATGATGGTGAGGCGTGGGGACCTATCAAGTTGATCCACAAGGGTCGAGGACAATTTGCCTGATGTGGTCGAGGAAGGCATACTTCCGAAGTGCCGCCCGTCTATCATCTCCGTGATCTCCCTATGGTCATCTATCGACAGACCAGACAAATCGCTTTCTGGGTGCGTGACGAGGTGAAGTGTCTCATAACTAGGGTGACAGGGCACACAGCGAGGGTGGAGGATCTGACTTTCGTCAGTCTCGGATATCTTTAGGTGATCAGCGATAGACAACTCACCCAGCAATGTACTTTAAGCCAAAGCAGGTTGGGCAGATGGTCTCGTAAAGCTGGCCATCGATGGGGCGACATGTCCATGAGAGGAGCTTCAGCCGCCTCAATGGTGATATCCTGCAAGCTTGAGCATTCGAAAAGCGTACGAAGAGAAGACGCGCCTTGCTCTTCGCGCCATGACTGGTCCTCGATTCCCAAGGATTCCAGATACAAATGGAAATAAAGCAAGGATGAGCATAAAGGAACGATTGCACCGACTATGTGGTGGAAATCACCGGTCGTTTCGATAAGCAAATGCTGCAGGCTGTCCAGCCTTGGCCATAGGGTAGGCTCGGCGATAAACCCCTGTCCTTCCATAAATCCGGTCAACTGCAGCACAACTAATTTTGGCATCATCCGCAGAACACTTGGAAGTGTGATTGACCAACTTCGATCGAGGTGGAATCTTGAGCCCGGTGAGCTGAGGAAATGGCTGCAGAGTGCAGATTAGGTGAGCCATGTACGTCGACGAGCACTCTCCAATATCACCATGTGTTTGGCATTCGGCGTCTTGGTGCAATATCCTGAGGGTGGGCGCGAGGGCTTTCAGCACGGCGATGGTGTCTTATACTGCATAGGTGGAGAAGAAAAGAGTGGCCTTTTGAATCAATCTAGCTCGGTGAGGTCGCCGGTCGAGGATTTTGCGAAGGCCTCTCCACTGTGATCGGCACTGTTCTTCAACACCGGCAAGGACCTCTGGGCTGAGCACATCGTCTTCCCATATCGCAGCCGGAGCGGTCACTGATACACAGGACCAGATGAACTTCTCTGTAATCGATTCCCACTCGCGGTTGACCAGAGATAGTGACTTTGCGTCGTCCTGGTCGAGGAAGGAGGCGATGACCGATTTGACCTCCAAGGGTAGTCTTGAACTCAACCCGGTAGCAGTAGCAGAGCTGGTGGAGGCGGCGAAAAGCGACGGGACAGTCCCAGACATGACCCCGTAACCGTAATTCGGATTGGCGGCTCCCCAGGTCGTTCGCCGATGTAGTGTAGTCGCTGGGCGAAGGCGACTGCTAACGCTAAACAGGAGACGAGCTACCCGCTCACGCCTTCCGACTTCTAAAATGTTGACGAGGCAGGTGACGGAATCAGATTTTGAACTCGGCTAAAAGGCGGACCGAGATCACCATGACCGATGACCGACGGTCCGACGTGTCACCAAGTCACTAGTGTTCTTTGTTGTAAGTAACGCTCATGTCGGACAGACCAACCAGAGGTCTGATGAGCTGATGGGCATGATGAGCGGGACCAGCAATCACGCCGAAATCCTGTCGGCCGACATCACCAACCATACGACATCTGCACGTGGATCTACGCTATATGACGACGACGACGAGCTGGCGGTGGAGGCATCTATCCCGTCTTCACCCACAACACGACCAGGTGAAGGCCTGGGCGAATATAACTCTACTAGGGGCAAGGATGTACTAGAAGGAGGATTGTCACCAGCTGTAGGAGCACATGGTGCTGAAGGCGAAGTCAAGCCCGACATCGACATGGATGGCAATCTTGGCGAGGGTCTGGCGGATGAACGACAATGTCGGATCTGCTTCAGTGGAGCAGAGGAAGGACCTACAATGGGGAAGCTCATATCACCGTGTCTCTGCTCAGGCAGCATGAGAGTGAGTTGATTGGCATCGAGATTCGATACAACGATAGCTAATACTTTGCAGTACGTTCACGGTATGTGTCGCCCTACACTTATGGAGTGAGCTTCCTAATGATCTACACAGTCAATTGCATCAACACCTGGAGAGGCAAAGGGACGAATGCTGTGAGTTGGTCCTATTGTGCTCCGGCAAAGTGATGGATCTCTGCTGATACGTCTCCTCGTAGAAAGCCTTTATGGGTGAGCCCGTCGACAGAGCTGCAATTAGAGACGAGCTGATTTGACTCAGAGTGCCCTCAATGTCATCACCACTACATGTTAAGGAGTGAGTGGACTTCAAACCTAAAATGGTTGCGTACATAGCTGAGAGAACGCAGGGACCCTTGTATCGGGACTGGCCTCATCGCAGCCCTTACTGTTTGCGCTGTCGTCCTTGCTCTTCACAATATTCACATTACTTGCCGGCTCGATCCTTCATTTCACATTGGTTCACTCTAGCAAGACGCGGAGGAGCATACTCTCGGCAAAGACCATGTTCGATATTATGGACGGCGATGACGACAACAGCAGCTACTTCTTGATCAACGGAGGGGGCACTATCATTTACGACATCTTCATCGGCGCCATTCAGACGTTCACCGGCTTGGCTTTGACCTTCGCAGACAAGCTCAACGACGCTTCTCAGGGTCTTCCTGGTCCTTTGGCAGAAGTCATCTTCCACGTTGGAGTACGGTTCATCCTCGGCATAGCCGTCCTAGGATCATTATCGTTCGCGTCGCTCCTGATGTCGATCAGTCTCTTTGGCCCGCTTCAGATGCTCAACGGGATGAGAGGACTCGGCTTCTTCGGCAACATAGGTCGGCGAAGGGTTGCCCGTGGTGGCGAGAATGGTGGTGGCGCAGTCGGTCAGCTCATGGTCATCATGATGGTGATTATTGGCACCGCCAATACGCTGAGGAGTGTGTATGGTTTGGTCAATTCGCTCGTTCAACGACTCTTGATCTACGTCGAGGCACAAATACTGGAAGTGAATCCCGACGAGGTCCGGAAGGCCAAGGAGGAAGAGAGGAGTCGGGATACTTGGCCTAAGCGGTGGATGAGGGAGCAGCGGTGGAAGACTAGGAGAGGGTGGTACGAGCTGGTCGTTCGGTGTCTTGCAGCAGCAAGGGGCAAAGCGAGGATAGCTTGGGAGAATGTCAAAGCGAGACTCAATCACGATGTGGTGGAGCTTGATTGAGGAGTGTTAGGTGTCGGGCGTCGCCAGTGTAGCTAGTCATTCCATACGAGATCATGTATCAGCTAGAGCAGAAAAGGTCAATCGTTCTAAGGCCTGGTGCGCAAATTCGCAGCTCAGCCCCGCACCCTTCACCACCTAATCGACACCTTTGCGCCCTCTCGAAAATCTGATCTGAACGGCCCAATCTTTCTCTTCTTTGCATGCGTTCTTTCCTTTACTTTGCTCACTACTACTACTAACCCCTTCAACAATTTCACTGCCTCGATCAAGCCTCGACCAGCCTCGACCACCCTCTGTCTCCTCATCGACAGGACATGCAGCTCTAGATGCGCAGCTAACAGCTTACGGACTTACACGCCATCTCCGCCCCCCAAGCGATCGCACGCGTCGACGCGTATTTTTTCCCTCCTCCCCCGCTCCTCATTTTCACCTGTGCGAAAGGCGTGTGAGCGGGGAGATGTCTTGCTCTGCTGATCCTCCTCTTCGAGATCGACGGCGAGAGCCCGAGACGAGCGAAAGCCGAGCCAACTGTTTATGCAATCCTGATTCTAGACCCGAAGAAGGCCTCATTTGGTAATGGCTCACCTCTCTCAAGCGAGAAATGCCGTGCAGCTTGCCTAATCGAAGAATAGAATGTGCGGCTAATCGCAGAGTCTAAATGGGGGAACATCGCTGAACGTCGATATCAACGTCCCATCACTGCGACCGTCTCTAGACCACGCTACCACTATCAACGTGGAGCCACCACCTCTGTGCCGCAACCTTCCTACAATAGTTCCGTATCTGGATTTTGGTCGATAGCCCGGAATATCGACCTGGACCGCGACAGACCGCGACTCATCTCGTTTCGGATACGGAGATTTGTTTACACATGAAACCCTCACTGCGCAACTAGTTCTATATTCGCAACTGGTCGACCGACCCTCACCCTCTACTTGTATCATCCAGGTTATTCCTCAGTCTGTCCACCGTTTGGCTCCAACTGTACCCACATCGCTTGGCGTCGAGATACCCAGACTTCCACCTTCGCCAGTACTCTACGGAAGATCGAGGTGACTACCTCGCGTAGAGACTGGACCAAATCGAAATGCCGCCCAAATATCCCTTTGCTCGCAACCATCCCGCCAATGTCGCCAGCAATGACCCGTCCAGCTCGACAACGACCCCACGTAGGAATCAGGTCGATGATCGGCCCATCGTCGTCAGCGCGTCGGGAATCGAGCAAAAGTCACCGGGAGTAGGTCTCACCGCCGACTCGCCTAGCACCCTACGTTCCCGTATCCCTTCACCCCGTAACCCTCTCGCTGGGTTCACCAACAATTCATCCTCGTACCCTTCCCCGTCGACAGTATTGCAGCAAGGCAAGAGCCGACTTCTCAGTCTGGGAAAGAAGAAGAAGAATAGCGAAAATGGCAGAGGATGGATGAGAGTGGACACAGAATCGCCGACAAAGGACACCACGCCCTTGACCGGCTCGAGGAATGGCGGACCTAGCTCTGGCGGCATATCGATACCTCGCTACAATGCTCGAGGGTATCCAATCAAAGAAACGGATAAGGGGAATGGGCAGTCTGAGTCGGGACACTCTATAGCGGCGTCATCATCCTCGCATACGGCAGGAGTCGATGGGGAATCGGGCAGACCACCTCAGAGGGATAGACGGCCTCTTCCGCAAGCTCCGGATACCGGCGTGAATGGGCTATATGGCTCTTACCCACCAGCACAAAATGGCTATAGCTACTCTCAGCCATATTCGCCGTACGACCCGTCTCCATCTGGCGACTACACGCCCAGTATCTATGCCGAGTCGGCATTCTCGGTTGCGAGTTATATCAGCGAAGGCAGTATGACCCACTTCAAGAAGTACGACGCGTTGAAGGAGAACTATTCGAGTTACAGTATATCGAGTAAAGGCGGACCTAGGCATCTGGGAGAGATGGTGAGTCTATTCAGCTCGTCTGGCTCGGGAGGGATTATCAACTGATATTCGGATTCTCTCAGTTCCACTTACCCGCAGATCCTACCACTTGGTCGTATGCTGGACCTGAGGCCGACGACGACTTTCACGATCCAGACATTGTCCCCGGGAAAAAGGTCAGACGGTCTCATTGTAGCTGATGTTGCAAGCTGACAAATTGGCTCCTCGTAGTCTCGAGTATGGTATAATCTGCTATCGGTCAGAGGGGCATCAAATATAGGCTGCCTGGCGCTCTTGTTCATCATGCTTGTCATGCTATTGTGAGCTCGCCGACTTGCCTAGATAGGAGACCTCACGCTGACTGCTCCTGTAGTGCCGGGTACCCTGTCATCACCTACTATACATCTTCTCGATTCCGTACAAATGGTGGATACAATTTGGGAGGAATAAAGTGAGTAAGGTGATGTTCACGATGCGCTCTGCTAACTCCAAGACAGTGCTACGGGACAGATACCCAACATAGGCCCTTTCCAGCTCATTGACCGCGATACGCCACAAGAGGCGTACTCGTTCACTAGCATGGAGACTGGCGAGACATGGGACCTGATATTCTCGGACGAGTTCAACAATGATGGCAGAACGTTCTGGGACGGTGAGTTGCGGGTTGTAACAGCCACTTGTGAAGAGCAAGTCTTCAGACGATATGCTGACAGAGTCCAGGCGATGATCCATATTGGCAAGCTGTGGATCTGCATTACTGGGCGACGAATAATCTGGAGTGGTGAGCTTCAGATTCGTTGTGGACGATACAGGAGGACTGTCTGAGCTGACTCGACACTCTAGGTATGACCCTCGTATGATCACAACCAAAGACGGATCTTTACGCATTACGCTCACGAACATGGTGACGAACAACATGAATTACACTGGAGGCAGTGAGTGCATAGGTGGAGGGGTAAGCTTTGTCTGACCTTGGCTTGTCAGTGATGTCGACCTGGAATCGGTTCTGCTTTACTGGTTAGTCGAAACAACGTCCGTTACGAAAGATGGGCTAAAAGGTTTGACTTAGGCGGCTATGTCGAAGCGTCAGTCCGGCTGCCTGGTAGCTCGACTGTCTACGGGTGAGTGTCAAGCAACGCAAGATCATGAACACAAGCTGAGCTTCTCCCCAGACTCTGGCCGGCCATATGGTCCATGGGCAACCTCGGTCGAGCGGGATACGGAGGTACTCTAGATGGTATGTGGCCATACTCTTACGACTCTTGCGACGTCGGCACCCTCCCGAATCAAACTATGAACGGTCTCCCGGAGATCGCAACGACAAGTGGACCTCAGCAATTCGACGGTTCCCTCTCGTATCTCCCCGGGCAGCGGTTGTCCAGGTGTACTTGTCATAGTGACACTACTCATCCTGGTCCCAAATTGAACGACGGGACATTCGTCGGCAGAGCAGCCCCTGAAATCGACATGATTGAGGCAGTCGTGAGTATGATCGTCATTCTCGTGGGGCGAGCTAACGAGGATAGGTGAATCACGATACTCTCGAGGGAGAAGTCTCGCTGTCAGGACAGTGGGCTCCATTCAATCCAAACTACTATGTGAGTAGTCCTCCCATTACACGTCCTTGATGATATGCTTACGCCTCCCAGTTCATCAACAACTCTAAGACATACGAGATCTACGACACACAAAACGTCATCATAAACAGTTACCAAGGTGAGTGCAGCGTCGACATAGCACGTCGAGTTTATATCGTGCTCAAATGGAACTATAGGCGGTGTATACCAGCAGGCAACATCGGGCTTGGGTGTCACAGATCAAGTGAGTTAGATCACATCTTACCCGCTCACTTGCCTTCTTTGCTGACACACTTGACAGAATTGCTAGTACGTCACGGTCTTCAATCGATCATAAAATCGCACATTCTGACCTCTTTATAGCGAGCACGGAACAGGGTGCTTCTCTAAGTATGGCTTCGAATATCAGCCAGGAAGGTGAGCGCCCTTGGGTCTCTCGGCAGGGAACAGCAGCTCACTCGTCTAGGGATGACGGGTACATCACCTGGGTCAGCAATGCCAAGAAAGCGTGGACCGTCCGCTCAGGAGGTCAGTGACATGATCAGCTGTACGCATTCCGATTCACTCTAGCTGACTATCGCTTTAGCTATGGGACCCAATACCGAAGCGGGAGTTGGTCAAAGGCTCGTCTCGGAAGAGCCGATGTACCTGATCATGAACCTGGGTATCTCCGAGAACTTTGGCGCCGTCGAGTAAGTGAATCTATCGGCACCAGGGGATCATACTGACGATCTGCAGCTACGAAGGTCTGATGGAACTATGGCCGGTGCAGTGAGTATGGACTCCGGGGTAGAAACAGATGATAAGCTGATTTTGGGCCTCAGTATGGACGTGGACTACGTTCGTGTTTACCGTGCGTGGTTTATGAGAAAGCCTCAGAACGAGCCCTTATTGACCCATCGCAGAGGATCCCAAGAAACGAAACATCGGCTGCGACCCAGCGGACCACCCTACGGCCGCTTACATCGAGCAGTGAGTAGTAGCCATCAGCTCACCTCCAAGCCAATACTGAGTGACCGTCATGAACAGCTTTGCCGAAGCGTACTCAAACCCGAATATCGTGAGTGTCCCGTCAGCTGCAAGGACCCCGTACTGATCATCTTCTTAGACTACATACGAGCAAGTGCCCAACTCCGTCTGGCCAAAGAATACGCTGGTCGATCAGTGCTAGACGGCGTCAACCGGCTCCACGGATTCGATGACCAGTGTTGATCTTTTGTCAAAGCATCTTACAACCTGTATCAAAATAGCATGCAAATCATCCTGCGCGTTTACTTCATGGTACGCTGAGATTGTGGCTCGAGGAAGTGGTCTGTGGACATTTGGCTGATCGCCAATACTGCCAGCCGCCAGTCTCATCAGGGACGATTCCGGGTGCCGAGCTAGCTCCTTCGTTGTTGTCGTCTACTGTGCTCGACCGCATTCTCTCTTTCACTGGAGGAACTGAAGTGTTTGGATGCTCCCGTTACCAGGCCGCCATCGTCGTTCATGATTGCATTCGTATCGTGTTCGACCTGGAAGCGTCTATGTGTATGCTATTTTTCGATCCTTACTCGTTCCCCAGAGTCGGGAAATCGATTCATGTACAATCCAACCCAATCCGATCCGTGTTCTGAAAATTCAGTAATATGCTATAGGACAAGGGAAAAAGATTCTATATCCCTGTCGATTGAACCCCGAACCACGACACCATTGCGACATCCGCTAGGCCTGACCGTTGGCCAATTGCTCCAGCAATGATGCCTTCTCCTGTGGGGAGAGAGTGTCGAGAATTCGTTTGAAGCCAGAGAATACACCCTCCTGGTTCGATGTGCTACGTTGTCGCGTCAGTATCGGTCTTCCTATCTGATGTAGAGGTGACTCACGCCCAAGCCGAGATCTGGTCGGCGCAGAACTCGTCCTTGACGGCCTGGACAAACGCCTCGACCTCGTCACCAGACTTCTCGATGAAACCAGCGACCTCGACATCCGACGACAGCTCGGTTGGGACAAACGACTGGAGCAGTGTCTGTCTCTCTGGGTATGTAAGGTTGGGGTTGGCAGTCGCGAGTTTTCGCATGATTCGCTGAGAGCAAGAGGTCAATATGCAGTCGCATATATGGGCAGGATGGGATACTCACAACTTCGGACAGCTTTCTTCGGAGACACCAGTAGATGGCCCTTCGCGAGTTCTCCCAGTCACAGGGGATGCAATCACCCTTGGCCTTCATTCGTCCACTTCGGTCGTCTAGGTAGTTCGTCAGCATCAACTCGTATGTAGCCTGCACTTCAACTCACGCAGATCGGCAAACTCGAGGGCAACAGACTGGTAGGCTGGTGCAAGGTGTTTCTCCCTTGCCTCCAACTTGGCGGTAGCAGCCGTCTTCTCCTCAGTCGATGCGTTGGCGTTTTCGACGGCCTTCTTGAGCTGAGCGTATTCTGGGTCGAGTCGAGCCATCGTAGCCTGCACCTTTGGCTTTCTGTATTTCACTATTGGCCGTTAGCGCTAGACTTGCAGGGATAGATTATCCAAGACTCACCCTCGACAATACCCTCTGGCTCCAAGACACCACCTCGCGACTCGTTGTCGACGTACATGGTCATGTGCTCGGGGTTGATGCTAGGGTCCAAGACGACCCAAGCACCACCTCGCAGCTCTCCGTTGGGGACCAGGTACACGACGACAGGGTGCTTGTAACTGCTCAGTCCGTCGACGATCTTGGCACCCTCCTTGAGGATGGCCTGGGCCATGTCCGACATTCCTCCAGAGAATCCTCGGAAGTTGGCGAAGATAATCAATGGCAGACCTTCCCTGTTGGCGTCCTCGATAGCAGTAGCCGTCTTTCTCGAACTGTCTGGGAACCAGACGGTACCGGCGAGCGAGACTCGGCTCTCGGTAGACGACTCGTTGGCAGGATCGGCAGGGTCGACTCGCTCAATGCTCCTCGTCTCGGCGGCGATGACAGCGACGGGGATACCGTTCATTCGTCCTCGACCGGTAACGATGGTCTGTGCCCATCCGCCTAGAAGGTCATCAGTACTTGCCCACCCATGCAGCTCGCATCACTTACCCATCGTCTCGAAGAAACTGCCATTGTCCAGGATACCACTCTTCCACGTAGGCGTTCCGTCGACGTCCTCGTTGACACCACCTAGGAACCATCGAGGGTCGTATGGACCCTTGGGCGGCTTGTAGTCGACGTTTCGGTCCCATGGGTCGCCAGTGGGCAGGATGGGGATAGCTCGACCTCGACGTTCTAATAGTTGGTCAGCAGCTGAACTTGACCTAGCCTGTCCAGTTCTAGGCTTACCTGGGATGAACATGAGGTAGTTGACGATCTGCAAGGCTCCGTCCAAATCGCTGGCGGCGGTCAAGTGGGAGATACCGTTCTTGTACATGATCTAGAAAGGGTCAGCTTGGTACTACGACTCCTGACAACTCATCACTCACCTGGGGACCACCCAATTGGATGTTGGACGTGTACACCTCCTTACCCAGGACCTTGTTGATAGCCTGAGCACCAGTGAGGATGATTGGCTGACCCTCGACCTGAACAACTCGCTGACCGAGTCGGACGAGGTAGGCACCGATACCGACTGATCGAGCAGTGACCATGGAGATGGTGAAAATGTCATCGTAGGCTCTCGAGGTCTCACCGGCAATGAGACCGGAGCCTCGCAAACACTCCACACCGAGTCCATCTTTGAGACCGATGATCGAGGTGAGCTGGTGTCGTCGCTCTCCGTTGACCTCGATCTCGTTGGTGATGACACTGCCGGGACCCATGTCGTTGAGCTTCTCGAGGTTCTCCGGTGTGAGGTACAGGTACTCAAAGCCCTTCTCCGGTTTACCGACTTCCTTCCAAGCGACATCGAAGAGACCCATGACTTCCTCTGCGAGACCGATTCGAGCACCAGAGTTGGCAGAGAGGTACACTCGTGGCAAGCCGTGCTTTCGGGCGTACTGGGTAGCCTTGTAGAAGTAGTCGTCTTCGATAGGACCGAACGATCCGATCTGGTAGGTGATATCGTTGGAGATGACCACAACTCGTCGGCCCTTGCTGTACTCTGGCGTCTTCATGGTGAAGACCCAAGCGACCATACCGCAGGTGTTGAGTCCCGGAGCACGGTTGACTTCGGTCATCTCACCAGCCTCGTCGAGAACCAGCTCAGTCGCAGTGAGGATCTCGGCTGGCATCTTGACGTGAGGCAGGTAGGTCGTGAGCTGCCTCCATGCCTTCTCGACAGCTTGTCTGAAGAGGTCGGGGAAGTCGTAGACGTAGGTGGTGCCGATGACGTGAGCCTGGTATCGTCGGGGCTGGAGCGACTCCTTCGTCGAGTAGGGGAAGTTGACGGGTTGCAGGTGGAATTGACCCTGGTCTCCGATCGATTTAAGGATCGCAACACCCTTCTCGTTGGTGACCTCCTGGTAGGCCTCGAACTTGACCACGAATCCAGAGACGTTCTCGATGAACGCTCGGATGGGCAGGACGTTGCCTTCGTCGTCCTCGATGACGACTCGGATCTCGGCTTGAGTGACTCGCAGTCGCCAGAGTCGTTTACCGTGTCTCTCGATGAATCCAGCAAGAGCCTCTTGAACATCATCGAAAGTGACGTTGAGCGAGTAGACGCAGTTGACGCTGATGTGGTTGCAGTCGGCCTGTCGGTACTCGGACGAGACGACCTCGAGAGTGTCCAGAATATCACCAACCAATCGATCCGTCTCCGAGATCAGGTACTCGGTCTGCTTCATGCTCCCGGTGAATCGACCAGGACGCAACAGAGCTCGAACGAAGAATCGAACATCAGAAGTGTTTTCTCGGCCAACACCTCGGTAGACGTGGATCTGCCTGTTGGACGATGGCTGAGGCGTGATCTTGAAGTTTGACAAACGTCCAAGTTCGAGCTGGTAAGCGAGAGCAGGCTCGATGTTCCTGATCGCCTCTTCCTCCTTCCACGAACCGTCGGCAGACTCTCGCAGGGTGTAGTACGCTGGGTACTGGTCCTTTCGGCAGACGACAAACGAGATTCGTCGGATACCCTTGCCAACGACCTGGGCGGCGTACTGGTTGGTGATCGAGTGGAACTGATGGTTGAGATCATCGTCCGAGTGGTCCTCGCCGTTGTAGAGACGCAGAGCAACGTTCATGACATGTGGGTGTCGGGCGTCCTTGCCGTACTTGTCAATGTGCTCGCTGTGGCTGAAGGATGGGTACAAGGCAAGTAGACCACCAAAGCCGGCTTGGAGATCGGCGAGTCGGTTGTAAGACGTCATGAGACCGAATCGAGTAGGCTCGGCCTTGGTGTTGACCACATAGCTGAGATCGCTCATGCTGGCGATTCGACTGAAGTCCTTGATGGAATCGACTCTTGGGGTGATTGGCTCGTTGGTAGATCCGCTCATCTTGAACCTCCAGGTGACGATGTGTGGATCGCCACCTTTGGATCCGGGCTCGTAGTCGAGGTGCATGACGTTGTAGACTCGGTAGGCTCGTCGGATGTAGACCTCCAGAGCAGCGAGGGCGACCCATGGGTCCTCGTGGTCGAAGAAGGTGCTGAGCACGTCGAACACGGTGTACCTAGAGTCGGTGACCTCCTTGAGCGAGTCGCTAGAAGGAAGTCGATGACCCTGACCAGATTCACCGTAGTAGCTGGTCGTAACCGACGACTTGAGGATGGACTCCAGTTGACTGAGTCGCTCCTCGTAACTGGGCAAACTGCCGACGATCATGACTTCCTTGGCTTTAAGGGCGATCTTGGCGGTGGGTCGACTGTCCAGAGCAGCGATGCGGCTGAGGGCGACGTTGACTCTGCTCTCTGGCAGCATGGCGGCCTTGGGCGACTCGGACTTGACAATGTCGAGAAGAGCAAGAACGAGCTTTCCCTTTGACGCGATCTTCGAGTGCGACAAGACGAGCTTGACGACCTGATCGAGGTCCTTGTTGTCCTCTCGAAGTTGCAAGATGACGTTCTCCTGAGTTCGCGTGGTGTCGGCGAATGGCTCCTCCACGTCGGTGAAGTAGTTGAGAAGATCAGCCCAGGTTTGCCATTCGTGGACTTTGAGACCGTATGCGAAGGCGTCGATGAGAACGGCAAGGGGCGAGATGGCTGCACGGACTTGAGCCCTCTCCTTCATCGGCACGTTCTCCTCGAGGAAGTAGTCGATTGTTCGTCGGAGCTTGGTGCTTGGGAATTCGAGTTGCTTCGATCGACAGCTGTCGACTGTGGCCCGGATGTCGGCTTCCAGCTTGGCGGGAATTCGACCAGACAGGGTAGACAGAACATCCTGAGCGTGACTGTATGGTAGGTCGTTGTCTCGCAATGCTGTTTCCACCACTCGCAGCGATGCGAGGACTTGAGCACTGTTGTCGAAACCCTGCAGGTTGTCGTACAGGACCTCGAGGTGCTCTCGGAGGCGCTGGTGGGGTTTGGTGCCGTATCGACCGTTCTTGAGCTCGAAGGTAGGGAGCATGCCCTCGAATGGCTTGGCGAATTTCACCTTGGTCGGGTCGTCAAGGGTGAGAATACCAAGTAGTTCACCTTGGGCGAGGGTTTGACCGGGCTGCTTCATGAATTGAGCAATACCAGACTCGCTGGCAGTGACTGGCATGATCATCTTCATGACTTCGATCTCGGCGTATGCCTCTCCAGTCTCGACATGGTCGCCAGACTCGATGAGATATCGGACCAGTTTACCTGGACTTGGCGATCGGAGCTGGGTTGGGTCCTGCTCGTCCTCGATCATGGTGGTCTTGGAGTCGACGGAAAGCACCATAGCTCCAACCTCCTCTCGCCAGTAGACGGTGTGCGAAGCTCCCTCGAGAGAGATCAGCAGACCACCATCGCTGAGGGTTCGGCATCCCACGAAAACTCGACCACCGTTGAGGTACAGAGTGAAAGAGTGCTGGGACGATTTCGCCATGGCGAAAGAGTATCGAACACCCTCGTTGATGAATTCGCTCTTGAAGAACGTCTGGAGAGTGTCTTTCGAAGGAACCTGACCCTTGTCGAGCACAGACTTGTACTTGAGCAGAGACGATTCGTAGGCCATGTGGGCTTTGACGACTGCTCCGCATACGACAGCGATGACTGGATCCGGTCTTTCAGAGGTCATACCCTCGGCGATCAGAGAGTCGAGCCATTGTGTGGTCAAAGTGTTGTTCTCGAACTCTGGCTTCTCGAGCAGCTTGATGAGGTACTCGACCGTGGTTCGGAATTCACCTCGAATACTGAGTTCCTTCAAGGCGACAACCATGGACTTCCGGGCCTCGGATCGCTCCAATCCATAGGCGAAGATGTGACCGAACTGAGAGTCGGCGTACTCGTGCAGACCACCGGCCGAGGAGACCGAGAAGTAACCCCAGACGTTGGAGTTGGATCTGAAATTCAGCTCGGTGAGATTACCAGAAGATGGCTTGAATCCGGCATCGGGGTTCTCTCCGGTGATTCGACAGGCGACAACGTGTCCCTTGGGCTTGGGCTTTCTCTGCCTATTGACAGACTCTGGGTCGGATCCGTCAAAGTCGATCTCGGTGATACCGTGGGGGTCCATGCCGTACAGGGTTCGGATGTCTCTGATTCGGTGGAGAGGGATACCCATTGCAATCTGCAGCTGGATAGCCGGAATGTTACATCCACTGACCATCTCGGTAGTTGGGTGCTCGACTTGCAGACGAGGGTTGAGCTCGAGGAAGTAGAACGAATCGTCCGAGTGGGAGTATAGATACTCGACGGTACCGGCGGAGACGTATCCGACCAGTTTCGCCAATCGGACAGCGGCCTTCTCCATCTCCTCGAACTTTTCTGGTCGAGCGATGGTGACCGGAGCCTCCTCGATGATCTTCTGGTGTCGACGCTGGACGGAACAGTCTCGTCCGAAGAGCGAGATGGCGTTTCCATACTGATCAGCGATCAGTTGAACCTCCAGATGTCTGGCAGATCCGGCGAGCTTCATGATGAAGATGGGCGAGCCTGAGATAAGTCAGCGAAGAGGATCTCCCTCGCACATCGTCACTCACCCGGTACTTCTCCAGCTACGGCCTGGAAGAGGTTCTTGAACTTCTCTCCATCTTCCACCTTTCTGATACCCTTTCCACCTCCACCTTCGGATGCCTTGATCATGACAGGCCATCCAATCTGTTCGGCTCTCTTCAATCCCTCCTCCCAAGTGTGCACGCAGGCGTCGTTGTATGCCTTGTCTGGGACCGTGACAAAGCCCTGAGGTGAAAGCATGGTGTCGGAAATGCCTGTTCCTGACCAAGGCATACATGGGACCTCGGCGTGTTGGGCGACAATGGTCGATGAGATTTTGTCTCCCAAAGATCGCATGGCTGATCCTGGAGGGCCGATGAAGATGATCTTAGAAAGGGCAAGTGTCTCGGGCAGTCGAGGATTCTCGGATGCGTGACCCCTGAGAGTTTGATCAGTATAGGCCCACGTCGTCTCTTGTCAATCGTAGCTCACCATCCGGCCCAGACGGCGTGGACGCCAGCACGCTCGGCGACGTCAACGATCAAATCAACGTTGGCGTAGTTGTTGTTGTTGGATCCTCCTGGAACCTCGACATATCGGTCGGCCATTCGGATGTACTCGGCATTGATCCTCAGATCTTCTGGAGTCGCCATGACAGTGAACTCGATCTGCCTGTCGGATCCAAAGGTCTCGTAAGACCATTTTCGGATTGATCGGATCTCCTTGACGGCGGCGATACCGTTGTTGGCGATGAGGACCTGGGGATATCAGACAGAGTCCATTGTTATCCATGAACCGACTCACCTTGGTGATGACGGTATGACCACCTTGAGCTCGGACGAAGTCGGTGACTCGGCCTGAGGCTGCAACCTCGAGAGAGTTGGCACCTGATGAGGAGTTTGGCGAAGCACAGAGCGATATTTGAGCGAAGCGATGGGCAGAGGAAGAGAACACAGACAGTCAGCTATATTCCCGAATCGAGACAGCATTACAGCGGGCACCAAGCACCCGCTAGCTGTCTGTAACACCGTCCATCACCACCACTCACCGACAAAGTGTGCAACTTTGGCGACGTCATACATGTCGTTGCTGCCAGTCGCCTGGGAAGCTACCTGGGACGACATGATGGTATTGATTTTGAGCGCTCCTAGCGCAGACTATCGGGGGTTGTTCTGTGTTGGTAGAGCGACCAGCGGTCGAAGCGAACCGATGAGCTGGAAGTGATGGAAATAGCTCGGGCAAAGTGCTCTCAAGCTACAAGTCTAGCTTCGAACGAGGTGTCAAAGCCACGTATTGGGTTGGGAGAATGTCCTTATCCTAGTCGCAAGAGGAGGAACCAGGTGAGGTGATGGGGTGTGGGAAGGAGGTGATCGAATACCAACCTGTCAACCTTGATCTACCCATAGCCATCCTCACTCACAAGGTCCGTCCTGGGGTGGTTGAAATATCCCCACCAAAATTGGTCCCGTCCGGTCTTCGGTTTTATCCGGTGCGATGCGGCAAGCGGCTGAAGAGCGGGATCAATCTATCAGCGCGGGTAGTTGAATTACCCCTGACGTTTCAGCTCGAGCCGATCGGGTGGCGCAGGGTGAGTCACCACTCAATTGACAGACTCAAGCTTACAGCCGCACAGCGGAGACAGTGAGGAGAGTTGTCTCCACATGATTGAAAAGTGGTAGTACGAGCCAGAGACCCCAGCTCACCTCGAACCCCCGCCTTCCGTGACCAAGCGCTCGACCCATACCGCATACTGCTGAGCATCGGCGCATAATGCGTACCGAGTCCGCATGACGCCGCGACTTCTCTTTGCCACTCGTAGATACTAGACGTAGACTATTAGGTGGCGGTTTGGTTGCCTTGCGAATGTTGAACCAAGCCAATCCTGGCCCTTGCCTCACATCCTCGACTATCACTTAACATTCATGGCGCTTTATAAATCTGTCGCATATAGAATGCATCAGGGTCCTCCAGCCTTCTGTGTCGGAACCTTCATTGGAGTGTGTCAAGACAATCACTAATAGTATTCTCTCATAGGCCCACACTCTGCGATGCATCCCCACAACCCTCGACATCCAACTTGTAGCAGTATCCTATAATGCTGAGTGTATGCATAGAGACATAGCGATATGTGCGTGCTTGACGACTTGGTCATCATCCTCGAGTTACCTCTCCCTACACTGAGGTCACTTGATCCTTCTCGCTCTTCAGCCAGACGCCTAATGCAATTGCGCACTGCCGATTGTGTGCACAGAACGGAGATCATAGGACGTGGGCCGTGTTGGGTGTTGCTGTTACCTGTGGTTCGCTGTACGATCCATGGAAGGCACATGACTGTACCCGAACTGGGGAGCCTCAGCTGCGCTGTGACCACCCGAAACGCGAAGAGCAGCTTGAGCGCTCCAAGGTGTTATCACAAAAGTGAAAGCGGGTGTTGCGCCTACTTGCTCCAGAGCTTGATAGTTCCGTCTAAGCTGCTGTCAGCACGGGATCGCAGTATCAGAGGAAGAGCTGACGCACCTGCACTGGCAGTCAACATTTCCTTGCCATTAGGCGAGACTTCCAGCCAATTGACCGCTTTCTTATGCGCCGGTGCGGATCCTCCATCCAACGGCTTAGCCTGAATCCACGGAGCCAGTCAGCGCATAACGAAATTCGCTGCAGGAAAGATACGCACGTCAAGGACGTTGTAAGCCCAAAGGTGACCGTCCTCATCTCCGGTCAGAACCAGCCCCTCCCCATATCCCCATGCTGACTTGTTCCTTCCTTGTTCCACCTTATGCCCGGAAAAGGTCTGGAGAACAGCGCCAGTGCTGCGATCGAAAATTCTGAGTTTGCCATCCGACGACGAGACCAGTAGTGTGTCCTTCGAGGAAGTCGGGGATGGCGCAATGGAGGTGATAGGCGAGCCGACGAGATCCTCAGTGACTTTGCCCATGCGTAAGTCGTATGCCCTGATATGTCCATCCAGGGAGCCAGAGATGATCTCCGGTTGAGACGAGGGTATATTGAGTGTGGTGATTGAGGATGTGGCTTCCTTGAAAGTCTGAATGGGATCCCGAGTCACGGCTCTGATGTTTCTGATCAGTTCCGAAACAGTTCGAGGGTCTATACACACCTCATATCCCACAGCATGATCTTCGCATCGAAACCAGCTGCAGAGCTCTTAGTCAAGTTACAGGCCGCGGAAAGTCTGGATCACCCACCGCTTGCTAAGACTTGTGCGTCATTGTTGAAAGCAACAGCGTTGATTTTGCCGAAGTGTCCTTGCAGCCTCCGCACTATCGTCCCCGAAGCGACGTCCCATACGAAGACCGTCTTGTCACCACCACAGGAGGCGAACTTGGCATTATCATGTGTGCTAGAAATAATCAGTTTGAATGTCCGGAAGTAATGTCCGTCCACTCACATGTCCAGGCCCAGAACCTCCTTGCCGTGTCCGCTGTAACATTTGATCTCCTTTCCTAGCGCAGGATTCCACAGTCTAATCGTCCTATCTGTTGATCCGGATAGGCAGTACTTGGCACCATGGTTGAACCGCACAACATTGACCGAGCCCTGGTGGCCTTCCAATCTGACCGGATATCAGATTGTGCGCAAAGATATTTTGGTAACTCACGTTTGCGTTAGACGCTTGGGATACTCCAACAGGTCAGCTCCATCTCGAGCCGGTGCCATAGCTGATGGGCCCTGATAACCTAGATGTTGAGCATGTACGATCGTGCATGCATGGAGTAAAGCAGGCGCAGCTGCAGTCCACCCCGAGCAACTTGATAGCAGATTGTCGGTCGCAGGCGTTGTTAGGAGGGAAGGAGCCTAACTGTGTGTAGCGGGTTTAGGCGCGGAACGATCTTGGTGTTTCATCTTGCCGCGCGACGAGATTGTCTTGCTTTTCAGAGCGATCAAGTCGATCACCACCAACATCGACTCCTCCTGTCATCGAGTGTCGCGTCTTGAGCATCTGCCCCATGGCAGGATTGTCCGTTTGAGCTGGCCGTACTGCAGAGGCCGATTTGCCTCAAGGCACAACCGTTACCATGCCCATCCGCAGGCTATCAGCTTCCCCTTCGCCTGCTAGTTTCAGCACTCCACCGCCTGCGAATCGCTACAGAGGCATGGCTGACTCGACAAACCAATCCTTCACATCCTATGATGCAGGGTCACCGGCAAGAGGAGGCGAGAGTGGTATTGGAGAGGGCAAGGTGATTGCAGCATTGGTTGGGCGGCTTGTGAACAAGGTGAGTAGATCATGACGTCGGAACCGATGGGTCGGGGCATGATGAGCTGACGGCATACTAGCTGCCATGCAACTCGGGTACAAGACTGAGTATCATGGAGGTCGACACAGGTGTCAAAGCGACGCTAGACTCTTTGCTCCAGATGTCAAGGATCAGATTGAGTCTCGTAGTCCAAGCCTTAGTCGGAGCTCTGGACACGCTTTCAAAGGTGGGCGCCAGCAGACTCTTTCCCAGCCGATGATGTACGCTGATCTGACGCTTAGTACTCTGCTGGCATATCTGCACACGAAGCACCGCTAGAAACACTGCATTCGCAGCTGTACCTCCTTTACGTCCTGCAGAAGTGCCTCTCCGCGTCATGGCGTCAATATGCCGAAGGAAAGGGACCCATCACATCTCAATTACCTCAATGCTGGCCAGATCCACCTGCTTTCGAGGAAAATCTCGCTCGGTACATCCTATCTGTCATTTCCATCTACACTCGGACAGTCTCTGCGGATATCATCTCGGTGCCCGGCACGTCAAGTCCCGCGCCGAGTCGCGACAAAGCGGGCACGGGTTCATCCACATCATGGTCGTCCCATCTGTCTCCGGGATCTGCTTCCAACGCGTTCGGCATCGGATTCCTACAGGAGCATTCTTCGAGTTCGTCAAAATCGGTCCTAGACGATGATACCGAAGAACTCCTATCAAGCGCATGCCTGACCACGGGCTCGGCCATCAGTCAGATCTCCCAACAACTAGCAAGAATCGTATTCCATCTCTCCTCATCAAATTGGCAGCATGTTATGTTCAAGCTCAAGACTCGGATAGCTCATCTTACGACTACGATAGAGGAGCATCCGGATTTGCTCGATTTGCGCCTGCTCGAATGGTCAAATCTCGATCACTCTAGGCTAAGCCAAGTGCTGCAGGAGCTGTCCGTGTCGTTCCTCCACATCAAACGTCCGGCTCAAGTTGCTATCGCACAAATATTCCGAAAGGCGATCTGGAACTGGATCGAAGTCCACCCTGGCGAGTTCAACAACCTGGTAGAGGCCAATCGTAAGATGGACGGAGGTGCAGACACGCTATTCGATGTTCTATATTCGGCATCTGATATCACCTCGACCACACACTCTCGTCGGACAAGGGCATTCTACCCCCTTATGGCTATGCTGCTGGTCATATGCCCCGACCTGTTCAAGCGTGCTGCCATGGGCGATATCGGAGGCCGGAGCGGAGGAGGATTGTCGAAAAAGTTGAACTTCCTGGAGAGTCTGCGGAAGGGGCTGGGATCGCCGAAGGGCTACGAAGCATGTGCTGTCAGCTACGTCGACTTTGCTCTCGCCGCATCCTATATCTCGCCGAAAAGTGGTCCTTCTGGTGTCAAAATGATTGTGCAGGATCTTCAAAACGAGCTGAAGGTGAGTTTACTGACATCTAGCAATGCTGATCATTAGCAGACTGCGCTTTTCCATTCTTCTCTGTCTTCCGAGATTGGCGATTTGGACGTCTTTGTGGATGGGCTAGTCGGCCTATACCATGCGGATCCCTCGGGCACAATCAGCTTGATGCTGTCGCACATGATGGGCGACGGCAAAGAGACCCAGTCGACGATTGCGATCAGAGCTTGTGCTCGGATATCCTTGTTGAGCACCCGGCTACCTTGGCAGACGACCATTGTGGACCTACGTGACAGGGTCGCAGCGGCCATCCGGGCAATACTCAAGGTAATTTTCGTACCGGATATATTCATTGCAAGACTGATATCTTTGTAGAATCAGATCAGCAGCCTACTACTCGACTGGTCTGCTCCAAAGCGGCCCCGGGCAAGTCCCGACCTACCTTCGAGCCACTGCGATCTCATTGTCGAGATTCTGGACCTGTACATGACAGATGTGCAATTCGCTCTCGTGGCACTAGCGCAGGGGTCCGACTCCTTGGCGTCGCTACTCCTGGCCATCTCATCGATGACAATATCGCCCAGTCCGGAAAGACTACGAGCTCAGTCGTCCAAGACGGCTGTGGCGTTGATGAAGAAGTTGAGTACGGGATCTGAGTCCTCAGTGACCGGAGCAGGCGGCGCGATGTAAGCTTCCTCCTACCCTTCCGGCAAGCTTCGTTGACACAATCGTAGTTGGCAGCTGTTTCTCGATGCCGGACGACAAGGATTGTTTGCCATGCAGAGCGACCATGATGATATCGCGCAAACCTTCAACGCGTTTAGGGATATGGCTACCGCCATCGCTCTGTTCTCGCACAAACACCCGGATGTGAGTCACCGTATTCCGTTCGGCTGTCGCGAGCAGTGGCTGACACCGCTCTTAGATACTAGCAGCTTCGCCGAAAGGAGAGAGCGCCTCGCTCGTTGGGCTTGTTGCCGTGCTATCAGTCCTCATATCACCGGACTTTGAACAGCTGGCACATACCGTACCATGCTTGACGGCCTTGACCACGCTCACCCTCACTGCCCACAAGACGTATCTACCTGGAGTATCGCCCGACGGGACCAATTTTGGCAGTCCAGAGAAACGGATCATGATGCGGACAAAGCTACTGGATACGCTGTCTAGTCTGCCGCCGGCGATAGGTGAGTAGCCCTCATAATAGAATGTCAGGAGCTGACACCCTTTCCAGGTCGACAACAGCAGCAGAGACAGTTTCGCAAGGTGTACCAACCATTCTCTGTTCCGACGACTGCCGGGATAGCCGTTTGGCTCGGCCTGGCATCGGTCGCAAAGATGTATACGGGCCGTATCAAAGCGACAGAAGCCACTTCCACCAACAAGGACCAGAAGCGACGGGGATTGGCACCCGAAATCGACGGATTGACAGAGGTAAATCAGTGCTTGTGGGAGCTGTCAACAGGACTGACTGGGTACATAGGGCCAGAGCAAGCTATGGCAGAATGTTGTTCTTTTCCTCGCCTCAACAGCAACGATATGCAAGTACGACTCTGCTCCGCCTCCACCTCTAGTGGAATATGTCGGCAAGGGTCTCTTACCCCTGGCTTACGAGGACCCACCTGGAGCCGACGTGGCTTGTGATGAGTTCATTCGGGAAAGCGTGGATCTGTTGGTCAGCGGAAGTGTTCACGTCCGGGAGACTATCAAGGAGGCCCTGGGGTCCGAGCTATCACCATCGCTGTCCTCGGTGATGATTGATCAAATGACAAAGTGAGCCATATTGGCCAAGATCTGGTGCTTTTAGCTGACATGTCTGCTCCAGGATCCTATCGCACTCGGTTGGCTCGTCTGGTATCGTCACTTCGGACACCTTCTCCACTTTCGTCGACCAAGTGCTTGCGGTGTTGCGCTCTACCATCGATCGAGCCAGTGCCGCAGAGTCGGCATCCTCAGCGCAGGTGGATCTCAGAGGACTTATCTCTCTGCTCCTGCGCTACATCGACCGCTTAGGTAGAGACGAATCATCCTCCAGGATCAAGATCAGATTCTGCCAGCTCATCGAGGTGCTGCTGGCCAAGAGGGACCGAGTGATCTTGGATGGCGAGGTACAGCTGCGCAATGCCACCCTAGACGCTCTTACAGAATGGTCTTCCGCTTCCCAGCGAGTGAGTCCGCCAGAACACCGCCAAGACTCAAGTCATATCTGACTCATCGCAGGACGTCGATGCATTTGACAAGCTCAACAAGGTTCATCGGGATCTGTCCCACGCGGCACTCAAAGCGATGGTGTCAGTAACGGATGGACTTGTGCTGCGAGCCGTGGGCGAAGGACAGGACTCGGTTCAACCTGCTGTCAAATCAAGGCTCTTCTACCGGATCTATGATCACCTGATCAGGATGCTGGAGAAATCGCAAGGGTTGGAGGTGAGCTCTATTCAGCTTTCCAAACGTCCAGACGCTCTAAGCTGACTCACCCATAGAACGAGTCAATCAAGGCATCATCATTTACGCCTAGTGGCCTGAAGGCTGGTCCAGACGATATCCCCGGACTGGCCATATCTGCACTGTCAAACTTGCTGGCTGGGAACATCGACGTCGGGCTCAAACACTGCCTGACTTTGGGATACCACGAGGAACCGGTCCTGAGAACCGCTTTCATGCGATTGATGACCAACATCCTCAAGCAGGGCACGCGCTTTGGAGGTCTGACTTCTCGACGATCTACCTCCTCGGCAAAACTCTACACTGAGATGCTGGCCGGTGACTCTAGCAATCTGGCACTTGCAGTGGCAATCGCGGAGACGTGCCCGTCGAACGAGGTGGACGAGATGTCGTCTTTGCTGTTCAGGCTGTTTGAGCAGAAGGGCTCGATCCTGGCTTTGGTCAAGCTATTGGCAGAGAGGGAGATTGCGTTGACCAGTGCGTAATTTCGATGTGCAAGCATCGAAAGTCGCTAACCGTCGGTAGATCACGAATCCGAGCTGTTCAGGGCGAACAACTTCACGACCAAGATCATCGGGCTATACGCCAGGACATACGGGTAGTGAGTTGCAACAGCGAGGCAAACATGCAGTTCTGGGCACTGCTGATGGATTGTCAGCAACTATATCAGAGCGACACTGCAACCATTGATCCACTCTCTGGTGGAGAAGCCAGCGGAGTGCTCGTTTGAGCTAGACCCATCGAAAGCCGCGCCAACCGATGATATCGAGCGCAATGCAGACCATCTTCAGCTCATGTGTCAAGCCCTGTTGGACCTCATATGCGCGTCTACGAGTCGAGTGCCAATGTGAGTGGACAAACAGTCGAGGAAAATCTGCAACGTCAGCAGAAGCTCATGCCGGTCGTAGCATGTTCAAAGCTTTCTGCCATCATCTATGGGAGGTGACGGAAGATCGATTCCCAGACAGCCGACACTCTGTCATTGGCTCATTCCTCTTCTTGCGATTCTTTTGCCCGGCGATCGTAGCGCCCGAAGGCATAGATCTCGACGTCAGCCCGGACACCAAAGAAGTCCGCCGTGCATTACTCTTGATCACAAAGGTGATTCAGAATTTGGCCAACAATGTGGTGTTTGGAAACAAGGAGCCGCATATGAAGGTTCTGAATACGTTTCTCTCCGAGAACATCCGTCAAGTGACCAACTTCCTGCTGAATTTATCGGTAAGTCGATATCCTACACCATTATAGCCTGTTGCTGACATACGTATCCAGGCCCGACCAAAGAGCTCTGACCTCGCTGCTGCGATACAGCGGTTCCAGGATGATGCAGAAAAGCTGTCAGATCCTGCAGGTGACGAGGCACTATTGTGAGCTGTCCGCTCCATGCAGCCTGGACATTGGGACAAGCTCATACCTCGAATAGGCATCGCTTCATACACAAGTACAACGCCAAGATAGACGCCAGTCTGCTCACTCTGCCGTCAACCTATCGCAGTAAGCAGAGTAGTGGAAAGGCCACAAAGGTCGATTTGGACGGTGCAGCAATCAGCCAGCGACTCAAAAGCCTCACGGATGCTACGGGCCCTCCTAGCGACCCGGCGACGTTCACCGCTTCTGCTCGGAGTCAGGCGTACGACGAGTATGTGAATTGTCGTCATCGTATTCTGCCAGTACTGACCTTACCTCAGCTTCATGCGTCATAACGCAGGGCGAAATACCGCAAGCGTAGAAAACGCGTTCTACGAAGGACCTGCAAGCCAAGTGAGTCGCACGATGGACCATCTGCTAGTCCCTGCTGAACCCGTGTAGAATGGACGTAGGATCTTCTACTTCATCGTCTCGAGAGTTGGACTCCTGGACTACAATCTTCTCGCCTATCATGTGTTCCAAGTAAGCTAACATGATTGGCTCGTAGTACCCAAGAAGCTGACTCGTCTTAGATCCTCGACAATATCACGGACTTCTTCGACCTGGTTATAGACTTGACTGATTTCTCAGCCTCGACGGAGCTGCCGATGACGTGGCTCAAGCGGTCAATACAGATGTGCCCACCAGGCATTCTCCCTTGCATCAACGTGAGTGATGTGAGCTGTGCATGACTAGGCGACTGATGTTATCTGTAGACCCTGGCGTTCTACAATCCAAACACCTATGCCAGACGCCGGATCAGGAGGATCATTGCAGACCTGCTCACAGTCGGTGAGTCTACCGTCCGCCAATGTCATCTCTGTGGAGCCAAATCTGAATTTTTCAGCTCCTTCCGTTGGCAAAACGGTCGTCGCGGCCAGTAGTCCAGCGGAGCTGGCCGAGTTCATCACCTTCAGCAGCCTCGCATTGCCGGAGTACACAATGGCGCTGGCTTATGAAGCCGAACATGTCTTCACAAATCTCCTGATGTTGTCAGATCACGAACAGCAAATCCCGGTCGTGGTCAAGCTAGGTCACGACTGTATGCAGATCGCCTCTGTGAGTCGATCGGAGTCGCTGCCAGATCTCATTGCTAATGTACGATATCAGTGGAGAAAGCAGGATCTCACTGGGAATGTGAAGTCGTACATCATCGACGTCATCCAACTCAAGGACATCGACGATATCCTCGCCAGTGGAGGTCTGCCCGGCGACCACCTGATAGTCAAGCACTCCCAGAATGAAGCCATCACTTTCATCTCTAAAAGTGAGTGTGATTCTAATAAGCCCATTCTGGTGCTGATGTCTCTTGACAGAACGAAATGAGATGGCTCAGATAGTCCGAGCTGCTCGCTCTCGCCTGAGAGACGGCCCATCCGACGAGAGGACGATTCGTCCAAGTGACGTACCCGGAACCTTGCTCAATGTCGCCCTGCTCAACTTGTCGGCCAACGATGAATCACTCCGCTTGGGTGCCTACAATCTCATCAACGAGCTCAGTCAGTTCTTCAAGTATGACCTCGTCTCGGGAGCTCTCAAAGTCTCAGGTGAGTCGATCGACACCTCAGGCTTCTGAAATGTATGCTGAGACGTTATCAGCGGGTCTCAATATACCGAACAATTCCTTGAACTTTGTGCAAAATCTCAGCTCGGCGCTCGCCAAGTCTGCCCCTCATCTCACTCTTGAATTGCTCAAGGAGTGGACCATTGGTTTCAACAGAGGTGATCTGGCTCAAAAGACCGCCGGTCTCCACTACGTCGGTCCATGGATCCTAAATCTCGAGCTGTTTGCAAAACCCTCTCGGGACGAGGGGATGCAGGCTGTGAAGCAGGTCGAAGAGATTGTCAGAGCACTGATCTCGGCTACCGTATCAGAGCGACGCGTGAGTCTGGGCCGCTGCGGATCCTCATATATCTGCTGACTAAAATTCACCCAGCGTCTACACCTTCTGATGCAGAAGCAAATCTGGCAATTGCTCGCATCTGGTCATGACACTTTGACGGACCTCGTCGTCAAGGAATTGCTGAGCACAGCAGTGGATGCTGGTCTGGGTTCGGAGAAGGCAGAGTGTGCCGCAGACATCCTAGTCTCCCTCGCTTCAACCGCCGTGAGGGGGAGAGTCATCGCCAAGCTCCGCAAGGTGAGATCATAGAGTACCGTATAGGAGAGATCGCTGATATCAGGATTTAGACAATTGCGCAAACATACCTCAAGCCCACGACCAACTTGCTCGACAGCCCTGCATGGGAAGAGATCGCGATATTGTCAAGGATGACCATGATGCTCACCTTCAACCCCCAATCCTCACTGGACGTACAGCTGTTCCTGCCTGAGCTATTCCACATCGTGACTCTGCTACTTGGTTCGGGACCCGTACTGGTGCGACAAACGATCTACGGCATCGCGGTCAACATGGTCCAATCCCTCGCAGCAACCACAACACCTGGTGAAATGGACGCCCAGGCATTGCAGCAGCTACTGGTCAGGCTGCAGATGCCGTCACTCGTTTCGGCTTTCGGGCTCGTCGCCGACTCGACATCCTTCGAGCTGATCGGTCTCCCGCCTGCCCATGGTTCCGAAGAGCATTTCTTGCAAGCTGTCGATAGGGTGACTAGCTTCCTGGCTGACCTTTTGGTCGCTGGCTCGGTATCGGAAGGTGAGTAAACTTGCCGGACTCAGGTCATGAGCTAACACAGTCATTGTCAGACTGCGCAAATGCATGGAGGGCGAGATGGATGGGACTAGTCGCTGCCACTTGCTTCCAGCATAATCCAGCCACTCAACCCCAAGCGTTCACCGTGCTCGGTCATCTGGCGACTGATGAAGTGGACGACGACCTGGTGTACCAAATTCTTGTGGCGATGTCGACGACCCTGGCTCACTTCACGGAAGGCGACAATGTCCTCTTGATCAGCATGTTGCGGTGCCTGTCCAAAATCATCCCTGGGTTACTTCCGGAAAGTCGATATCCCGGCAGTCTGTTCTGGCTGGCTATTGGAGTGCTCCAGCTCAATTACATACCGCCCTTCTCCGCTGCCCTGGAGCTCCTGCAGGTTGCACTCAAGTGCATTGTGGCTCTGGCACCTACGACGCCGCTCATTAGCCTGCTGTTGACGACTCGAAACAGCGTGGGCGAGCCGGCCGGAAAGCTCGACCAAGTCAGTGGTGTCTCTTTCGACAACGATATCTGCTTTTCCCTCGTCGGAGTCATCTTCAAAGGCCTTCGACATCCCTCGATAAGGGATCTAGCAATGAAGGTCCTCATGGAGTTCTTGCGACTATCCGCCGCTAATACCCTCGATCCGGATTCACAAGGTCAGGCAAATGGCGCGGATTGTTCCAACGATAGCTCGCGCCGAGGAAGCAAGAAGGACCTCGTGCCTGAAGACAGCGTGGCGTTCTTCATGGCTTTACTACCTGTTGTCGCGGGCCAGCCAGAAGAGCTCAAGGCTTTGTTCGCAGCTGCGAATGTGGAAATCCCAATATCGGTAGCACGAGATCTTCCGAATCTATCGGTATTGCCTTATCTCAACCTTCCGTGAGTCCACTCTTTGCAGACGTTGCGCTGTTGCTGATACGGAAGTAGCGACAACTCATCCGCGCTTCTCCTCATCACTCTCGTCGTGACAATCTTGAACAATACTGTCGGCTCGGAGAGTGAAAAGATCGTCTTGTATAGATTCTTGGCGGACGCTTCTGTGGAAATGCCCGAAGTCGTGGCTATGGCGTAAGTACAACTGCGTCAATGCTCTTGTTGTGCTTGCTGACCACTGTATAGCTATGACTCTCTGATACCCCGCATGACGGCTGTTCTGGCGACTACTACCACCGTTCCTATAATCACTTCTATCACCACAATACTCAACAAGGCCATGGTCGATCCCGCCTACAGCTTCCCCCAGAGCAGTCTCCTAACATCGGAATCACACACGTCTCTGCATCACAGGAGTCAATCGGGCAGTGTGAGCTCGCACCCTAGTATAGGCGCTGGAGCCCGGGAGCAGCTCCTGGAGGATATGGGTATGCGTGGATTGAGCGAGTTGACTTTTGTCAACGTCAAAATGGATCGGTGAGTGGTCATGCGTGTCTCATGACTAGGCGATGCTGACAGCGAGGTATAGGATCACTCCGACGGCGAAATGGGTCGCTGCGTTGATCGACTCTTTCACTGTCTAGGGGGCTCTCGACAATGACTCGTGACCAGAACTGAAGAACTTGTATAATGACCTTCCTCTTGAACGATAAACGATATTTGGATCATGTTGAGACGCTTTTAATGATATAATTGGAATGAATGCAGTCGTGTTATCGCACAAATCGTTTCACATTACGGCTACAACATGACTGCATCTTCTATCTCTCTGCTTCGCTTTCCGTACCTTACACCTCCAGGATGCCCATCTCCCTCCATTTTTCGCTCAACTCGCTCACGCCCTGGCCCATACCCTGAGGCGTCATGAGATCTTTGATTACTAGCAGGTCAAACTCCTTGCCAAAAGCGAGGAAGTGAGCGAAGAGGGAGTTGAAGTGGGCTTCGATTGAAAGGTGGAGGATCTGCTCAAAGTGTGCGTGGTAGATATGAGCGAATATCCTGAAGAGGTGTTTGTATATGTGTTTGGCGGTGTAAGCGAACGAGTTTGGGAACTCCCGGCCTGACGAAATCGTCAGCTTCATAGCCTCCTGCTCCTGCTGGGGAGCTCACCTGACTTTGTGGGGAAGACCGATTCATCGTCAAGTAGCTTCTGCAGCCATGACATGACGAAGTCGATGTAGGTGGGGGCAGGTAATGACACCATCTTCTGATTTTGATCCGGCCACAAGAAGTTCAGTCTGTCGATTCATGTTAGCTTCTGATATACTTTGTAGTAGCAAGTTTAACTCACGTCGGACCTGCCGACATTGAAGGACAGTGGTTGAGAGTGCAGAAGTCGGTCAAAGCGCCATAGAAGTGATTCAAGTTGTGGTAGAAGTCGAACACTAATGACTATGTCAGTACGGATAAAATCAAACGAGCAATGATACCAGCGATACGAAAAGCTCTAGTGGTATCTCGCTGTGTCTCTCCACTCACAGTTGACGGCTACCCATTCGTTCACGTCGACATACTTGGGCGGAGCGACGATGGTCTTGAAACTGCCTTTCACCAGAGCGGCCTTGACGAACGGCTGGCATAGGTACAATGGCTTTGGAGCGGATGGACTTGGCGGTGCACCAGTGAGTTCCGCTCCTGGAGACGGTAGAGGGTCAAAGAAGCCATTCTGACCACCTCCCTGTGGAGCGTTGATGGGTGAACGCTTGGGCGCTCGTAGACGGCTGTAGATAATCAGCTACGACCTCCTCTGCCTCATGTGAGGGATCCCCTTAGTCATGCCGGCCGAATATACTGCACAGGTATATCTCTGCTTGTAGCGGAGTTCGACTCACCCTATCGAGTTGAGAAAGCCGGACATCGTTTGGAATAGGGCAAGTTCAGGTTCCGACGCTCAGCGCCTTGGTCGTATTGTTCGTTTCTTTGTTCGTGAATTTTCGTGCAGGTCGTATCGGTTGATTCCACTCTGGATCTCCTCGCTATCTCGTTTGCAATGTCCGCTTTCTTGTCGTCGCTGAGAAGTTGGTCACCATCGAGTTCCATGCTCAGCATCACCTCGCGATCGCGCACCCCGCGCGACGCGGTGGATGCAACTGTGACGTGTGGAGCAGGAGGACGGAAGCAAATTTATCTGGTCGCCCGACATCCTCCTCCGGACCTCCAGGCCCAGCACCGTCGGTCCTTGCCTGTCTTTGCTATACGGTAACTTTGAGGTAGCTTGTAAGAAAGCAAGGACTACGAGTTGCAGCGACCATTCATCAGCAGAGGCTCAGCCTACGATCACCGGACACTCTGGACAATAGCTAGAGAGAACGTAGGCCTGCAAGCGAGGATGGTGTACATCAAGAATTGGACGGACTTCGAGACAGTGCGTTAACTGTCGACTTCCCTTCAAGAGTCTGTCAAGCTAAACCGTTTCAGGCCGCGTCGGATGTTTACAAGAATGCACCAACGAGGGTGTGTCAACCCAGGAGCTACGGAAGTGTATGACTGACACTGAGATCCTTCTTAGGCCAGATACTCAGTCAAATTCGTTCAGAAGACGGGACAGCTAGTATTGAAGGTGACGGACGACACGACGGTGAGTAACTGCGTGTATCGGATCTAGGCTTCTCCGCAACCGATACCTTAGGCCTCGAGGTGCAGTGACTGACGCTGTCCTCCTAAGTGCATCATGTACAAGACATTCTCATCCATAGTCCTCAACCGATTTGAAGCCTTAAATCTACGCCTACTATCGCAAATAGCCAATGTCAAACCAAAACCTCGCCCCTCGATACCGGTGCCGGCTGGAATAGAACGAGCAGGGACACCAATGAGAGCAGGAACACCAGGTGCAGAAGGCGATGACCCGATGGAAGGGAGAGAAAGGGCAGGTACACCAGCAGCGGCACAGACACCGGGCGGTGCGGGCGCTGGAGGAAAGAAGAAGAAGAAGGGCAAACGGTGATCACAGGTGTAAAGGGCTCTGATAAGCAATGCATTGTATAATAAGGCAAGTATCGATCATAAAAGGGAGACTCTGTGACACCTGAATACGATGTTGGCGAGGCGGAGGACATGGTCCACTCGCGAGGACAATAAGCCTCTTTGAGGTCTTCGAGGCGGACACTCATTCCTGATCAGGCCTTGTCCGACTTTGAGAGATTCCTCCCATCACTGAAATGGCAAGCTTTGAGCCCGAGGAGTGTAGCTCATCCCCTCTTCGTCTGTATTTGCGATGGCTCCGCCATAGATGCAAAACTGGGATCCTCACTGACTGGTGTATTAGCATTCAGTCGAAGACCTATAGGTTCTGGAGGCACTGACCTGATGTCGGCGAAATAGTCCACAGTAAAGTCGAGGGAGTGAGCGATGTGTCTCCCCTATAGCTTCACCTCGTCAAGGGCCCGCTTGATCTGCTCTCCATTCTCCCTGACCGCATCGATTCTCCCGCCCAGCCTATCGCCCTCTCCTCTGTCCATCTTCAGGATATTCTGCCTCATGTCCCTTATATAGGCCTTACTCAGTCCTTGACTCGCCTCGTGATCGCCGCCGGAGGGTGTATATGTGTCGAGAAGCTCCAGAGCGGATCTCTTCGGCTGAGACGTTGCCGTGGATGTATTGGAGCTTTGACGGCTGCTGAGCGTCTGAGGAGAGAGATGTCTGAGAGCGACAATGTCGGATGCCAGCTCAGCCCGAGTGGGATGAGCCATTGCTACTGCCGTGGAATACTAGAGTATATATCTGCTCGACCCAGGGGATCGACGGACAACGGTAAGTGGTCAGTAGTGTATCGTTGCCGGCGCCGCTACTGATGGGAGCCACGTGGTTAAAGTCACCCACGGTTGTGTGTCCGGCAGAGGCCGGCGATCAACCTGAACAGTGAACTTGGTCTTGAGCCGCAGGCCCGCAGCCATCGCGGTTGGATCGTTGTTGGATCGCGATCTATCGCGATGATACTGCTCGAGACCATCCAGTGTTCTAGCGTACCCGGTACCGCAACGGGGAATCTAAGTGCGCAGCGACCATTTTGCAAATAGATCAAGATGCGCGCACTTACGCATCTTTCCGTCGTCCGACAATCGGAGCTCGATGTCTTCACCAAATTGTCGATGTCTCGCCTTCTCCTCGGTCCTCACTCAATATGACTTCTCTTGCGACACATAAGCCCAGCTGGGGTATCCATACTCAGTCCTTCGGCATGTCCTATCCTCAGCGGGTACGACAATGAATAGGGGTCGGCTGAAGAAGGGGTCGGTTCCTTTCACGCCCAATTCCGCTTTATTCAATCATTTCGTTGCCTCCTCAATGCCTTGAAAAGCCGAGCGGTCCGCAAGTATACCATCCTATGTCACTAGCACTCATATTGTACGGCTGACACTATTACGATATAGCTCGGAAACAGGGGACTGTATCTGGACAAGCCCAACCTCGGTATATCTGATCGCACTGACCGCCTTACGCCAGCTTCCCCTCTGTCACAGGCTCCCAGTGAATGCAGAATCCTCGGGGTACCTAGGTTTACCCTATTGACGCTCATGATGATCAGCCGCACTTCCTAAGTTGCCTTACCGCTCAGCACCGCCTCTCTGGATCACCTATCCGATCGACCGTTAATACGCACCAACAACAGACAATCGCGGACTGATCAAGAGTTTTCCAGTGAAGACATCCTTTGATGAGCCTGGTCAATCTCTCGTCCTGTTGATTAAGGAATGAAATTCAAAGGAGCTTGCTGATCGCATCCAAGGGCGAGACTTAATCCATTCATCACCGTTGATGCTAGAGTGGACCACGACTGCAGTGCTAATATGTGCATATGCTAATACATAGAGTACAGTCGGATGTGACCCTCTCCAGTTTTCAGTCATACATCGCGCAATGGGACTACTCAACTTCTCCAGCAGCGAAGAATCACCACGACAACGAGTGGACGACACTGAAGCCCTACTGGGGAAAGATGCCGTTCCACAGGAGCAGCAGCCTATCACTCTCCCGTGGACCAATTGGAGCAGACGCTCATTTGTAGCTAGCAAGCTGGTAAGTGACGGCGAGATCTACCCATTCCAATAATAGTGCCAATCGCTCACCACTATATCCAGGCCTGGATAGTCGGGTTGATCATCTGCGGCACTTTCCTTTCCCATGCCACGACCCGATGGCGTATCAAACCATCACCATATGCGGATCTCTCTCTGGTCCGTTTTCCTACCGAGTACTCCCGCATGTCACCCTCATCTCAATCAGCTAGCCAGTGGCAGGTCGACGTCACGACTCTGACTCGCTTCAGCCCTTCGCCTCCACCTCATACCCTCACTCGACTCGCTTGGGTCGTCTTTGTCTCGCCTGACCATGTGAACCACTACGCGGAGACACTGCAGACCTTATCGTGCTACGCCGCCCGTCACGGAATATCCCTCTACATCGACTACAAGCTGCACGATAGTCGGCAATCCACCCTCAAAGCAAGGCATTGGAATGTCGCAAAATACCTGCGGTACCACCAGTGGATCATCGCAACCGACGCCGACATCTTTCTTGCCAACTCAGCAAAGGACATTCACTCCTTCATCGACAAAGCCGATCGGGATGGTATTGACTTCATCCTGTCCGATCGAAATTGGGAAGTCTGTGCATGTCTTTACTTCGTCAAGAACTCGGCAGGGGGTTGGCACATGCTTCGTCAGTGGTTGGCCTGGCGCCCTAGTCGATCTTACACCCCGAATTGGGACAATGGCGATCTCATGGAAATGTTCGCCGCCGCCACCACCGAAGGGAGTCCCATACTACACCCTAGCGGTCTGGGCAGGAACACCGAAGAGGCTATCGCCGCGGCCGACATCGACAACAGAGACTGTATCAACACAGGCGACTATGGCCGCTTTCCCGGGTGTATCGTGCCAACGTACTTCGATGCTGGCCGCTCGACGATTCCTACCAAGCCGTATTGGGACACCGAGCTGTTTAGCTGGACGAACGAGACGGTACACATCCGAGTGTACAGAGAGTACGGCGGACTGGTCAGAGATCACCCACAATCGGAAAGAGGTGCTCCCGCTGGCTATCTGAGCGGAGACTTTCTGTATCACGCATTGAAGACCGGAGAAACGCCAGGACCCGAGGCAGTCTTGTGCATGGGTATCGAGTGGAAATACGAACCAGCGTGAGTTCGCTCAAACCTCGCTCTATCGCTACGAAGGGAGCTAATAGCCTCTCAGCGCCTCGCTGGACGACTTCGCGGCCTACTTGGTGGAGCAGGACCGCACGACGTGGTGGGCAGGATGCTGGAGCAAAGAAGGAGAGGATCTATGTAGAAAGCAAGTCGAGCAGAGCCAGACCGCTCGTAGACTCATGTCCTAATTGAGCATGAGATTTTCATCTGTGCATGTAAATACACAATGACTACGGGCTTTGGCCTGACACATGTGCATTCAGAGCGAATCGAGCGCGCTTCGCTCGAGCCAATCGGTCTCCCTCCACTTCAGCTCTTTCGGGGCGGACACAGTCAGCGCAACCACAAGTAGTCTACGAAGGAGGCCTCGAGAGACTCACTGATCGTCAAGACCCTCCCAGAATCCATCGGGCAGCGGTACTCCTCTCTCGGCGACGAATTCGGGATTGTCGAGCAGCCCAAGCTTTGCTAGAACCGCTCTCGCTTTAGGAATGTCGACCATGACTCCGTCAAAGAGGACCACGTTGCTCCATCGAGTCTCTCTACGAGGCTCGTATTCGGTCTCCGAAGCAGTTTCGTGCCGTTGAATGACACCTCCGCGCAATGGTGTTCCCCCCTTGAGGTCAGAAAGGCTCCTCCAGATATCAGGTTTACCCAAGTGACAATACAGCCAAAGTACGGAGCATTTGCGAAGAATCTGAACCGTTCTCCCAGAATGAGTCGGACCTTCGGTGAAATATGAGCGGAATGCTCCATAACACTCTTCTCTTCGGTTGACGCCATCACCAGACCCGGTGGTTTCGGACTTTGGCTCCTTGAGCTTTGAGGGGTCATTAAAGTCGACATAGACGAAGAGCAAAGCCGAATGCTCGAGAAAGATGGTCGGCTCGATGACATGATTCGAAGCAGTGGGGCGGTCATGATAAGGCAGACCTCCGGTCATCAGGCGCAGGACCACCAGAGCAGGCAAACGTGACAAGAGGAGCGACTGCAGCAGGTTCATCAGAGCGCACCAAAGACATCTCAGGGCTCACTCACTTTCACTTGTCCAGGTTGGGTGTAAACATCCACCGCTCTCACCGACAACGTCTTCAGGGTCGAACTATCCAGCGAGGGGAAAGGTATATCCAGAGGCCGCGTATACTGATCTTCCTCGATCTCGGTCCAAACAAGCGATCTCAGACTCTTCAGATCCCCCAGATGCCCGGCAATAGTCTTGGTTGCGAGTTGGTACCTCTCAGCTTCTGATATTGGTTTGACCGAATGATGAGAGCTATCATGGGAGTATTCCGAATCCTCGGATGGAGTGGGACTAGAAGGGCGGAGTGCTCGGCGTGGACGACCTCCAAGAAACGGAAAACACCTGGAGATGTGGTGGTGAGGTGAGCAGGTTGGCGACTGTTTGCAAGCAATGCAGCGGCAAGCCCTGCAGATACACTTCCGTCAAGTTGAGCGGTGGTCCAGGATACGTAGTAGCCCAATCGCCAGGAGAGTGAAACCAGAGGTCGCCGAAAGCCATGCGTAAGGTCTGAAGCCTTGTTGCCGATCTGAGTAGGCGGGGTAGCCAATCCTGCCATGTGAGATGGTCTGGCCAAGGGTGGAAGCGGAGATGCCTGAGCACCGGCATGTTTTCAAGTGAGGACAAGATGGGTTCCAAGTCTTTTTCCTGCAGACTCGAGCGCTCCGCAGGCGTGGAGATACACACATCCTGGAGGTTGCCATTGACGAGGTCCAGGATAGACGCAAGATCGTCTTTGTTGCCCGGAGTGATGTGACAAGAAAGCTTTTTGTCGAGGGTCGACCTCTTGTGGTGGGATATGGCTTGGTGGGCTTGTCCTGCAAGATCTCGCAGGAGTACTTGCTCTTGACACTCCTTTTCGTGCTCGTGAAGAACGAACCAGCGCAGTCGCTTACCGCAAACCAGACAGGGTATGACCCCTGGGTCCACGTCCTCATCGTTCGTGCCGTACTGGTAGTGGGACGGCACACTAGTGTAGGCGTGTTTTGTCAACCTGCGGAGGTCTATGGCCATGTGAGCGTAGAGATGCGATTCTGCCACCGATTTGAGCTGTTTTGAGGCGACAGCGAGGTCGAGCAGATCGTTCTGATCGAGTTCGACGACGATTCGGCCAATGATCTCATTCGGGAGACGCTCCAGGGAGTTGAGAGTGTCTGGATGATGCAGCGATGTCGCTTCCTCATCTACAGCCGACTTTGAGTTGGCAGATCGGGCGTGACCCCCGTGGTATCGCCAGCTTGTCTTTCGTGAGGAAGCGATGTCGTTTGCAGTGGGGAGGACCGCATCGAACAGGCTGTAATTCTTCTGGAGTCGACCGTGAGACTGAATGCTGATCAAATGGAAGGACGAGAGACCAATGTCAACATGAATGAGCTCACGCTTGCCTTCAGCAGTGACCACGGTCCATCAACCCATTTCCCGAACGGACGATCGGGACCACGAGAGTGGAAGGTAGGCATGACAAAGCTTTCCCACGGTGCGGGACTCTAAATGTCCCCTTCTGGTCTCCGGAGCCTGGAATCCCTGGATAGCCTTAAAGCGCAACACACGCCTGGGCGCTTGGCTGAGTTTAAGCCTGGAGCCTGAAGTCTTGGAGGCTCATCCCCTCCGGCTAATATTGAATGCCGTAGAAGACCGTAGCTGCTGCAGCTGGGCTGATAGCGATTTACATTGGCTATTGACCGGCTTGAGTCCTTGACCGATCGATGATTGCGACGATATCGATTTGGATGTACTGGAATTTCGAGACCACGGCGTATCACCAAAAGTGAGTACCTGTACTCTGCCCCCCTGGCGCTCGGCAAAACTAACAGTCCAGCGGCCCAGCCATGCATGAGATGCCCGGATCGACTACAGCCCTGCACCGGTCGACAATGTCTCCGACTCTCCGTATGACTCTAGCGAGAGATCCTAGGGGCCGACTTACCTCCGACCATACCCTCCAGGTGCGACTCATCGTCAGGCCCTAGCCATATGAGATATCAGTAAGGGCAACAAGTTTTTGGCAAAGGTACTTGCTCTTCGTCGAAACTGGTCCAGAAGCCCTCGGATAGCGGGATACCTCTCTGAGCCTGGAAGTCGGGGTTGTCGAGATGTCCGAGAACGCTGAGAACTCTCCTTGCCGTGACGACATCGACCAACACCCCATCAAAGACCAGCACGTCACTCCAACGTAGGAACCTCCGCCACAGGTTATGATTTAGTTTCGGGGCTGCGTAGGTCGAACGCACGCTCCCCGGCAGATCTGGATCTGCTCCATCCCTTCTCTTGTCCCAAGAGTTTTCGTTGTAAGGCCAAAGGTGCCGTTGTTCTCTACGTTTTCGAAGGATTTGTATCGTCGTTACTGGTCGAGTCGCATCGTAGGAGCTGTACGAGCGGATCGATATAGATGTCTCCCTGTCCCTGTTGGCCAATCGATCGGCACTGGTTTTCTCGGACTCATATTCCTCGTCGTCTTCAACGCGGGATGGGTAGTACCAACCGACAAACATGACCAGCAAAGCCGAGTGCCGTAGGAACACGTCTGGTTGTAGTATGGAGTTTGCGGCGGCAGCCCGTTCTTCACCGCTCCTGATCTCGGTGATGAACTGCAGATGGGTGAGAGCGGGAAGATGTGGCACGAGGAGGGACTGCAGGGGTGTTAGCGCGATTCGACTGAATAAGCTAGAGCTGGCTCACCTCTATTTGTCCTGCTCGAGTATGTTGTTCTGTAAAGAGGATAGATAATCCGGTCAGAGTCGTGCTGGCTAAACAAGGAAGTGACAAGTCGAGTCTTGCTTGAGACCCGTGGGAGCGATCTTCAGTCCACGTGAGTGACTTGAGTCGTGGTAATTCGCTCAATCGTTCTGCGATGGTCCGCATCGCTGATAGATATGTCGTCCTCTCCGACTGCAACACTGCAGCGTCCGCCTCTGAATCGCCCTCCGAGCCCGAATCTTCTGAGTCTTGCGTGTCAGTGTCGACATAGCGCCACGAGATCGAGAAGGTTTCGAGTCGGGGCGATGAGTCGAGGACATGGCTGATTGTCAGCCAGCAGGGTATTGGCACGGCGTCCAGGTGTATCTCGGTGAGGGGGAAGGTTGTAATAGGATACGTCCTGTTCCAGTCGCCACGAACATTGAAGCTGGGCGGTGAGAAGGACATGCGCAAGGTTCAAAGTCGTGCCAACGGCTGCAATATCGGTAGAAGATCGTCCAGTAGATCCATCTTTTCCAGCCAGAAGTGGAACCCAAGACAAGTCAATTGCGAGCTTCTCTCCAGCGATGCCAAGATGTGTTTATAGCCCGAACAGTCCCCCCGATATAGACAGCCTTGACATTCGAGGCGACGCACTTCAAGATCGATTCGACGGACTGGATCGTTACACCTGTGATGTAGCAGTCGAGCTTTCTGACCAGTCTTGGCCTCTCGCGAAAAGGCGCAGCTTTGCACGATTTTGCCGAGATCTCCCCTATGTATGTTCTGTGTTGACAATCTTGCATATGATTGTCGAGCTCAAACCTGGCGTATCTCGCCCCGCAATCTGAACAGGGCCACATAGCCCATTATTCTTCGTCGGTGCGATCCGGCAGGTCGCTGGGCACGTAGGTCCTCCTCCTCCTCCTGCGAAGGCCTAAATCCACGTGGTCGTACAGTCGAGCCTCTGCAAAGGAATTGAGCGACCGCGAGCTCGCAGCAAGAGTGACCAACTCGGTATTGTCGAGAAGCGCCGTGATCTGGCCGAGTATCTCGACGGGAAGACAATCCAGCGCGGTGCGAGTGGATGGATTGGTCAACGGCAACGTCGAAATGGCGGGCTCGGCGTTTGGTCCCCTTTTCGATAGGCCGGGCATCGTGATCTGGGGATTGGCGAGGAACTTTCGGCAACCGGTACAAAGATAGGCTGTAAAATCGATATGGTCAGATGCTGCCGACCGACTTGATGTTCACGAGCGAGAAGCCGGTGCAGCGGGATGTGAATATGAGTGAGGGAGAGTCAAAATGTCTGTAGATGATACCGCGCTGCAAGTGAGGCAATGTGAAGCTGCACAGCTCGATAGCTGGCTGGGTGTTGACAAGGTGGTCACAAATCACAACACGGCACTTCCGGCCGATCCGGCGGACACGCGCCCGGACCGCGGACACGTCCGACGTCCGCTCTGAGTCTGAGCAGGTCTGAGCTCTAGCTAGCTACTTACTCGAGTAAGTACTCTACTCAAGATCACCAGTTGGATGGCGTTTAGCGAGCTGAACAGTAGCAAGTGGCAGCTGCTGGCTCTACGCTCTCCTCATACTCTTGATCTTGATTAGCTGTAGTTGTAGCCCGCCTCTAGGCTCTACGGCAGGGTTTCGCGACGACAAGCATGAAAGAACTTGCATGATAGTCGTTCACGATGTACATAAGCGTCTGCTTACGAGCGCAAGTATCAAGGGAGCCCGGTCCACCCTCGAGCTAAGATTAAATGCTAGAGTATGGGAGCTGCTTCAAGCGCCCGCCAAAACCCCTTGGGCAGCTCTAATCCTCTTCCAGGCTCGAAATCAGGATTGTCCAAGTGTCCGAGAATGTCCAATACCCGTCTTGCTGTTTCTACTTGGACCAATTCCCCATCAAAGTAGACCACGTCGCTCCACCGCGAGTACCTTCGACGTCCGTGTCTTGTGTCACTCGGGAATTGGTATGCCGTTTGCACGCCCCCTTCTAGATCTGGATTCTCATTGTCCAAGTCATCCGCCCAATAACTGTATATTCTGCCTCCTAGCGCATCTGCTGACTCGACACTAGATGTCCCATTCCGTTGTCTTTCTATTTGCTCAGACCAAGAGATGCCATGCGTCTGTATCCTACATTTGCGAATGATCTGTACAGTCGAACCGGGTTGAGCAGCAGAATCAAGGCGGTAGAAGCGGATCGACTTAGATTGCTCATCGTAAGAGTTGACCGGAGGAATGAGTCTGTTGACTGCCATATCTGGCTTATCCAGTTTCGAGGGACTGTAGCGTCCAACATATATGCCGAGCAAAGCCGAATGTCGGAAGAAAATGCCGGGCTCGAGTATGACGTCGGAGCCAATGAAAGCTTTTCTTCGGTAGTGTTCTGGATCGATGAACCGCAGGTACGATAATGCAGGCAAGTGTGGCACGAGTAGAGACTGTATAAGTGATATCAGAACGTTTCTGGCTGATCCCACGGATTTGTTGACTCACCTCTATTCGCCCTTGTCGAGTGAAGTCGTCTGTCAATCTGACAGACAAGGTGGTCAAGGTCGAGCTGGCCAAAACAGGGAACGAGATGTCGAAAATTGGTCGCCAATACTCGGGAATGCTTTCGGTCCACGTGACCGATTTGAGCCTCTTCAGCTCGCCCAATCGTTTGGCCATCACCTGCACTGCAGATGGGTCTGCCATGGTCTCCATCGCTGATGCCTCATCCCTCTCGCCGGTATAGTCCTCTATTGACTCGCCCTCCGAGCAGAGTGTATCATTTTCGTCACGCTCGAGAAATTTCCAGGAGATAGACAGATGTTCCAACCGAGGCGAAGAAGCAATAAGGTGAGCAACCGTCCTCCGGAAACGCCATGATATTCCATGAAGATGGATTTCTGTCAGGCCGAGCACCGATATTTGGTCCGTCCGTTTCCAGGTGTCAACACGACTGTTCCACTTGCGTTCCGGGAATGAAACCCTCAAGACTTGAAGTCGTTCCATCGAAGCGAGTCGAGGAAGAAGGTCTCGCATCAAGTCGAGAGTTCTTGGCCAGATGTGAAAGCGAAGATACCTCAATTGCGATCTTCTCCCTAACACCGACAAGACCTCTGTGTATCGCCAAGGTTGCAAATCCAGGCCCATCAGATCTGCCAAGTACTCTGACCCTGGATCCGTGCTGATACAGATATCCTCGATCCCAGCAGAGATGTTGTTCAGGATAGATTTGACGGATTGTATGGTGTCGGCCGTGATGTCACAGTCGAGCTTTTTGACCAGTATCGATCTCCCACGCTTGGCTACGGCTTCGCTGAGCTTGAAAGAGACCTTCCGTACGAATATTTCATCTTGACAATGTATTCTATGTGCAGTGAGGTCTGACCTGGTACACCCTGTACCGCAATCTGGACATTCACATGGAGAAAACTCGTCGTCGTCGTTTTCTGGCAGTTCGCTGGGCATTGCTAGCCTTTGCCGTTTCGAATCAATGATGACATGGTCGTAAAGCTGAGCCTCTGCAATGGAATTGAGCAATGGCGAGCTCGCCGCAAGGTTGACCAGATCGTTGTCGTTGAGCAGTGCTGTGATTTGACCCACGATCTCGGTGGGAAGAGTGGGCAGCGAAGCGCGCTGGGGAATCGATACTGGCGACAGCTTTGCTTCCGGTCGCAAGTGCTGGGCTGACAGTTGGTAGAAGACGAGTTTGCGGGACGTGAAAGCAGCATTAATGCAGACAAGCGGATTGACGTTGGGCTTGCGTTGGGACTTGGGCGCCGCGACAGTGTGCACCGTGAGAAACTAACAGGTGTGCGCTCACCCGAGGCCTAGCCAAAGCCTGGCCTCCCCGCCCTAGGGCTCGGCCTGAGAGTCGAGACCAGACCTACGTTTCACTGTATATCTGTCGTGATCCACGCCCGTTGCCTTATAGTAGGATTGAAGTACGCAGTGAGCGACTTCAATATTGAACCTTTCTGAGCACGCGTGGGATTAGAGCCTACTATGCTAGTGCACGTCACAAATGCGGACGCCACGCGGCCACAGCCAGATCGAACAACCCATGTGGCCTGACCAGATCCGCCTTTCGTACCCGCACGGTCCAGCTTGTTGTGTAGGATAGGTCGCGCTATCAAGGACTCGATGCATAACGGTACTCATCTGCAGAGCGCGATTTGCACACCGAAGGAATATCCACGCGGACCCTCCCGCGACAATGATGCTAGTGACTGCTGAGCATCAGCGCAGGTTCAGACGATACACGATCTCGATCAAGGCAAAGATACTCACAGGGGAGTTGCTTCGTACACTGTGGATGTGCTGATTGAAGGAGCAGAGCGAAGGAGAGATGAAGTCAGCTCGGAACGTCGCGCCCGGTAGATGAGAACAAAGAGAGCTCGCGGCGAGGCTGATGAGATCCGGCTTCTTGAGTCGCGCTACGATCAGAGAGATGAGCTCGGCAGGAAGGCCTTCGAGAGATGCTCGAGCAATCGATTTCGATGCATTCGTGGTCTGCGATCGTCGAGAAGATGCTGTATGCGACGAGCCAGCCATGTCGTCTGATGCTCGTGTGTATTGGGGCTAATAGTCGACTCTCCGAGCCTGGAATACCGTTCGAGGGCAAGGTGTCGACTGTCAACCTCAAGCGACCCAGCAATAAGTTGCGACAAAGCTGCGATAGACTGCGGCACCTGGCAGGCCGTACACAAGCAGTCGCGTCTCTGGACGCGTCGGCGCATCAGCGGACATGAACGATCCCAAACGTCAAATTGATTCCGCTCACTGCCAGCGATTTGCCACCCTGCTACTGGCCGGTGCCACGCTCGGGATTATATTGCCTGTCTCAAACGCCGAGGCGAAATCGACCAATTTGCGGACATCGCCGCTCGCTGTCCTTGCTCGCTCGCTCGCTCGCTCGACGGTGGTGATCACTTTTCGACCCGCTCACTGTGTCGTCTTTCCTCAACCACAGCCGAAGGTGAGTCTAGATGACCACAAGTAGAGGTGCATCCTGCTGACTTTTTCATCCCACAGTCAGCGGCATTTTCAAGCACTCACCCTCGACAAAACAACCTTTTCACGACACTCTTCACAAAGTTTCGTAAATCGCTCTCAAAATGCTCATCTCCAAGCAGAACCGACGAACCGTGAGTGATGGAACTATGCCACGAGATGGACAAGGTGTGGACGGGAAACGAGGGAACGAGATCGAAAGGATTGGTGGCTTGGTGCCGATCAGGCGATCAGATAGCAGAAAGACGTGGAATAGAGGAAGATGGCAGTCAAGATGGGGACGAAGTCCGAGCAAACACAAGGATCCATGCTGAAACTTTGCCTAGATCTACGAGGCTCTCTTCAAAGAGGGTGTCCTTGTCGCCCCCAAGGACTTCAACAAGCCAACCCACCCATCGATCACCACGGTCCGAAACCTCGAGGTCATCAAGGCCATGCAGTCCTTGACCTCCAAGGGCTACGTCAAGACCCAGTTCTCTTGGCAATGGTACTACTACACCCTCACCGACGAGGGTCTCGCCTACCTCCGAGAGTTCCTCCACCTGCCGTCTGAGATCGTTCCTCAGACCCACATGAAGCCCGCCCGACCTGCCGGTCGACCAGCTGGCTTCGGTGGCCGAGCCGGTGGTGACGGTGCCTACAAGGCCCCCCGAGGTGGTGACCGAGAGTACCGACGACGAGACGACGCCGGTGAGGACAAGGAGGGTGCTGGTGCCGCTTACCGACCTGTGAGTGATTACGAGTGAAATGAGTGTTCGATTTGCTGAGGATTACGATAGAAATTCGGTGGTGTTGGCCGAGGTGCCCCCGCCGAGTCCTCGTAAGCTCCAAGAGCTTGCGCTGGGATTGGTGTGGAGATTCGGAGAGGAGAAAAGGGTGCAAGGCGGACATTGTATCGGTTTTAGAACTGTACATGCAATTCCGTTGTGCTTGAATCGTCGCAATCGAGGTAGCTTTCCTAACAGTGGCCAGTCGCTCAGCTCCACCAACACCCACAGGTGTGCAAAAGGCCGGCAACCTCGAAGACCCAGGCTTGACCGTCTGGGCCATCGAAAACATCAACGGCGGTGACCTTTTGTGATAGGTCCTGCTCAATTCTCAATGAAGCGGTAGGGAATTGAGCGCTTTCGTCACTCCTTCGTCCTTCAACATTCACAACTGGTCTTTGACCTCGCACAAGCAAGTTCAAGACCGCAAGAACGGAGGTGCAATCGCAGACCAATTTTCGGTTGGCTCAGCTGAAGGGCTTCTGCATCTTGCTCTATTGACTGTCATCTGCGACATACTCAACGTAGGCTCAACAAAGCGTATTCGTCATACAACATTCCCTGATTACTTAGTAACTACCCTTTCGAGGCGTGTGTGGTCATGCTGACACTGAGCGTCCAAGGAGGCCGGACCGTGAAGAGAGTACAGCAAAATCAAGAGGGGTCGTTTGGTTGAGCCTCTACTCAATCCAGCAAGTCGTGGCATGCAAGTAAGCTAAGAAAGTATGCTTGGGATTGACACGATGAATACCTACGCCATGAGGGTAAATTCTGCTCTAGTATGGATTTGGCCTCTTCTCCCTTCGCTTCTCTTTCCTACCATCTGTCCTCGACTTTCCACCTATGATCGGGCCATACCTTGCACCTTTCCCCTCGTCCTTGTCGTCATCCACGTCCATATCATCATCGCTCTCCTCCGTTTCAATCTCGCTCTCCTCATCCTCCTCGTCATCTGACCCCACTGCTTCTCTTCCATCTCCCCCGTCGTCATCCACCTCTGGATCTCCCACCAGCAGTCTGCTGGGCAATGAGGCTAGTGACCACCCTGACAAGACTCCATCTTCGGAACCGGTGTATATAGCTTCGTTGGCGATATCGTGGTGTAAAGCCCTTACGACGTCTTTGTGTCCTCTGGCGCCTGGACCCGAGGTGAAGAATGCCGATGGCTCGAACGAATCCTTGGCAGAGCGGTGTGTAAGTACGATCTCACCGCTGAAGAGCCAGTCAGCGAAGACTTCTAGGGGAGATGGCTCGCACGTACTCGTTGCTACCAAGACCGATGAGTGGGACCCCCTTTTTGCTCAAGCCGAGCGTTGGCACCACATCGATCAGGTAATCGGAGGTGAACCGAGTTCCCGACTTGTCGCCCCTCTCTTCCTCTGCGGTCCTGACGACTGACGGACCTCCGGCAGGAGGCGCAAATGTCCTCGACCTGAACTGATCAGTGGCGAATTCTACCTGATTCTGGAGCTGTATACCAGATCAGCAGGCGAAAAGTGCTCTAGGCCGCAGGCACAAACCTCGATCTCCTCGTCTTCTCCCTTGGACATGTCCCACAAAGCGACTCCGTCCATGTCGCTCCTTGCCCAGACCTTCATCGCGCCTTTATGCAGGTACGCCCCGGCCGCAGCAACGCTTTGTCCCCAGTTCTCAGCTGCCTGCACCGCTTCATCCTCGTCAGACTCTTTGTAGTCGGATAATGCGACGAGACCATCAGTAGACGAGGAGAGCAGTAGCCTCGATGGAAGAATGCGGGATGACGAAGGGGATAAGAAGGATGATGTCGAAGGGAGAAGCGATAGATGAGTGATATCGTCTGAGTGCGTTGATGCGTGCGAGTAGACTGGATTCTTGGGGTTTCTGGTATCCCTGCACGACAACGATATCAGCTGGATGACCGCACAGGGTATCGATAGACCTGACTTACCAGAACAGGATGTGAGCTTCAGCGGAGACCAACTCCGTGCCTCCAATAACCAGGTGATCCCTCTCTGATGCAGCAACCGCTAGTACCGGTAGTGATTTCCTGACAAAGGCTTCGGACATATCAGCTCGATAGATTCTCCGTTTGTGATCCTTCGCCTAAACCCACCCTTGATGACCATACCGGGCCGTCTGCTCCGCTCATCCCATCGAACCACCGAGCCATCTTTCGCTGAAGACCATATCGATCCTTCGTCTACATGTATCGAAGTCACATGTCCCGAATGACCACCTTGCAATGTGTCTACCGCTTGTAGCGACTGTGCATCGGCTAGAGTGATGTCCGCCGAGGGATGTCTCAAGAGAAGATGTGGGCTAGATGAGGCCGGGGTGATGTTCAAGATGTAGGGTTTGTTGTGCAGAACGCTTGATAGGGTCGCGTAGGCGATAGGTGCAGCCGCTGGCATCTTGAGCGAGCTTCTGGAAGGTGGCCTCAGCGATCAGGTTCGAAGTTGGACTTAGGTGTAGCAGCTATTCGTACAAGGCCCAACGATCAACGATGATTTCTGAAATTCCGGCAAACTGCATGCATGGTCAGTCAGGAGGATATCGGATAAACCCCTCAGTTGAAACAATTATCCGGCATTGTTTGCCACCCAACATCACCAAAAGTCCAACCATTCAGCCGTGTTGCTTTGCTCGACTTACGAGTAACCGAACGTAACTTTGCTCGGCTTGTACCTGTCAAGTGCTCAGCTCAACGAGGCCAAATCCTATTGAAGTGATAAAGCGATGTCCATAGCTCATCCGAGGCAGAAACAGATCAAACTCCCCTTCAATGTGCCGAAGCCTGGCCTGACAAAGGCCAAAACACGGACATGCGGGATGTAAGTGACACCTACCATCCTCCTCTGCTTCGATCCTGATCTCGTCTTAGCTGTCGACAGAAGGACAGCTCGTACACCTGTCCGAGGTGTAACGTGCCATATTGCTCATTGTCGTGCTTTCAGAACGAGGTCAGCTGCCTCTTTCACTTGTTGGCCACACAGAGCTGATACATGTCCCAGTCGCACGCACAATGCTCGGAACCGTTCTACAAGTCGACGGTGATGGAGGAAATAGCGACCGACCCACAAGCTGATTTCGAGGAGAAGAGGCGGATGTTGGAGATGCTAAAAAAGTTTGAGGATGCTCAGTTGGAAGGAGAAGACGCCTTGAAGCAGTTACAGGAAGAGGAGCACGAGGAGAATGAAGGGGATGAAGGGGATGAGCTAGAGAGAGCACTCCAGGGTGTGGATATAGGTGAGTTTGTCCGACCCCAAATCGTGAGGTGGACTTTCTAAATAGTTTCAGACGATCTGGATTCGAACAAGCTCTTTCACCTCCTTCCCCAACACCACAGAAACGCTTTCCTCGCCGCCCTGCGGGACCCGGAGTCTGAGCCCACGAAAAACCTACTGAAATCCGCGGCTGGAGATGGGATATCGACCGATGAGTTACCTTCTGCTTTGCCATGGTGGGAAGCAGACAGGTTGTCAGACGACCCAGAAAGCTCCGACACGGAGATGGTTTACGCTACGCTCCCAACAATGGTCAATGAGGATCTACTCAGCGATTTGAGGCCGCCCGAGGGTTTGGGCAAGAAGTTGATCTACAATGCTATCGCAATATCGTGAGTTCTCGATGCTTGGCTTGTCAGCTTCCCCTCCCTCCTCAGTCTCTTAGCTGACCGCTTGTCTTAGCTTGGCATACTTCCACGTTCTGTTGTCATTCCGACTACCCTCCCTGTCCGAGGTATACCTACTCGAACAGGCATTAATACCGGAAGACGTCAAAAAGGAATTCATCACCCTTGTCCCATTCCTCCACGATCCAAAGTCGACTGTACGATACACTTCCGCTCGCGAGGCTTGGTCTTCAGTGTGGGAAGCCATCGGCGCTACCTTCGTGAGCTATCATTTTCGGTGACAGGCAATTGGACTGACGAGAGGCTTAGGATCAACAGCCTCAGTCACAGTTGCTCATAAGGCTCTTATCACTCCTGGAACCTCTACTCCATCCATCACTAGTCACCACAGAGATACCCCGTCTGATGATCCTTCTCTCAGACGCATACAGCTTGTTTTCGAAACCGAAACCTAAAGCAGCCGCGCCGAGGAAGTTGCTGTTCTACCTCGCAGCATTGAAACAGCTGGACAGAGCTGACTGGCTTGATCTTGAGGGGGAGATCAGGAAAGAGGTCGAAAAGCTCAGAAACGAGCTAGAGGACGGTACGGAGGAGACGGACGACGCGGATGTTGATAGACCAGCATTGAAGATCTGATAGACCGCGCATCGCATTCACCTCACCAGTGTAACAATACCAAAGCAATCGAGTTGTCTACTAAGCAATCGAGTTGTATACTATGCATGGCTCACGATCTACCTGGTTCTAGGCATCCGCGAAACCTGGTGCGATGCAATTAGGCCGCGGCCTCTCGACCACCAGTGGCTAGCCATTCTTTCGTTCGCCCGCACTTCGGGTTAGTGCAGCCCGGACACCTCAACCCGATCTGTCTACTAGTAGGCCCGATCTTGCCCTGTTGATAATCCTTCAGATGTCCCGATACAAGGTCCGCGATCGCCCTGACAAAGATCGGCGAGTCATTCATACTCTCGGCCCTTGACAAGTGAACCCCGAGCTGATTAAAGTCATTAAAGAGCCATACTAAGGGCTTTGCGGGACTCACCTTTTCAGCCTCCTCGGCCACTTCGATGTCCAACTCGTACAGAGTCTCGATGTGGTCGCTGGTGAAAGCGATGGGAACAAGACAAACGTCCTTCTTGCCCAACTTGGCCAATCCGGCAATAGCGTCCGAGGTCTGCGGTCCTTGCCATGCCTTGGGTCCGACTTGCGATTGCCACGTCAATCGCCATCTGAAGATATGTCAGCTTCTTCCTGCGCGTCACAGAAGGAAGTAGCTTACGGGTTGGAGAAACCGAGCTTTGTCATGACGGCGTGAACTGTAGCTGCGACTTCGGCAGTGTACGGATCGCCACGGCTGGTAAAGTGTCAGCTTGTGAGCAAAGAAAACCCGTTCGATAGCTCACTTGACGATCTCCAGCGGCAGTGAGTGGGCTGAGAACAAGATGACGACCTCATCTCGACGCTCTTTCGGGTACTTCTCCAGGGCAGCTTTGATGTTGTGCGAAACGGCCTGTAAGCGAGTCAGCAAGGCTACGCCATACATCCAGAACTGTAGGATCCACTCACATCAACAAAACCGGGCTGCGTTGGCCATCGATCTAGCACACTCCACTCGATATCTCTGTATCCCTCTCCCAAACCACTCTGCCTATGCAGTTCGTTCAAACTGCTTCCCGTCGTCGAACAGGAGTACTGCGGATACTGCGAGAACGCCACTGCTCGCTTGATGCCATCCTTCTTCATCTCCTCCAGCATCGTCTCCGTGAGCGGCTCGGCATATCTGAATGCGACGTAGGGCTTGTGAGGGGCAGTATCCGGGTTGAGCTCGTCGAGGAGTTTGCACATCTGTTCACCCTGGATCTTGGTCCATTTCAAGATTGGCGATCCGCCCCCGATCGCAGTGTACTGTTCTTCGATTTTGGGCGTACGTCGCTTTGCGATCCAAGGTGCCAGGATACGTTGCATTGGTAGAGGAATAAGATCGTGGTCGTGGAATAGCCTCGAGAGAAAGTCGTGGACTTCAGGGATCTGTGCGTTACTCTTAGCTTGAATTCAATTGCCGATGATCAAATCTTGAACTCACGGTCGATGGTCCTCCCATGTTCATCATCACGACGGCTAGACTCAAGTCAGTATCTCATCTTCGGGTCATCAAAGTGTCTCTGAGCGTACCCGTAGGCCTAGAGATGCATCAGCTGGCGTCCGGAATTCGCCTATCCTTCCAGCTGCACGAACTCACGGTCTAGCCGGTTGTGCCGGTGCATCTCTGACTGTAGCCAGCGTCCGCTTCAACGCCGACCTCGACGTCGAAGCGGGTGTCGAGCGAGCGACGTTAACAATGCTCCTTGGTAGCGACATGATGTGAATGTTGATTGCTGAAGAGTCTAGATGGTAGACGAAGTATAGAATGTAGATCGATGGAAGCGACTGGATGATGTTTCGACTTGTCCGAAAACAGATCGACGAATGGAAATCTAGGTAAAACCGACGTCACTGGTTTTCTAATCAGGATTAGGGCTAGGCAGATCTGGTTAGTTCTCCACCGCTTGCATTAGAAACTTAGATTGTAATGACGGTTGCCAGGCACCATTTGATTCCGCGTTTCGAAGTGAGCACTTCGCCGCCTTGAATTCAACAGACAACACGGCGAGCAAACGGCGAGTACCGAGTAGCGAAGTTGCAGTCTGTTGCAGTCAATAGTCGACATACACAGCACGTCCCTACCTAGTCTCGCTCAAGATGGTGCAGCAAGCAGCCTTGGAGGCATCGCACTGCTATTTGTGAGCTACCCGGCCCTTCACCTCTGTGACTTCAGCTGACTCAGTTATACAGACCATTCACGACACTCCGGGACATCCTGCTCGACCCAGAATCGCAATCACATCTAACGCCTCCTATCCTCCGAAGTCTATTGCAATACCACCTCGAGCATCTAAAATCACCCTCTGCACCATACAAACAACCCTCGATCACCTCGCGAGATGCCATCAAGGCGTCGGAATTGAGTATACCCCGAACCAACCTAAAAATCCAGGTGGACGAGGCTTCGCGGAATTTGGCATTCAAGCTCTCTGAGAAGATTCGAGCGGACGAGGTGGAATGTTTGATCTTGGTCAAGTCGTACGTGTCAAATGTCAGCTAGCTGGAGGCGTATCTCGTAGCTGACACCTTGTAGAGCTGGCGATAATGTCAGTCTTGATCAATTGACAACATGGGCGACAGACCAATCTCTTGTGGTATCGCAAATAGTGATTGTCCTAGATCAACTCCGGAGAAAGGACTTTGACGAATGGGGCACTGTGGCGGAAGAAGTGGTGTCGAGCTTGATACCTGATGTTGGAGCATACATCGAGGGAACGTTCCGAAGCTGGGCAGGCTTAGCTCAGTCTCAGCTGCAGGGGAGCAAGCGGTCCCAGGATGCTCTTTTCTGGTTAGCTGTCTGTCTTTTCCCCTCTTCGAGCGACCAGCTGACGAAAGTCCTGAATTAGGTCTCGGTACCAGCTCCGTTTACAAAATGCCATTCTCGACCTCCTCTTCTACATCCTCTACGACACGCCAGACCGTCCCGCCTCGATATCCGAGGGTTTAGTCAAGGGACTCGTAATGTCTGGCTTTGGAAGTGCGCAGGCGAATCAGGAATTATGGGCCAATGACCCCGAATCCAAGCGCACCTTCATTCGGATTCGTGATCTCTGCCTCATCATCGCCATAGAGTCACTTTGTCTCACGCACGTCGTGACTCCCAGAAACGAGGATGAACAGCCAATACCGGATGAAATCCTACTTCGCTCCAAACAGACATTGGTCGGTCTCAACCTGTTCCTGGTGAACCAAATGCAGGAACTTCCCGGAGGTGCGGGAGAAGGCAGAATATCGACAAATCTGCCCTTCACGGTCCTCTTCCTGGCATGGTCGGTCTTCCTCAAGAACCTGAAACCCGATATGCACTTTCCCTCACCGGGATACTCGGTTCCGATGTATCAGCAATTCGCCCTCAAGGCCTTTGGAGCAGAAGTCGGGGTGTTCAGCTGGCTTGGGGCGATATTGAGGGGACCGCTATTCGAGTCTGCAGAGGAGCAAGAGATGGGGAAGCTGAGCACAGACCTGGAGACTAGCCGGCGAAAGGTCATCAAGGGTGAGTATTGGATGTGTCGTGAAGGACAAAATGCTTATTTCGGACTTATAGACATGATCAGCGGCGTCTCTGAGATGATCAGCTTATCGGATGTAACGGACGAGGCTAGCGTGCAGGACTTTTGGGTTTCCCTATACTCGGAGGTGAGTTTACCCTTTCGCTTAGCCTATTGGAAGCTGACGACGTCAATGTAGGGATCCCCAGCAGCATCCGCCAACTTGTGCAGTGATTTCTGGGTTCAAGATGCACCAATCGCCGCTCGGTCAATCTTGCTCGACAATTCGAATTACCCTCGTGATGCCGCTACACTGCCCCGACTCCTATCTGCCATGTCATCTTCGGTTCCGTCGACCGACCCCAACTCCGAACCTGCACACCACGTGCTGCGATATCTCTCCGCTCTACCGGCCATCACCATCCTCAGCTCGAGTTGCCCCTCTCGATTTGTCGGTAAAGACGACTCCGGTCGAATGACCCTCGAGACTACGAGAGATATCATCCTTCCTGGAGGCGCAGTCATACCCTCTGGTACCGCCGGATCCGTCATCACTCCCGACGATGCACCAGTACGATATGCCTCATGGTATACCACAGTCCCGACTCTGGGCCTGCTAATAGAGATTCTCCGAGTCGCAGCGGGGATGAGGAGTCCAAAGGACAAAGCGGCATATTCACCACTATCAGGCGACTTCGTTCACCTCTCCGTGGCGGAGTTGGGTATCGAGTCTGATATACCGGAAATCCTACTATATGGCCTGTCGCTCATCCGAGCACTACTTCGAGCTTCGACGACGACGGCAAATGAGGTCCTGGCTCAGATACCATCAGGAGCCGAACCCCCTTCGGTTCTATTACTCAGTCTCTCATTGTCGATCCTCGATGGACTGCGCCAAACAGACCTCACCCCAGTCAACGTTCAGACTGCGGTCTGCGCTCTCGACATCATTAGGTCCTTAGCGGTCATCTCCGACTCTGTCACTTGGACAGCACTACGACACACTGCCTTCCTAGGTGCGCTGGGCAAGCGACGCAGCGGGGCAGCCGACCTCATTGTGGCAGACTCCAAGGTCGATCAACATGACATCACACTGGCAACACTACGCCTAGTCCAATCGATTGTCGTGGCCTCCAGCAGTACGGTCCGCCCTGTCGACATTACACTCAGGAATTCGCTGCATCTCGGCGTGTCTGCCATATGGGCGGACTTCACCTCGTGGCGGTACGCCAACCCCGCCAGGAAGTTTGAGATTGCGTCGATGCTGTACCAGGTGTTCGGGAGCACACTCGCCCATCCCTTGAAAGAGGACGGCTCGGGTCCTACCCTCGGAGCGGAGTATCTCATCGAGACCTTCATCACCTCCGCCTCTGTCATGACATACCGACCTTTGATCGAGACTCTCACTCAGGCGCCATCACTCATCGACGAGCTTGCCGCGAATCACCGGATTGCCGACGCCAGACTCGTCGTCGGCTCGCTTGAGAACTCGCTGGCCTTCTTGTCGACATTGGTCCGCGTGGCGACAAAGCTCGGTGTCGCTGCGAATGCCCTGCCAAATGCTTTATTCGCTTTGCCCGTCGTCACGGCCTCGGGCAAGAAACTGCAATTGGTAGACCACCTGTTCGACCTCGCAGTCCGTCCATCACTGCCTTCATCGACGAAGTTGGTCGTCTTGAGATCACTGAGGACATACCTCGAGGCTATCAATGCAGACTCTCACCGCCCGTCTCTGGCCGCTCTGCTCAGAGACGCCAATACGTCATGTGCCGCCCTGTCGGCCTTGACGGCAGGTAGCAACGCGCCAGAAGTCAGAGCAGCAGTGTGGGACTTGTTGGCCACTATTATCGGATCACAACCGGGCTGCACATCCGCCTGTATCGGTCAAGAGGGCGACAAAGCGGAAAAAGAGGCTCCATTGGCTGGCCTACTTCGTCTTGCTGTGGATCAGGTGTTGGACTGGTACGACGTGATCAGAGAATCGCCTCGGATCCTATCTTCGGTGCTCAACTACTTCAATGCGATCATGCTCTCGCCAAGTGCCGGAAGCGCAGTACTCTCACTACGCGATCAGGACTTTTGGACCGCCGTTCAGGAGGTTGCGACGCGGATTGTTCCGGCGCCACCGACGTTCCAGCTATCGATGCACGCAGAGGACTTTGCCAGTCGAATCCGGGAATACGCCTACGACGTCCAAGCCAAAGCGAATGCAACGACTTTGTTGACTGCAGAGCTCAACTCTCTAGCAGAGCTGCCGGAGGACCAGCCCGAGACTAAAGCACAATCGCTGGTCATGGGGATGTTTAGGAAAGGATCGCAATTGGTGGAAGCGGCGGAAAGTGCGATGAACAGCTATTGCAATCCTCCGCTCCACGAGGATCAGTCTCAGAGGTCGGCGCACTATGGTGTGAATCCAGCCACGATGCAGACTCCCCTGTTGCCCTCGGAGCGAGAGTATGGTAGGACATATCTCTACGGTGAGTCTAAACCGCCGCTATCTATTAGCATTGTATAGCTGCTGATGTCTCCACAGACGGCAACCCGATCATTCCGTCGGATCAGGTCGGCCAAGCCAATGTCAACTTTGCCCTCGACATGCTCAGTCTCAATTGGTCAATGTTGGACGCAGATCTCGCGCTCACCAAAGCGTTCAAGTCGTTGGCGGAGGCAGCGAGGACTTGGACCGAGGGGGACAATCTCGCAATGGCAGCTTGTCTCAGAGCGAGCAAGGAGATCGCCACGATCGTGGCCGACGAGGACCGCGCCGGCGACGTCATGTTCACCATCCAAGCGGAGCGAGTCGAGGTTCTGTCAATACTCCTGGACACGGCATTGGGCCAAGAAGCAGAGGTGGATAAGGAGACCATAAACTCGTTGTTCGAGGTCCTCACGAGGATATTGGAGAGTCAGGACTTTCCGCCAACAACAGGACTGAGACATCCCGAAATCACACTCATCCCAGCTATACATCGGCCGATCCTGCGAATCCTCCTTCTCCTACTTCAAACGATATCGACATTCTCCCCTCCGATTCCAACGGTACAACTCGACCCGGTGGTCAAAGTCATAACAAACTTCACGCTCGAAGCCGCCGACATCATCCTCGACACACTGATCCAGCAGCCCGAAGCACCGCTCTCGACCTCTATCGATCTCAGCCTGGTGGTTGGAATACTGTGTGAAATCGTCAGAACACCCCTCACGTCGATCTGGCTCAACAAGATATCCGAGCACAATCTCATTGGCCGGAGTCTCGAGGTCATCGTTAGGATGAGGATCAACAACGACCGGGTGCCAACCCACATCACCAGTATTCTCCTCTTGCATCTCGCTCTGGCCAGCAATCCGCTTTCGGCAGAGAAGCTCGCCGTGTCGGGGATCCTACCTGCGTACTCGAACAACGGCATCATGACCATTGCGGAACAAGGCAAAATCGTTCCTTCATCGCCCTTCCCGGCGGAAACGTCACTGCACGGTGGATGGTGCAGTATCCTCATGGTGGTCAAGGCACTATTGTTCAGCCTGCCGCTTGCTCACGCTGGCACTTTCGCTCGATCCGACGTGGTGCCGTTCATCCGGGCGTCTCAAGTCCAAGTGCTCAAGACGCTCTCATGGGACGGCGCCACCACGCTGGCTATACCCGACATTATCGAGCTCGAGCTGGTTTCGGACATTCTAGGCGGAGTCGCTAGATCGATCGGGCATCACAGGGATCTCCTCGATGACCTGTGTATACCGACGATGATGCTGCTCAAGAACATCCGACACTCGCTGTCCCACCCCAACGGCCTATCCCAGCTCTTCGTCGCCAGTACCGAGGAGGAGCACGCTGGCCTGGAGAAGGAGCTAGAGGTGTTTGCGAATGAGCGCAATGTCTCGATAGTCGATTTCGCCAAAATACCCATCATATCCAGTCGAGTGGTCCGACTTCTCGACGTCGTCAGGACGATCAGCACGATGCTAGTCACCTTTACTCGCGCTTGGGATATTGTCAAAGGCGATTTCGGGGATATAGGCGAGGAGGCCATCCTCGAGACGGAAGACACTGCGTCTAGGGATAATGCCGACGATCCGATTGGAATTTACAACGATCTTGGCAGTACACTCCGCGACTATGTCTCTGGTCTATCGACATCTCAGGCGGCAAATGCCATATCGGCGAGACAGTCGCTAGTCCAGACAGTGGAGGTGCTCGCCTTACTGTCCTCCTCGCAGTTGATTCTTCGGAATTCGCTCTTGCCCCCGCCAGAGCCCAAATGGAAGGACGAGCAGATGGACCTTGATGGCAACGCAGGAGGCGGTGGCGGTGGGGGTAAAGCCAGAAGAAGAGCTTCGTCAATCGGAGGCAGTGGGGGAAGTGCGAGTGAGAGAGAGGCAAAAGTGGTGTACGAGCTGTACAAGGACTTGATGGACAATCTCCCCGATGGAGAGGACGGACAGAAAGGCATACTGGTGTGGCTTAGGGCAGCGGTGTATAGGAAGCTGGAGGGTATAGACGAGTAGACCCAGACATTATTCTTGTCGTGTGGTGAAGAGTGTAGACGAATGTATAAAAAACCTCGTCATTGCGCGGTGACATCAACATTATGGTCATCACTGATCTGAATATACGATACAACGGGTCATTAGAGTTACTCTACACTATTCAACGTCTACCCCTGCGCATCTCGACTGCACGTACTGAATTGAGCGACCTGACTGTCACGCTCACGAACCCTCTTTCAACGTTGCACTCCGGGGACGCAGCGTCCTGACCCCTTTGCGACTCGCCAGAATCTCCGACTCCGCCTTCTTATGCTTCAACTTGGGTGACCTGCCCGATGATATCGAGGTACCCTGCTTCCAAGATATCGACGCATCGATAGCTCCGCCTCTGTCCCCATCATTTTCATCTTCCCAGCCTTCGGTGTTCGGCATGATGGGGCTAGAGGATTCCAAAGCCCGTTGACCCTCCAGGATGAGTTGCTGCAATTTCGTCGACATGGCATCTAGCCGAACGGAGACGTTGCGATACGTGTCGTTCTCTTCCTCGCAGTCTTGTTGGTGCTCGAAGTCGGTGTTGCGTTCCAGAATATTGACCGAGTGCCGCGTCGATGGCGATGGCGATGGACTACGCCTCCGCTCATTGGAACGAAAGTTGGAGGTTGCAGAGATACACGAGGCCGAGGGGATATCGTGAATGGTGAAGCTCGCACTTGAAGAGGTTGACAACGTGGCAATCCGCCCTCTGGACAATTTCTTGCGATGACCATATCGATATCCCGAGCCAACCGACCGTTTGGGAGGTGTCCTGATTGTGGAAACGGGTGTGACAATGTCGGTACTCGCATCATTCTCCCATAAATCATCTTCGAGCGGTACTCCTCGAGGTGACAGTTCCTCGTATGCCGGTGGTGGTTCGACAGATTGTCTGCGAGTCGAGGTCGTTGGACGCCGACTCGGTCCGGCAATGGGTTCTTCGGGAGCGGGCTCTGTGCTGGGTTCGGAGGCGGTTCTGCCGGATAACAATCGGTAGGCGGTGCTGGAACTATATTAGTCGACTTTAGTCATATAGATAGAGGTCATTTCACTTCACTCACAGGCCTAGAGCCACACCAAACACGGTCGCGTTGACGGCGCCTCCAACTACCTTGCCTCCGATTGTCTTCCTCTCCTTGACCGCTTTGACATTGGATTCTGCAGATATCCTCTCGTTCTTGACATACACTACGGGTCGATTCCAACATTAGCATGTCACCCCGGGGTAGGATTATCAAACGCGACTGACAGGATGATAGCCCCTTTTCGACTTCCCCACTCAGTCCCCTACTCCCCACCACGTTCCCCTTCCCCTCTTTCCCCTCTACGGATGAAATCGCAATCGACTGCTTTGGCTGCCACTGGGACTTCATATGGTCCGACGTTGAAGACCGGTGTGAGTTTGCGGATGATCTCGACATTGTGCGTGACATCGTGGGTTGCGGGTATGATGAAGGCGGAGAAGTCTGGTTCGAAGGGGTCCGCCTGGACGATGGCCTTGAAACGGCCTCATGACCCACGTCAAAATTGACGTGAGGGTCGCGAGGAGGCGTGTTGTGATTCATGCCGCGATGTCATGGACAACAGGGCCGGCAAGCTGGCGAGAAGGTGCGATGCGGCGGTGCAGCGAAGCGTGAAGCGCGAAGACGGCGTGGAGAGTGGAATGACTGGTGTCGGACTGGTGAGACACCGTTTCAACCAGTTTGACACAAACAAATCGAAACGGAAATAGTCCAGGGAGCCGGATGACGTCGAGGTACAGTGTGAAACGCGCACGGGGGTTGCTTTACAGCTTCGGCGCCATTGTGTCCTCTACGGCTGATGCTGTCCGAGCGTACGTGGCCATGCTAGATGGTCTCTTGGGTACCTTTGGACGCGGTCAACGCTCTGCTCAGCATCGCTGCAGATGACCTCGACGCGATCATACACGGCGGCAACACCATCTTTTGCCACCCAGCCAACATGCATATTTTTGCTCCCGCGTTTCATCTTGCGAGGGACCTGTTTCACCGCCAGCGACCTGCCAACAACAGCAGCACCGCAATTCACAAATCGTTGATGAAGGAACATGGAATTCGACTTGTACCGCAAACTGCAGGCAGATACAGCAGACAGAGAGGCGTCTGATGACTGTTCCGGCGCAGACTCGAGAGGTCACAGGTCTCGAAATCTCAACTTTCAAGCCACTAGCCCGGCTGTTCGAGCGGTAAGCACTCAGTACATGTCATTCTGGAATCTGGGATTCTGGTATCTAGGTTCGAACTTCTACTGTAGGTGTTACATGAATAATCTATGATTCCGTCCGCTTGTCATTTGATCTGTCTACTGATATGTTCCTTCTACTGTCAGAGCTGATTCTAGGTGTCTAGCCCCTGGTGGAGTAGGTGTGTTCTCGGGCTCCTCGAGGCTGGTGAGTTTGGTGGGTCGGGGCGTACGCGGTTGGCTGGTACTTGAGCTCATTGGCCGGCTGATCGAGGCCCGACTTTGACTGGTAGATCGGAAGCGAGTGGGACGTCACGTCCTCTTCGGGCTGACGGCCGGTCCGCTTGAACTCGATGAAATGTTTGGTGGAGAAGTATGCCACGGGAAGGGCGACAAGACTGGAGTGATGGGTTAGTTCAAGCTCTCCCTATCCGTATCTTGTGGGGAGGGACTCACAAGAGGACAAGCGCAATGGCAATGATGATACCATTGAGGGCACACATTGGCGAGATGCAAGAACTCATTCCACCAGCACTGATAGCGACGAGGGCGATCCAGAATGGGGCGTCGATGCAGTTGAGAATCATGTTCGCTTTCAAGCTTCCAAATCTCGGAAATCGACCATGTGGCGAGGTCAAGACCTGGTACAAAGCGAAGATGAGACCTTTGGCAGCCTTGAAAGCATGTCAGCAAGAATGCATCATGACCAGGAGAAACGACTTACCACACCGGTACCCCAAGAAGCGCTCGCTCCAGCTTTAACGGCTCTGTTCACCCCGACACCGTTCATCCGAAGGCCGATCCTGACGATACAGATGACAACCATGACCGATGTTGTGATGAGCGTAAACCAATGGGCGTAGCGTAGAAATTTGGCTTCCTGTCTCGAGGTCCACTTGGAAGGTAGATCGAAGCCCATTGTGCGGAGTCGTTCAAGGTGGGATTTGGGAAGATGTTTCTTGCTTGGTTTCTTGCTTGAGTATTTGGCTCTGCTGTGAAGGTGTGTTGATACCTTGTAGTGGGGAATGATAGCCCTACATCGCTGCTCATGCATCCTATATAGCCTCCAGCTCACTCGTCCTTGGTCACCCTTGTGGAGATGGCAGAAAGGATTCGGGGATAATCCGTGAGGTGCGGCCGCCGCACTTTTGCTTTCTGGTCTTTTTGCGTCGACAACCCCTCTTGGCGAAACCACCCAGCGCAGAGGAGTCACTCCTATCTGCCTGTATGGATGTCGTGCGTGGCGTTGGATCTCGGACCAATGTCTCATCCGATGCTACTCTAGCGTTGGAAAGCTATGCATGATGGTTCGAAGCGGTGCGGCAAGTTCTCACGCCCCGGCCCCTTGACAGCCCTCGTCGATTGCGATCGGGTGTTCTGGCCATTTGACCGTCGGCTCTGACTCGGGGCTATATCTCTGTCGGTCTGCAATGCACGGCACCATACTACCGCATACCACTATATGCACTGCGTACAGCAGTGAGCACAGCCAATACGTCGTGGGAGTCGGGCTCCACTGTTGCGGCGGCCGCACTGGAAAACGCTCCAGATCCTCAGATCGAGGCTAGACCGATATGATTATACCTCCGAGTTTGAACTCGGTCTACACATTGGCTCTGAGGTCACCTTCTGTGACACCCCACGGCGTGTGTCGAGGCTGTAACCTGGTAGGCGAGTGAGCTGACCCGACGACGACGAGCAAAGGACCCACGCGACCACCTCGCCATGTCGCATCTTATCGTCCCTAGTCATCGGCGTTGTCCGAAAGGCTTACCAGCACGGTGCTGCGATCGTGTTGGTGTCGCCCTCGACAGCTAGGCTAGATCAGCAGCTTGGATAGTGCATCATCACGTCCTAGCACCAAGATAGCAAGTAGACCAATCTATTCGATATGCCGCCGCCGCCTTACGTCCCCACCCCACCACCCACGGCAGCAGCCCCAGAATCGCAAAGCCCGCTGGTAGGCGAGGGCAAACCGATCAAAGTGCTCGTAACGGGGTTCGGGGTGAGTCCCTGCGTCAAGACTAGGCTCTACGACTGACATTTTGGCTTTACATCTAGCCCTGGGATCGACATGGTATCAACCCCTCTCACGAGATAGTCTCCCGTCTCCCGACCTCGCTCACCCTGTCTTCCGGGCGGAAAGTCGAATTGGGCATCAAAACCCCTTTGCCCGTCGCCTACAACTTTGTGCACAACCACCTCCCCGCCCTGCTGGACGAATATCAACCTGATCTAGTACTCCACGTTGGTCTTGCCGGTGGTCGGAAATACTATGCTCCAGAGCTGAGTGCTCCGCGGAACGGCTTCTTGTATGCCGATATAGAGGGAAGAACGTGGTCTAAGGAGATGGGAGAAACAGCCGTCCCTGGTCAGATACCGACTCCAATTTCGACCACTAAGCCACCCAACCACCATGGAGAATCAGATACTCCCCTCTGGCCAAAGACCTTACGAACATCGCTAGAGTATGGCACGGTAGTGGGGAAGTGGAAGGCGAAAAACGAAGGATTGGGGATCGAAAGCAGGGAAAGCGACGATGTAGGAGGTTTCATGTGTGGGTTCTCATATTACACCTCCCTAGCATGGTTCAGGTCAAAGAGCCTTGTCTCTGCAGAGAACCAGGAGCTGGAGAAGGATGTTGCAGAAGGCGGTCCGGTGTTGTTCCTCCATGTCCCCGAAACGTCGAAAGAGGAGGAATGGGCCAAGGGGAGACAAGTGACGATCAACCTCATCGAGACGATGGTCGAAGTGTGGCTACGACAGAAGTGATCAGCGGTTCGTGAGCTACGTTGCATCATGACGACTTTCATACTATGCAAACAAGGCCGACGAGATACCCCTATTCCCTATACGGTCTCTGAGCTAACTACAAACCATGCGAGTGATTGACCAACGAACCAATTCTCGTTGCCTTTTGTGTATCTTCTTTATGACTGAACCTACTACTACATACTGCTCTAGTATCGAGTATGCGAACCGCGCGACTGACCCGCATAGGGGTTGTACCCTCCCCTACCGCCGCCTCCGTATGCTGGAGGAGGGGGCGCTCCGTAGGGGTTTGGTGGTGGAGCCGCATATGGATTTCTTGGTGGGGGAGCGGCGTAGCTCGAACCGCCATATGCTCCATATGCAGGCTGAGCCGGTGGTGCGCCGCCATATCCACCTGGTCCACCTGGACCGCCTGTTCCACGTCGGTTGTCATACTGCTGCCCTCCGCCATTGTACGGGGCCGGAGCGCCGCCATACCCTCCGCCGCCATAGGGAGCAGGCGGCTGAGCGGAGTACGAGCCACCACCCCCACCGTAGCCATAGCCATAACCGCCTCCAGCTGGAATCGGCGGTGGTTGCTGGTAATAAGGTGCTGGAGGGGCGTTACCTCCGTAGTTGGGCATGTTCGAGGGGTACGAGCTGCTTCTTGGGAGATTGCCGCCGTTCTGGTATCCCCCTCCACCACCTCTTCCGCCTCCGCCAGGGCCTGCGAAACCTGGTCCTCCAGAATGTCTAGGTCCAGCTCCGCCTCTGCCGCCACGATGGCCGCCACCTCCTCGTCGGGTGTGATCCCTATCCGATTCCGTGAGGATCGGTGGGGGTGCCCTATACCCGGGCAGTAGCTGGGATTTGTGCGGGTGCATCTGTTTCGGGAAGTAATATCGCACCGATATCGACGAGTTGTTGGTCAGATCCGGACATTCCGGTCGCGTTGGCACCGGCGTCTCGAACGCAGAGTTGGGCACACAGGCCGGGTCGGCGAGTGCAGATCCGTTCGTACCCTGCGACAAGGTCATGTCCATGGGAACGGGCTATGTATTGTCAGTATTGTGATCAAGGTTGCAGCCTCGGACTCACCTTTGGCTGCGCCTGCAGTGTGTACAGCTTGCAGAAGGGGTCATAAAGCCGACTTCCCTCGGAGATGAACATGACGTTGTCGCCCCATCGATTGCGTCTCTTTTCGTCATCTGACAACTCGTCCTCTTTCGACGCCAAGGCGGCCAATAGACGATGCTGGTCAATGAATGGCAATAGAGCCACCCCCTGCCATGCCATCTTCTTCCCGTTCATGTCGATATCGAAGTCGGATGGGTAGAAATCGAGGATTGGCGATTCTTCGTTGATCATGAGGGTCTGGAGAGGGGGCGGCAGGTGGATTCGACTGTTAATGGCGTCAATATTCACTTCCAAACAGGACAGCGTGGGTGAGACATACCTGGCAGCGGGGAAGACACCGAGCAATTGGGCGAACGGCTTGAATGGCTCTGCCACTTCAAACTTGATGTCCATCTTGCCGACATTCTGGAAGTCTTGGGCGAACGGGGCATAGTGGTACGGATAGTACCAATCCCAGGCGGGAACACCCTGGTAGTAGTACTCCAGCACCCAGCACAGGCCCTCCATGTAGTGATGCGTCACCCTGGTCATGTCAGCTAATTGAACTGCAAAAGGCAACGTCTAGCTCACTTGTCGATGAACTCTCGGTCGGAGAGGGGGACGCCAAACTTCTTCTCGTAGTATCGCTCTCTGTATCCTGGTTCCCAGAGCCTATCTCCATCAGCAACCCCCAGCAAACTAGCATGCTACATTCACTCACTTGACATCATCCACGTATCCGTCAATCGTACCATCCGGGTTCACCTTGAGCTTCTTCTTGGACACTGGCTGATCGGCCTCGATGTCGGGTGGATCCTCGATACCGTCATCGTTGGCAATCTCGTTCTCAAGTTCGTCCTCTGCCTCCTCGGCCTTTCTCTTGGTTCCCCTAGGAGCAGTGTCCTCCTCTCCTTCTGCGTCCTCGTCATCCTCGGGCATCTCTTCGTCGCCATGTTTCGAGACTTCAGCCTCGCCATCCACTCCATCCTGGACGGCAGACTGGACGACGTCCGCATCGACACCTTCGTCCTCGCCCTGAGCGTCGAGAGCAGCCTCAGCTTCGTCATTGCCCATCTGCTCTTTCTCCTCCTCCTCTGCATTTTCCACGGTTGTCGGCTGAGTGCCATCCTCTTGCGCATCCTCATTGATCGACACGTCTCCGGTCGCCTCGCCGTCGCCCTCGAGTTCCGCCTTGAGCATCTGTGCCGCGGAGAGATTGGCCATTCGGATCGCTTTTCGATTCTCCACCACATCCTTGTTGCTGCCCTGCATGGCCATGATTGCTTCGGGACCGACTTTGAGAGCTTCGGCTTCTCGCTGCGCCGCAGTCATCTTCTTCTGCTTGCCGGCAGGTGGTTTGGCGACTTCATCTTTCGGCACAAGATCAAAGCCCGGCCGACTGGGCAACGAAGGGTGGAGAGTACCGCCTCGAGCGGTGTTGGTGGGAGTGACGGCGACGTATTCCTGACCATTGAGGACATGCGTGACGCCTTCTCGAGCGGCTTTGGCGTCGTCCTGTCGCCTGTGCTCATCCACACGCCGTCTCTTCTCTCGCGACTCTTGTCGCTCCTCGTCTAAGGACACGCTGTGAGCTTTTCTGATCGGATGAAGCGGCAGTAGATGCAAATTACTCACCCTCCTTTCTCTTCTGGAAGATCTCATCTTCGCTCTTTGCCAAGCCCTCCAAGATGATACCCGCTCGATCAAGATTCACTTTTCCATGGTTCGTCAAGTATCCTCCCATTCTCGGCAACTCGGCTCTCCAGATCTTGAGCAAGACGTCGATCGCACCCTCTCGGATTTCCAAAGAGGGCAAATGTGGCAAAAAGTCGTTTCCGACGAAGAAGATCATGAAAATCCAGTCGTCTATCGCGAGCTCCAAGTTGAACGGGAAGGGCAGACCCGGGAGGTTGAGCTCCACCTGGAGGTATTCTCGGAGAACGGAAATGTCGAGGAAGATGAAAGGTTTGGGGTCGACGGGTTTGGCTTTCTCCACCACATTCAAGTCTTTCATCTTGGGTTGACCTGACAACCACTTTAGCTTCGATTTCGCAGATTCACAACGCGGGCTCACCTTTGCAGTTGGCCGCAATATGTCCCGACTCTCCGCAACGCTTGCACACTTGAGGCTCCTTGCTTCCCTGGAAGAAGACGTCTTCTCTCAGAACCCTGAAGTAAGGCTCGTGCGTGGCCAAGCCCAGCATAATCAGATCGGCGTCTAGACCGTACATGACATGCGATGTGTTCGGGTCCCAATCGGGATACGTCCGCTGTCTTCGGATCCAGTCGACAATCTTGTGTTCTCCTTCTCCGGGTACCGACGAGTCCGAAATGATGATCTTCAGATCTCTCCATCCTGGGTCTGTTGAGAGTTTGTACGAGATCCAGTATTTCAGCGATTGCGATAGCAAGTCCATGAATGGGGTACCTATAGCAGTGTGTTAGCGAGTATACCCTTGCACTTCTGTGAGGTACAGCAGAACCGCCAGATCCTTGGCGCAAAGTGTGACTCACCCGGCGTGATGGCGTTGGAATCCCAAGATTTCTTGTTCCTTGTCTCCTCAGAGACCGTATGACCCATAGCTTCATACAGCTTGATAGACTCTCTCTGTTCCTCCGCTTTGTCCGCAGCTTCCTGAGCCGCTCTGAAACGTCTAGACCGCTGCTGGTTCATCTTTGCTCGTGGCGCAACTCCGTCTATTCAAAGGATCAGTCAAAAGCCCCTGTAATAGAGAATGACCCACCGATAGCCATCATGAGGACTTTTCTTGGTCTCGCCATGTTCACAACTCTCTCCGTGTAGGCAAAGATCTCCACCATCATGTCCTCTTCTGTCTCGGGGGCGGGCTTGCCCTCTGGATGCGTACAGGGGTGTACGATACCATTCATATCCACTACCCAAATGTCAGCTATTTTCCCAAGAACGGATGCCGACATAGCTCACGATAGAGGTTATCCACCTCGAAGCCATTGGGGTTCTTGCTCTCGTAGCGTATAGGAACTTCAACAATCTCGCCATCGTCTCCACGGACTTTGGACGGCGTGTCCTCCACGACGCGATTCACGATCTTGGGGTACTTCTTCGACAGCCATCTAAACAGAGCTGGGACACCCTGCAACGAGTCAGTGCTGCTCCTAGGTACGGCTTGCCCGGAGTTACTCACCATTTTGTACGATTGTTACGAGGAGCTCGCGACGGCTCGATCTCTGGGCGATTTTAGTGGTGTATTGTGATGCGTAGATCTACGCGGCTTTTCGACGATTGGTGATACAGTGTCCAGTATCCGATCCTGCGTGCCGGCCAGTCTTCTGCACTTTGATCACGACGCTGCCTGAGCTATAAGACAAAGGCAAGACGAGATCGAGAACATGCATCGCATAACAGGTCGAGTGAGTGCTGGCGGTAATGGCAAAACATTCAATCCCACGTCACTCCATAAGCTGGGTGGCAAATGTCGGTTATCTTTGATCCCGTCGGCGGCTCGTGGGCTGGCTCTGTTGGTCCTGCTGAGCCTGGCGGTCTCTCACGATCTCTTTGTCCTCTGCTTTGAACCTCTGTCACACACACTCTGAGGAGCCAGCCGCCCAAGACGAGTCCTCTACCTTAGTCTACCTTCCTCTACTCGTACACTACTGGGCGCTCGAACGACTCTCACAGCCGAACTCTATTACCACAAGGCGGCCGACGAATGAAACACAGATCAGCCTTCGAGGCCCTCGGGGCCGTCTCGAGACTGAATACAGTACTGAACGCTGCCATCATTGATAAACAGGCTTGGCAGTTGGATAGCTTGGGCTGATGGGAACATACAGTGATCACACGTAGAGCACATTGGAATGCGTGTCGGGACTGTCTGTGTGCATGTGCGCAAAAAGCCCTGTAGATCATTGGGGATGACGCTTGCTCGTCGCAAAGGGCGTTGAGAAGTGTATCCATCCTTTGATCGTCATTCAGTCTATCCCCATAGCCTATAGAAGCTCCACAGGACTACTCCTGGCGCGAATGGGTATACAAAGGGTGTTTCTCGAAAGTCTCGCATACTCATTGCTATCATCAACGACTAACGAGGCAAGATGTCCCTAAATGACATATTTGACAGCTCGTTCGACGCTCAGCTCGGGCAGCTCATGGAGGAATGGCAAGTACCCGGTGTGGCCATATCCCTAGTGAAAGGGCAGGATGAGAACATCATACGATGCTTCGGCGAGAGGGATATCGGTCAACCCGTTACGCCCAAGGTGAGCCCCCTTCCGCTGATCCACTGCTAGACCGGTCACAGCTGACTTCCGCCCGTAGACCTCGTTCTTGCTCGCCAGCAACTCAAAGTTCTTCACCGTGTCCGCCTTGCATCGCGCCTTGGAGCAGGCCAACATCAGAGCCGGCTTCGCCGCCACGGTCAGGAGCGTCCTGCCTGAGTTCGAACTTATGGACAAGGAGGCCGAGGTGAAATGCACTTTCATCGACATGCTCACTCACAGAACCGCTCTGCCCGAGCACAACATGTTCCTCCTGAGACCTCTCGCTCCAGGCGAAACTAATGTGAGTCTTGCGTTCCTTCCTTTGTCACACTGTACGCAGAGACTCATCTCCACTTCAGTTCGACCGGCTGAAGCACGTACACCCAAGCAAGAAGTGGGAAGATCGAGAGTGGTCATACAACAATATCACCTACGATGTCTGCGCCATCGCCGTCGAGAAGTTGACTGGGATGTCATTCCAGGCGTACGTCCATAAGGAGCTACTTGGGCCATTGGACATGCGGTCCACCACGTACCAACTCGAGAGGGAACCGAACGACGACGTGGCGTGTGGATGGCAATGTCGGACCAATGCGAAGGGATACCTTCCTGGATTGATGCGTCTCGATCAGGATGCCTGGAGTGGTTTGGGTGCAATTGGTCTGGGAGCTTGTCGGGTACAGACCAACGCTGAAGACCTGGTGAGTCTCCTGTGTCCTGATCTACATTTATGCAAAACAACACTCAATTCAACTAACTTTGTTTCTGCAGGTCAAGTGGATGAAGCACTTCCCCTTCTCTGCAGCATACAAAGAAGCCTCGATCGGTCGATACGCCCACCCCGACACCTCGGCTGGAAAATACGACAAGGGAACCAGTCTCTACGGTTACGCATTGTCCGCGAACGAGGTGCATGGGGTCAAGACAATATGGCACACTGGCGCGGTGGCAGGTTTGAGGACTCTGATCGTCAGGTTGCCTCAACACGACATCACCCTTGGCGTCCTCACCAACTCCACTGAGGGATGGGACATTGCGCACTTTGTGGAGTTGTGGGTGATGGAGAAAGTAGCGGGTTTGAAGGGGATTTCAGAAGGTTTGATTCCGAGGTAGGTAGGCTCCCGGGTCCCTCACTCCTAAGCTGTAATGGATACTGATCATTTGAGCAGAATTAGGGTCACGCGCGATGTCGAGGTCAAACGATTGGTACAACAATTCAACCCTATCCAAGGAACAGGTCTCGAATCCCTCATTGGGCAATTCACCTCTCCGGCCTACGGAACGCTAACATTCGACCTGGCAGCGAATGTGCCAAAGAGACCGGAATGTACCGACCTGCCATGGCTACCATTCCTGTACGGTCCGATACGACCAATCGTCACTTCTCTGGGCGGAGGACGGTTCGAAGGATGCTTCGAATGGCGTGGTCGGGCTAGGTTCCTGCCCGGCGCTTCGGATGTACAGGCTAGTGCGGAGGACGAAGTGATTCAGTACGGCTTGCCCTTCGGTGCCGAGCTCCGAGGATATACCCTCGTTGTATCCCCTTTCGGCGAGTGGGGAGGGGGTAAGACGGACAACGACCCAGAGATCACGTTCAGCAAAGTCTGATGAGATACACACTGCATTTCGATGCACACTTATCTTACACGCGCTGGGATGTACTCGTCTCTTTCGGTCAGGTCTCCAGCTCAACCCGCCCCTCGTTCTAGATTTATAACTAATGCTGATCTTCAGTCTATGCGAAGTCGCGATTGGGTGGTGTTGGCCAACTCTTGCTCTGCCTTCCGTTTCCCTGGACCAACCTCGGCATCACCTTTCTTCTTCGCAGCGTCCTCCTCGGCAGCTTCCACTAACCTGCGCCTACCACCCGCTTGTAAGCCTTCGTGTCAATCGGCTATACTGACACGACAACCTACTGGGTATTGGTAGGCTCCGTTGGAATGTCAATCATGATCGCGACACCGCTTCTGGCAGGTTTCATCTGAATGGCGTCGTAGTCGTCAGGCAGATACCACACCAAGTTGTCAAAGTGCTTTGGCTTGGCCAACCATAGAATCTCCTTATCCTCCTCCGCTCCAGCGTTCATCAAGTGGTTCTGCACCCACATGTCCCCAATGGCCAGACCGCGCAAGATCTCAGTGTCATCACTGGTCTGATAGGAACGTCTGGTCCAAGATTCGAGCGGGCTTTCACCCCCACCTTCGTATTCATCGTAGAAGTTGGAACCCCAGACGACCCGCAACTCCGGTTGTAGCTCCAATTCAGTGGCGGCACTCCACAGAAGCTCGTCGTTGCCTCGAAGAATCAACCACTTTGCCGGACAGTCCGTCTCCCCGTCGGGATACTTGTGTTGAAGGCCGAAACCGAGCTTGAGGGGTTGACATCTGTCGATCAAGAGCTTCATGAGCATCGACGTGTAGACTGTCGACCTCGTATCAGAATCGATGGAGATATCGAGTGACAAGGCTTCGTCTGTTTCGAAGACTCTATACTCTACAGTCACTCTGTGACCTGATGTGATGGGCAGCACCTCGTAATCGCAGTCCTGGGCGAGGAAAACCCATTCGATATCGGCGGATCTGGACCAGTCGAAAGGGATCTCTGAGCCGTTTTGCCTCACGACTAAGCTCCCACCAGTATATGTCGACGGTATGGAGAGTAGTAGGCTGCCCCGATAGTCGTTCTCCTGCGGAGCGCTGACAGGATGGTCAACGCTGTAAACCCAGAGATTGAATTCTACGATTACTCACTTCGGATCCGGCTCGTAGGGTCCTCCTTCACCGTGGATGTACAATTTGTGTAGCTCAGCTCGAAGGGGACCAGGGTCGGCGAGTCTAGCCTGTACACTGGCAAGAAGTCCCATTTGCATCATTGGATCCGGGGACAGGGAAAAGTTGGGAGTAGCGATCTCCTTGACTTGCCTGTACGCTGGATCGGTCACTATGTCGTTCCCTATGCCATGTCGCAACGGCTTAGCAAGGGTCAGGAGAGCCTGTACGTCCGCATTGCTGAGAGGTAGTTGAGCGCCTCCGTATCTGGACACGCAGTCAGCGATACGTCCCTTGCAACTCTTTGGCAACTCTCGGCCTCGGTTTGACAGGGATTTCACGGAACTCACGTCTCCTTGTCCTTGTAGAAGAGGATCACAGCATCGTGCCGGATGTACTGCTGCCGAATATTCGAACCAAAGGCGAATTGGTCTAAAGGTCCGCTCACCACGTCCGACAACGTCTCGAGAAGGTGCACCTGCTTCTCACTGGGCTTGAACTCGGGCGGAGGCGGAAACATGCTGGAAAGGAAACGCTCGAGGCCTTGTTCGGTGACCGCGGTGAGAATGAACAGAACGTCTTGGATGACCAGATTTGTTTCTCTAGGCGAGATTGAGACCATAGACGAGGGACATGTGTCGGAATGTTGCTTTGATTGCGAGGTCACAGGATACAAGTCGTTTGCAGGTCGTTTGCAGGTCGTGCAGTACGTCTCGACGAGACGACGACTGAGTATCTAGGTTACCGCGCAGTCAATCCGTCTTTGAGCTAGTCGGGCACGACCGAGGGCATGGTTGACTACGATCAGTCGGCCTATGGTCATTCGCACTACGGACCCCTGCAAAGCTATCATTGCTGTTTCAACGAGGGGAAGCAAGCTGGAGCCAACTGGCAGCCTATCGTCGGAGTTTTCAGCAGCCGCGCAGCCCGCGTGTCACGCCAGTATCGATTCGAGCAGGGCCTTTGGGACGGTCCAGCACTGACTGAGAGCAAGGAGACGGGTTCGTAGTCCTATATATATAGTAGTTTGACGACTGATCAGCCCCCTTGACACCGCTGAAAGCCTGAACATTAGTTGCACTCGCAGGCTCAGCGCGCTCAGCTCGCGCTTCGGGGAGCACAGTCGCTGCACAGACCGTTTCAAGTTTTGCGGGGTCTCCACACTCCGGCCGACGTCTGGAATCGTTCGGGCAGGATCGAGGCGAGGAGCGCAGTCAGTAGTCAGTAGCCGTAGTAACTTGCATCTCTTGCTTTGGGTGTATCAACACATCTACGTTGGACTGCACCCAAGGAGAACTAAGGCTGAGAGATCTGCTCATCAAACAGAATTAAGCCTTAAGAGATGGCAAGACCGGGATACTATTCCCCCTCGGCACTATGGCAACGCGCTTTGGCACTGCCTTTCGATCTGTTACACCAGTACAAGCGTTCCAGCAAGAAGACCAAGGTGGGTTCAAATTACAAATGGGTTACGAGCAAGCTGACCCTTCTTCTTAGCGGACAATATGGTGAATCAAACTCCATGCTGCAGACTGCACATCCTGCTGTGGAGCTGACCTCTCACAGGATCATCGCCGGATTACACATCTTCGTCCTGTTGCTGGTAATCATCATCACGCCAACTAGGATAGGACAATGGTTCAATGCGCTGGCTATCAAGATAAAAGGGATGGGCGTACCGGGAATGTTCCTCTGCGGCCTCTTTGTCGGTGCGTATCACCAACTCCACTTCTTGACAACAGAGCTGAACGAGCTGTCAGTGCTCGCATCCCACCCACCGCTATTTGGCTTCGCGGGATCGATGACTCTGATAGGATTCACATATGGAATCTGGCCCGGATCCCTCATTGCTGGTCTGGCGTCGATGCTGGGGGCAGGCTTCGCCTTCGTGTCCATTAGGGTGCGTGCTGTCACCCTCGCCTCGAACTCTGTGAGAGATCTGCAGCCGCTGACATCGTCTTGGCGCAGACTTTCTTCCTCACTTGGATCCGGAAGCAGTCGAACCCAAAGTGGGATGCGTTCTCGCGTGTCATGGACAACAAAGGCTTGCCGTTGATCATCATGATCCGGTATTGCCCTTTGCCGTGGGCGATCGGCAATGGTCTGTTTGCCGTGAGCAATGCTATCGCTGCTCTGTCTTTCCGCGCTGATGGTGTCTTTGAAGTCTGTAGAGAGTGTCAAATTATGGCAATTTATGTTGGCAAACTTGTAAGCTCCCCTCTTCTGCGGCCGTTCGCCCAAGCACAACCTTGCTGACCCTCCCACTCTAGCGTTATGCAGCCCCGACTACTTATCCCGGTCTTTATTGGCTCTCGTCTCACTTCGCTTACACATGAATCACCTTCCTCCGACCCGGTCCAGTTCTGGGTCAACATCATCTCGATCCTTTTGACGGGAACGGTCTCCTTCGTCACCGGTGTCTGGATCTATCGCCTTACATTGGAGCAGATGAAGCAATTGGAGCGAGAGGGCGGAGATGATCTTGCAGCGGACGCTCTGGAGGCTGGAGCCTTGTTGGGCGATTACTCCGATGAAGGAGAGGGAGAGGATGAGCCTCTCACTGTGAGAGCTCCAAGAGGCACGAGGAGCGGATTGACAGTTGGAGGTGGAGGCGGAGGAGCATTGAGACGAACGTCGAGTTCAGGAGAATCAACCTGAAAAGTGGAGACCGGTCCTCGTCAAAAGCAACTTTTCATATGTACGTCTCCAGACAGTGCGCAGATGCATCTGGTGTATCATAGCTATGACAAGAGTCATTCATGCTCTGTCGATATCCGATGTAATGGACTCCGCCTAGTCGCTCCTACGCATACCAGTCCAGGAAGAGCAAGGCGAGACTTGCTCCTATCAGGAAGATCAACAAGAAGTACCTGCCCTCTTCACCCCTCTGCTTCGCCTTCTTCAACTGCTCGTTTGCCTTGTCGACCTCGCCTACACTCCCGATTGCCTGATCATACAGCAAATCCACCATTTCCGACTGTTGCGTCAAGTGCCCTATCAATTCCGTCTGCAGGCTCGAAATCTCCATGATCGACTTCTCCGCCGACAACACCGATGTCAATTGCGACTCCATGTGCTCGAGCATGGCATTGTTCTCGAGCTGGAACTGCTGTATTTGCTCTTTTGTCAATTCCTCCTCTTCCTCCCCGCCCTCAGCCTTGATTGCAATCAAGGGGTCGGCGGCATCGTTGGCCTTGGAGTCGGTCATGAAGGCGAATGGACCGGGTTTGGTTTTGGGTGCCGAAAGACCCAGTTGAGCTGCTTCACGGGCTGCGAGGCCTCCTAGCGATTTACCCCGCTCGTCCCGCCGTTTCGCCCTTTCCTCCTGCATGTCGCTGATCTGGGTACTGATCTTGGCCATGCGGTCATTGAGGAACCATAGTACGCTGGCGCGATGGGCGGTGATGAGAGGGCCGAGGTTGGAAGTCGAAGGTGATGAAGTGAGAGAGGGCAAGAGGGTAGATAGGAAGTTGTGAGGAGATGAAGGTTGGGTTAATGTCTTTTGGCGTGCTGGGATGGGTCAGCGTGGGGTATGCACGGTACGCGATAGCTGATGAGGCGCTGATATGGTATGGGCTGCACCTACCTTTCTCTCCTTCCTCCAATATCGCCGTCCTGTCCCTACATCTCCGCAAGATGAGCTTACTCCGAAGATCAATCTCGTCTTTCTCCCTATCCGTCAGAAACTTGCTTCCCTCCCATTTCTTCAGCCCATCATCGTCTTCTATAGGTCAAAGCCGTCATGAGCAACGTGCACCTATACCATTGTAGGCCAATCGTACACCCACCTGTCACCGCTTGATCTCTAGCCCGCCGTGGCGGAGCCGAATTCAGTGATAGATATGGCTTCCGTATTGTCCCCAGCAGCGTGGTCAGCGAGACCAGATGGGTTTGCTACGAGTGCTGCATCAGTCAGAGCCTCTGTTACGCCTTACAGTTATGAGGGCGGAGTAGCAAAGTGAAGTCTTGCGAGGATCCGGTGACTTACTATTCTATATGCCTCTCTGAGGAACTCTTCGTCGTCACCCTCGGCGGACTCTTTGCCCTTCCCTTTATTCCCATTGCCCCCGGGCGATCTGCCTCTCCCTATGGGCGACTTTGATCTAGATGACGACGTGGAGGATGTCTGCTTTTCAGCGAGGATTGAGCGGAACGACGAGGTGTGATCGGTGGACACCATGTTGATGGTGTGAGATTCCCTTGTTCGTTGCTCTCAGCCTGTTTTGGGACGTCGGAGACTATGCTAGACTTCCCCTAGCACCTTGCTGATCTGATGAGGATGCTTGCGGTAAGCCTTTGAATGTCAACACAGGAGGTCGTTCAGGTGGAACGGTTCAGCGATTGCATTTGCCAGTGACGACAGACCTCCACTTCGACTGGCTAAAACAGTCCACAAATCACAACGCTGTCAATCCCGACCCACTGTTCACGGCAGACCCATACGGTTGAGTATACATAGATGGGAGTCATGAATGAATAGATTAGAATGATGACAACAAAATAGAGAGGAACAATGCACGCTCAATGAATGAGCGCCGGATGATTAAGTGAAACAAGACACTCTACAAATGACCGACTTTCGGTCTATCCCCGCTGTATGACTTCTACCTTGCCCTGTATGCCCTTTACTCTCCTCTTGCTCGCCTACCCCTTCCCAGAGTTCCCTGCATCCTGGCCCAGTCGCTATCAATCTCCAATTGACTCGCGCTCTCCATCCTCTTCAACTCGGCCAAACTCTTGCCGAGGACCCAATGTCCACCCGTGCCAGCGGCTCGTTTACCACCGACAGACACTGGAGCCTGTTGTCCACTAGCTATAGCCAATGCGGTCAACGTGCCCGGTGCCGCTGGAATGTCCTTGCTAGGTCCGTCTCCGATACCATTATGGGTGATGTCCGCTTTACCCCTTGGACCCCTCTTGCCAGCTTGAGCGGGATGTGGAATAGCACCAGTGTGCGCGGGAACCACGGCCAGGGATAGTGATTGAGAGGCGAGGATATCGTCGATAGGGATTTGGGCCAGTGCGGGAGCCAGCATTGTGTGTAACAACAGGTCATTCGTTTTGATGCCATTGGGCGTCGCGTGGGGAGATGCCGATTTGGCTTTTGCAGCATTGTACGGATGGGTCCAGTTGGTGTGTGAGTGTGATGAAGGGGCAACAAGTGATCGGAAGGTCGTCCGGCGTGAGGGTCTTGGTCGCATTTGAGCCTCGAGCAGGGTTTCTGTAGGGTAATGTCAGCTCATCCACGCAGTCCTTGTTTCTCGCCTCGATAGCTCACCTGACACGACATCACCGCCTTCTTTTTCCTCTCGTAGCTTTCGCCGTCTGTCCTCGATGGCGCTGAGAAGCCTCTGCCTGACTTGGTCCCTCGCATCCCAGTATTGCGCCTCTATTGTCTCCCTCTCGCTCTCGTACATGCGCTTAGCTTGTCCTGATCTGTGAAGGGTGTCAGCTACCGACGACAAGGAAGAAGATCAGCTACCCACTTGTATTGGTATTGCACCTCGGCGCTCTCGATCAAAGCGTCTCTCTCGATAGTGTGCGGGTATAGCCGTAGGAGGTACTGTGCCGATGTGGGTGGTTGAACGTTAACCGCTTTGTTCTCATTGTGGAACTCTTTGTACATTGTCGAGAATTTCCTGTCAGAGTGTCAGCTCTCCGCCCTCGGATTTTCGTCGTTTCATATCGGTGTTAGCTGGTCCTTCCTGCTCGGCGTCCACAGCCGCCTTCCCCACGCGCTGGCTCCAGGAGCTAGGCGGTAGCTTCCTATGTCAAGTGCTCGACCGACACTACTCACTCGTCTCTGTTTCTCAGACTCTCGTCATGGAGCATCTCTATCTTGTTCACGGTCTCCCTCCTCTTCCTGTCCCGCTTCGACTCGAGGTGTTGGGGCGGGATGATGGTCGGGCCCCATTTGGCGTCTGGATGCGGCAAGCTCGATGGTCCGCCCGCTCCAAACCCGGCAGTGAAGCCAGGTCGTGCCATGGTGAAGGTGTCGCTAGGTATAATACTTCCGGCGGTTGCAGTGATCTACGAGTAATGTGCTTCTCGATGTCCTGTCAATGGAGAGGTAGAGAGGTGAGTGAGCTAGATGTGACTCTGGCTGACCCGGCTATCCGCGTCAAAACAGTGCAGGCTGGGTGATATTTTTGATTCCGCACCCCACCTGACATCCACGTGGCAGCCAACCGGCACCGACGACCGTCACCACCACCGCTGCTATCGATTATGTGTGTTGACGTCTGACGATATGGTCGACTAGTAGGCCGAACGAGTAACCACACAAAGCGCTCACTCGGCATGTCGGCTGGAGCGCAACAATCATTCCGATCCCAATTATCAGGATTCCGATGGGCCAATTCGGTTCAGGATGACTCTGCACCTGCTGCCCAAACCAACGACACTGCCTTCTCGAGAGCTTGGACCGGGCTGTCGGGATATATACCGCTGAGAAATGAGGGGAGGAGTCAGGAGGAAGAGGCATACTTTGCTCTATCAGTGAGTCCATGCTCTTGATCCAGCTGCCGCACACGGAGACAATTAGCTGACAGCGTTGCAGCGGTGGGAGCGGTTTCTAGGCTTTTTAGCATGTTGCGCGGGTGGAATGGCCTGTTTCGGCATAGCCTTCCTCTTCCTCCCCCTCCGTGAGCTCAACATCCAGATACGGTGCCGAGCGAGCTCTGACTTGAGCTGTAGTGGCTGTCAAGCCGAGAAAGTTCGCATTGGCATTCACGCTAGGATCGTTCTTGTTCATGTTGGGCTTCGCCATCTTACATGGTCCTTGGAACCGTGAGCTTGCAGCTGGTGTGCTTGTGCGTGAAATTTCGCTGAAATGGGATGGCCAGATGTCAAACACATCTTCTCGGCGGAACGACTGCCATTCTCATTAGCCTACTTTGGGTCATTGGGCTTGACCCTTTTCTTCGCTATTGGCGTGAGTGACAGTCCTTTGCCGACTTGTATTCTAGAAACTGATAATTGGATCTTCGCAGATTCGTTCGACAATAGGGACGATCGTGGCAGCAATAGTACAGGTGAGCCAGATCCGCATAAAGCCGCGGACTTCGCTCACACAGCTCTAGGTGGTCGCATTGTTGTCCTATGTCGCGGCGTACTTCCCTGGTGGAATTACGACGTTGCGTTTCGGTGGTCAGATGGCCCTCAGGGGCGCTGGAAGTTTGTTACCCATATAATGCATGTAAGCCTCGGCCCTCGCGAAGAAGAACTAATTATGGAAGAGCCGAGCGTCAAGGAAAATGTAGCTAAGTCACATACTGATATCACCTCACTGCTGAGCGAAACGCTACTGAGGCCATCTGTCCTCCGTAGCCTCTTTTGGGTACGCGTATGGCTGCCCTTGGAGGCCGTCTTGAGAACCAGGAGGCGGCTCGGGGTACGAGTATGACTGGTATCCTGAGCTCAGTGGCAGAGGTGCCATCAATGCCGGAGTCTCGAATGCCGATCCCGAAAGCCCAGTATCCCCATGACCAAATTGGTTCAGCGACGAACGGTCCAAGCCATCCGTGGGTTGCGGGTACGCAGATTGCTGGTCCTCGTGCATGAACCCCTGGGGGTTGTGGAATCCACTGTAGGATATGCCACCTTGTTCGAGTGGATTTTCGAACCTCACGCTCCTTGTCGGCGTTGGGAAGGGATTCCATCGAGGGTCATCGCGCAGACTTGACAGGCTAGGGAGTTGGACAGGATTTTCCCGTCCTGCTGCCATGGTCGGGTAAGTCGTCATGGGGTTCATGCCCATCGCAAGAGCTTGTGCCGAGCTGGGGTAAGATGGCTGGTTGTACTGACTGGACTGATTATCAGTGGGCTGCCCGTATCCAGCCGCCCAGCTGCCTCTGACCCCAGGATAAGTAGCTTGAAGGTGTGGCATTTCACCCATCCCGGGGTTGATGTTCCAGTCTTGCTGGTTCCCAAATGACTGCGAGGGAGCTGTGGGCATTTGGGAGAATGGACTCGCGCCGACTGATTCAATGGTTTGCTTAGGAGGCGGAAGCGCTCTGGCCATTCGACTACCATGAGACCACTCGATATCGCTGATCCACGTACCATCGTAGCGCGGAAGCTCGAGAGATTGTTGGGTTGCTAGCTGGTCCAAATGGGCCGAAAGCTCCGAAGACGCTGGTTCCACGGTGTTTCTGCCTGACTTTGCCGATACCGAGAGTCCCTTCTTGGGGTTGCCAGGCAAGGAGGCCAAGGTCGCGGACTTGAAGCTTGCTGAGACGAGTGGGTCCACGACAATACCTCCGAAAACTCGCAAAAGACCTTCTTTGGGCTTATGATCCACGCCCTTGTAATTGACAACGTAGCAATCTGTCCCGGCAGAGAGTTGTTGTTTGGTGGTCCATGCGCCCAGGGCGGTGGCTCCGTCTGTTAGCTCTCCTGGGATGCAAGCAGAAGCACCCTCAGTGTCTTGCTTTTTCGTGGCGTCAGTGCCACCCTTGCTGGAATTTTTGCTGACGCTTTTACGTCGCTTTGAACTGGACTTGCCGGCCGTACTGGCCTTACTGTTGATCAGGCCAGACACCAGCTCGCGAGGCAATCCCGTTCGCATGCGTCGTTCGTACATTACATCTTCCAAATCCACCGTTGCGTTTGTACCCATGCCGAGAGTGGGTTGCTTGTTCACGCTTGGATTTGCTGCGGTCGCGTACTCGCCTTGAGTCGTTTTCTTTGTCGGCTTGCGCGCATCGTATTTTTGCTTCTCGGTTAGTATGTCTGACATCCAGTAGACCCTGCGGTAACCGCTGCGCTGGAGGCCCTGTGCAGTAGGTTCCACTGAAGTGTCTGGGTCTTGACTGTACTCTTTGTCGGCGAGTTCTTCGAAGCGGTACCACTTTCCTTTTTCCTTGGTAATGAGGGCATATGCCATGCTTTCCAGATTAGCGTCGCTGCACTGAGTTCCGGATACATCAGCATCGCGGTCACAAATCACAATCAGAGTTCATATCCCATTTCTGAGAAAGCTTACTGATTGACACAGCAGTCTCGCAACGTGGACCGGTTTCTTCCCTGTCTCCTCGGACTGGCAGCATATCAGCGTCAAAGACTCAGAACATAGATGGTACGCCATGACATGTGGCCGTTGGTCTATCACCCACCAGCTGTAAGCCGCTTTGCTTGACACGCTCAGCATAGTCGCTTGGCAGATCACTGAGAGGTGACAATTCCGCTCCGTGAGCATGTCTACCGGTACCCTTGCCACCACAAGATTGACCGCCGCCGACTCCGGCGACCTGATCGTGGTTTCCGATGCAGTCGCAGAGCTATGGGACGATCAGCATTTACTCGCGGGCTGCACCAAAGCAGACTGGCAGGTCGAGCCTAATGGATCGATCACTCACCGTCCCGTTGACTCTGGTGCTCAACTCTGGCTTTGATCGTCCACTGCCAGGCTCGCGGTCTTCGCTGTCGGTTCTCTCGCGCTTCAGGTCGCTCATAGTGTCTGTCTTCAGCGAAGATGCGATGGTCGTGGCTGCTATGAGAGGTTAGTGAACAGCTGGACAAGTAGGGGTCTTGAATTTCAGTACAAGCTGAACAGACGAATGCCCCCCAACACAATCCGCGAAGCCCTCGAGAGACGATGAGGCATGACGGTATTGAAAACCAACATCCTTTCAAGTGGATCCCCGGGGAGGAAACCTTCGTCTGAAGGATTGACGTCGCGTTTCGCTTTGAAAGCTTTTCGACATCGCACCGATCGAAGGTCGTGTTGCGACATGTATCACATTGGCTCGCCGACGAGGAAGCGTCGCCCAAGCGAGCACGGTGAAACGCCAAACGCCAGTCGCTGTGACATGTGAAATTTGTGAGATCCAAGGTCCGCGACTGCGGCGAATTCGCCGCAGCACGTGACGCTGTGTCATCCTGGATGACAGACTCATCCTTTGTCTCTCGTCTCAATCTCCACCGTGCGAGAGACCTTGTCTTTAGTATCTAATTCTCTTCCGCGCTCATCTACCCTCATAATAACGACTTTCGGAAGAGGCATGAAGCAGCCTCTCGATATTCAAGCCGACGGTCGCCAAGTACCTAGAGAGGACGGGTGTTACGACCTGTACCCGCGAAAGCCCAAAGGTCGGTGACAGGTGGACAACGACGGTGTAAGTAGCGTGCTCGGATAGTAGCGGATGGATACTATCACTTGACTGGCAAGGCCTGGTCGAGAACGAGGTGTGGCGAAGTGCGCTGAGTGACTTAGAGAGCTCGGAAGGATCTGAGGAGCGAGCGAAGTCAAGAGGGCTTTGAGAGAGTAACGATCTGATGAAATGATCCTTGGTAAGAAGGATCGAGCATGCACCAAGTCCAGCTACTTATATAGACGATACGGACTGAGCCTCCTGGCTATACTATGGACTGGACTGCGGGTCTGCGGGTTGAAGGATTGGCAATAGCGAGCGAGGTCGCTGAGTGGAGCGGTGATCGAGGTCGCGATTGGTAAAGGTGTCTACCGGGGTAGCGACTGAAGTCGCTGTTGGCAAAGAGAGCGAGCGGGGTCACCGGGATGACTGGTGACCGAGGTGATGATTGATAATGCGAGTGAGAGAGGTCGCAATTGGCAGTTGGAGCGAGCGAGATCCGAGATCGCTATGGGCTTTGGTGTTGGAGCGAGCGAGGTCGCAGTTGGTAATTGGTGCGACCGAGATCGCTAGTGGTTTTGGTGGAGGAGTGAGCGAGGTCGCAATTGGTAATTGGTGCGACCGAGATCGCTCGTAGTCTTGGTATGCCGGATGTGGTGTGAGGCATTTGATCAGGGGTGAGGTCCGACGAGAGTCGGTACGTCACAAGCTGTGAAGTCGAAGGCTGCTCATATCATCGTATCGAGATTCGAGACGTTCGCGTTTGAAATTTCGCTCTGATTGTCTGAAGAGTGAAGAGTAGTAGTTCGCAACATGTAACGGCCCGACTCTCGCCGGACCTCACCCACATCAAACTACCGCACCACATCCGGCATACCAAGCCCACAACTACCTCGATAGCTTACTAACGACTACCATCGGACATCGATAGTCAACTACCGACTACCGGGCTACCCTCGACTATCATCTCCACGGCTAGCCACCATTGCCAATTGCGACTTGGGTAGCTAGCTACCTCGCTCGCTAGCTACCATGACCAACCACGATCTCGGTCTCTCGCATTTCCAATCACTACCTCGGTAGCCAACTAACTCGTTCACTCGACTAGCCAACCATGCCTCCAGTCACCAGTATACCTAGCTACTTCGATAGCTACCTACCTCGGTCGCGAACATTTCCAACTGCGACTTTGGTAGCTAGCTACCTCGGTAGTTATCGCCAATTCCTCGACTCCCAGACCTGCATATATACCAGTCCGTACTCCGTTGTATACGGTTAGCCAGGAGGCACAGTCCGTATCGTCTATATAAGCAAGCCTGTTCTCAGCATGCATGATCACTCTTCCCAAGAATCCATCTCTCAAATCGTTACTTCCTCAAAGCCCTCTTGACTTTGCCTACTCAGTACTCACTGGACATTGAGTCATCATATCCTTCTGAGAGCTTCCAAACTCCAGTAACTCAGCACACTTCACCTCACCCCATTCTCGATCAGCCTTGCCAGTCAAGTGATACTGTGACAGTATACATCTGCTGCTATCCGTGTACGTCGGTCACACCATCGTTGTCCACTTGCCATCGACCTTTGGGCTCTCGCGTGTACTTTACAGTAATACAGTTTACAAATACAGGCCGTAATATGTGAGCTCTTAGCGCATTCTCCAACTCACACCTCAGTCGTGCTGTATCGCACCAGGCATCCCTCCATACGTGCTGACACATGCTGTTGGTCCCTCCAGCCACTTCAGCCCACACCCTATCACCTCACTATCCCCTCAAGACGAGCCTTACCCATCGTACGATATGACGCCGGTCAACAGCTCAGGCGCGGGCACCAAGTCAACCACCCAAGGTTTCAGGAGGGCCTCTGCTAAGACACCGACTAAGGCACTTCTCCTTCCCCTTCCCGAGATCGACACTGTGAGTGCTCATGATATCGCCATGCAAGCGTGCCTTTTGCAGCTTGAGTTGACCCCTCACCCGTCAGATCCCGACAGACATAAAGCGATGGCAGCGAGTGATATCCGACCTCGGCAAAGCCGTTGAACCCAAATGCGTTCGTTGCGCCAGCATCGTTGGTCGCCAAGCCCTGTGCACCACAATTGGCAATGGAAATCCATGCGTGCGGTGCTCGTACCTAGGTCACAGATGCTCCTTGCGTCAGGAGACCGCGTCATTGACTCGCCAGATGTCCAGGGTTACTGTGACTGAGACTGAGCAGAAGACCGGGAGGAAGAGCCCAGCGATACACCCAGTCAGCAGGCCAACCGACCACCCGATCGTCAACCTATCGGGCAGTACGGGCACTCCGACTGCTGGTGTCCGCTTTCAAGCGAGACTCGCAATCATCGAACAGCAACTGCGCGATTACCACTCTATCCTGGGGATGCTCAAGGCACAAGGCAATCCCGGAGCACAGGAAGTCCTGGAATCAGTGGCCGCTCTGAAGAAGATCAGGACTGACCTTCAGTCATTGTAGGAGTTGAGGCTGAGCTCCACCACACCGTAATGGGAATGAGGCTATGAGCCAGAATCCAGATCGTATATGAGTCAATGGATTTAGGTAGATAACAAATCCGTCTAAGGGCATCAACCTATCGTAGTAGTAGAGTCCCATAGATGTGGACTGCACCAATGCACGGATAGCCTGAATACTCTCGTCTCTCATGCGTCCCCAAGCGACAGATGCGGCACTGCGTCGACGACTATGATTGCGCCTAGCTATCCCACGGTAAACATCAGCGGCGGTGTCCGCAATACGGACTCACTCATCAGGCCACTGCACCAACTCTCTGCAACCAAGCTTCGACCAAGCTGCAACTCAAGTGCAACTGCTAGCTGCCGTTGCCTGAATAACCCAGCATACGCAATCGAACAAGTATGGCTATCACCATGGACCCGATCCCCTCATCATCTGGGGATTCAATCCCACCCCGCACGGCCATCTTGACTAAAGTCACGCAACAGACCGCACTTCTCAGTCAGCTCTTCACCTCACTCACCCAGCCGGCCACCGCCTCATCACCCTTCGCCCCGCCCATCCACCAAGCCTCGCTCGATCTATACTCTCAGATAGCTCGATCGGATGATGAGATCTCAAACCTGACTCGAGACGTCTGGGCGCATCAGAAAGCGTGGAAGGAGTTGGAGCGGAAGAAGAAGGAGGTCCAGGATTTAGATGCAAAAGTCCGGCAAATGATCATGGGCCTCGAGAAGAGTCGGAGGGAATTGGAGATATTGGTAGTGACTGGGAAAGAGGTCGAAGAGACGATTGACAGAGTGACCAAGAGTGAGTCCTGGCACAATCTCCCTAACTCGACATCGGTCTCTAGTATATTGGAATCATGTTGACCTTTGCCAAAGATCCCCTGCCGGTACCGCAGATCCTGTCACACGCACGGGCGTTGGCGAAACACTCTTCGGCGCCCGTATCCCACCTCCTCTCAGACGTGGACAAGGCGCAGTATCAGCCCTGGCCGACGGAAACGGCAATGCGGGCCGGTATCCTGTTCCGAGAAGGCGGGGGCAGCATGTCCGGTCTCGGCGACATTGGCGTCATGGGCGAGGGTAAGTCCTTCAAGGTAGTGGGAGTGGATCTCGATCGTGAGCTGATGTCTTGGTGCACAGAGCAAGCGCAGAAACAATCACAGTATATGGACGTCGAGGATCACTATGTTCACCAAGAAGCACAGCCCAATGTCTCCCACGGCCATGTCTTCGATTTGGACCTCAACTCGGACGACTCGGACGAAGGATAGCCCTAGCTGGACGACTTCAGTCAAAGAGGCATACTCTGAGCTCGAGATGCATGACACCTTGTTGTTCGGTATCATCTATCGCACATCATACTCAACCATGATCCTAATAGCCACAAGGAGCACTTGAGTCCGCAGTGTTCTTGACCACGCCTGTCCAGCAGTTGAGGGCTATTGGGTACTCACAACTCATGGTCGTGGGCCACATATCTTTGGTCGACACGTACGCCTTTAGTCCACCTCTATTGTATAAAGAGCCTCTCCCTTTCAGCCCAGTCTCTAGCTTGACCGAGCTCCTCATCTCCGCTTCTTCGTACCTTCCGCGACAGCTTTATCGGTGGTATGGCTGGTGTTGTATTGCTCGATCATCTCGCTCAGCAAGACATCCTTCTCTGCCCATTGATTCTCGCACCACGTTTTGAGCTCGTCTTCTTGGATAGGCAGCTCGGCGATGGGCGTGCTAATAAGGATTGGTCCGCATCAGCAGCAGTTGCTAGGTATGCTGTAGAAATGACTCACCGTTTGACGTGAATGCGGAAGCCGTATCCCGCCCTGGCTATGTCGTCCTCTGAAAGCTGCTCCCCCATGGAAGGCACCCTGAGCCCATTCGCCAAAGGGGAGGTATACAAGAACGTCAGGTCGTACAGATATTTGACGTGCGAGTCCCTCAGACCTGTCACTTATTCAGCACAACTCCCTTGATCTCCGAGGGCACTCACCTCGTATGGTGCTGACGAATCCCTTGGTCCGGGGGAATAAGAGGTGTTGGAGCTCTTTCTTCCCGTTCTTCCTGGCAAACGCTTGTGACTGCCAAGAGTCAGCCATTCCCACCCTTCCGATGCGACATGTAAGGGACCTCTCACCTCTAAGAGCTTCTTGTCGGTCCTCCTCGTTCCCTCGGGGTAGAGGATGATCCAGGCGGCATGCTCATTCTCCTTGATACGAGCGAAAGCAGAGCTGTGATAGGTCAGCTTGATACACTTGGAAACGCTGAACTGTCGAGGATGTGGCTCACTCTATGAGCTTCTCGTCGTTTGCCCAGTTCCGAGAAACGAGAATCATGCCTATACGTTCCTTCCATCAGCTACATCAACCGAGAGAGGGGGAGTAGTCTCACCCAGAGCCCAGAACGCCCATCCGAATAGTGGGATCTGATACACAATCTCCCTTTTCACAAAGTATCGACATCGTCCTAGCATCCCCGCTCGGGAAGCCAACGCTTGGACTAGGTAGTAATCCGAGTATGAGAGGTGATTCTACCCCGTCCCTTGTTGTCAGCGAGTTTCTCCCTTCCCTCTCCGTTGCTTTGCCTGGGACCGCGTGGGGCCAACTGTTGATCAGAGAGGCGGCAGACTCACGGAAATCACCACGGCAGATTCCCCCGCTGGAATCTCATCGCCCGTTATGACCAGACTGGACTTTGCGTTCAATGTCCCCTCCCAGTGATTCTGCATGTACGCCCAGAACCATTCCCTACCAGCCGAACATCAATCAGCAACGAGCTCCCGGGCTGATACTGTCCTCTTACGCGGTATAGCTCGCGAAGCGCCATGCTAGGTCTTCGCTGAATGGCCTGATGAGGAGTGATAGCAGAAGGCAGACATCCGCAGTTGATATGAGAACCACCAGAGCGATGAAGTGGGTGATGAAGCGAACAGACACCATAGCGGGGAGCACGTAGCACCGGTCGAGACGAGAGGGTGTGCTTTCAAGTCCGCAATGCAGCGATATCGTGTGTACAACCGAGATGGGATGAAGACCACGACAGGACTCAATTGCGACTGAGCAGTGAGAGGTGCCTTTGCCCACGGTCTGTCCACGGTCGGATGGAAGGATGCACGCGTCACGGCATGACGCTTGGTCAAATCGAGGGGGAGAGAAGCTAGAGACGCGAAGGAAGCCAAACTCAGTTCGCAGTCGGAGTCGGTCAAACCGTGTCGACTGTTGACGAGGACGTCACCGGCCAACTTTTGCCCGATCTCCGAATGCAGCCTTCCTTGCCTTCGATTGAGTGAGGCTAAAGAATGCTCCGACCAACACGCCAACACGCCCACCGTGCCACCGTGTCACAGTGAATCCAATCGCCTGTGCTCGTGAAGTATGCATACAAAGTCGTAACAAAGTCGATAAGGCCATAGCGCACTGTGCCCAATTTACCAATTTCGCAACGTCTCCCTCGACATTGGCTCGGTCTCCATCTCGTACTCGACCTCGACCTTGGGTCCTGCCGCAATGTCAGTACATGACATACAGTCGGAAGTCTGCTTGACGACTCACTCCTCTTTCCACCCTTCTTGGGGTCTTTTGCGGGAGCTTTCCTCTTTGTACCAATAGCAGCCTTCCCATTGGCTGCAGCGGGCGGTTTGCCTGCTGCTTTCGGTCGAGCCGGCTGGTCTTCCTCTCCGCTTCCCTCTTCGTCATCCTCATCCGAGACTTCGAGGTCTGATGGGAACTCCTGTCCAGACAGTCCGTCGTCTTCAGAGTCAAATTCGTCAAACTGCTCAAAATTAGCATATGCCCTAAAACCGAAGGATCCATTTAACTCACCTCTGACCCGGTGTAATCCTCCAGATCACCAACGCTCTCATCATCACTATCCTCGACAAACTCCCTGTCCCCTCCGTCGTCATCCTCCAGCTCCTCCTCGTCGGCCAGACTCTCGTCATCCTCCATCTCCAGCTCGTCGTCCAATTGCCTGTCCTTGCCTTTATCCAGGTTCAAGACCTGCTTCCAAACGTCCTCATTGACATTCAGTGGTGCGTCTCCGTACGCTTTCGAACGTAGTCGCTCCAGCAATTCCTTCTCGATCGACTTCTCCAAATGAGCCGCTGCCAGCGCTTTACGCTCTCGTGTAGTCTCCCTCCTGTCTAGCTTCTTCTTGATTCCGACCAGCTTTGTCCTGGAGTAGCAATCAGCAATAGCCACCTAAGAGAGCTCCCATGACTTACTGCTGACTCAGACTCAATCTCCTCATCTTGATCAGATACTGGGTAATCTTCGTTATTCTCTGTTTGCACTTGTGCGTGATGAAATTTGGCCAATATATGAGTTCCTTGTCAATCTGAGAGTGGCAGACAACATCAGCTTCAATAATGCAGAACACAGCACCTAACGCACCTGCTCCAGCGCCTTGGCATAGTTGTTGGACAGCTTCACCCTCTCCCACATGTTGGCTGGGGTATGCGCCCGCTCTATCGTCTTCATGTATAGGTACAACACACCTAGATATACATGTCAGCTAGTCGCACCTTGTCAGAACCAGAGTAGCTCACCCTCCTTCTCCCTAACGGTTGCGTAGCGGGAGTTGGCAAGAGGACAGGACTGCCTCGAACACAGACCAGTAAGATTGTACTCATTACGACAGAAGTTTTGTGTTGCTGTCCTGGAGAGGCGGCCGGGTCAGCATGGATTCTCCAGCCCGGGAATTGAGTCAGTGGGCTCACTTTACTTTATACGAGCAGAATCTACGAATTTGGCATTAGTCCAGCTCTTGACCACCACTTGGCAGAACTCACTGATGGTTGATCACCGACCAAATGAGCTCGTCCGACTGTGGGAAGGCAGTGTCAGCTTGGTCGACTGGAAAGGATCGAATAGCTTACCTGCATGATATCTGCTGCGTATGTGTCAAGCTGCGGTGACTGTCCTTGATGATAGCTATAGCTACACTCGCTCGGTGTATAGACAGTGGACGACCTGTTAAAAAATCTCGAAACAACATCCTCCAATACCCAGCTTCCGTCGGAACTAGGGGAGGAGTTGAGCTATGGTGGGTGGCGAATTCAAATCATCCCCCCACTTTACATCACCACAGCGTCACCATACAGCTGGTCGTGCCGAATGCTGGTGCGTCGCTGCGGTGTCCACTAGCTTACCTCTACTACTCGTCTCAACAAGCTCATAGACATCACTTCTCGACCTCATCATGGCACTCTCACTCCTCTCCCAACCAACGACCAGCCGCAGAGGCGCGGCTATAGCTTTGGGTTAGTCCATCACGATCAATGCTCGAGTGAGAGTCTCTTGCTGATCGCTTCTTCCTAGCACTCTCGCATCAGGCAGCCCGATCTGTGCCGCCTCTGCGCTCGATACACTCATCTCCCCCGTCCATGGCGTCTCATTTCGACACGCATCTCTTCGTTCAGAGACTAGAAAAGCAGGGCATGACGCGGAATCAGGCTGAAGGGGTGATGAACGTCCTGGCGGAGGTGATAGACGAGAGTGTCAAAGGGATGGAGGTGGGCTTGGTCAGTAAGGCCGAGCAGGAAAAGGTAGGTCTCCGTCTTCACCTGTCTGGCCTCCGCGTCTAGGGATAGCCAGGAGGATGTGAATTCTCCGTCATGGATGTCAAGCTGAACCTAGATTCTCCTTAGCAACGGTACACCCAGAAGGTCGACTTTGCCCAGCTCAAATCCGAGCTCCAGCTACATGAGAAGAACGATCTCACGTTGATGAAATCCGAAAACGATCGACTCATGTCCGATGTGGAAAAGCTCAAGCAGCGCTTACGGGAAGAAATCACTCGGACCCAAGCTGGTGTCAGGCTGGATCTCAACTTGGAGAAGGGCAGGATCCGGGATGAGAGCAGTCAGCAAGAACTCAAGATCAAAGAAGTGGACACTCGGATCGAGAGCGAGATTGCGGGGTTGAGGACGCAGATTGAGCAGGCAAAGTTCAGTATATTGCAGTATCTCGTCGGTGTGGCTACTGGTTCCGGAGCACTACTGGTGAGCAAAGCGTCCCAGATTGTCGGCCAAAGCAACCTCGCTGACGAGCCTTTGCAGCTTGCGTACATGCGTATGATGGTGAGTTTGATCGTGCCAATCTCGTTTGTCTGCTGACACGCTGCTGGTCTAGCGATAGATGTGATGCCAACCCGTTGGCCAATGCTTGGGAGTAGGAGTAGCGATCTCGTACAACCAGGTTGATCGCATGCACATATTACTCTCCGTCTTGCCCTGTGTCATTGATACGGAGTACATGCTAGCGCTACGGACCTCTGATCTGCGATACCCACACTCCGTGAATTTGGTCTGGGTACAGCAGTTCACGACTCAACTTATCAGAACCCTGCGCGTACTCAGATACTAACAATTCGCTCCATGCACAGGGAATACATAGTATGCTGAATATAGAACAACACCGGATCCTCTCCCATGCACATGCACATGAATCCGGACTACAGCCTTGGCTGGGTAAACTGTCTGAACAAGCTCCTTCCTCCGTTTCTCAAATCTGTAGCGGCGGGATTCCTCCACCGCCTGGTCCGAGACCGATCGCGCCCATCCCATTTCCACTGGAGATGGCACCTGCAAACCTCCTCTTCTTGCGCTTTTCCTTCCTACTCAACACGTGATCGTTGGTCAATTGCGGATGCAAACTCGGCGAGATCAGAGTCAACCTCCCTGGCGCGGCGGCCAGTGTATCTCCCAGCCCGAAAGACTCCTGGATGACACCGCCAAAGGAGGCGTACTCGTAGTTGCCGATCCTGGCGGTAGGTGAGGAGAAAGGGTGTCGGGCACCTTGTCCTTGGAACCCTTCCATTCCAGGGCCGAATCCCACCCCGATTCCCAGATCCTCCACCATATTCCTCCCTCGGTGGGCACTGGCCCGACTTGGCGTTGCACCCGGCTGCGCGTGTCTGTGGGCTTGATTGGTGCCCATGCCAAAGTTCCGCCTGAGGTACGCCGAGACCGGTACGCGGTCGAACCTAAAGTCGTCTTCTCCGACCTGGACCTCCATCCCATTCTGAGACACGTGCGCCAAGATTGACTCTTCAAGCATGTCTTCCAAGTCCAACTTGTCCTGGAGGTGTTCGTCGTCGGTATCCATCTCGCTCGTCGCCTCGCCCTCGTCTTCCTCCAGCATGGCCAATTCTCGAGCTTGTTGCGCTTTCTGAGCAGCAATGTATCGAGGGTGTCCGGGGATAGACGAGTATCGAGCGCGCTTGGGTAATGTCGCCGGAGGTAGGATCATCTGTGCCTGCGTCGGATTCGAGTAGAATAGATCGCCAGCTTGCGAGCCGACCATGGAGGAAGAGATCGACGACTTTCGCTTTCGCTCAGACATTGGTGGGACGTCTGATCGGACGGTGGATACCATGGATCCAGCCCGGGCGCCACGGCGTGATCTACGTTGGTGGGTAAAGGGCGATTTGGTCGGCACGCCAGAACCATCGATGACGGCGTGTTGAGCGGGATCATCGGTTGCTGGGTGGAATGTACCCATGGTCGGGCCAGCAGGGCCTGCTGGTGCGCTCGAACTGGATCCGCTGGCGGTAGGAGTTTGAGGCGCCAGGGAAGGAGGAGGCATCGGTTTGGCGACTGGAGGTAGCGGCGAGTGCACTGTCGGTGTGGACAGTACCGGCGTCGCTTGAGTCGTATCGGTGACGATGATCGAAGGACCAGTGATCGTCGTACCTGTGGGCGAGGTGATGCCCATCTCCACCAGACCATTCTGCATCCCGGCAATGTGGCCGTTGATCGCATCTTCGCCGGCCATTGGACCTATAAGGTCAACCAGCCCAGTGTTGGGACTAGCACCATCGTGTAACAAGTGCGAGGTACCATTGACCGCTATGCCCATAGAGACCGGAATGGAGTCTGCTGGTCCCATCGAACTGCTTATCAACTGGTCCAGGGCCGGGCTGTCGAGCATGGGCATATCCTCTTCCGCCATCGAATCGGTCGTGTCACCATCGCATTCGTCTTCGCTCCCGGACCACCAAGCGGAATCCTCGCTCTGCATTCCATCTTCGGCATCGGCGTCGATGATTAAGCCTTCGCCATTCTGCTCCATACCGCTCAAAACCGTCGAACCTCCGACCGACCCGGCCGTGCGAGACCCTCTCGACCCTCGCCGCCTGGATGCTCTCTCCTGCCGAGGCTGAACAAGGACAAATTGACCGTCCCAGTTCTCCATAAGGACTAAAGGTCCTTCTTCGCTAGTTGGCGTGGCGTTGGTCGTCGTGGGTAATGGGAAACCAAACTCGTCGACCTCGTCGTCGGTCATTGACGAGGATGATGAATCCATCGAATCGTCCGAATCCGATTGAACGGATGATTGCGATTGTTGATCAATCTCGGATCCGGATAGATGACCGATGAAGACTTCTTCCTCTTGTTCTTCGTCCGAATCGTCTTCCTCCTCGCTCTCCCACCAGTCGCCAAAGATCATCTGACGCTCAGTCTCCATGTCAGGATGTCCGCTGCCGTATGCCAGATCCTCGACATGCTGTCCCAGCAGGCCGGTCGACATGTCCTCGTGCTCTTCGTAGCCATTCAGCGTGTCGTGGCCGAGACCATTGTACACACCCTCGTGGGAGAGCGAGATGTCGTCGTGCTCAGACTCGTCGTCGCCGAATGAGGATGCCGAGTCCATGTCGTAGTTCGAAGGTCCAGCTCGGGACGAGGGCTACGACTAGTCTCAGCAACACCCTGCGCAGCGACTCAGCGTACTCACACCTCCGTAGCCATCGTTCGCACTGAGAGAGAACTTCTCGTCTCTTGCTCTGCGGATGTCCTTGTCGCCGTTCTTCAACGCCCTCTTCTTGTCACGGCCGTGGAATCCGACAGCGGTGACACTGACATTCTTCTCAGGACTCTTGCCCTTGGCAGTAGCCTGTGCGCTGCTCCTCTTCTTCAGATTTGCCTGACTGGCAGTCGCAGCGGGCCTGCCTTTCGGTAGCGCCGGTCCTTTCTTTCGCGTTGAACCATGTCCAGTGATATGGTTGTATGACGTCTTTTGTAATCTCGGCGTAATGACCTCGTCCTCTTCGTCGTCGTCCATCTCGAGACCTAGGATGTCGTCGGAAGAACCATCGCTATCGTCGTCGGGGGGTGTGAGTTCCGAGTCTGAATCGTCAAAGATGTCCGACTTCTTCTTCTTATTTTTGGCGGGCGCCTTGCGTTGCTTGGACTCGTATGCTCGGGATGACTGGGTGCTGGTGCTGGACTTTTTGGGCTGGTTAGACTTGGATTTTGTCGATGGGGAGGGTACTGGGGATTGGCGGAGGGAGAGCTTGAGTCGTGGAACTGATGTCGCGGGCAGTGAAGGAGATGGAAGTGGATGAGCGGAATTGGTTGGGGAGGAGATGACTACGGTAGTTGAACATCAGTATAAGCATGCAAACAGACCGACGTCCAGCTCCAGAGACAGTGGAGACCGCTATTCCACTTCTCGCTAGGTCATCCTCAATGACCGACGACCCGCCTTGCCCGTCCTTTCCTCGTCGTTCCCATACTAAATTTTATTTCCAGCCGGTAAAACCTGAACCAAACGCACCTTTTCTCCTCCCCGCTGTCCCATTCATCGAGGGCATGTAGCGAGGGTAAAGCACCTCTCGCTCGGGTGTTGGTGTATCTGGTAGTGATCAAGGAATAGGTGGAAATTCGACCTCGGGGTGACGGTTGGGTTGGTCGTGTGAACAGATCTGGTTTTGTTGAAGAGTACAGATTGCGTCTTAATGATGTGACGGTACTCTGACATGTAGATCTGCTTTCGCCTGGGCGGTTTGTCGCAGTCTCCAGTATATCTACTGGCAGTGTGGGTTCTCCCCCTCCTGTCCTCTCTGTGTGTTGTTGCTGCTGCTGCTCGGACGATGACAATGAACGTATAGAGCGTACAGCAAGAAGGTAGCGCTGAAAAAAGCTTTCAGATGGATTCCAGCGGAACAACAAGCTAGAGAGAGCGGGACCTCCACACACCACCCCCGGAATCAAATTTACCACGTGGTAGTTAGTGCTGTCGGCCGTGGTCCCCTTGGAGCAGCTTGGAGCTTTGTCAAAGCTTGGTCTTGGTGTCCTATCAGACAGCGACCGACAGATCAGCTGTCGCGACAGATCGTCCAGTCCGACGCAACTGCCCCAAGACAACGGGATGCGCGGCGTATGGATTCCGCTCAGCATAGCTGCATAGACGCTATCACTAGCTGCAAATACTTATCGCACACGATCACCACCAGCCCGGGCCAATTTTCGGCTCTACTCCGCAATCCCTGCTTCACCAATAAACACAATATCAACAGGCGACGTGTCTGAGGAAAGTGCGAAGTCTGTGCCGCTTATCACACTTTGACCCACCTCCGTCACATCTAGAGTCGTCAGCACGATACCATCGCTAATAAGAGTTACGCTCTTGTGGTCCGGCGTAAAGGACAGGTTGTAAGGCTTTCCGTTTTGGTCGAATAGTTCGAGAGCTCTACCACTGAGTTGACCCCATACGCCCTCGTTCGAGCCGAAGTTACAGTCCTCGTCGTGTCTTATCGTACGGGTTCGACCTTTAAGGCAGGATCTCAAGCCATTGGCCGGGGTGATAGTGGCAGGACAGACATGCCACAGCGCCATCGATTCGTCGGCCAGTTGGGCGAGGATGAAGTCGCCTTCGAGGGAAGGGTAGTCCGACTGTCGATCGGTTTGTCCCTGTGTAGAGGCTTTGAGCCTGGCTGACCAGTTGTTCCATCTTGTGTAAGCTGACCAGTCATAGTACATTCGCTGGTCGTCGTTTTCCGCGTCCCACCAAACGGTGTAAGGATCTACGACTCCTTGTGAGTCGGCGACTTCGTCCGGGATCTGCACATGGGCGAGAGACCGCCAGACTGTCTCGTTGCCCTCGGCCATGGTGAGTAGTATGATGGATGTTCGTTAGTCGCTGTCAGTCCAGTGTTGTGTGGATCCAGTGCTCGATCGAACTGTAGGAAGAAGCGAAGGAAGCTTTTTGCCCCCACTGATATAGATACATTACCGAATGTCTTCACAGATCGAGCCAATCCTTTGGAGGTTTGAGCCGTCCTTTCAAGCGCCACTTTCCTTCACAGAGACAACGTCTTCACTGAACATGACGCTGACGTGCTCATAACGTGGATTGCCAATGTCGAACTCCAACTCCTTCCTCATTTCCGCTGGTGAGGCGAAGCTCGAGCTGCGAGTCTCCGGATGCAAGCGGTCACCCTCCGTCGATCACGAGCGAGGATACCGCCAATTGCCGTTTGTGACCAGGAGCCGGGACGTTTCAGCCCAACGAGCCCACACTGCACGCTGTCGATGAGAGGATGTACTTCACATCTCTTACACCTCCCAAACGACAGCTATGTCCCCGACTCCGATCATGGATGAGCAAGGGTGAGCGCCAAAGGATACCACTTGATCAAACACTTACGGTCGATCGACAGAGCATCCAGACTACCGCTCAATAAGATGATCAAGTGGTAGAAAGGGTGTAGACGATACACGTTTCGCCGGAGTCGAATTGACTGATCACCGTCGGGAGGTTTCGTGTTCCGGATAGGATATATATACCCTGCGGACTAGGTCAAGCTGACCAATCAATACTCACTTCTTCCCCTCTCTCGCTCAACCCTATTTCAGTACACCAACTTGGCAAAGCTCGATGTCTGCTCAAGGTTCAACCACAGGCCTCGCTCGGATCTATCTCGCCGTTTCTGGTCCAGCCCTCACTGATCAGGCGAAAGTCGATGAGGCACTCGCTGATCTTCCGTCGGTTGACGATCTGTCTCCCGAGGATCAAATTCTTCACGATCAGTTGATCGCTTCTTCGCTACGTTTCAGCAAGTTTGCCCACTATCAATCGGTCGCCCCCCCTACAGCTACCGAGACTGGAGCTGAATCCGGACCTCTAGATTCAGCCATTGACACCGAGGATCCTAGTAAGCCCAACCACAACTGGTTCGAGCTTGGCGGAAGGGTTCAACCTGGTCGGTGGGCTCTCAAGCTCGATGCACAGAATATCGACGACACTCAATGCACTCACAAGACATTCATCGTAACAAGACTCGAGGACGACTCCCTCGGGGTGTTCAGTTTCCACGAGGGTACACGACCTCAGGCTCCCAAAGACGCCATCTGCCTCAAGAGCAAAGCCGGCTCTTGTAAATCTACCACCAAGGACCCCGACTTTGATCAGGTCGACTTGGACGTCCTCAACGCCATTAGCATGGGCATCAAGCTATACAGCGAGGGCGGTCAAGAGGGGTCTTTATCCTACCCACCGATCTCAGGATCGCTCGACACACTGGCCGAGACTCTGCTCTTGGGGATCCCCGGTTCGAAAACTCCAATTTCAGGTGTTTGTACCAGGGGTACTGTCAGCCTATCAAGGCCGTCGATTGCTCCGCACTCCAATCTGGCGTCCATGAGAATCAACTTTGCGCCATCCAAGTAGCCAACCGATGGTTGAGCAGAACAATGTGTCCTCGTCCTCTATCCGTGGTGGGTTGCTTGTGATTAGTGAATGCATCTGATGAAAACATGCTCGGGCGAACACTGAACCATCCCTCTGACGTGCTGATTTTGTGGATTGCCAAACGCTTACACCAACTGATATGTCCATCCTTTGAGCTTGCAGTGCGAAACTCGAACTGTGAGCCTCTAGATATGAGGAGTCGATCTGGGTCGAGCTCCCCTGTGTGCTTCGGAATGGGTGAGAGGTGGGTCCAGCCGTCAATTCCCGTCCATGTTAGAGCGCCGATACGTTTCAACCCATAAATGCGGAACACTAGCCTCGATGACCATGAAAAGATAGACGTGCTCAAAAGCTCATTTGTCTCCTTGACACGTATCACGTCTCCGACCACAGGTGGGGCCTCAAAGGATTCGCAACAGGTTGTAACGCTTCTGGCCTGTCGACAGAGGGCAGGGAGAACGTCTCGCTAAGGAGATACAAAGGGTATAGACGACACGCGTTTCGCCGGAGTTGGGAGTCGAGCCGACCAAGCTGATCGTCATGAGAAGCATTCATGTGCGCTATTGCGCCGATAGGCAGTGGGTATTCTGGTATATATACCTGCCAACAAGCTCACCCCGACTGTTCTTATCCACTTGTTCCCCTTTGAGATTCAATCTTCACACAGTGACACATCACATCCCAGAACACTACTTGACATAGCACAATATATTATGTCTGCTCAAGCTTCAACCACAGGACTCACTCGAGTGTATCTCGCCGTTTCTGGTCAAGCCCTCACGGTTCAGTCACTCTTGGAACAGGCCATTGATGATCTTCCGCCGCTCGACAATCAGGCATCCCCCGAAATTCGTTCGGCCCGCGAACGCCTCGTCAATCAGATGAACGAACCTTCCTTACGTTTCAGCAAGTTTGTCCAGTACCAATCTGTTGCTCCTGATCCAACTGTTGAGACTGGAGATGAGCCCGGACCTTTGGACTCGGCCATTGACACCGAGCAACCGTTCCACAACTGGTTCGAGCTCGGCGGAAGGGGGGAAAAGGGACGATGGGGCCTCAAGCTCGAGTCGAAGGACGACAAGACCTTGCTCGTCACCAGACTCGATGACGACTCTCTCGCCGTGCTCAGCCTCCACGAGGGGACATCCGCTCAATGCCCAGACGATGCCATCTGCGTCAAGACCAAAGCAGGGTCGTTCATCGCTTCGAACGCTAACAACAATCTCACCGACGTGCTCCTAGATCGTCTGGCAGCTACCAGCACGGGCATACTGCTCGATGATGCCAGCGGGCGACAGGCGTCACTGTCATTCCCACCGGTGTCGACATCGCTCGAGACCCTCGACGAGACCCTGAGCTTCAAGGCACCCGGATCAGCTCTCCCAATCATTGGTGCCTACACTTCAGGCACGGTCAGCTTTGGAAAGCCATCGATCGCTCCCCACTCCAATCTGGCGCCCATGCGAATCCATTTCCAGCCATCTGATACTGAGTAGCCTGCTGAGAAGTGAGTTTGACGACCGGTGTCCTCGCCTCTATGCGTACTAGGTTGCTTGCGGTTTGTGAATGCATCAGATGAAAACTTGCTTGACTCAACTTTGACCACGATGACTTCAACGCTCCTGCTCATAGCGTCTTTGTGTCAATCGGAATTGTCAGTGTTCATGCAGCGGAGGACCGTGCGCGATGAGCAACAATCATTCCATCACTCCAGTAGCATACTGTCCATGGCTTGTGAATGCAAGATCGTCATACTGAGTGCTGGGTCTGACAAACTAAGGAAGACTAAATGGCGACCTCTGACTTTTGCGTCAAGAGGCGGGTAGAAAGGGTCGAACGGTCATTAAGGCGAGTCATCCTCCTACTCCTCTTATTCCATCTTCCATCCACAGTCCTGCTCGTCACACATTTATGCTACAAGGGCCATGCCGGTGCCGACGACACACAGCGCGGCGACAATCGGGCCCAGAGCAAAGATGCTCATGCCGTCCATCCTCTTCGAAGCGGCACCAGTCGGCTGGGAAGCACCACCAGAGGCCGATCCTGATGGTCGAACTGAGCCAGAACCACCGGAACCAGAGGCGGCAGAGCTGCCACCACCACCACTGGTTGGCGTGACGGCGGCGCCGCCCTGACTACCAACGTTCGGCTGGAAGTATGTCGAAGCGGCGGAGGTGACGAAAGTAGCGGTGGTGTTGGACGATGTCTCGACGTAAGCCTCAGACACTGGGAATGGTCAGCAGAGTCTCCTTGATCATTGTGCGCTCAACTCACATGGTCGTCCAAGACAGTCGATAATGCTCTTCATCTTGAATCGGTTCTCGGCGAGGTACTTGGGCAAGACGTAACCGACGGCGAGATCGACAGTCTGCTGGTAGATGTCGTGGGCGAGAACGATGAAACCAGTGTCGAGTCTGGGGACGTATTCGTTGACAATCTGCTCAAACTTGCTCAGAGCGGTCTCTCCAGTAGCCTGTCCACCTGGGATGTTCCAGTCGGTCTGCCAGGGGTCAGTGAGGAAACTATCATCCGACTCAAGGGTGCTCACGGTGTCAAAGTTGATGCTAGTACCGTTGGCCTCGATGGCGGACCAGATGATTGGGGTCATGCCCATCTGAGCAGCGATAGCTCTGACTCGGTCATCGATATCACCGTAAGGAGGTCGGAAGGTGTTTGGCGAGACACCAATGACATCCTTGATGACCTGTCTGGTCCATCCGAGCTCAGCAACAATTTGCTCGTTGGTCAAGTTGGTGAGGTAGCTGTGCGACCAAGTGTGAATGGAGATCTGGTGACCCGAGACGTATTCCGACTGAAGCATCTCTGGTCGCGAAAGGACTCGAGAACCGACAACGAAGAAAGTCGACTTGAGGTTGTTCTGGTTGAGGTAGTCGAGGAGGAGAGGGGTGTATGGCGATGGTCCGTCATCGAAGGATAGACCCCAGTCCAGGGCATCTGGGCAGACGGTGATATCGGTCGATCGCGCTGCAAACAAAGTCAGATGATTCACAGTATGAGGGTTGATCACTCACTGCAACCACCGCATGTCCACCAACATCGTCCATCGGTGATGGCACCCGGGTAATCAGAGCAGACACCGTTAGTCTGGCCGTATGTTGGGACTCGGCTGAAGTCGATCTGCGAAAGGAGTCAGTATCGGGACTTGAGCGGTAGTAGCAAATGGAGTTGCGCTCGGTCCGCTACGTACCTGAGAGAGCCATTGCTGGACCTGAGGAGAGTCTGTAGGTGGGACTCGGTCAAGGGCGGGATAGTTGGCGATGGTCAATGTCGGGTTGGGAAGAGCTGGAGCGCCAGAGACGGCAGTTGGCTGGGTTCCCTGGGTGTAGGTCGTGTCCAATGGAACGGTAGGTCCTTCAGGGGCACCAGACGTCAACTCGGACAGAGCACTATAAGTGGTATCAGCTAATCATGAACAGCGGAGATGTATACATAGCTGAGCACTCACGGTACGCTGAATCCCGAGATCGTGGTCAAGGGCTGCTGAGGCAGATCCGAGGCGATCGATCCACCCGAGGTGACGGCACCGCTAGCGGCGGGTGGCACGGTTGGTGTTGGCGAGGCCGAGTCCTGCGCCCATACCGTCGCAAGAACGGCGAGCAGAGAAATTGTCGATCTCATCACCATGATGAGGATATTGAAAGAGGCGAGTGAGGTGTGAAGAGATTAGCGAAGACTTTGTTGAAAGAGTGTGTGTGGATCGAGGGTGCGAGCGAGACGCGTCGATGAGTTGGTGTGGCAAAGTGTGAAAAGGGGGGTTGTCAAGAAAGAGGCGTGTAATACCTTGGCGCTGTAGTCGAGTTTGATACACTGAACGACGATGGTACAAAGTGAAGATGGTTGTGGTGAAAGAGAGAGAGTGTCGAGGATGTCGTCGTAGTCGAGGAGTGCGATCAACAAAAGTCTCTCTCCAAGCTGTGCAGCGCGCGTGCTTGGAAAGCTGAAACGGGACCAAATCTGAGGATGTTGGTCCGAGCGCGGGGGTTTAAGGGTAAACCGTAAAGTGGCGCAGGGGGTCAAAGGGTTGGTCCGAGGGGGAAGAGCAGAGGAACGCACGGATCGCAAAACGCCTGCGGATCGTCTACGTTCTCTTGGCACTCGTCTAAGCTTTGTTTGGAACGGCAAGTCGGTGCGACCGTGTGTCCGAAAAAGTCACACGTCGGCGGCGTCGTCAGCTCGAGGTCGGCGCTGGTCGGCGTGTCGGAGGAGGTGAGGGTTGTCCAGTACGTCCAGTGGCAGTCGGGTGAGTTGGTGGTAGACGGTGAATGTGCAGCAGCAAAGACGAGCGTATGAACAGCAGCGAGGATCACTGTGGATGCTGAGTTCTGAGGTGGCTCAATATGTCCTATTCGGATCTGCCTACGCCCGCGAGTCGACGCATGGGAGACGCCGGATTGCGATAGGAAACGGGGACGGAGCGGTATTGCAAGCTCCAGGAGTGATGATCCGCTAGGATAGACGGTTCACTGTGTCGACTTTGGGATTTCTTGCCTTTGGGCTTTGACATATGGCGAGCAGAGCAAACGTAAGAGCGTCAAAACTCAGAATGACACGGTCCATTTCATGCAGATAGACGGTATCACGCGTCGTGCAAGGCGTACGTTCCCAGCTCGTCGAGCTTTGCCGCAGCACTCACAAAGGACTTTACTATTCCGAGCCGAACTTCATGCAGTCCAAGACTTTGGGCACTGCCCAGGCCGAGTGATCAGCATTGCAGCACCAGTTAACAAGCTCTGATCGTCATCAGAGAAAGGACGGCGGGGTGATCATCTCTTGGGCCATGGCTTATCGCCGAATCGATACTATCGGCGTTATGCCTCCTGTTGCCACTCTGAGCTGTGACGGACTTGGCCGCACAGGCATTTTCACAAATCGCCGCATAATCCCGAATACACGAGTCCTCCCTCAGCTTTGCCACATTTTGATTCCGCGCGCAATCAGCAGCAGGAGGAGCAGCGAAACCTTCAAACGTCGTCGCTATACAGCAAGCCCTTATCCTTCAAGTTACGTTCGAAGCTCATCAACAAAATGGCTGCTGTGAGTGCGGTGGGGATCGATACAGACGGAGGGAGAGCAAGGGACTATGGAGAGAAAGCAGTTTGAGGTCGGAATATTGGATGGAGACCGAGGACGCAGGACGATGAACCAAGGAAGAAATAGTGAAGAAGGCCATGCTGACGTCTGGGTTTCTTCGCTTCTCCTTATCGCGAATCCGTCACTCCAACAGACTCGGTAAGTGATCACTAGGCTACACCGGATGTTGCCTCGGGAGGAAAGATGCGGGAAATGGATCAGAGCTGGGGTCTTGCACGGAGCCGGATCTGGCTTCGAGGAGAAGGACTAGACTGGGAAAAGCGCAATGCCCCGAGAGAACATCGTCCATGTGTCAACATACTCCCCGGACCAAGCTGACCCCCTGCCTAGACTCTACTCAAAAGGCCGAATCCTTGGTCACAAGCGAGGAAAGAGGAACTCGAGGCCCAACCAGTCTCTTGTTCAGATCGAGGGTGTCGACAACCAGGAGGCCGCCAAGCACTACCTCGGAAAGGTCAGTCATGATTGCGGGCGTTGCGAGCAAGCGGGATCTGGCTGGGAGACGTGGGGAGAACAGGGATGCTGCTGGACTCGTCGATCACAAAGGAGAAACAGTGGAACATCAGGAGACCAACAACTGCTTGCTCGCAGCCCATCGCGAGCGATAGGATTATGGATAGCCGTACTGATCGTCGTTTAGCGAATTGCCTACGTCTACAAGGCCAAGAGGGAGATCAACGGATCGAGGGTTCGAGTTATCTGGGGGTGAGTGACCCTTGGGTCCACATCATTGGCACCTCACTGACCGCTCCCAGCCGAGTTACGAGACCACACGGAAACTCTGGTGTCGTCAAGTCGAAGTTCCGAGTCAACCTTCCCGCCCGAGTGTTCGGTGCTTCGTGCCGAATCGTGAGTCACAGGACCAGTTCTTTACAAAGCATAGTATTGACCGTATCTCCAGATGCTCTACCCATCCGCCATCTAAACCGACTACCCGCACAGCGATATGATCGCTAATTCTACCTACCTCTACCACGTTACGACCTTGATGTAACAGGTTACCATGTTCCGCTTTTTTCCGAGGCATGCAGACATAGCAAAGCGGATACAGGCGTTTGGCATGGAGTCTGCTCAAATGAGACTCGATGTTCCTTGGCCGATGCTAACGGGAAGGTCGGCTGACGAAGAGGAACATGGCCATGAAAGCTCGGTGACCGGACAGGGATGGACGCAGGGGATTAGAGGAGCTGGTGTCAAGCAATCGACACGAGTTCAGGCTCTAACATCCCGGTACACTTGCCCTGATCAGTTTGGATGAGAGCGCCTCAGCAGTGCTTTAGTTCAGGAACAGGCGAGCTGCAACACCCTCCTCCGAAGACTACGACCGAAGACTACAGGGGTGCTCAGTAGATCTCGGTTAGACGTGTGCGGGACCTCAAGATACCGGCAGGATGAGAATCTCGTCACACTGGAGATTTGGTGATCACGGTGACGCGCCAGGGCTTTAGGCTTGACTTTGACCCTCTATCAGGCGTTTGCCAGTTGTTCACAGGCAAGACGTGGCTCCTCGAACATGTCAGATTGAGAAACCCTGCAAGCTGCAACGCTTTGATCGAACCCATGTCGTTGCATTTGATCGTGAATATTACAAAGTACAGCAGTTGCTACGCCCCTATGACTCCGTCTGCTCAGTCCCATTCTCAGCAGCCCCGCTCCGTCGTTCCTTCTTTCGCATCTTCTTCGCCTTTCGCTTCATAGCTTTCTCTCTCGCCGCTTTCTCGTCAACGGTCTCATCCATCGCCTCTGTACTCTGAGCCGCGGGAGCTGAGCTCTGGCCTGCAGCAGAGGTGGGCTCCACCTTTTTCGCTTTGGCTTGGGGTGGTTGAGAGACAGACGGCCTGTGCTTCCGCTTGCCCGTGGCATTGGCTGTCTCCCCACTCGGCGCCGCTTGACTGTCGGGCTCAGCCTTGACCTTGGCCTTCTTGGAGGAGGTGCCTGATGAATCCGTCGATGTCTTTGCAATCTGAGGCACAGCAGATGTCGATGCAGGTGTTGTAGCTGAAGAGCCCGTGCGGGAGGACTTTATCGTTTGACGCATCTTCTCCGCGGCAGACATCTTGCGTGAAGGCTCCAATGGCTCCGTTTTGATGTTCGCCGAGACAGTGTCCACCTGACCGCTCTCGTCTTTGCGTTTCGACTGCTTGCCCTGTTTCTCCACGTTTACTCGGTCCTCGAAGCCAGCTGGCTTGATGAAACCGTTCGCCCCAGGTATCAATCTACTTGAGCCATCTCCGCGAACTGCACGCACTCGCTCGGCTTCTTCTTTGACCCAATCGTCTCCGTCTTGACCATTGGCTCCGCTGGAGCTTTGAGCATTGGACTGTGTAGGTCGAGCGGGGCGAGCGGGACCCGAGATTGGCTTCCTCCTCACTTTCTCCCTTTCACCCCTGACGTTGACGATATGGTCGGGTAGCTCGTTGCCGTGCTGCAGGCAGTGTCAGTACGGTCAAGGGTCACCGGTCAAACGTCATGGTGTTCTGTAACCCTCGATAGCGCAACTCACCTGATCGTACCTCTTCTCTCGCTTCCCATCACCCTTCCTTCGACCAGCTGCTCGTTTCTCGCCGTTTCCATCTTCATCGTCATCCTCGTCGTCATCGTCCACCTCGGGTTCCTCTGGTTCTGCGCCAAATCCGCCAAACCTCATTCTTCCAGCTCCGCCTCCGCTCTCGCCTCCAACTCGACTAACTCCGTTGGCGGCTGTCGCAGAGCCTGACGCACTATTGCTACCGGCTCTGTTGTGACTGGACGATGCACCCGAGCCGGACGGCATGAATGACATGTAACTAGAATCAAACGTCCAAGGACTTGTCACGGCGTCCGGATTGGCCTTCTCCTTGCCTTTGTTATTGCGAGGGATGAACCACCTCCCTTCGCTCTCATCGGCGTCTTTGCCATCTTCAGCAAGGCCGGAAGACCCAGGCGTATCGACATCCTGGGGAGTCGTCCTCGACTGGGCAGCCTCGCCTGCTCTTGAGGGTCCAGCGGTGGAAGAGCCACTGTTGGTGGCTGATTGAGTGCCGGCTTCGGCGTTGGCTTTGGTGGCATTGCGGGCAGCGGCTCTCTGCATGAACTTCAAGTTCAGAGTCCCGGTGGATAACGACATGACGGGCGGGCGAAGATCCAGCCGTCAAGAGGGGTGACGGGAACAAGAACGAGTAGTGACGATGAAAGAGTACGTAGGGTAAGCTTCGCTCAACAAGCTCGAGGCAGACGAGGAGTGAGGACGTCGGAAATTTGAGCAACCGCGATCAGCTAAGCCTTAACGGCACCGACTTTGCGCGTGCAGCCTTTGTAATAGATGCGGGAGGGATTTTGTATCGTCACATTAGTGCTCGACAGGAACGTATTAGGAAAACGTCTTAGGAGATTTGAAATTGATTGACACCTCCTATAGCTGAGGCTCAGCGCTTGTGCATAGTGCTGCATGCTTTCGGTTCTGCTTTACACATTCATCTTAGTCTATCATCTACCTGCTAATGCTACGGTCACTGATCCGCGTTGAGTGTCCTGAGATACCTACACCACCGCTCGGTCCTCCTTGAGCCCCTTAACCCTGGGAACAAACTTGAACCCAGCCTTGTCTTTCACAGAGCCATCCTTGCCCACGGAGACTTTTCCAGCCACCGCGCCCTTGATCGTCGGGACGACAACCTCGACGCTCTCATCCACCTCGTACGCCCTGACCTCGAGATCGACCTGGTCGTAGTCGTAGTCGGGGGTGGAGACGTCCTCTGGACCAAGGAGGAGAACCGTGTTCTGCTTGACAAACACGGGGATGAGGTGGAGCGGGTAGTTGTCCCTAGTGACCCATTTGGGGCCGACGACGACCTCTTCGGACCAGATATCCGTCCATCGCCCAGCGGGGAGGTAGTACTTGGCCTGAGAGTCGTGAAAGACGGGTGCGACAAGGAGAGAATCACCAAACATGCTAACGGGGCGTTAACGCGGCTCTCCGTCGTCTGTGGAGAGGTCTGAAACTCACTATTGCTTGTCGAGGTATTGACAAGTTGGGTCGTCTGGGAACTCCATGACCATGGGTCGGAGCAATGGGATACCAGTCTCGTGCGCGTGGATCGACTATGACAACAAAGTCAGGCTTGTTCCCTCGCTAATGAATGGTCAACTCACCTGGGCGTAGATATAAGGCATCAGCCTCATCTTCGTCTTGGTCATCTTCGCCGTCGCCTTGACCGCCTCGTCGCCGTAGTACCATGGAACTCGGTACGAGCTGGATCCGTGCAGACGGGACTAGCAATATAGTGAGCTACTATCTCAACGGCTGGCCTAGAGGCACTCACGTGAGAAGAGAAGAGACCGAAGCCGATCCATCGACAGAAGAGTGGCTCATTCGGTGTTCCCTGCCAAAGGTTGTCAGTCTAAGCCTCGCAAGTCGGATGTGTAGCTCACCTCGAAACCTCCAATGTCATGGGACCAGAAGCTGAATCCAGAGCAGGCCAAGCTGAGTCCACCTCGCAGAGTCTCGGCCATGGCCTCGTACGTGCTCTCGCAGTCACCACCCCAGTGGATGGGGAATCGCTGTCCACCGGCAGTGGCCGATCGGGCAAACAGCGCCGCCTGGTCTTTACCCAGTCGGTCACCAAGGGCGTCGTACACGCACTGGTTGTAAATGTGGGCGTAGTAGCTGGAAGGAGTTAGTCAAACGACCAGAACTGAGGCTCATTGCTTACTTGTGCATCTTCCTGTTGATAACATGATCAGTGTGACCCATGCAGAAAGGGGATTCGGACTCACATTGGGTCTGCGCCGTTGTGGTACTTGACGCCAATGTACGGGATCCTCTCTCCAAAGTCGGTCTTGATGGTGTCGACACCGACATCGAGCAGGCCCTGGATCAGGCCCGCGTACCACTTGTACGCCTCGGGGTTGGTGAAGTCGACACAAGCCATGCCTGCCTGCCACTCGTCCCTATATCGATATCTCAGCGAGAGTGCTGTGTGTGTGGACTTTGATCCCACTCACCACTGGAAGACGTCTCCGTTGGATCGCTTGATGAAGTAGCCTTTCTCGACACCCTCCTTGAAGATTCTGGCTCGTTGTGCTACATGTGCTGTCAGCTACGTTCCGCGTGGTGATCGCATCGCTTACAGATGTATGGGTTGATCCAGACGCAAACCTTGATGTTGAACTCCTTCTTGATACTTGACAGGTATCCCTTTGGGTCAGGGAAGAACTCTTTGTCCCACTCGAAACTCGACCAGTCGAACTGCTTCATCCAGCTAGAGTATATCTCTGTCAGATGACATGTCTCTGACGAATACGTGGCACTCACAAGCAATCAAAGTGGAAGACCCTGACTGGACATCCTCTGTCCCGCATTCCCGAGAGGAACGAGCTGACCGTCTTGGCGTCGTACTTTGTGGTAAAGCACGAAGAGAGGTAGAGACCGTACGACCAGGCAGGTGGGACCGGTGGCATACCTGTCAACCTGACATAGTTTTGCAGAGCCGCTTTCATAGAGCCCCCTCCGATCAGATAGTACTCCAGCTTTTCACCTCTGACGCTGATTCCCACTCTGGAGCTCTTCTCCCTGCCGACCTCGACGTCGACCTCCTCGCTGTGGTTGACAAACACACCGTAACCCTTGCTGGAGAGGTAGAACGGAATGTTCTTGTATCCCAGCTCGGAGCTTGTTCCACCGTCAGAGTTCCAGATCTGGTGGTTCTGTCCGTTCTTGATCAGCGGGCCGAATCGCTCTCCGAGGCCGTAGATTGTTTCGCCGACGCTCAGACTGAGCTCGTTGAGCATGTATCGGACCCAGCCGCCGCTGCTGTGGTTCTGTCCCGCGGATTCGCTGTTGGTGTGCTCGATCGCGCTGTGGTACGAGGCCATGTAGGAGGTGTTCGCGGCAGAGGTCTGCGCGAGGTGTCGAGGCATGTCGACCCAGGCTTGGCCCTTTTTGCCGACATTGCAGATTTCACCCAGGTTGGCGTCGTCAAAGACGAGGCCGTAGCTGTGAGCAGCGGTGTTGAGGGTGACCGAGGTGGATCCCGTGGTGAACTTGATGTGGTTGCTGTCGGGTCGACTGATCGATGTCTTGGGCTTGGATGGAGCTCCATCGGGGTAGAGCTCGAACTCTGGGCCTTTGGCAACGAGGCCCTGCAAGATGGTCAGGCTGCCTTAGAATCCGGGGAGTTTGACTCACCCTATGGTGCTCGACGACGACCTTGATCACATCGTCGGCTGGAGAGCTGATTTTAACGGTCACCAGGCCGCCTGCAATCGTCAGCTCTTCCACCTCTTACCGGCCATGGCCGTCGACTTACAGTTCAAGGTGTCACCTCGGGTAGCAATGTGTTTAGGGGCGGCGATGAACTCGAGCTCGTCATTGGTCTCAGTCAGCACCTCGACGACCTCGACTGCGCCGTTGAAGTCGGAGCCAATGGGTCGTTTCCACCTGGCGTAGGAGTGAGTGACTGCTCCGGGCTCGCTCGCTACCGTCAGTCCACTCACAGACCGTCGGTGAATCTCATCTTGTAGCTATTTCGTGGTCTTTCAAGTCTGACTTCTCACTTCTCAGCAGTGTTGCAAGCCACAGCTGATCCTCTGGTCTCAGTGTAAGCTGTTGTGACAAGCTCAGAGCAAATGCAATGCAACTTCAAGCACGCTCGTCGACGACTATCAAACTTAGCATGCGGCATTCGGGCCAAGCCGTTCGGCTCTTTTCCCCACCCTACTCGCCGCGTTTACGGTCGATACGGGGGTTTACTCGTATACATTGGTGCAGCAGCGCTGCTGCTCAGGTAAGTGGGGCCGCTGAAGCTGAACCACCGAGCAAAGACCGAGTGGCCTTCGGGTGTTACACAATACCGTTGACAGCCTGTTTCTCTATTGCTCAGTCCCGACGTCCATAACACCTCGACGGCTCGAGTCTCCACCCCTTCATCTCGCCGCTTTACATCGGGCTGATCAGGGCTGATCGCGTGTTCATCCTCGCTCTGCGCACTACAAAAATGACGCCTTACCACATGAAGCCAGTCTTATGCATCTTCTCAGCCTTCATGCCTTCGGTAGGCCCTCCCAGTAGCCTCCAGAGTAGCCCACCATCTCAAAATCGCCAGAACTCTGCTGGGCCCACCGGTAACCGGCATAAAGGCGGGCCGGCCCTGGCCCGGGCCGGGAACTTACCGGCTATCTCCCGGTAGCCGTGGTCGCCATATGATGCACAGATGTGGCACAGGGTAATCGATGGCCTTTGTGACGCTCTGATGTGCTGTCCAGCTCTTATGCTCGCTGGACACAATTAGTGAACACAGGGATATCAGGGGTTTCAGCTGACGGAAGGAGACGGAAGCTATGGAAGCACAGGTACGGACAGAGCGCACGGCGAGAGACTTCGGGTTCGGTCGGTACGCCATAGGATATACTCGGCGATCCTCCATCTCGCAAGGGGCAACTTCCAGAATAGAAACAGAGCTACGAGCCAAGGCCAGTCTATGTGGTCAGCCAGATTATCGATGGACCGGTAACAAGGTACGCTTTTCGGGCCGTTTTGTCTCGCGGGACAACTCGTCCCGGCAGAGCCGCCAATCCGCTATTTTGGATCGTCAACATTTATTGCTGCGCTCCTCCCCTTCATTCCCACCTCGACATGCTGAAGATCTTTGATGGCGGGAGACGCCCTCGTCGGGCCGAGAGATACGTCTCTCAAGGTCGCCACGGCGAGATGCATAGCGGTTTCACGGCAGGTTCGCGGCAATGGACTTCCGTATCCGCCATGATCGCTCCGTGGACTGATCGACATGTAGTCTAGTCTAGGTATATATTCGAGGGGTATCCATGTATCGCATAAACACCTAGTCCAGCCCCACAGGAGCTCCACCCCATCGAGCCTCACTCCCAGGTCTCAAATACAATCAACCAGTCTCATTCACCATGGACATCAGTGGCGGTCCCTCGAGGGCCCAGTTCTCCCAACCTCAGGAAGTCCGCATCGGTGACCTCGCCGACGTCAACAAGAACCTCGACTATGACACGATCAAGCACGCCGCCAGGGGAGACGAGGCAGAGCACACGTCTACCATCAAGCAAGCCTACGCGACCCACAAAAAAGCCATTTGGTGGTCGATGGCTCTTTCCGGAGCGTGAGTCGGCTTCCTGGGGTCATCTCCTGCCCCTCTAGACGTCTCTGACGGCCCTATAGGCTAATTATGGAGGGTTATGATGTCGTTGTGATTGGAAGTTTTTACGGCCAGCGTGAGTAAGCAAAGTCCAATCGAGGGCTAGTACCGACAGGTGGGCCGCTACTGACGAAAACAGCCAATTTCCTCAAGAGATTTGGAGTTGAAGCTCCAGGTTCGGCCAACGGATATGTCATTCCCGCCGAATGGCAGTCTGCTCTGTCCAACGGTTCCTCTGCTGGTGGTATCATCGGTCTATTGGTGGGTTGGCCAACGGACACCACGTGTCCAACAGCTGATTTGGTTTAGATCAACGGTTGGGCTGCCGACCGATTCGGACCTAAAATCGTCATGATGACCTCCCTCGTCGCTCTCGCCTGCTTCATCTTCATCTTCGTCTTTGCCCAGTCCCTCACCATGCTCGTCATCGCCGAGGTGTTCTGCGGTATCCCTTGGGTGAGCCGATGTTTTCCGCCAAAATTTGCCACTGAACCCGATTTGTGCTGATATCCTTTGCAGGGGGTGTTCCAAACCCTCACCACGGCTTATGCCTCCGAGGTCTGCCCTATCCAGCTGCGAGGCTATCTCACTGCATACGTCAATCTTTGTTGGGGGTGAGTTCTTCCCTTTGCTTTGCCTGTGGGGAGCCATTGCTGATAGAGTTGTCCGTCCAGGGTTGGAATTCTGCTCTCCTCCGGTGTCGTGAAAGCCACTCTACCGATCGCCTCCGACTGGTCTTGGCGACTTCCGTTCGTCCTGCAATGGATCTGGATCCCCCCTCTCCTATGCATCGTCTACTTCTGCCCCTCGTCACCTTGGTGGATGGTCAGACATGGTCGACTGGAAGACGCCAAAAAGTCCGTCAAGCGATTGACGAACCCGGAGCGATTCTCCGAAGAGGACGTCGACAACAGCGTTGCCATGATGGTGCACACCACCGAGCTCGAGCAGCAGATCTCCTCCGGCACCTCTTACATTGACTGCTTCAGGGGTACGGACCGACGAAGGAGTGAAATCGTGAGTCCAAATCAACGATCCTGTTGAATCTCCTATCCAGGCCTAATTCAGACTGAAGCTGACCCTGACCCGCAGTCTATGATGGTCTTTGCGATGCAGCTCCTCTCTGGTCAGAACTTGATCGGACAAGGTGTCCAGTTCCTCCAGACGGCCGGTATCTCCACCAACTTGGCCTTCTCGCTCAACATGGTCCTCAACTCGATGTTCATCATCGGTACCATCTTCTCCTGGGGCTTCCTCACCCTGTTCGGCAGACGAACGCTCTACATGGTCGGCATGGGTACCATGGCCTTGGTGCTCTTCCTCATCGGTGGTCTGGGTTTCATCGGCTCGACATCTTCGATCTACGCCATTGGTTCGTTGTTGATCATGCTCAACTTTGTCTACAACTCCACTCTCGGTCCTATCTGCTACACCCTGATCGGTGGGTATCGACCGGGTTATAAAGGAGAGATATAAAGCTGACCATCACGTTCATAGGCGAGGTCTCATCGACTCGACTCCGAGGAAAGTCAATCGTCCTCTCGCGAATCTCATACCAGCTCATGAACATTATCTGCGGTATCATCGTCCCCCGAATGCTCTCCCCCATCGACTGGAATTGGGGTCCAAAGTACTCCGGCCTGTTCTGGGCTGGCAGCGCTACCTTGTCAACGATATATGTGATTCTGAGGTTGCCAGAAACCAAGTGAGTAACCCTCTCAGAACCCCAAGAAGACATGCTGATGATTCGGAAGGGGCCGATCGTACGGAGAGCTCGATTTGCTTTTCGAAGCCAAAGTCCCCGCATGGCGATTCAAGACCACCAAGGTCGACCGTGAGTCTCCTCAGGTAGCTAACAGAGTCTATGTCGCTGACCAGATGTGCAGAGTTCGCGGTCAACGAGGTCGAGCACGTCACCGGCGAGGAGAAGAAGGCAGAGGACGAGCACCACGAGACCGCTTACATCCGATGAGCCGCCGCGTTCCTGTGGTTCTGGTTTGTCCCGTTCTTCCTTGCTTTGTCGTGGGCTGTGGGTAGTGTAGTGTCATGTAGTCAGTGTATGCAGGTCCTATTTTGCGCCATTTGAGCATGCTGTAGATCTAGTCTCCTGCTCGTCGCCTCGTTCCGTCATCTTTCAGAGTTTGGCTCCGTCCATAGTGTCAATATGTTCTGTACCGGTACCACTCCCCCCGTCCGCTACGTACTCGAGTACATAGGGATAGCAGGGGATAGCTCATGACCCTGTCTGTCATCCAAACCTCGGCGTTGTGTAACAGAGCTGTGCAGTGTGTTAGGGAATTGATTGGTGATCAGTAAGTGTCAACTCTATAACGCAGCTACCTAAACTCTCGATGTGCTCAATCTGCTGCTTTGTCGTTGTTAGCAGCCTTCCGATGGTTGTTAGTGCGGACGGCAATGGTCAATTGTCTCCCAATATCTGACAAAAAGGCGTCCCAGCCATCACCGAGCTCGTTCACAATGCTGCATACCCGCTCTTCTCGTTGTGCTCACACTCGCGCTATGTGCTCATGGCGACATTACCCTCGCCACCGCCGCCACCACCAGTGCCCTCTCCGACGCCGATAGACTCTTCCTGCGTGCCTCCGAGCTCGAGTTGTCTCAACAGCTCGTCGATCTCGCTCGGCCTGTAGATCTTCGCCAAGGGCTGCTTCGTATCCGGCTGCAGGGTCATGGTTGCAAATTCCACTATACACCGCGTCAACTCTTGCTGCCTCTCGAAGTGTAGCCTGATTGACTCACGCTTATCGCTGCTCAGCTTTGTAGAGTCCATCGTCTTACTCATGACCTTCAAACAGAGGCTCTTTGCGTCTTCGAGGGAGAGGTCGTCCTTGTAGTCCTGCTTCAAGAGCGACGCGGCGGAGGAGTGGTTTGCGCCAATACACGTTGCTTTCCAGCCAGAGTAGTTGCCCGATGGATCCGATTGATACAGCTGGAAACCGTACAGCGGGTCGTGGCCGATGTACAGCAAAGCAACACCGAATGGTCGCAAACCTGCAAGGATCAGCGAGCTGCCTAACGCATTGAAGTCCTGTGGGACCCACCTCCGTACTGCGTGTACCCCTGCTTCATATCACACAGCCTCTGCACCAGCATCTCAACGGGAATATCCTCATCGTAGGTGAACAGATGCCTTTGTGCCGAGTTTCGCGAAAAGTTCACTAGGGAGTTGGCGTCTGATGTGATACCGGCGAGACCGGCCAGAATGTTGCTATGATGGGTGTCAGCTTCGTTCCAAAGTTCGACTTGGACCCAGCTCACTTGTTCAATAGGAAGATCTTCTCTCCACCACCACCCATCCATGCCTTTGCGCCTTCCCCACCCATACCTTCGCCTCCGGGGGCCAATGATAGATCCAGTAGTTTACCCGTGACTTTCTAGAAGGCAAGACGTCAGCTACTGCACGCATAGAATTACTAGCTGGCAGTCGGAGCATCGCCCACCTTCTCCGCGGCCATGGCGATACCCTCCTTCGACAGGACAGCTAGGACAGTTCCAGCGTGCGAGATAGCCTCCATGGCGTACTCGACTATAATTTGTCAGTTGCAATTCCTCATAGCTCAGAATCAGCTTGACACACCTTGGAACAATCGCCCTTTGCATCAAGTCAGCAAATGTCCTCCAGTAGATTCACCTGCAAACTCACCCTCAGGGGAGAAGATAGTCGTTCGACCTGAAGGACGGGGGATCATCAGTATACAAGGCTACCTGCTGACACCTGGGCGCTAGACCCCCAACGCACTGTCATATCGTCGAGCCTACAAAAGGGTGAGCTCGGTTCAGGCTTCGGTCAATGTCGACTCACCATTTCGCCTGATCTCTATTTTGTTGCTTTCCAAGGTGTGTGACGTTGCTACTCCTCTGGCTAGCTATATCTGTGCTCCTCTGTCTGATGCTGTGGCGCGATTGTACCCTTTGTGGACGTCTGTAGTAAACTAGTAGTGTTCAATGTCATGCAACATCCAACGCTCACTTGACGCTCACGTCGATGGGCATGAGCGACTCTCAAGCGTACACGCGGAATCAAATTCCACGTGGGGAGGGCTTTTACGTAAACTGTCGCGTCCGCAGCGACAGCGGTGGTCCTGGCGACGACGAAGAGATATGGATGGTATGTCTACGAACTCTTCATCTAATCAATGCTCGGGCTATAGGAGGTGACCACCCAAGCCAATCGAAGCACGGCACACCCCTCTCATCCCGTCATGCCCGTGACGGTGGAGGATGCCGAGGCGTACGAGCTCCCGGATCTCGGATCGACGTCAAAGCCATACGTCGACGAGCAGGATCAGCTTGATGAAGCGGACCGACTCTTGGCAGAGCAGGATGACGAAGATGGCCAGTTTGACGTGAAGCGGGCATCGAGAAGCTCGGGGGATGGACGTCGGCGGTCATTCGGTATCGAAGGAGAAGAGGAGATACTGGGCAAAGGGGACAAGATTGACGCTTTGATAGCGAGGGTGGGTCCCTCCTTCTGTAGTGTCAAGCAGGAGATGCATCTTTGCTGAAGACCACTTGGGTAGACTGTTCCATCGGTGGACGACCCTTCGCTGCCGTCTTTAACCATAAGAGTTCTGATCATCGGCACGGTGTTCTGCTTGCTGGGCGCTTCGGCCTCCCAGGTGTTCTACTTCAAATCCAACGCACCTAGCTTTTCGAGCTACTTTGTCATTCTGGCGACGTACCCACTGGGTCATTTGCTTGCCAATGAGCGCATAGTGCGAAGGGGTAGTCGGCTGTTCGGTATACAGCTCAACCCAGGTCCGTTTAGCATCAAAGAGGCCATTCTCATTAGGTGAGCTAATCGTAGCCTCTTGCCAGTCAGGGTGATCCGTAGCTAATCGTATGCATGAAGCGTCTTGTCGTCATCTGGAGCCATGTCCGCTTATGCAGCGGACATACTCGCCATCATGGACCTATACTTCCACATGCCGCTCAACGCCCTTCCTTCAATCGTGCTACTGCTCACAACGCAGTGTATTGGCTTCGGACTCGCAGGTAAGTCTGGGCCATCTAGTCCTCTACTGTCATTGACTCTATGGCCTAGGCATGCTTCAGAACATCCTGGTCACTCCTCCTGCAATGTTCTGGCCATCAACCCTAGTCGTGGTTCAGCTCTTCACCACCTTATACTCCTCTTCGTCTACCGCTCTATCCCGAGGAGCTCAGTTGGCCACTAAGGACAGATTACGCATCTTCATGCTGGTTTTCCTCGTGGTATTCATGTACCAATTCCTCCCATTCCTCCTCTTCCCGACTCTTACTTCGCTGTCGGTACTATGCCTCCTGAACAATCAGTCCTGGTGGATGCGAACCCTCGGCAGTGGGTACAACGGGCTAGGGGCTTTGAACTTCAGCTTCGACTGGAGTAGCATTGGTAGTAGTGGGCCTCTCTATACGCCTTACTGGGCCCTGGGCAACTATTTCGGTGGACTGATAGGGATGTGCTGGATAGTGAGTCAATTCTGCCCATGAAGCGGCTTCCTGCCAACACTGATGTATATGTATGCTGATCATCGCAACTCCGCCCTAGATAGCGCCCATCATGCTCATCTTCAACTTTTGGTGAGTATGCTTGTTGCAATCCTGCAGGCACATTGTTTGACATACCATGTCAGGAACGCTCGAGACTTTCCATCTGCTACCTCGGCAGGACTGTTCAACTCCAAGTATGAAAAGTAAGCCTACAGCAGATACACCCCGCTGATTTCAGATTCGACGTCACGGCTGTCCTCAATCCCGATCTATCGCTCAACGTCGAAGCCTGGGACAATGCGCGACCGCTCCTTCTGACTCCATTCTTGTGAGTAACTCGTTGAAATCGGACTGATCCCGCCAGCGCGATGTCTTATGGCTTGTCGTTCGCCGCGTTGTCCAGTGTTCTGGTTCACGTCTGGCTTTGGCATTGGAGTGAGATCAAGGAAGGTGCGTACTGGCCAGCTTCATCCGGCATGACATCACTCAAAGCGACTCTATAGCTGTCTCTAACCGGATCTCCCAGCTCAACGATGTTCACAAGTTCGTCCCTCGACTGCTTCTTGCGCATTCGGAAGGAAGTCAGCTGATCGTCCGGTAGCAAGCTCATGCGAAACTACGAAAGCGTGCCCTCGATCTGGTATCTAGCCATGTTGGCAGTCAACTTCGGTGCAGCGGGTGAGTTGATCATAGACTGCCCTTTAGGTGTACTGATCTAGTTCATCAGTCATACTGGTGAAGACGACGCCGCTGCAGACGCCCATATGGGCATTGGTTCTGTCTATCGTCATAGCAGCTGTGAGTCTGGCTAAGTCTTGATGGACATTGCTGACATCAATAGGTCTTCCTCGTACCGTAAGCGAAGACTCCTACCAGCCTGCAAGTATGCTGAGCAAATTCAGTGTTGGCATCATCACCGCTGTCAGCAATACGACCATTGGCCTGGTGAGTGGATCACGTATCAGCTTGTGGTGGATGCCGAGACTGACTACGAGCAGAACGTGCTTACTGAATTGTGAGCTGGAAGTTGCTTGTCCTGCTCTCGCACAGCTGACATAGAGGAAGTGTGGCTGGGGTTCTCATGCCGGGAAAGCCAATTGGCAAGTGGGTGATACCAGCATTCAGACCGCGAACCCGAGGGCTGACGTACTGCTAGCGTCACCTTCAAATGCTTTGGCTGTAAGTGCGAAGGCCTCCAGGCGCTTGTGACTTCTCTGACCTATGTCATAGACATGGCGATGTCGCAAGCTCTTGCCCTGACTGGTGACCTCAAGCTGGGGTGGTACACCTCGATCCCGCCGCGGGAGATGTTTGCGTGTCAGATCCTCGGAACGATCATTGGTTGTTTCACAAATTGTCAGTCAAAACTCGCCCTCACAAGACTGACTCTGTACCAGATGTCACTCTCCTGAGCGTCATGGCGGAGAAGAGACCATATCTCGATGGCAGCGTGGTCGATCCTACGGGCCAATGGACGGGAAGAAACCCTAACATATTCTATTCGGCAAGTATCATCTGGGGCGCCGTTGCTCCAAAACGATTCTTCTCCGGGGGTTATGAGGTGTTGTACCTCGGGTGAGTCGCTCAGCGGCGATCTTGAAACTGTCTGACTGGTGTCAGATTCGTCATTGGAGCTGTCGTTCCCATAGCCCTGTGGTTTGCGCACAAACGATGGCCTGAGCGAAAGCTGAACAAGGTGAGCTCATCGGTGTCGCTCTTTGCCCTCAATGGCAAGACGCTGATGATTCTCACGTGACAGGTTGTCTTCCCCATCATATGTAGTGGGGCGACGGTAGTGCCTCAATAGTGAGTATCTCCACCACCGCGCTATTACCCTGCTGACGTATCCTGCAGCCCCACCAATATCATCCTCACAAGTGCCATTGTCGCTGTTTTGGCCAATGGGTGGTTCGCAAAGCGATACCCAATGACTCATGGGAAGTACGCATACGTAGTGAGGTGAGTGCCAGTGTATCGTAAACGGCATAGGAGGCTGACTCGTGAGTGCAGCTCGGCGCTGGACGCCGGGACGTCTATCACCGCATTGGTAATCTACTTCCTCTTCGGCGTGCTAAGTACATGGGATGGGCCACGATGGTGGGGCAACCCAACCACCGACTCAGAACACTGTCGAGCAGGCACATGAAAGGGCTCCATGTGATCATGACGTTGCACAGGTCTAGTAGATCTAGTCGCATCTCCATACACCTGCCCGCAATAGACGCTTTAGATGGGCGGATGAATTAAATAAATATACTGTCCAGTGTCCACCCTACGCCCTGAAGCTGCAGGGCCCGAGGTTTGGTGGACCTCTGTTCACCGTAACATCAGAGTGAAGACACAACACATCACACGACGACAACGACAAGGCCAACATCGACACAGGCCCACTCTGCGACATTGCAGTGTGACTGTAGAACGACATCGGAAGGAGATCTGATTCGCATTGTAGCAACACCAAGGAATACCGAGACAAAGGGCTTCTACCGACGCGCTCGACCACCCGGCGGACGACCACTCGGCATCGGTTGGCAGCGAGTCCAAGCCCACGCTAGGCTCAGAGGAGGATCAGGACCAATCGCACTGCCACCATACTTCACTGCTGCAGCGTCAACAATCGACGAAAGAGCTTTGGGCGACGCATTCGCGAGCTCAAGTGCTATTCTCAGCATCGGTCAGGGCGGATCCCGAAGAGACGTAGGCATAAGCGTAGACCAACACCGCGACACCCGACAACCGCCTCTGCCTAACCGACAAACGCTTCTTCTGCCCAATGGACTAGAGAAGCGTCCAAGTCACTTGTCGAGATCATAGACGTAGCTGCGAGAGGGCACACAATGGCACCAGCGAACGACGTCAGCGATGAGGAGATTGCCAGAGAGTTTCAGACGCTAAGGTTAGTGGTCGTACCGCAAAGCATCTTCTGCAAAGCCTTCCCACATTCCCCGGCGTGGATATACTGACCGCATGCATAGAACACTCCGGCGTAGATCTGGCTCGTCGCCTGGTCCAGGAGCGCTACCCCTCGACCCTGACCTACCGCCTCCTTCGCCCAATTCCCGGCAGTACAGCCTGAATGAACCCTCCTCGTCGTCATCGTCCTTATCAGCGTTCCCCACGTACTCTTCCGACGACGATATCACACTCTCCGCCCCCGATGGTTTGGAAGGCGACGCCGCGGGCTTGTTCTGGGTCCCAGCTCATCTCCACCCAGAGCTTGCCCCCGGCGAGTTTAGGGCGTTTCTCAAGTCGCATACCCATAACGATCCAGAAAACGCGGACGCGACAGACGCAGGAGATGCAGAGGGCATGGCTAGATCGCCGTCGTTTCTCGCGAGATCCGCCTCGCGCAGAGGTGATGGCGGTTTGGGCAGGAAGAGAAGTATGCTCAGCAGGCAGTATCAGCCGAAGATAGGGGACAATGTCGAAGACGAAGTGCCGCCTCTACCGGATAGACAGAGGGCGAGCATATATGGCGGGCGAAGCGGAGAAAAGGGCTTGACATTGCAAGACTTGCAACAGCTGGAAATGATAGTCGACGAGGCTGGAGAGTCGGATGATCCGGATCAAATGCGAAGTTTGCTCAGGCGGAGTTTGAGTATGAATGTCGCTCCAGGCTGTGAGTAATCCGCCAGGTATCTTGTCAGTTTCTGACAATTTTGGCCAGTTTTGCAAGATGACATCCCTCGGGACGGTCCCGATGGAGAGTCGACGGCACCATCACGACCTGGATCAATCCTGAGGCGGTCCGCGCGGACCAAAATCCGCAAAGCCGGTCTCACTGGAGATGGCGGAGGACATCGATTCGCTGCGACGCGTAAAGGTCGGATGACGGCGGCACCAGTGATCGACATTCCCGGTCTCGAAGACGACGACGGACGACCAGATCTCGGCTCGAGGCGAGGCAGTGATGACTCTGGAGAAGCTTCCAAGGAGAACAGCTTCGAATCGCTCGACCAAGAGGACGAGCAGTATCACGACGCTCCTGTCCACTTGGAAGAACGAAGGGCGTCAGACGCTTCGACCGACGAAACCTACATCTTCGACGCGTACGCCCGTGATTCTCGATCATCTTCCATGTCGACAGACTCGTCGTCGAGAAGTGAGAGCTCGAGTCCAGAGTCGTCTCCCCCCGGCCTCAAACTTGCTCTTCCGTCGATCTCAAGATCGACCTCTGACTCGGATTGGTTTAAAGATGGCGAAAAGACACCAACTCAAGAATACCCCGTCGATCCATTGCAAGAAAGACGAGCGTCTCCGGAGAACTACAGCCTGCCGTCTACATCCGGCTCGTCATCCCTGTCAGATTACACCAAGTCTCAGAGGTCGACATCACCGCTTGAAACTCCTCAACAGCGAAATCGCCCTTCATCTCAATACGAGCTGCCACCGGGAATGGCTCCTCCGGTGACCAGATTGCCGTCTGCAGAACAGCGTCTGCCACCGAAAGAACAGCCACAACCCGTCAAAGAAGAGTACACGCCGCCTCCTTCGATCCCAGCTTCCGCTCCATTGACGAGGAACGATTCCTCCGCGTCAACCACCTCAACGTCGAGTACTCGAGAAAAGGAAAAGGAGAAAGAGAAGGAGAAGGAGAAGAAAGGTGGATTTTTCTCGAAAAAGGACAAAGACAAGAAGGGCAAGAAGGAAAAGGACGGCTTTCTCGGTTCTCTGTTCGGAGGCAAGAAGAAAACGGAGGAACCTGCATCGCCAGTTTCGAGCTTTTCCGCTGCTGGTCCTGCTGCCGCTGCCGCTCTGTTGGGCTCGTCAAAGTCTGCAAAGTCGATGGGATTGTCGCCCGGCGCTTCGCCTACTGCTGCCAGCTTCAACAACTTTTCTCGATACCCAATCCACGTCGAGCGTGCAGTGTATAGGTTGAGTCATATCAAATTGGCCAACGCCCGTCGTCCACTGTATGAGCAAGTTCTCATCTCCAACCTCATGTTCTGGTACCTCGGCGTCATTGGGCGAAATGTTGCAGAGGAGAAAAAGGCGAATAGCGAGGAAGAGAAGAAGGAACAAGCGAAAACGCCCCCGGCGAAAGGGACACCGCCAAAGCCTACCGATGTGGGAATTGCGGGAAAGCCAATACAGCACCAAGAGCCCGAAGTTCCACCTCCTCAACCTCAGCCTTCTGGCAAGAAGATGGGGTTGACCAAGCCCGATCGCAGGCCAGGTGGTCGTGATGCCGAAGCGCCCGTCCGAACGCCTCAGTACGGCATGCAGAACGCTCAGGTGGATAGCGAGTTGAGATCGGCCAATATGGGTATGGGGATGAAAGGTCCAAGAGCACCAATGAACCAAAGTCGCCCGCCGTCTGACGGTCCACCTGTATATCAACAACAGCAACAGCAGCAACCTCCCGCTCAGCATGTCTCGCCGCCAAAAGGACAGCCTGGTCCCCCACATCATCATCAGCCTGTTCAGAATCAACACCAGCAACCTTTCGGGCATCTTCAGCAACAGCAACAACAGCCGCCTCGAGCGGGACCCCCTGGTCCTCAAGGTGGACCTCAGCGAGCATTCTCCCCTCCCGGTCACGCCGGCCCGCCTCCTAGCGGACAGCGCCCGCTGAGCGATCATGGACCTTCGGGTCCAAGAGATCCTCGAGATCAGCGTTCTCCCCCACCTCCCGGCGCTGGATTCGGTCCTTCGCCAAACGGTCCACCTAATGGTATGCCTCATTCCCAAGGCATCGACATGAGGGATTCTCGCCAGAGAACATACTCAAACCCAGGTCCCGCTCCCCCTGCTCAGCAATATCAGACCTATCCGGGTCAACCGCAGGGTCCACCTGGCCAGAGTGGTCATATGCGGAGAGCAGTGTCGGAAGCTCGACCCCCTCCACCAGCGGGACCTCCAGGACCGGAAAGAGCGACGTCACCGCCCCGATCTGGTCACGCTGGACCGCAACCTGGACAACTCTTTGTCCATCCTCAGGCTGGCTCTCCGGGACCATTTCCACCGAGACCTCTACCAGGTGGACCCCAGCCAGGCCAGCGATTCGCTCCCAACGGACCTCAACTGGGTCAACCCTATCAACATGGAGGACCACCCGGTAGTCCGGGCATCCAACCTGGGCAAGTGTTCCATCGTCCTCCTCAAATGGGCCCTCCGGGCCAACAGCGTCCTCCTCACCCCGAGGGAAAACGACCCCCACAGGGCTGGGATGGGCCGCAGAGATTACCTCCCGGTGCGATGCCGCCTCCTGGACCTGGACAGCCGATGCGGAGACCACCGCCTCTACAGCCCGGACAAACGTTTGATGGAAGATCCTACTCCTCGCCTTATCCCCAAGGTCAAGGACCGCCAGGGTCGCAAGGTCCGGGACCGGGCATGTCGCCAACGAGATCAGTTGGGCCCGGATTCCAGCATCCCCATCAGGGTCAAGGGCCGTATCCGGGTCATCCGCTACAAGGCCGACCGCCAGGACCGCCACAGCCTGGTCAGATATACAGCGGATATCAGCACCCAGCGCAGCCTCAACGACAGCCCAGCTCCGAGGACATGTATAGGCGTGCTCAGCCCGTCCAGCAGGGTGGACCGTACGGCCACCACAGGTAGAACGGGGTATGGACGGAGAGCAAAGAGAGGAGACGGAAGTAGATCTACGGAAGGGAAGCTTAAGCTAGTGAGGTAGGCGTTGGAGGATCAGAAGCAAGAGAGCGATGAGGATGGGCAATGACTAGTACCGCATGACCGTTTACGACCATTTACCTTGCATCGTTAGAGCAAATGCCAAGTGTACCAGTAGACCCAGAACCCGTCATCTCTTATCGTACACCATTCAATGGACACTGATGACACTGAGGCAGTCTGGCAGCGTCGCGCGAAGAGATAGCGACATCCATCTAGGTTTACATGGGTCTTGTCTGAGCGAGTCGGAGACACAGCTACTGCTATTTGACGGCCGATTTCCTTGGCCGCAGTGTGCGTGTAGTCCGTATAGACTCTATCGATGATGTCGTTGTTTCGACATTATCTGACACAGATGCGTCGATTGGTGAAGCCAATTCTGTTATCGATGTCGAAGATGTGGTTGAGGGTGTTTCGACTGGTTCCCCTATCTCTGTTTGTTCCAGAACGGGCTCGGCTTTGACCTTCGTCTGCGACTTTGCCGCCTGTAGCCTCTGCCTCCGGCGCCTCCGCCAAGCCAGGAACTCCTTCAGCAATTCCACCAGCATCGGAACGGCTACAGGTGCGAACAGTGGGGTGTAGACTGCAAACTTGTGTTCGTCAGGCTAAGTCAATGGAAGTTAGCTTTTTGCTGTAAGACGATACATACTGCCACTTACGAAGTATAGAAGTCCCATCATGGACGGGTCGAAGAAAGCCTCATTTGCCAGTGCCACGGCATCCCTCGCAAGAATGGAGGCTCGTAGAGAATCCGTCTCGCGATCCAGCTATCTATAGCTTAGCGGAACCACCACTTCGACCTCTCGGTACTGCTCACCATTTCCAACCGCTCGACTGCCCCGAGAACCTTGTTCCGAACGCCTTCGCCGACTTTCATCTCCTTGATCTTGCTCACGAGCCTTACGATCCCGGCTAGTGTCTTTCTCGCCTCGTCCGAGTTCTCGCGCGTTCGCATCCGGAGTACCTGCTCGACCTGCCACGGCGAGATTGGCGGCAGGAAGGGGCTTTGAGGCAATAGCGGACTCGGGGAGGGCGCAGTCTCGATAAATGGTGGATTGAGGGGTAAAGCCAACAGGGAGTATAAATTTTGTGTGAACAGATGGAAAGAGGGCGATAGCGCGTCCAAGGGCAGGTGGAAAGAAGGTGCCTGGGGCGCCGAAGTTGGGACGTCCAGTATTGTCACTGCGCCGAATTGCGGTATGAGGAAAGACTGGGCAGTGTCTAGAGATCGATCAGCTGGTTGGAGACACCGAATGTAGTGTTCAGCTCACCGGGGACGGCGAGTCGTAGCGGGCGGTGCTTCGGCGAAGGAACATAGAGCATGAACCGCAGGACTGGGTTGTTGGTGCTTGCGGAGTCTGTGGAGCAGATCAGTACAATGCCCATCATATTACCTCAGCCACTCGACTCACCCAAACTCCACCTCTCAGAGTTGACAAACACCGTCATCTCATCTTCGCTCACCAGCCAGGCTTCCTCGCGCTGATGTTCTACGATTTGACTGGCAATCTCGGCGACCTGCTCGTCACCTCCTTTGGCAGCTTCTATAGCTGGCTGAGCTGGGTCGACCTGATCACTGGGAAGATTTCCGTACGTCGGCTCGAAAGACAGAGGAGCGTGGTAGACGACTTGAGACTCGATGGTAAAGTTGAAGACCTGCTTCAGCGGTTCGAGATGAGGTGTGATGTGGTCTACGCGCCACACAGTCAGCTTCATGGCGACATAGGATTCGAATCCAGACAAAGAGCTCACCTCTAATAGCACCTTCAATGTCCCAGCTACGCACGTAGCTACCTTGGCTGGCATCCTCGTTGAGGAGGACAAAGCTCAGGGTGACGTTTGGTGCGTACTTGAGCGCTTTTAGTGGGATGTCAGGGGGCGAAACGACGTTGGGGAAGAGTGCATCTAGAGCTTTGATCATCGCAAATTGATAGTGCTCTAGTACTCTCTCAGTTGAAGTCTCCGCAACTGGTAGCTAGGCGGCTCACTGTTCAACATCCTATCGCCCATTTGAGAGGGATGAACGGGGATCACACATGTTCCAGCGGGAAGTCCGCTGGTCATCAGACCTGTCTCTTTGGGCTGAATGTATGGTCTCAGCGGGAATGACGAATTGGCTCTCTCGCTCTGTCGTATATGGAGCCTCAAAGGCGGTCTATCCACTATGGGCCATCAGTCACCAAGTAGACACTGCGATCCGAAGGACCCACTCTTCGTGCGGATCTTGAGATCCCATAGCTTCTTCCCCCTTTCATGTGGCCTGAGCTGACCCAGAATTCCTACGACGCTCTTCTCCACTACTCCCGCGATACTACCAAGAATGGTGTCTTGGTCAAAGTCCCCCCGTCCTGGAGGTGGCTTTGGAAAAGCATCTTCGTCTGCAGTGAACAAGATATCGGTCCGAGTGTCTACAGACTTAGCACCAGCTGTCAGTCAACATATCATTTGATGTCAGGTGGCAGACCTACAGTGCTGTTCTCCAGAGCGTGGATCCTGGCAGCAGGCAGAGGCAGACGCTCGATCGATGTCGTGTACCACCAGAATGGAACAGCCAACAGGATAATGAGCGGAAATGACAGTACGACCAGAAGTCGGTTCCTGACAGTCGGGTTGATCCTTGCTGTCACCTCAGGCGGAGTGAGTTTAGCAGACGCTCGAGGCTTTTTGACCCCTGCCTTCTCCATCCTGCGTCCAGTGATACTGCAAGTAGCGGAACGAATAACCAACGAAGAATCAACATCAGAGCAACGACGTGTTTTGTTTTCGTGAATCACCTCCACCTCGAACAAATCCACTGCGGCACACCCTGCTTGTACCCTCTTGGCCTGTCGCAGAGCGTATCGAGTACAAAGAACAATGAGACTACACAGAGTCAGTCTTACAGCTCATGACATGCATTACAGTCGTTAGACGATCGGATCACAAAGACTCCTTGTACCATGCTCAGCTCTCTGGCCCATCGTCGATAGCCTCCTCCGGGGCGCCCTGAGCCGAAAAGCCAAGCACGCTCTCTGGCAGATTCGGTCTCTGCTGACCCTCCTGAGGTCCCATCCCACCACCCAGTCCTGTGCCGGGTTGTCTTGGGTGCATTCCGGCGAGGTTAAACGTCATGCCACGTTCAATTTCATCCTCCTGATATCCAGTCTGTCCTTCGCCTCTCTCTCTCGCTTGTTCCTCCAGTTCCGCTCCCGCTTCCAGCTCTTCTATCGTCAGACTACTCTTCCTCCTCTCTCCAGGCAGACCATCGGGTGTCGAGGGACCCGAGACATCCTTGACCTCTTCGATGATCGCTTGAACAGCGGGTGATTCCTCGGCAATGGCCAACATCTCCCTGAGAGACTTGTTCTCCTCTTCCAATCGCAATATCTCCATCTCTCGCTCCAAAGCCCAGTCCGCCTGCCCATTCGTCCCAGAGTATCCACCTGATGAACCGGGCACGGAACCTGGAAAGGGTGTCTGTCGCGCTGGTGCCGTCTGAATGACCGACTTCTTCCCTGACGAACTTGACTTTGTGGGTGACGGGGGCGGACTGGACCCGTCTGAGAATGCCGCATGACCGTTCGACAGTTCGGACTGTATCAGTCCCACTAGATCCACCTCAGCCTCTTCACCCCCTAGCGATCGCAGAGCCGAACGCAGCAGTGTCGAAAGCCGCGTCAATAATAGTGATAGTGATGTGTCGTCATGTAAATGTGCGGAAGAGTGAGCCGTTTGGAGGGTTTGTAGGAGAGAGGTGTAGTATGAATGCAACGACAAGTCATGTTGTTGTGATGCGTGCTATATCATCCATTGCAATGTCAGCTTGGTTCATGCCCATTGAGTAGGCCAGGTCGACTCACGGCAGCCCCTCTGAATTTGCCCATGACAGTCTCCATCGTCCCCTCATACTCCTTCAATAGGGTGTTCAACTGCTTGTTCTCCTGCTGAAGTTGTTGATTCTCCAGGACCAGATGTGACGCAAATGCTTCCAGTTCCGTATGGAATTGCTCTATCACCTTCATCAGTCCCCTACCCTCCGACACAGGACTCCAGTACTCACCGTCCGATATGTCTAGATTGAAACGCCGCAGAGGAAATCCAGCTCCTGCATGTACCGCCTGACCCTTTACATTCCCCGCTTTGTCCATACAGCTCTGCAAGAGCTGTCTATTCTTCCTCGCTTGGTCTAGAAGCCATTCAGCGAGGTCATGAACACATCACCGGGATTTGCACTGACCGGTGAGTTCGCCTACTAGCCCCCACAATCGGGCCAATTCGTCCTCTAGGTCCATCACCTGTCTGCTCATCTCGAACTGTTACTGCGTGTGTGAATTGTTGTGGTACGGAAAGGTGTATACAATGGTGGAATGCAGTGGGATGGTGGTCGTCGCCATCATGAGCCGCGTTGATGACGGCGATGGCCTCAGGTGGAATCCGCTATGTGTGACCGTGGGAAAGTTGTTTAGGTGCGTAGACGATCGTGTTTCGGATTTCAGCGAGTTTCACCATAGTCAACAACACACCAGACACCATTCAGACGACATCGGCACGAGACAGGAGCTAGAGAAGGGTACTGGAGGCTACCGAGAGATGAGAGAGACTACATGATCGCCGAGGAAGGAAGCTACGGGTGTCCTGACGAGCTCAGACACACCGCTTCCGCTAAAAGACAACATCGCTCAGTTTTCCGGACACTGCTGGTGCAGCCCGTACCTCCTCTATGAAGACAGGCCTATACATCTAGCAAGGCGAGTGACCTTGCAAGAAGTGGTTCGAGGGCTACTTGCTTACCTTTTTGCTGAACAACAGCGCGACGCTCTCCCACCATGTCATCGTCTAATTCCTTTCCGGGGCTGGAACCCGCCCTGCGTCTATACCAGTCGGACAAAATCAAGGATAGATCGGAAGGCCAGACTCTGATACGACAGCTGTTCTCAAACAAGGAGAACCTCATCAGATTTCAAGAATCAGCATCTCGGAGTGGCGGCCAAGGATGGATTGCATTCTATCAATGTCTCTTCCAGGTTGTCATTCTGGAGAAGAAGGTGTGTATGCGCAAATCGGCCAATCCACAGGGTAGGTCCGGCTAAACGATTTCATATTGCTCTATGTTGTCTGACTCGACTTTAGCTGAACGCCGACTGGCGGAAGCTATCTCCCTGGTGAGATGGATGGTGGAGCGATCGGTACATCTCATCGGAAGGAAACCGTTTCTGGCCCTTACCACCCATATGACCCACCTCCTCGTGTTCGCCCATCGGATCTTCCCACCGGCTGCTCTCGACTACGCGAAAGCCCTGCGGTCGCTACTATCCTATCCTCCCCATCTGGAGAATCTGGATCAACAGAGCTGGAAGGCGCTCATGGGGATATGCTGGGCGGCGGTACTGGGCGACAGTATCTCCATTGACAATGGTTGGGAGGATGAACTGGAAGATTCTCAAGAAGATCAGCTAGGACAATCAATACTTCCCCCTTCCAGCACTCAGGGGCGATTTTCGACCAACAAGGGGAAGTCTTCGGTAACACAAGCGACTACCGAATTGGTATCGCTTATCCCGATACTGCTATCCTGTACCAATGCGCCGTTGGTTCCACCACTGCCTATAGCAGGAACCTACGCCTACGAGCCAAGTTTGGGATTTTCGATTCTCACTAAGATCCAGCGGTACTTCTCATTATACCAGGTGGAGACCGCATCACATCTTTCTGTTCTCCGCTCGCTTAACCTCGTTCTGGCACAAATGGAGCTCAACTGTCGAGTCGACTTTGTGACAGGTGGAATGAAAGTCTTGCCTCATCTCGTCCAATTATGGCCAAATCGCAGCAAAGGGATAAGAGAGCCAGTCCTGATTGCACTACGGATTCTGTTGCCATACTTGGTACACAAATCGACTCTCGATAAGGACACTCTGGGCATCGTTCGATCTTCACTCGAGACGCTTCTGGAGACAATGTCGAAGGAGACCATGTCGAGGGGTGGTGTGGAGCCGTTGGACTTGGCCACTGTAAGGCTGAGGCTGTCGAGTCAGGCAAGGACGATGACGGAGCGGGTGGATGTGCCATATGAAACTCTCGTCATGACTGTGAGTCAGGACTTCGACTCGGAAACAGGACGAATGAACCTAACATCTGTAGGCGGGCTTTGACTTTAGTCACGAAAGCACATTCCGGTGGAGCGCAATTGAGCTCTACAGCGAGGTCATTTTCCACCTCTACAACACCGTCGACGTATCCCATATCAGCACGCCTTCACGCGAGTCAACGCAGGCAAAGAGACGGAAACTGAGTGACCCTTTCGCCAACCTTCTCAGTGAAGTCACCCATGGGGCAACACTCAACCGACAGCTTCATCTTCAAGTATTGCTTTTCCTGATAGATCGTCACTGGTCGGACCTGCATCACGAAGCTCGAGTCGACATTCGTCAGCGTATCTTAGGGCTGCTGGACGAGGACGAGGCGCCATTACAGATGTGGGCTTTCGTCGCAGCTGCCACCCTGGCTTGCTTGCCAAAGGACGAATCGACTCCCTCTTTGGCGACAACGATAGTGTCAGCGCAAGAGCAAGCGGTGTCCGAATCAGCGGATCGGCAGAAGATGTGGAATCATTCAATGCGAAAAGTTTCCATTCCTTCGGTATCTCGAGCTGCCGCCATTGCATCCGTCGCATTGCTCCAATCTGGACAGCTGGACATGACCACTGCTACCGGTGATATCGGCACATTCCTCGGGACGATCGATATCCAAGGTCCCGCCTATCCATTCGACTCTGTCTGCGCGTTTCTCGATTCAGCCATTAGTCTAGCTCGACAGGACGTCAGACTGTATACCATGAAATTGGAGGATAAGCTCGTGTCGTGGATCAGCAAGTGGAATGCACCAACCGGATCCAGTGGGAAGGGAAGGTTGGACCAACATACACCATCTGATCTGTTACCGCTCTTATCGAGTATCTGTCATTTACGCCCATCCCACCTCGAGCCTCCCGCTACAGTCCACTTCCTCCCGGAATGCGCTTTGGTCGATCACATCCTGGAGCACCACCGTACCAGGCCTATACGACAGTTCACCCTCTACGGCCGTATACCCGCGATCTCCCCTGCTGAACAGACCTCCACTGCAGAGACGCCAATACCGGCGGCTTCCGTCGACTCGGAAGTCTTCCTCGAGGGAAACTCAAGAAGAGTGTGCGATATCCTCTCACGGTCATTGTCGGAGATCCACGCCGACTGGCCGATGGTCAAATCTGGTCCTGACGCTCGTCCTGCGATAGCCCCTGATCGATGTCGACGAGCTATCGATCTGGTCGTCCTCTCAACCTCCTTCTTGGGTGCATTGCAAGCGAATGGTCTGCGTCCGGACTCGACATTACTCCAAAACGTCAAAAAGCTCATCGATGTCCTTTACCCTGTGATTCGCTCGTCGTCTTACGACATTGCAGCCCTAGACTTGATGTGGAGAGGCCTCGAGCCGATGGTATATCGCCAATTGCAAAACGCGTCCCCTTGGCCTGTGCTCTTGAAGCCAACCTCGCAATCTGGTATTCGGGACGACTTGCTGCAGAAAACGAAAGAGACCGAGACGGTGGTACCCGACAACCCCCTACTCCACCACATCTGGACACTGCCAGGTCTACATGCGGCTTTCAAACCACTATGCGACTCGTGCATCGACCTGCTTGGAGGGGTCAGTCAGCCGCAGACCTTATCGGGAACTCAGTACCCCGTGATGGAAGTCGACGACGACGACGATTTTGGGGAGATTCGCAACGCCGAGACAGATGTCATGCCCTCGTCGAAAGAATCGGTGGATTGTCAGAGAATCACTGCGTCTTTCCTGGATTTGCTCGCCACGATCCGACTTCGGTCCACGGCATTAGCATCAGCTAAGAAGAATCCACCGAAGGATGCCGCTCTAGTCAACAGCTTCCTCCTGCTCGATGGTGCGAGAATGGTGGCACTAGGTCACACAATCTGTCACTGCCTGAAACATGGTCTTCTTCGCCTGGGCGCCGAGGCCGTGGACCTGGTGTTTGAACGGATCGAGGAGATGGTCCAATCTTACGCTTATTCCCGTGATGAAGGAATGCTCAGGTTGGCACTCGACTTCTTCACGTTTTCAGCGGAGACTTGGTTATCGATAGGTGACGACAGCGATTTGCCGATCGCCATCATGGGCCAAGCACTTCAACTGAGTCATAAAGCCAAGCAAGGATATCTCACCTCGTGGCGGGTCCGACTTGCTCTACTCTCCTTCGTCGACGAGTACCTCGACTATGACCCGGAATTCACTTTATGGAAAGATGCCTCGAGGAACGATATGGAGGTGGATGGTGCTTCCGGTCCTTCGGATGTCATATCTGACGCCTTGGTGGATCCCGACATGCGAGTCCGGTTTCGAGCAGCGACTTCGACAGCGGGTTTGCTTTACCTCCCCAGTTTTCCAACCGAAGGGCATCTGGTGTCTTACAATGAGCTGGTGGAAAATCTACCGAGAGCAATCAAACACTGGGACAGCTTCATCACCGACATATTATGGAAGCTCAATTGCTGCATACCCAGCCCCGACCTTCGCACGGCGGCGATATACCATCTATACGAGATACCCGTTGCGTCGCCCGACTACAATGTCCATCTTCTTTCTGGACTCGAGACGGTATCCCAGCGACTCGGCTTGGAGGGTATAGCCCCACTCTACCTCGCTCACGCACCTCTCATCATCTCCAGTCAGATCGAGGTAGGACAATCACCAATGCGTATCAGTCCCCAGCTATATGGATTCAAGACTCGCAAAGCGTATGCCACCGCCGTACTAGCCACTACCGCCTCGGCCGTCTTGCTCAGTCTTCTCGCCAGCAAGACGAGGACAGGCGAAGATGCTAGGAAGCTTGAAGATGATGCCAATGGAGCTCTTTTGGCCCTTTGCGACGCCGCCGGATGTGAGGTTTCCCAAGTCATATCAGAGCATATGCCTGTCATGGCAGCTTGGGCATTGACCGAATCCACCTGGACGCAGTTTGGTGATCCGAACCGATTCGACAGGGACCAAATCCTCGAGGCTCTATCGGCTTTGGGTGATAAAAACGGGGACTCGGTAAAGGAGCATATCGATGCGACCGTCTCCCAAGTGATCGCGCTTCTCGACCTCTCATCAAGTCAAAGCGACTTGATCCGGACTCTCGACGAATACGACACGGAAAATCGCCCTGGAGAGAAAGCGTATTCCCGGATGATGACACCTCACCATCCCCAAGTCTCGTCAGTCCTCAATCCTAGGGCTAGTATCACCGACGTGCTGGACACTATAGCCTTTCTACACAAGCGGTATCCCGGCAAGGCGGACGGTACCGGCAAGGCAGACGGCACCAAAATCCTGTTCAATGTCTGCCACCATCTATTTCATCAGATCAACAAGTCGTTCCTGGTAAACGAGCAAGTGAGAGGCCTCAGATTAGTAGCCATCGCTGTATCACTACAAGCGCATTTGCTCAACAACAAGGAGCACTCGCTGGACGCCCAAAAGCCCATCTTGAGCTTGCTATTGCGGGAATTGGTCCCTCTACTCGCTCAAAAGGGAGTTCAACAGTACGCTCTACAGATGTTGAGCTTTGTGCTGAAGATTGCTGTACTTCGCACAATACCTCCCGGACTCGATCTCATCATGCTCAATTTGCCCAACATCCCGCTGGAAGTCGATTCTACGCCTCTACAGTATGATGGTGATGACTTTTCCGAGACGTCATTCAAAGCGGAGTTCGACAAGTGGTTCGTACCGAGGATCTCAATTTGGGACACCCAGACAAACATGAGCAAAGTGATGGAGCTCGCGAAGCTAGCCTGGCCTACGGAGTACAGCTCCCACATGACTGCGACAGCCGTTCCCAGCCCCGGCACCTTGGCATCATTGACAAAGAGGACGGAGATTGCGAGAGCTCTTGCCGATTGCAGAGCGATATCCGATGTCATCAACCAAAGTACCGGAGAATACAGAGAACGAGCTCTGTATCAATTCAGATCGGCCATCTTCTGGGATATCAAGCCGTACTTTGGCAGCACCGGCGGTTACCAAGGATCTGTCGAGCACGACTATACTCCACTGCTCGACACCTTGAGTGCTGTGCACGGGCAAGTCCAGCTTCCCGGCCTCAACACATTCATCGAGAATACCCAGCTCCGATCTCCACGAAAGCGCCCACACGAGGATCCACTTCCACTACTCCAAGCCGCCATTATCGAAAAGATCGTCCTCAAGGTCTCCTCGGCGTCGTATGAATCGCGATTCGCGGCTCTACGGGTATTGCGAAGTCTGATACCGGTGTGGAGCGACTCTCAAAGGCGGCATTGTTCTACTCCGACCACAGACCTCTTGGAGATCCTCGTTCCGACTACACCACCCACCTGGATCGACAAGACCGCCTCGGCCAAGGAGTTGATCTCGGATGATACCTGGCTTCGACAGTCCAAGGATGCTACTCAATGGTGCTCGGGACTAGCCACGTTGTTGTGCAAGATTATGGGCAAGAAGGACTCTTTCTTCACTCGACTGGTGGTCCTGTTCGAGACGATCGACGATGCGGCAGAGGAGCTGTTGCCATTACTGGTTCAGAGCTCGCTATCGATCTGGCTGTCGGGGTCAGGGAAGAACTCGGCAGAGAAGAACGAGCTGAAAGACCGACAACACAGTCTGTCGGTATACTTCACCAAGGTGTTGCAATATCCCTCTGCCAGCGTGGAGACTGTCAAAGCAGTGATCGACATCATGCTCCATCTTCGGAACTATCATCCTCCGTACAGGACCGACGAGCTGGGTTACGAGGCTTGGCTCGACATTGACCACTTGCTGCTCAGTCAATCGGCGCTCAAATGCGGTTCGTTTGCGACATCCCTGATGTTCCTCGATCTCTCGAGGGACGACCTGACGGGTGAAGCGAAGATCCAACTCACGGATCAGCGAGTACAGAATGTGAGCACCTCTCTATGTTGGGAATTACCGCTAATGCAGGTGTTATACTAGATCATGTACGAGACCTACAGCAATGTCGACGATCCGGATGGTTTCTACGGCATCAAGAACCTCGATGTGAGGGACGCCCTCAATCGCCGTCTTCAGCATGAAGGCGAGCATCATCGATCCCTCGGTCTTCACGCTGCTGCTCTCGAAAGCGGGTTGCAATCGATCTCAGGAAGGTCAAATGCCTTGCTCGTCATGAAGGATATGCACCACCTCGGATTCAACCAGCTGTCAAATGCTGTCTTCGGGCAGGTCAAATCGGTAGATCAGCAAAACGCCTCGACTCCCTCGGACCCGCTCATCTTCGAGTTGGCATGGCGAACTGGGGATTGGGATCTACCTCTACCCAAGGGAGACGATGTCTCTTCGGAAGCACGGCTGTATGCCGCCTTGCGAGCGGTACATCGAGAGCGAGATCCGAACGCTGCTGCGGTCGTCGTGCAAGAAGGCATTGGAGCGGAAGTCGCTCGACTGAAGGATCTAGGGATGGAGAGGACGGGACAGGTCAAAAAGGCGGTTGTGGATCTGTTGTGCTTGAGGGAGGTGGACAGGTGGTTGACGCTGGGCACCTCGGCGAATAGAACAGACCCGTCTCAAATGACATATCTGACCGAACTAGATTCGGCATACTCGTGAGCAAGACTCTTCCCCTCGTTCCGATGGTTAGCTGACAGTGATGACAGATTCAACGAAGCCGAGAGACTTCTTGCAACCCGACGATCGCTTATCGGCTCGGCAAAGACTCGCGAATCGCAAACCCTCATTGGAGATCTGGTCTCGCCAAATATGGAAAAGCTGGTCGCGCTCGAGAGCCAATGCCTGATCCGTCTGGGCCGACTGGCGAGATCAGAGGGCAATGTCCAAGCAGCGCTCAACGCGGTGGTGGCTGCTCAGCATGTCGAGTCGGGCTCGACTCCCTCGGACGCTGTCGCGGATGAGTTTAGTCATGTGCTCTGGGCTCAAGACGAGCATTCACTCGCTATACAACATGTGCAGCAGATGATAGATGGGATAGACAGGAAGAGGAAGAACTCTGGTACTCGTCTAGCGGTGCTGCTAAGCCGCACAGTAAGTGCTGCATCTTGCGATGGGGGTACATGCTGAACGATGATAGGCTTGCTGGACGTCAAAGGCCAAACTGCGAGCTCCGAGTGACGTGAGCGAGCTGTTCGAGGAGGCGAAGATATTGTCAGAAAAGCACAAAATCGCCTCGGATCAACAGAGCCAGCTCTGCTTCGACTACGCAGTCTTTGCCGACGACCACCAAATGACATTATCGAAATCACCAGAGTTGGAAAGGCTCGCCAATTACCGCCGAGCAGCCGAACAGCAAGCAGCCGAACTGGCAGCGACTCCTACTCAAGGAGGGAAGAAGGGTACTGTGAAGAGGGCCGCCAGAAGCTCTTCTCTCACCATGGCACAGTATCAAGCACAGAAGGAAATGCGCGAGGAAAGAGAGGCCCTCGAAGGGGTGATGAGCGAGAGGAAACAATTCGCCAGCACCGCACTAAGGATGTACGCCTCGGCCTTGGGTCTTTCGGATCGACATGACGATTCGGCCACTCGCATGGTCTCGCTATGGCTCGAATGTGATCAAGACGACGACATCAACGAGGGATTCCGAGGCTCTCTGCTCAATGTCCCAAGTCACAAGTTCGTCTTCTTGAATCCGCAACTCACGGCGAGGCTGGATGAACCGAAAGAGACGAAACCATTCAATACCACTCTGAACACGTTGGTTCTTCGGATCAGCCAGCAACATCCCTTCCACATCCTATACCAGGTCATCACCCTCTCAGATGGTACCGACACGCCTGGCAATAGCCGTAAAGTCGTCAAGGCCAACTTGAAAGGTCGAACACGTGCCGCCGCGGCCATCCTAGCCACAATATCTACCGACGAGAAGAACACTTTCGCTCGCACCGCCTGCAAAGAAATGAAACTCCTGGCGCAAATCGCGATCCGCTGGTGCCAAGACACAACCGGTGTGGAAATGAAACTCGACACCAATAAAGAGGTCAATATACCCGCCAACGCTTCTCTGAAGAAACTAGACAACCTCAGTATCCCAGTGCCGACGAGACCTCCCCCGGTGAGCATTGAAGGGAAGTATGAGGGGATCGCGACTTTGGCTCGATATCGAGTCACCTACGCCCTCCTCGGTGGAATCAGCCGGCCCAAGAAGATGCAAGTGGTGGATAGTAACGGTGTCACGTACAAGGAGATTGTAAGTTGAGGTCAAGCGAGGTGTGAAAAGTTTACGATTCGGGAGCTGATCGTCTACAGTTCAAGGGCAACGACGAGCTCAGGCAGGACGCTGTGATGGAACAGGTGTTCGAGCTGTCCAACAAGCTCCTCAGTCGGGATCGGAGGACGAAGGATAGAAAACTGTGTTACAGGACGTATATGGTGGTTCCACTCGCGCAGCAGACGGGCATCATGGAGTTTGTGGGGAACAGTACTGCGATCGGGGACTGGCTGAAGCCGGCACACCATAGGTGGGACTAGTGCGGGTCAGAGTTGAAGCTGATGGGCTCAGGTACGGCACAGCGAATGGCGACATTGATGGAAGTAAGATCAGAGACGCAATTGGACCTATCCAAAAAGCAGATCACACCGCGAAAGAGATTACGCCCATGTACGCGAAATTCATGACCAGAGTGCGACCTGTCATGCGACATTTTTTCACCGAACGCCATCGCAACCCGCTAGCATGGTTCACCATGCGTCTCAACTACACCAGGAGCGTGGCGGTGACTTCGATCGTCGGCTGGGTGCTGGGTGTTGGAGATCGTCACTGCTCGAATATCCTGATCGACACGAAATCCGGCGAGGTGATTCATATCGATTTCGGCATTGTCTTCGAGAAGGTGAGTAGGCAGGAGGTTGAGGTCAGGATGTGACTGACTGTCGGGGGTAGGGATTCCAGCTGCGGATACCGGAGAAAGTTCCGTTCAGATTGACCAAGGACACTGTTGATGGGTTCGGTCTGACGGGTGTGGACGGGACATTCAGACGATGTTCCGAACATACCCTTCGAGTGCTCAGAGAATCATCCGAACTCATCACGACCGTCCTTGAGGTATTCAAGCATGATCCTCTATACGAGTGGTGAGCGAGACAGCAAGGCTTTCTTGAGGATGGTCCACGCTGACACTACCTAGGGATGCCGATCCGAAAAAGGTGGAGCAGGTGCAAGGAGGCGAGCCAGTGCCCCCGACTACATCCGCTTCGGCTCTGGAAAAGGCAGATCGGATCTTGGCAAAGATCAAGTCGAAATTGCGGGGCGACCTGAGTGTCGAGTATACTGTCAACCAGTTGATTCAGGAGGCGAGAGACATGGACAATCTAGCGAGGATCTTCGTAGGTTGGCAGCCGTGGTACTAGGAAGTGTGGATAGAGTGGAGGCACATCCCAACGGCTGTGTGAGTACTTGTAGCAGGGTACACATGTACGAGCATATGCAAGTCAGAGACACAGTAACTGCCATTGCGTTGGAGTCGCTGAACATCCTCTGCAGCCGACTCGAGGCCGACGGGGGATCTCGCAAGATCATTGAAGAGATTGATAGGTCATAGATATCATCAACTAGGAATGGCAAGAGCTCTGAATCGTCCGCAAATTCAACAGCACCAGTCATGAACGTCCCTCTCCACCTCCTCCCACCACTTTGCCTCAATGTCAAAGTCGGTACACTCCCTGTCATCGGCAAAGACCGCCCAGTCCCGCTCTTCCCAGCCTCCTGGCCCGATCTCATGTACCCTAGCTTCGTAGTTCCTCCATCTCCACCTTTCCACTGGCTCCTGCCATACCCAAATCACAGGCTTCTTCAGCTCGAGCGCCTTCAGCGCAGCTTTGACCTCGTCACCACCAGATTTGAGCATCTTGGCGAGCTGGTCCGCCTTGGCTGGGTCGAGAGGCTGGCCACTGTGTACTGCCGCAGCGATGTCTTGTACGTTGTTGGGACCAGTCTCGGGTTTCGCGTCCTTGGCTCCATCTTTGACCTCATCTTTGGGCACCACGGGCGACTCTTTGTCGACTTTGGCTGGTGATTTGGTTGCGTCGGGCTTTTCGGCAGTAGGCTCGGGTCCTTTATCCACCTCTTTGGCCTCCACCTTCGGATCTTTGCCAGCGTCTTTCTCTCCTTCCTTTATCGTTTCTTTGCCCTTGTCAGCTTTCGCTGCTTCCTCTGCCTTCTTCTTCTCGGCAAGCTTTCGCTTGTGTGCGTCCTTCATCTTCTGCGCCTTGACCATTTCGCCAAAGACCCTGTCATTGACTGACGTTACCAGTGGCTCGTATTTCCCAGCGGTGTCTTCTGGCTTCCACTGTAGATAGTCCTCGATGCGAAGCATAAAGTAGCCATGGCCAAGTATCAAGTAGGCTCCAGCAGGCTCTGTCCATCGACGTGGAAGCGGTTTCTAGTGAAAAGTTTAGTATATGGCGACGCTTGTGGTCGACTCACCTCCGTCTGATAGCTGCACTGCACTCCGACCGTCGCGAGGGTCAATTCCAGACCTTCTCGAGTCCAAGCAGCAGCCTCGGGACTTTGTCCCTCGATGAGATGTCGTTGTGCATCGGTCCAGTCGTATCTTGACCAAAAGTCCTCTGTTCGCAACTAGACAGTCAGCCGAATTTGACTATTTTGGTGCTCACCTCATGGTTCTTGGCTTCGACGAGGTCATTCCACAGTTGTAGCAAGATCTCCTCACTCGTACTTGGCACCATTCGGCTCACTTTGGGCTTGTCGCTCTCTGGGGCAATGACTTCACCTCGCAACTTGGCCAAAGCTTCTCGCTCGGTCCTCTCCCTCCACTGCTCGGTGAGCCATCCGTCCTTGGTAACGTCGATCAAGATCCACTCGGCTTGAACACCCTTTGCATATTTGTGATAAGCACCTCTCGGGTCGGTGTTGATAGGTGGGTAGTGTTGACCAAGAGTCATGCGAGCTCGAACAGGTCGAAGTGGCTGTGGACCTAGTAGTTGAAGCGGTTCAAGTTTCGGTTCTGGCTCCTCGACTTCGGTGGGCTTTTGGGATGGGTTCGGAGCTGGAACTTTTGGTGCTTCGTCGACAACGGGGCGTTCTGATCCGTTGACGGGAGTTCCGGGTTCTGGAATGTTGGAGGAGGGTGATCCTGGCTGCTGAATCGGGGAAGCGTTTCCGGCTTCGAGTAGCTTGATGGCTTTGTCGTCTTTGGCGTTGACATCTTTGCCTTCGTTGATCTTCTCGTCGCCCTTGTTGCCCTCTCCATCCTTCTTCACTCGAGGTTCTTCGCCTTGATCGACTTTTCCATCCTTCACGTCCTTGGTCTTGGCCTGTTTGTCTTTATCTCCATCTTCCTTGACCTTGTCTTTCTCCGCCGACTTGTCTTCTTTGGGCTTTGGGGGAGGGGCGGGCACGATGGCCAGTGCGAGGGGTGGTGGTACGATAGCTCTGTGGAGGGACATGGCGTCTGGGAGAGGAGAATTAGCGAGCTGCTACTATGGAGACTCACAGTCGAAGTCGCAGCTGGAGTTGTCGCTAGTTTGGCATATATAGTCAGTAGACTACAACCACAATGTCCGTCGCAGTTCAGTCGTGGAAAGCGCTAGATTGGATATCTGCAACGCGTACGACCTTTGAGCTGTATATCCTCAGCCCTCCCTTTGTACTGTTTGCTGGTTTGGTGTTTGGGCCATGACGCTGTCGTGTATCGGGATCGTGGTCCTTTGTCCGCTCTGCGTATCGTCCTCCTTTTTTCCATGAGAGCGAGGATCCCGAAAGCGTTTCGAATGGTGATTGAGGACTCTAGCATCTTCGCTACCGTATTGGTGAACACGTTCGAGCCTTCGAATGGGCGCAGAACAGCAACACCGATCAGCTCCGTTAGAGGTCCAGCGACTGCCCGTAGGTCAGTCGTCATTGAGCCTGATAGAGCTGGCGGTGCATGCCTGTCAATATGCGATACCAACTTTGCCCAGCCGATATTCCGATATGACCCCATCCTAGCACTCCATCCGCCCGAGTCAGATGTAGCGTGGTGGGGGAGTATACGACCCCGATCTCTGCGCCAAGACCGACCTCGCCGAGTCATACAGCGTAGACTGATCATCCGAGTATTTCGACAACTCCGACACTGCCATCGACTGTCCTCTGGTAGATCGCATCACCATGGGTGTCGACCGTGTTGTGGCACTAGTCGAGATTGTGTTGGTGATCGAGTAGACGAACGGCTCCGAATTGCCCATTTGCGACGAGAGCACCGACGGTATTGAGGGATGTACGTCCGTATATCCAGATTGGCGTGTATGGGTGGGAGCTTGGACTTGCGGATTGGTGTGGGGCTCAGGGATGGCATAAGGTAGCTCCGTTCGACCGGGTATACTCCTCGGCCTACCCCCTGAGCTATGTGCAGCACCCCATGACTCGGTCGGCTGAACATAACGAGGATTGTACCTCGTCGCAATGGTTGGCGGAGGGGCTGTCGGGAGTACGAGTGATTGTTGAACGGGGAAGAAACTGCTAGAAGAGCTCTTGACCTGGTGTCTACCGCGTCGAGAGGTCTGCTCCTGAGTGACGGAAGGCCAAGTTGTTTTCGAAGCAGTATGCGATGGTGGGCCGATCTGAGAGTCGAGAAACTTCGGGTTGGAGATCGGTAGGGTGATCTCATTGTCTCCGTATGGTGGGGGCCGCTTCAATCGCAGCCAAAAGGCGTATGGTCGCAGAGCACCCCGCTTAAGAGCCAATGGAAGGAATAGCAACAATCCTATGCTGGCTATACGTCGATATCGTAAGCTTATCTCCTTCTCTTCACCACCCTCCCGCAATCAATCCCGAACGCGACTCACACTCGCATACCCTCGGTGACCAATCCTCTTTCCAACCCATCACCTGCTCCAAAATCAAATATGCAATTCCCCCTCCTGCGACCAAAGCGATATATCCCACGAGGGCGAATTGCCTCTTGCTCGGAGCGATACTGAGCGACGGGTGTCCTAGGTTCGAGTACAGCGTCGCCGAGTTCATTGCCACCGCCACTAGCGTGATTGCCAATGGGGGTATGAGGGTGACAGGGCGGATAAGCCGCCACCATGGGGAATTGTCGATACAGTACATCCCCCACCAGATGCCGAAGCCTTTGGTCAAGTTGAACCCCTGTCCGGCGGCGGTGGTGAGCGTGGGTATGAGTGGGATCAGCGCGTAGGAGTATATCAAGCAGAGGAATAGGGCGGTGTGGGCTAGGGATAATGGCTGAATGAGGGGTTTGGACGGTGTGATGATGCTGCGACCGAAGACCTAGGGGACTGTCAGTGCTCATGGTGGTGATGGGTTCGAGGACGTACGTATGTCACTGCAGGGAGGTGGGCCGCTACTCCGGTGATGAGAAACGTCCCTCTGGAGAGAGTCAGTGCGATCCAAGGATCTTACTGGTGTCACTCACAGTGCAGAGTCCACTGCACACAGCAGTGACCCCGACCCCTCGGCACTTGCCATCAGGTGCAGCACCGTTTGTGCCGAATAAAGCATCGCAATCATCCCCATCGAAACAGTGATAGCATGGAGCCTCTGACTCGAGCTTAGACCTGTGAACCGACTTGGGAGGATATGCGGGAGGATAACGAGGGCGAGAAGGGGTATCAAGGTGTACGCGAGGGCTGGCGACTTCAGCAAGGTGGTCTAAAGACAGCGATATCACGGCTGGGGCATCACTCACCCTGCCACACGATGAGGATGATCTTCATGTCGTCGACCAGTCTGTAACAGCCTAGAGATCGCCTACGTGGATCAATGGCGCTCTGCGACTGCTCAGCACTTGCTGGTAGCCAGCGTGTGAGCGTGACTTGTCAAGATGCAATGTGCGTTCCAAAGAAGTCAGAACAGACGTCGTTGCCATCGGTCTCGCCAGTGAGTCACCTGCTTCTTCCATCCCCTCGGTGAGTTGTCTTGAAACGCCCTGATGGTCGTCAAGGCTCGTGGCCAGGGGTACCGATATCCGAAACGCTGGCCAGGCCCAATGCCCAATCCGTCGCCGTCAGGTCCATTCTCGCGACTCGAGCTGCAATGAGGGAGATGGCACCTGTTGGTGCGTTTGCAATCTGTCAAGTCCTCCATCCGTGTCAGAGTGCGATCCTTTAGTCAATGAAGCCTGCCATGAGATGACCTAGGTGAGACCCAAGCAAGACCCAAGAGAGCAGTTGATGGTGTTCGCTGGCAACCTGAAACGCGGTCATCTCCGCCGGTTGTTTGTTCGAGATTTGCTTCCGTCACACTGAATTTTCAGAACCACCACACACCACCACCGGTCCACTACCGGCCTCTAGGTCTTTGTTGACAAGGTAGTAGCATCCAAGCTATACCCAACACTCAGCTCACAATGACGAGAACGAAGAAGAGCGCGAAGAAGGGTAGACCCTCGAAAGAGGCCGCTCCGCCGGCTGCCACGTCGAGTCCAGGACCGACAAACTCCACCGCACTGATAGGTGAGCCCCGGCCTAATGTCCGAATGTCATTCGGGAGTTGTGTGGCGAGGAGCGATTTGAGACTGACGGTTCTGTAGAGAAAGCTCATATCCTGCTTGGGCAGAGCAACTTCGAGCTGGCGATAAAATTCCTCTTGAGAGCTCTGGAGGTGGAGCCTGATAATCTCGAAGCGAGGGAGCTTGTCGGTGTGGCAGAGCTAGAGGGTGGAGATGCCGACGTCGGTCGCGAGGTGGGTCGTCAGCTTCTGCGTCTCTGGCCTATTTTGGCTGACTTCTGAACAGCACCTCCTTCGCCTGTTCCCGCCGCATACCTCGGAGCCACCGTCGGAACCCTCGGCATACCTATACCTAGCGCAGTCGGCGCAGGATCCACATGAAGCTTTGGGCTATTACTCCACTGCGGCAGCCATGATAGAAAAGACGCTCTCGACAAAGTCAAAGTCGAAAGCGGGAGTGGCTGGGGCGGATGAGACAGAGGACGAAGAGAGGAAGATGGCGACGACGGCTTTGGTCGCCATGATTGAGATTTGGATGTCTGATCTATGGTGAGTACGGAACCGAGTCTGGAAGTTCTAAGGGTCGCCCAGCGGGCCGGCGACTAGGCTCTGAGCGTGGTCGCCGGTCTCCACGGATGAAATGGAGAGTTGAGTCCTGATGCTAATCTCGACACAGCTTTGAACCCGAGGCGGAGGGTAATTGCGATGCGCTCATCTCCCGCGCTCTGGCCATTTCGCCAAACGATATCGAGGTTCGAGTATCCCTGGCTTCGATCAGGATGAGTCAGAGCAAGTTTCACGAGGCTAAAGAAGTCGCTTTGAGCCTCTTCGAGGAGATTGACGAGAAGGAGCCATGCAAGTCCACGGTCCACTACAGTCTGACAAACCTCACGCTGACATTCCAACTTTTTAGTCGACGCAACGGCACCTGCCCTGCCAACGCGATTGACGCTTGTGCGGCAATTACTAGAACACTCTCTCCACCTCGAGGCGCTATCACTCTTGGCCACCGCTCGCGAGGAGGATTCGTTGGAGGTCGAATCGGCCTATCTCGAAGGATGGTCATGGTTCCTCCGGGCAGAAGCGATTGAAGCCGATCCTTCGCTAGTGCTTCAAATCGAGGACGAGGCTGGGGATGAGGAGACTGGATCGGAGAATTTATCCGCGAAAGAGTGTTACGAGGAGAGTATGCGAGCGTTGTTGGAATGCGCAAAGTCGTTCGCGGAGCAGGATTACCCTGATGATGGGATCGGAGGGCATGTGAAGGAGCTGTTGGAGAGTCTGGGCGCGAAGGGGATCAAAGCGCCCGTAGTGGAAGATGAGGCTGGGGAGAATGGCGATGGGGTCGATTGGGAGGATGTCGACGAGGTAGAGCAGGAGGATGTCGAGATGGCTTAGGCGAGCGGTGTCTTGGGTGGATCTGAACAGTCTTGGTTCCCAGCCCAGAGACTGCTGATATCATCATCTCTGCTTATAAGCCACGTAGTATTATGAAATGACGAAGTATTCATGATCACGAAGCATTCATGATCACGATGGCCATCGATCTCATGTTCCCCCTCTGCCTGGCAAAGTTCCGCCCCACTGCTCTCCACTGTATTCCGAATCACCTTTCTTCGTGATATCTACGCCACCAGTATCCCCTCCGCCCCCTGTTCCTCCTTCGCTGGATCCCCCTCCGGTCGCCTCTCCCCTGCGCTGCTTCTGAGCCTCCAGGGGACTGAGCGAGGGAGCGCTTGATTGAGAGCCCTGGTTCCGCCGCGAGCGAGACTCTTCCAGATGTTGAGACCACCAGTCTTCCATAGCCGAAGTGGTATTGATTCTCTGGACGGATCTGTCCTCCATCATCTCCAGAGTTCGGTCCATCCGTCGTAACTGCCGAGGTCAGCTTCGATCCTTGCTGATGTCCGGGGGACTCGGCTGCTGGCGTCTTGCCAATGGCAGATACGCACCTGATGCTCGATCGCCGTATAGTCCCTAGGGCCCAATGGCGGGTTATGGAAGTTGTACCTCAACTGCAATTGGAATGCCGGTCTTACATCCTGTGCCCGTTCAGCCAAGCTCAGCCACTGTACCCGCGCGCCTACCTTTGGCTTTGAATACACCATCCTCAGTCCCCTAGTGGAGTCAGATAAGCTCCAACGGGCAGGACTCACCTTCTGTACATGTTGATCACATCCTGCTGTAGTCCTGACCTCACCATGGTTGCTAGAGTGGAGTGTTGTGGGAGTATGGTATAGGAACTTTGTGTCAAGAGGGCCGATAGCTGTGGTGATCATCGTCACCTGCGATCGCAGAAAGTGGAGGGACGGGGGTTACGTAATGCCACGTGGCTGTGAGGATTTGGTTCCGTCGTCGTCGCTCGCGCGTCCACCCAGCTGTCCCATAGTGAGCAGAAGAGTGTTGTATGATGATCTCGACATCACTTCAAGCGATATCAACCACTCGAACATATTGAGGTAGTCTAGAGCTAGATAGCTGAAGAGCAAGGATCGATCTCCAACGACTACTCCCGCCGACCTTGGTGATTGCAACGAAAGCGAACGACCAACTCGCCTCAACCTAGTCCACCCAGTGACCCAACGTACACCCCAAACCCGCCTATCGCGATGGACGCACTAGTGGCAAAGCTCTCGCCGGCACACCGGGACGTAGACGAGGAGCAGTATGGAGAATCGCCGTTTGGTAATTTGGACAGAAGAGGTGTCGTCCAGGGCATGTCATTACCAAGAGTAGCCGATGTAAGTCATGGTCGAACAGTCTCACCTAGTCCTTTTGCGGAAGCAGGAGCTCTGGTCTGGAAGAGACGACTGCTGACTCAGGATTAGCCAACAAACTTCCTCTCCTCGCACACCGACACCCTCTCCACCAACCCCGAAGGTCGAATCAAGCTCGCGCACGGAACGACAACCCTGGCATTCAGGTTCAAAGGGGGTATCATCGTAGCCGTCGATTCGAGAGCTACCGCAGGGAGCTATATCGGTGGGTACCATTGAAGCTGTCCTTTCCCTTCGGACGCCAGATAGCTTGTACGGTACACTGACACCGTCCTCAGCTTCTGGAACGGTGAAAAAGGTCATTGAGATCAACCCATATCTCCTGGGCACCATGGCTGGAGGTGCCGCCGACTGCCAATACTGGTGCGTAGATCACTTTCCACAGCGATCGGATCGATCGTTGACGGACAACATCAGGGAAACATACCTCGGCATGCAGTGTCGATTACACGAGTTGAGGAATAAAGAGAGGATCAGTGTCGCTGCCGCGAGCAAGATCTTGTCGAATATCGTGTATCAGTACAAGGGCATGGGACTGAGTATGGTGAGCTGCCAGAGTCACAGAAAATGTCGGCGTAGCTGACGACTTACTCAGGGCACGATGATCTGCGGCTGGGACAAGACGGTGAGTGGTTCAACTGCGAATTCTCGCTTCAGACCAGATATCTGACCCTTCACTCTCAGGGCCCTGCGCTGTTCTACGTCGACTCTGATGGCGAGAGGCTGAAAGGCAACTTGTTCTCCGTTGGATCTGGTAGTACATTCGCCTATGGTGTTCTGGATCAGGTACGCCCAAACCCCCTCCCCGCCCAACACAATATTGACCCGTTACAGGGCTACTCGTACGATCTGTCGGATGAAGAGGCCAGAGAGCTCGGTCGACGATCGATCATTGCCGCCGGACATCGGGACGCGTACTCTGGTAACACGTGCAACTTGTTCCACGTCAAGGAGAACGGATGGGAGTTCATCGGTGAGCATAGGTTTCCAGCTGTCGCAAACCATTAGTTATACTAACACCTACTCGTAGGCAACTACGACGTCAGTGCCGAGTGGTACAAGTACAATGAGAAGGAGAGGAAGGCAAACCAGGCTGCCGCCGGAGGTGCTCCCGCGGCTGCACCTTCGCCCATGGTCGTCGAGGCTTAGGTTGCAGAGGTAGAGAACTGAGACGGACACGAGTCGATAGAAGCATGTATGACAAGTGACTAGGCAAATTACGAGCATGGTTGCTGAGCGGAGTTGTGCAACGTATGAGTAGCTGCCTAGGAGTCATTGACTGGATCGACTGGCATACCACCGACGAATCGACGATGATCCGACGGAAGCATTTCTCGAACGGTCAGATCAGCAGCTGGATGCGATGGTGCTCGTCATTTTGAAGACACCTGAAGTAACGCTGAGCACCATTCACCCATCACTCTGCATACACAGACTCATACATACACTCTAGGATGACGGAGAAAGCGCGCATCATCCCTCTGTCCGAAGGTGAGTTGCTGAGAGGGATGGAGTATTTTGCACTTGGTCATAACAACTGGACATGTCAAGCTGATCACTCTTGCCCAGACTCGCTCAACCGATTCCGGATCACCCACCCGGACAGAGACATTCGACCCCTCTTGCGACGCATCCACAAATTGCCCCATCTTACACCTACATCAACTCCCTCCTTGGGTTCACAATCCCCTTCAGCACCCTCTGATCCCGCCGACCCCGCTCCGGCCACAACATCCGCCGCAGCTACGGCTAGCACCGAGGTATGGACGCTGGAGGATATTGCCCGGGAGAATGATCTCGTCTCTTTGGAGCTCGTCAAGTGGAAGCTCCAGATCGAGCGGATAATGGCATCGTCGCAGAATCTACAGAGACAGCGGGCGTCTTATTTGAGCAAAGCGGATTCCACCCGGCTCAAGACGCAAGAGCTAGAGAAGACGCTGGCAGAGGAGAAGGCTGCGCTCGAGCGGAAACAGAGAGAGAGGGGGCAGATGATAAAGTGTGACGAGGTGGCCAAGCGTATTGCCGCCCGAGGGAGGACAAAGGTCGAGCTGGACGAGTGAGTCGTGGGCCCTTCACCCCGTGTACACGTGCAACGACGCTGACACACGGTTGTGAATAGACAAATCGCCTCGTTGCAGGCTTCGCTGGAGGACCACCGGGCCTCTCATGCTATATACCTCTCCACGGCACAATCCCGCATTGACACCTTTGCCCAATTATCAACACTGGTCGAACAGGTCCGATCGACAAAGTTGCCAATTGAGCCTCAGGCGCCTCTTGCCGAGCTCGACGAGGGAGAGGCAAAGTCTGACGGGATGGACGTTGACGAGGGCACAGGGTCGAGGATGAACATATCCGCACTACCTTTCACACCCAGCACTCCAAGCAACCCTCCCACTTCCACAACTACTGGTCTCGGGAGCTCCTTGCCTCCCTCTAGGGGCAGTACGCCACTGCCCGAGTCCGCCAAGAGCGAAACGAGAAAGCCCGCCACTGTTAGATCTTCCACCAGTGCCTCGACTTCGCGGCATCCGTCGCTGCCCACTCGTCCGACTAGAGCCGCCGCCGCTGCAAGTTCGACGTCTAGAGGAGTAAGCCGGCCCTCGGCTTTGCGGAGCGTCACAACACCGGCATCGGCTTCAGGTGGCAGGGAGGAAGGTGAAGTAGGAGGGGACGAAGAGGGCGAGGTGAAGGAAAGGGAGAGGGGGTCTAAGCGCTCAGCACCCGGTCCCGGGACAGACGACAGGCGGTCGACCAGGCGCAAGTGAGCGGCGATCGCACACTGCCATGCGGTCTCTGGACCTTCGAACCCATCGTGCAGTTGGTCGAGATGTTCACACACCAGGCGAGCTCTAGGCTCTATGCACATACATGATCTTATACAAACGCTGGCCTAGCCTTTCATTACCACATACAGCCAAATCTTCTGAGCCTCGGTCATGGCTATGTCAAGTCCTGGCCCTGTCGTGTCGTTTCCTCCCTCGTTACGCCTTTTCCTCCAAAGTGCTATCCAACGCGCTCGTCTCTTGTATCCTCCGTGCCGGCCTCGATGCCATTCTCTCTAGCACACACTCCTCCTATGCCTCCGCTCGTGTCCTTGTTCACAAACCCCAACCACGATGCCTTGAGCGCTAGTATATCGCAGCGGGAGTCGGGGTTCCCTCCCCGCAACCCGGGTTGCCGGGCAATACCGCCGACGGGGCAAAGCTCCAGACCATGACATCTCCGTCGTCTACCCCAAGTCCAAGTCAGCCCACCCCTCCGCAACAACTTGCGCTCGCGCTCACCTGAACCCGAGACGATCATGTCGTCGCTCAACTGCAAACTCGTCACTGCACCTCTATGCCCCACTAGCGTTTGGACGCAATTCCCCGACTCTCTATCCCAGACTTTGATCGTCCTGTCGTGCGAGGCAGAGGCCAATCTGAGCGCGTCCATGTCTACTGCCCATACACCCTCGATATGTCCAAACAAGGTGGTTTGTTCCTCGCCCGAATCCACACACCACAATTTGATCGTTCCGTCCAGACTGCCCGTGGCGAGGATGGCTCGTTTCCTCCTCCCATCCTCCCCCGTCACTTCCTTCCCGCCGTCGCCCTTGTTGCGGCCACGGGCGGAGGCCTTGCCATTGCGCTTGTCGGGCGAAGGGTGGACATAGACTCTTGGCTCGACCGGACCCTGGCGACTGGCCATAGAGTTCATGTGCGCTCTTGGGTCGAATCCCTCCGGAAGGGCGAGTTCAGTCGGCATAGGTGGGCTAGGTGACAATTGGGCGTTGGCACCAGAGACAAAACCCGTCGGTGGAGTAAGGGCCTTGCGCACACTCTCGGTTCGAGTAGACGTGGCGTCAATCTCCTCGTCGGTCATGTCCACCATCAACACCTTCATCGATTGGATCTGGGCCTTGTGTCCGGCAAACGTTCGGACGCATTGCTGAGTGGTGAGATCCCAAAGTTTGACCGTGCCGTCGTCGCTGGCGGAGAAGAGCATTGCTCCCGCGTCAATGTCGGGTTTCTTGTCCTTGTCGTCGGAGCTGGTGGAGGAGGACGTCTTGGCGTCTTCGTGGTTCTTTGTAAACGAGGGCATTTGGGTCGGATCGATGTCCCCAGGACTAGTCTTGCCATCCCACAGGACGACGCTGTTGACCCAATCTTCGTGTCCCCTCAGGGTGAACTTGCTGCCGTTTCGGAAATTCCACACTTGGATCGTCGAATCCGCCGAACCAGTGGCCAGGAGGTATCCGTTGTAATTCAACGATACGACTCCGTCCGTGTGTCCTTCCAGGACTCTCAAACACTCTCCTGCTCTCCAGTTCCACATTCGCACTGTGCCATCCATCGCGCCGGTGAACAAGAGCATTTGGTCGAATTGCAACGCTCGAACCGCTCGAGTGTGGCCATGGAGCGCTCTCACTTCCTCCCCGGTGTCCAGATTCCACACTCTGACGGTGCGGTCATAAGACCCGGTGATGAGCACAGGGTATGAGGGGTTCGAGAGCGTAGTGTGGTACTGGAGACACATGACACCGTCTTTATGGCCCTACAGCGCGGTTAATTCGGCTTTCGTATCGACAAGAGTTCAGCCCACCTTGAGTGTCTTTGTGAGACACCTGCCCTTTCTCCAATTTCGCTCCACCACCAATCTCTCACAATACACCGTCTTCCAAGGCCTCGTCAATCTGACTTCTCGGCTCAATAGTCCGTTCGAGTCTGTCGACACCGTCTTCTCCGTCGTCTCGGTTTCTGAATCACTGCTGACTTCGATTCTTGGCCTCTTCCCTAGACTCCTACTGCTCTCCGCTGGGGAACTCGGTGCTGAGCGTTTATTGCTTGATGATACCAACCAAGCCGTCGACACTGCTGGATCGCACACTGTTCTCGCGCTCATCCTGTCCGTTGTGATATTCTCCGCCGCGGGCCCTTTCTTGCCCCCAAGCGCTTCCACCCTCGTGACCAATTTTGTCGGCTCGTGCGAGTGTTTGTGCGAATGCTCTCCGTGCTCGTTGATCCCGAATGCGACTGCGGGACTTCTGTCCTTGAGCTCGACCTTGAGCCGACGCCTTTCCAACAGGGGCAATCCCCATCCACACTTTTCACACTTTCTATCAATGTGCTGTCCGCACATTCGCCTCCAGAGGAGGTCATCGTCGGCTAGCGCCTTCCACGACTTGTTCACCTGGGCTGCCCGGCCTAGTGAGATGGCGTCGAGGTAGCCGAGGATGCGGAGGTTGACCTCTCGGGGGAGGAGGGAGAATGGGTCGATTCGGATAATCTGGTTGAGCGAGTCGGACAAGTGGGATAGCTGGGAGCTGGCAAGTCGTGAGTATCGATACAGCCATTGAGCTCAATTCAGGAGTAAACTTACAAACAACACATGGTGAGGATACCCTCCAAGATGAGCTTTCGCTTGTTGTGCGGCGCCTGGGAAAAGGTGGACCATAAGGAAGTGATTGCCGATCGCTCGTGGAGCGGGAAGCTGTCCAGGCTCTACATACCCGTTAGCTTACCACCTCTATCTACAGAGCAGCTTGACACACCTTTTGCAGCTTTGCATTGACGTTTTGATTTGCCATCTGCTTGTGCCTCACACAGAGCTTTCTTCCTACTCGAGTCGGGATGACATCCACCTCGCTCCCCTCGGCGTCGCTGTATCCATGGTCGTGCTCGTCGTCGTGATCATGATCATGATCCTGCTCGTCCTCTTTGCTGATATAGGAGGGGAACGAGCCGATGTGAGCTGGAGCGGACGAGGAGGGGGAGGGGTACGGGTGAGAGCGTAATGGGGATGGCTTGCTTGGCCCCGCTTTCGAGTCGGCGTTGTTGATCATACTGACAGTCGAGGACGTTTCTCCAAGATCCAAGCGTTGTCCTCGCAGAGTAGGGGTATTACCAAGATGACTGACTGGTCAAAGGAGGTCGAGGTGGCTCGAGCTGTGTGATCGCGTGCTGAGCCAAGTGCGTTGAGCGAGGGCGATACAAGCAGTCGGAGCTCTACCTAGCGCTATCTGCTATTGATGTCAAGAAGTACAAGCTAGTCGAGAGGGTGATTGAAGAGGTGAGAAGAGAGAGTTGGTGCATGTGCACAACACCACCTTTGGATAAGAGGATTGCGATTAGGATTCGCCACCCAACTATCCCGGCATCAAATTACTAATCGCCACATTGTAAGGCGCCCCGTGCGCAAAGATATCGTAATCAAGATTCCTAATGCAGCGTGTATCGCGTGATCACTGATAGCGTGATAAGATGTGACCGAGCACGTCTCATGCTACGGTGCTAGGGGGTGGCTGCATACAGCATACTGCACTCGACGGAGCAAGGCGACTGAAACAGATCTAACAGTCTCATGTACGAGCAGGGGCACTGGCAGCCAGTGAAGAGCACTGACTGGTGACCTGGTGGATCCCCACGCAGTCCCCGACCTCGCAATTATGATGCCATCCGGGCATCGCATGGGCACCAGTCTGCACCAGTGCACCACAGCTCACAGTAGCTCACAGTGCGACAACGTGCTTATGCATTCAGCCACGAGGCTAGCTGCCTCCCTGCTCACTATATGACGAGTAGAATACGACAGATGCATGCCTGCCGAGGTCAGCTGCAGTACCACCTAGTACCACCAGCGTGGAATATCCCTATAGTGGAATTTGCTCGAATTTCCCCGATTAATCCGAGAAAAAGTTGACAACGCAGCGCAGCGAAACTCGTTTCGTCCAAGTCAACTCTGTTATCTCTGTCAACTCCTGTGTCTATGCCTCACCTCATGTAGGGCATACCACCCCCCTGGCATTGCACTACACAGCCCGACGTATTCGTTCAAGACTTCAACTTGCCTTCGCCCGCCTCAAGTGGTTTTTAGATCGCCTATCCGACCCGACTAACCGGACGGCGGCAGCTGACTCTCACTTCAACCCCCCATCCCACTCCTCACACGGCCCCATCTGCTCGTCCTCGCTGGTACCCACGCGTTGGCGTTTCCTGAATGGGCCTAGAACCAGGCGGATTGCGACCATTGTGTCCTTTTGCCAACCTTTTGAACTTTGCGTACCGCGCCTCTGAACGCATGGGGGTGGGGGTGCACGGTGACTAGGGGACATGCCAGTGCAAGTATAATGGAGATAGGTTGGATGGGGAGATGCGTATGTATTGATGGACGAGGAGTTTTGGTTGTGCTTCTTCGAGATGGGCAATTGCTGACTGCAGAGATCCATCGACGAGCTGGAGTCATCGACCATCATCCTCTTGGACGATGTCTGCGATACTGATCACCAACAAATAGGTAGCGCCACTTAATCCCCGAACAGCAGCCTGTCAATCCCCCATCCCCACCCCCGGCCCGATACTCAATGCCTCTCGAATCGTTACCCACGCGAACAGAGGTCTACTGATCCGGCCTACATCATTCCCCTCGTCCCCCGGTCATACTATCCGGCTTGGCCTGTACATCCCGGGATACCTGGACTCTTTGGAGACTTTGGAGATCTGAGGACGTTGGTGATAGCTAGACCGGGGGTAGAGGGACATCACCTAGTGGCTTGTAGAAAGTAAGCAGAGGACTGCTCAGCAGCGGTGCCTATGCATTTGATGGAATGGAATCGCTGGGCAGGATCGACAGGTAGATTCGTGGAGACTCGCCGTCTTAGGCGACGCGATGACCTCTTCGCGGCATTCTCGTGGCGATGGCGCTGATGACTGATGGTGCTAGAGCTTGGATTTTTGCAACACCATCGCGCGTTCACGGTCTCGACTCGGACACGTTCGACTCTGTCAGGTTACAAGATCCATCGCTTGGCCTCTTGGCAATACATTCAAGACAACATGTGAAATCGAAGATCGAACGCCATCCATCTATATCCATCCTACGCTCGAGCGCCGGCAATGGCTTTTCCTCCTCGCCTGTCCTGCCAACGTCCACCGCCACCTCGATCGCTTCACCAAGCTCTATTTCGGGCGATACCAGTATCTAACCCCTTCCGACGACCTAACCCAAGTATCAGCGTCCCTCCATCACTACATGATCATAATCGGTGCTCACCTCGAGGGCAAACCTGCCAACGACCTTTTCCCCACCCTTCTTCGCCTTGCCCTCCACGATCCGTATATCCCAAACGCCTCTATCCTGGTCTTCAGGCACACCCCAGAGCTCCATATCCTCAAAGTGGAGCCAGGAGGGCAGATCCGCTAGCGTCCCTCCCCCGCTCGACTCGACGAGGGCGCGATACGTCGTTCCCGCCTTGACCCTCGGTTTGCCTTCTGCGGTGGTACTTGCCGACATTGCCGACGAGGCGGATGACGAAGGGGACATGCTGAGCGGGGGGTAAAAGTGGAACGGCTCGGCTACGCCTAGCAATATCCGCTGAGAGGTCAGGGGGGATGGAACGGCGGGAACCGATGGCAGGGCGGGTAGAGAGGGCAACGAGGTCGGTGGGCTTGGGGACGATGTCGCCTGTCGTCTCGATTGGGGAATCTCTCTCGGCGTCGATTCCGTAGAGGAGATACCGGGTGGAGGGGCGTTTCGTGGCATTGTCGGGCTACCCTGACGAGGCGTTCCGGTAATGTATCGATGACTGGCGCTCGAACTGGTGATTCCACTGGCTTCAGAGCGAGAAGTGCCAACGACCGCAGTCTGACTCGCACTCCTCTGTCCGTGCTCATTGACCACTACCGCCGCTTGGACCTTTTGCGCCTGGACCCCACCGGGCGACTTGTGTCCCTTGCCGAAACTGACGAGGCGGGAGTGAGTGGTCATGATCCTCCCCGGACTGTGATGACCAGACATGCTGCCCTTTTCCGTCATCTCGCTTCCAGAGGGACTACTGGCGTTGGAACCAGAGCCAAAGTCGTCGATCCTCATACCCTGAGGGGTGATCCTCCCACTCGTACCACCATCGAGCGTCCGCCTCGCATCGACTCTGGCCGCCGTGGTGATGATGACCGCTTCGTGCTCGGACGAAGCCTCCGTATGGGCAATATCCGAGTCTGTCGGGAAATGAATGTTGTCGATCGAGATACCGGCTTCGGTCATTATACCCGAGTCAGGGGTGACAATCTCGTGTCTGACCGCTGGACGAGTCAGACCGCCTGAGGCCGAAGCCGGGGGTTGACGGGCGGCGGGATTGGCGCGGAAATCTGATCTCTGGATCGGTTCGTCCGAGTCGAGCTGGTGAAAGTCGTCGTCGGTAGCGGTAGTCATCCCCACCAGATCCTCCAGCGTGATCATCTTCGGAACCCTATCCTGTCCGTGGGACCGCTTCGCACTGCGCTCGCTCGACGAGGGGGATTGATAGCCGTCGAGATAGCTAGCACCGGTGATGACGGAGGAGACGAGTGAAGAACCCTTTGTCGAGGTCGTCTTGCCGGTGAGAGCAGTACCCATTGTGGTATTGGCCGCGTCTTCCGCTCTGCCCGGTGTATCCGCACTCGTCCACACAAACGGCGGCTCAGACTCCCAGCTCGCCCTAGAGGATCCCATCCCGTGGAACTGACTGTCGCTCTCGGCAGTCCCCGTGCTCCGAGTACCCGTCCTCGAACCAGAGTCGAGATCGCTCCTGGTGAACATTGTCCCAAGGGCATTCGTGCTCTTGACCGGCTTTGTCGACCCGGGCGAGGAGAATTGGTAGTCGTGCTCGTTGTCATAGGTGAATTCCGAGGACGTTTCGATATTGTGCGAATCGCTTGGGACGTAGGTACTCCCCCTCTTGACAATACCTGCCGAGTCTACCGCGGCGGCAAGTTGGGCTTGAAAGGCGGCATTACTGAAACTCGGCATGATCACCGGATGACTGATCATGCCCGGGTTGAGCTTTCTCGTATTCTTCTTGCCAAACGCAAACGGGTTCTTGGCAAACGTCCTCAGCGTACTCCTGCCTTTGGTACTGGGCGAATCGACCTCGATGGCGGGGGGGAGTTGGTCGGAAGAAGTCGGTTCGACCCTGATCATCCCTTCGTCCGAGCCTCTGGGCGGTTCAGACCCATGGTGATCGGATTCATTGACCTCGACCGAGCGTCTTGGGACGAGTTGCTGCGCCGAGGGCGGTTCGTGAAACGTGTCATTGTATCCCATTGCCGGGGTTTCCGGGGCGACATACTCTGATCCGGCGATATCTCCTTCTCCTCTCTCACCGCCGACTCCACCCTCCTTTTCGTAATTGTAACCCTCTTCGTCGACGCCGCCCCCGCTGCCGAGGTGGTTGCCTCGCTGGCGCTGTCTTCGGCGACACAGCATCACCACCAAGCAGAGCAGCACCAGCGCACCGACGGCAGAGGTTACCACCGCGATACCAATCTTGGCTGGCGTTGGCAGACCGGCATGGTGAGCGGCGACCTTGGTGCCATTATGAGCGAGGGTGAGCTCGAGCGAGAGGTGGGATAGCGCGTGGGTGAGCTTATCCTCGGCCGACAGCTGGACGATCACAGTGTCGTAATCGACTTTATCGGGGATCGTCCCTTTGAGCATGTTCGATTCCGGAGTGTACGAGAGCCAGTCTGATGCTTGTTTCGGCTCAAACTCTGCGTTGATGCTGTACGGGTTGGACACCTCTCTCGAGCTTAGCGAGGGGAGTGGACTGGAAGAGGCCCCGGTGTAGAGTTTGGACACGTCGAAATCGACCACCTCGTTGACCATGATCGGTCCGGCCTTGTTGGACATGAAAGCCGAGGGATAAAACCCAAGTTGAAGCGTAGTGTTGAGGATATCGCCATATGTGTCCTTGATCGTCACTGGGAGGATCTTGGAGGTATCCCCGACCAGTTCCGTCGGTGGAGTGCCGTAGAGCGACATGTTCTTGGCTGAATACTTGAGCCAATCCACACAGTCGGTATTGATGATCACTTTCTCCACTTGATCGCTCTTCAACTCTTCTCCATCCAGCATCAGACTGTTGAACGGGAGCTGGATAGAGGTCCAATACCCGACCGTCAAGTTCATAGCTGCCATCTGACCGACCCTGTGCCCTCCGTCGCTGGCCATGCTCGAGGGAGAGGTATTCTTGACAGCGAGGTCATGGGCCGCTATTGTAATGTTGAAAATCTCCATCTGGTCCGTGTATCCAAACACGTCTGAAGCGCACAGAGCGATCGTGTAGAACATGGGCGCGCGATTGTCGAGTGTGGGTGGTGGAGGGGCATTACCGTCGAAAGTGACTGTTTGGTTGTTGAACAATAGCCAATCGGGCAAAGGACGTCCGTCGAGCTGAGAGGCAGTGTAGAAGACTCTGGTGGGCGCAGTGAATGTCGATGGCTCGAATCCGAGCGAAAAGGACCAATAGGGAGGTACCCTCGCGCCCGGGTAGTAGATCGAGGAAGGGGTGTATGGGAATGCCGAGGTGATGGACGTTTCGTTGGCTACCAACTGGTCCTTGATTGCCAAATTCAACTTTACACCCCCCTGTTTCGGCGAGACATTGAGGAGGACAGTGTCGGAGGAAGCGTACTGTCCGTCGTCGGTGGTGGCCGTGATGGCAATCAGGTAATCACCCGCGTCCCTTCCCGACGGCGTTCCCCTGATGACTCGTGTGGCAGGGTCAAAGGAGAGGAAATGGGGGAGGTTTGGTGCAGTGTATTTCAAGCCGAGGGAGGGGCTGGTGAAGGTATTAGGCGAGATTGTCCATGAAAACTCTTGGTTGATCCTCGCTGGCGGGGGGAATTGCTGATTGAGCGGCCGCTCGAGCGTGATCACTGGTGGTTGTGGTGCGCCAGAGACCAGTGCGAAGAGGGCGAAGAGGACGAGAAGGCTCGAGCTATTATATGTGGGTAGGAACAACATCCTTAGGTAGTTCTAATCGATCTGAGGGGGTCAGCAAGTCTACATCGCACATCCTTCCAGCACCGGGCTCACCTATACAAGTGGTTTCAAGGGAAACACGTCTGGGTTTCCTGATACCGAGTCTACTTCGAGGCGAGTCTGAACATCGGCCAGCGAGGTGAGCCGCAGAAGGAGTGTCGGAGTCTAGCGGGTGGTTGGATGGGCCAGTGTGAGTGACCAACGACGCGATACTGTCCGAGCGTCGAGCAAGAAGAACGAAAAACGAAGCTAAGAACAAGTCACCAGCTGCTGCGAGCAAGAGGAAAGAGGGCAAAGGGGGTAAGAAGAGGAGATGTTTGGGCGAGATCTTGTGAAGATGATCGACGAGGAGGCATACCATCGCACGAGCAACTTGGTTGTTTGTTCCCCCCTCGCCGCCCTCGTCGCGAGCATGGTCCAGGTGTTGACGCGTTCTGGCCCTTGCGTCCCGATGCAGATGCCGGGGCGGTCAGCCCTGGGCGATATTGCGATCTGGGCGGGGAAACATCTTTCGATGACGGGGTGGGCAGGTGGCTGGTCACTTGGTCAGCCGGGCGGGAACATGAGTGGTTGTTCATGTGGGTCCAAGATGAGTGGGGTCGTGGAGGATGGATAAATGAGTGACGGTGGATGTTCTGATAGGGATACATGTTTTTAGGGATGTATATCTGTCACCTGTAGTTTCAGCATGATTGCCCGGCATGACTTTTGATCGACTGATCCAGGTCCGTTGATACCACTCACGCGTATCTACCAGTCCACCAATCCATTCACTCGACTAATCCGCATACAAACCACCCGCGCCTTCACCCCCCTGTGGCCTGTCCACATCATCGTTCCTCTCCCCTCCAGCGGCTTCCACCTCTGGCAACCCTTTCCCACTTCTCCATCCGTCCACCTCGTCCCGCATCCCCTCCAGGCGTTTCAGCAGTGCTTTCGCACTTGTACCCAAGCCCGAGTCGCCCTCGGCCTTGATACTGTTCATGGCGGTCGTGAAGGCGGAGGAGAGGTCGGAGAAGGTCTCTTTGAACATCTCAATCTGACGATCATCAGTGCAGCTCTTCACGAGGTCTTTCTCGGTACATGCGCCACACTTACATTACCGAAAACACCTCTCACATCTCCGTGTCGCTCGGGCGCTCCGCTTCCTGGCATCGTCCCGGGCTCAGCAGATGGTCCCGCACTCTGTGGGAATACCTGGCAGTCGATCAGCTAACTTACTCTCCTCGACAGGAGTTCGGAATCTGCTGTACTCACTCCTGCAGGATTCTCGCTGTCGAAGAACGGATGAGCACGATTATACAGTATGCACCGTTGCTGGAGGATGTATACTCACGGGGTCGGCTCTGGACCTTGAGCCTCGTTCACCCTCAGCATACCATCCCCGGTCTTGTTGTAGCCTGTGAAAGCGTCAAAGCTGTAGACTTGTGATATCGCTCTGAGCGAGTATATCGTGGGATACGACTCACTCTCTGATGCTGATCCTGAAAGATACATGGCTGCACGATTTTAATTGGGACAACTGATGTATAGGAGAGTTATCAAGGGGTATTGAGCGGAGGATCACAGAGGAGTCACAGAGGGGGAGGGATCGCTGGAATCGAGCGAGTCTGACGTCACTGAGCACTAATAGCTACGTCCTAATCAGCCCTGGTCACATCCTAATCAATTTCTAATGAGATCTAGCGAGTTCGGGATTAGCACAACAAATACTCTAATGCTCTTCAAGTCTTTCACTACCACTGGCAAATGGCGATGACTGCGCGCGTGTTCACCTCTTGAACACCTCTTCATGCTGTACGATATGCATCGCGTGGTAGAGTGCACATGCTCAACAAGGTCCACCCAATGCTGGTGGGTGCATGAGGACGACCACCGCGGCTCAATGCGGATTGACCCCCATCCCGCGGATCAGCGGATCTCGATTAGATACAGTGACAGCGGATGTAGTCAGTTGACCATCCCTTCTCACACTGGCCCCCGGTTGACTCAGCTCGAGTCGCCTATCCAACGCTGATCACCTGGCTCCGTACGGTATATATTGCCGCATACTCTGAGTCTCATCTCTCTCATTCCTCTCTCTCAACGATACGACACTACACCACCCATCAAAGCTCCAGCGCCATGTCCTCAGTCCTGCCCAATGGCTACTACTACACCTTCCTCTTCTTCGACATGGTGAGTGCTGGGTGGGTGGGCTAAGAGGTGCTTGTCGCTGATACATCTCCTCCCTCCCCCTCAATTGCATCCCCTGATACCCGATGAACGACTTACTGGTGCTACATCGACCTACACAGGTGATGCCGGGGATTTTCGGCGTGATGACCTTGTTCAACCCCTATCAAGCGTTCTCGGACCCCTTGCCCCTTGGCTACGACACCGCCGGGGATCTTCTCGTTGGGAGGGAGAGTCCCAGGGTCGCTCTGGCAGTATTGCTCGGCGCAGTCAGTGAGTCCTAGTCCTAGTCAGCTTGTCTACCTCCCCCACCCTGGCTATCACTTCGCTGTGATCCGACCTGGCTGACACACCCAGTGGGGCCAGTGTGGGCTATTACCACCGGGCTGCTCCTCCCCCTTGCCAAGAACGGGATGGAGGACCGACCTGATCTCGCGGAAAAGGTGGTCAGGGCGCACCTCGTCTCTGGCGCCATTGTCGATGTGAGTCCTTCACACCTTCGCACAATCATCATTAGCTGACTCGGTATAGCCTTTCCAGTGAGTTGACCCGGGCTCTACTCGCCGTCCGGTCATGGCATTGCTGACAATGAGATTCTTACTTCTTCTCCCCAAACTCGAACTTGCCCACGTCGCCAACACTGTACTCCCCACACTGTACTCGAACATCACCTCGATCATACCCCTCCCTACCCACCGGCTCGCGACCCCAGCGTCATGGCCCTGGCGTACTACTACCCGACCAACCTGCTCCTCTCGCCGAAAAACTGGAGCCCAATGGTCCCCGTCGGGTTCATCTGGGCGACTGGCATTGGCGCGCTCAAGATCGCTTGGTGTTTGGGATATGGCCGAGCGACGGCCCAAGAGATGATGACCAAGCGCAAGGTCAAGGACTGGGCAGGAAAGGTCGGGCCCGTCGGGGGTGTAGATAAGGCACTGTGAGCCCGTGTTTGCCGTCTCAGGCCAGCTGTCGACTGTTCGTGCATCGTTCCTACTGTTATTAATGCACCGTTGTATCATGTTCAAGTCTACTTCATGTAGGTCACCCGCAAAGAAGTGTGCCAGGCAGAGCCGGAGCATAGCAACCCCTGTAGGAGGCAGTCAACCTGCAGTGACTCACTCTCTGCGGGCCGAGCGGAACCAAACAAAGTTGAGCGAGATCTCGGAGGATCTGTCGGGCTCGAATCCAACTCGAATCGTAAACTTGATCGTAAACTACTTGTCGACTTTGTACTTTGCACCAACCCTATAGGCCTAGAGCTAGCTCGCTCACCATGTCCGCCAACCAGATCATCCGGCTGGTCAGCCAGCTCCTCAAGATCTTCTGCGGGGGGTCCGGGCAGCACAAGCCGAACCAGAATCAGAACCAGCATCAGAATCAGTATCAGAACAATCAGCATCAGAACAATCAGCATCAGAACAGCCAGTATCAGAACAACCAGGGATATCCCGGCAACAACTATCAGAATCAATACCCCCCTCCCAATCAGAACCAGAACCAATCGTGGTCTCAAGTCGCCGGCGGACAGCAGAATCAGAACAACAACAAGTATAACAACAACAACCATGGCAATAAACCGAGTCAGGGGTATCATGGTAAACCGTCATTACCCTCCGGCGGGATCATTGGCCCGAACCACCCGGGGAGATATGTGAGTCAAGCAGCGTCGACGAGCTGGCAATGTGGGATAGTGAAGCGAAAAGGGGGAGAGAGGATGATCTTGGAGTGAAGCTCCCGAGAAGAGTGACAAGAAACGTTAGAATCGTCGAGAAATAGCTGGAAGGATGGCGGAGCCACTCACTGAGAGCACGGGGGACTGGATTTTCAAATCCACTTAATAGTGTGATACCAATCTGACCATACGCAGGACGACAACGCGGTCAATCAGGCCAACGAGCGGTATCAGTCTTTGCGGAGTCAAGCGAGGCACGAGGGCGACGAGGCGCACAAGTGAGTAGGAGCCGCCAAGAGGACTACATGGCTTGGATCGCGATCGTGCTGGGAAGGATGGATATCACTTGGATTACCATTCGAGGGCCAGTATGATCTCTGCACGAGCTGGATTTTCTATGGACCTTTCCAGCTGTCCTGCAGGACCTCTTGCCCACCTGGCGACGCTAACACCACGTTCGCTCCTCAGGTGCTTTGCTCAATCGCAACAGGCCTATCAGTGAGTCTCAAGTCAATCCCCCCTAGGCTCTCACGGACAAGACACAACTGACGCCCCTCAGATCCGGAGACGGCGGCAGGGCACATGATCTCTCGGTGCAGGGTAAAGCGCATCAACAGCGACAGGACCAGTTGGACGACGAGGCCCGGGACTGGATCTACATCGGTGAGTGGTCTCACGCTCGTGTTCCTGTAATGGTTTGCGGTGCTGACACATCGTTCTCCTCGCTCAATCTGCTCCACCTATCTCATCCGCCTCCGACGCACGTAGAGAACAACCGGGACTCGCCGCCGGGCACGATCGACCTGCACGGGCTGTACGTCAAGGAAGCGATAGAAAAGACGGAACAGGCCATCATGTCGGCGCAGGCGAATCGCCAGGAGGAGCTGCGGGTGATTGTGGGTAAAGGCATCCACTCGCCCGGTCACCATGCGAAGATCAAGCCCGCGGTCGAGGGGCTTATGCAGAAGTGGGTCACACATCGAACGGGAGAGGATTGTGCTGATGTTTGGGTATCACTATCCTGCTCTCTCACCTCATTCGCACTGTCACCGCCTATCCATCAACTAACCCCGATCTCGATCGCTCCTCTTGCCAGGTACAACCTCTCTGCCCATCTGGACCCGCACAACACGGGTGTGCTGATCGTCGACTTGGATGGCAACGAGCGAGGTACCAGGACGAGGGACGCTGGCGGTTTGATCGACAGCATGGACAAGAACGAGGGAACCGACTGTGTGATCATGTAGCGGGGGGTAGCTTGAGCAGTATGCTTCCGTGCTATGGCGACGATCTAGCGTTGCATCGGAATGGGATACATGCATGGTGCGATGCACAGGCAGCATAGAGAAGAGGCCGTAGCAGTGACAGCCGCCGACAGCCGGATTGACCTACTTGCGGCAGTTGTCTCGGAGCCCCTTTTTATCGCCGGCGGGCAATGTCGGGTTGGAACGGAGCTTGGGAGTTCGGTTAGCTCTGCGCTTTGCAACTGAGATCGAGGGTGGGAGGAGCTGGCGGGAGCTAGGGAGCTAGGGAGTCAGAGGGCAGATTGCAACCGTTCCCTGCGCGATCGACGGCTCAGAGGCGAAGTCGGGGATGTTGCATGCCGCCTTTTAGACATGTTTTCACCGCCGCCACCATGAGTACCTAGTGGTACCGATCGAGCGTTGTGTGTTATGGATGCAGTCTGTCGTCTCTACGACGAGGTATCTTGAGGAGTGGCTGCTGCATACCCTCATACAGTACATAGCTACATGGGCCAGCTATAGCAAGAGATGCACGCTGATAGACGCTCGCAATGTCTACGCCATCGTGGGGTGGTGTAAGATTTGATTCCGTCAGCGGGTGCAAATTACCAAAAGCAGTAATATCCCTCCCCGGCCCTGAGACTTGCTTCTCCCTCCCTCTCTCTCCGACCCGTCACTCGAGGTCTGTCTGGTGGTGAGCAGCGGCTTACTGGTCACCACATCAACCTAGCATCAGTCGTACATCTCACACCTAGTCACCAATCTCTGGTCACCATCACTCGAATTGTATCGCCGCCTGTCACTACAATCGACGCCGCGTCTAGCCTCACCGGCAGTCACCAGCTCCAATCCCGGCTGACTAAACACCTCACAGTCACAGCTCCATAGGACGAACTCGTCACAGACGTCGAGGAAGACAAATCGCCGCATTAGAGTGTACGCTACTCTACGACAGTCTCTGGCACTAGGGCGAAAGGAGCAGGCGCAAGATGGCGCAGATAATACCACCAATCGTATGTCCTTTGCCTCCCTCCCTGTGTCATTCCCAAGCTGCAATCACAACTCAATCTCACTCTCGCACTACACTCCACTCTGGGACTCGTATCTCTCGCGCGAGAGCAATCTAACGAATGACTTCCCTCCCCGCGCGTCACCACACAGACCTCCCTCCCGATCGACAGTATCGCCGCCCCATCCGCAGAAGACATCCAAGACCGTCTCCCCTCCATTTGCGTCGACTACCTCTCCCACGACTGGTCGGAAGAGGATGTCTGGGCATCATGGCGTTCGATGACGAGGCACAAGCACGAGATTGCCAACGGTGTCAGGCTGGAGAATGCCAGTTGGCGAACGTGGCAGAAGCAGAGAAACAAGCTCAAGACGATCAGTCCGGAGACTCTAAACTGGTGAGCACCATTCCCAGCCCACTGTGATTCACCTCACTGACCCCGGTTTAGGCTGAAAGACTCGGACGTCACATGGCTATATGGCCCACTGCACACTGCTCACGTCGAGCCCGTCCGCCCGTTGAAGATTTCCACCGCCGACGAGAGACTAGGCATCGACCTGCCCAAAGGCTACAAACCGGGCTCGCCAACGGTCGCCACAAACAACAACCAGATGAAGGACGGCTCTCAGATGAAGCCGATTCTCAAACACCGCACATTGTCGGAAATGCTCACCATCCCAATGCCCTCGTCCCCGATCCTCGAATCGAGCAATTTCGGCAACGACAAGGACGTCGACGAGATGGGAAGCCCCGGCAATCGACCGATGCTGCTCCAGACGAAATCAGACACCAACATCTTTGGCGGGCGTACCACCAGTGTGAGGGAGAGGAACCCACCGAAATTCCCTCCTGAAACCGGAGCGAGCGGTACCAAGACGTTTGTGCCACCCGAGTCTGCAATGGAGGGCGAGCCAGCACCCCCACCTAGCGGCAAAAAGCACATTTCGTTCAACACGTTTGTCGAGCAGTGCGTCGCGATCGACGAGGCGCCCATCAGTCGAATGAGCGATTCCGACGACGACATGCTCGAGATGCGATCCTCGGCCAGCAGCTCGTCGCGATCATCCAGACCTTCGATATCGAGGCATTCCTCCTCTGCTTCGTCCGAGCACCTCACTATTGCAAAGATTGCGCCGACCATGCTCAAGACGAATGGTGTGCAGATTGCAAACTTGCCACAAATGGTGTACATGCCCCCGCCAGAGTACCAGTCTCCTCAACTCGATCAGAGTCAGGCCGTGTCCTTTGACTTCCCCTCGCCCCAGGTCCAGACGAGGAACAAGTGGGGATCGTCGCTCAGCGATGACGACGACGACGAGTACGGCAGCGTCGGTTACGACTACTTTGGCGGACCCGATCTCGGTGGCGGTGGACAACAGAGTGTGCCTGCGCACGTTGGAACTTCGTACGGCCGTCAGCAGAGTCCCAGCGTCAATGTCAACCAGGCTCCCGCTCAGGCGAAATGGAGACAACAGCCACAACAGCGACAACAGCCTCCTGTCCAGCAGCAGACCCAGCCTATACCACAACCACCATCCTCCCAGTCGACCTCGACGCAGTCTTCCGAGCCGTCGTCTGTTGGTTCGTCTTCTGGTTCGCTGAACAACATCATGTCACCGCCAGTTCCCTCCCGAGGTATTCTCAAAGTCCGGCCTCCAGGCACAACACCGCCTGAGCCTTCCTCCCCACCCACCTCGTACTTCAACTACAACCCTTCCGCCGCTACCGGTATCGGCGGCATGAGAGGTCAATACGACTATGCCGCCCCTCCTCCCGTTTCTGGATCGCCACTAGTCTCGCCCGCTACTGCAGAGACTCGAGGACGATCTTCATCCCGAGGTCCCGGTTCTTCCGCCGCTTTCGACAGGTCATCCTCCCGAGGCACCTCGGTCGGCTCTTCTCACTCTCTCTCGCCCGGAGCTAGCAATGCGCCCATTGTGCGATCGCCAGTCGAGACGCAGAAACGAGCCGGAGCTCAAGCCACCTCCCCTGGCAATGCCGTTCCGACCGTCAAACCGGCTCAAACTACGCCACAGACTGGAAACACGGCAAAGCAGCAGTCTCTGCTCAAAGACCCTCCCCCACAGGTCATCCAAGAGCAGCAAGCTGAAGCGAGCGACCCCGCCGACTCGATGGATGTAGACGAGGACGAGCCGTATCAGGTGGATAGGAGTGGAACCCCAACTCCGCATTCCTCCCCACAGGTACGTCAGAGGTCAGATGAAAAGTGATGCATCTGACTGACTCTAGGCTTGATCTTCTTTGCTACCCTCCCGACCAATCTAAACACTCTGCCGATACCCCAATCTCGATGACATCGTTGTTCTCTTTCCGTCAAACCAAAATTATCAAACGGCCTCTATCGAATCTGTAATACGTATCAACGAAATCGTCAAATCTTCTCCATTTCTCGCATCGAATTCTCGACCAATCTCACGAATCATGTAATTGCATTATACTCGGAACGATATACCCGTCGTCAACCCCTCCCAATCGTTCTCATACCTGGTTCCACCCGCAGATTGCCTTTCGACCCATGAAGGACACTTCCCCCGCCTCTCTCCCCCACACTTCTACGCGCAACGCTCCTGTTGGCCAAACCAACCCATACTTCCCTCCCACGCCCTCTGGCTCTGGCTCTGGAGCCTACTCGCCATCGCACTCGCCCGAACTGCCCAAAGCCGACCCTCCGACTACGCGGGGCAAAGCGACCACCGCGCACGTCGGCACTACAGCCCAGCCGACCCTCTCGCAGCCGCCGCTCGCGGACGACGACGACGACGAGGGAGACGGGAGCAGTATCATGGGCAGAGCGGCCAATATCGCCAATACGGCAAAGGATCTCTTAGGCGCCTTGTGGTATGGCCACGAAGGAGCGAAGAACTCGCTCGAGCGGACCGTCAGCGGGGGTAGTTCGCCTGGCGCTGGCGGGGGKGGGACGGGACAGGGTGCACCAGGGCAAGTGGGCTCGGCGCAGAGACAAGTCTGGGGAATGGTCCAGAAGCAGCAGGGGCACAAGCGGGGTGCGTCGATGGGATAGCGAGCGAGTGAGTGAGCTGGTGTGTAGATTGGGGAGGTGGAATTAGTTGTCAAGGACGGATGGAATCATTTGAGTGAACGATTTTGGCATGGACAACGATCGAGTCGCGACGTGTAGTGAAGCACTCGCACTCGCACTCGCGCGAAGGGCGTTTGGCTAGTCAGCTTGTATACCGTACAGAGGATGTATCGCAATCTACAATCTACGAGGCGATCTGCAAGAAGGGTTTCGTCTCGGCGTGATCTGCTCGGCGTAGCTGTCGGAGGAGGCGACGCGAGACGTTAGTCGTCACCTGACGCCGGCATGAGAGCGGGAGGAGCAGCCGCTCGGCGATTGCCCTCGGAAGTAGTGCCGGCACAGTGGTCGGTGAGGTATCCATCGCATGACAGTATGCACAATAGTACTACAGTACAACCCAGACCACCCCTCCGGCGAGGTGGTCAAAGCTGACGCCCTCCCGGACTCAAGCTCGTTTCGCTCGTGATAGTCATTGGTCGTGTCGTTGGTCATGGTCTAGTCGTCCGTTTCGTCCTGCTCGTCTTGCTCGTCCTGCTCGTCTCGCTCGTCCTGCTAGTCCTGCTCGTCCTGTTCGTCGTATTCCTCCTGATCGCCATATTCCTCCTCCCCCGCCTCCCCCTTCTCGGCATGTTCGTCACGCGGTCGCGAGTGTCCAACTTGACGCTGTGAGCTCATTGGCGACGACACCCCTGGACGCTGGGGTGAGAGGCGTGGATCGATATCCCCCGTGACGCCATGATTGTCACTGACACTGTGTTGGTGCGAGTTCGGGTTCGGCTGGACGTAGGCCTCGGTCGAGAATTGATGATGGGGGTGGTCGTACAGTGATTGGTAGAAATCTGTGGCCACCCCTCGTCCTTGCCCCTGCCCCTGCCCCTGCTGGTCAGGGATTTGTCGAGCTTGAGAGACCAATCCGCCGCCGAAACCCAGCGGGTACAGCCCGTAGAGGTACGAGTGTGAATGCATGGGCGGGGCGTATGGGTGCACAGCGGCGTGTGGGAGCGATGCCGTTCGAGTATGCGTCCTCTCTTCCAACTTCCCCGCGCGGCGCTTCGGCTCGTCCACCAGCGATAATGACAGTGACAGCGGGCTCGACGATATCGACAGCGGTCCCGGGGATGTCGACACGCTATGCGTCTTCTCATGACGACGGAGGTTGCTACTGACACTAAAGCGTCTTCCGCAATCCGTCCTAGCGCACTGGAAGGCTACCCCGGTTGTATCAGCTCTAACCCCATCTCGTACTCTCGGGCTCACGCTTGGCGCCGGTGTGAACGGCCATATGGGTGTTGAGGGAGGAAGGCCTGTTGAACCGCTTATCGCAGACCACACTGCCCATGAGTGCTTTATCAGTCGAGAATCCAAAGGGAAGCAGGCTGACTCACCAAATATGTTTCCTACTCCTCAGCTTTTGCCCCTCCCTCTCAATCTCCTCCAAGACCTGCGTGCTGTCCGGTTTCAGAGCCCAAAAGTCGTCTGCATCTTGGCCGGGGTTGGTCAGAGCGCTGGGATCATTGCTCTGTCGATACGGCTGCGCGTAGTAGGGGTACATGTCCGCCTGGGCGTGATTCGCACCAGTGACGTCTTGGTTGGCGAGAGGGAAGTGTGCTGCGTCCGACTCTGGGACGAGGTATTGTGGCCACTTTTCATTGGCCAGGTGCTTGTCCTCCCCTTGAGAGGGGTATACCGGGTCGAACTCCAATTGATCCACCCCGACCAAAGGGGACGAGCGAATGCCAGTCGCTGTATACTCCTCCATCCTCATGCCCCCTCGTCCTCCTTGTCCATGACCATGAGCGACATTGGGCTGAGCCATTGAGCCGTGGAGATATCCATAGTGGACTTTTGGCGTGACATACCCCATGACCGGGGAGGGCGTGTGGGAGCCCGGTTGTGCGAACCGATCGTGCGAGGTCGGCGCGGTGAGAAACGTTTGTTGAGGGGTGAGAAATCCTTGTCGGGGGGTAGAAGTCGAGCTGTACGCAGTCCCGCTGGTGCCGGTGCCAGTGCCGGTGTACCGCGAGAGATCCATCGGCTGGAGGAGGGGCAGCGTCGCTGTCATATTGCCAAGTAGCGACCCTTGTTGAGGCTGGAGTTGGTGCAGAGTGTGGATGTTGGTGAATCGTTGGTCGTACTGCGACATCACGAACGAGTATTAGCTACAGTCTCGGTATGATAACGGTTTGTGGGATCTGGGCTGATCGACCACAGAATTGATCCAGGTATAAAGCTTTGGAGTCAAGCTCGCACTGGATCGGGCGACCCTTTGTGCCAGAGGTCACCACCGCTCGGGAGTTCGGCAAGTGGTGAGTCGGGATAAAGGAGCGGCGAGCAGTACTGCTCGGAGGTGGAAGTACGGGCGGGGTACATCACCTGCCTTTGCTTTGCCACAAAGGAGTGACACGACTCGGGGCGAGGCGAAGAGGGTGGGTAAAGAGGGTTTTGGGCGGGGAGGGGAGAAAGGGGTACAAGGGGTCAAGGGGGAGGCGGTGGTAGACTAAGTGTCTGCTTTATGCGCAAGGTTGATGGTGCCCGAGTCACTGGTACTGATGGCGAAGGCTGGAGGGTGATGGTGTTCGGGCGGGAAGACTGACTCTGGGCGAAAGGGAACGAGAGCACTCACCAGGTCATAAACTCCGCCGCACACTCGCTCCGTCACCGCGTCACCCCTCCTTGTCGCTAGATCACGCCTCTTCTGTGGTGACAGTCGAGATACCGAGATCGTTGGAACGTTCGTAGTGCGGTGCGATTGATGCTGAGCCGTGGTGGTCGTTGCCCGTTGAGTGATAGGCCGGTCTGCCGAGCTCTAGCTCTTCCCCACTGGCTACTCGACCTGTATGTTGAAGTCTGTGAGAGGTGGTCGAGATGATCGAAGCTGCTCGTCGGCTACTGACCAGTGGTGAGGAGTGCCCCTTCGGAGCTTTTGCAAACACGCTGCACGCTGCACGACCCCTCCCGTCCGACCTGCTTGTGCCTGCGCTTTGTCCCCTGTCTACGGGTATTGGTACCTTCGCCTCCTGCCCTCGTCGAGCAGTCAAGTCGACAGTGAGAGTGACAGTGAGGTTGTGAAGTTGACGATGGAGTGTCAAAAGACAGAATGATCCACTGTGCCCCTTGACCCCCAACTACTCCAACCAAGTGGTAGGAGTGCCATCAAAATCTGCCTCGAGGCGGTCGTTGTGCCTTTGTACACCATCAGCGTATGTAGTGCGGGATTGGGTGGGAGTGGGTGGGGTTGAGCTCACTCGTACGCACTGCACTGCCGCTGCCGCTTCCTCCCGTCCACGTTGCTCGTCTGTCATTGGCATCGTGGCTCTATTGTCGTATCCCACCGTCCCGCGAGGGAAGCGAGGTCGACTCAACCCCTCAGCCTTGACAAAAGGATTCAACGTCCAATCCCCGTTCCCCTTCAATCCAATTCTGAATTCTCCGATCAAGCGTTGAGCGACACCGACACCGACGCCGACACCTGCACTTCCGCCGAGCGTACCGAGCCATTGCCTGCATTGTGGCAGTATAAGCTGACTGTATCAACACACATCGTATTGAGCTATAGTGGTCAGTGACTGAGCAGCCATGGGACTTACTGACTCACCACCGGGTCACCGACCCCACCGTCCGGGCTTCAAGCTTCAGCCACTCGAAACCCGACGAGTACTCGGTAATCGAGCTTCGGGTCCGCAGCTCCCGCTGCTGCACACTAGAGGAGTGATTGTATCCCAATCAGTCATAATGGAGCCATCGCTTTGACGAGAAGCGGAATGGAGCCGCCGAGTGTGTCTTGTGCCCCGAGTCCCGACGCGACTGTCCTTCTGCGCGACGGGGTTCATGCCTCCATGTGAAATGAGCTGTTATCGCTCTCTCGAGGGTGGCCGAAGAGAGAGCTGGTACATCCTATGGGATGCTGCGGGTCGGAAGGGGAATAGCGAGCGGAAGGAGAGGCGAGCTGCGAAAGAGGATGCCTGAGTGTCGAGATGTGATGATCTCGAAGTTGTTGTTTCAGCTAATTAATTGCTCGGAAGCTAGGGAATTCGCAAGTCACAACTCCGGGAGAACACGTCGTTCGAGTCTTCGACCGAATGCGTCTTCCACCTTACCGCCTATGCTTGATGCAGACAGCCACAAGGGGGCAGCCTCTGGCTTTGCTCGCCGTACGGCTACTCACGAGCTCTGCATCCTTGTCCTTTGACTCCTAGTTCTGACAATTATCAGAGCTCGATGACTCTATGACCGACCTCACTGCCGAGTCTCGCGGGAGTTGGACCACTGATCTGGGAGTCCGCCCAGTCTAGTCCTCCGAGTTCGAGTCGAGTATACATGAGCTCTTCAGCCATTATGATAAGTACGCAGGGCCTTATCTCCTTCCCCAACTCTATCAGTATCGACGCACTGCGCAGCGCTCTAGGACTGACTTAACGATCCGCTGACTTCGGAGTATTGATCTCCTGCGGCAGACAGTGATCGTACATCGCGTTCGTCTACAGTGGGTACCAGTCCACGGTCGGCACCTGCGGCCCAGGCTTGACCTACTCACCCGCCTGCGGGAGCAGCACCATTGGCAGTCACGCCCATCATCACCCGCGTCGACTTACAACTCTCCTCGGTTCATGACCATGAACTGTCGGTCCAGCAGGCACAGCCCCACGATAGTCATCCGGGCTACTGGCGTCCGCGTCCAGCGAGCCTTCTGCCAGCCGAACAGAGGATACCGCTCGAGTTGGTTCGATTACCGTCAGTCGTCCGTCTTTGCCACTACTGACTGAGGCCCGGGTAGCACTGTCGCTATGACCCCAGAGGTACAGCACATACCGGGCAGGCCCACGCCTCTCGATGGTGGGACACAGCTCCCTACAAGAGCCCCTTAGCCATAAACCAGTTAGAAGAACAACCACAGGCGAGACATCCCGGCACTCTCCTTGCAAGCTGTCCACATAACCTATACGGAAACACCCTGTCATCAAGATCCCTTGGCGTAGTTGGTTATCGCATCCGTCTAATACTGGATGCTTGTATCAAACGGAAGGTCGGCGGTTCGAGCCCGCCAGGGATCATCCCTTTTTGCTTCCGGGCCTGGGCGGTCGATGTTCGAGCATCACCCGCACCGCTGTGACCTCTTTTTGCCGTCTTAAGAGAGCAGTCCATGATAGACCTCCAGGCTAGCTAGCACACGGCACGCGACGACGACGGCAGAGTCGCACGCGACAGCTGTACGCATAGTGACTATACATGGAGCTAAGAGGCGGACCTGGTCGAATTCGGACCGAGGCACCGTACTGGTCGACGCTTGCCGTTGGAACCCCATTGAGACGACGTAACGTTGACCTGACACAGGCATCCAGCGAGTATTGAGGGCTGTGCATATGCGATATAGCATGTCTTCACCACAACGGGTCTGATGTCCGGTACGCAGCTCCTCCCCCTCCCATTCCTACCTAGTCTCGACGTCTTCGGCGTCTTCGACTCCGGGCTCACGCCCTCGACCACGCTCCTCCGCAGGAACACCCCCCCTTCCGATCCACGACCCAGCGCATCCACGGGTCTTCCCCCGCTTGCCCAATTGCCCCAAGTCCTCGGGACGACGCCCCGAATCCCCCCGAGGCGAGATTCACCCCTGTCCTGGCGTGACACCGGCCGCACGCTGCCCGAGGGGTGGTGAGCCGGACAAAGGTGATACAATCAAACACCTGCGTCTCCGGCTCCGCTAGGAACAGTGTCGACGGATTCGGGATCGATTCCAGCGCAGCTTTGACAGGCTGGAGGTTTGGGTCGAGCGATAGCAATGCCTTCGTTTGTTCCGTCGGCTCCTCTTCCGCCCCCGGCTGGCCTGGGACATATCAGCAATATCCCAGGATGGGGAGGGGTCAAACTGACCGTCGAGCGCCTCGAGGGCTTTACCCCATAACTCCAACCCCAGCCCATGGGTCATTTCCAACCCCCTCACCCTCTCCTTTGCCATGATCGTCACCCTCACATCCCTCTCCCCAGCACCCATGATACCGGAATTCGTCGCAATTGGCCGATTCAACGCCAGGACAAACCCCGTGAAGGCTTTGATCTGGCGCAAGGTCTTGATCACCAACCGGCGCAATCTCGGTACGAGGAGGTATACCACCCTAACACAGTCTATTCCGTCAGCTTACCCACAACTCTGGGGACTTACCCGTGGAATCGCGCCGGCCCTCGCTCCACTCCAACTTGCCTCTCTCGACGATAAACTCCCGCATCGCCGCCGCCAACGTGGTGTACACCCACTCCGTGACGTCCAGCAGGGGCCACACTGACCCGAGCTCGAATGACAATTTGTCATCAACCACCTTGGCGCAATTGGTGAAGAGCTGGCTCGCATCGTGCATCTTCAGCAGTTCCGACGCGACCTCTCGCTTGGCCACCTCGGTGCTGAACAGGGCGTCAGCCTGACAATGCGTCGACGGCAGAGAGGCTCGGCACGACTCACCTGAGAGAGACAATTTGCAACTTTAGCACCTCCCTAAGGTCATCCAGATTTGGTTCCTGCTCCAACCTGCTCCATGCCCCTTGAAGTATGTTATCGATCAAACCTGAGCCCTGTGATCAGCCAACAATCCAGTCAAACCAGCGACTACCCCGTCAAACCCAACGACGACCTACCAGTCTTCTCGGCCTGCGAGACCGCGCTGATCGCTGCTCTCAGCACGTCGGACCAATTCTCTCCGTTTCTCATGGCTGAAACAATGGACGTCGCTGCTTTCTCCGCCAAGGAGACTTTGCCCTCGTCTCCTACTGCGTGTCAGTCGACTTGTCATACTGTGGATAGTGGCTCTGACGCACCTTTGCTCTCTGGCGCAACGACCAATGTGACCCCGTCCTCATGTTGCACCCCGTACAGCCCCAGATTTCCCTTGGACGCAGAGACACTCGGGATCAACTGCACATCGACGTCCCAATCCCCCATTGAGACCGATGTGCCGATTCGAGCCGCCCATCCATCCTCGTCTTTGACGTCTTGCTCGGGGGATCCCGCCGCCATATCGAGATGGACCAGGACAACTCCTTTCGGGGTCGAGAGCAGCGCTGCAGCGATGTTCGGATTCGGATGATTTGGTAATGCCGTCAAAGCCATGATCGCCGTTTGGTCCGGGCTGGCAGTACTGCTCATCGGTCGCGGAAGAGCAAACTAGATCGAGTCAGCCATCGGTATCTTGAGAGTTGCTGCGAGCACGGTACTCACCCAGTCGTACATCTTTGGCCCGTCGCTCTGCCCCGAGATCTCTCCAAAGGCCGTAGCGATCTCCACCTCCCTTCGCTCAAATCCAAACGACTCCAGCCGTGACACAGTGGCGTTATCACTGGCTAAAACCGGAGTCAGCATGCTCAAATGTCAACTCTTGATACGACAGTGCTCACTCTCTCTGGTGCACACCACAGCGGCGATACCCTCGCTCGAGGCTGGTTTCGAGTCGTCTGGGAATGCCTTGCTCCGCAACGTATCGGTCAGGGGCACGAAGACGACTGATTTGACGTGGACGTTCGATACAGGGTCTCTAGGGGGACTCTTCAAGGGCGACTTTGGCATTGGGGTGACTTGCAAATCTAGGCAATCAGGTCAGTATGCCGTGAACCCCGCTACCGTCCATTACTCACACCACATTCCTCTCGAGTCGATCCCGGCCAATGCTCTGATCACTCTAACGTCTCCATTCCGCTCCGTGGCAATCCAGACTGCCTTGTCGCCTTGCGTCCTGCCCATCCAGCCATTTGACACGGCATAACCCGTGTTGATTGGCGGTATCAGTCCATCTCCTATCCTCGCATGCCACTTTGCATGCAGTGGACACCTCGTCACGTTCATCTGCCATTCCATGGGAATTGCCGAGACGTCGATCCCCTGGGTAGGCAGGCCGATGGGTACTGGACCCGGCACCTGATGTGGATGAATCAACAAAATCGACGTGGACGTGAGGACCAAGAGAGCAGGTCCCGTCGTAGGGTCGTAGCTCGGTGGTCGGGTCGGCCCTGTAGAAGAGCGGAGTTTGCTTGGTGATTGTGGTTCGGGCGGAAAGAGGTATTGCAGAGCGAGGGGTGCGGACGGGAGTGAGAGACTGGAATTCGGCGTCACAGTCCCAGAGGTCGAATGTGGGGATAAGATCGACGAAGGGTATATCGCAAGTGTGCCGCCAGAGTCTGTTTCCATCCCAAGGACATTGCCAACAGCGGGATGGTAGACCGTTATCCAGAGACCGTCTGGGCTTATCGCCACATCCCGCCCGGGCGGCAGCACCGCGGGTAGGGGCAACACCCTAGGAGGGGCAGAGTGCAGGATCGGAGAGACCAGCAGTCCGCTCGTCCGTCCAGGTGCAGAGTAGATCATCAAGTCGGACTTTGGGTGGAATGCCATTCGACAGCTGCCAGCTGGGTCAGCTGAACAGTCTTCAACTCCGATAATGTATAGGCAGTCGTTTGCTCACCATTGGCTCGACGCTCTGGACTCTGCTGCCAGCCTGCGCATGCGCCTCAAGCCGGCCTTGGAGGTCTCGCCCCTCGTCTCCGCCATATCCACGTCTGTGGTCATGCTAGCGATGGTGATAGCTCAAGAGTCGACACATAAGGCAGAGAAGTACTCTAAGTAGTCAGGCAACTGACGGACACAAGTTGGACACAAGACGGACAAGCTGCAACTCGGGTACTCCAGCCCACGTGGTTGACCTTAACCCGCCCCCCCTCTGATGTACGCTGGGCGGTGATGTCCGCCCCTCGTCGCGATCTCCCAACTCGAGCAGAGAGCGACGCGTCCTTGACTCCTTCCCGTGCGTCTGAATCACAATTTTCAATCTTCACATACCGGTCTATAGCAACCACCATCCATCACATCAGACGTTCCGAGGCACACAGCAGTTCGAGGGGGATCATCAGACACGTATATCGACCCAGTAGACGGCACAGTATAGATCTCGCCAGGCAAGACCACGACGAGTAAACCCGCTCACACGCAAATCTCGAACTAGTGACCAGCACTGGAGACCAGGAAGCGATGCCCGCAAAGCCAGCCAGCACGCTCGAGGAGCTATCAGAGAGGTGGGCGATTCGAACCATGGGCCACCGCCTCTGCTGTATGGAGGTGATGCTGACGATCCTCGTTAGGATTATATACTCGGATCGATGTGAGCGACAGCCGACGACCTGGAGTACACATACTGATAAACCCAGACTCTGACGATAGGTTCGAGTATCGACATGTCATCCTGCCGAAACAGATGTTGAAGCTGATTCCAAAGTCGTGAGTCCCCAGTCGATGCCGACATCTTCGGCTGTAAAGACGGTCAGAGCTAATCAATGCCCGGCATGTCAGATACTTCTCCCAAGATGATTCTGGGCTATTACGCATATTAGAAGAGAACGAGTGGAGAGGAATAGGAATCACCCAATCGCTAGGATGGGAGCATTTTGAGGTTCACGGTGAGTGCCAGTTGCTCCAGGCCACTGGATTTCTCGACCAGGCTGATACAGACATTCGTTATAGCCCCCGAACCTCATATTCGTGAGTCCAAGCAGCATCCAGGCGGTGCACGCGCGCTGACCCGTATAGTCCTGTTCCGACGACAGCTGCCGAAGAAGTAGACGATCTAGGGCCATGACCCATCGGGCCATATGGTGCCAAGGCAGGATTGAGGAATGCGTGGCTACGAGGCGGACGGTGTCGAGATTGTTCGCAGCGGAGACAGATGTGCGGAGATTGCGAAGAGGGAGACAGAATAGAACAGTTCAGCTACGGTCGACTCGTTTGCAAATAGGACTATATATTTCCGGGCTTTTCACTAGACAAATGTATCGAGTACCGGTCGCCGAGGGCCAGGGGCCATTGGCCGTGCACCATGACAGGAGCTCCTCCTGGCATGATTCTACACTGATGTTACTGATGTTCTCCACTAAGCGGACAGAGTTATCACGACGGCCGGTGAGGCATGGATCCGAGAATGATACAGGAAGTTTGGCCGACATGAGACGAGGTCAGTAATTCTGGTCAGGCAGACCAGTTGAAAGCACCTTATCCCCAGATCAACAATTGCTCAGGACGCCACACTCTCCGGAAGGACAATCATGCATTCGATCCCAGGTCGACTATATGTGAACCGATAACCGGCCCGGGGCCAAAGTACACGAGAGACGCTTAGTCGAACAGACCGAAGCCCTACGATACAGTCAGCACACTGCCTCCGGTACACTGCACCGTAGACACTCACCATGTCGTCGTCGGACTCCTCCTTCTCGGCAGCCTTCTCCTCCTCCTTGGCGGCCTCTGGGGCAGCGGCACCGCCAGCGGCGGCACCGGAAGAAGCGGCGGCAGCACCACCACCACCACCACCGGATGGGACGGAGGCGAGCTTGGCGGAACCCTCAGCGATGAGCTAGAGGGGGTGTAAGCTGATGTGTAATAATTGTTTCAAGGGATTGGGTGTCGAGCTCCTGAACAGCGATTCTAGACGTCCGGACGAAGCTCCGGGAAGAAGACCAGTCCCTCCACCTCATAGCGCTGGCCAGACTCCCCACACCCGCTCCCTCCTTGACTCACCTCGTTGATGTCCTTGCCCTCGAGCTCGGAGATGAGCTTGGTGAGCTTCTCCTCCTCGGCGTCAATGCCGACGGTGCTCAGGAGCTCCTTGATGTCGGAGGCCGAGGGGGAGGCGTTTCCACCGGTCTGGAGGAGGAGGTAGGCGGCTAAGTGCTTCATCTGAGGGGTCGAAGGTGGTTTTGGTAAAATTTGGCAAAATTTCGATAAAGTGATGGATCCGACGGTGAACGAATTCCAACGGGTGGTGTAGTTGAGTTGTGGTGCAGTGTAGAGCGAGAATGACCAGGGAAGAGAGACAACGATCAGCTATCCGTCCTTCGCGAAACTCAATCCCGGCTGATCACTGACTGTTGAGGTTTTGTTTTTGGCGACGTAAACCGATTTAAGCTCGTGGAGCAGGAATACGCTTGTAGCCTGAGTGTCTGTGGTCAGTGGTCTACTCTCAAAAGGAGGAATGATGACGGGTCTGCTCACCTGGTCGGATGGGATGAAGAGGCAAGAGTGGAAGCGATGACTGAAGATCAGTGAGCAGCCACGGCGGATGGGACGGCGAAGGGAGTGCGTGCAGGCTGGGCAGGCAGAGGCCAGGCAGCAGGAGGGGACCGCCACGAATGTGGCACCGCCAGAGCTTAACGCCGAAGGGGGGCTCATCATCGGCGTTAAGGTCGCGCAGGCCTTATTTGCGGTCTAGGTCTGGGAGATCTGTCTGGCGCCTAGAAATGGAACAAGCGAGCTCGTTAGGCATCCCAGATTACACCCCTTATGCAAGGCGTGGGACCGGCGTGAATTTCACGTGAAGCACAGGCTGACCTCCACTCTAGTCGACCACTCCCTCCAGCTGATACTCTACATGCCACAAGCTACACCCCCACTACCCGGCATGGCGGGATGGAAACGTCCCAGACGCCACAGAGGCTGAGGCTGCTGGAGAAGGGATGGCGAGAACGACGAAGGGTCGCGCTCGTGCAGGGGCTGGGGGTAGAGCCATTGGGTAATGGAGCTCAAGACGACTTCGAGCCACTCCGACCTTCCCGAGGGATCAACGGTGTCGATTCTGGACAACACAGGTTTGTCGCCTCAGGAGCAGCGACCAAGTCACCGAAAGTGATGATGACGCCAGGCGCGATCTACGACCCGGGCTCGTTTCCCCACAGGCCGAAACGAATTGCCAGCGTCAGCTTTGCCGTCCCCGACGCCACCAAGAGGAACGGTGGAGCTCGAATTGGAAGCATTGGTGATGGTCGCGACCGCACGGCTGTCAAAGGCACTAGTACGAACGGGCGAGAAGGTCAAGCTGGTGGTCCTGCTGCACTTCCAACTCCACCTCCATCACCGACTGCCTCGCCACAACCGGACTCTGAAGCTCCCCAAGGAGTGACCTCGACCCTGAAGACCAACGATCGCCCTTCACCTATTCCAAAGGTCAGCAGCGCTCGGGGGTCCATCAAACCCGTCAAAACGCCGCCGGACACTCGTCGATCCGCCCAGGTATCGGAGACTGAGGGCAGTACCAAACAGTCCGATTGCCCAGCGCACCTTTGTCACCCTCGTTCAGCAATACCCCCCTCGACAAATACCCCTCGTGCCATAGTCTCCCATCCCCTTCCCCCATCCCGCCCCATCGCCATCACATCCACCTCGAGCACTACTATTCAAATACCAACTTCCCCCCACTTCGAGATGGTGCTCAGGACGGATGATCAGATGATCAGAATCAGGCGAGGGGGGTCGCAAGTGGATATATCGCCTCGGACGGGTAGGGTGAAGGATGACGGAGAAGACGGAAGAGGTGATGAGCGGAAAGGGCAAAGGGGCAAGGGCGGCACTTGCACCTTGCGCCTCTCGGAGGCAAGGAAGTGGTCGGCGCAGGATAGACAACGCTGGATCAGCCTGTACGACCTAGTGGAGGGGTACAAGCGGGTAGTCCCAAGGGTGAGTGCGGTCATTTCGGTCATGTCACGGGCGACTCCTCTTCACGTCGGATCGCATCGGGTACGTTGGGTCGCAGCGTTGGGCATAGCGCCGATGTCTGTCTTTGGGTACCAAATAGCCTACTGCACCTCTCCCTAAAACTCCCTGCGCTCATCACCATTCCTACCCGAGGCAGACTGCTCAGTCTGAACTAGCGCTGACGCCCTCCAGGTCAAGCTGTGGCACAGATTGGGCCGATTGACAATCACCTGTTCCACCCCACCCGACATCATACTGGCTTACACCGACACTGCTCAAGATATCGAAAAAACCTCCTCCACCTCCCAAATGGACTCTTCTGCGATCTCACGTGCATCGAGTACTGGTACCGTTCGCATCGCCTACTCCCGGTGTAGGGCCATATTGCAAATAGACCTCTCGACTCGATTGCCCGCTGTCTCCAAGAGCCCATCCGAGACATTCCGGTCCAAACGGGTGATAGCGATACGCACGGCCGACACCAGCTCGAGGCATGCTGCGACAGGACCGCCCACCGACAGGGAGCGGAAGGCAACACAGTACGATACGTCAGAGAAGGAAGCGGGGAGAGTGCTGGGAGTGCAGACCTCGACGTGGTCTTCAGCGGAGAGGGAAGCGCTAAGGAGGTTATGGTGCCTCCGCCACGAGTGGGAGAGGTATACCGAGGGTGAAACGAGAGGATAGATGCTTTCGACGATTTTATGACCCGGACGATTTAACGATTAACGATTCTCGCTTTGCGACAGAGCGAGCTTGGCAAGGGCATAGGCCTGGACGACACTGTATCCCTAGTAATGTACCGAGCTTGAAGCCTGTGGATGCATGTACATCACGATGTCAGTCGCCATTGACACCACCACCACCACCATCGATCAGACGAAAAAAGTGCCACACTCGTAATTTCGAGATTTCACCCTTTGCCTTGCTCTCCATCCAAGTGACCTATCTCCTTCGACCTACTATACTCTCTTCACCTCACCTATACACTCGTTACCACGATGTCTGTCGCCCGGCCAGCTGTGGCGCTCCGACGTGGGCTGACGCAACGGATTCTCGGGGCTCGATTCGCAACGACCGACAGCACCCCCATCGCAGGACCATCCGCCCCCTCGCCGCCCAAGAACCAGAACCAGGGAAAGCACTACGACCCTACTCTCACCCACAACGTGCTTCCATACCATGTGATCCCCCGGCCGCAAAAGTACACCTCGCCATTCGAGTATCAACCTCTGCACAAGTCGATCAACCACCCCCGTCCGGTCTTTGTCCGCCCGACCAACCCGGCCGACATCCCAGAATACGAGGGAGAGAATAGGAAGGAGAAGCGGGAGTTGGCGCTGGCGGCAGTGACGGGTCTAGAGCCCGCAGAATTGAGAAAGATCAGGCGAACGACCATCGCCCTGAAGAGGGTGTGTAGAATGTCGAAAAAGGGCAAACAGTGAGTGATAGGTGGTCGGGTGTGTGCAGGCCGGCTAGAGCTGCTGTATGTGCTACACATAGAGTCGCCCTATTGGGCAATGGACGGAACACTTCGGACTACACTCACACCCCGCAGATACTCCTGGCTCGCATACGTCCTCGTCGGCATGCCCGACAAGGGAATGGTCGGATTCGGCAGGGGAAGGAGCAACGACAGCACCGTAAAGGCCATTGACGATGCGTTCTTCGAGGGTGAGTCGGGCGATCGATGGTACTTTGTGGCACTTGCTGACGGTTCGTTCTTTCCCACCTCACCACTCTTCGATCTCGTCAATACCACAAATCGGCAACATCCCTTGACCCCTTCGACCATTTCTTCACCGAACGACCCACTCTCCCCACTCTAGCCTGCGTCGAGATGGACTATGTGAACCGATACGAGGACCGAACGCTCTGGGGCCAAGGCGCCGAGTTGAGGACAAAGTTCGTTCGGACCCAGGTCGATCTCAGGGCCCGGCCTCCTGGTGAGTCATTGCCCTTTCCTCCCATCACCCCAACTCCGCGCACTTCCAACTCGCCCTTCAGGAGTCCTGCTCACCGTTCATAGGATTCGGACTCCAGGTCCCACCTCCGATCCACCGAGTGCTCTCCGCCTGCGGGGTGCGAGACGCCTCTGCCAGCATCAACGGGTCTATGAACGCCGTCATGGTCACCAAAGCCGTCATCCAGGTCCTCCACGGCGGAGTGAGTCCGCATCAAGAGCCTAAGCGTCATTGTGCTAATGGCTTTTAGGGCAACCCCCCTGGTTTCGGAGGCGGTAGATTCGGCAGTGGAAAGAGAAAGAACAAGGGTCATGGGATGCGAAGCAAGGAGGACATTGAGAGGCAGAGGGGGAGGTACGGTGTGGATATCGGACTGAGGGTGTAGAGCTCGACCCATGCACTATGGATATAGTGTGAGAGTGCGAGTCAGGCAACTTGAAGGAGAACTCCGGGTGACAGAGGTCGCAACCTTCGACGAATCAGATTGAAGCTACGTCGAGTCTAGCTACTCGTAGCTCACACGAGGCTGTAATGGCGGAATGGCGGAAACTGCACGATCGACACCGAGGAACCACATGACGAAGCAGAGAGATAGACGCAATGAGGCCAGAGCAACAGAAAGTTGAGAAGACCAAGATAGAAAGGGTCACGCGACTAAAGACAGGATCAACAAACGGCGAAGACTATCAAGATAGAACTCAACGGCAGTCTACAGACAGGTCACAGGAGGTTCAGTTCAAAAGCGCGCCAACCAAACTACTGGAAGCAGCTCAGCCACTGATGATTTCGAACCTATAGCAGGCAGACATCCGAGGTCTGTTGCCCGTCAGCTCGCGCTACGAGCCATGCCGAGCACATCTGACCCCCCACATCTCATTGATCCGGCACCTAGGCCGGAGCTCAACGACAGCGTCATTTCATTGCGAATGAAGGGTGTTGATATCGAGCGAACAGGCGATTCATTGCACTATTGATACAGTATTAAGTAGCCACCTCCTTCTCTCGCATCGACTCCAGCCACATCTCATAGCTCTCGTCAGTCCAGCTCTGCCGGCTCTGCGCTAGACATTCTCGACCTGCTGTTCGGATCGCTTGGGCACTGGACCCCTGTCGTCCTGCGATCCCTCTGGCTTGAAGACCTTTGGATCCCGCTGCTCTCGGGTGATGTACCCCGGTGGGACCCACCTGTGCGACGTCCAGGGCTTGAGCTCGGGCTGGGAATACATCAAGTCGACGTTTTCGAGCGAGAGACACCTCGTCTCGTATAGGAAGAACCAGACGAGTAGCCCGGCGGCAAGGTTACAGCCGACAAAGACAAAGCCGAACGAGTAGGAGATTCCGTCATTGGCCAGTGGGGTCAGGAAGGAGATCATGACTGGGGTAGAGGGTACGATCAGCATTGACGTCAAGTGGACTCTCAATGAGCTTGCTTACAGTTCCCGAGCCAGTTGGCGGCGGTGGCCAGCGAAGCCTGCTTCGATCGCGTCCTCAGGGGGAACGTCTCGCCAATAACGACCCAGGCCATTGGTCCCCAAGTGCTAAAACCACCATCAGCACGAATCAAACAAGAGGCCTGGGGTGCTCACCCGGCAAACGAGGCGATGAACATGCACGCCGCGACGATCATCACGATACCAGCAGTCGAGTCGTTGGCGGGATCCATTCCGACACCGACCGAGGCGAAAATGAGCAACCACACTGCTTGCCATATCGCCCCGAGGAACAGTGGCCATCGTCGGCCAAATTTCTCGACGACGTACAGGCCATAAAAGGTGAGTGCGACGTTGACGGCGCCGAGGATGAGCTGGGTCTGGATCGGGTCTTCGATGCCTGCAGACTCGAAGATCGTGGCGCCGTAGTAGACTAGCGAGGATTTAGCACAGGTTGATAGGGCTCGAGGGAGATTCTACTCACAGAAGTAGTTGACCCCGGTCCACTGTTGGAGGAAATGAATGGCGATACCGAGCAAGGTCCGGTAGAGGACTTTTGGGACACCGGCGCTCTTGCTCGAGAAGCACTCGAGCCAGCTTCCCGTCCCGGTCTTGGCCTCCTCTGCCAGGGACTGCATCATCTCCTGCAGGTCCTCCTCGACCAAGTCATTTGTTGGGTCATCCCTCATCCCCCTCAGTCTCGCCATGGACATCCGGGCCTCGTCCCACTTGTTCCTACTGGCCAGCCATCTCGGCGACTCGGGCACCAGCATGATTCCAATACCGAGCGGCAGGGAGAATCCAATTCCGAGACCGATCACGATCCGCCAAGAAGCGTCCGAAGTCTGGATGTTTCGTACCCCATAGTTGATGATATTGGCAATTAGGATACCGATGGTGATCATGAGTTGGTAGGAAGCGACGACGGCCCCTCGGATCTCCTTTGGCGAGCATTCGCTCTGGTACATTGGCACTCCGACCGACAGGTTTCCGACTCCCAGTCCGGCGACGAATCGACCCATCATCATGTGCACCCAGGAGTATTGCGCGGTGATCTGGATTATGTTTCCGATGATGAAGACGAGCACACCGAACGACATGCTTCGTCGACGACCCCACCAGTCGGCAGTGCTAAAGGTCGTGAGCGATGTTGCTGCGTAGCATAGCTGCGAGCTACTCACTAGGCACCGGTGAGTGCTCCGATGAGCGTTCCGATACTCATCAACGACACCATGAGGGACTGGATGATGGGCACCCAGTCTCTCAGTCCGGTCTCGGGGTTTGTCGTCGTTCCAAATCTGCCAAGAGTCAGTTACCCACATCTCCAACCCGCCCGCACGAGCTTACCGGTCGATAAAGTCTCTGAACAAGAGCATGGACGAGATCTGGCCGGTATCTTCATCACCATCAGCATTCAGCACTGGCAGTCAAACACGAGAAAGTCCCCGAGTCCATGAAGTCGCAAATTGGGTTTCCCCATGACTCTCCGGTTCTCACAATGGCAAGGAGGTATCACCCGCCTCAACACCCATCGACTGGCGACTCGACTTACCATAGCCAAACAAAAACCCGCCTATCGATGTGACTGCACCCAGGAGGATGGCCTCGGCACCGCACTCGGCGCCATTGACGCGGATGGAGCTGAAGTATGGGGTCAGCGAGGGCAGAATTGCGGAATCCCTAGCCAAATTTACTCACCGTTTACCCAAGCCCATCGCGGTAGACTGTGTGTTGTTGTGTGAGCAGTGGTGATAGTAGAGGTCAGTCAAAAGTGTCTAGTGAGCACTTCCGGGTCAGTCTCTCCACTTGTTCTTATACGGATCTCACTCGCTCATGCGCTTTGTCACTCGGTCAAGGTTTCTGTTTGCGTGTGTCTTACGGACTTGAGCGCTGAGCATGAGCTGACCTGTCGCTTGGCTTCCGTCATGCATCATGCATTGGCCCCGCCGTGTACCGGCGGCACTGTCGATTCTGTTGGGAGTTCGCAGCGGGCGAGTATCGCCCGACGGCGCAGCAGAGTCGAGCAGTCCTCCCCCGTCGCCCATTGTCACTGTTTGTCACTCGAATATCAGAGAAGAACGTCCCTGTAAGACTTAGGTTGCCCTGTCGGCAGCCGAGTGCCAAGATAAGATAGGAGCATGCTTCGAGGCGTAGAACAAGAACAAGACCAGGTTGAGCAGTTTTGGCAAAATGACGAATTGGCGTTTATCGTTCGAAAATTTGATTCCGCCTGCCGCTCTCGGCCGTCCGGCTCTGTCCTGTTGCTGAGTGTTGCTAGATACGGTGTCGCCGGTGCTCCACATCGGCTTGGTGCTGCTGAGACAATGTCGAGAGGGGGGGTGTCTGGGGGTGTAAGCTGGTGTAAGTTACTGCAGAGCTTACTGGATCGGAGGTGCTGGAGTCTGGAGCCGTCAGCGACCCCGCACCTCCCCTCCACTCCACTGCCGCAATGGCCAAGCAAAGCGCAGCCTAACCCGCAATTCCATCCCTGCCTTGGAGCGCTTGGCGACGTCGCTTGGGTCAACTCTGGTCAACTGACTTGACAAACGCTCAGAGACCAAAGTCTACTCTCGTCGACCTCCACCAGCTCAGAACTTGACCGACCAGTCTCGGGGCACTTGCAGCCTAGGTAACATTACTCTTGGAACGAGCTCTGGAGTCTGGAGTTTCCACTGCGGGGCCGGCACGCTGACTGGATTGCATGTCCATGGTGTACCTCTTCGGCTACCCAGCTAACCGTATGCTCCAATCTGATCCTGTCTCCGGAACGACTTCTCAACCGCCTCTCAGCCCGTATGGACCGCCGGCTGCGCCGGCTGCGCCAGTGCGCCTACTTCTTCTCCAGACCGCCCTTCGCCGGACCGATGAGCAGCTCTCCCTTGCAAGAGAACCTCGATCCGTGGATGGGACAGTCGAACGACTTTTCAGCAGAGTTCCAAGCGACGATGCCGTGCAGGTGGCTAACCATGATCAGCTCCAACTTCTGGATACACTGGGACTCACGGACAGATGGCGGTCATCTTGTGCACCTCGCCCCCGTCATCCTTGTACACGGCCACGGGGTGGATGCCCTCCCTGACGACATCTCCCTGACCCGGCACGAGATCCTCAATATCCGTCATGGTCTTGGTCGCGGTCGACGCCCATTTCAGGTAGTATGCCTGATCCATGAGGTTCTCCTTGATCACATGGGGGATCGACTTGAGCGCTTGGGTCGTGTGAGAAGTGCTGTGTTGTCGCGAGGGGGAAAAGGTGTGTGCGAGGTCGTTTTCCTTGCCGAGGATCAGGTCTCGGATGAGCATACCCCCGATAGCGGCATAGGTGAGTCCGTCGCCATTATCCCCGGCTACAGACGTCAGCATCAATGTGAAGAAAGTACGAGTCGCTCACTGTGGATGTAGACCCTCTTTTCTCCCGGGTTGAGACCAATGTAGGCGATACTAAACACATTAGCGTACACCCGGAGCAACGTACTCACCCATCGGCAGAATCCCAGACTTGTCCGCTCCACTCATACTCCACCGCTTCCGCACCCGACCACCTCTCCTTGGCCCAATTGACCAATCTGTCGAATCGAGCTTGGTAATCGTCGTGCTGACCGACCTTTTCATCCTCACCACCCACCACCAACAGGCTGTACCCTTCTTCCTTGTGCGGGGTGATTCGGACGTAATGGTATGGATCGGCGACATCCCACCACAGCGCCGCCTCGCCATTGGTCGACAACGCCGAGTTTGGGATTTTGAGCGCTATGGCGTAGGTTCGGAATGCCTCCAATCGGTCAATCATGATGAGCTGTATTTCGACTCAGCGCCATTCCTTCTCTTATGCACTGACAAACCTTTTGCTCGGGGACATTGGTCGCCATGACCATTTGTTCAGCGGTGATCTTGCTTCCATCGCCCAGCTCCGCCGTGACCTTGTCCGCCTCCTCGGTATACGTCGTCATGCGGGTTTGTTCGTGGATGGTCCCACCTAGCTCTTCGGTGATGATACGAGCCAAGGCTCGGATGTACTTTGTCGGGTGGAAGGTAGCTTGAGCATTGTACTTGATCGCTTTTCCGCTCTCGAACCCTTTGATCTGGGCATCATCCACCCAGGCGATATCGAGCTTCTTGGTCTCCAAAGCGGATTGATAGATCTCTTCGAGGGTACCCTCTTCATACCCCTCGGAACCCTTGGGCAGCCCGTGGAACATGTATCCCGGGACTCGAGCAAAGTCGCAGTCGATCTTGTGCTTGTTGACAATCTCGGCGATACGCTCGATAGCACCTTCTTGAGCGGCGGCAATGTTGGCCGTGCCCTCTTTACCATGCATGCTCTGCTCCGTATCAGCCAATGTCTCTTGCTGTGGGGATTGGGGACTCACTGGGAACTCGTTCCACTCGTTGTCGGTGGATAGATGTCCGGTAGTTCGTCCAGTCTCTCCCGAGCCGATCTCTAGCGTGGACAGTCAGCTCAGTGACCGTGAGAACCTCCACGGATACTCAGTGACTCACTGCCGTCCTCGACCAAGATGACCTTTTTCATGCCCGTGGTCAATAGCTCGTAGGCAATGTGCAGACCGGCAATACCGCCTCCGATCACTAGTACGTCGGTGCTGGCGCTGGATTTGAGCTGGGGGTATTTCGGGGGTGTGCTGCTGGAGAGGAGATCATCTCGCTCGAGCCATACTAGAGGGTAGAAGGTGTCAGCGAAGGTGATCTGTGGAGTGGTCATCTGTGCCAAAGCCCTGTCGATTCATCCTTGCGCGGACGACAGGGTGGAATACAGATGAAACGGCATTGTCGCATCGAGCAGAATGAAGTACCACTCGATACCACTCACCGGGCTTTGTATCACCGGAAGTATGCAATCCGGACATGTTGACTCGTCGAAGGGTAGTGCTAGTGAATGATCTGGCGGGTGATGTCGATACAGCTCGACGAGCTGTTTTGTTAGCTGAGAACGGCTTCGCATAGAGCGTTCCTGATCCAAGTAACTCACAGATCACAGAGACCTGGACACTTCTAACTCTGGATGTTCTGAGGAGACTCAACGCTCTGGGAGGCATGAGGCTTGGTGAGAAGAGGTGGGTGGGGGAGTGATTGAGAACGTCGATCCAGTGCCCCTCGGGCATTTGTACCGCTCCCATTGCGTACCAGACATCGAAAGGACCCCTCTTCTTCTCGATCGATCACTGCGCCCATCCGATCCATCACCTGCTAGGTCCCACTGTAGCCACGCTGTTCAGTCCAGTCACCTGATGCCCAACGCTCCTCGATCATCCGTCATCGCGTTCCTCCCCATCGTTCCCCTTCTTGTATGCCCTCCCTCTGCTGTACCTTGAGCAGCAGTGCACGGGCCTGGCTGCTTACATCCCATGCTGACGATGAGCCAATCGCAATGGAGAGAGCTGTCAGCAGATCGCCCTTGATCGAACTCCGTTGTGCAGGAGATCGACGCTGGCTGAGCCGAGTTACGTCACAGAGTGATTCCAGCAAAGCTTAATTGCCGGGGGCTCGCAGGGGCTGGCCAGGGCTGGCCAGGGCTGTCCCTGACACACGTGACCGCACACGCCGGGCCATCCTAGGGCCGCCCAGGGCCTGGACTGAGGCTGTACCGTGAGAGAGTGTATCACAACGCGATCGCTTGGTCGAGCCCAGGAGCAGTCAAGCGATAGCTGAACGCTCATGGTGCGTACCGTATCTGGCCTCGCTCACAAGATACGAGCGCGCCAACGATCAACCATATGCCATCCAACGACACCTCAGCCCCAGCGGACCCGGACACCCTAGCAGTAGTGCCTCGTAAACGAGGTCGACCCAAATGGAACATTGCCCGCAAACATCCCAAAACATGCGAATGTTCCCGTTGTGAATCCGAGGCTCAAGCCAAACTCGCTGCCAAAGCCAAGGAGGTGCCCTAAGAACCTCGAAAGCGCGGCCGTCCGCCACTCCTCGGTCATCGAGAACCAGCACGACCAAAGAAACGCCAAGCGACTACAGCGACCATATCAAAGGCACATTCGCCCTCGCTGCCTTCGACAGCGACGACTAGCAACATACAGTCCACCCATGAGGCCGAAATATCCCAATCTTCGTCTCATAGCTTGACCGATTTGGAGGACAGCAGCGACGACGACAATCCATTCTTCGACAGCAGAGGCAACCCGCGAAGCCGACAGGCTGTGAAGAAGAATTTCTCCAAGGGACCGGACAACCAGACGAGGGGAGTCCAAGAGTTCATCAGATGGCTCGACGCGTTTGATACTCCAGATCACGGCAGTGTTCAGGACACGAATCGACATGCTTCCTCCGATACACTCAGACTCGGGATTGGTCATTCCAAAACCGGTAGAGCAACTCCCTTGGCAACCTATACTGAAGCGAGATCCGAGGGACCGTCACATTCCACCGTTGATCCCGAACCGGCAGTATCCGGATCATCTTCCGATGCCGATGATACCCCCGAACCCGACTCATCATACGACCCCATCGAAACTCTGCCCTTGCACCCCACGCACCGGCAGCATGAACTGAGGAGGCCGGAAACTGCTAAAGAGGCAGAGCTTAGGAGGTACGATGAGTGGGACGCACAAACCGAGGAGCCAGACTACCGCCTAGTCGCGGACTTATGGATGCCCTACTTCTACGACGAGGAAGCAGAGGAAGCGTGGGGGGCATTGGAGGACACTCACCTTACTACTCCTGGTATTACCTCTGCCCCCAGCCTGCGCGATACTTGCACTACCCCGAGCGCACTGAGCCCCGAGGATGGGTATATCAAGTTCACCATGCATGTGACCAAACTCCAGGAGTTGTTCGCAGAGCAGGTACGTCGGTCTATCAGGCTACGAGGGTAAGGGTTGATACTGACGCTACGTTTAGCCGCACGATTACAACATCTTCAGACAAGCCCTTGCCATTTGCGCCAAGATCGGATGGAAGGCACCACCGGGATTACTTCCTGCCGACATACGCGGGCGACCGTTTGAGGTGATCGTCAGGCCATCAGTCGCTGGTGCGGGTTGGCGAACAGCTAGCAATATCATCTGGCGCTTTTCCACCAGGTGCAATGGCTTGTGCACCGCGGCGTCAGAGCAGCAGAGGACGGGAGGGCACGAACACGTCGAAGGTGGTCATCAAAAACCATGCGATGCTGTCCTGATCGTGAGTCTCACCTCCCACTCCCCCTGCATCAAGAGGCTCATAAGCGTCACAGGTGGAGATGACGGTCAAGCAGAGTATCAAGCAGGAATGCACAGTGACAATGAAAGATCACAGCCTTCATCTACCCGCCCCAAAGGACAAGTTGCTCATGTGTCGCTACATCCGCTCTCAATTCCACGACCAGGCCTCTTCGTCCAGGATGACCGTTGCTGGCTTGAAACAGGGTGAGTCGGCTCGTCGCTCTTGAGCCGTATACATACTGGACGCTGTACTGATCCCACTATAGGGTACATAGCGGAGACGAATAGAGAGGGGTCACATGCCTCGTGGATCCAGAACAACGCCCCGTGGCGGGTACCGAAACCTTCAGACTACCTGAATGCAATCAAGACAGCGCGCAAGTGAGCACCGGCGTCGACAAGGAGATCAACCATCTAGAAACCAAGTACTGCCACAGCAGCTTGACCATCTGTGTGAGCCGACTCGTACTCTATCCACTGGGGCTCCCTGCTGATTTGCGTCAGGACTTGCAGACCTGCCTGCCAACTTGGGCCCAAGATAGGGGCGAAGATCTGTGCTGGATCGGCTCGACTGGTCAAACGTAACCACTTATCATCAACTTTGAAGCTGACAGGCCTTGGAACCCGAGTAGCCGATACAAGCGAAGAAGAGGGCGAAGGTGAGACGAATGGGGAAGGAGGAGGAGTCAGCAGAGGGAGAACCTACAACACATGAACGATTGCGTGGGGAGGGGTACCACCTGCAATCTGGCCATTCCACCGCTCGGCGATGCCAAAATATATGCATTACTCATGATACAGACTCCCACCGCGAGTTTCACACCTGATAACCTGTCGTCTTCCGCGAGAGTATTGCGATGTCATGTCCTTGCCAGACGCTGAAGCGAGTTTACTTGATGGTCGACCGCACTCGGATGACGAGAGGTCACCGTATGTTGGCTCGATATGTCATGACGGTCTCCACGTCCAACGACCGAAGTGTCCATTGGAACTGTTGCCAACGGTGCAATGTAGCTCCAGCATGCCTCCCACGAGATCATGGCGATCGAGTCTCAGCTGCACTCCAGTTCCGTAGGTGGCTCCCAATATGTGGGTGGTATCGATACCCTGGGTTGTGACTACCTCTTCCTCATCCTCCACCGCACGTAATCCTCCTTCAAAACCCCACCCCATCTCCCTTCTTGGGTTGGCACCCGGCCGACTTTATACAGCTCACACCCTCTCCTCGGCACAAAGCTGAATCTCCAGACCACAGCCTCGGGCAGGGGCTCATCCTCACCCACCCCCCGCTCGGGGGTAGGATCCGTGGGCAGGGTCTCCCTCGTGACCAAGGACAGGACGGCGTGGAGAAAGTGATAAGCGGGAGTGGGGTGCCATTGCGGGTTCGGACTTGCTGCGATTCTAAACGGTACACCGTCAGTTGACGTAGAGGCTGAACAGGGCTTGAGACTATGAGTAGGTGCTCACAATCGAGGGATCTTGATTGTTTCAAAGGTCTGTTGAGCTCTGACAATTCCATCATCGTCTCGAAATCCCACCTCGACCGTCTGAGTCGCAGATCAGTCTCCTCTCGAGGCAGAAGCGAAAGTGTCCGAGTCGAGCTCACCGGTATACCCAATAGCCATGACTGTGCCCAGTGCTTGAGAAGCTTCCTGCAGCCACGATGAGATACAATCTTTCCGTAGGGGCACAGATATAGGTCACTTACTTCTGAAAGATCATCTCCTGTTTAGGATTATTGATCACCTTGTTCGTCTTCAGCTCGAGGCAGTGGTCTAGACCGGGGTGTGGCGTGCCCGGCGGTGCTACGAGCGGTCAGGTGAGCGACCCGTTTCCATACTCCATCCCTACGCACCATTTACACAGTCCACTTCTCCCCCGAGACACATTGGGATCTCGCCAATGGCGCTTCTCACCACATTACACCACTGCACTCCCGTCAACACTGACATCTCCGCTTCCCCGCGATTGGGTGTAGCCCTAGCCCATGGACCCACCTGCACATTCTGATTCACGCTTCCAGCCCAGCCTTCCGGCTCGTGATCAGGCACGACCTCTCCTGCGGGGGGATACGTCGAAAACGCTTCGTACGAGTATCCCATATAGCTCTGCAGAGCCCATGAACTCTGCTCCCCTTGCCTACTCGCAAGGTATCAGCTCCAGCTGCTCCCTTTTCTCTGCGAATTGGCGATTTCATAGACATCTGCTCACCGCTTTGCTCTTACATCTGGTGGATCATGTAGTTCGATGTATACCGACCCGTCGAGGGGTATCGCCGTCATCTCCCATCCTTCCCTATCTTCAAATGGCGCCGTCATGAGTCTGGTACAGTCCGCAATCAGCTTCCCAAATAGCGGTGGATACAACGCCCTCTTGGACCCACCTCGTCATCATCCCTCTCCAGGTGACTACCCCGCCTCTGCGCAGTGCCTTCTTGCCCCGTTTCTCCAGGTTCATTATCGCCTCGCACAGTCCATCCAGGTGTTCATCCAGATCCTCCCTCTCGACCTGCTCGTCAAACCCATGTGTCAGATCACTGCCGATGGGAGCTCTTCTGTGATATGCCATGGACGTATCGTCGTGCACGATCGATCTGTCCGGTAGATGGGAGTACGTGGTAATGAGCGTTGGCAGGCGGTACACCGGCGGAGGTTCGATCAGGTCGCGCCGTGGGAGCGGGAGGTAGGTATTGACCTGGCGCCTCGACATAGCGGAGATGTGGCTCAGAGTTCTGATGCCCGGCAATGAGCTGAAGCAAGTCTTGATCATCGACCCATCCAGAGTCGCTCGAAGCAGTATGAAAGTAAGATGTAGAGTCGGTTTCAACATTTTCAACTTAGTTGTTTCGGATTCTCAAACTCGTCAGTTTCAGCTCGATCAAGTACCAAGTCTTCATCTATCTGTCTGCTCTGAAGTTGATGCTCTGCATACTACTAGATGCTACTACGCGGTTGACAGCCCGACATACACGGCACGCTCAACCTCGGCCCGGCCTCTTGCCGTACTCGATATCGTACACCTCGTCCTTCACAACGATTACACCTAATGGACCTCGGCCGTCGCTGGCTCCCCAAGCAACTACCACCTCATCAGCTCGACTCGACCAACCATCAGCCCGGGCTCACCTCTGCCAGAGCATTCTTCTGTCCTTTTGCAGCGAGAAAGCTACCCAGACCCGTCTTGAGCGAAGGCTGCTTTTCCAGCACGTCCCTCAGCGAGTCCTTTGGTAATTGCAACAACGAGCCATAACTCGCTGGAGCAATCAGCCTCGCCAGCTTGATGAATCCGTCCCACAGGGGCGGTTGTTCCCAGATCCGCTTGGAGACGAGTTTTGGCAATATATTGTTGGCGATGAAGGGCACGAGCGATTTGTACGTCGTCACCGCTTGGATAGTCGTTCGGAGGAAGACTACGGGAAGAGTAGGCAGATCCGTGATTCGAGCCAAGGATGTGGCGAGAACGTCGGATCGGAAGACGGTGGTCATGGAGAAACATATCCCAATGGCTGATAAAGGTCAAGTGGGTCAGTCACGCCTGACAGGAGTTAAAGGTCATATTGCTCACCCTCGATAGTCGCCTTGCGCGCACTCTCCTCCGTGTGCAGAGCCACCAGTAGGTCCGCCGGCGTCATCTTCTGCAGCGCAGAAGCGAATGCAGTCCTCACTACATCCCTCGAGTCGGCGGATCCCAAGAGGGACACTATCCTCGGTATCTGCTTTTCAATCTCCGCCTGTGTCCAGTCAGCTGCCCGTCCCCAAATCATAACACCGGCCGACTGCAGCGCTGCGCGATGCACCCACCTTGTCTAGCTCCCCGATGATGGGAATGATGAACCTCGGTTCGAGCTCTCTCTCGCTCATCAAGCCTTTCACCAAGTTTGCGACGACCGTACTTGCCCCTTCGGCACTCAACGTCGTGACCACATGCAGAGCCAGCTCGTCGGCGCCTGCCGGGAAATGTCGCAGCACTTCCAACAACCTCGGCGTCGGTCCTAGCGACTGAATCAATGGCGTGAGGAGCGTCTTGACGGTTCCGGCGATCGCTGTTTCGAGTTTCGGGTACACGCTGAAGATGTCCTCGAGCATGTCTTGATGCCGTCTCGACAGGGCAAACGCCAATTCGACATGCTGTTGAACCGTATCCGTCGTCACCTCTGTCAGGAACTTTGATTCCACTTTCTCCTCGACCTGTTCTCCGTCTTCCATCTCGACGTCGCTGTCTTGCGGTTTCGACTCTGTGACCAACCGGCGCAATACCCCAAGACCATAGGACGTGATTTGGGACGACATTGGCGAATCGGGAACCCATCGGCTCACAGTCCGAATCGCCATCACTCGGGTCTTCCTATCAGGATGCGTGCACAATTCAAGCAATCCCCCCAGAGCCTCTTTCCTCACTGGCGGCCTAGCCTCGATCAGGTCTCTCAATGCCAAAAAGCCCACAATGGCCTTGTCCGCGTCGCCGCAGAGCGAGGCAAGCGAGTCGATCACCGTCATCGGTAGCTCCGGCAATGACGATAGGAACGGCGATAACGATCGGTCCTTGGCGTCGACTTTCGGTAATAGCGATGCCATGATTGCTGCCAGATGAGACGGGTAGACTGAAGTATGGTTCAACTTGTCATTGTACCACTCCTCGTTGAGCCATATCGAGGCGAACTTTGATCTCGAGGCGAAATCCGTGGTGACAAAGTTGACAATCGCGTTCTTTCTCTCTGCGCCCCGGGTCGACAGTCGAGCCATGAGGAGCATCCACATCTCCTTCGGTTGAACGGCGAGTCTAACACCGTCTTTCGGGTCAATGTCGGGTAGACTTGCTAGCTCGTGTCCATTCTGCCATATCCGCTCTATGGCATGATCGATCAATTCGTCTCGATCAGCCGTGTCAAGTGTCGATGGTGCGGGTAGGGTGAATTCTGTGAGGGTGATCGCCTCTTCGGCCTCCTCGAGCAGTGGTTCCGCGAGCTATGACGTGTCAGTAATTGCAGATGTGAGGAACTAGGGACACCCACCAGCATCTCATCCTCATCATCCATATCCATTTCGAGCGGATTCAACACATCTTCCTCCTCCTCCTTCACACCGGTATTTACTCCCAGAGCACTTGCCAGGAGGGGCACCGCATCAGGGCTATTGCTGATCAAGTTTCTGCGAGCCGTCTGGGATCAAGTCAGCACTGCTCCGAAAACCTCAAACCCACCTCGAAAGCCGCTGTCAGCTGTTCCACCGACACAGCCTGCAGGCCCGCCATCACGATGTCAATCACCGCTTCAACGGGATACCGAGTGACATCGACTTCTGCGCTAGAGACTCCGGACTCGAGTTTGGCCCGTTTCACCGCATCCGCACTCGACTCTGCTTCCAAGGGGTGCTTCGTACTTGGTCCAGGTTCCGTTTTGACGTTTGCCCTCCGCCTCTTCCTCTCTTCTTGCTCGGCGGCAAAGGCAAGGTCCATCCGTTGTTTCTGCCGTATCAGCGTCTCGTTCAGCTGAGCGGCGAACGGGCTCAAAGCGGACAATCTGGCGGAAATCAGCCAAGCTGTTCACCTATCCGTTGTGACTGCCACTCACTTGAGAAGATGAACCATGACCATCTTCATCGTCTTCTCCACAGCTCGTATCTGCATCACGGGCCGTCCTGCTGCTTCGAGGTGTGCCGGCGTCCACGCCGCCATCGAGGGGATGAGTAATGCTGCTAGCGGCGGCCTACTCTTGCAGAGTAGAGGGAAAGTGTGAAAGATGGGCTGTAGGATCGCGGGATCACTAAGAAGCCGAATCAGCAATTCCTCAAATTCGCTGGAGTCAAGACCTGCGCTTCCGACTCACTGGGACGAGAACATCACAGTGACAAGCTGTGTTTGAAGCATCTTTGCCTCTTCCTCCAGTTGGGGCACATTCAAAGGGCTATCCCTCGATACTATCGCTATACTTGGGTCGGGACCGGAGGAACCGCCTTGTCTAGCTTGAAGCTGATACCGAGCGTCAGTCTCCAATATCTACTGCCTTTGGCACCGCCTAACTCACTCGGGGATCCATTGCTGGAGCTCGGATACCCGCCAACAGGACCTTTTGGACGAATTTCCAAGCGGCGGCTTTGACACCCTTGTTATTGGGCTGAGCATGCGGGTCGAGGGCTAGTGACAGTATACGGGATTTTGACATGTTGAACAGCTCAAAGATGGCTTGTGGGGGTCGTGATGTGGCACTACACATGAAGTCAGCGTCAGTCATCCACTCAGGAGCGGTTTACATGCGGAAACACTTACAGCAATTTGAAGAGGATAGGATGGATAGTGGAGAAGATCGGTATGACTGCTTTTATAGTCGTTGCCGAAGACGTGTTCAGCAACCTGTTCAAAGCCTCCAAGGACGACTGGGCAACTAGAAGCAGTGTAAGCTAATCGCTCAGGCTCAGTCTCGGGACTTACTGGCCGACTTTGCGTCCATCTTCAATTTTGACCTGCCGACAGCCAACGAAATCATTTCCAGCGTCCAACTGCGTAACAGACTCTCCCCGCCATCCACCACCATTGGGAGTAACTGAGTACATAGCTCCGGGAGCCTATCTGGCTGATCCTCGAATCTTGCCGATGCCGCAGATAGTGCCGTTGCCTGCGCTGATGATTCCGCTGGGAGGGTGAGGGCTGCTGCCAAAGCCTGGAGTGGGTCGGTGGGCGCGGATGTCTGGGCAGCGCTTCGAGAGGGCTCTACGACGTCGACGGCTGATCCGATCTCTTCATCGGCGTAGAGAGACATCAGAGTGGCGTGCTATGTGTGTTATGTCTCCATTGCCATCACCAGACAGTACAGTAAGGTGTTGAAGAGGGTTGTCGGCATTCTTCTGCTCGGACTGTACGGTGACATCTGCCACGTGGTGAATTTGATTCCGCTCGCTCCCTTACGCCCATCGCGGTCATGGTTGCCATCACTCGCACTGTAGTCTGTCACCACTACATCTCTCCATCTCTAGACATCGTATAGACACGCTTCAGTATGGTGAGTGCAGCAGGGAGGAGCAGTGACGTGTATTGAGCTAATTGTCGTGTTAATCCCCTGGACGCCCTTCATCGCTCGGTCTTACCCGCTCTCCACGTTCAGGCCGCCAACTCCCAAGGTATCCAAACCCTCCTCGAGGCCGAGAAGGAGGCCGCTAAGGTCGTCCAGAAGGCCAGGCAGTGTGAGTGCAGCTTTATTGACTGTAGCGAGTCTTCCAGCTGTCGCTGTCGCTGATGTTGCTCCACTGTAGACCGTGTCCAGAAGCTAAAGGACGCGAGATCAGAGGCGGCAAAGGATATCGAGGCGTACAAGGCCAAGAAGGATGAAGAGTTCAAGAAGTTCGAGTCGGAGGTGGGTACCCTCAGCTCACAGCTTATGGGCTAGAGTGCTGATCGGGACCAACCCAATTCACCTTTCTTCCTCTGACACCGCAACAACCTCGCTCTCTCTCATCCGAAATACCTCACGCCTCACGCCTTATCCTCGCCAACATGTCCATCATGTTACCAAAACTCCACAGCACACGTCCCAGACGTCATCTTCGCAATCCTCGATCGACGCCTCGACCAAGCAACAGCTCGAGTCTATCGAGTCAGCACTCAAGGCTCACCGAGCAGACGCAGTGAAGAAGATTGTCGAGAGGGTCATCAAGTGCGAGCCAGAGTTGCACCAGAACTTGAAGAAGGTCGAGGCGAAGTAGATACCAAGAGCCAGACTCTGCGGCTCGCTGAGCCTCATGCGATTGTATGCGTTGATACATATGTAATACATGTGATTCTGCGGAATGACGGCAACCACTCTGATCTCCATGCCATCTTAATCCTACCATCTCCAAGGACGCCCTACTCATAACACACTCCTGACAACTCGCTCCGCTGCGACCACGGCTCCGCCAGCGGCAGCACAGATCCAGACCCACTTGTTGACCAGCTCTGCGGGTTTGGGCCAAAAGGCATTCTTGTCGACTTGGTACTGATGGAACTGACCCAGCTTTGCCGGATCGGTCATCGCGTATCGCTCCTCCTGGGACGCTTCGTTCTCCTTGTCTCCGCCGACATATCGCAGGAAGACATAGTTGGCCAGCGGCCCGAGCAGGAGGAGTGGGTTGAACAGGTTGTGAGCGAACAGCAGGATGGGGAAGGCAGAGTGGACGAGTGCGTCACCGAGGTAGCTAGAGGAGGTCAGCGTGGGCATCTTTGCACCTCCCTTCCTCTGAATCGATGATAAGAGCCAGCTAGGTCGACGATGATATCCAAGGCAGGTTCGAAGTCCAGTGAAGGGATTATGCACAGGTTGGGATTGTCGCACTCACTTTGGATGCCTGACCACGCTCCACACTCCCTCCTTGCATACACCCTTATCCCCACTCTGCTTAAAGCTCTCCAACTGCGAATCGGCCAATACCTCCATCGCCAGACCCGCTCCGAACAATCCAATCGCCAGCGCGTCGAGACCCACTGCCCACTCTGGAGGACACCTCAAGATCGGGTATGTCGTCCTGAATGGCGCAGTCACTGGCAGTGTGATGAATGCCTGGACTATAGCTTCCGGGAGGTACATCTGTACTGCGGCCTTCCACCATCCTTGGGGATCCTTCTTCAAAGCCTTATACCTCGGATCATCGTGACCTCTAATTTGACGACGGCTGATGACTCGATATGCCAATCTAGAACCCCAGAGAGTGATCCCGCTGAGCAATAGCCATCCAGGGCGAGAAATCGACTTGAGAGCAGTTGACAGTGGGACACCAGAGAGAAGATGTCGACCGACAGATTGATACCATGCGTTGGCGATTTGACCAGTAGACCAGAGAACGTCTTTGCCTTCCATATAGTTGATCTGTCGAGCGATGGCGTAGGCTGGAACGGCGAGAGCAGTGTGAAAAGCGAGGTTGGGCAGCAGGGTGTCCCGCAGGACGCCCACGTCCACCAGAGACCTCGACATGCTTGGACTGTTCTAGATGATCAGTGAGGGGTGATGAAGTGGAGTGAGAAGGAAGTCGAGAACGATGACATCCTTTGGGCCGGTGGTTCGGTTAATCCGCACGTCGCACTATGACGTGTCATCTGGCTCATGGTCTGTCAGCTCGTCGTTCGAGTCAACTAGCCTACTATACATCGTATCAACCATGCAACACGCTCAGCGGCCGGCGACGTGGTTGAGAGCTATGCATACAATGAATTGTAGGGAACAGCATGACCTGGACAAATCACCAAATCATCGGCTCATCCCTTCTACCAATTCTCTAGGTGGTCCTGTCCCTCCTCTCATTCTACTACTCTCTATTCGTGTCGCTCCTCTCTCCTTTTGTCCTACTTCGGCGCAACCTCCTTCCCGTAGACCCTGTTCAAAGCCCAACTGACCACAATGAGGACCTTATTCCTCCAGCTCCTCGCCCAACTGAGGTTCTTCGTCCTCCACGCCAGCCAAGCGGAAGCGCCGGACCAATCCTGCTGACCTGAGATGACACCGTCTTGCTGGCCTATATAGGCGATGGTGGCTTGTTGTCGATAGACAAAGTCTCCCGGCTTGGTGTTATCGTTGTTGAACGTTTTCGAGAGGTACTCTCCCTTTTGACTAGCAACCTCTGCCGTCGTAGGCAATTCTCCACCCTCAATATCCGCCGCATCTCCCATAGCATAGACGCCGTCGATGACCGATCTGTCCTCCTTGAGGACCTGAAGTCTATGGTTGGTCAAGATCCGAGGGGGTTTGCTCTTCGCCACGTCCAACTTGTCCACCAGGGGGACCTCCTTGTTGCCCGTGGCCCAGACCAACATGCCGAATTTGATCTCGCCATCTTCCTTCGTGTGCATCACCCCGGGTTCCACCTTGGTGATGTGCGATCCGGTCTTCGGCTCCACTCCACGGCCTTTGAAGCTCGAGATGGCGTACTCGGAAAGTCCCTTGTCGAACGCGGTAAGGATCTGGTCGGCGACGTCGTGTAGTGATATCGAGATTTTGTCCTTGAGATCGGGGTACAGTACCGATAGATCGTGGTGTATCAAGTCGAACATCTCTGCTGCCAATTCCACCCCGGTCGGACCTCCTCCCACCACTATGATGTGCAGCAAGTCTCTCTGCTGCTCCTCTGACATCGTTGGGAGGGATGCCATCTCCAGTATATCCTCCAATCTCTGCCTCAAGGCTTTTGCGTCTCTCACGTTCTTGACAAAGAACGCATTCTCCTCCACTCCGGGCGTCCCGAATGTCTGAATGGTGCATCCGGGCGCGATGACCACCTTGTCATAAGACTCCTCAAAGGTCTGCTCGGCCATGTCATCGAACGATGGCTTGCAGACACATTTCCGGCGTTCAAAGTCGATATCGTCCACCTGGGCTTTGAGATATCGAATCGCTTTGCTCTTCCGCCTGATCGGCTCCTCGGCGAGTGAAAAGGCGAAAAGGCCACATGCTGCACTGGCCAGGAGAGGGGTATAGGCGACTGTTGGCTCGGGCGAGATGACGGTGACTTGGTACTTCTTGTCGTCGAGGCTGTGGGCTAGAGTGCTACCCGCCCATCCGCTGCCGATGATGACAATCTTTTCGCGCATTGCAGTGTGTCTCAAGATTCGAGGAGCGTGTTTTGCCGCAGAATGAAGCATGCAGTCATGGTCAGGAAGCAAGAACCAGAAGCAGCTCTGTTGAGGATACGCATGTTGATCGTTGGTAGACAGCTGAAAGTTGCGATCTCGACGTTCCGATGACGTAGAGCGAAATCGAGGCGTTGCGCGTAGTTTTCGCAGCGAGAGAAAGAGAGCTGACATGAGCAGCTGTCATGGTTGTCATTCAATCGACGCGTGTGCATTACGACGCATCCCCTACGCCTTCCTACGACATTCCAATGGGAGCAGCTGACATCCATAGTCGCCTTCTTACATCGCCTTCTTACAAACACGAGATGCTAATCATCGACTGTGAGCGATCGCGATCACCTAAAGACCATAATTTACGGGCATAGCCTTGCGACTGCCTTCGAACGATAACCACGATTTCAAACCACGGCTGAAACGACTCGGCCAGAACCCAAGATCATCGGCATCCTGTATGCTCTATGCTTCTGCTCATCTGCTCCTTGAGACAAGATGCTTGACCACAGCTTCTGATTACACTTCCCCCACTCCCGATAGCCGATTGTAGCCTTCCTCAAGACACTGCGACACTGTGACGTTCCCACTTGGACATTCCTTTGATGGCTGATGCTTCTGACAGAGGCGTATATAGCCGGGTGGCCGTCATCCATCCTATCCCCCTCGTCTCCAGATCACCTCCTCTCCATCGCATACCTATTGCATTCAACCAATCGCAGCTCTTGCCAATAGCACACTTCTTTTTCAACGACCGATACTACAATGACCAGTACTGTCAACCTCACTGTTCCAGGATTGGGTATCGATGATTGGATGTCCTCACTGGGCCAGGTCAGGGGTTCACGACCCACCACGCCTTTGCCCCCAGGGGCGCCACCGTGCCCTACGCACAAGCTATCGGCAAACGATCTTGAAGGACAGTACACCGAACCGCGAGACTATTACTCTACCGATTTCATGCTCTGCGGCAAATGCGTCGACAAGTTTACTCGTGCTCGAGAAGCAACGATCAAGAAAGCCTACGACAAGCTCCGGGACGTTATTCTCAATTCCAGCCAGAAGATCTTGGAAACGGATAAGGCTATCCATGCCCACAATTTCAACCTGACTAAGAACACCGACGCTGACAAACTCGAGTACGGAGAGCTACTGACAATGTCTGTTGGATTCCACATGCCGAGTGAAAGCGCCGCTCCAACTTTCAACTACATCAGGAGATTCTTGACGGAGAGCAGCAATGACATGGTGCACCACATCGAGCAAATGGGCGACGGACTAAAAGAAGTCTCAGGACCCGAATGGGAGTACAAGGATGATGACGATGGGTTCGTGTATTCCGTCATCAGGTCTGACGACGACTACGACACGTTACTGGTGGAAATCAGGTCAGGCCTCCTGCAAGAAGTCGACGACGAAATGGAAGAGTAGATATCAGGTATGCAGGACTGTGAATGTGTGAGTATCGATGGTAGATGGTGGACGGTGTGAGCTCAGATGTGAATGATGGATGCATGACCTATGGATGACCCCAAGTAACAGTGCCATCACTGCCATGTTAGCAATACTGACCTGCTCACTGCTGAGACTGACTGAGTGTCGTGATCCACGCCCGTTGCCTTATAATAGGATTGAAGTACGCAGTGAGCGACCTCAATATTGAACCTTTTTGAGGACGCGTGGGATTTGAGCCTACTATGCTAGTTCACGTCAGTGAGACTTCGAGCCCGCAGCGAATAGACTGTTAACTCTTCACTAATCTATGAGCTGTAGTTGCTCTGCCACTTGACACTTTAACTCACCACCTTTGCGCGAGCAGCCATTCCACGATCACAACGGAGCTGACCACGCGACGAGCTGACCTCCTTTCAGCTACTTCCTGTAAGTAGACTCGGCTTGAAGTCCACAGCAGGTGGTCTTCAGATTACCCATTCCCCTTCTATGTCCTCCTCCTCCTCATCATACAAACCACCAACACTCCCCTCAATCTCATGCCCGGCCTCATCCAAGAACCAAGCCAGGATCCTAGTCTCGAACCTGGTCAGGAATGTGACCTTCATCTTGACGATTCTATATTACAAACCTATACCGAGCCCTTCGATTGGCGAAACCACGACATCAAGGCATGTCAAAACTGTTCGTCTAAGATCGCTGAAGGGGTCAGAACCGCCGGAGAGAGGTATAGACAGCAACTCACCTCCGTTGCGAGGACTTACGCACGCTTGCTCATTGGTCAAACAGATCACTCAGACACCGACCAGATGGACCAAATTGAGGTAAATCCCGGTATCCCGTATCCTATCAAGCGGGGTGAAGAGGATTTCGAGGCGCAATGCCCCGGGATAAGAGTCCCCGTGACCACAGATGACACGATCGGACCAGATGGACGACACTGGGACGACCTAAGGAAAGAGATCCGATACACCAATTTCTCCATCGAGTTCAACGCGCCCGTCATGGACAGTCTGATCGCAGCACAAGACAGCCCTTCTCTCAACGACGACAACACCGAGGTATCGTACTCAGATGGCAATCTGAGCGTCAGTGCGAAGAAGGTTCAGCAGGCTTCAGGAGCAGATACCGTCATTGTGACTTTCAAGAAGGTCCTGAGTGTATCGTCGGACGATGATGAGTGGCAGTAAGTAGACTGGAATACAGGGAGAGTCTTTACTGCTAGGCAGACGAGAAGTCCAAGGTCCAAATTCCAAGGGGCGGGGAAAGATGAGTCGATGACTCGAGTAAGTAGTAACAGTTGACAGCTCAAGAAGGATGACGGAGTCTCTGATTCACCTTCGCGAACGTTTCAGCTTATGCGAGCGTTTGATGAATCTCAGCAGCACAGTGCCTGTGTACGGGCCTGCTTTATGAGTGACGAGTCTGCTATTATGAGTACTTGGGACATTCACTCGAGCCGATAGCCACCTCGACTCACCGTGTCCCATGTCATGTACGCCGGGCATCCGGCGATTTGATAAGCAGTCTCGGAGGCATGAACCGCTGCGGGAACCACGTGGTCCCTTCGGGTGAAAGCGTCGGATTGGAAAAAGAGTTCGGAGCGCTTCCGGGCCGAATATTGCGGTCATGAGGGTCGTCACTTCCAAGTTCCGACTCGATATAATCGATCCTATCATGCACCATGCGCAACCAGCAATGAAGCGTGTTAATTATAGACGTCGTATATGGAGGCAAGTCCTCGTTGGACTCGTGGACTCGGCTACAGCCGAGTCCAGGATCCTACAGCCGAGTACACGACTCGTCGACGAACGACATATAGACCCACGATGTCAATCATCCAAGTCGATGTCGATTCACAGCAGTTTACAATCCCGCCAACATGCCAAAAGAAGACGAGGTCACAGTGCTAGCCTCACTCGAGCGGGAGGACGAAACGCTGAGAGCAGCCAGGAGCGATGTGATCGACGAGAAGCCTGACGTTTTCGCCAAAGATGGCCAAGCGTCGCTGGAAGTTCACGCCGTAGAGTGAGTCACTCGGTTTAAGATCGGCCGCTGACCAAGCAGTGACCTGGGCATGCTCCATGACGAAGTCGCTGCGATTGAAGGCAAGATCGATAGTGCGACACTTGAGTGGACATATGCAGTGAGTGGAGGGATTACTTGCCAGGATATGTTGGAAGCTTACCACTTACAGGCCATTCGTCAAGCTCGAAAGGTTCATACCAACGATCAAAACTTTCCCGGATCCGCCTTGCAGCAGATGAATCGGTTCCTCGATGACCCGGACGTAATGGCTCATCCGAAAGACCACGCCGAGTTGATCAGAGAGATGAAGATGGAGGCTATCCTGTCCACGGAGAACTCGCCGTACCAAGAAGTCCGAGCGAACGTCGACAACACGGACGACCCGACCATGCCTTCATTGACCATCCGCGTGTGGATCATTGGCACCGTTTTCGCTGGTATTGGCTCTTTCATCGACACGCTCTTCCTCGTTCGTCAACCGGCCATATCAGTGGGGCCAAACGTCGCCCAGATGGTTGCCTGTAAGTGAACCGTTATGTCTATCGGCTGACAATGCATCAGATCCGTGCGGCCGATTTCTGGCTCGAGTTTTGCCCACGCGGACCTTCCAGCTGATGGGTCGAACCGTCAGCCTCAACCCCGGGCCCTTCAACAAGAAAGAGCACATGCTCATCACCATCATGGCTTCCGTCTCGTTCTCCTATCCCTACACTGCATTTTTGATCCCTACATTGGCGCTTCCGCAATACTTCGACCAGAAGTACGCCTTCAACTTTGGCTTTCAGCTGCTCTCGACTCTAGGCATCAACTTTGTCGGATTCGGTCTTGCTGGGTTGTTCAGACGCTTCCTCGTCTTTCCAGCTTTCGCCCTGTGGCCCTCCTCACTAGCGACAATCGCTCTGAACAAAGCATTCCATTCGGACCGAAACGAACCGGTTGTCGGACCCCGCGGCTGGACCATCCGTAGATCTCGAGGAGAGGTGTTTATGATGGCGTTTGGAGCCATGTTTGTGTGAGTGCGAGGTCCGGTGAGCCTCGCTCACCCTGATTTAGATGGTTCTTCTTCCCTGGATTCATCTTCCAAGCGCTTTCTGTGTTCAACTGGCTCTCGTGGATCGCTCCGAACAACATGACTCTGAACAATATCACTGGGTTCAATAACGGTGTCGGCCTGAACCCATGGCCGACCTTCGATTGGAACAATTTGACGCCCTGGCTCACCCCACTTACGATTCCGACCTTTGCCATTGTCAGTCAGTTCATCGGGATCTGTATCGGCACGATGATGTGAGTACCGATCACAAGTCTTATGCGAGATGACACTGATCAAGTACAGGACGATCGGCTTCTACTGGACTAATGCGTGGAATTCATCTTATCTGCCGATCAACAACAATGCGCCGTTCGATAACAGGGGCAAATCCTACAACGTAACCCGCGTTCTCGGCGATGACAACTTGCTCGACAACACAAAGTATCAGAACTACTCTCAGCCTTGGATGTCAGCGGGCTTTTGCACCTATCTGATATGGTACTTTGCCATGTATGGTGCTAGTGAGTGGCTTCTCTTCCATACGTGATCACCTGCTGACTTTCGCAGCACTCTCCTACGTCGTCGTGTATCACCGCCACGACATAGCCATGGCTGGCCGCACCACACTCCGAGGGTTCAAGCGCGTGGTACTCCGTCGCAAGGAGCTCGAATCCGACTCTGACGAAGCGGATCTTGCTGAAGACGTACACTTCCGTCTGATGAAGGCCTATCCCGAAGTACCTGAATGGTGGTTCGGTATCCTGCTGGTCATATCCATGGTCATTGGAATGCTTGGCGTCGGTCTCTGGCCTACGGATACCACCCCAGCAGTTGTGGTGTACGGCATCATCATGCCTCTCATCGCCATCCTTCCATGTGGTATCGTTCAGATGGTCACCGGTATCGCAATCCCCCTTCAGGTAGGTTGTCGTCGTAAAGCGCAGTTCTGCAGGAAGCTTACCTCGAACAGGTGCTGGCTCAATTCATCGGCGGCGCGTTCTCTGGTGGCAGCGGTGTCACACTGATGTTCTTCAAGAGCTACGGCTACATATCGATGTACCAGGCGCTTGCTTTCTGCAACGACTTGAAACTCGCCCACTATATCAAGATCCCGCCTCGACACACCTTTATCGGACAAGTCTGGGCCGTCCTCATCAACTCATTTGTCAGCGCCTCGCTGTTCAACTTTCAGATGTCATTCAGGGGTGTATGCACGCCTGACGCCGACTTCAAGTTTACTTGTCCTGGTGAGTGTTACCCACTTGACTTGTAGACTATCACTGACTCCCGTTCTAAGGTCAACGGACGTTCTTCTCCGGCGGTGTGTTCTGGGGAGTCTTGGGTCCGTCAAGGCTGTTCGGTGCTGGGAACAGGTACAACCTCCTGCTACTTGGTTTCCCGATAGGTATCATGATCCCGATCGGTGAGTTCACCCCTTAATACTCTTGACTGACAGCTAGCCCACCTCCTGCTCCGAAGATACCTTCCAAAGCAAGAGTGGATTCGACAAATACACCCCGTCATGATCGCTGCCGGTCCTGCCAATTGGGGCTCGCCATACAACTTCAGTTACTTCTGGCCCAACGTGATGGTGGCCTGGTTCTCTTTCCAGTTTGTCCGCAGTCGATACACTGCTCTGTGGGCCAAGTACAACTACGTGATCGCTGCCGCCTTCCCAGCCGGTATTGCCGTCGCCGCGCTCGTCATCTTCTTCGCCCTGGAGCTCCCGGTCGGAGGTCTTTCTATCGATTGGTGGGGCAATTCGGTCTCTTACGAGGGATGCGAAGGCTCTGCGTGTACCAGATTCCCCATTCCGGAATCCGGGTACTTCGGACCCGCACCTGGTACCAACTCGTTCACTTAGGAGGACTTCATGTAGGGTGAAAGATGAAGCTATGGAGTGGTACCTACAGCTGGATGAAGTAGCATGTATCAGCTTCTCTACGTTCTCACTTCGTATGCAGTTGATACTCTGTATGTGTATGTTGCGTCCCGTCATGTTCTGTGGCCGTTGTCATCGGATACATCGCCAGGAATACCGCATGGGTGGTGCTCGTCATGTCCATCCGATATTCGGCCCGCATGACACCGTCGGCCTAAAAATAGCGTTCGACTTCGAGGAGGCTCGGAGCCTCGGTGTAACTTCGTCAAGCCAAGTTGTTCTTGCTGTTCGACACTGTTGTGTCTACAGTTCGCCATGAGCGGTCAAACCATCACAACTCGAAAGGCCACCCTGGAGGATACCGAGGAGGTACAGAGGATATGGGCAGCATCTTTCGCGAACGATTCGCACACTCTTTTCAAGGCACATGAGAAGGGTATCGAGCCTGTTCAGGAGCTGCCTCTCGACCTCGTTCCATCATGGATTGACATCAAACCAGAGGATGGTGTCTTCCTTGTGGGCACAGACACAGCTGGCCGCATTCTCGGCTGGGCTTCATGGTGCTTCTATAACCTGGAAGGGGCTAAAGCAGTGGTAAGTTCTTATCTCGTCACACAGCTAACGCCAGGACGATTCGCCTAGGGTACCCGTGCATGCGCCTGTCAAGTACAAGGAGGACGGCAAGACAAAGCTGGACAACCTTCGAAACATCACATCGGGCCACATGTTCGCCATGTACGACCGTCTTTGCACCCCGCCAAACAAGGTCATCTTCGCTCAAGCCATCGCTGTCGACCCAAAGGCTCAGGGGAAGGGTGTTGGCAAAGCGCTCATAAGAGCTGCTACGGACTTAGCAGATCAGCACGGCGCTAGCATGTGGGTACATCTCTCAGACAGCCAAGCAGGAGTGTCGGCATTTCGATCAAATGGGTTCGTCAAGCGCTCCGAGGTTACAGTGGAGCTCGACGAGTACAAAACCAAGTCTCATCCGAAGAACGGCTCGGACTGGGGATCATACACCTTCAGGCTTCTTGTCAGAGACGCGAAAACCTCTGAGGGGTAGGTCGATGAGCTATTCGATGAGCAGCCGTCAAGTTGGTCAGAGTAGTCGGAGTCGGGAGACGGGGGCTAGGTTGCACGGATACACCACAACGGAGATTGGTGGTGTGTCGAGACGAGTCTATGCACAGGTAGCGTCATTGCCTCCAGTAGTCAGTCTTCCCTCTGAACTTACGGTCTATACCGTTCTAAGCGCTGAAGGCTACTGCACTGCAGGTGAGTACTGCATCACTCGGATCTTACCGTCGATATTGTCAGAGCGCTGAAGCCTACTGCAGAGCACGACAAACCCGTCTCGAACTCAGGTAATCAACAACGACCGTAGTCGTACGAAGGAAATACCATGCACCAACTACCAAGTTCGCCATTGACTTCGTGGCTTGCGCCCAACATGAAGAGTCTGGTCCTGACCAAGACATAATAAGCGAGTCCGTTTCTCGCTGACATCAAGACCGAGGGGACAATGTGGCATACTCAGAGAGCCAGAGATGGCGGTCACAGCGCCAATCAAGGTTCCGACCATCAGATTATAGGAAGAAGCTGATTGTGAGGGAGAAGCGCGATGACGGGTTACGAGGTCAGGGTATTCATTCCGAACAAGTTTGCTCATGCTAAATCTGATGGATCACAGCAGTGAGACTACACTACAGACTTGCATACTCATCGTCCACTGACAAACACAGGCAGATCAACACTTCAGCAACGCGACAAGGATTTCACCTGGTGTACCGTGTAGAAGTAGGTTCTTCCCTCGGTTTAGATCTGTATCGACTGGGCGATAGCATACTCGCAAGGGGTTGAGGCTGAAACCCCAACTGACGCTGTCGAGCTGGCCGTCCGTTCACGCAACAAACGCCACACACTCGACATCCTTTCATCCCGCTAATGAATTCTGCTACGACGTGATTTGGACAGAAAGTGGGTATCAACGCCATCAAGTATTCTATTCTCTACACCTGTCTTGTTTTTACTACAGGCAGTTGGTACTCACCACTCACATTTCTAGACGTACTTGATCGATCTATCCACCATTTCCATTACGATGCCTGTCCTCGACGACCATTCTGCCAACAACAACAGTATCTCACAATTAAGCGGCGGTACTTGTGACATCCATATGTCCGATGTGGAACACCTCGCCAAATCCTTCCCCGAGCTCAGCGATTGGCAAGAGGGGTCTCTCAGGGCATGTACCGACTGCAGCTACAAGCTCAATGCTGCTCGTACCCAAGCCCGCGAGAATTGCCTCAAGAGCCTCGACGAAGTCAGCAGGATCTACTCTGGCATGGTGGTGAACAAGTCAACTCTTAAGCCCAGGGACGGCAAGTCTGATCTTTGGCTCAAGTTGGAGCAGCGATGCCACGAGCCCAGCAGCGATCTCGATTTCGAAGGTCAAGTCTGGTTCGAAGTTCCCGTATCCGAACATGGCAGCGGGGCAGATACGCTCACCAAAATCACCTTCGAAAAGTTTCTCACCGACTTCGATGGTCCACTCGCCCAATGTCTGCGAAACGCCAAAGAGGGCTTCAAGTGGGACAAGCCCAAAGACGAGGTGTCTTACGCTGATAGTTACCTTATTGTTCACCCAAAGTGGCTGAATCGCGAGTATGACTCGGCATTGGTCACTTTCAGACGCACTCAGGCCGTAGCGAAGGAAGAGGACGACTCGGACTGGGAGTGAGTGTGATTCCCCGAGCTTTGGCATCAATACTGTCAAGCAGGAGTGGTCGAACTCCATGGGTAGCCCTTATTGGACGTTGGAGGTGGGATACGCTCGGGCTAGTGTATGAGGGATGAAGTTGAATGCTACTGCTACAGAGGATTTAGCGTCTCCGCGGCTGGACTCTGGGTCCGATACGCGACCTACGAGAGCTTGGTGATGAGACGCATACATACTGATGTGAGAGGTTCTCCCTCGGAGACCAAGTCAGGGTGTCCATCTCCACCCGCCTTAGTATCTGAGAACATAATACACCTCACTGGTCGACAGCATACTGGTTGCTCATCAGAGACTTCACGGAGCTGACACCCTAGTTCGTGAGACGTGAAATGAGCACTCCGAGTTGGCGATCCCTTCATTGATCTTGTTAGACAGATTGAGCATCCTTCCACCACCTAAGCGTCACATGATACAGAATACAGATTGGGAAGGCCACATCCAGACTACGGGCTACCGTTAGACGTCTTAGATCTTACTTACTCCTCATGTAACATGTTCTCCCACTTGTTTGCCACTGACACCCTCACCACCATCGAGACTATCATACTCGTCACCCGATGCCCAGCCTCGAAGACAACTCTGTCAGGAATGATGATACCCAGCTCACCTGTGACATTCATACATCTGAAGTGGGAGACCTCGCCAGGGCGTATCCCGAACCCAGCGACTGGCTGAACGGGTCTCTCGACCTCACAGCCTGTCGCAACTGCCGCCTCAAGCTTGGCTCTGCTGCAACTATGGTTCTTGATGATTGTTTCGACAACATTGGGGAGATCACCGAGCTCTATTCTGACAAGATACTGAACCAGTCGACTCTCAAGCCTAGGGTTTCAGTGTACGCTCCAGTCTTCAAGTGCAAAATGGAGCCGCCATGTCGCAAACCTACCAGTGAGCTGGAGTACGAAGGACAAGTCTGGTTCGAAGTCCCCGTCTCCGAGCAGGGCAACGGAACTTCGGAGACTCACACCAAGACCGTTGCTCACAGGTTTCTGACCGACTTCCAAGGTCCAATCGCCCAATCCCTGGAGAATGCGAAAACGGGGTATACTTGGGATCAGAGCAAAGACGAGGTGTCCTATTCTGACAGATACCTCACCGTCCTGGCAAGGAGGCATGCGAACCATCCGGAACGTGAGTTGGCTTTCGTCAGCTTCAGGCGAAATTTAGCGGATGAAGAGGATGAGGATGAGGATGAGTCTGAGTAAGCCTCGCTACTCGGTGGTGATTACATCGGAATGGTGCCTGGCTTTGCTATACTTTGATAGCACAGATAGCGACGAGTAGTATGATGGCGATCCGATCAGTGGTTCTTCAGTCGAAGCCTCAACGGCAAAGTTAGCTTAATCCCTTGTCAGCACTCAGCAGTAAAGACACTCCGACTCTGGTCCGACACGAGCGTGATCTGCTTGATCAGAGGCTGTCCCAACCGGTTTCCGCATACACTAGAGTCTTCGACCAGCTTCCCGTTGCCTTCTGTGCGACAGCTCTCAGACTCCGACTGCTCAGCATTCAAGCGCGAAGACTGACCTCGCTTCGATGCTGAGACGACAGACTCACTGACACGTTACGATCCGAAAGTCCTTTTATGACGAGACGCGACCGATCCTTTCATGGCCTCCCGTCCGAGCTGCGCGGCAGTAGTGGAACTGGAGATATAAGGGGCTATGCCTCACCAAGAAGTTGCTTTCTGTTCCATATCATCACCCCTCGCCACAGCTCGCCATTTGACAGTCGGTTGCCTCATTGTCCACTCCCCGTTTCCACCAGCTGGACAGCAGTAAGCATATCATTCCAAGTACAGGATCCAAACCTCACAGACTACTCACACGATGCCACACTCTGACGAAGGCGACTCTGCCAACGATACCCAGAGCAGCGGCTACGACCAGGCCGACGAGAACACCCTCGTGGAAATCATCACGAAATACTCCGACATGGTGCTGAAAAGGCCTCAATCCGAGCCGGGGCAGAACTCTACCATGTATGTGTTCCAAGGTTCCAGCATTGTAGGCCAAGCCTCGCTCGAAGTCGAAGTTGGCGGTCCGAGCGGGGCTAACCGCGTCGATTACGGTCCGCTGTTTCGCCGCGCCTTTTTGACCAAATTCAACGGACCGATCGCCAGCAGTTTGGAAGCTGCGAAAACCGAATTTACCTGGGACCAAGACAACAATGAGGTGTCATACTCTGACGTCTACCTCAGCGTCCTGGCCAAGAAGCATACAGCGAAGTCTAACGTGGCTCTCGTCAACTTCTGGCAGACACCGGCCGAAGCGCAGGGTGAGGACTGAGGCCTGAGGCGCGATCAGATCGAGACTTGGGTCATCAGATGATGGGCGTGATGCACTTTATTATTCCAGTGGGGCATAGGCTATCGAGCGGATTTGATCGTCTCGAATTTCGTTGTCACTTGGGTTTTGGATTTGCGATCCAGGTTGGATCCAGGAGCAGCGATCTTCGGCGCGGTAAGTGGTCTGCGATCAATCTGCGATCAATCGTGATGGCGAGAATTCGTAGGGATGAGTATCTCGACACATGCCATGGCGAGTGCTGTGGGGTGCTGTCAACCTCCCTAGGAATGAGCTGTACCCAATATTGCTTGCATTGCAGTCAAGCTTCAATCCAAAAACCTGTTAGTCGGTGCTCGACGAAGCAAGTCACCGAGCCATACCCACGCGCGGATGCTGCCCTGACAACCGAAACCTCCACATGGCCTCCACCTGCGCCACCCCGTCCCCCACCAGCCCCACCCGAACCCTGCTCCAGCCTGCTCCGGCCTCCGGGCACCTCCTCCTGCTGCTCTCCTGATCTCACCTCTGTCTGCCAAGGAGACACGGTATGTATTGACCGCGTCGAGGGATTAATGGTACTTGTAGCTCACTGGGGACGAACCTCCTCCTAAGCAACTGAGGCAGGATGGGCGAGCTCGCTGTCACCCCGAGGTCTGTCAGCGTCGCACCCTGTCGCACCCCCCAGCGAATCTCGCGGGGCTCAGGGCTTGGCGTACCTCATGATCATGTCCGTCTCCGCTGGAATCCTGACAGTTCCTGACTGCTCGCTTCGCCCCTAGAGCTGCCCCTAGCCAGCCCTAGCCTCTATTGGCAGTCACCGATCCCTTGAGAAGGTGGCACGAGGACAAAAGTCAATAACATCGATGTCTGTGTTTGACGAGCAACGGTTCAAGTCGATCTCGATTCGATTCGCAAACACATCTCTCTGCGTCCTGCGATCTGTCGACCACAGCAGCATCTCTTGACGGCACTCGACGCGCTCAAATCCACTCCTCGCAGCTGGATAACGCCCACGACCTGGATTGCATCCCCAGCTCCTGACTGAGCCCACTCCCACCCGCGATGTCGCAGTACGGATGGCCTCCGGGCTGGAACCCGAGTTTCGACAACTGCGACCAAGTGTCCTTCCTGTGTCCCGTCGAGGCAACTACCTACGGCGCGTACTTCAACCTCGCCGCCTGTGTCATCTTCACCGTGATCTTCGCCCTACTGTTCATATACCAGATCGGCCTGATGATCTGGGGCCGGACGTGGTCATTCTCGACATTTCTCCTTATCGGTACCGCGTTCGAGCTCATGGGCTATGGCGCCAGAATATCAATGACGCCCATTGGAACAGTGTGGAATTATCCCGCTTTCGTCATCCAGCTCCTCTTTCTCATCTTGGGACCCACCCTCGTCGCGGCCGCTATCTCCGTCACGTTCAAGTGGATAGTGATCGAATACGGCACTCAACACTCGGTGCTCAAGCCCAGGCTGTATCCCTACGTCTTTGTCGGCACCGATTTCTTCAGCATCATCATCCAAGCGGTCGGAGGGGCTGTATCGGCCACAGCGACCGGAGGGGAGGATACAAACTTTGCACTGCTAGACGCCGGGAGTGGACTCTTGGTCGCGGGTACCGCGTTCCAAGCGGCCAACATGATCTTCTGCGGTGGTCTCATGGTGCTATACTGGTACAGGAGGGAGAGAGCCCTGAAACAGGGCAGAGTGGCTCCTATCACCGACAGGACGCCCGGCGAGAATTTGAACTTCAACAATGGTGTTGGACCGGACTATTTCATCCTGAGGTGGAGTAGACGGTTGCCAGGGGCGGATATCGACAAGTTCATCTTCGTCTCCATCGTCGCCTACGTCCTCATCATCATTCGTTGCATCTACCGGTAAGTCCAGCCTCGTGATCTTCGGGGCCCAAGAGCTGACCTGTATCTCAGTATACCCGAGATGGCGATGGGTTGGGGCAGTACGCTCATGCAGAACGAGACGCTGTTCCTAGTCCTGGACGGAACGTACGTAGACCCTTCCCCACTCCTGACCTGAACGCCCCGTCTCTCTTGACATGCTAATCGTTGCTGCCAGGATGATCGCACTCTCCGTCATCCTCCTCACCATCTTCCACCCAGCACTCTTCTTCCCCGTCCTGCGGAAAGTCAAGAAGAGCAGAAAGAACAAAAACCTCGATAGTGAAAAAGCTGGGCAGCCACCGCTCGACGCCGTGAACAATCACGGCGGCAGCCAGGAAGTCGTCAGCGAGTCGAGTCTAGCAGGCGATCCGACACCTGTTCCCTCGAATCAGACGCACGAACCTCCGCAAAAGGCCCTGCAATGAGGCAAACAGGAAGTCAGGGCAGTCTGACGTCGCCAAGTGGCAGAACGTGGAGCAAGCGAGTCTATGGGCAGGCTTGGGATACGAAAGGGTCATATCTACTTCTTGGCATATCTGATGTTGCTGGTGCTATAGCTTGACAAAATGTATCACCATATGATTGGCTATCGTCCGCGCGATACTCATCCCGACAACACCAGTGGCTGGACTTGTAGGCGGAATCGGTAGCATTCGAACTATATGTAGAGCAGACTTTGTTCATCCTTTGCATGCTTTGAAACCCAGAGATATGCTGCGAGACCGTGTCGCTCCTCGTACACTAAATTCCTTCTCACTTTGTACCCGAGCGTTTCGAGTCGGCTTCCAGGATCGAGTTCAACCTTGTTCGCTGAACACAGTTCTCTAGACCACCAGGTCAGCGACTGACTTCCTCACCAGCGTCTAGACTCACCCAGTGCGAAGCTTTTGGCGAGATCATCGAGCTCCTCCTTGGTCTTGCCCTCGAAGTAACTAGCGTACTCGGGGCACAGTTCCTCCTGTAAGCAGACCAACATCAGTGCTGATCTCCACACCCAGTCGCAGCATTCAGACCCTGTACGCACCGACAGCAAAACCTCTCGGAGCAGTCGCCTGATATGCTGCACTCCCTTCCAATGCGAGGGGTATCGGCCTTTCAAGGAGGGCGCGGCTTCTAGCATCCAATTGTTGATAGTCTCAAAGTATGGTTCGACGGGGGACGCATCGACTCCCCAAGCATCTGCCGCCAGGCGCTATCACAGTCAAGTCAGCCCACTCTCATTCCCCGGGACGCTGCTCCCTGTAAAGAGACCTATTGATGAGAACATACCTTCTTTTTCTCGAGGAATGGCTTCAGGAGCTTCATGTACGGCGTTTCCTCTCCCACATAGACCATTCCCTGGAAACCGATATCTACGACACGGAATCATACGTCAACTCGATACCAAGCGACACGGAATCATACGTCAACTCGATACCAAGCGGCATATGATATACACCCGACTCACCCTTCCAGAGCCAGATGGACCACGAGGTATTAGGCGTCTTGTTGTATATGTCAAGTTGACACTGCAAGACGTCGTACCGCTCGTCGTTGATCTTCTCCCAGTTGGGTATACCGTCGTTCTTGTTCTGGTACACCGGTCCGAACTCGCCGTTCCAGATTGGCATCTGAGCGGTTCTGTGTCAGCTTCCCCTCGGAAGTCACTAGTCCTGTCCGAGATGATGTGGCGGATACAAGCCGAATTGAACGACAAACAGATTGTAACATCGTACTCACGTTGTACTTGTTCATGTACTCGACCTTTCGCCCGAATGACACCTCGTGATACTTGATCTGCTCGGGTGAGCCCTGCAAGTCACCCGTCAGCATCGGTCCCGCACGTCCCAATGGAGGACTTCACTGGAATCTATAACTCACTGTGAATGGCTCTGGGGCAGATGGGAAGCCGTAACTGGCGAGAACGCGTCAGCATTTTCCTCAAGACATCGTACGTGTCTGCCACTCACATCGAATAGTCGTGGCAGGCGTAGACTGAATTTGGCAATGGCTCTCCAAATCGTCTGAAGTCTCCGCCAAAGGTGCTTCACGAGCGTCAGCCTCTCTCCTGGTTATCGGCCTGGCGCTACTCGTGGGTACTCACTTTCCACTACGGCATCATCAGCACACACTCATCAATTCAGCCGACTTGTTACTCACTCGAGGAAGAGCATGTGATGTGGGTCGATAGCCCGGATGGCCTTCTCCACACGCTCGTAAAAGGCCAGTAGACGGGTGTGCTCCTTGTCCGTCGGTTCGTTGACGGGGTTGTATCCCGCGACCCAGGTGTTGTCTTTGTAGTGCTACCCCAGAGTCAGCATGCATTGGCTCTCGGCGCATGCTCTGTGCACTCGATATGGTGAACTCGGGGGACTCACCTCGGCAAGTTTCTCCCAAATCAGCACGGCTCTATCCTGGAAATCCTTGTGGTCCCAGACTGTCCACCATCAGCCATGACACACTACAACAAAAGGCTTAATCGACTTACAGAGCGCTTGGTGGGTCGCATTGTCAGAGTGCCAATCGAAGTTTTGGCCTACAGGGGTTAGTATCCCCCAACGGTGACCGACTAGGCAGTAGACCGTTCCGCAACTACTCACCTCCGGGCAGGGCGTGAAGGTCGATCACAGTGTAAATCCCGTATTTCGCACACTACCAAAGGTCAGCACCTGTCTCACCGCATTGTCCTTCCGGCTCAAGTGGACAGGCAGCGGGAAGCTCACGCACCAGGTCGACCACCCGATCGAGGTGTTTCAGTCCGCTTTGCTTGAACACCCTAGGATTCATGTCGTCCTCAAAGTGCCTGTAGTTGACCTAGAGCCCGATCAGCACAAGTCCGACCAGATCGTATCCTCCTGGAAGAATCACTTGAGCTCTATACTCACGGGTAGTCGGAGACAGTTCATGCCTAGCTCTGCGAACAGCTTGGCATCTGCTTCGGTGAAGAAGTATTCGAGAAACTGGAGCGTGGTCAGCGTGGTGTCGAGGAGTACAGCCGAGTCATTCTCAACACGACGTCCGTTGGGGAGCACAGTGTCTCAACACTACTCCATTCCACGACGTCTGCTAGTGCCCGACCTGAAGGCTAGATCTTGATGCCAGGCCAGTATCGGCCGCGGTGGCACCAACACTCCCTATCTAGTCCTGGCACCCCTTCTCAACAGACCAGTCGAGCACCCACCTTGTCGTAGAAGTACTCGTACTTCTCCTCTCCCAGAGCTTTCTTCATGGCAGCTCGGATTTCGTGCTCGTGGCCCGGATAACCAGTGATAAAGTTCTCCATGTTCACTGACCCACACCATCAGTATCCACGCTGATCACCCGAGTCGTAGGACCCACTCCATCCTCCAAGACCAGCACCTATCGCCAGAATCAGCCCGGAAGTCTAGCAGGAGATGGCGAAGTGCCCAGCAGGACTCACCCTTGAGCAGGATCGGCTTGCCCTCGAGGGTAATTTGGTTTCCGGTAACGGTCAGGAAGGACATTTCTGCTATTGACACTGAGTTGCGATTCGGTCAAGCCTCTGTCCAATATTTTGTGGGTATTGAAGCTGGAGGGACAAGATGAGTTGGGATACATATGCCTTACATCGTGACCACCTCGTCCACCACTGCAGCGAGTAACATAGCACCGAATGTTGTGCCAACACACCGCGAACTCGCCGAGTCAGGACCAGTCGATCGAGCGGAGTCACCGTGCGGATCTTCATTCCGGCCTCCGACAACCGGTACACAAGAGGTGTCTTGAGCTTTGACTGCTGGTCTTGTGCTTCGGTAGAAAGGTTACTATCCGTCGGTGATTGACATCAAGGGCCTATATGCTGGATGGGTAGCTGCTCGTGGAGAGTTCCAGGACGCTGCAGGTCATGAATACACATTGACATACTATACTTGCTACTACTTATACTTGTGCATCAAGATCGTCTCCCTGTAGGGCCCGTTTCCAATATCGCCGTCATAGACGACTCGGCTATTTCCCAAGTCGTCTCACTACACAGAGCCAGGTTGCTGGAGTATACTACTCGTAGCAACGCCCTCTTCCCCTGTCGAAGGAGGAGAATTCGCTCTACTGTCCAAAGCCGAAGCGCCAGGCTGCGGGGGAGGCATCTGCACAAAGCTAATAGCAGAGAACTGTATTCCATCTTAGCATATACCTCCCGGCGATGTCCGTTCACTCACCATATTGCACCAATCCCTGATCAGATCCTGGTCCGCTTGGTCGGGCGCCTGGACGCACAGCGCACAGGCGATATGGAACACTTTTCCTCTGACGCTCTCTCCGTTCGAAGCGAGGTCTTCCACGGGAATACTAGAAGTCGAATGATCAGTTTCCAGATCTAGGGGTAGAGGAGGGACCCACTTCATGAGGAGAGAGTGGATCTCCCTGGCGATATTTTCTCTCTCGCGAGTCAATTGATCGTCATCGACATTCAACGCCGCTCGTAAATCGTACTACGGCAATGTCAACTACTACCCCCATCCGGCGGCAGACTCCACTTACCAGTGCAAACTTTGCAATCGCCGCCGTGATGAGGATATTTGCTCTTTGAAGAGCAAACACCTGTCTCATCTTATTGGTCTCATCGCCCACGATCGCCGGATCCTGAATCACCAATGGCATCTCCCTCAGGATCTGATGCAGCCGTTCTTCCGCATCCACCGTCCATTCGGAAGAAGTGGTTTTGAGGCCGGCAGTGGTGATGCACCGATGATGGAAGAAACACTCCGAGAGGATCTTGAACATCATCGACACGCTGACGAACCCAGCGAGGATGGATGTTCTCGAGGCGGGTTGCGGGAACATTCCTTGAGAGGTGATGAATTCGTCGTCGACGGGTTCTGGTAATGAGCAAATGCCTTGAAAGTCGTTGATGAGCATGGGCGGTCCAGGAATCGCTCTAGTTCTACACCCATGTCAGCCATCACCGATTAGAAAGCCATACTGCAATACCGGCACCCACTTGTCACTAGCGTACAGCTGCCAGAATACCCTCCGCCTCAATTGCACCTCGATAGCATCCAATCCGAGACTATTCGTCTTCTCATCCGAGTGCATGTTCATCGAGAATGCAAGTTGAACCGCTTGACCAAGTCGTGAACCAGCAGTGTGACCTAGGCCGATCGACAACAGGTAGAAAGTGTCACTGAAAGCCATCAGCATTACTCCAGCAAATTCACGTGCCGCCACTGTCGCTTACAAGATGATTGTGGTGATCTGTGTCAGATTTGTCGGTCCGTAGTAAGTCCTCTGGAGGGATTTGCACGTTCGGTGACACCGTCTCTGCAGTCGCTTTAAACTCTCTACGTCAAACGTGTCGGTCACAAGTCGAGAGGTGGGCAGCTGCGAGATGACATAGGCGACTTCCATCAGAGTCAGCCTAGTGCGCAAGTATTCATAACCTTGACCCACCTATTGACAAGAGAAGAGCTCTAAAGTCTGAATCACGGATATCGCGCCGCGTAGCGAGGTGTTCTGCGAATGTCGGCCGGTGAACCAGTGGAAGCAGGGGGTACAGATATTGCAGGAATAGGGAGATGAAGTGGCTGATATTCGCCCAAGACGTCACGTCCTCCAACTGGGGTTCGCGCCTGACGACGCTATTTGACCGTCTGCCGACAACGCTTGGTCCAGAGACATTGTTGCTGAACATCTGACTGCCCTTGGGCGTCGTATTTGACGCATTGGACGATGTTCCGGCTAGATTCTCCGGCGATTCCAGCGATAGGAGATGCGCTTGATCAGACACAAAGCCGCCCATTGAGAAATCCGAAAAGCCAGTGAGGTTTCCATCTGAATTGAAGTTGAATCCTCCATTGTCCCCGATAGAACCCACGGCGGTCCCTTCCAGCATCGAATCCAGCCAATCTAAGTTGTTGCTCGCTCCAGGGGTGTTGCTCAGACCAGTGTGATTGCCAGAATAGTTGTGCCTGCTCCGAGGGGAGAATGCGAATGAGGAGAGAGGGCGGTGAATCGAGGTCGATTGCACGGGCGAGTGTGGTGACCCGAAGGAAGTGGTCGAATCGGTCATTGCGTAGTTGGATGGACCGGCCAAAGTCGAGTCGAGACTCGACGACATGCCTAATGAAAATGAGGGGGAGGTGGTGATATTTGATCGAATGGATCCGGGTGAGTACGGGTGGTATCCATTGATCGAAGCGGCGGATAGTGACGTCCGAGGAGGGTGCATCGAGGCTTTTGTCTCCGGCTTGGATTCGGGCTCCTGAGAAGCTTTCATGGCCATGGCGAAGCTGAACATGGTCAGCTGTAATTACGAAAGCTCAGAGCTGAACTCTCAATGAGATGATGGTTCATCTGGAGACTGAAACGGAGGATCCCGATGCCAAGTGATCCACCACTCCACTCACCCGTTCTTCCTCCCTGGCTTCTTTTTGACGTAGGCGTAGGAGCACTGAAGACCGATCTTCTTGCACCCTTCGCACGCCTGCTCCGTGTCGACGGCGTCCTCGACGCACCTGATCTATGTAGGGATTAGTCAGGAGTCCCGATAGACGAGGCGCAATAACAGGGAGCGGAATCGGTGACGGATTCGTGAAATCGGTGGTGCGGCGGTCGCAGCTGACTCGTAATGAAAGCTATCGTTGGTGATATAGCTAGCTCGTGACGAGGTCACTCGCTGTGGGAGGCGAGTCGCTTTAAAGAGCAAGGAGGAAGAATGCTCACCTTTCTCTTCCTACAGTTGTCACATGTTCCTTTTGGATTTGTCGTCCCCTTTGTCGGCAACTTCTGAGCTTGATCAGAGGCCGGCGCCGAAGCTCCAAGTTGAGCCTGGGCCGGCCCCTGCTCCAGAGTGGGCGTGGTGGACGACGTGTTGGGCGGGACCTTGGATCGCTTCGGTAGGATCTAAACGGAGATCTTGAGCCCAGTCGACCTCCTTGCGGGGCAATTAATCGATTCAACAGACGTCCAGAGGTAATCTCTCGGGGCTTAAGGTGGATACTCGGGGTGTTTGGTCGATTATCGCGAGGGCCAGCGGTGGCCCGTGGGTGATGACGGAGTTGACGTGCAGTGAGTGTGTTCAAGCAAAGTGATGTATCCCTCCTCCGGCGAAGCTAGGATAGCCGGGCAGAGCTGTGAGTGTATTTCGTATGCGATGAGATGGAGCAAGTGTCAACACCACCATTCTATTCCTCCGGACTCACCTCCCTCGTCTCGGCTCTCTCTTGGGTGTGCATACAACCGGGAACCCGCAAGGCGGGGTTCGCCGCTTTTACCCAAACGGGCAATCTCCTCATAGGGGTCTCCAGTGTGGCACCACCTGGCACCGCACGGTCCGTCGAGGATGTTGAGCTCTGCACCGACTCTCTCTCTCCGAGGTGTCTGTTTGAGATCGCAAGGAATGGCCATCACCTCAGACATGCCCTATTCCGCATGAGGAGACTGTCAGGGAGGATCGTACTGCATGGACAGAAGAGCAGAGTATACAAGCGGTCAGGTGATGAAGGCAGAGATGGCTCGAAAGCGACCCTCGAAAGAGCAGCAAATGCTCTACCTCGCCTTGATACATGTTTTCGGTGAGACATCCTACGCGTTGATCTGCATGCAGTCTACTGTGGTGATAGGGGTGACATAGCCCACCATCGTCTAGCCCATCCATAGATGACATGCCCAGCATCCAGCTGTTGTGAAGGCCCGCCGCCCCAGGGCCGGCCCGGCGGCTAGGGCCAGCTAAAGCCGACAACCTCCACCGGAACGCTTCCTCTGCCCTGGAAGGTTGATCAAGGCCGTCGAGCCGTCCAGGGCGCTTAATGCTCGAAGTCGATGCAATCAACCTCCCTCGAGTCGTAAGACTCTTGACCACTTGTCTTCGCACCAGTATTCACCAGATGAGAACGCTCAAGTAGTCTGTCTCAACATATCAGAGCTCAGGGCAGGCCGTTCCCAGATCAAATCAGCTCGACTGTGCAACAGGACTACAATTCACGTGAAAGCGCGACTGCCATCACGCCCATCTCCCACAGGTTCTCTTCACCTATAGTGTCAACTCCACAGCCCGATGCTGCCAATACACACTTCGCCAACGCGGCACAGCTCTTCGTCCTGGCGGGAGAAGCTGGTCTCACCCCCGAATCGCAGTCTGTCCCGCTTTCGCAAACGCCCATTCATCCTCATCCTCCTAGCGCTCGCCCTCATCACCCTGTTCAACCTTCATACCCTGGGCACATGGCGCCGGGACTTGGTCTACCTCCTGAGGCCTATCTGGGACACTCCCGAGAAACCATGGACCATCATCACGCACTACCCCGCGCCTCACAAGTCCACCGTTGGAAAGAGTGGAGACTCTACGGGACAGGAGGGCGAAATTGACATTGCCCACTGGTGCGGGTTACACGGATGGACGGCCAGGGGTTTGGACCAAGGATCATCCTCAGGACCAGTCATCGTGGATGCGATTCTCCTCTCGACGGAATTGGACATGTTGGAAATCAGAATCAAGGAGTATTTGGGACAAGTCGACTACTTCCTAATTATCGAGAGTGACAAGACGTTCGCCGGCACCGACAAACCACCCCACTTTGAGATCAATCGCGCCCGCTTTGACGCCATCATCAACGGATACAAGGGCAGTCGCAAGCCGCGTATCGTCTATCACAAGGTGCAAGGCCTTTTGAGCGGTCGCAAAGTCGGTTCTTTCGAGAACGAGTATACGATGCGAACCCAAGTTTCCAAACAACTCTCCTCTCTCGACCTTCCCGCCGGCTCACTCATCATTCAGAGTGACGTCGACGAGATCGTATCGAGGGACACGATCCGGCTCTTGTCTTCGTGCAAGGGTTATCCAAGTACGCTACACCTCAACGTCAGGAATTATCGGTACGGCTTCAACTTTCCCATCCTGGACAATGGCTACTGGCGACCTCATGTGCTCACTACTTCGAGTCGTAACGAGCAAATCGCCTATCACCACGCTAGAGGAGGAGACGTTCTGCTGGCGGACGCAGGATGGCATTGCACGTTTTGCTTCAAGACCCTGGGCGAGATGAAGGCCAAGATGGAGGGATACAGCCATAACGACAGGGTTAGGAGTAAGAAGCTGCTCAAGATGGACGTTTTGAGGGAGAAAGCTTGTAATGGGGAGGATCCATTCGACATGTACCCTGTGAGTAGTGATCAGATTGGCTACCGTTCTCACGCATCCCATCGTGATTCCATCCGACACGGGGTAGATCTCTCGAAGAAGCATGCTGACTCCGGGTACAGGAAGCGTTCACCTACAAAGACCTCATCACGCAATCCGGTCGCACCACACCGTCACATTCCTTCCTCAACGTACCTTTGGCCGTGAGGGATGACCCAGAGAAGTTCGCCTATCTCCTCGACAAGGGCTGCGAGAGAGAGGAGTGAGGCGGGAGAAGCAGATCGGGAGACGAGATCCATAGGAAGATGGTCAGAGGCTCTCGTCGCCATTGTCACAGACTGTGAAGCTCGACTCTCTCGACGTCAACTCGCATTCAGCACAGTCGCCAGGGGATTCAGTCAGCCTGAGCGTATCGGAGGAGACAGGCAATGGAAACGGCATCGTCGCTGTTCGGACGTGGAATACCCCTCGATGGACTCGACCAGGGATCATATCCATTCGTCGCCGATCTGAAGCAGAGCCCCCACATCACCGCTGTCAACAAATACGACGACATCTCACCTCCACCTCAATAACCTTATTCACTGCCATCTCTCAATCTCCAAGCTATCGTCCCACTCGATAGTCCATGCCTCGCCTGAGACATCGTACAGTCATTGCTCTCATGTCTCTACACCAGATCTACACCCACTACTACAGCTCGGCTACGGTGCCAGACACCGAATTGCCGAGGAATCAGAGGTCGCTCCAATCGTAGCTCAGCGGGGTAACTTCACAGAATCCGAGGATGGGAGTTCAGCTCTGCAACATGAATTCGACTGCAGACTCGCCGACGGTGGATGATTGATGAGGCACGACTCAGCGGGATTGATCTCACCGGCACGGAGAAAAGTCGAAGGAGACGAGGATATTCGCAGAGAGGGACCGCATTGAGTGAGATGGAATCGCGGTCGACGATCGATTGAGTCGACGGCAGCGGGTGATACGAGGCAGGCAATGCATGGATTGGTGCAGCAGACAAGCCCACTATCCACCACCACGAGGATCGATCAAGTCAGCGACTCGGCCCTATCGAGGTCAAGGTCCCTCATCTGCACCTGTTCCTACTTCGGGCTTGCTTATGCCGTCTTACTGTTCTCCAGCCGGATAGCCTGTTACCCAGAACGTCTCACGTCGCCCATGAGTGCCTGTTTGCTCGAGCAATCTTGCTACAGCCAGTATCCCGCGAATCGATCAGCCAGTGCCCACTCGACCGCCAGGAGCCGCCAGTTGATTCATACATGATCTTCCGGTACCTCGGCCGGCATTCCGGCTTCGCAATTCCGTCAGGCGGAGAGGAGTGACCTGTGGGTTGTACGCAGCCTGTTGAGACAGGGTTATGGACATAGCGCACCGGTATATTGAGACAACTGTGCAAACACTGCTGCAGCCACTTGGCCCACTGAATCTCACATCTGAGGCTCCACAGGCTGTAGCCGGCAGCACTGAAGTTACTGGCACCGACTCTCACCGACTGCCGCAACCGCGAGTGCCGAGAGTCCGAGAGTCCGAGACCGCTGCGGTCTGCTGCGGTATATTGCCAAGCGAGCAGACTTCTTGCGGGGGATAGGGTCGACGTAGGGTCAGGTTTTTCCATCGGTATATCGGGGCAGAGGTGTCGGGGTACGTATGTACTTGCGGCTGCATGCGGTAGTCTCAGAGGTCAGCAGAGTGGGGGCAGCTGCGCAGCGGTATCCTGTGATCCTCTGATTGTACTGTATCCGTACACGGTCCCCGAAGCATACGGTGCTGTGTCCACCCTTGTCCACCCGACCCGCCTCGAAAGGGCAGTAGTAGTCAGTATGTATTGTATCGGTGGCAGCCTGGCTCGGCAGTAGCTGGCATTGGTAGCATGTCGATCCGGAGCATCAGGCTGATGTTCTCGACCAAGTTGGATGCCACTCAACGGTCAACCTATTCTACTCGTACTTCTCGCTTGCATGCTTCATGACCGATGGCAGCTGACATTCCGGGCGGCTGATCTGCACTACCTTCCTCGACGACCTCGACCAGCCTCGACCCCGTCCCCTTCCGAGCAGTTGCCGCCGGCGGTGAGTCACAAGAACGGTCTAAGAGGGATCTGCGAGGAACTGCCGTAGTCCTGCCGTGAGTGTACGAGAGGACGTCTTGACTCTTTTCCGGGAGTGACATGTAAAATCCTGACCTGGCGAGATCTGCACACCGTCATTGGCGTTGGACGTGCCGGATCATCGGATGCATGGCTCGTTAAACAGCGTTAAACGACCTCGGAAAGACAAGCCGGCGGTACGTGCTCAGCTTGACTGGAGGAGGCGTCAATGGTTCGGCAGATGGACCTCGCCTCCCCGGAGATCAGCCGGGAGAACAGAGCGGAACGTTGAGCTCCAATTCCCAGGGATCGACGACGCTCGCTTATCCCGTTCGCCAGAGCGGTAGAGGAGGGTAGAGGTCGGACAGACCGTGCTCGGTAGTGATCAATGGTAGCTTTAGTCAATGGTGGGCTATGCTGGGGCATGATGGGGCAGTATGCCGAGCAGGGTGGCAAGGGTAGCTTCGGGTTTTAGTAGGTAGAGTTTGGACTTGCTCGACCCTGCTCGACCCAGTCGAAGCGGTCCGGTGCTGAGTAACGCAGGGAAGTGCATCGGAGCCGACGTGCAGGGCGATGCTTCATTGGGACTGGGCAGGACTGGGCCTACAATCAGTGATGCATCGACTGCTTCATGCTCCTATTGTCCAGAGCCGGATATAGGACAGCATCATAGCTCAGTGAGAGAGCGAGGAGGATGGCAGAGGATGGACTTTCGTGGCACGGCGCGGTGTGTTTATTGCTCCCCGGGCATGCATGTACCGGGAGATCTGGCGGCCCGAGCCGGCGGAGAAAGGGTTTGAGGGTGGGATGGAGTGGAGGAGAGTGGAGGAGCTGGGAGGGGGCACGGAGGAGTGGCGTCTGATCCCCGCGGCAGGCTGTGGCTCTCCAGTCATCCCCTGCGCAGGTGAGCCGGAGCATGAGGGGGTTGTGACGGGGAAGAGGAGAGACATAGGATGTATCGGGTCAGAGGGATGAGCAAACCCATTAAGCAGTTGTCTCAAGCAGAAAAGAGCGAGAGAGCGTATGTAATTGAAGAGTGGGAAAAAAGGGCAAGGGGAGTGAATAGCCGGCGGCATTCCACCGAGCACAAAGGGAGAGCAACAGAGGTGGGTGGGTGTGAGGGGAGGGGAGAGTGCAGAGCGCAGCAGGGCTGAGAGACTCGGACAGCGTAGCCGCACGCCATGCATCTCTTCGAGCTTCGGTCCGACAGTTCTCCCTGTCCCGCATGCGACATCGAATACCTGTAATCCGCCGAGGGGGAGCAGAAGTGATGGTACCGTGATGTGATCTGATGCTTTGCCTTGCTGTTCCTCTTCTGCTCATGTTGCAGACCCGGTACGCTAGCCTTGGAGAGCAGTAGTGCGTGCTCCTGTTGAAGCAGTGTTTACCAGAGTTGTCATTAGTGAGTATCGTCACTCAAGCCACTACCGCATCGGCAACACTTGCCGAGATCCTTTCACCAAGCTCAAGGCTACCTGTCCCGCCGCACCCCCGGTGCCCGCTCACCACCTCCCACTGCTCAGTCGCCGCCGTGGTCGTGATCGCCATACGGACGACGGTGCTCATCACCCGAAAGGACCTATCGGAACTTGGCCTCACTTCCTCCTCTGATCACATCCCCTCCCTTCCGACGACGCCGGTCCTCGCGAATCATTCCCCTCGGCGACAGTGATCAGCGCTGATCACTCGATCAGGCAGGAAGCACAGCGTCAGGCGGCACTGCGTTCTTAGTCCGATCGACTCGTAGAAACACCTTTCACTCGAGGAGGGTGAGTGTGGTACAAGCCGGCTTGGACGGGCATCCCGCTCATCATCTCGAAACAGAAAAACTCAACCAATCCTCCTTCCTCCCTTTCAACCCGACTACCTCCTCCTACCGCCATATAGCGTGAGACTCAGCTTGCCGCATTGTCAGGCGGCAACTCACGCTACATCAGCTCGGAGTCGCTGGCGAAGAAGAACAAACGAAGGCCGGGAGTCGATCGTCTTCTCCCACCATAACCCCCAGCTCGACCCCTCTACTCGACAAATCACCCAGCAACCCTCCTTATCAAATGTCGAACACGATGCAGGATCAACCCTTCCAATACCCCTCACCGAAGACTCGCGATCCTGACGAACCGCATCGTCACTCACTCTCCACATCAGTACCCCAGGATCGAGTACCGCTTCAGAGTCAACCTATACCGCACCGACCCGAGTTGTCGAGATCAGAATCAACCCCGCAGTTCGCACACTCTCGTCCTATTCCCATACGAACGCACACTGCAACGCACAGACCCACCGCAGTCAGACCCAGCGTCGACTTTGCCAGCCAGCCCGGGTCGAGCAGGGGACAATCGAGGACGATGGATGATGACGAGAGGGAAGAGTTGACGACAAAGGGGAGAAAGAGGAAGAGGTTGGCGAAAGCATGCTCAGCCTGTCACGTAAGTCTTGGTCCATCCTTCATACCCGTCACGTCACCTGAGAGATCCCCCTCGTCGCCCATTGGGTCTCCCACACCATCCAACCAAGCCCCCTCGTTTGCCCCGCAATGACCTCCGCTAAATTTCTCTTCGCCCGTCGCTTTCTCTAAACACCGTCTTTCGCCCATTCACCTTTTGTCTTTCGCTTCATCACATCACGCATATCCATCCTCGCGCACTCTGAACGATCCATCTACACACTCAACATTCACCTCGTAGAAGAACAAAAGACGCTGCGACGGATTCGCACCTTGTTCCAACTGCGAATTCTCCTCTCGCCCTTGCCTCTATGTCAATGCCCAGGGTGAAATCATCCCACCTCCCCGGACGCGGGACAGCTCGTCATCTGCCCAGGTCCCCCGTGCGTCCAAAAGCGAGGGATCCAAGAACCCCGAACGAGGCAATAGCAACGGCAACAATGACTCGAACGACGGATCACCCTCTGGCGGGGGTGCTGGCGGCGAGCCAGATAGAAGAGGCAGCTTTGATCAGGAGCAGGAGCGCAGTAGAGGCTTTGCCGATCCGTTAGAAGCTGTTGATCGAGATCCTTCTCTGAGTCAAGACTTGATCCAAAGTGAGCAAATCCGGTCGTCCACGTTGTATCCATGCTGACTAGTCCTCGTCCAGTCTTCTTCGACAGGATGCMCCCCTACGGCTCGATGCTCCACCCGCCGACCTTTCATCAGCGTCATTACCTATCGACAGTATCACCCCTACTCCTCGATTCGATATACGCAATGTCTGCCCACTTATCCCTCCACCCCGCGCTCCTATCAACGCTGCCGCCCTCGTGTCCAGTCTGGGCTCGAGGCGAGGCATTCGCAGAACGGGCGAAAAACTCGGCTCAACGATTCATCGATATGAGACGAAGTGGATGGTCAGAGGAGGATCACGCTCAGCATCGCGGCACATGGGACGAGACAGAGTTTGTTCAAGCGCTATACCTCTTATCGGTCTACTTTGCCTCCATGCGTCAAGCTCCACTCGGCCTCTACTTTCTCGACATTGCCATCGACATTATCAAGCCGAAATCCTCGAGCTCGATATACAAGCCGGTCGCAAAAGCGGGCAGTATGGTCGAACACCTCACTCTGCTCGAATGCCGGAACAGGACGTTCTGGCTGTTGCTCGTACACGATCTCTGCGCCTCGGCCAACGGTAGAGCGAGGCGATTATCCGATCAAGACGTCTATCACGTTCCGCTGCCCGGAGACGAGTCCCACTGGGAGAGATACGGCGGAGGCAGCTCTGCGATCCAAGGCAGGTCAGAGGATAGGAGCCAGAGTGCTAGAGAGGTTGGAGACAAGAGGAGGGATGGACTGGCAGTTGGTTCTGGCAACTGGTCCGGTGATGAGGGTCAGATCGGCGAACTAGGCCATGTCATCAGGATTGTAAGTAGTCTTGCTTTCGACTGCGCCTGGATATTGACTTATACCGGCTCAGCTGTCAATCTTCAGCGACATCATGTGTGTTGCGAACAACAGCAGCGTTGGCACGGAAAGTAAAGGCAACCCTGCTCAACACGAGCAAGCTCTCAAGGTGAGTATTATGACCTCAAGACATTGGTCCACTTGCTAATTCATTCTACGAATAGTCCTGGGCTTTGTCTCTTCCCCGACACCTACGATTCGACGAAAACAACCTTGGTCTCTCTGTTGCCAAGCTCAACTCCCAAGTACACACCATCTCCCGCGCCGGCTGGCTCTTCTGCTACATGCACGCAGTGGCTGAATGTGGAATGTTCTACCTCCAAGCGGCGCTAGCAGGCGGCGGAAACTCGAGCACGAGCCATGCGAGCCAATTCACAGCTCAGAGACAAGGTCAAGCGGTGGACAATATCGCAGTGATACTGGATTCCATGGGTCAAAGGGGAAGAGAGTCGCCGTTGAGTGAGTCACACTTCAAATCAGATTGCTCTTGGATCCGGATGTCGCATCGTTAGCTGTCGTCCTTGGCAAGTCGAGCTAACCAAGTATTCTCTCGTAGTGCTCTTCCCTTTGCTGGTCGTCTCAAACTGGCATGATCACCTACGATCCGCGCCAGTACCACCAACGCCCCAACAGATGATGCTGGACGAGCGACTCGTCGTCTGGTGGCAGGAAGCTACCCGAGACTGGGGATTCGAACGACGATCCACCATGAATCACGGGCTATATCCCACTCCGGCGGCGCCTCCAACCACCAACTATGGACGATCGCTGAGCACATCGCCGCTTGTACCCACGCTGTCCGGCGGTGCACCTCGTAGCGCCCCAATGGGCCTGGGACTCTTTGGCACCTCTCCTCCTATGGCCAACACCCGAGCGCCAGAGAGTGCATTGTCAGTGGGCAGCAGTACCATCACGCTACCCACCCCGAAGACAGGTACGCTCATCGGACCGGGATCGGATCTCAACCATCGATACTCGACAGGTGGACTTCCACCTCCTCTATCGTTCAATCGACCTCGATCCAACACTACGAATAGCTTTGGCATGTCGATCCGTTCGCCATCCCCACCTCCGGCCCACTCGACCTCTTCCTCGGCGAGAAAGGACCGAATGTCGATTTCGGAGCAAGTCTCCTCCGGCATCGCCATCAGGCGACTACCTTCCCTATCTACCGAGAGGTCGGAGATCAAGCTGCCCAGTATCAACATCCCCAGCGGGCACCATACGCCTACGATACTGGAAAGCCCCTTTGGCGGGAGCAATGCGTCCATGGGCTCTCTGGGCTCTGTCGGCGGATTCAGCGGTATTGGAGGTCAGGATCGATGGCAGAGCATGTCTGCGCTGTTTAGCCAGAGTCTACCGAGCATCTCGCCCCGAGAGAGGTATTTGGAGAAGGAGCGTGATGAGTATTTCAAGCGCGAACGCCAGAGGGATCGACAGCGGGACCGCGACGCCGAGGACATCGACATGGACGGCACCGGCCAAGAAGGAACCAGGGCCTCTGGACCGAAAGACGGCTCGTGGGGTCGTGACGCCAAGCGAGATAAGAGGGAGGATGATCAAGGACAGGACTTAAGTCCGAGGTACAAGGCCTACCCCGACCAGGACAAGAGCTACTATCAGACTCATTCTCGGAACATGTCCACGCAACACCTGGTATCGCCAACTAGTCGAGCATGGGAGGAGGACGAGCCGAGGGAATATCACCCTCAACCTCGACGTTCGAGCCAAGCTCGACCCAACCAGGAGCCGCCGGCTCAGACCTCGGGCCAAAGTGCAAGTACGGGCCCGACGTCGATACACTCCTTCTGGGATCGATACAAGCGTGATCCGACCGGCGCTAGTGGACACGCTGGGGAGTCTGCTGGACCGGTGGGGATCGCGGCTTTGGTCAGTGCCGCCGAGGAAAAGTCGAGAGAGAGGGAATCGGTCAAAGTCCAAGTGGAGGCATAAGACCTTGAGTATCTGGCGAGGTGGATTGTGACGAGGGAAAGACGTCTGGCAGTGCCGACGTGCCTAGTATAGTTTACCGCTGTTCATAATGTGCTGTCGGCTCACGACTTGAGATGTAACGATCCAGATACACGAGACCGATTGATCACCTGTCTCTCAGCGCGAATGTACTACTCCAATACATCGGATCAGTGATGTCAGTATGATAGCCGTCGATTCGTCGATCTGCTCTAGATTCTAGGCCGCGGGTTCACGCGCCCAAGTGTCGAGAAGATAGTCCATGCGGCATTACTGATCACTAACCCAGACTCGTTACTCCACTCCGAATATCACGCTCAATCAAAGCGATGTACCCCATCCACCTCTCCTGACCTCATCGCGTCCACGCAGATCCCTCCCATCCTAATACGACGAGCCCAGCTTGACTAGTCGACAATCTGGACCTTGATAGCCCCCGAGGAGGGATCGGCAGCGACGTTGAAAGCCGATACGGCGTCGTTGAGCGCGAACCGATGTGTCACCAATGGCTTCAAGTCGATCAATCCCCCAGACACCAGTCTGATGGCTTTGGGGTACTATTCCATAGCGCGGATCAGCCCAGTTCTCCAAATTTATCTGGAATAGCTCGACGGGCGACTCACCTGGTTGCAGTATCGATATTGGAAAGAAAGGTCGATCTCATTCGCGGAGCAGTATCCAAAGGGGTACTGGAACCGGAATCAGTGAACAGCCGTGCAAGTGGGTTGGATATGGCTCACCTGCTGCTCATTCGGTCCGACACCAATGACGAACACCTTGCCTCCGAAGCACACCGACTAGAGCTGTGTCAGTGGTCTCTCACGTTGGGCCCGGGGGGTACAGAGAAGAAATTGGCCGTGAAGATGGGAGGCAGTCGACATAGACTTGAGATCTCATATTGAAAGCAGGACGTGGGATCCCGAAAGACCGCTCAGCACTCACGTAGATAGCGCCCTTGACCGAGCTTTCGAAACCGGTACACTCCAAAGCGACTCTTGGCTGCATGCCCATCGCCGACTTGATCTTCTCCGAGGCTTGTTCAGGCGAATCCCCTCTTGCCAACTGGACCGTCTTGACCGTTGGCACGAGCGTCTTTGCAAAGTCCAACCTGGAGCCTATTAGGTCGGTAATGGCAATAGGGGTACATCCGGCGGCGTGAGCTGCCACCAGCGAGATCAGACCTATGGGTCCGGCACCACTACCCCGCTGTCAGCAACTAGTTCGAAGCGTACGTAGGGGTGGACTCACCAGATGACGACGGGGTCTCCTAGTCTGATACCTGCTCTCTCCACCCCGGCCAACGCCACGGCAAGAGGCTCACACAGAGCTCCCTCCTCAAAGGAGACATTGTCGGGCAGCTTGTGTAGCCAAGAAGCGGGGTGGGCGTGGAACCGAGTCAGAGTGCCGTGATATGGTGGTGTGGAGAAGAATACGACTCTTGGGCCTATTCCTTCGTCAGACAACCCGGAGAGGTCGGGGGATCTGGCTGAACACTTACAAGCGTTGTATCGCCCCGTTCGGCAGGCGTCACAGTCGGCCTGGCCACAGGGTACTCCGGCCTCGATGGCAACTCTGTCTCCGACCTTTAAGTGAGATACACCTTCGCCAACTTCGATAATCTCGCCCGCCGACTCGTGTCCAGCACCATTCTCGTCGACCACAATCATGGTAGGACCAATGTGTCCGTGTTTCCAGAAGTGCACGTCGGAGCTGATGCAAGTCAGCGGTGTTTCTCCTCCGGCTTCCACGGGGATAGGCTGGCACGTCCGAGATTCCGTCTCAGCCTTCTCGAGCCTGTCTGGTGCTTCGACTTCCCACTCGGAAGTCGATCCGAAGACTCATTCATCCCAGCAAGCTCCAAAGAGTCATATGGAGACCGCCCGCTGCAGTCCCCTCTCCTACAATCGCTCCACTGTAGCTCTGTCACCCACGACTCACCCGCAGATACCAGTAGCCCTGACGTGGACCACACATTCGCCCTTGCCAGCCTTGGGGATTGGCTTGTTGATCATGTGCACCTCGTGCTTCTCATTATATGCACAGGACAAGTTCTTCGACTTGTCCTTGAGCGCCGGGTCGTCATCTTTTAGCACTTGGAATTCGGGATGGGCCAGGATCTTCTTGGGATCATAGGTCGTCTCGTACTGCGACTGGTTGGGGGGAAGGGGAACAGTGTCGACCAGAGTTGCCATTGTGACGACGGGGATGTAAGCGTGAGTTGAGTGATCTGAGGCTGTACCAGCTGCTCTATTGATCTGTCAGTGCTAAGAGGTACTTAACAGCAACACACTACATCCTGCCTTTTGTCCACCCATCCCACCTCCCGTTGCAGTCACGGCGACATTGTCAAAATAGGACGCTTGTTCGGTAGATCCCTCTGGCCGGTAATCGCTAGTCGGCCCTCTGAATCCCCCGTTCAACCGGGCCGTACGCTGTATATCCGGTGCGTTTGTGGCGTAACAAGGCCTGGCCGGTGCATCAACACTGCTCAGCTGCGAGCATGCGTTTACGAATACCATGGTGCATGGAGGTGAGCTCTGGTGAGCTGCTGGCGAGGAGATGCATAGCAAGTAGCAACAAGGAGCAACACATCTCGCTGATGGGAGCCCAGGAAGGCCACGTGGAAAGCCTGGGTTAAGCGGGCCCAGATACGTTTGATTCCGCTCACCTCAGCCTGACGTCACCTCCACCTCCTTTTTGCCACCCAGCCAACAGACAACTCGCCAGCGAAGCAACAACCTCGACTGAGACTACTGACTTTGATCTCTGACTTCGCTCTTCATCCTATATTGTAGCAGGAACACGACGAACTCATCTCGAAGACACCCGGAAGAGACCACTTATATCACCTGCATCGAAACCTACAACTCCGATATGGCGAACAAACAGATAGACGCCTCGAGCGGCGTTCCACCTCCCGTCAAAGGTTCTCAAGGCGATGCCCCACCTCCATGTAAGTCATCTTTCTTTGTCGCGCATCTCTCGCTCTGGTGTTCTGATCACTGACGGCAGACCTAGACTCCGGACCATCAGGCTCTTCCGCGCCGCCACCAGTCGCCCTTCCATATCCCGTAGGCGTGGACCTACAGCCCCAACCCGACCATAACGGATGGACGCCACCGCCCAATCTGTCCGTAGCGAAATCCCGAGCATTACGGCGGTTCTGGGTCGCATTCTTCTGGGCATGGGGGATCTGGATCCTCATCGGGCTGTTTATCGGTGGAGGAGTGAGCGATGTAAAGTCGAACCCGGTGGGCAGACACGGTCATTATGGGAAACATGGACAATGGCACGATGATGGATTTCCCGAACGACAACGGATGGGATGGCACAAGAAGGAGAGTCATGCGGGATCGCCAGAGGAGGCTGCTCGGGTGGAGATTGTGGAGGATATGGTAGTGGAAGTCCCAACGTGATTGATTTAAATCCGACCTTTCGAAATCGACTAGACCGTATAATGGCTCTTGGGTATACCCCCAACGCGACGACACTACCGCTCGAATGACCAATCTAGACTGCTCAAGCGCATCGAGTACAGTATTGGCGCCCACTTTGTATCCCTCTTGCATGTATCACCCTTCGCTCGCGCCTCGACCCAATAGCTGAAAGGATTGGATACCTGAGGATCGACGGTTGACCACTAAGGTATCGTGGAGTCGACGAAGAGAGCAATGCAGTCTCAGAATCTCGCGTCCCACTCACATCATAGCAGGACTACAGCTGACTGAGATACCTGCTCTCATTCACATTCCGGTCGAGGAGCATTTCGATGAATGTCAAGACTGACACAGCTGCAACGGCAAGAAGGGCGGCAAGCCGCTCAGCGAGCAGTCAACATATTCACGTGTCCAAACGGCAAAGCTCTTCGAAGCTAGAGGTCTATCTGGGGCATCTCCAAGTGTGGGCATGTCTTTGGTGGGGATGGGTCGGACTACTCCCGATAGGAGCGAACGGCTCACAAGCTGTTCTCTTCCATTGTGCTGTACGACAGCTATCGGACATGCACAACACAGCGGACTCCGATAGACCGTATCTGAGAGGTTCTGAGGATGTATTATCGGCCTGAAGCCTCGGTCCAGGCGGCGTGGGTCCTACAGTCCCTGAGCACTTGCTAGACCAGAGCGAACCACTGAAGACCACTGATAAGTGATAAGCCGACAAGTCGAGGGCTATGTCTCGCCGTGCCCTCGCCGACCAGCCCGTGTTGTTATCGCGATTTCAGCAGTACCCGGCGCTAGTGCCTGTGCCAGGGGCGTTCAACCTCGACTCCCACATCATCGATCGCGGTCAAGCAGTCGTACCTAGTCGTACAGGACATCCTTGCGGGTCATCTAGCCTTTCTACTAGCTCGTGGAACCTCCTTATCGGATTCCGAGCGCCCGATTTCCGATTGCACCCATGGCCTCGATCGTGCTGACGGAGCTGGATGTGGTATGCTCTGCCCTAACTCAGTGACAGCAGCGGCCTCTGGTCTCCCCTTTAGACAGGTGCAAGATTAAGATTGGGTTCATAGACCATGTGATGAGAACGGGTAAAACGCCGACTACGCTAATTGCTCGTCCAATTACCATTCAACCTCGCGGCATCTTTCGGTCCGAATCCAACTTCATCCTGGCTCTAGCTCGCTGGCTATCTCCACCTAGGTTCTATTTGCAGCGAGACTCTGCCGAGCTGTAGACGGTATAACATGCCCCGTCTCGCCATGCAGTCCCCGTCATCGACGCCTCCTCGTCCCGTCACTACGCCACGATGCTGTACTCGTACTCGCCCAATCAACTGGCCCTCGCCGCCGTACTTGGACTTGGCATCGGCTTCCAGACCGTCTCTGCCGACGACTATGGACTCTGGTGCGGCAAGTACTATCAGATAGGAGCACCTTACCCCAGTCAACCCCCAGCAGGGGCGTTTCCGTACCCAGACACCTCGTCCGTGCCGTTGTTGGACTTTCGATGTGTGTCCGCTAGCAACTTGTACATCGAGGGGGACGAGGCGAATGACACTCCGTCACTCATCATCGACACCAATATCACCTCTGATGCCGGACAGCCATGTGAGTGGAGGTGCAAAACAGTAGGGTGTTTAGATGCTGATGTCTCTCCTAGACTACGGGAATGATTGGACGCAAGAGCTCGCTATCGAGGTGTACACCGATAAAGGGATGTTGTCCTCTGGCAACGTCAAGGTCAACCAGCTCGGACAAGAACTACCGTTCAGCCTGGCCAACTATACCACCAGCTCTACCCCAATCGACATCACATGCAAGGCCACCGTAGGCAACATGACTTACTGGTCCAATTCGACTATCAACTACCTCCCTCAGAACCCTTACGGCGGTAGTGTGGTCAAAATCGATAGGAGGACAGGCGGTCTACTGGTCAAGAATGCCTCGGCGACTTCATACGAGTCTTTCATCCCGTTCGGGTTCTACGATGTGAGTTGGCATATTCGCTTGCTACGCACTAGCTGATCAAATATACTACTCAGCTGTACAACACTTCTGCAACGACCAACGTAAGCCAGAGATCTCATACCACACACCTCATGCTGACCCTCTTCAGAACTACAACGACACTGTGAACCGGCTATACCAAGCCAAAGAGCTAGGCTTCAACATTGCCCATCCCGTCGAGCCAGCTGGTGCACCCTCCCCATACCCCGATTGGGAGAGTTTCATGGAGTACTTGGATATTGCCGAGAGTCTGGGATTATGGGTCCACTACAGCATGACATCCAGTACGTATCAATCAATCCCTCCCTTTTCAACTGACTGACTCCATACTCTCCTTAGCGTACACCAACCTCACCCTTGTTCAACAACAGGTCGAAGCTCTCCGAAACCGAACCAACCTTCTGGGTTGGTACGTCGCCGACGAGCCTGATGGCAAGGAGGCCGCCGCCAACGCTACAGGCCAAGCATGCTCCAAGATCAATCAGGTAGATGGCTACCATCCAACTTCGCTGGCGCTCAACTGCGAAAACTACTACTTTGCCGATTACACCGCCGGTGCCGATATCGTCATGGTGGACCCATACCCAATCGCCCTCAACGGCGGCTGGAGCAAGCGATATGGAAACGCCGTCGACGAGAACTTTGGCTGTGCGGGATGTGACAACTGCCGGGGAACATTCTACGACATTCGAGACCGAGTCAAATCCGCAAAGGACAGGTTGAGGCTCACTGGAAGGGGAAGAACGAGCCCAGTCTGGATCGTGCCTCAGCTCTTCACCGGTAAGTCCAACTCCCCAGCGTTCTATGTTCGAGCTGACCCGAGATTTAGACAACGGCGACGAGTTTTGGTGGAGGGTTCCCACTGGAGACGAAGGCGCATGCAACGTCATGCTGGGTGTTAATCATGGTATCATGGGGTCTTGCGCCTGGAACTCTGCTGGTACCACTCCAGACCTACTCAACGTGAGTCCCCTCTATCAGGTACTCATTGGACCGCACACGCTGATATCATCTCAGAACGCCTCGTTTGTCGCAAAGCAGATTTACCAGCAAAAGCCTTTCCTCCTCGAATCGTCCTATACCCGAACCGAGGTCTGTACCGATCAGCCCAACTGCGGAGAAAACAACATCGACGTTGCGGCCTGGACCCGAACTGGATCGGATGGATCGCAGGAGACTCTGGTGTTCGCCGTTAATCAGCAGTATAGCCCTGTTACTTTCACTCTGCCTTCGATCAATGGGACCATCAAGGAGGTGCTCTTTGGCAATGTGACAGGGGTAAACAATACTGCACAGTTCATCATGCCTCGTACGAGTATTGCCGGTGTAGTGATCCAACAGTAGAGAAGAAAAGCCAAGAGGCATTTATAATATGATAGTCGAACATTGTAGGACGATGCAGAAGAATAAGAAGCTTTTGACAGTAGTTCATTGCCACGGCGAGATCAACGCCGGAAGCACAGACTCGTAGAAACAACAGAGGGCTCATTCCCCGTGTCAGGCCGACATGCCACCGTTCCACTACTTCTGGCTTTATGAGTATCGAAGGCGTCAGTCATGTTGAGTCTGACAGTAGAAGCAGGCCGCAGGCCAAGTTCAAAGCATCGTCATCTTCGATCAATGGAGGTATGCATGTTGTCCTTTGTGATATGCCCTACGTCTGGTCTATAGCTCGTCCCGGATCGAAGTACGACTGTCCTGCTTGCTGTCCCGGTACACCACCTCAAAGACCCACGCCGGTCCAAAGTCCTCCGCACTCAGCACCGACCCCACTTCAACATGCAGCGATCCGTCCTTCCAGCTCCAGGCCAAGTCGTAATCCCTAAAGCTGCCAATCAATCGTAGTGTGTCTCCTGGTAGGATCGGCAATGGCGCCGCGAGGACAAAGTTGTTTTTGGGTTGTTTCAGTGAGATGATGTAGAAAGCGTCCCGAGTTCGAGTGAACCGGATGTCCAGATCGTCCGTGATCAACTCTGGCAATATGAAGAAGGGTACCTGAAGGGATTCAGCATTTCTGTTTGACACAAAGCTGAAGCTGCGGGACTCACGGTGCCGTAGATAGCCCGACCGTTGGTTTTGAGCCATTTGCCAGCTTCCAAAAGAGGTTTGGTCATGACCTCGGGGATCTCGCCTGTCCCCGTGGGACCGATGTTGAGCAGGAAGTTACCACCCTTGGCCGTCTGAGGTATGATCAGTATGAAGTCGACTCATGGTGATCGACTCACTATATCGACGAGCGTGTGGATGATATCCGTGGCTGTTCGGTAGTCCTCTGCAGGAGTCATGGCGTTGTACCCGAAGCCTAGGTATCTTCAGCTACTACCGCCCACAAACTTGAATATGGTGTGCTCACTATGTGGGTCGATTCCGGCACAAGTCTCCCATTTCCTCGACTGAGCAGAGGAGAACTTGGTCATCTCGGGTGAGTCAAAGTCGCCTCCGATCCCACATCCTATGCCATCGTGTAAGCTAAATACACCCAGCTTTCAGTGCTCTGTACTTACGGTTGTCAATAGCCACTTGACGGTCCTGCCTAGCCGTCTCGGCGAACCATTCACTGGCAAAGGCAGACGAGTGGTTTGCCAAACCAATCTGAATGAGACAGCGTTAGGAAGCTCAGAGATGAGAAGGAGGATAACTCACATCACACCACATGAGATCCGTGCCGTACTCCTTGGCGAGGATGCGCATTTGAGCAAGTTGGATATCCTCGATATAGTCCTCGACTGGGACGAGTCCTGTGTATGGCTCGGATTCCGATGGCCGGTATGGATTCTTTGCCAATCCACCAGGCTGTTGGTGGGTCAGCGCTGCCATAGTGACCACGGGGTGTACCTACGAAGGTGACCTTTCCGTGAGGTTCATACGTCGGGTTGAACCACTCGGGCATACTGACAAAGTCAGTACGGGTCTTCGGCAGTAATCAAAGCTACGGTGCATACCTGAAGTACGTTCCCTTCTTGATATCTCTGCCCTCGGCGGCCTCCATCAGCTCCTTGACAAAGTCTCGCTTGGGACCGAGTTTGACGCTGCTCCTATCGCTGCTGCTGCCAGTGTCGAAGAGAGCAAATCCATCGTGGTGCTTGGTCGTGAGGACAAAGTACTTGGCGCCAGCACCTTCGAACACGTCGATCCATTCTTTGGCATCAAAGTCGGCTCCGGTGAACATGGGGATGAAGTCGTCATAGACAAAGTCGGCACCGTAGGTCTCCAGGTGGTGTTTGTATGCTGGGACGATAGTTTAGCGGAACTCACCTCGAAGGTGAAGACTGTACTCACTGCCACCTTCTGTACCCTCGTTGTGGAGCCACCAGTTGTACCATTCGGCATACTTGTTCTCATCGGTCCAAGCTGGTACGGAGAAGAGACCCCAGTGGATGAAGATCTGGAAGACATCAACGCCGGACTCATGTTGAAGAGTGACCTGAACGACTCACTCCAAACTTTGCATCAGAGAACCAAGATGGAGTCGAGTGCTGTTCCAGATCATCCACCGCCTCTGTCCACTTGGTCCAGTCGACGACTACATCCGAGCCCTCGACGGCAATAGCTTCAGCAGACCAGGTATGACTCTCTGATGAGAGTTTGATCTCGGCTTTGGCGAAAGAGGGATTCGTGCCTGATGGGATCACCAACACCTCGACTGTCATCTTGTCTCCAGGCATCAATCTCGCCAATCGCCCAGATCGAATCGTCTTGATATCCGACCCATGGAGCGATACCGAGATCGGATGTGAAGCCCAGGAGGACGAGTCTGCATGTCGAGTCGGTGAGAATGGGTTGTTTATCGTGACTTCAACCACTTGTCCCCTCTGACCGTCGACCGTGTCCCATCTCCTGGTAGAGTGTACGTTGCTGACTTTGACCTTGGCTTCTAGGGATCTATCTCCAGCTGCGATCTCGCTGGGGATATAGGAGGCGGCAAAGACATGTAGGCAGTTTCGCTCGTTGGGAGGGGGTAATTGGAAGGAAACCATCTTTCGACCTTTCGACTCGATCGCCGTTGGTAGTTCGACATGGAAGAGGTGCGTCGCATTCCAGTTCTTGCTGCCGTCGGCTTCGAAATGGAATGGGGTTCGTATTGGACCTTTGTTCACCCAGTGTATACCCCACCTACAATCAGCTCGTTCGTGCAACCGTGACTCACCAGTTCTTCGCATCCAGGATCACCTGTCCTTCACTTCCGTCCTCGTACTTCAACTTGATGGTCTCTTTGGTTTCACCAAGGAGGAAGCCTAGAAGGTGTCAGGACGTCAAATCCGTCCCAATCATATGCGACTCACCTCCGGGCGCCTCCCCGACCGCAACAAAGTGCAGCGAAGCGACTTCCGTAGCGGCTGGAAGCTCAACTGATTGACTATCCGCTCTCACATTGTCCCATTTCGATCCAGCCCAGTCGGGGAAGGAGAACTAAAGCCCATTAGCTTGATGCACGTCAACTGTAACCACATGATAGATGAGACTCACTTCCACACCCTCGTTGACCCACTGAGCGGTCGGGAGGTACTCGATCGGATAGGTCGCTCCACCGACCATACCCGTACCGTCATTCTCGCCATTGCTGCTCGTCGCCTTGTTGTTCAGCACAGACGACAAGTCGATCGACACGCTATCTGCCGCCAGAGACAGAGGCAGGAGTAGCCCTACTGATAGCAAAGTGACCAGCATTGGGAAAAGCGGCGAGCTGACTTGCGAGTAAATCCGACACGTCTCCCCTATAACATTGGTGGACGTCCTAGCTGGTCGTAATCTGGTCGACCTGTTGAACTGCCTGTCTCTATCGGTGAACGACAATGCTCGGTCCGCTCGAATCGCGAGGGAGCGATTGGAGCGAAATGGAGCGCCGTGTACTCCGCATTTACGTTAATGACCTCGGTAAAGTCGCCGTGGACCACAGAGGCGCACGGACAGAGGACGAGTTGGAACCGGTCGGGTTTTTTGCGGTGCCCAACACTTTCGACCCTTGACTCTGAATATATATAGGCTCTTTCCCCCCTCTGTCGATAACAACCCACCTCGGACGACCAAGAGTCAGAGATAAGGGATTGATACTTAAGCTCTCCTCACCTCGACCCTCTCATCAACCTCAACAGTAACACCAACTCGGTTCCCCATAGCACAGTCACTCAAGATGGTGAGTTGGACATTCCACCCCGGCTAAACTCGTACTGACTCTGCGCTAGGATGCCAAATCGGAGGAGAAACACGAAGTCGATGTCGAGCTTCAGCCGATTGAGGAAGGCCCTTCGGGCAACTGGTTCTGGCGATTCTACGTGAGCACCTTGCTAGATTATCTTGACCCGACTGACACTCGCGCAGACCAAGGCCTGGACCCAGATTCTCCTGACCAGTCTTATCGCCTTCTGTCTGCCGGGCATGTAGTGAGTTATGTTCCAAGAACCATTGAATCCAGGAGACGAACTTGGCCAATCTCACTCGTTGTACCTCGAGGCCAATCTGCTGAAACTTTGACAGTAATGCCATGTCCGGAATGGGAGGTGGTGGAAACATTGACCGTGAGTCGGCTTATCTGTGCAACAATGATGTACTGACAGAACCTCGTAGCCCACATCTCTGCTCAGTCATCTGTCGCATTGACCGCGACTGGAGCTGCTTCGTACCTCATCGTCTGTGTACCAGTCTTTGAGATCATCGGTGTGAGAGCTATGGGTCTTGGTGGTGAGTCTCGAGCGACAGCTAGAGTGTGACTGGTCTGACGATTCCTCGTAGGCTGGACATACGCTCTGTACTCTGGCTCTCTGCTCAACTATGCCAACAGCGGCGAGGGCGCCTTTGTCGTTGCCTCTGGTGCTCTGCTTGGTCTTGGAAGTGCCTTCTTCTGGCTCGTACAGGGTGCAGTCATGATCTCATAGTGAGTGTATCTCTCCTACAGACTCCAGGCTGGTCTGACCCGCTGCAGCCCTCTCCCTCACCAGAAGGGTAGAGCTATCGCGGCATTCTGGATCATCTTCAACTTGGGTGGTATGATCGGAGCATTCATCGCTTTCGGCCAAAACTACGGCAAGACCACCTCTGGCACTATCGACAACTCGACCTACTGGGGTGAGTTCTCAAAGCCATCATAGCTTTCGACGTACTGATCAGCTGCAGCCTTCATCGCCATCATGCTCGTCGGATCCGTCCTATCCTGGTGCCTCGTCTCCCCATGGAAGGTCTACCGAAGCGACGGCTCTCGAGCCGGTCACAACCCGAAGCTCAATGCCATCGCTCGAGAGGAGACCATCGGCCAGAAGTTCTACCGAGTCGCCAAGCGAGAAGTCCTTTCCGTCCTCGCCCTCAGACACGAGAAGCGGTGAGTACGTTCTCAAGCAAGTGGTAACCCAGACTGACTCTTGGTCATCAGGGTCATCTTCCTCATCCCCATGTTCTTCAGCGCCAACTGGTTCTACTCGTACCAGCAGAACATTGTCAACGGTACCTCGTTCGACTTGGACGGCAGGACTCTGTGAGTCATGTCATCGCTCCATAGGGCTACACTAACCGCTTGGCTGTAGCAACTCTGCTCTCTACTGGGGCGCTCAGATGTTCGGTGGTTTCATCATCGGATTCGTCTGCGACATGCCATGGCTCAGCCGACCTATGCGGGCTAAACTCGCTTGGCTACTCCTCTTCCTCGTCGGCAACGGTGTCATGGGTGGTGGTCTAGCCTTCGAGAACCTAAGAGAGGCCAACCCCAAGAACTGGATCGACTTCCACTCGAGCGCTTATGCCGGACCTGTAAGTCGGACCATCTTGGATCTGGACGTCGATGCTGACTTCAATAGGCCATCCTCTACTTCTTCTACGGCATGCTGGACGCCCTGTGGCAAGGAGTGAGTACCGGTACCGCAACCAGAAGCTGATCGAGCAGATGTCGTACTGGATGCTCGGCGCTATGTGCTCAACACCCGAATTGGCCGGCAAACTCGTCGCTGTGTACAAAGGTGAGCCGTTTCTACTGTCATTGCCGTGTAAAGCTGAGGTCCGCCCAGTTACGCAGTCAGTAGGCGCTGCGATTGCTTATCAGTTGACCACCGACAATCTATCTGGAAGGAAGCAGTACATCAGCAATTGGGCACTCATTGCCGGCAGTTTGGTCGTTGCGCGTGAGTAGCGCGTTTTGCCGACCGAAATGAGCCCCAACTGACCCGCGTAGTCCCTGCCGTCTTCATGATCTCGGAGCCCAGTGAGGAGGAAGCTCGGGGCGGCATGACCGACGGAGAGAAGACCGACATGGTTCCCGAAGACTTCAAGAAGGTCGAGGGGGAGCGGTAAGTCTCCGGCATGCCATCGGCTTCAAGGTCATGGTCATTCGTCATCGGGGCAAGTTCTGCTTGGCTCGAAGCATGATCGGCGGCGGTGGCAGATGATCAAACTAGTGTACAATTGTATCGCGTAACGGGGTCGTCGTCGTATGCAGTCTTGGTCGGTTTGCGAGGTCGGCCGGAATGGCCGGAGTCTTGCCGATTCGGCACGCGAGTCATGACAATCCGCGTGGATCCTGAGATCGATCCTCTGGAACCATTCAACACGGCTCCAGCCGCTCACCAGCTAAACCCCCCAACGGCCCCGAGTATGTTCATCGTCTATTTGCATCCGGGAGCATCGCCAAAGGGAGCGGGAGACGCAGGGAGACATGGCACCTCGTCGGAGATGATGAGGCCTAGCCCAAATCGAGTGCTTCGGCGACCAGCGGTGACGACGTGAGGAGTCGTATGCATGCCGAAGAGTCTGTACAGATCGAGTTTTCCGCTAAGTACTCTAAGCCGGCTGCAGCCCCCGGTCAAGCATGGTCGAGCATGGTCGAGCTCATTGACGTTTGCCTCTGTATGCCCAGAGACAGTCACGGCGACGATGTGCCGTCAGAGAGCAGACGATGTCTCACTTGGCGAAAAACCAAATACTAGTGTCCGAATTACGAAGCCTTGATTTGGAATGCTCAGGCGGCGCCCCCAGATCTGGAGACAAGTCGAACGCCAGAAGACGCCAGCTGTCGCCGAGATGTCGGACTCCCTCTGACTGCCTTGCCATCCCTCCTCACGTGGAACAGCTGTATAGGACATACGTATATCTCGTAAGTGTGCCTCACCGTACCGAGGTTGGACCGTTTCCAGTCCAACAACGATCGCAGTAGTCCATAAACGGCTACTCGAGACACCGGGGCCAATCCCGCAATACCTCACTTACGAGAGGGGACCTTCCCCGGCGGGATATGGAGTTCCATACCGGGGGTCCAGCTAGGAACGGCCGCGATCATCTGATGTTCGAGAAGGGTCAACTCGAGAGCAAGACGGCAAGTGCAGATCGCCGAGGATGGACCGTCTGGACCACGAGCATGACCTCAAGCTCCTGCCGTACGCGACCCCCCATGGGGCCAGTGCTAGACTGAGCGTAGCCGCGAGACAGTGCCCAGACATGGATCGCCTGACGCAACGATATATAACCTCGAGCTGATCATCCTCTCTTGTCCTCATCAACCTCCTCGAGAACATCCCTCGACAAGCACTCACTCAAGATGTCTACCCACCTCGAAGACCGATACGACGAGAAGAAGGACGATGTCCTCCCAGCCGAGCACCTCGAGTACGGCAAGACCGCAGCCCACGGCGGTATCATCAGCGACAACTTTGGCGAGTACATCAACGATGCCGCTCGAGCCACCGAGCAGCAAAAGGGCCAATCGGTTCGAGACGCCTTCAGGATGTACCCCAAGGGTGTCATGTTCAGTCTGATCTTCAGTACCGCCATCATCATGGAGGTGAGTAGCACGAGCGCAACCGCCCAGACTGCCACTGACTCGCTGTACAGGGATACGACACACTTCTCCTTGGTCAATTCTACGCCCAGCCCGCTTTCACCAAGCGATTCGGTTTCTACGACCCCGGCAGTGACTCGTACCAGATCCCAACCAAGTGGCAGACTGGTCTAGGAGCTGGTGGACAAGTCGGTCAAATTCTCGGTCTCCAAATTACCGGTTGGGCCTCCGACAGATTCGGTTACCGATACACCATGCTTCTCGCTCTTGTGGCAATTATCTGCTTCCTCTTCCTCCAATGTAAGTCAATGATCTCGTGTCCCTGATGCATACTGACCATCTCCTAGTCTTCGCTACCGGCCTCCCCATGCTCCTCGCCTCGGTCATCCTCCTCGGTTTCCCATTCGGCACTTTCCAGACAATGACCGTCGCCTACGCTTCCGAACTCATGCCAGTCGCTCTCCGACCATTCCTGACCACCGTGAGTCACTTTCTGAGGCTGTAGCTAACGTGCAGTACGTCAACCTCTGTTGGGTTATTGGACAAGTCATCGGTAGTGGTGTTCTCCGAGGCTTCATTGGCGATTCATCCGAGTGGGCTTACAAGATCCCCTTCGCCGTCCAGTGGGCTTGGCCAATTCCCATCATTATCGGCATCATCTTCTCGCCAGAGTCCCCATGGTACTTGGTCCGAAAGAACAAGCTCGAGGAGGCCGAGGCTGTCATGATGAAGATCACCAGCCGAGCTCACTACGGTCACGAGGACGCCAAGAAGGCCGTCGCCATGATGGTCCACACCAACGAGATCGAGAAGGAGGTTCACGCCGGTATCTCCTTCCGAGACTGCTTCCGAGGTATCAACTTCCGACGAACCGAGATCGCCTGTATCGTTTGGCTCATCCAGACCACTTGCGGTTCGCCACTTATGGGTCAGGCGACTTACTTCTTGGTCCAGGCCGGTCTTACGCCAACCACCGCTTCCACCCTCAACTTGTGCCTCTACATTGTCGGTGCTGGTGGTACAATCCTCTCTTGGCCATTGATGAAGGTTGTCGGTCGACGAACGCTCTACCTCTGGGGTCAAGCCGCTCTCTGCGCCATCATGCTCATCACTGGTGTTCTCGGCTCGACTGGTATGAACGAAGGCAAATCCTACGCCATCGGTGCTCTCCTCATCATCTTCACCGGTCTCTACGACTTGACCGTCGGCCCCGTCTGCTACTGCCTCGTCGCTGAGATCGGTTCGACTCGACTCCGAGCCAAGACTGTCGTCCTCGCCCGAAACTTGTACAACTTGGGTGGTGTCGTTGTCAACGTCCTCAACCCTCAGATGCTCAACCCTACTGCTTGGAACTTGGGTGCCCGAGCTGCCTATCTTTGGGCTGCTACTGGTCTCTGCGGTTTGATTTGTGAGTAACATGTCCTCAGCATTTCTGTGTCAGGCGCTGACATCTCTGTAGGGACCTACTTCAGACTCCCCGAGCCAAAGGGCCGAACTTTCGGAGAGCTCGACATCCTGTTCGAGGACCGAGTGCCCGCCAGGAAGTTCGCCACCACCCAGGTCGACGAGTTCAAGGCTGCTGAGCGAAACGCCCAGGCAGAGGTTCTCGGCGCCGGAATGGTCCACTAGGCTCAGTGATCAGTTTGACTCGAGAGGGAGAGTACTAGGCTTCTCAGTTGATATAGTTCTCGGATGGTTTGTAGTGGATGCAGTGATTGTTATTCCTACTCCTCCTAGCTTCTCGACCTGATCGATCTCCACAATGACTTGAAGAGCCTCATGGTCCCCCACACAGTGACCCGCAGAGCATTGCCGAGATCTGCGATCGCAGCTTTTAGCGCCTACCCTGGTTACGTTAAGGTTGGGACCAGCTGATCACTGTCGGTCGAGCCGGCAACATGGTTTACCGCGGGCGCCGGTCGAGTGGGGAAGTTCAAGTCACGGCGACTAGGGGCAAGTCTTAAGTGCAGCTCGAGTGGTCAGATCACCAAGTATGCATTGACACCATCCTCTGTTGGTCGAGTCATGATGGTCCACCTGCACAACACCTATCCCGTTCCGCAATTGTCGGCAGGACAGCGCGAGGTCGTCGTCGCGATCTGCGATGCCATGTTCCAAGGCCACACTGGCGAGGAGGCTGCTGCTATCAAGGCGAGACTCCCCAAGGACTCTGTGGAATGGCAAAAGACCAGTGGTGAGTGTCCCTGCGTTGTCTGTGGAAGGCTGAAGCTGAAAGTACTTGACAGTCGATGACTTTGTCGGCAGATCGTTCTCCGAGTTGCCGGGCGCGATCGACACTGTCATCTCTAGTATGGGCGGGGCTCTATCGCAGACTGTCCTCAACGAGCTATTACTGGCTCTGAGTCTGCTGTCTACCACTGCTGGGACATTCATCTTCACTGGAGGTTGCACACGACCGTTCCCCCAACTTCCCCTCAAGGAGAGGGAAGCGATCTTGCAATCTTGGAGTACTAGTAAGATTGCACCTCGGAGAAAGGTCGTTCGAGCATTTGCATGTGAGTCTGTCACTGTGATTCCATAGCTCATCTATGATAGCTTTCGGACTACTAGTCGCCTATGCCGAGAGTGGATGCACACTCGATGCTATCGGATACCCCTCTCCCGATCGACGAGTTCTGGCAAAACCGCTCAAAGCCCCCGACTTCATCTACACCTTTGTCAAACCCACAGCAGACTCTATCGCGTCTCTTCCCTTGCTCAGCACCGAAGTCCTTGTCATCGGATCTGGATCGGGAGGAGGAGTTGCAGCTTCGAGGCTTGCTCCTCAGCATCGAACCCTGATCGTCGAGAAGGGGGTCTACGCGCCAACGGGGGAGAAACTCCGAGGTCAGCTGGAGGCGTTCAACGAGTTGTATCAGAATGGAGGTTTCATCGGGAGTGAATCAGGAACCATGTCCGTACTGGCGGCTAGTGTCTTTGGAGGAGGATCAGCCATCAATTGGAGTGCTAGTTTCAAGACACAACACTATGTGAGGGAGGAATGGGCGAAGGAGAAGGGTTTGAGCTGGTTCCTCTCCGACGGCTACACCCAGGCTTTAGATCATGTGAGTCATCTCCTTGGTTTAGCACTGACACACCAGGTCTGCCGACGAATGGGAGTTGCTTCCAAACACATCAAGCATAGCGTAGCGAATCAAAAATTGCTCGATGGAAGCGTCAAGTTGGGATTCCACGCGGATGCCATTCCTGTGAGTATGACCGATGCGTCGAAGGAAGTGAGCGCAATGCTGATTCGTTTAGCAAAACACCAATGGCCAAGATCACGCGTGTGGCTTCTGCTCCTTCGGATGTGAGTAGACTCAATCGACATCGCTGACGATAGGTCCGTATGGCGAAAAGCAGGGGACTGTCGAGACTTTCATGGTAGACGCTGCGAAGAGTGGAGCCGAGTTTGTGGTTGGAGCTCAAGTTGAGCGTCTTCTCTTCTGGTATCCGAACAAGCCGGTACCTCAGATCACCGCCGACAATCTGGGCCAGTTCACCCATAGCGCTCAACGCAAGCGGTGTATCGGAGCACTACTCACTATGAAGGATGGGTCGAAAGCCGTCGCTTTGGGTAGTAAAGCAGTCGTGCTGAGCGGTGGCAGTATCAATTCTCCGGCTGTTCTTCTTCGCAGTGGCTTGAAGAATCCTAGGATCGGCAAAAACCTCCATCTTCACCCTTGTACCTACGTCACGGCGTACTTTGACGAGCAGATCAACGCTTGGGATGGACCCATCATGACAGCTGTGAGTAGTAATGAGTATCTTCAGCTGACGTTAGGTCTCGAATGTATGTGAGAACCGGGACGGATCACATCACGGAGCCAAGCTCGAGGTCTGCATGTCCTTCCCTGGTGGTGTGGCTAGTGGTCAAGAACAATGGCGGTCCAGTGCGGACCACAAGGCCAGGATGCTCGAGTACAACCACAGCTTGACTCTTATCACACTCACACGAGACCGAGACTCTGGATCCGTCATCATCGATGCGAATGGTCAACCACGAGTTCAATACGACGTCTCGGCTTACGATGCTGCTTCGGTGTTGCGATGTGTCATTGCCGGTGCAGAGACAATGTTGGCTGCTGGAGCGAGGCGTGTTTCCACTACTCAAGCCGGTGTGCCGAGCTACGAGGCTGCTCCTGGTCACCAAGGTCTGGTCGATCCGAGGTGGATAGAATGGGTGAAGACGGTCCAAGCTGCTGGTGTTCAGCCGGGGTGGACGGCGTATGCTAGTGCACATCAGATGGGAACGTGAGTGAAAGTGGTGTGTGTAGGTGCTGATATGATGCAGTTGTGCGATGGGCACTTCACCTAACAATAGCGTTATCGATCCTCGAGGCGCAGTTTGGGGCACAAATGGCTTGTACATTGCCGATGCAGTGAGTCTTTCTCCATGAACTTAGCTGATGATCCAAAGTCTGTCTTCCCCTCGGCTTCAGGTGTCAACCCTATGGTGACGACGATGGCTTGTGCGTACAGTATAGCCGGGTTTGTCAACGAGGATCTGGCTGCGGCAGAGGGAGAGACGATGATGGCGAGGTTGTAAGCTGTTCAAGGAAATCGCGACGTTTGTATCTGTGATAGTGTCTGGTCCCGATGATGATTGTATGTTGTTCCATGAGTATGTAGTGATGGCTGATGCTCGCGGATGCTAGCAACAGCTACATCCACCTCGAACTCAGCAGAGCAGAGTAGAAGACGCTCGCACGCTCTGGGGCTGGCCGAGTCACGTGGATACCACGTGGGATGAGGTCATTTCCTTTAAACGGGAACCACGTATCTGCTGGCATCCTAGGGTATCCTGGCAGGACAATACACTCCCAGGTCGACGATCATAAAAGAGAACGCCATCAGCCAACTCTCCATCTCTTTCCATCGCTCTTCCTCCCTCCTTCTCTCTCTCTCTCACCCACACACCGCCATGTCCGACAACTCGCTTTCCCCGTTCGGGATCGCAAGGTCGACAATCAAAGACAAACCCTTGTCTGAAGATGAGCTTCGAAAGACAGACGCTTACATGCGAGCCTCGCTCTATCTCTGCTTGGGAATGCTGTACCTCCGAGAGAACCCGCTGCTCAAGGAACCCCTCACGCTCGAGCACATCAAGCCCAGGCTGTTGGGTCATTGGGGTTCCGACTCTGGACAAGTGTTCGCCTATGTCCACTTCAACCGGATGATCAAGAAGTACGACGTCGACGGGTTGTTCGTCTCTGGACCAGGTATGTGAACACGTGCATTCCCACGCTGACATCTAGGCCACGGTGCACCTGCTGTACTCTCCCAGTCCTTCCTCGAGGGTGTCTACTCCGAGGTCTACCCCAGCATCCCCCAGACCGTCGACGGTATGAGACAGTTCTTCCGACAGTTCTCTTTCCCAGGCGGAATCGGCTCTCACGCAACCCCCGAGACGCCCGGATCCCTTCACGAGGGTGGTGAGCTGGGATACTCCCTCTCCCATGCCTTTGGTACCGTCTTCGACCATCCCGACCTCATCACTCTCACCGTTGTTGGTGATGGTGAGAGTGAGACTGGACCTCTGGCTACTAGTTGGCATGGAAACAAGTTCTTGAATCCGATCACCGATGGAGCAGTCCTCCCTGTCTTGCATCTCAACGGGTGAGTCCAACATCAAAGTCGGTGATCAATCCTGACCCTATATTAGGTACAAGATCAACAATCCCACTGTCCTCGCTCGAGTCTCCCACGAAGAGCTCGAAGCCCTATTTGTCGGATACGGTTGGACTCCTTACTTCGTCGAGGGCTCGGACCTCGACTCGATGCACCAAGCCATGGCCGGTACCATCGAAAAGTGTATCAACGACATCCGAGGATACCAGAAGAAGGCTCGAGAGGAGAAGAAAGCCTTCCGACCTAGATGGCCGATGATTGTCCTGCGATCGCCAAAGGGTTGGACTGCGCCACGAGACGTTGATGGTCATCACCTCGAAGGATTCTGGAGAGCACATCAGATTCCCCTACCCAAAGTCGCTTCCAACAAGGATCATCTCGCTCTATTGGAGTCATGGATGCGATCATACAAACCCGAGGAGCTCTTTGGCGACGACGGCAAGTTGATCGAGGACCTACGATCGCTCATCCCTACTGGCGATCGTCGACTATCCGCCCAGCCTCTCGCCAATGCCGGCTTCCGTACCGCGCTCAAGCTGCCCGACTTCAAAAAGTACGGTCTGGAAGTCGAGCCAGGTGTCACCAACGCCGGATCCATGGGCAACATGGCCAAGTGGCTTCGAGATGTCGTCGCCGAGAACCCTCACACCTTCCGACTCTTCGGTCCGGATGAGACAGAGTCCAACAAGCTCTCCGAGGTGTACAGCGCAGGAAAGAAGGTCTGGATGGGCGAGTACCTGGATGAGGATGAGGATGGAGGCAACTTGGCGCACGAGGGCCGAGTCATGGAGATCCTGTCCGAGCACACTGTGGAGGGATGGCTCGAGGGATACATCCTCTCTGGACGACACGGTCTGCTCAACAGTTACGAACCATTCATCCACATCATCGACTCCATGGTCAACCAGCACTGCAAATGGATCGAAAAATGCAACGAAGTCGAGTGGAGACGAAAGATGTCGTCGCTCAACATCCTCCTCACCTCTACGGTTTGGCGACAAGACCACAACGGTTTCACTCATCAAGACCCTGGTTTCCTCGACGTCGTCGCCAACAAGTCACCCGAGGTCGTCCGAATCTACCTTCCTCCCGATGGAAACACACTTCTCTCGACCATGAGCCACTGCCTCGCTAGCGAGAACTACGTCAACGTCGTCGTCGCCGACAAGCAAGTTCACCCTCAGTACCTCGACATGGACGCCGCTGTGGTTCACTGCACCAAGGGTCTTGGTATTTGGGAGTGGGCATCTACCTTCCCCGATGAGGACCCGGACGTCGTCATGGCCTGTGCGGGAGACACGGTCACCCAAGAGGCTCTCGCAGCTACCGCCTTGCTCAAGCAGTACCTACCCAAGCTCAAGATCCGATTTGTCAACGTCGTCGACCTCTTCCGACTCATCTCGAGCAACGACCACCCCCACGGTCTCACCGACGACGAGTTCGACTCCATCTTCACCCGAGACCGACCTGTCATCTTCAACTTCCACTCTTACCCTTGGCTCGTCCACCGTTTGACCTACAAGAGGAATGGATCGCGAAACATCCACGTCTGTGGCTACAGAGAGCAAGGCAACATCGACACGCCCATCGAGCTAGCTATCAGGAACGGTGCCGACCGATTCACCTTGGCCATCGACGCCATCGACCGACTCCCTCACCTCCACAACAGCGGTTCGAGCGTTAGGGAGAGGTTGCGAGATGCTAGGCTCAAGGCAAAGACCTACTCTTTCGAGAACGGTCTCGATATCCCGGAGCTCAGCAACTGGTCTTGGCCATCCGACAAGCAGGACAAGTCGGCCGAGGCGGTCAAGGACAAGCCGATCGACCATCAGGGTGAGAAGGAAGAGGCGGCCGATGTTGTTGGAACCTCGGCATAGACTAGACATGTTGTGTTATTATGTTATGCATTGCTCTTCTGTATGCAATTGCTATCGTATGACCAGAGCGCGATGGTGTGGAAGGTATACCACTTGGTCAACTACTGTACATGCTGGGCTCGATGTCGCGTTAAGAATTGTTGAAACCAACGTCAGCGATGGTGACAAGGGCGATGGAGGTTGAAGCGTGTAGCTCGCGTGCGCCACGCACAACTCTCCAGCACGTTGCTCACTTCCTTGATAAATCGATCGGCTTGGTGTCTCGGAGATGAAGCAACGGTGAACGGTACCTGTTATCGATTTGATCAATGACCAAGCCAAACACAATCGGACGAAGCTAAGCTCTCACTGTGAAGGGATCTCGACGCGCAAGAGAGCTGCCTGCCTGTCGGTAAGGTTAGTGATGAACTGATAAGTGCGTTTCTTCGTGAATCGATAAGGGAAGGATTCTCAGAAGACTGTGAGCTGTCCACTACAATAGGAAGCTCGGAGGATTCTCTGCTGTGAAGAGGCCATCTACCGGAAGACAAGAATTAGCCCCGTCGAGGAATTTCCCTGTGACTCAATCTCGCCCCAGCTTGCTTACTGTCTGTGACCGTCTTCCAGTCACTAGCCTCATCCATGGCCTGCTCTCCTCCAGCTCCAGCTATCATGTCTCCTGATCTTGTCAACCCCGGCTTTAGGTCTTTGACGGAACGAGTGAAGCTCTGCGGGTGCTTCTACGTTTGTACACTATCTGTTTACACAAAAGTCAGCCTGGGGGTGAGGTTGCTTTCTTCCACGATCTCGACCGAGGTGGCTTACATGACTGTCCCCAAGTCGATAGTCCTATTGGTGGTTCCTTGGACTCTAGCTCTTGCCTTTCATTTCCTGTTCTCATCTCTCCCTCTGCCTCGAGGATAATCTCAATGGATGTATCCAGGTCAAAATTGCCTGTGGTTTCTTCTCGCGCTTCCTTTGACTCGAAAGCCTGGATCAAGTCTTCATTTCATCCTTCTGGTGTCGGTGATGAGTGATCCATGCTAAACAGCTCTACCGAGGTCGGCGCTTCTCCTACTGAAATGACATCGTACTCGTGCTGGACCAACGTCCTCTGCTCTCCTGATTTGATGAGGGCCTGCATCATCAGTTTCGATCGTTCGATGGCGGAATTATGATATGAGTAAGCTAGTCGATGCGGTACTGCTGGAGAGGTACATGAGGACGGGTATGCTGCGGTCTATCGAGAACGATTGCGGAACGAGGCTGGTGGGAACGAACTCAAATCGAAGAGTGAAGAGAGTCTGCAGAGTAACTTCGAGTTGCGCGATGCGCATGATGGTCTGGGTCCGCTATCCGCCGCATCCGCTATACGCATGAGGTGGCATTATGCGTTGCCTCTGAAGCGGTGAAATACCGCGGGAGTTCGCCCCCCACATGGACTTGACCTCCACCTTGGACGTCCACTTTGACTATTGAGGGCAGCCACGCCCCCCTCGACGTTTTGACACGTCGCGCTAACTCACGGCCGGCGCTGGCGGCTTCGATTGAGCTCGGCAACCATTGATCCAGCACTGGATGATCCACATTGACCAGTGAATGAAATATGGCGTCATGAATTGGAAGTAAAACGAAAGACAGGAGCGAACGGAACATGACCGAAAATGAGCGGCTACAGTAGTCGTTCGTCCCGCTTTTACTGTATTCCAAGCTGTACCCTTACCTTCGCCTAGCTCGATCGACTCCTACCTAAGGCCGTATTCAGCTTCTCGTCGGGCATTTGAAGACGTAGACCGTAATAGTGACGAGTTCGAGCGCCGCGAAACATGCGTGCGCTCACTTTAGACACTGACATTGCCTAAGGCCTCCACTTCCTCCATCTGGTATCTGGCCTCCATCCAACCTCCACCTCCACCGGTCTACTCGAAGCCTCCCTTGCCGTCGCACCGAACACACTGACATTGCCCCGTCTCCCGCCCATCCATATATAGCTAGTGGGACCGAGGGTGTATACCTCGACGCGAAGTCGCCCCACTGTCCAAATTCTCGAAATCGGTCACGATGTCCGCCAACAGCAACGACGCTCACCGACAAGCTTTGCTCGAAAGGAGTCTGGAAGTGGTATGTGCTTCCAGGTAGCGTCAGCTCATCAGTGTGTCAGTTCGACTCGATTAATGGTCCAGGAGCAGGTGACAAGTACTTATCGGCTCAGTCAGACTTTACTCGTCCAGGCTTCGAGTACCTATTTGCCAACTGTTTCGAGGGTATTTGGGGCAGACCCGGTTTGGAGAGAAAATATCGCAGCTTGACAGTCATCTCGTGAGTCCTTCGGACAGTACAGTATCTCATGCGTAGTATCCTCGCTGCCACAGGCAAGACCAACCAACTCAAATCACACATAAGGATGGGTCTCATCAACGGGCTTACAGAGGAGGAGATCAGAGAATGCTTGCTTCATGTCATGGGATATTGCGGCTTTGCCACGGGAGTCGAAGCGTGAGTAACACTCTGTACAAGAGCTGACTATAGCTTTGGCGCGGCGGACGAAGTGATTCAGGCGTCCAAAAAACAGTGATCCGTTATTATGAATAGGTTGTTTCCAGCCTGACTTCTATCAGATCGAAAGCGAGACAGTCGTAGCGAAAGTTAGAAGGATCCTGAAATGTCTGATGTATCGCTTGTCTGAATGATCACGGGGCAACAACGTAGTGGAATAGCAATTGTGGGAACAGGGTGGGCTGCAGTGGTGTTGGTGATTGTTGGCTGCTTAGCGGACGTTTAGAAGGTGTAAATTGGCTAGGGGACCTTCTGGTGTAAATACGGAGGCCTTCACTTCTGGGACATTCTCGAGTAGTAATGTGGGAGCTCTTCCTCTCCTGGACAGAATATCTCGTCACGATGTAAACAAGCAAGCAGTAGTTCGACCGCTGAAGACCCCCGAATAATCCCAATCCTACTTCCGAAGGCATAACGTGTTCTCGCCACATCTTGCGAGGAGAGTGTGAGTGTTCAGCCTATCGCTATCAATCGGCGATCCCGACGGCAGGTCCAGCAGGTGTCAGCGATCCGTACTCTGCATGACTGCTTCGGTGAGTAGATCTGGTGAGTATTGTTGAGTTCTAACTTTTCACATCATCTTGCCCGGCGGCGCGCAGCTCGCAGCTCGCAGCTAAGCGCTAAGCCCGCAGCGCGCAGCGCAGTCCCGACTCCCGACTCCCGCTCAACCAAAGTGTTCGATTTCCAGGTCGCGGTGTATTTTGCACCTTTTGCAGCACTGCGCATGTAGCGCCTCCCGCAGCTTCGGCACGCAGCTCGTCGCACAACGACATGCCAGAAGGCTTTCTTTCGCCTGCGGAGTCCTTCGGTTCATCGAGAGACAGAGGCCGGGGCGTCTATCATTTTCGGCCGGTGACTTTATCTGATACGCGCAGTGCTGCAGCGCAACTCTAGGCAGAGTCTAGACTCTACACTCAATACGCAGTCCTCCTATAATGTCCCTCACAGGCTATAAAGCGGCACATCGGCTTGGTCAATCCCTACCGTACCTATCAACATGTGGTCTAGCTCGCCTTCAATGTGGATAGCCCTACTCGCCATCACCGGACTAGTCACTGCCGCCAGCGTGGCCTCTACTTCTCCTTCACCGATCTACACGAACCGTATCGTCCTCATCCGACATGCTGAGAAGGGTTTCACACCGAATCAGCTAGTAGTCGAAGGAGCGAGCAGCGATCACGAGTTCAAGCCAAAAGGTCATCACGGACATCACCATCGTGAAAGACCACCACCACCTCCACCAGGACGACCGGGTACACCGAAAGGTCACCCTAAAGGCCCAGATCCAAGAGGACCAGGAGGACCAGGAGGACCAGGAGGACCGGGAGGACCGGGAGGACCGGGAGGACCGGGAGGACCGGGAGGACCAGGAGGTCCAGGAGGTCCAGGTCGTGCACCCGGAAAGTTCCCCAATGGCTTGAGCGATAAGGGCAGGGAAAGGGCACAATACATCAGAACGGTGAGTACATGTGAATCAGTAGCGAAGCTAACGGGATAGCTCTTCGGCAATGAATCAGATTTTGACTTTGGGTTGGTCTTTGCTGCACCTTGGGACGCCAAAGAGAAGGATACAGAGAGGACATATGCTACCGTCGCTCCACTAGCGAATGACCTGGGCTTGGAGATCAACATCGACTGGTGAGTCCATCCCAGTGAACCCGCTGACCAGCAGTGCCAATGCAGAAGTAGAGTGTATCGCTCGAGCCGTGGAAGAATTCGCCAAGACCTCTTCGGCAGACGTTCTGATCAGCTGGAAGCATTTCTACCTCAACTCCATTGCTCAAGCTCTAGGCGCACCGAATGCTCGAGCGATATATCCAGATGAAAGGTGAGTTACCCTGCTCGAGACTTGAGCTGACAACAGGAACGATGTGATATGGATCATGGAAGGAGGTCGGATTACCGAGAAGCGATCGATGCACTGTCCCGTCTTGGATGATGGGCGAGTCGACGAGGGAGATCCTGATCTCGAGGTCGAGACCGATTATACCTGGTTCAGTCTGTTGAGGGGCTACTTCACCAAATACCTCGGCATGCTGTTTACCGTAACGGCGGTATAGAACCATCAGACCTTATTGTCATCGACGACCTCTCGGAGAAGAGCTGGACTACGGACCAATCTAGGCAGGCTTGTCAATTGACACATGAATGGGCAGTCCAGCACTAGGATTGAAGCTTGAAACCTCGCAGACACAGCTCAGAGCTCCAACTCTGCGATCAGTGTTATATCCTTCTAGTACTAGATCTCACATCCGTCGTCTTGAGATGTCATTTATTATCGTTTGAGCGTAAGCGTTGATGACCGAACTTGCGCCAGCGCCTTCAATCTCCTCAGCGAAATGACTGAACTGCATCGTTGTATCTATGCCAAGACTGAATCTCTATATATCTATATCGCTCTGTAGCTCTATGTTCATGATCTCCACGGGCATCTACATCTTACCGCCGTTGTCGGTGTTGACAAGGACGAATCTGTACCTGGGCTTTCCGGCCTTGAAGTCTGGGAGGGCGGTGTTGATATTGTCCATGTTGTACTTCTGGATCCAAGGAGAGATCTTGTGCTCGGCAGCGAAGCTGAGCATCTTCCTGATATCGGCTGGCGAGCCGACGTAGCTGCCCGCAACCTGGACGTTACCTGATTCGCAATATCAGCACGATCACTCGACCGAGTTTGAGACGAAAGAACTGACCTCCAATGAGACCAAGCGACGAGATTTGCAGGGGAGTAGGAACGATACCGACGATCACGAACGTTCCTCTAGGTCTGAGTAGCTTCATGTAGTCGCTGACTGGGAGATGCTCGGGGTCTAAATTGTCAGCGCAGCCACATAAGAATCACTCACTGATTGTGCAGATGATGAGATCGAGAGATCGCTCGTGTCCCTTGATTCCCTCGGCGACATCCTCTCCAGCAGCAATGTACTTTGTAGCTCCCAACTTTGTCGCGTCCTCCTTCTTGGTGTCGGATCTCGAGATGGCAGTAACCTCGGCACCCATTTGCGAGGCAAAGAGGATGGCAAAGTGACCAAGACCACCGACGCCAATGACACCGACCCTCTTGGCTTTGGTGCCGGCACCATAGTGATCCAACGGCGAGAAAACGGTCACTCCACCACATAGCATAGGTGCGGCTCCGGCAGGGTCAAGCGATTCGGGAATGGGGATGGCGAAGCGGGCTGGACCTCTCCAGTACTTGGAGAAACCGCCGTACGATGCGGATTCGGCGTGGCCAGCGTGTCCTCGGTGGTACTTGGCACCGAAAGTAGCAGTCTATCGCAGGGTCAGCTCTGTGAGCTGCTAGATGCTATCATCGTTGAACCCACCTGTTTGGCACAGAAGTTCTCTTCTCCCTGGTCGCAAAACTCGCAAGCACCGCAAGAGTCACTCTGGTATCCGATTCCGACGACAGTTCCCACTTTCAGGCCTTTGACCTCACTGCCGACTTTGGTGACCTTGCCGATAACCTCGTGTCCACAGATCAACGGAGCTTTCTGCTCAACTGGTCCCCACTCGCCAGCAAGAGCAGACGCATCTGTGCCACACATGCCGCAGTACATGACCTGCACGTCGACATCGTCCTCGTCCCAAGCTTTCGGGGTGAACGACTGGAATTTGAGTTCTCCGTTGACGGCCTCGTTGGTGTGAGCGGCCCAGCCTTGGAATTGGGTTTGCTGGTCTGACATTTTGAGATCAAAGTTTTCGAATGAGTGGGCGATAATTTGGCTGATGCTGGGGCAAGTTTACTTGTCTGAAAACCATTTTCATCTCTTCTTATCTTTATACTGACCGGGCAAGCCTCCACCTGTCTGCAAGCGATAAATTTGTAAGCGATAGAGATGACGAGGGCGATCGTCGAGATCGCAAAACAACCTCCGAGATTACCGCTGCCGGCGATCAAAGCGGGTGTCACGTGTTCACCTCCACCTCCACGCGCTGGTGTCTCTTATCGGCAGTGCACATTGCAGGACGAGCATGTGGCTTCCATAGCTTCCATGCACTGAGTCTTACGTCTATCGGCTTCTATCGAGGCCATCGGCCTCCGACGTGAAGCTATTTCGGGATCTGGGTGGACGCACGCACGTCGACGATCGACGAAGATGACTCATGTCAAGGATGACTAATAGGTGACTAACATTCGGGCCGTTTACTTCGACTCCGACCAATGTGGAACCGAAAGCCCGAGCATGGGTCAGGACCTGCAAGGACCTATCAGGACTTCGGTGACCTTCTATAAGTGACCGAATGGCGTGCTGTTACCTGCTGCTACTCATCACCTCAGACCCTGCGCTGCGGCTCGGTCTGCTCGGGGAGATGGCAGGAGTACCGCAATTCCAAATTTTGCATTGCAGACTACTTCGACTCAGCCTCCTGCAGCCACAATTCGAATCAAAACCTGAAAGAACATCCTGTACACACAGCGGTGTTGTGAAGAAGGGGAAGAAGAAGGGGTAAATCCATGATATTCCCTATCAGGCGATACTCATGTCCCGGAAGAGTATGAACGCTGCAACAGAAGGCAACAGATGATCTCTGTGATACTTACAGGTGCCCGGAGACATGTTCTGACAAGTATTTATAGCTCGCAACTACGAGGACGGAGCTCGAGGGGCGAACCAAACAGGGTAGAGAGGGGTACATCACCCAAGGGGTCAAGGATGAGAAGCATGTGTAGCATATGAAGCATGCGAGGTACAAGCTTCACGTACCAAGATCCGTATATCCAATCTCAGACTCCGAGCAGCGCCTAAGCAGGTCTAACTAGGTCTAAGCCGAGTATGCAGGCTGGTGTTCAGAGAACTCACCACATTCAATCATCGCTCGGGCCATTTAGTTCTGACAGGGTCGTTGCGGGATGGGAAGGTCCAGGAAGGTCCGACGTAAATGGCCCGAATACTGTCAACTTTTTGATCGCTCATTCGACGGTTATCGCGAAACGTTTCGTCCAGCAGCTTGACCTTCGCTGGCCTTCGACGTGGATCCAGAAATAGCTCCACGTCGGAGGCCGATAAGCCAAGGAGAACTCGACCCGAGCAAGTCCGTGTAGAGCTGTATAGACGACCGTGAAACAACCGGGCCGAAGGTACCGCATGGGTTTCAGGTTTCAAATGTCGGTGTGAGTGCCGCTGCGGCGCAGAGTGGATCGAGTGGAGGCTAGTGGAGGCTTTGATGGACTGCGAGTCGTCTGCGACTGACTCATCATCAGCATTGGATGACTGACTCGCTTTGTCAACACGCAGTGCAGGCAGCTTATCATTGGATAAGTCAGCCAGGAGGCTTTAGAAAGCCTGACAAATCCAATGACTGACGACCTCGGTTCCACATGAGGTCGAAGGGTATATATAGGACCGTTATCCGACCGAGTCTTCTTCATCCAACTCACATCTCAATCGCCTTCGCAGCTTATACAATTCTCAATACAACTCCCACCACAAGTCCATCTGTCGATCGATCATTCACAATGACTCCCCCTCGTAGAGCTCTCATCGCCATCACCTCTGCTTCGGCCACCCTCTTCCAAGGCAAAGAGACGACCGGACTGTTCATCTCGGAAGCCCTTCACCCCTACAAGGTTCTCACTGCTGCCGGATTCGAAGTCGACCTCGCATCCGAGACTGGCAAGTACACTCCCGATTGGCTCTCCCAGCAACCCGACTTCTTGAATGGTGAAGACCTGGACATCTGGAACAACACCAAGAGCGACTTCCGAACCAAACTCGATAACATGCCAAAGGCCTCCGAGTTGGACGGTTCCAAGTACGGCGTCTTCTACGCCTCCGCCGGCCACGCCGCTCTCATCGACTACCCAAAGGCCGCCGCCCTGCAGAAGATCGCTGAGGACGTCTGGGCCAATGGTGGTATCGTCGCATCGGTTTGTCACGGTCCTGCCATCTTTGCCAACATGATCGACAGAGCCACAAATGAGCCCATCATCAAGGGCAAACGTCTTACCGGCTTCACCACCGAGGCGGAACACACAATGTCCATCTACGACGAGTTGATGTCGTGGGATTCGGAGATGGTCGAGACCCTCGCCGCCCGTCTCGGAGCTACATGTGAGTCCAGTGTCCACAGCTGCCGACCAGTGAACACTTGCTGACAGTGCATAGACGAACGCAGTGCTGGAGTGTGGGACGATTTCAACGTGGTGGATGGTCGATTGGTGACTGGTCAGAACCCAGCCAGTGCTGCTTCTACCGCTCGTGAAGTCGTCCGCGTGTTTGAACAACTGTGATCCTGCCTATGCATTTTGATCTCCCGTTTGCGAATCCGACCATGTATCTGAATGACCCGATGATCATATAATGAATTTATCTTCGGCTGTAGCAATGAACTCCGGGACTCGTGACTTAGAAAGCGCTGCTATAATCATTTGATCGGATGCGAAGCATGACAAGCACAATGGTTCTTGCATATGGTAGGCATACTTCTAGGCCGTTCTGCGTGGACAGACTCGAATAGACTAGTGAAAGGAACGATCTTACGAGTTCCCGAAGGCCATGAAATGGGCACATGGCGCGGAGACGAGCCACAAGTCGGTTTTGTTCGGTCCTAAGTTGAGTTGAAAATCACCACCACGACCGTCGCATCGTCCTGATAATGATCTTCTTTGTGGTCGAGCGTGAGGAAAGCCGATGCGCGATGCCTTCCGACTTCGCCGAATCCCCAAGTCGAGCGGAGTAGATCTCGAGCGAGTTTACTCCGGTCTGTAGTGGGATTGTCCAGCAGCTTCCCAAGGTTCTCGACCCACATCCTCTCTTCTGTATGAGGTGAACCATCTGGAGCATATTCCGGATTCGTCAAGCCATCCGATGTGACGATGAGGAAAGCTTCGGCGGTGTGGGGTATGCGGTAATGGAGTGTATCGGGGACAGCTGTCATATACGGTGGCTAGTTGAGATGTCAGCTTGGTCGACAAACAGACAGTGAGCATCATCATGCAGTACTCACCGTGACATTAAGAGCTGATAGTCGAGCCAACTTTGCCGCAGTCCTCATTGGCGGATCCAACCGAGTCCAGACTTTGTCCGTGTAGACGCTGGGCAGCTTGAACATTCCATCTCCCAAAGCTAACATCATAGTCAGACTCGTTGATGTGATGTACTCACCCCTTGTAACGGCGATCATTCCTAACAAGCGATTATCCTCTCCTGATATCGCATCCGGTTCCCCAGGATGTGCTTCCTCTACCCTTCGCTTCTCATCCTCATTCGATTTGGCGTTATGTAGTCCGTCCACTAGCATCTTCAGATCCCAGCTCTTCCCTTCGCTGTCCCTGACGCCCAACACCGCTTCACAGTCTCCGATATTGGCTGTCCAAACGTCTGCCCCAACTCTTAGCACTACCAGAGCCGTCGAGCCTTGGCCATATCGGAGAACCTTGGCGTGGGCTTCAGGATCCTCGTTGATGATCTTGTTGATCTCGCCTTGGTCCATGTCTTTGAGAGTATCGAGGTCGGTAGGGAACAAATCGACAAAGTCCCTCCGCATCTGGTCCTCAAGTCCTATCAACACCGAGGATAAGGCTTCAGCAATGGCATCCGAGCTCGAGTGATCTCCCTTCCAAGCTGAAGTCGGAAGGTCGAGTATGGCTTCTCGGCACATATTGGGCAGCCTTGATATAGCGTAGGTCGATGTCTCCCACCCGGCATGTCCATCTAGGAGAATGATCAAGGAAGCGGTGAGACCGGCGGGATGTCGAGGTAGTTCGAATAGCTGGATATCATGCCGATCCTCGTTGGGCTATAGCTACGTCAGAGCATCACACTATATCGTACGGAGAATACTCACGAATGGGTCAGGACTCGGCTGGAAAGAGATAGCACTGATATCGGTGCCGAATCCAGGCTTCATGTACTGGTCGAGCTCCGCTTTGATCGCTGCCTCATCGTCGAGTAAGGTATAACGTCTCGCTGGGCGTATCCATCGAAACGGATGGTCGTTCTCGAGGTGATCGTTGTCGCAGTACAGCTCAGACATAGCGGCTGTGTAGTAGGGAGCAGAGATCCGATGTAACATTGCATGATGTGGTCCCGGTCGATGTTGACCATGCGCTCAGGCCCGGTCATGTCCGATCCCACCAACGGCGTTGCACTCATCCTCTCGACCTGACAACAATGGGGACGACGGAGAGTCTCTAGCTCGACCAGTCGGGCGGTGTGCAGGACTCCATATGGCTTAGTGTTGTTGGTGTATGGGTGTCATAGTGTCGACTCTATCATCAGCTACCAATAGGTACCTAGTCCGGTGTGTGATTGCAGGAAGAGGGGAACGAGGAGAGCGAGTCAAAGCGCTTATCAGCACGGATACGCGCTGATCAATGACACGTCATGAAGTGGGTCCAGGGGCGGCCGGCCTCCCGGCCTTCCGAGGCCTTAAGTCAACCTCCAGTCCAACTGCTCACGGCCGATATACTGCTCTGCAAGCTGCTCTGCTAATAGACTTGCCCCTCTACCCGACTCCGGATCCAGTACCGAGAGACTGCATACCTCTGCTCAGGACGTGGCGATCCGACAACTTGAACTGGACGGAGCCTCAACATTTWCAACGGGCAACGGCGCCGAGACCCGAAGAGCAGATCAAGTCCAATGCGCCAGTAGGCGAGACGCGAGTGGCCCTGCTGACCCACGACAGATGACCATCCTGAGTCTGAGCGAGAGCTCAAGGCTCTGATGTACCTAYGGTCTTGAACGGCAATAGATGGCCTTCGCGGACCCTGCGCTAGAGACGGAGGAGACAGGGCGATCTAGGGCGATCTGAGGATCTCGGATGAAGATTTTCGGCCAACCAATGCCCCACTCCTCGGGACCTCTCCAGCACTGCCTCTTACAAAGCTCGGGAGTCGACATCTCAACATCACGCTGCAAGGACAGAGAAGGACAGTTGTCGCGGAAAGCCTCACCAGCCTTTGACCTGTGGCGGAGCCGAGAGCTTTCGAGGAACTTACTCGTACTCAGGTCCCGAAGAGCGGATGGAACCAATTTAGCCTGATACACATCGGCCGACACTAGCCATCAGCCACCAATTCGCTTGCAGATCCCTTTCCTCTCCTCTTCTCCATCCTCACTGACATACCTCCATGGAGAGGACGGGTCGCTCATGGCAAGAGTGCGTAAGAGCGAGATCTCAGCAGGCTAAAAATACACCTTGACTTTTATCTGATAGCAGGATTTCCAGTATGGAGCTAATGCTCGCTCGCTCACTGCATCCTGTTAAATGCGTCGCAATGGAAAGAGGTCTTCTCGACCATCCTTCCACCAAGTATTCA